>CM035120.1:118471084-120871084 GCA_020205555.1 Panax stipuleanatus
GCGCTATTTTCACTCGGGATCAATGTTATGGTTCTTTCTGACCTTGATGGCATCAATTCGACTTGATTTTGACCCAGGGTTGTATCCAAGGTTTGGATCCCAATTAATTACGTTCGTCCTCAGGGTTATCTCCAAGGTTAACTTGTCTTCCCAGGGTTGTCTCTGGGGTTGATGTGATGCCTCGGGGTTATCTCTGAAGTGGATTTGGCTTCCTAGGGTTGTCTCTTAGGCTGAATTGGATCTGTCGGTGTTATTGACGGGGCTTCTGTACCTCCCGGGTTGTGATCGGGGTTTGACTTGACATCCCGGTATTGAGACCGGGGCTGAGTTGGCATTCCGGTATTGAGACCGGGGCTGAGTTGACATTCTGGTATTGAGACTGGAGCTGAGTTAACATCCTGGTATTGATTTCGAAGCTGAGTTGACATCCCGATATTGAGACTGGGGCTGAGTTGACATCCCGGTATTGAGACCGGGGCTGAGTTGACATCCCGGTATTAAGACCAGGGCTTAGTTGACATCCCAGTATTGAGACCGGGGATGAGTTGACATCCCGATATTGAGACCGGGGCTGAGTTGACATCCCGGTATGGAGACCGGGGCTGAGTTGACAGTTTTGCCCTCCTGCAGGGTTTGTAACAGGAAGGAAAAATTTTGAGTGTCTACACTATCTTTGCATAATACTTCTCAAAACAAAGACACAGAATGACAATAGTCATGATAGATAAAAGGCAATCACAATATCTAAGTTCAGAGAGTCAGTTTGAAAATATATCTCTTTAGTATCAATAAAGAATATTTGAACACGGGTCCATATCTATAGCAACCAAGTCTATCATAGTAGGTAAATAATTAATATCACCAAGTTAGTAAACCAAACAGATATCTAAGTATCTATATATGTAAACCAAACAGATATACTAACTCAATACCATTCATAGAGTTGCCTAACCATGTTAATCATTTAAAAGAAAATCAGTACATATAGATGGATACATAGAAATTACCTGAGCAGTAGCATAAACATTTCAAGTAAATGAATGCATGTTATTCCGGAAGCTTTATCAAACATCAAACTATATACATATATAAATATATATGCGTGTGTGTATATATATATGTGTGTGTGTGTGTGTGATATATAATATATATGATTTGAAAACCCCCAAAAAATCATAATAAAATATAAAATATATTGGGTAACAAAGAGTTAAAAAATATTAAAGAAAAAATCATAGATATTTTTCAAATCCATTTAAAAAAATATACCGATCATAGATCTAAAGAGAATGAGTATAGTATTATAAATTTTTTAAAAAAATGATCAGAAGCATAAAATCGAAAGCTATCTTGAGAAACAGTCAAAAGCTATTTTTGAAAAAAAAAATCTAATGCTATTTTTGAGAAACAAAATCGATTAACAAAAAAAATCGAAGCAAAAAAATCGAACGTTATTTTGAGAAATAAAATTGATTGACGAAAAATAATCAAAAGCTGAAAAGATCGAACATTATTTTGAGAAAGGGAGTTGTAAGAAGATGAGTTTGATAGCAGGGGTTCATTTAATCTAAGTATTTTTACATAAATCAGACGAAAAATTAAATTTGAGATGAAGAGTAAGTTAGGGTTTTGAGAGGATTTCAGAGAGGAAAGTAGTCTGAAGAGAGAGAAAAGAGAGAATAAAAATATGAAAAAAATAAATAAAATTTGAGTTTTATAATTAGACTTACTGTATTTATCGAACAGATGAGGCTTAATCTGAGATATGATCAATGGTCAAGATGTATTTTGTTTTAAACAAACACAATTGTTTTGATCCAATGGCTGCTGATTCATTTTCTTTATGATCGAATGGTGAGATTGTTTGATCCGTGTGCTTCATGTTGATTGGCTCGGATTAAATTACTCATATATCAATTGATCCAATGGTGTAGATTATTTTGAGAAGAATAATGATCCAATGGTGATATGTATTGATCCATGTGCTCTTGTAGATGAATGATGATTGGTTCAGATAGAGAGTCATGAATTGACAGCTTTGTAACCATTAGATTAAGAAATAATGAGTGGAGCTGATCAAAGCCTCCTATATAATTAAAATATAAATAAGTGAATATCATTTGACAAATATTATAATTTAATTTATTATAATTATAATTAACCTTTTATATAATGAACTAAAATATAAATAAATGAATATTATTTGAAAAATATTATAACTTAATTAGAACTAAATATTTTACTTATATTAAATTTTTGAAAAATGGCATAACTTTAATTATTATATCAAATAGATGTTTAAATAATAATTGTAAAATAAAATTAAATAAATTTTTAAAAATATTTATAATTATATTTATAGCACATAGTCAAGTGATAATATCTAACATGCCTAATTCAATTCTTAATTTACAAAATCTATCTGTAATTAATGGTTTAGTGAATATATTAGAAATATTTAATTCGATATCAATGTGTTCTAATTTGATAAGCCCATTATTAACATTATCACGTAAGAAATGATGTCTAACATCTATATGTTTTGACCTATCATGTAATACTGTATTCTTGCTTAAGTTAATAGTACTTGTATTATCACACAAAATTGACATGCAATCAAATTTTAAGTTGTAGTCTGTAAGAGTTTATTTCATCCACAGTATTTGTGCACAGCAACGTGCAGCAGCAATATATTCAGCTTCAGTGGTTAAAATAGATACAGAGTTTTAGTTTCTTGGAAAACTAAGAAACTAAACATCCTCCTAAAAACTGACAGGTTCCACTAGTACTTTTTCGATCAACATGATGTCCTGCATGGTCAGAATCTTTTTCTCCTTGTCTGATCTGCAATCCAAGAAAGAAGTTTAACTCTCCCATCATACTCATTTCAAATTTTTTGCTCATGCTTTCAGAGAATTCATTGGACAAAGTAATATTAGTTGAACCAAAAATAATCTCATCAAAATATATTTGTATAATAAGTATATCATTGTCTTTATTTTTTCTAAATAAAGTAGTATCAACAGTTTCTCTTTTAAAACCATTTTCTAGTAAAAATTTGATTAATCGTTCATATCATGCTCTGGGGGCCTGTTTTAATCCATATAGAGCTTTATGCAATTTATAAACATAATTAGAATGCTCAAAATTTTCGAATCCAGGAGTTTGTTTAACATAAACTTCCCCTTCAATAACACCATTTAAAAAAGTAAATATGACGTCCATTTGAAATAATTTAAAATTTTTATGACATACAAATGCTAATAACATACGTATAGACTCAATTCTAGCAACAGGAGCATATGTTTCATCATAGTCAATACATTCAAGTTGATTATATCATTGTGCTACTAATCTTGCCTTATTACGTACTATAGTCCCACTTTCATCTAATTTATTTCGAAAAACCCATCTAGTTCCAATAATGGAGGTATCCTCAGGTTTTGGAACTAATTCCCAGACTATATTTCTTGTGAAATTTTCAAGTTCATCTTGCGTAGTCAATATCCAATCCTCATCCAATAAAGCATCTTTTATATTTTTAGGCTCAATTTGAGATAAGAAGGATAAATGACCAGCCAAATTATGTGCTCGTGATTTGGTAAGAATTCTTTTAGCAATATCACCAATCACATTTTCTATAGGATGATTCTCAATGATGTGTGATTTTTTGGGTAAGTCGTTTAACTGAGGATTAGGTATTTCAAGAAGATTAGTACTGATGGGTGGTACAAAATTATCTAGTTTTGGTTCTTCTATATTTTTGAGAATATCTTCAATGACAACATCACTGTCGTCTAGTTTTTTATATTTAGGAGGAGGCTGAGATTCATCAAAAGTTACATTCATTGACTCCTCAATAACTAGACTTCTTTTGTTAAATACTCTATAGGCTTTGCTATTTAGAGAGTATCCCATAAAAATTCCTTCATCAGACTTTGGATCAAATTTCAAAAAATATCCTTTAGTGTTTAAAATGAAACATTTACTCCTAAAAACAAGAAAATAATTTATTTTTGGAGTTCTTTTATAATAAAGCTCATAGGGAGTTTTGAGTAAAATTGGTCTTAATAAAAATCTGTTTAAAATATAACAGGATGTTGCCACAGCTTCATCCCAAAAATATTTAGGAATTAGATATTCGTTTAACATTGTATTAGCCATTTCTTGTAGAGTTCTATTTTTCCTTTCAACTACACCATTTGATTGTGGTGTATAAGGAGCAGAAAAGTTATGACTTATACCTTGCTCATCACAAAACATAATGAAATCAGAATTATCAAATTCTCTTCTGTGATTAGATCGAATATAAACGATACAGCTTCCCTGTTGATTCTGAATTTTTTTACATAAAGAAGAGAATGAATTTATAGCTTTATTTTTAAATTTTAAAAAATCAACCCATGTAAATCTTAAATAATCATCAACCAAAACTAGAATGTATACAGCACCACCCATGATGTGTTTAGGAATAGGTCCAACTAGATCTATGTGTAACAATTCTAGAGGTCGAGAGGTTGACACGATGAATTTAGGTTTATGAGATGCATGAATTTGTTTTCCTAATTCACATGCTTCACAAATATGGTCTTTTAAGAATTTCAGTTTAGGAAGACCTCGAACATGTTCTTTAGAGGAAATATTATTAATTAATTTCATGTTGATATGTCCTAGTCTATGATGTCATAGCCATGGATCATCATTTGCAGCTATGAGACACAAATTATCTATGTGTGAATATGTATCTAAGTCGCATGTGTATACATTTTGATATCTAGGATATAATAGAACTAGTTTTCTAGATTGATCAAATATTGAGCAGTTATGAGGACTAAAAGATATGTTAAATCCACTATCACACAGTTGACTAATAGATAGAAGATTATACCTGAGTTCTGTGACTAGTTGAACGTTAAAGATTGTTATGTGTTTATTTTCAACACTCCTAATTCCAACTACTTTACCTTTATTGTTATCTCAGAAAGTTACCTTACCATATTCTGTAGCTTACAGATTTTTTAACTTGGATTTGTCACCAGTCATATGTCTTGAACACCCGCTATCAAGATATCATTTATTTTTATTTAAATCAGCTGCAAGACATACCTGCAATATATAAAAATTTTACATACTGGTACCCTTTAACAAGAAAGGTCCTTTGGGTGAGTTTTTCATTTTGTATAAGGAGCATTTGTACATTCCATCACAAAATTGGACATAAGATAATTAGTTTTAGTGGAGACAAGCATTCTATGAGTTATAGGACTATAAGAAGCGTGATAATAATTTCTATGGAATTCTCTTCTTGTGATAATTGGTGCAATGTATGTTCCCTTGGGAACCCAAATCATTTTTCCGTCATAGTTTCTTTTTCGAGCATTGCACATATAAGATGAGTGACCATTTCTGTTACAATAAGAATATTTAGTGAAAGGAGAAGTATGGCTCTCTTTTTCATGACTTTTCACATGATATAATCCCTTATCTTTTGTTTTACTTGATTCTCCAATATATCCTAGTCCTTCTTTTTAAATTCACATCTTTGTTGACTTAATATGACATCAAGATTTTCTTTTCTTTTTGTGAATTTAAGAACTATAGTATTTAAATCATCACGTTCTTTTGTTAGATCACTAATTTGATTAACTAAAGGATTATGTTTTTCTAATTCGATTTTAAGATTTTTAATTTCATTTTTTATCATTTGATCTTCTATTTGAGTATCTTCATTAATTAATGCAAGAGTTGAATTTTTAACTTCAAGGTTTTCAATAGAAATAATAAGAGTTGAATTATCGATTTCAAGGTTTTTGTTTATTGTTTTTAATTTTTCTAAATCTTCTTTTAATAGCACATTTTTCGAGTAATCATTTTCTAATTTTTCTTTTTCCTCATTTATACATTCATTTCTTATAATTAAGTTTGAGTTTTCTATTTTAAGATTTTAACTTAATTTTCTTACCTTTTCTAGTTCTTCTTTTAATGATAACTCATTTTCTATTCTTTCTTCCTTTTCTATGATTAAATATGAATTTTCAATTTTTAGTTCTTTGTTTATTTTCTTCAGTTTTTCTATTTCTTCTTTTAGTAACGAATCGTTCTCTTGTTTTTCTTCATTTATATTTTCATTTGTTATAATTAAATTTAAATTTTCTATTTCAAGATTTTTGTTAGTTTCAATTAATCTATCTAGAGATATTTTTAATTTGATGAAATCCTCTTTAATTATTTCATTATTTTCATATAAATAATTATATGCTTCTTGTAATTCACAGTATTCCTTGTTAGGAGAATAAATATTAAATGAAGTGCTAGGTAATTGATGTTTAGAATTTACCTCAGATCTTGGTGATAACTCATTGTCTGTCATTAGACATAGATTTGCGATTTCTTCGGTTTGTTCAGCAGTCTCTTCTTCATCACTTAGATCCCAACCTTCTTCAGTAACCAGTACTTTGTTATTGGCTAATTTTGGACAATCCTTTTTAAAATGTCCAGGTTGATTGCAATCGAAGCATGTATTTGAATTTTCGTTGCAGTTGATATTTCTGAAATTGTTGTTGTAGTTGACTTTAAAATTTCCTCCTTGGGCCTTTGGCTTAAAGACTTGTTTGTCTTTAAAGTTGTTGAATTTGTTATATATTTGTCTTCGGAAAGCCCTTTCCATATTTTCGAGCTTTACTTTGAATAACTCTCCTGAGTTGTCTTGATAACAAGGCAACTTCATTATTGTCTAAACTCAGAGTTCTTCATTTAGATCCTCGTCATCACTTTCTTGATCAACAAGTAGAGCTTTAAATGCAATTCCTTTCTTCTTAAGATCTGTATCTGATCCAGTTTTTTCAACTTGTTGGATTTGTACGAAATCGTGATGTAATCAAATTGCAAAAATTAGCGGAAGCATGGTATATCAGAGTTTAAAAAAATTTCTACAAAACCATTACCCGGATCATCCTTTATGCAAATTATTAATTTAAAACGATAAATAAGAAGTTATGGAATCATACCCTTGTAAAACGAAGCTTCCACAGGTACGAGTTCAACTCCTTGTTCTTCGTGATCTCCTTGAATTTCCGGGTTAGATTCCTTCCTTTGATCAACGTTAGCCACCCAAGTGTTTGGCCTCTAGAGGTGATCCACCAAAGAAGATGAATTATCAAGAAGGATGGTGGTTGGCTTAGTTTTCTATCCTCTATAGAAAAGGAGTACTCTCCAACAATTGGAATTGCCTCAACTGATATCTATTATAAGACTCCTCTTATATAGATATTGGTCAACCCTTCTAATCCTATTAGACATGGGATTTCTTTTAATTAATTAAACTCCTTTAATTAATTTAGGCTTCCCACCACATGGGGAATAATTAATTAAATTTATTTAATTAATTTGCCTCCTAATTTTATTAGGAATAAATGAGAGTACTAATATTAAATTAATTACTAAATTCCTTTAGAAATTAAAATAATAATAATTGTAATAATATTAATAAGACTCCTCTTATTAATTTATATTTAATATTTCCAAAATATTAAATAATAAACATTAAGCTATTTAATTTATTCTATCACTATAGATTAAATTAATTACACTTAATGTATTATTACGATTATGCCATTACCTTCTTAAATAATTATTCTTCCTTTTATGGTGTGACCCTTTAGGTTCTCTATATTAAACCGGTTGTGAATAAATCAATTAGAACAATTCTAATCTTATTTAAATAAATAAATTAAACTAATAATCTATTTAAATAAATAATATTTATTCTACAATAGAGATAAGTCTCCCTAGCGATCAACGACTTTTCAGATAATATAGATTTCAACATTAATCATAAAAGAACCTGTGAGTAAATAGTTACCATACAATTCAATCCTTCCACCATACAATGTCCCAATTAAATATAAGACATGAATTTACTGTCAAGTCTTATTTTATTTAATTATATGTATTTCGATTAGAAAATGCACAACTCCAAATAATGCAAATTAGAAACTCCTTTCTAATTTCATTTTACCTTGGCCAAGGATTCCTGGGTTGTCATTTAACGAATCACATAGGATATATCTCCTCTTTTACTAGAGGTGGTAGATTCTTTATTGATCATTCATTATCTACATATGTAACTCATTATACCCAAGCATACCCTTTTATATACCCTAAAGGACTTTAAGGAATAAGTCAAAGTATAATTCATTACATACAAGATACTATGATGATCTCAAGTCCAAGGATCACTTGTACTACTATCACATTAGGAATTCCTATTGACAGGCGAGTAAAACTCCATTAGGTATTCCATAGCGAGTCACGTTCAGTGAACTTATTCCCTAATAAGCACCTACATACTTGCTTTAGTGTCTCCACACAAATGATCATGAGATTAATCATCCTCATCCAATGAGCAAGCAACATATGCACCAATCTATCCGGATTTACTAATCCCCTTTTTAGTAATCCCACGATTGGGAACTATTTTAGTTTTAGAGCTTTCTAAGAATTTAGATCTCATTAGCATGATCATCATCATGATTCTAAAAGCATTGCTTAAAACTATGAGTTATTTACATATTATAAAAACAGCACCATGTAGATAATTAAATGCCTTTAATAAATGAATATTTTATTAATAAATAAATAAGATTGTTTACAAAGTACGTGCTTTATCATCATACATGATTGGCTTGTATGCACACTACTATCAATCTCCCACTTGCACTAAAGCCAATCGCCATGGTATCTCATACCCATCTTCTCTAAGTGACGATCAAACTGCTGTTGTGTTAAAGCTTTAGTAAATGGATCTGCAATGTTGTCTTGAGAGTCTACACGCTCCAAGGTGACGTCTCCTCTTTCAATGATCTCCCTGATCAAGTGAAATCGCCGCAACACGTGTTTAGATTTTTGATGAGACCTTGGTTCCTTAGCCTGTGCAACTGCTCCTGTGTTGTCACAGTAAATGGGAACTGCTTCTCCAATGCTAGGAACCATACCAAGTTCAGTTATGAACTTCTTCATCCAAACAGCTTCCTTTGCAGCTTCACTTGCAGCTATATACTCTGCCTCTGTCACTGAATCAGCAACTGTTTGCTGCTTGGAACTCTTCCAACTCACTGCGCCTCCGTTCAAGGTAAAAACATACCCCGAAATAGATTTACTGTCATCTTGGTCCATTTGAAAACTTGAGTCTGTGAAGCCCTCGAGTTTTAATTCAGACCCACCGTAGACAATAAAAATATCCTTAGTCCTTCTCAAGTATTTTAGGAT
The DNA here is from genome assembly GCA_020205555.1 of Panax stipuleanatus. Taxonomy (NCBI): domain Eukaryota; kingdom Viridiplantae; phylum Streptophyta; class Magnoliopsida; order Apiales; family Araliaceae; genus Panax; species Panax stipuleanatus. The sequence continues at coordinate 118,480,352 of CM035120.1, forward strand.
ATTCTTCACTGCCTTCCAGTGCTCTTCTCCTGGATTCGACTGGTATATGCTCATTACACTAAGTGCATGAGCAACATCCGGTCTAGTACATATCATACCGTACATGATAGATCCTATTGCAGAAGCATAAGGGATCTTACTCATACGGGCTCTCTCCTTAGGTGTCTTTGGGGCCTGTTTCTTGGAGAGATGTATTCCATGGCTCATCGGCATGAGACCTCTTTTGGAATCTTCCATGCTAAATCTCTTTAGCATTGCATCAATGTACGTTCCTTGGGATAAACCAAGCATCCTTTTAGATCTATCTCTATAGATCTTTATCCCCAAAATATAGGAAGCTTCTCCCAAGTCCTTCATGTAGAAGTATTTAGATAACTAGATTTTAATCTACTGTAGCATAGGAATGTCATTCCCTATCAGTAATATATCATCAACATATAATACAAGGAATGAAACTGCGCTCCCACTAACCTTCTTGTACACACATGGTTCATTCGTCGTTTTTGATAAAATCAAACTCTTTGATTGTCTCATCAAAACGAATGTTCCATCTACGAGAAGCTTGCTTCAATCCATAAATGGATCGTTGAAGCTTACAGACTTGATTTGTTCCAACCTTTGAAACAAATCCCTCTAGCTGTGTCATATACACATCCTCCTCAAGTTTCCCATTGAGGAAGGCCATTTTCACGTCCATCTGCCAGATCTCATAGTCGTTATAAGCTGCAATCGCAAGCAAAATTCGAATGGACTTGAGCATAGCTACTGGTGAAAAGGTTTCATCATAGTCAACTCCTTGTCTTTGTTTGAAACCTTTTGCAACTAGTCGGGCCTTATAGGTATCTACCTTGCCGTCCGCTCCAGTCTTTCTTTTAAAGACCCATTTACACCCAATAGGCTTAATGCCTTCAGGTGGTGAAACCAAAGTCCATACTTTATTTTCATACATGGAGTCCATTTCAGATTTCATGGCTTCAAGCCATTTCCCTGAGTCTTATTACTCATGGCCTATTCGTAATTCAATGGATCATCATCATTCATGATGTGTACCTCATCGTCATCCTCTATAACGAATCCATACCTCTCAGGTATCTTCGGTACTCTCCTAGATTTACGAACAAGGTGTGGTATAGTAGGTTCTTCTACTTGGTCAGGTACCTGACTTTGATACGTGGTAATTTGTGGTTCTTGAACTTCTTCAAGATATATCTTACTCCCACTGACCCCTTCATGGATAAACTCCTTTTCCAAGAAGGCAGCATGTTTCGCAACAAACACCTTTTGATCAGTTGGATGATAGAAATAATACCCTACAGTTTCTTTAGGGTATCCCACAAATCTACACTTTTCGGATTTAGTTTGTAGCTTATCATGTTCAAACTTTTTGACATAAGCTGGACAACCCCAAGTCTTAACATGCTTAAGATTTGGTTTCCTCCCTTTCCACATCTCATATGGAGTCTTTGGGGCGGATTTGGTAGGTACCTTGTTAAGTAGGTATGCAGCCGTTTCTAGGGCATATCCCCAGAAGGAAATTGGAAGGTCGGTAAAACTCATCATGGATCGAACCATGTCTAACAGTGTTCGATTTCTCCTTTCAGATACTACATTTAACTGTGGTGTACCTGGAGGAGTCCATTGTGAGATTATACCATTTTCTTTGAGACAATTGAGAAACTCACCGCTTAAGTATTCTCCACCTCGATCTGATCGAAGTATCTTTATACTCTTGCCCGTTTGTTTCTCTACTTCACTTCTGAACTCTTTGAACTTTTCAAATGATTCTGACTTGTATTTCAACAAATACACATATCCAAATCTTGAGTGATCATCAGTGAAAGTAATAAAATAAGAATACCCACCCCGTGCACTTGTTGTCATAGGCCCACAAACGTCTGTGTGAATCAATGCCAACAACTCTGTAACTCTTTCTCCTTTTCCACTAAAAGGAGATTTAGTCATTTTACCCATGAGACAAGATTCACAAGTTGGATATGATTCATAATCGGATAGCTCGAGGAGCCCATCTTTATGCAACTTGGATAATCTTGTTTCATTGATATGACCGAGTCTACAGTGCCACATGTAGGTATAATTAATATCATCTCTTTTCCTTTTCTTAGTTTGTTCAATTTGAAAAATATTTTCTTGTAAGTCAATTGTATAAAGTCCATTTCGCAAATTTCCAACACCATATAAAACATCGTCTTTATAAATAGAACAACTATTGTTATTTATAACAACGTTAAATCCTTCCATATCCAATACAGAAATTGAAATAATATTTTTAATAATATTCAGAACATAATAACAATTATTAAGATAAATAGACTTGCCCGAAGGCATTGCTAAATAATAAGTTCCTACAGCTAATGCAGCAACCTTTGCTCCATTCCCCACTCGTAGGATCACCTCATCATTGTTCAGCTTTCTACTTCTGACCAGTCCCTTCACATTATTACATATGTGAGAACCACAGCCGGTATCCAATACCCAAGTAGAATTTTGACTTTCTGAAAAATTAATTTCAATCATGAACAAACCTTGATTGGAAGTCGAAGCTTCTCCAAGCTTCTTCTTTGCCAGAAACTTCTTGCAGTTCCTCTTCCAATGACCCGGCTCGTTGCAATGGAAGCACATTCCTTTGCTAGCTGGATCAGATTTCTTTTGTTCCTTTATGTTCACTTTGCCTTTGGTCATCCGAGATCGGAAGAGCTCCTTAGATATCTCATATCTAGCAGTCCTACTTTGTTCACCATACAACTCCTTGAGGTGAATCAACATAGTAGGAGCATCCATGTTTTCGTGCTGACGCTGAAGCTCGTTATTCATAGATGCGAGCATGATGCATTGAGCCACAGATGCATCATCTTGCCACTTTACAATGGTGGCAATCTCTTCCTCAGAGGCTGTTTCTAGAACAGTTCTAGGGACAGGTGAGTTTAGGACATAAGAAATCTTTTCAGCAGTGAGAACTATTCTCAGATTTCTTAGCCAGTCCGTATAATTCGGCCTGGTAAGCTTATTAGCATCAAGTATGCTTCGCAGTGAAATTAGTGATTTTGACATTTTTAAAATTCTGCATGTGAAAAACAGCATTTTAGCAAACATTCATTTTATTAATTTTGCATACCAAAATAAATTTAGGTCTTTATTTTAAATTGGTATCTCCCACTATTTTTATCAAACTATATTACCCTCACTTATATAGTTCGGCAACATCTAATTAAAGATTTGCTAGTGAGAATAAGGATCCCATTTCAAATGTATATAACCTTGTGGATAGCACAACAAGCGATATACAAATAAATAGGTAGACAACTCTTGTCAATTACATCACTATATAACTCCTTTTATTTTGCCTTTTAAATCATAATGGTCAAGTGTGTGCACATCCGAACTAAAATGATTTAAGTTAAGTCCAGCCTAGCACTTCTATAAATTCAAAAAAGAAAAATGTTCGTCCTTGTGGATAGCACAACAAGACTAGATCGTTCAATTTTCTTGATAAGCATCAAATGTGATTAATTAACATCTTAAATACACAATACTCGCCTTGTGGATAGCACAACAAGCTCATATTAAATATTTAATACTCTATTAATTTATCATGCTAGAAGGCGACGTTCGATATTTCAAATATCATTTGAACGCTTTGGACTTAATATTATTTCTTTGAGGGGTTTGTTATTATTTGTCTCATCTTGTTTAGCGCACATGCACATATATATATAAAATACGCGTCATTTTATTAAACATGCGAAGCATGTTTGCATAAAATATAATATATATAATATTTAGCATGCAATATAGAATATTATATTCTACCCGGATTGATTATGGACTTTTATTCTAGTTTGGTTCACTAGAGCCACCAAGTGAACCAAAAGGTCAAACCTAGGAGTGCAAGAATTTAAATTTAAATATAACTATTACATTTAAACCCGGGCTCTATACAAACGGGTCTTCACGCGCTCCTTGCTCCTTGGTCTCCAATTTTTTTAAGATAATTCTAACTATTTCTATTACATTAAACTATTTAATTTAAATAGAAACCTTGATCAGCAGTCAAGGGGAAGTACATAGGAGGGAGATAGAATTTTACATCACGAAAAAAAAATTTAGAGAAGACGAGGTACATAGACCCCATTTAATAAAACCCATTCATTCAAGCATTCAACTAAAATAAAATCCAATCACATTGGTCAAATAGTCCATAATCAATCCCCATTTATTATCATACATATCACCATATATATATATATCAATAAATAAATATTCATCTCATGAATTAAAACATTCCAAATATATATGAGTATCATTTAATGGGCAATTTTAAATTGCATGAAATCTAATTTCAAGATTAAAATAAACTCTTTATTTTAATTATAAAATTATTTAGAATATAATATATAAATATATCATATATATATATATATATAATATAAATTCACATTTATTTTTTAAAAAGAAGTCACCTTCTTTTATTAAAAGAGTTCTGCAGGTTTATTAAAAGAGTCCTTTATTGATGGGTCATCTTCTTTTTGGAGTAAGAAAGAGACAACACCTTTTCTTTGCAGAATTCAAGATTAGCACCCAAAAAAAAAAATTCTGATTCGTCCCAAAAAAAAAATGACATTTTTTTTTTCTTAAAAAAAAATAATTTTATACAATAAAATTATGCCCAATAAATTATTTTAAATATATACCCATATGTATATGAAATCAAAAATAAATTAATAATTGCATAGAGGTTTGGCTCTGATGCCACTGTTGGATTTGTACGAAATCGTGATGTAATCAAATTGCAAAAATTAGCGGAAGCATGGTATATCAGAGTTTAAAAAAATTTCTACAAAACCATTACCCGGATCATCCTTTATGCAAATTATTAATTTAAAACGATAAATAAGAAGTTATGGAATCATACCCTTGTAAAACGAAGCTTCCACAGGTACGAGTTCAACTCCTTGTTCTTCGTGATCTCCTTGAATTTCCGGGTTAGATTCCTTCCTTTGATCAACGTTAGCCACCCAAGTGTTTGGCCTCTAGAGGTGATCCACCAAAGAAGATGAATTATCAAGAAGGATGGTGGTTGGCTTAGTTTTCTATCCTCTATAGAAAAGGAGTACTCTCCAACAATTGGAATTGCCTCAACTGATATCTATTATAAGACTCCTCTTATATAGATATTGGTCAACCCTTCTAATCCTATTAGACATGAGATTTCTTTTAATTAATTAAACTCCTTTAATTAATTTAGGCTTCCCACCACATGGGGAATAATTAATTAAATTCATTTAATTAATTTGTCTCCTAATCTTATTAGGAATAAATGAGAGTACTAATATTAAATTAATTACTAAACTCCTTTAGAAATTAAAATAATAATAATTGTAATAATATTAATAAGACTCCTCTTATTAATTTATATTTAATATTTCCAAAATATTAAATAATAAACATTAAGCTATTTAATTTATTCTATTACTATAGATTAAATTAATTACACTTAATGCATTATTACGATTATGCCATTACCTTCTTAAATAATTATTCTTCCTTTTATGGTGTGACCCTTTAGGTTCTCCATATTAAACCGGTTGTGAATAAATCAATTAGAACAATTCTAATCTTATTTAAATAAATAAATTAAACTAATAATCTATTTAAATAAATAATATTTATTCTACAATAGAGATAAGCCTCCCTAGCGATCAACGACTTTTCAGATAATATAGATTTCAACATTAATCATAAAAGAACCTGTGAGTAAATAGTTACCATACAATTCAATCCTTCCACCATACAATGTCCCAATTAAATATAAGACATGAATTTACTGTCAAGTCTTATTTTATTTAATTATATGTATTTCGATTAGAAAATGCACAACTCCAAATAATGCAAATTAGAAACTCCTTTCTAATTTCATTTTACCTTGGCCAAGGATTCCTGGGTTGTCATTTAACGAATCACATAGGATATATCTCCTCTTTTACTAGAGGTGGTAGATTCTTTATTGATCATTCATTATCTCCATATGTAACTCATTATACCCAAGCATACCCTTTTATATACCCTAAAGGACTTTAAGGAATAAGTTAAAGTATAATTCATTACATACAAGATACTATGATGATCTCAAGTCCAAGGATCACTTGTACTACTATCACATTAGGAATTCCTATTGACAGGCGAGTAAAACTCCATTAGGTATTCCATAGCGAGTCACGTTCAGTGAACTTATTCCCTAATAAGCACCTACATACTTGCTTTAGTGTCTCCACACAAATGATCATGAGATCAATCATCCTCATCCAATGAGCAAGCAACATATGTACCAATCTATTCGGATTTACTAATCCCCTTTTTAGTAATCCCACGATTGGGAACTATTTTAGTTTTAGAGCTTTCTAAGAATTTAGATCTCATTAGCATGATCATCATCATGATTCTAAAAGCATTGCTTAAAACTATGGGTTATTTATATATTATAAAAACAGCACCATGTAGATAATTAAATGCCTTTAATAAATGAATATTTTATTAATAAATAAATAAGATTGTTTACAAAGTACGTGCTTTATCATCATACATGATTGGCTTGTATGCACACTACTATCACAACTAGCATGTCAGCTTCGTGAGCACGAAGATTCCCAATAAGACTGTCAAGAGGATAGACAGTTAGATCTTGCATTTCTTTGATAGTTGTTACCTTCATTTTCCAGATGGAAGGAAGAGCTTTGAGAATTCTTTTATTTTTCTCATTTGTAGTGTATGTCTTTCCTAACTGTTCTAGCTCATCAATGATCCTAGAAAAACGTGTTTCCATATCAATGATCTTTTCATTTTCTTCTAGCTTGAAGCTTTCATATTCTTGAATTAAGGCATCTTTTTTGGTTTCTTTAATATGATTAGTTCCTTCATAGGTTACAATTAATTTTCCCAGATTTCTTTAGCATTTTTACAATTGTTGACTCTTTTGTACTCTTTTTCAATTAGAGCACTGGTCAGCACTTGTTCAACTCTGGATGCTATATTCATGGCCTCTTCATCTTCAGTGGTGAATTCATCAATATCTTTTTCAACTGTCTTTTATCCTACAATTTTTGTAAGAACTTTGACTCCTTGTTCTATAGCAAACCAGACTTTGATTCCTTGAGATTTGGCATAGATTTTGAATTTATTCTTCTAAATAGCAAAATTTATGTCATCAAATAGTAGAGGTCTGGACATTAATAATCCTTCTCCACAATCAGTAGCATTTGTGTAGGCCATAGATGGATCTGCTCTTAGATATACCTGTATTTACTCAACAAACAAGTTAAAGAGCACTGCTCTGATACCAATTGAAAGTCCAATAATAATCTAGAAGGTGAATATATTATTACCATTTAAAAATTATTCTAGGCTTTTTTGAATTTTTAGTTAATTAATTTGCAATGTTAAAATTAATATGTAAGATAATAAAATTCAGTCACACAATGCACAGAGATTTGTCTGGTTCACAACATACATCCCGGGTATATTGCTACATCCAATTTTAAGCTTCTTTCCAGAACTTGAGATCCTATTACTATCAGTAATAAATGCTCCTTCAACAAGTGGAGAAGCCTTTACAAAGTTTTATAGACAAACTTCTAACTATATATAACTATCTATCTTGGACAACAAGCTCTCAGCTCCCTCCTCAAGTTTAGTTGTACCTTCTTTTGAGTTCAGTTCTATTTTATGATCTGGTCTTGAAAAGACAGTCTCTTTTTTTCCTCACAAGTACCCTTGATATTCAACTCTCAGCTGACCTCTCTAAGACTCTAGTATTGGTCAAAGAATTACTCGTCTTTCTCACAGGTGCATAAATTAAACTAACTCTACCCTTTTCCCTTTTTACAAAATATTTGACAAAATTTTGCTTCTAAAATAAGCAGATATAATTTTAGTACATATGTATAAAAGTTTAAATAACTTTTATATAATAAGGCTTCTCAGATAAGCAGATAACAATTATGCAGCAGATATATTTATAAAAGTTTAAAGACTTTTATATATGAGAAAATATGCTTCTTAGTAAGCAAATATAAGTTTATGCACTATTTAACTAACTTGTATAGAAAGTGCTTCTTCAATAAGTAAGTATATGAATTTAAACTTTGATTTGAAAAGTATTTTTATATAAGCAAATATATAACTTTAGTTCAGATTTAAATTTCTTTATAAAATAAAGAATGTGTTTTCATGGAAACAAATTTTAAATTTAATAACAAATATAAAAGTTTAAATAACTTTTATAATTATGCTTCTTATTAAGTAGATAAATTCACAGAAGTGCGTGATATGTAAATGTAAATAACTTTTATGTTATGCAACAGATAAATTATGAATATTCAAATAATGATAGATATCAAGTATAATAATTCAAATAATTTGAATAATACTTATTATAATAAATAAATTTATTATACTCTAATATATATAAATATAATAATATATTTTATCTATCATGTGAATAATAAATAAGGTCACTTTGAATTTTAATGACCGTTTGAATGATATTCTTGTTTAAGGAATACCTTCAAATAGCGGTACCTAAAACTGACTGAATTTAAACGTTTCACTATTTTATATTTGTATAAATATTTTCGATAGATCATTTAGAACTTTAATAATAGTTCAAATGATATTCTTGTTTAAGGAATACCTTCAAATAGCGGTATCTAAAACTGATTTATTTTAAAGTATTTATATAAATAAAGAATATATCTATAAAGAGCCACTTAGAATTTTAATGACCGGTTGAATGATATTCTTAAAGAATATCTCCAAATAGCGGTACCTAAAACTGACTTTTTATTGATATGAATAGATGATATATATATATATATATATATATATATATATATATATATATATATATAAATGTGTATAATACTTTTTATTTGTATTTTTATACCCATACACAAATATGAGATAATAACAAATAAATAATTTTACTGACTTATCTCAAATAACTTTTAACAATTTTCTCTTCAAAATATCAGAACTATTGATTAAAAGAGATTAAGCTTTTTAAGGAGAGATTATGTAGGCAAGGAGAGTATAAGCTTTTCTTTATCTGAAAATTGGTGAAAAAGAATGAAGAAAAAACTTCTCTATTTATAAAAATTTTGGCCAAGGATATTTTCAGAATTTTTGAAAGATTAATTTAAAATTAATGGCCAGGATTGATTTGTTTGAAAATGAATGGCTTGGATGAAATATTAAACACTTCACACGGATTGGTTCAACTCATGAGACTTCGCCCACTGAACATGCTCATTCTTCCGCCCATCTTTAATTTGGTTAACAAAAATTTCACCCAGCATGCCCAAAGTAAATTCTGCCCAGCATACTTAATTCCTGGGCCCCACAAAATTTCACCAGTATTGTAATGGTAGAAAGGCTACATAAGCATTTGTTTAACATGTACTCCTAAAAATAATTAATTACCATGGGTTCCACAAAATTGATCATCAATTTCAAACCAAGGCTAACAATCTTCTCATTTTCGGATGGTGGAAGGAATAAAGACTAAAGTCTTTATGGAAGATTTTGATAAAAAAAATTATATAATATATATATATATATATATAATATATATATATATATAATATTTTTGAAAGAAATGATTAGAGGAAAATCAATTTTTAGGAATAGGGATTCTCTTTGCCTTAGGAATTGTTACTTTTTGAATTAATCTCTTTTAACACTTGATATTAAGTTATCAAGGTCAATTTAAAATTAATTCAATGTTCAAGATGAAAAACAATTTTGGTCAAAATAAATAAAATAAATAAAAATAATTATATCATATAAAATCTATGGAGAGAATCCTAACTTGTTTGCTATTTTATTGTTATCATCAAAATATTTTCAAAAGTTGAAGACCCAACACTACACAATCACTACAAATCTTCCCATTTTCAAAGCCCTCCCTTAAATTGTGGATCTCATCTTAATTAGCTAGTAATTCTAGGGAACAAGGGCTAGGGAATGGGTGAACTAGGTAATGAAGCATTAAAACCCCATGTGCTCCCTCCTGTCTCATATAGCCAGCTACCTCTCCCCCTATTTCCCCAAATTTGATTTTATTTTAATTTTTTAAATGCTCATTTAATCCTCTAGAAAATCCATACCAATGGGGCTAGGATTTGGGTCAATCCAATTATTTATTTGGGCGTTCATTTAAATCATTTGGGCCACAACCATCAACATATGCCTAACACTTTAAAATATCTTACCCTAATTATTTAATTAGGATTTCTAGTCCACTTATTTTGGACTTTAAATACTTACTCACATTGGTTTAATTACATAACCCAATTAGACTTGCTATAATTAGGTTAAGATAATAGATAGGTTGAGATATTAAAACAAATCTCTTAGGCTAGTCTAATAGTATATAATCAAATACTAGGACTCTTCAAATTAATATAACACTTAGGTTATTTAATCATCATACACACAATATTTATATAAATAGGTTACAAGGCTTTTCTTTTCATTCCTTAGTTAACTTCAAATAAATAAATTATCTAACTTACTTAATTCACATCACATAACACATATTCACACACGCACAAAAATTCATTTCATAAAATATATATATATAATCTTTATTGCAACACATAGAAATTCTCGGTCATTACAAGTTCAGCTCAATGGAATTGTGTTTCCAATGTGTTGGCCAGCCCAATCGAAATTTTGGTATTAAGCCCAAAGCAGCTAACCCAAATTTAAAAAGCTTATCTTTCAGCCAAGTGCTGATATCTAATTGAATAATGAGATATCAACAATACCCCTCCAGATCTGTCGAAGTGGCTTATAGCTACTCTAAATTGGTTTACTCTAATCACAAGTAAAGCAAGAATGATTACCTCTTTGTGGTATGAAGAAGAGTTGGTAAAGGCTTTTTACCTTACCATTCTTAATCATTGGACAAAATAGAATTTTGTTGGACTAATACGAATGGTGGTGGATAAAATACGTATAAGAGTTCTCCTATAAATAGGAGCTTTCAATTCATTTCAAAACACTGTTTATCATCCGCTAAGTTTAAAATAGAGAGAAAAGAGAGACCTCGAGAGATAAAAAGGAAGAGTCAAAAAGAACTCTAGCAGTTCGGTAATTAGCAGAGTCTAAGAAGGGAAAAGGCAATAGATAGTCCATTCAGGATCATCATTAAGAGAAAATAACTTTAAGATGGTATAATCTTCTAACCTTAGAAAGTTGTCCCCTGTTTGTGCATTTAGTACATTTTAGTTGGGTAATATAATTATGTATGGTCGATTGTGGGAAAGCTATGTGTGGGAATCATGGTAGATTCCGAAGTTATAAGGTGGTTTTTATGGAAATTATATATTGATATAAAATGAGTAACAACCTAAAAGTGGAATGGAAAAAGACTTCATTAAAACACCTCGCTAAGAGAATCTTAAAAACAGAACAGAACAGAACAGAAGACTTGTATGAGCGCAAAGTCTTGTATGTTCATCACCCTGTAAACCATAAGGGAGTGACTATTGAACTTATGGACCAATCCTTGTAAAACTACATGGAAGTGGTTAACTTTGTCTTGTGAAGTATTTTCTATCAAAACAACTCAAACCCACTGTATTAGATTACTGTCAATGACCTTCTCAATGAGTAAGGTCAGATCTTTTTTTTGAATCCTAAAAATGTAGTTGTTTCAGAATCGTAGAGTAACAGACCCAAAATTAGTTTTATAATAGATTTCAACTGTTAGAGAACTGTTGTAATCCCTTTTATCTTAATTATTTGGATTAGTGAACCATATTCAAATTCAGACTCAATTCAATGTTTATAAGTCAGTCCAACTAGTAGAGTATACTCTCTAAATGATCTTCCAAAGAATGTCTTTTTAAATGGAAATCATAAAGTTTAAATCGTAAAGTGAACCACTAGTCATTGAGTGACTGGACTGAGCTAATCTTAGAGTTATTGATCAAGTTGATCGTAGAGTCAAATCGTAGAGTGCCAGGTACAATCGTAGAGTGACTTCTGCAAATCGTAGAGTCAAATTGTAGGGTGTTAGACACGATCGTAGAGTGACATCTACATATCGTAGAGCACTTTCACCAAATCATAAAGTAATTCCACATACCATAAAACACTTATATATGATCGTAGAGTGACTTTGCCATATTTCAGAGTCACTTCACTAAATCGTAGAGTGCCATGACTGCACAGTCGTAGAGATTCAACCCTACGATTGTAGAGTCTACCTAACAGATCGTAGAGTGCTTCTGCAGACTACCTAAAAGGTTACTTTCTGCTCTATACTTTCCATGCATTCCTAAAATGGATACATATTTGTCAATAATTCATCTGAATACTCTTTATGCTAAGAGTGATTTAAGGATGGTTAATGAAAACAGTTAAAGAAACACAGTAAATGATTATACACTTAAAATTTACTGGTAAAGAAAAGTAGAATAGATTTGACAACTAGAATCCTGATGAATGTGAATAATAACAAGCGAAAGATATTTGAACACATAAAAACTGTTCTGTTCATGCATCCTAGTTGCGGAACCAACTAAGATAATTAGTTGGTGTGCCACAGAGATTAACCATTAGAATAACTTATGATTAATGTAGGTCATCTGAAGGAGAAATTAGAGTTAAACAGTAGCAGCAGTTCAGGTAAGTTCCTAACTTACACAACTTTATATATTGTGCAAGTTTCTTACACATGCTGTGTATATTAAGCAAGTTCCCTAACTTGTATCAATTATTTATCTTGTGCAAATTCTTAACTTACACAATCTTATATATTGTGCAAGTTCCTGATCAGATTAACTAGCGTGCAAAGTCCTTTGGTTATTATAGTTTTAAAGTACTGTTGTTGAATACATATCTCATAGGAGATAACCACAGTTGAATATGCTTGTTTATATATCTATTTCTGGAAAATATTCTTATATCAAAACTTGAAAGTATTGATAAACCTTGACTGGACATATTGAGAATTCCTTTAAAACCTCAGTTTGTTGATAAGTTGTGGATGTGATTATTGGGAGAGATGTGTCTAAGTCATTTGTTTCGACTAGACTAAGAAGTAAGTAAGATTGATAATCAATCAAATTCTTTGAGAAAACTATTCGAACCAATTGCTTTGATAAGGACTCTTATGATCTGTTAGTGTAAGGGGTATTATTATTTATGTTGGGGGACCGACTTTGCGCTACGACTGAACGTTATGCATAATGTGGGTACGACGGGGTTGATCACCTAATGTGCCTGTTTTCGGAGGTTTGCAGTAAACTACTGTCAATCCTTCTAGGAGTTCATGGTCCTCAATGACCACTCAGTATTTAAAGTGCTTTGGCTTTGAAGTTTTGTAGACAGTAATCAGAATTCATTCAATTAATTCTGAGATTATTGAAAATTCTTCACATAGTTATCTATTGTTGGCTTTATATTTGCTGAGCAAATTTGTTGCTCACCCTTGCTTATCACAAATTGTACAGTTAAGGCTGAGCAGGGTAGTGGATCGGGGAAGGATAAAGAGAAGGTTAAGGCTACAGAGTAGCTTTAGCTGTTAGATAGTAAGTGATTATGATAATGAATTATATTAAGACTTATAGTAATTGTGTGTATTTGAAGGACCTAAGCTAAGTTATGTAATAGTAAAGGTCCGAGAACCTGAGAGTGGTATGTAATGACATATTATCTTTATATTATTCTGCAATGTATTGATATTTGGATAGATTATGAGTTGTATTATGGAACTACCAAATTCAGGTAGAGGTATCTAAATTTGGAGGTGTCACATTATCGAACTTTAAAATTTACTTATATTTGAATCGTTTATATGTCGAATCGAGTTCGAATCGAACTTTTAATTGAACGAGTACGAATTAAGTTCGAACTGATTAGTTCATTTTAGGGCCCTACTTAATATAAAATAACACAATATACTAAAGTTGATTTGTATCATCGCAAAAGGTTGGTATTTCCTGAAATCTTTTGTTCAAGAGTAGAGCTAATCCCTACTTTAATTACTATACCCATCCGAATTTTTATAAATGAATGTTTTGTAGTGGTCTAAAAACAGTTTTAATAAATATCGACAAAGTTTAAATAATCCACCTAGCTATCCTCACTAAATAGTCAAAAAAAAAAGAAGAAAAAAGAACCAAGCCAAAGTGACAGAGCCCTGCTTTAAAATTGTTGGGAGCTAGTATTAAGCTACAATATTGAGCTTAAATGCAAGAAAGTTTAAATAAAACTGCCTGAAAAAATGATCATATTACTTAGAAAAAATATAATGCTACTTTTCATGCCAGGTCAGGACCGCTAGGGAGCTGTTCATAGCCATCACAATGCTTGGCTGAGGCAGAGTGCTTGTCTTGAAAAACAGGGATGAGCTTGAGAAGAGCTCCGAAAGGTAAGCTCACTGCGCCCATTATAACACTGGCTAACCATAGTTTCTTGGTTAATGGCACAGTATCTGCAAATGTGCCTAAAAACTCAACGATAATGATTTGGAAAGTCACAGTGGAGATCATCACAATCATGAACACCCAACTGTCAAACATTCCCCGAAAAACGTTGATCTTTTCCATATCCCGGCTGTTGATTTCATTGAATAACTAGTAAAAATACGTACAAGAAAAAATGTCACCACTTTAACTCGAGATATATTGATCGTATGAAATAATAGAATCAAAACTCAATCCGTTGTCTCAAGAGCATCAACTTGGATCATCTTGACCCACCAATAGTTGTCTCAATCTATGTTTATGAGTTTTGGACAGAAAAGAAAACAATTGAAAACTTAAATTAGGATAGAAAAAAAAAATTTAAGTTTTCTTTTATGTTGTTACAAAGTTTATAAAGAAAAAAAAAAGAACACCTAGGTTCTACGTTTAGATTACTATTGTATCCTTATATTAGTTATGTTGTTTTTGTACTGTAAATGGTATAATAGGGATTATGAAAGATTTGCGTATGTTAAATCTAGGGCAAGAAAAGTGTCCAGGTTTTTTTATCCATTTCTTTCCTTTTATGTTTAGTAAAACTCAACAACAAGAGAACTGGAAAAAAAGAACTCCTTTTTCTCTTGTTTTGTTTTCTTTTATGTTATTTAAAACTCAGAAACACGGTGTTGGAAGTGGGAACTATTGGTATTAGAGTCGAGTCTTATACAACACTGATAAAATCCACATTATTTGATGTGGAACTGAAGTATTACAGTTCTAAAGGGAGAAAGATCAAGATAATGTTGCTGAATGTTTAGTCGTTACCTGGCAAAACACGAAGGTATTGAATATCAGTGTGTTAAGAACAACAGAAGAGTCTGAACTATTGAGCTGAAAAAGGCGTGTTCCATCAAACTTGAGAATGCCAAGAACAATGAGCTGATAGACGCTTTGCCCGATAATGTTCCTCCACATAATCTTGGTTATGAAATTTATGTTCCTCCCAACCGGAGGCCGCTGCATCAGCCCATCATTTGGAGGTTCTGTAGCAAGTGCTAATGCACCAAGTGTGTCCATAATCATGTTCACCCAAAGCAATTGCACAGCGGTAAGAGGGGCTGATCCTGAATATCGATAAATCACAATATTACTAGTTAGTTTCGTATATTTAATTAATAAAAAAATGCCTTAATTAATAGTTTTGTGTTGTGCACTAACTTAGAGAAAAGAGTACATAGGTCCTACTTTCTGAATGGACACGTGTACTGTTTTCTCTCTGTTAGTGCGCAGTTAGTGTACAACGGTTAGCGCACATGAAAATACTCAGAATTGTAAGGTTTTAAGTTTCTGGAAAACAGAACCTGACACACATGCCGAAAGAAAATTGGTCATGAGGGCAACAACATTAACAGTTAACTGAAATTGTACAAACTTCTGAATGTTGATATAAACGGATCGACCCCATTTGGCAACTGTCACTATGGTCTTAAAATTGTCATCCATTATGACAATATCAGAATTTTCTTTCGCTACCTGTCGATTAATAAGAAACATCAGAAGATTATACTAAACACGGTAATACAATGAATTTGCATATGAATGTCTTTATCATAATTCTGTCAAGTATTGAACATGATTAGTTGAAAAACTGAAACGGGAAAAAGAAACCTCTGTTCCTGCTATTCCCATAGCTAGTCCAATATCTGCCTCATGCAAAGCAGGAGCATCATTTGTTCCATCTCCAGTCACTGCCACAACTTCCTTAAACTCATTCCTCAACAATTTCACTAACTTGTGCTTGTCCAAAGGTAGAGATCGAGCCATCACCTACACAAATGCAAACTTCAAGCATTTACATCGAGCCTTTTTGGATTAACAACACAAGGCATAGTTGTCAAAATCTTATGATGCTCTATAAGTACGATAAGGTACAGGAGTAATTCGTTACAAAAATCACTAATGAGTTAGAAAGTGAGTTGTATCTGATGATATGTCGCACGTATCCTATGATACGATATGATTTATGATGCGATCTTAAGTTAGAGGTGTATCTTAAGTAGTTAAATTAGAGGTGTTCAGAAGATGTATACAAGAATTCTTAAAACTTTCTAGGATCTCTTCTCTTTTCAATGGAATTTGTTTCCACTTTCTATTTTTCTTGTGTCATACTTAGATAGACACCTGAATATAGTTTTGGAGTTGTATTTTTCTCTTCACTTTCCATTGTGGGGCTTTATTTCACATTGAGTTTATACTTATAAGTTAAACAAGATATTTCTTTCTCTTGTTTGTTTATAAATATTACTTAAACAACATTGATTATTGATTAAGCTTAATTTAAACTCTTCAAACTATAATTTTAATATTTAAAATTTGTTTATTTGCTCATTTGATTACTTTAACATTACACTTAAGTTAATATACTTCATTGTCCAATAAAATGAGTTTTCTATATGTTTAAGTATATAATTATTATTTTTGCACGTCTTACGTATCTTACGATATTATTCACGATTTGATAAACAATTCAAGATTTAGGGACTTTTCGATACATGATATAGTTCACAATTCATGATTCACGATATGATACATGATTCAAAATTAAGGGATTTTCGATACACGAAACGATTCATAATTTATAATTTACGATATGATATGACACATAGATTCATGATTCACAAATACAACACAATTCAAGGATTTTCGATACACGATACGATTCACGATTTAACAACTATGCATACGGCTAGATTAGGAAGGATTTCGATAGCTAGAAAGATTTGAAAAGCAAGTTCGAGCAATTTCAAGAGAAAATGTCAGTTAGATTTATGTCTGAACCTGAAGTTTAGGTATAATGTCCTGCAACTCCTGGGCACTTTTGTCCCGAAAATGTGGCCCTTCAATAGCCACACCATCATCTGTCAAAATTCCACACTCTCTTGCAATGGCCTTAGCAGTATGAATATTGTCACCAGTAACCATCCGAACTATAATCCCAGCATCCAAACAAGTTTTAACAGCTTCCTTCACCCCAGGGCGAACCGGATCCTTAATTCCAACAACCGCTATAAGTGTATAATTGTTATCTGGAATAGTATCAGCACTAGAATTAGTACCTCCCATATCCTTAAAAGCCAAACAAAGTGTTCTTAACGCTTCACAAGCGAAACCATTTATCACATTTGTAATGCCATTTCGCTCTTCGTCAGACAAGGCCACAGATTCGCCATCTTTGCTAAGAATATTGTCGCACATTTGCAAAATTATTTCTGACGCCCCTTTACAAAATGCCTGACGCCCTCCACCAGGAAGAGCCACAAGAACCGACATCTTTTTCTTGTTGGAATTAAAAGGCTCGACTTTAACTATTTTCGCTTGTTTGCATTGGGCCATATAATCGCCTTGAAAAAGCAATGCCAACTCTAGTAAAGCCGATTCTGTAGGCGAACCCATAATGCTGATCTTTCCATTTTTATCTCTCGCAACCTCAGAATTAGTATTATGAAATATAGAATGCAAAAGGGTACTCAATACTTTCTCAGATACCGCTGATTTCACTACATTTCCATCACCATCTTCACTTCCTATTTCCTTAGATTCACCACATATCCAAAGTTTGGTAACTACCATATGATTTGTTGTCAAAGTGCCAGTTTTATCAGTACAAATGCAGCTAGCAGAGCCCATTGTCTCACACGCGGAAAGATGCCTAACTAGCGCCCTGTCATTCAATAGTTTCTTCATTGCAAACGCTAAACTCAGTGTCACTGCCAATGGTAAACCTTCCGGAACTGCGACTACAAGTATAGTGACAGCAATGGCAAAGAAATTGAGAAGTTTCAACGCATCATTTGTCGACCATTTTGTCATCTCATGATGAATTCCCTTCATTACAATAAACCGCGTGGTCATAACCACAAATGTTAAAACAGCAAAGGCTAGCCCGATTTTCCCAATAATAGTAGCAACCCCGTTTAGCTTAACTTGTAAGGGAGTCTCATCTTCGCCGCCTTCACTCAAAGTAACCATTAGTCTGCCCCATTCAGTTCTCATACCAACTGATGTCACGAGCATTTTCCCAGAACCATCTTGCACTTTAGTCCCGGACAAAAGAAAAGGCCTTTTCGCGTCCACATTCACAGGCTCACTCTCACCAGATAAGCTCGATTCATCTATTGACAAGCTATAACCGGAAATAAAAAGCCCATCTGCAGGAACTTGATCTCCAATAGACAAATGCACTATATCCCCAACAACCAAGTCATAAATCGACACCTTTTGCCTGCTCCCATCGCGTGTTACATGAACCATAATGTTCTTTTTTTCCTTATCCAAGTCCCTAAATTGTAAGGACTGTTTGTAGTCACTAACAGCAGTAACCATAACCACCAACAAAATACACATCATAATTCCTACTCCATCATACATGCCTTTAGGCCACCCTTCGGTGGCGATCCCAACGCCAACAGAAACAGCTGCACATACCATTAGAATGATCAAAGTTAAGTCCTGAAGTGCATCCCATACAAACATCCAAAAGGGCCTCAATTGTTTTTCAGTGACGCGATTAAATCCATAAATCTCTTGCCTTGAAGTTATTTGGCTTGAAAAAACTCCATCTTTGAGTGAAACCTTGAGTTTTGCTGCAAATCCCCTTAAGCCTCCATGAGAATCTAAGCTCTTGAGATCATGAGACCGATTAACGTATACAAGTTCATCTGGTTCAATTTCAAATCCTGCTTTTCGGACTTCATCAGAGAGCTTGTAATCGGATCGAATGCTAACAGCTGTAGTTGTAAAAAATGTTAAATTTGACCAGAAAGGAAACATAGTGCAAAATGAATAAGATTATGTGAAGGGAATTTTGTAAGAGATCATACCATCAATGAAATGTAATGCTGCTTTTTGCACATACAGGGCTATTCGGATCTTTTCCTGAACAAAAATTAACGGCTGCATAAAAATGCTAACATTTTTAATAAATAACAGAAAAAAAAGAGATATACCCTAAATGTTACCATTTTCAAATATGTGACAAGGCTCAAGGATAATGGTATTTTGTACTTGGAAAATAGTCTAGTTTTTCGAAACTTTTAAGGTGTGGCTTTATTGAAACTTACCTTCAGGCTGCAGGTTGATCGTGACATGGTGACATAGAACACCCTTGAAAATCTTTTAATTACGAGTGTTATAAACAAATAAAATACACCCTAAATGCCCGCCCGGTATAGTGACATTGCGTGATCAAAGGAGAATGATGCAACTGATTAGTTGTTGTTAAAGAATAATTTTTCTATAGTAAGAACTAAAAATGAAGATTATGGTCGAAATAAAAATGGTTTTAAATTTTACCAGTAATTATGAAGAAAAAAGAAAGAAAGAAAAGTATATGAGTGGCCAAGTCTAACACCCTTGAGGGGGATGAAGATGGGGCCAAAAAGAATATAATATTGTAGCAAAGTGATGAAATGAAGGAAATTTCTTAGCTAAATGAAAGCAAAGAAAACATACAATGGAAAAATGAAAAAGGACAAGGAATTTTTCATCATTTTTGTTCAATTTTTAGTATTTTTTTCATCAACCAAAATTTTCGTACAATGTTTACTTTTTACATTAAAATATGAAATGCAGTGTTTAAAAGGTTTAACATGCTCAATTTTAACATCAAAGTATTGGACTGGTAGATAAAATGTTCAATTCCACTACTGTTTGTAGTATATTTAAAAAAAATTAATGTTAGAGATATATCTGAAATAATTTTTCGTAAAAGTAAACCGATTTAAAAATAAAATAATGCTACTATCACATAAATAATGTCACATAATGCTCACATACACACATAATTACTGCGGGCTCCACATGTCAGACGAGGGCCCGCAGTATGCATGTGTGTGTATGTGAGCATTATGTGAGAATTTTTATGTGATAGTAGCATTGTTGTTAAAAATATATCCCTAATTTCAAAACGCGTTACACATTAATACAAATACAACAAACAATTTGAGAAGGAGTGCCAATTTTGTTTTACTCAAAAGTGCAATTAAATCAGAAAACTCTACAACTAAAAGCACTTCATCAATACAACTAAATACCCTTAAATGTAATTTTTCCGAATTAAAAATGATTTAATGTTGACTTGTAACTTTTTATGATTTTTCAGTTTCTTTGTCTTCCTCTTTAACGTGTTTGACATGCACTAAATTTCCGAACCAAGACTTCGTGTACCACTCCCCCGCAAATGGGTACAAATTTTCGTTACCATATCTAAAAGAGTGAGGCTGGAAATTATGTCATAAAATACCCTTTCAATTTTGAAAGATTAGCTTATTCAATTTTGTGAAAATTATACTCTCTTGTTTCTAAAACATGATTACCAATGTCGATATTTAGAAAGTCAATTACGATGTTTTTAAATTTAAAATTATATTGGATTCATCTAAATTAGTAGATTTTAATTGACAGTTGGGCGGGTATAGTCCTGAAACCCTTACCCTAGCTATCTCATCAATTTATTATTTTCTCCCATGTACCCAACTTGCCCCCAAAAGTAATATTTCATATTCGATCGAACTCGAGAATTCTCCATTAACCCTAGTTGAATTCTCCAAATTCTTTGGCACTAGTTTTATTTAACTATTTTTAATTTAAAATCAAACAATTAATATGCGATATTTTTATTATTAGTAATATCTTGTATTACTTTTTACTTCCGTAAAGAGATCACTTAATGAAATAATCTCCATGGGTATATCATATATATAAAACACGGGTCGAGGAAGATATACTACATCTCTAACCTTATAGGATTTAAAGCATCACATCTTATTAGGGTCGGAATCGGTCGAGTTACTTTATAGTTATGAGGGTCGGAATCGGTCGAGTTACTTTATAATTATTAGGGTCGGAATCAGTCGTGTCTGGTCAAGACCAAGATTCATTCCAAGTCTAAAATTTAAAAATCAATAGATCTCATTAATAGTAATATTTTTTAGAAAATATATAACATTCATAATTGTATTAACACAAAATATATGGATTCATACAAATTTTACTTTGAAAATGTTTTAAGTTAACCTTTTAAAAGAAGATCTTATATTTTGGAAAAAACAGATTACTTACTTTTGGAGGAATATAAAGTCAAATAACATCTCATGTTTTAAGCTAATCTTATGTATGTGTACATGGAAATGAAGTTGATGTTTTAAGTTAACTATATGTGTGTACATAGAAATTAAGTTGTATACTATTCTATAAGCAACTTGATTCTGCACACGCACACAGAGCCAAGATATTCAGGTTAGGTCTTGTTCCAACTCAAATGTCATTTTCCATAACAATCAGTCCTTCCTTCTTTTCAGCATATCATATAGTTATGCAGACTAGAAATGAACAAGTTTCCATTTTTGATTAAGACTACAAATTTCTTTTTCCAAGTGACACATCTTTGATTGGAAAGGAGAAGATAAGATACAATTTCTAATGATTTTGGGTTTCATTCCTTTTTTATTAAATGATTTTTTAGGAGAAAATGAATTTAAAAAAGATTGCAGACTCTTTATAATATGGTAATTTGTGTTGCAAACACTCAAGGATTTATAAAATAATTCAACATATTGAAAGATCATAACACATTTGTTTATTTCATAGTTAAACAAAGTGAAGGTGTATATGGATAATGTATGCTTAATTAGTAAAATGCAAGTTATGTTAGGACTCCATAAATTCTTAAATCAAGAAACAAGAAAGGAATCAAGTGACTCAAGTAAACAAACAATACTTTTAAGATTCATTTTTATTTGGCTAGAGCGCGAGTTTCGTTTCCAAATGGGTTTCTAATATACGAAATACATCCAGTCTCTAATTCGGTCTCTACTGTTTGGAACAAAATTGTTGTTTTCAAAATTCGTCTCTACTTTTACATACTCAATGTCCTCTATACACAGAAATTCGGGTTTATGTCGATGGTTTTATGTCAATGTCCTCTATACACAGAAATTCGGTTTCAAAATCTGTCTCAAAATTGAATAATTTGAGACATAGTATCGTCCGTCTCTAAATTTCTGTTTTAAATACTCAAATTTCTGATAGTATATTTGACATAAAAGTTGGCTTATTTTATCACAGAATATATAGTTAAAAAAACTCTATATTTATCTTAAGTTTTGAGAAGAACATTTGATTATGAGATTGTTTAGTAGCAAACTTATAAGTTTTTTGAGAGCTAAACTCAACAAACTCTTAATATTAAGGGTTCAGTTGGTAACAGGGGCGGATGCATTAAGGGGGTAGCATAGGCAGCTGCTGTAGGGATAGAGGCAAATATGTAAGTGAATAAATTTAATGGGACATTTTAATGGAAGAGTTAAATTTAGAGGGGACAAAAAAATTCATTTATACTCTAAATACAAGTACAGACAAACGTAGATTCATTCTACTTTTGTCTTCTAAATTGTATCTAAATATTTTTTATTTAAAATTTCTTTTTTAGTTTAAATTATAATATTTATTGTAATTTATAAACATTATTATAATTAGTTAATATTATGATTAGTTCAAGTTTTCTTTATTTAACTTCAACAAAAAAATTAATTAAAATCCGTCCCTGTTAGAAAAAATTTCTGGATCCGCCCTGGTTGGTAATTACTTTTAAATCTAAATAATTTGTTTCTACTTTCGTATATTGGTAGATAGAAATACCGTTTCGTAACTCTTTTTTTTCCGAAAAAAAAAGTGAAAATAAAATGCACTTTGACACAACCAAAAAAAAAACTTAGATCTTCTTATTTTTATAAAATAAACAGTTAGACATGCTTACCGAATATGTTTACATGACTTATCACAAATAAATGGAAAGCACATAAATAAAGAGAATATATACTCTCTTTTCTGCTTGATGAAAAAGGCTGAGAAAGAAAATTCTTCTATAAATTTATTGAGGTAAAACAACTCTTTTAGTCTTTGTACTTTTTCTTTAGTTTCATTTTAGTTTTTATACAGTTTTTATTTTATAATTGTCTTTGTACAATTTTGTATGCAAATAATATTATCCGTTAATTTGCAGGTGTTAGAGGTAATGACATGACATTAAAGAGAGAAACTGAATATCAACATAGAATTTTGAGTTATTTTTAGCATTTTTTTCCTTTTATTCCTTCTTACCAATAGCATAATAATTCAAAACAAAATTTTCATAATTAATTTGATCCAATACAATTTTTATATACAAAACTTTAGCAAAACACCTCAACCAAAGTTCAAAAGTATCAAAATAATATAATTAATTTCTACATAAAATAAATTCAAATAAAATATGAAATTCAATTCAATCTTTAGTTGTTGACTCAAAATATTTTTCCTTTTTCTATTATTGGATTCATTTGAAATAATTATGTCCTAAAAAAAAATTAAAGATTGGATTTTATTTTCTCCAATTGATATGAATTTAATTACATTTTTTATGCAGAAACCTTACTCAATCGGGCAATTCGCAGAGGAGAACGAGAACAACTGAATGCCGCTAATTATAAAAATTTGTATTTTTGAATTCTAGTTTTGATGTGTTAATTTGTTTTCATTTTTCTATTTAAAACTAAATATTAACTAAAAATTGGATTAGATGAAGTTAATTATGAAAAATTCATTTTGAGTTAGTATGCTATTGGTAAGAAGAAATTAAAGGAAAAGTACTAAAAATAACTCAAAATTTCATATTGGTATTTAGTTTTTCTCTTTAATGTCATGTCATTACCTCTTACGCTTACAAAGAAAAACATTGTTCACATACAAAATTATACAGGGACTATTGTTCCTAATTTTATGTTAATTATTAACTATTACGAAAACACTTTTTAAACATTATTCACATACAAAATTATACAGGGACTATTGTTCCTAATTTTATGTTAATTATTAACTATTACGAAAACACTTTTTAAACCTAGAATTTAGTTAGAACATATCAAGACACTATTTATGATACTGAAAAATTTTAGAATAATTTATTATTTTTTTATTTTGAAGCAATTTTAATTAGTATTTATAACATAAACGACATATTATTATAATATAACTTATAAAGAGATTAACTTATAAAGAGATATAATGATAGTGTTTTATGAATGCTTAGAATTTTATTTTTTTTAAAAAGGCAAAACACATGTTTATTTTATAAATAATATTATTTTAATATTTTATTTGTTTTATATATGGTGTTTATAAAAAAATTTGATTCCACAAATTAACTTACAATTGGTATTAGAATGATTACAATATTTGTTTTTAAAAATTAAATAAATACAAACCACATACAGTTGTCTACTATAATTAATACTATATTATTTTATGAACAACTTTATTATTTATAAAATTCCTTTAACTCATTAATCATACATTTTTTATCAAAGTTTTTAAACATTAATTGTCATTGGTTAATTTGTGAAATTTTCAAAAATATTTCATATTCATTAAATATAAAATGAATAAGAAATTAAAAACTATGCTATTTGAAAAATAAACTCGTGCTTCGCACTTAGTTTTTTGATCTTTAGTATGAATTTCGAATTTAACTATAACTAAAACACTTTTTAAAGTCTCCGTAAATTTATTTTAAAACAATTTAAATAACTACTAACAAAACCCAAACTTAATAGGAATGATTTCATGAAGATTTTGGTTGATTCATGTAATTGTCTTTCCAAACCAAAAAATATGACTATGGCGTAACATTATTAGATTTTAATAATAAAATAATAAAATAATAAAATAAAACTAAATTATATGCCATTAGTAAGTTAAGTTGTGAAATTAATAATTAATAGTTAGAGAACCAAAATTCTTTTTATGACCTTACAAACTTTAATATTAACTTATTATTCTAAAATAATTTTATTCTATATTTTTATAATTACTTAGTAATACAATAAATTTAAAATTTAAAAACATGTTTTGACAATTTTATTTTACTTAACTTTAGACTCTAAATAACTAAATATTAAAAGTATAAGAAAAATATTATGATTACATAATAACTAATATAGGAGACATTTAGTTAATTAATGTTAAAAATAATTATGACTTATATATTGTGATTAAACTTTAGTTAATTTTTAAAACTAAAAGTCATAATGACAACTTATTATTCTACAAAAGTTTTATTTTTAAATAACTATATATTAAAAATATTATGAGAAAATAATAATTAATATTAAAAAGCATAATATATATTACAAAATATATTAATGATTAAAATTTAACTACTAATTTTATTTCAGATAAGAGATCTTTTGTTAATCAATATTAGAAAAAATCTCACTTATATATAGTTATTAAAATTTAAGTTGCCATGAAAAACAAAACACCATGATGGTAATTTATTAATGTACAACAATTTTATGTCAAAAGATTGAAAATAAAAACTAACTATTAAATTTAAAAACTATATAAATTGAATATTAAATTACAAACAACAACAAAAATAAATATATTACGTCTTTGATAATTGTTTGTTTGAGCAAAGTTTATAATTATTTTATAATAAGTTAAATTAAAATTCATAAAAAAAATTATAATCATTATATATATAAAATAAATAAAAAATAAAAAATAATTTATTTAAAAAATAAAATCATGCTTCGCACGGGCACTTAACTAGTTTTTCCAATCCCTTAAACTTTCGCTTCCAACGTAGTACTCCTTTTGTCATATATATAATACTTTCTCCCTTTCAAAAGTAAAAATATATTTTTTAAACCGAGGAGTTAATTAATTTTAAAGATATTCTCATATTTTCAAATATATCCTCTAATATCAGATAAAAATATAATTGTGATGACATCTATTATATATATATATATATATATATATATATATATATATATATATATATATATATATATATATATAAAATAAGACAATTGAAGATCTTATCTAAATTAATTTGGTTAGTCATTTTAAGAGTAATTTGATAATCATGTTATAATTCTCAAAAATATATTACATAATTATAATAATATATGTTCAAATTCAATGAATATAACTATAATTTGATATCTATATATACATGATACATGAATATCACAATGAAGCAAAAAAAATCATAACAAAATTAATGTCATATATATATAAAATAATCTAAAAAAAAAACTTACAATTGAATTAATTTGATAAATAAAACATATATAAGAAAGATAGTCCGTGTTTTGCACGGTTCCAAGCTTGTGAATAATAATACTTAATCAATCTAGAACATGAAAAATTTCATATCGTTTCATAGTATAAAATAAAATATATCTTTTAATTTTGGAACCAAAAAAAAGTAATAACCAACCTTTTCTGGAACAAACTTGTATAAGCAAAATGGAGCCATGATAACCTATTTTTCCAAAATCTACACCTACCAACAACCTTGAGCCACCAACACGGCGGCCAAATATACTCAATCCACCGACGTGAGTTGGTTGTTTTTGACTTCAGCCGGCTGCCTTATTTACTTGGTTGTTGCCAGATTCTTCCTAATGTTGAAAAATGCAATGGCTGAAAAATATTAACCATTGGCCTTTTGAATGTGAAAAAGGTATAGTTTCATACTTGAGGAACGACCTTAGTTGTCTATTCTTATTTCTTATCGTCCCGAAATAGGTAGTTTTATTTGACTAAATTTTCTAGAATAGTGTAATGTTCATAGAAAATAAACACAGAATGCAACATATTTCTATAGAAATACAACTCTTTTTATAGGCATTTTTCATTTTATATTATAGAAAAAAGTTGTATTTGTATTAAAAAAATAAAAAAATAAAAAGAGAAGTCAATTTCATATATTTTTAGTACTTATTTTCAATACACATCATTTTCAATTTTCTATCGGTGATTAATTACAGCATTTAATGATGGGTCCTTTTAACATGTGCCCTAAGGGCACATGCTAAGCACATAATTCAAGAGAATATTCTTTTGAACTGTGTGCATATTCCCTTGATTTCTACATTTGCACCAAGTTCAAGAGAATATGCACATAATTCAAGAGAATACTCTTGAACTGTATGCTTAGCATGTGCCCTAAGGGCACATGTTAAGATATTCCTTTAATGATTGTCAATGAATTATTTACAAGCCCCTAAAACCCCAAAAATAACTGGGGAGAGTACAAGAGTACCTTTGAAGGCATTCAAAAGTACAACAATAAATTGACATATTGAACAATAAGTCTATAAGAAATAAATTAGGTCACTTTCAGTTGCAAAGAATTTTCAACATCAATATCAACAAAAACAGGTAACACATCAAATCTTACAAAAAAAACGATAACATAAAATGCAAAAGATAATTACCAAATGAACCCTAATAAAACTAAAGCTCATCATCATACAAAAATTACAATTCAACAAATTAATCAAACACATACTTGTATGTGATAAGCACATTATAAGATCTGATCAACAACAAATAAAACATAACACACATATACTAATAGATTTGTACATTTAATAGTAGTTGATATATACTTTTTTCGACCCAGATTTATCTCAATACATCTAATTTCAAGAGTTTAAAACGTGTTAAAAATAATTTAAATATTATATTTACATTAATTTGATTATTTGAATGTTATGTTATTAACTATATCTATTATGTGTTTTTTAAAAATATATTCCTTAAAATAATTTTAGAGACATCTTAATATCGGTGTCAGAAATACTTAAAAAGATGTATTTCAATAAATTTGGAACGTTTAAATGAAAATATAACCATGCAATAATATTGATGATGAACCAAATTACTATCAATTACCTGAATCTTCTTACGCTTGCGGTCGGCTTCTCCACGCTTGGCAAGATCAGCCACCATTCGGAACCTCCTCCGGGGATTCTTGACCAACCAAACGGCGGATCGCCATCGTGTTAGCGCCTCTTCCGAAGGATTCTTAGGCTCAAGTTCAAAATTATTTTTCAGATACTCCTCCATACCCTTAAATTAATTTGATTTCTCGAATTCTCAAAACCAAAAGGTTGGAGAATATTGATAATATAGATCATGAGATGCTAAACTAGAACTCAACTTTATTTTTTATTTTTGGAGAACAAACTAAAAACTCAAGTAATTAAACTTGAAGAAAGTTTCAAAGTAGCCATGCGGGATGGGCGGGAAGGTATAATAACTTAAGGGAGATTTTGTCGATACCATATATTTATAGTTTTAGTTGTAGGGAGATAATTTCATTGATTTCTATGGAATTTTATATTTTATATGGGGATTTCTCTAGATTTGACTTTTGATCTTTCCTTTTTGGTATTTTTTTATTTTATTTCTTAGGTATTCACATTTTCCTAATTTCTTTTCTTACTTCTCACCTTCTAAAAAAATTATAAAAAAAGTTAAACTTGAAGTGTTAGTTTTTTTTAATCACATATTATAATAAGGTTTTCTACACCACCCTTGATTATGGCCATGAAATAATAATTAAAATGTTGATATATGCAAATCCTAAATTATTAATTATACAAATACTTATTTATAAGAAAATGATTAATTTACCATTAATAAAGTAGACCCCAACTTATTTATTTACATTTACCCATGTAGCTCGTGATGCTATTACATCAATAGTTACAAAACAAAATATAACTTTATTTTATAAGTATGATAGTTAGTCATTCTACGTGTGTGACGAAAAATTCATATCGACTACAGATGTGGATACATGAGTGTTAATATCAAGATCCATCTGTTCCTCTAATCATTAAACAGTGAATTAAATCTTGTATAAAAAATGGGCAAACATTGAGGAGCCGGCTAGGGTGGTCGGGGGATAGTTCCGGTGTGAGAATAAGTGCAGACTGAAAAAAAAGTTAACAATAGGAGCACATTTGTATCAACTCCAAAATCAGGACTATTTTCAATCTCGATCTTGTGCGTTAAATACTATCTCGTTCTAGCTTTACATCATTCATCAATATTATAATTAATAAAATGCGAATAAATATAAAACTTTTATAACTTTCTTTCATTTCCTAAATCGCAACCTTTACGATTTGTCTTATTTCAAAATCCTTTGATTCATTTCAACAGATTACATACGAGTATATCAAACTCAAGCTTCCGTACTTGTTCTTTAATTCAATATTTCCAAGTTTATTACAACTTCATTCATATTAAATACAATATTTATGAATAATCACAATTCATAATCTCACTTTAAACATCTCTTGTATACATTTATACTATCTGATCTAGTCAGAACTTGTAACGTACAAGTTATCTAATACAGTGAAAAATTTTACTGACTTAACCATATTAAGTTTCTAGAGTCAATACAAAAGATGAACATCTAGTTTCTTGTAATTTCCTTACTATCTTCTTCACTATAATTTCGTGTCTTCTAAAATTCTTCTCAACTGCAAAAATATTTTTTTTATAAGAATGAGCGCGACGACTCAACAAGTAAAACAGATAACACATAACACATAATTTACATTTCAATCTTGGTTTACAGTTCTCACATTTCGTATTTTTATACATACTTTCTAATTTCCATGCATCATAATAAGATCATATGTCATGATTCATTATAATTAATATCACACATGACTCGTATCATCACTGTTAACGCCTAGATCTGTCCACGCGCTTCAATCACCAAAGCGCGTCCAATCCTGCACAAAACGGGTAAACACCAAAGCTTGGCTGCTTGGGCCGCCGGGGGATAGCTCCGGTGTGAGAGTAAGTACAGGCTGACAAGGTTAACAATGGAGGTATAAGTACTCTATTGCTGGAAAATAATATTGTGTGTACCTTATGAATAGTCAAGCCTTATATTTATAGGTTCTCACATCCCCTAGAATCCATCTTCAAATAGGATTAGGGTTCTCCCGTGTATCCTTTTCATAATAGGATAGTATCAAATCTCCCAAGATATAGGAAGCCCAATTAATGGCTAATTCTCCTTCTATAAATAGAATCTCCATATAATTAGGAGTCATAAACCAAGAGGGACCCTTCGGACCCCACCACGGCCCAATCATGGCCCAACCGAGGTCAAGCCCAATCCGGGTCTTTGGTTCAAATATTCGAGCCCAACATTGCCCCCCCAGTCTTTCATTAAATGGAATATTTGATGGAAGAGTATACAGCCCCTCCATACCAAACTGCTTAGCCCACCGGTTAAGAATTGACACTCTCTGACCGAGCCCAACAAGTCCAAAGACTGAGATTCTCTGACCGAGCCCAGCCCAAGGAACATCTTACATCAGCCCACCTCACAAGAAACCAGAACACCCAAACAGACCCCCTGTTCCCAACCCTTCGCCTCCTCACGTGCCTCATCATTTCCCCCCAATGCGCCGTCCCTTGGGATTCGGGAACAGCCTCCACCAAGACATAACAAAACCCCCTAAATCACAATTATTTCCCTTACCGTTTTTAAAATATTGTATTCCTCCCTCTCAACTCCTCTTCTTCGGCAAAAGCAACAATCTCCCTCTTTCAAATCTTCGAAGCTCTATCAATGACATCTCCATCCAACTCCTCTAGATTTGACCCCATTACCACAGGCCCCATCCCTGCCATTCCCCTCTCATCCATTCTGACCCCAACCGTGCCCATCACCGCTCAACCCGCCATCTCTACTGCCATCACCACCTACTCCACCACTGAAACCATTATTCCAGTCGAGACCAACGCAGAGAAAGCTCAACGCCAATACTCCGACGCCTCCGAATACCCCATTTCCAACACACGCTCGAAATTCAAAGAGGAAGACATGGAGATCATCCGAAAATCTTTCCAGATTTCGGCCACCCATTCTTTAAAAGCCCCCTCACCCACCGAATGAATGTATCATTCCAATGACGGCTGGGTCGCCGTACTCCTTACCCTGCTGGAGAAGGGGGTTCGGTTCCCCATCCACACCTTCTTCTTAACCCTCCTCGGGTTCATCGGCATCGGCTTCAGTCAGCTGGTGCCGAACTCCTACATCTATATCCTTTCTTTCATTATTTTCTGTGTGGAGGCCAAAGTGGAACCTTCGGTCGACCTCTTCTTTGCCCTCTTTAAGCTGACTGGTTCCCTCGAAGAAGGCTTCAAGCAATTCAACAAAATAGCCAATAAGCCGAACGCTAATATTGAAAGACACCCACTGATGGATACCCCCTCTAGCAACAAGGGATGGCACTCCGAATGGTTCTTCGTCCGAGGACCCAAAACTCCCCAACTACCAAGCTGGGCATCGCACAAACGACCTAACCCCCCATTTGGCGACCTCTCCACCGAATGGGCAGTCGAAATTGCTAGACTGATCGAGAAGATGCCGAAGATAGAATGGAGCCACACCATTCTTACCAAGCAAGCAAGGCTCTATGATCACCAATGTAAGTTCCTGAACCTTCCCCCTTAATTCTCAAACAGTATACATACCTTTCTAACCCTGCTATACCCTTTTAACAATACAGTATCCCTTATCAAACCTACATCCACCGAACGCCGAGACTTGGATCAATACCTTTCAAGCCAACGTTCTTCCCCAGCCGCCGAAGTCACCACCGTTTAGACCTCAACCACACCAAACACTGAACCTGTCAATGCTGCAACCGCTAACCCCGAAGTATCTAAAAAGGTTTGGCATAAGAAAAGAGCCTCCCGAAGCTCCAAAAGAAAAGCCGATCGTTCTTCGGTCATCCCAATTAACATCATTGACCTGCCCGAGGAAGAAAGAGGATAAATCCTCAGCTTTAAAATAAAACAGGCCAAGGTGAAGCCCTTAACTGCCGAAGAACTGGGAGTTCCGCCTTCCACAACAGCCGTACCGACTTCCGAAGCCGCCCCCAACCTTCAAAACAAGACCCAAAAAGCAACCGAAGACAAAATCCCTGAACCCCCCCATTGTAGAACAACATACCGAGCAGCCTTCCACCTCATCTGCGCCTCTGCCTCCTCCCGCAGATGAACTGATCCGCAAAACCTTCTTCTCCAGTAATCCAAAAAACTATCCCCTCGAGTCCTACAAATCCTTCGTCCTCCTTGCTGACGACGATCGATTTAAGGATGTACCCTTCCAGGCTCTCGTAGTCGATGATATTATCCAGCAAGGCAGGGTAATCCCACTATGCTCCTTTACACTTATTCATGTTAACCCATTGAATTTCTTCTCTTTGCTAACAAAACATGTCTTCTGCAGACCAATGCTATATGGGGCCGCGTCATCAACAGATGGAAGGAACGTGAAGCCAAAATTAAAGGGCTTGTCGAAGAGGTGAGAGCCCTCCAAATAGCAATGCAGCAAGAACAAACCGCCCACGCTAGGACCAACCGTATCAACCTCCAATTTCAGTATGTAGCCACTACACTTCAAGCTGAGGTTGCCAAACATGTAGAACATGCTGCCCGAGCCGACGCCAAGTGTCGGACCGTGATGGAGAAGTCTGATGTCGATCAATTTCTGATCCAGCAACTGAACCAAAACGTCCTTACCCTTCAGCAGGAAAATTCGGACTTGAAGAAGCAAGAGGAAGACTCCCGTCAGATTCGCACTGCTCTAGAGAAAGAAGTTTCTGAGCTTAAGGCATCCGGGCCTGAGCTTACTGAAGATCTTCGACTCCAAATTATAAAAGAGTACAAAGAATCTGCCGAGCTGAATGAGAAGATCCTAAAGATGTATTCTGAAGGTTACGAAGCTTGCCGAGCCAAGGGCAAGGCTAAGATGCTCAAATACTGCGTCAATCTGGCGTTGTTCAAAACTGAGTCTGAAGATGACACTGATGAAGACACAAACAATGATCCTTCGGCTTCTGAATAGGAGTCTTATATGTAAAAATTGAATTTTCCTGTAATCTTCCAAGACATCAATGAAAAATATTTATCTTTTGTCTTCATATCAACACCCGAACTGCAATTATGCTAAGTATACATAGCACAAAATCTATGAAATAATGACAAGTAATTAAAGTATGAAAAGACTTTTATACCCCCCGGGACTAAATAAATCTGCCCTTAGACCTCTGAGGACCTTCTCTCCGAGACCCGAAGGTACACCAGGAATATTCACTTCTCTACGAAGCCCACCTTAGTCACTCCGATGACCTTCTCTCCGAGGGCCGAAGGTACACCAGGAATATATTTGCTTCGCTCTAAAGAGGCGAAGGAACCCCACCTTTTAACTGCGTCGACCTCCAGACGCTCCAAGAGCTGGGCAGGTTCGACCAATATTGTTCACGTCGCTCTGAAGAGGCGAAGGAACCCCCCTTTATAATTGATGACCATAGTTTGCTCCGAGAGCCAAATAGGTTCACCGAGAATACCCGTTTTGCTCAGAAGAGATGAAGGGGTTGAACCTTATAACAACGCTGACCTCCAGTTGCTCCGAGAGCCGGATAGGTTCCACCAATTATGTTCACGTCGCTCCGAAGAGGCGAAGGAACCCCACCTTATAACTAGCGACCATTGTTCGCTCCAAGAGCCGAATAGGTTCACCGAGAATACCCGATCACTTCGAAGAGGTGAAAGGGTCCATCCTTATAACTAAGACGACCTCCGGAGGTCAGAAAAATATAGACTAAAATCATGGAGCAACACTGTTGGAGGGAAAATGCTTCTTTTATTGATAATTCCTGGCACTATTACAGACCCTGACTTCTAATCTACTGAAAGTATTTCCTCAATCGGCCTGCATGCCAAGTATTCTTGATTTCTGACCCATCCATTGTCCTTAGCCGATAAGTGCCTGGCTTCTGTACCTCTGTGATTTTATACGGGCCTTCCCAGCTTGGCATTAGTTTCCCCTGGTTCTGAGGCATTGAAGCTTCTACTTTTTGAAGAACAAGATCTCCCACTTCGAATCTTCTGAGCTTTACCCCTTTGTTGTAATGCTTAGCCACCCTTCGTTGATAAGCGGTGAGTCTTACTAAGGAAGCTTCTCTGACCTCTTTAAGCAAATCTAGGTTGACCCGAAGTCCGTCTTCGTTGAATAGTCCTTTAAATTGACTGACCCGAAGAGAAATGGATCCAATTTCCACGGGCATTAAGGCATCTGTACCATAGGCCAACGAAAACGGTGAGTCACCAGTGGTGGACCGAGGTGTGGTTCGATAAGCCTATAGGACACTGAGCAACTCTTCGGGTCATCTTCCCTTGGCCTCGTCAAGTCTCCTTTTGATCCCATTTAGTAAAGTCCTGTTGGTTACCTCGACTTGACCATTCGACTGAGGGTGCACCACTGACGTCTTTCGGTGTTGTATACCTAGTTCTGCCAAAAATGCTTCAAACTTGGCCCCCACGAACTGTCGACCATTATCTGAAACCACTATTATGGGAATGCCGAACCGGAACACTATGTACTCCTTCAAAAATTTTAGATACTCCTGCTCGGTAATCAATTTAAGGGGTTTGGCTTCTACCCATTTGGTCATGTAGTCTATGGTGACGATGACAAAACTAACTTGCCCCTTCGCCTTCGGTAGTGGACCCAGTATATCGACCCCCCATATAGCAAAAGGGATAGGCGATAGTACCGAGTATAACTCTTCTGGTGGTTGATGAGTGATTGGACTATTTAGCTGGCACTTTGGACACTTTTTGATGTACTCAGATGCTTTTTTGAATATCGTGGGCTAGTAGTATCCTTACCAAAGTACCTTTTAGGCTAATGACTTTGCCGCCATATGATCTCCACATATCCCCTCGTGAACTTCCCGAAGGGCATATTCCGCCTTTGATGGCATCAGACATTTTAACAAAGGGGACGAATAGTCCCTTCGATACAGATCTCCATATATTAGCACAAAGTTTGAGCTTCTGTGTTTTATCTTCCTTGCTAACAGTCGATCCGATGGTAATATGCCATCAGCTAGATACTCCAGATATGGAGCCATCCATCTTGTCGACCGCCCTAAGCATATTGCCTCTGCATGCTGTACACTTGGCTGATTCATAATCTCCAGGTAGACCGATCCACTGAATGTGCTGGCCTCGGTCGTGGCCAACAGAGCCAGTGCGTCGGCTATCGTATTATTCGACCAATCTACTCCCTGGAATTCAAAGGACTCGAATAACTGCAGCCTATATTTTGTTTCTGCCAAGTATTTTCCCATTCTGGACCCACGAACCTCATATTCCCCTGAGATCTGCTTGACTACTAATTGTGAATCACTGAAGATGACCAACCTCTGTACCTCGAGACTTTTTGCTAGCCGAAGTCCTGCCAGAATGGCTTCGCACTCTGACTCATTGTTTATGGCCTTGAATCCGAATCTTATCGCCTGTTGGACCTTGAATCCTTTGGGACTAGTTAGAATGACACCATCTCCACTGACATCTGAGGTAGTCAATCCATCCGTATACAAAGTCCAAGAATTTAAGTCGGGCTGAATAACTGCAACTGTTTGCCCAGTCGCTTCGGTCTGCCCCATGCTGTCGTCTGTTTCAAAGAATGAGCATTCCACCACGAAGTCTGCTAACGCCTATCCTTTGATGGCCGTCCGAGGATGGTACTCTAATATGAGCTGGGATAGTTCCATGGTCCATGAGGCAAGCCTCCCTGAGACCTCTGGCTGGCCTAGGATCTTCTTTAACGGCTGATCTGTGTATACCACTATTAACCAACCTTTGAAATATTGTCGAAGCTTCCTACTACCTACCACTAAAGCATAGGAATTTTTTTTTAGGTTCGGATACCTTGTTTCTGCATCTCTTAGGGAGTGGTTTATGTAATAAATCGGGTGGTACTTACCCCCAATCTCCCGCACCAAAACAGCCCCTACTGCCAATGAACTTGCCGCCAAATACAAGTACAACGGCACTGTAGGAACGGGTTTCACCAGCAAGGGCGCCGAAGATAAATACCTTTTTATCTCTTGAAAAGCGTCTTCACACTCTGCTGTCCACTGGAAACTTTTCGCGTTCTTTGGCCCTTTCAATGTATCAAAAAATGGCAGGCACCTCTCTGCCGATTTGGACATGAATCTCCGCATGGCTGCAATCCGACCCGTCAAACGCTGAACATCCTTATATGACTGGGGGGACTTCATGTCCAATATATCTTTTATCTTCTTAGGATTCGCCTCTATTCCTCTTTGGCTGATCATGTACCCCAAGAATTTCCCCGCTCCCAGTCCGAAGGTACACTTGGTAGGATTAAGTCTCAGGTTGTAATGCCGAACTGTTTGAAAAAAATCCTCCAAATCGTCCAGATGTCCTCAGACCGACATGCTTTTGACGATCATATCGTCCACATAGACTTCCATGCTTTTTCCCAACTGTCTGCTGAAGACGTAGTTCATCATCTTTTGGTATGTGGCCCTGGCGTTTAGCAATCTGAAGGTCATCTTTTTGTAGGCATACACCAAACGATGTGTGATGAATGCCATTTTCGGTATATCGTCCTTGTGCATTAATATCTGGTGGTATCCGAAGAACGCATCAATGAAGCTGAGTAGGGCATACCCCGAAGTGGCATTAATTAGCTGATCGATGTGTGGTAGAGGGTAAAAGTCCTTCGAGCATGCCTTATTTAGGTTGGTGTAATCGATGCACACTCGCCACTTCCTAGTTCTACTTTTAAACTAGTACCACGTTTGCCATCCATTTTGGGTAGTCTATCTCAAAGATGAAGTCTGTTGCCAACAGCTTTGCTATCTCTTCATCTATTATTCTCTGCCTTTCTGGAGCGAAGATCCTCCTCTTCTGCCGAACTGGTTTCTTTATCGGGTCCACGTATAGTCTATGCTCGGCAACCTTTAGATCTACCCCTAGCATATCGCTGGGGACCCACGCAAAGATATCTGCATAGCTCTGCAGCAACTCCACCAGGTGGGTCTGAAAGGGTTCTGGTAACCCGATCCCGATCTTCACTATTTTGTCCGGCTTCCCTGGTACCAGCTCTACCTCTTCTATCTCCCCTGCCGACATGACCGATGGCTCATGGCTGCTCTCGGTGAAGGGCTCGATCTCTATTGCCATGGTCTATTTTTGTTTGCTGACTCCCACTTCTGAAGTGATCAGTGAGTTTCGGTAGCATCTCCTCTCCAGGTCGAGATCTCCTGCTACTTCCCCAGCCCCATACTTGGTAGGAAATTTGATCTTGAAGTGGGGTATGGAGGTCACCGCTTGAAGGGCCGTAAGGGTAGGCCTTCCCAAAATGGCGTTGTAGGCCGAATCCATGTGTACCACTGTACAATTTGCACACGATTTTCACTTGCTGTGGAGCAGTCCCAAAAATTACTGGCAGTTCGATGGTTCCAGCAACTTTGATCGGCTCGTTGCTGAATCCGTATAAGGGAGACTCCTGTCCGATCTCCATCTTTTTCCCATCCAAATTCATCCTCTGATAGGCATGTGCGTACAAGATGTCTACTGAAGACCCATTGTCTATCATCATCCTTTTCATATCCACCGACCCCACCTGTGCCGTGATCACTAGTGCTCCTTCATGTGGCTCGATCAGCTCAGTGGGGAAGTCTTCGTCTGTAAAAGATATGACCGAACTCGGGTGGGGTCTTTCTCGTCTGACTGGTTGATCGACGACTGACATAACTGAATCCATGTATCCACGTCGCTTCTTACCAGAGAGCTTTCCCATCATACTGCCCGTGATGACGTCCACTACATGGTGGGCCCCTTGAGTCGAATTCTGTTGTGGTTGTTGGTTCGGGAGATTGTGTGTCTGTTGTGCCTTCGGGGCTTCCCGACCCGATACGAACTGGACCAAATTGTTGCTTTGTACGTTCTTCTCGATCAAGTCCCTTAGTCCCCAACAGTCCTCGGTATAATGTCCAGCCGCTTCATGGTAGTCACAAAATCGGCTGGGATCCCCTGGAGCCAGGCCTGATGCCATCTGGAGCCAACTGGTAGCCAGGCTGTTTCCTCATGTGATCTAGGATGGTGGTCCTGCTGGCGTTGAGCTGGGTGTAAACCCAGTTCACCCTTTCCTTTGGAGCCGAATGTCCTCCCCCCGAACTTCTGTTGCTGTCGTTGTATCTCCTCTGGCTGCTGTCTGGTCTGTCATTCCCGTACCTCTTCAAGTTCCCTTCAGATTTGCCCTTCTCCTTTTCCTTTTCTTTAGGTTTCTCGGTGGACCCACGCTTTAGGCTTTCCATGGCTTCTTCCATCATAATAAAACTTTTTGCTTTTTCAAACGCTTCGCCTAAGCTCCTCAGATGGTTGAATATTAGCTTTTTCATCAGTTTCTCCGACTTCACCAGATCTAGCACGTTTTGGAAGAGCCCAACTGCTTGTAAATCATTGAGGTCGGTCACTTGGCCAACTGCCTCTCGGAATCTTTTCACGTACTGGCCCAACTTCTCATTAGAGTGCTGCCTGACCTGGGCCAATGATCCGGTGGGTTTTCCTCTTCTTCTGTTGCTCCGGAACCGGGCATGGAACTTTTCACATAGCTCCTCCCACGAAGAGATAGTGTTTGGAGCTAGCGTGTTCATCCAATGTCGGGCGTCTTTCCTCAGGGTTGTGATGAAGGTATTGCACTTAGCCGCATCAGTATAGTCGTAATAATCCATCAGCCTATCATACATCTGGCTATGCTCGTATGGGTTGCCCGACCCATTATAACTCTCCATATACGGTAGCTTTTTGGAGAGGTCAGCCTTTTCCCGGAGGATCTCTTCCGAGAACGGTGAGGCCTTCTTCCCCGAACTCACTTTCCCCTACTGAGCCTCTATCAACTGCTTCTGCATATCTTCCTACTTCTTTGTCAGCATCCCAATCCCGACAAGGGCTGGGTCAGAATTCTTGTTCAGAGATACTCTCTCCTTTTGGTCCTTCCGATCCCAGTAATTCCTGCATTCCCTTTCACCCTCCCGGCGGCTCTAGGGGGGGGGGGGTGGCTTTTGCAGTCTCTATCTCTATTCCGTCGAGGGCTATCCTGACGATTGCTCTTCGGCTTCTGGAATGATGGTTGGGCCTCCTGATGAGACCACTTCCCATGGGGGCTGTCTTGTCTTCGGTCTTTGTGATCGTGGTCTCCTGAATGGTCCACTCGTGATCTCCTTTCATCGCACCAGGGGCTGTTGGAGCGGTGTGCTCCCGAACACCCCTCGGTTCGGCTACCTCTAGATCTGCTTCTTTCACAAGAGCGACTTCAAAGCCTGCTCTCAGTTCTCCTCGTGTCTTCTGGACGTCTTCCTCTATAGGGAGGCCTCCCCCGTCCTTCGTGGTGAGGGTGGCTGGAGGCCTCGTCTTCGACTACATGCACCATCTGCTAGGCCAGCTCTTCTTTATGCATCATAAGGACCTTCGGGGCTTGCTTCGTGTCCTCTATTTCCTTAGCTTTCTGGGCTAAAGCTGCCTTTTGGTCCTCTCAAAGTTGGGTTCGAGGCGATGTGCCTCCTACCCTTCTCATATCTTTCCCATCTTTGCTGGCTATTTTGAACAACTTTCGCCGCACATCATCCTGGTTCCCTACTGGGGGACCTTCTGAGTGGACCTTGGGACTGAGCAGTGAATGGATGCTCAGGGATGGCCCCAAGCAATCCTTTACCGACCCTTTCTACTGTACTGAAGTTGCTGCTGTCGGCTGTCCATTGCAAGAATTTGTCTTGCTATTCACCATGTTTTCCGACGTGGTGATCTGCTAGTTTTGATTGAAAAAACTCCTCCTTCTAGCGCCAATGTTAAAGCCAAGATCCGTTCACGCGCTCCAATCACCAAAGCGCGTCCAATCCTGCATAAAACGGGTAAACACCAAAGCTTGACGGCTTAGGCCGCAGGGGGATAGCTCCGGTGTGAGAGTAAGTACAGGCTGACATGGTTAATAATGGAGGTATAAGTACTCTATTGCTGGAAAATAATATTGTGTGTACCTTATAAATAGTCAAGCCTTATATTTATAGGTTCTCACATCCCCTAGAATCCATCTTCAAATAGGATTAGGGTTCCCCTGTGTATCTTTTTCATAATAGGATATTATCAAATCTCCCAAGATATAGGAAGCCCAATTAATGGCTAATTCTCCTTCCATAAATAGAATCTCCATATAATTAGGAGTCATAAACCAAGAGGGACCCTTCGGACCCCACCACGGCCCAATCATGGCCCAACTGAGGTCAAGCCCAATCTGGGTCTTTGGTCTTCAAATATTAGAGCCCCAACAATCACATTCAATCATAAATCACATTTCATCATGCTTAACATTTCCCATAGCTAATTCATGTATTACTTTTTCTTATGTAACACATATCACAAATTGATTGAGTTTCCATAACTCAATTAACTCATGGTCATACTTTAACCTTAACAAGGACAATTCACAGTGAAGCACGAAATCAATATATATTTACAAAAACGTCATATCATATGAATTAGTTACACATAACACGTAAATTTGAAAATTTTGCATCAGTTTGTACGTGTATCGCTTTTATGTTCCCTAAACGTTCATGATATAATTTTTCCCGTCAATTATTATAATCCAAGTTTTATCCATCATTGTATAACCTAGATATATGTATGTACAATTAGGTTATCATACACTTATCAATCTCATATAGTTTTAATACTCTAAAATCATATTATGTTGTATTAAATCATTTTGGGAAACTCAAATTCTAAAATAAACTTAACCCTGACCCCATTTTCTTCTCATTTCCAACACCCCATCGCTGGTGCTCAATAATAATAAAAATACAGATTTTCTGCATTCAAGCTATTCAATATTATTATCTTGAATCATATAAGTTTACTTAACTTACAAACTCCTAACACTTGAGTTATACAATCAAGACCAACTAGTTTTTCACGTTTTAAAATTTTTCATTCTTTGAGGCATTTTTTCAAACACCTCACATGCATGTTCTGAAAATTTATGTTTTTCATAAATTGACTACACAAGAACACATCTTCATACTCAATTTTTCCTTATAACTTTTAAACCCTTCATGGTTCACCATCAATTTAACCTCCCACAAACAATTTATACATTAATTAAAAACTAAAAACAACTAATTCTCAAATTTAAGAGCCTAAAGGTACTTTACCTTCGAATGCTTGAATCCTTGATGACTTTTATTTCTTCTTCTTCCTTCTAGCTCCATCGTGAGCTTCTTTCTTCATTGCTTCATCTTCCAATCGAAAGGTTCTCCTTTCTTTCTTTTCTTTCCAAACTAAGAGCTTAGCTCTATTTTTCTTTATTCTTTTACTCCGTTATTTTTGGTTTAAAGGAATGAAATATACTACTATTTGGTTAGATAAAAGAAATGGGTATTCTTCTTTCTCTCTCTTTCTTCTCGGTGGAACTATTGAAATAAGCAAGAGTATCATAAGTGTGACGCCCCAAAATCTGAATAATCTCTATACCAGACTTGGTACATCACTACTCATCTACAAACATACTACTAGTTATTATTACTAACTAAATTACGTCATGCAGTATTTATTTACATTTTTTATACATATATGATATATGCATACATACCCAAGTCTTACAAGTACAATACAAACTAATACTTTAACTCCAAAATATTATATCATTAATTAATTAATAAACTACTAATCATTATCTACTCTTCCTCGTTAGCTTTACCCTTTCCTTTATCTCTAGTGTTCAACCCTTCATGACCTTCTGCTTTAACTACAAATATATTTTACAAGGGTGAGCAATTATTTTGCTCAACCCATATAAAACAATTTCATGAAAGATATATTATAAACATAATGGATAATATTAAAGAGTTTCAACAATTCGATTATAAGAAATTTAGGGAACGATATGAATAAATAAGAAATTGAAGAGTTCTTTTAATCTCAATCATACTGAGCGGTCGAAGGTACCATAAACTCTACAATGTCCAACAATTGTAAACTGTGAACTCTACAAAATGTTTAACAATCACATAGACTGATAAACTTGACACATGTACTTTAGGGGATCAGCCTATCATACCCTATGTTATGCATAACATTTCTACGACGCTTATTGCGTCAAGTCGGTTAGCCGACATAAATATCCCTTTTATCAGGGTTGTTCATACTCAGTGTTAATCTTGGAATCCGCACCAAAGCCAAATGGATTGAATAAAATCATTTCCAAAGGATCAGAACAGTTCAATAAATTAATTGGAATATCGCAATCAAATTTTACCAAACAAATGGTATAAACTTCTTTTATATTCTGTCCAAGAAGCTTTTCAAAATAATTCACCATGTTAACAATGGGCATAGTTCAAGTGTACAAAAGTACAAGAATTTCATTTTATGATTGACCATGAAAATTTCATATATAATTTAAGAAAGTCTAGCATAAGCTAGGGAACTTGTACAAATGCAAACTTGCACAAGGTAGAGAACTTGCCTGCTATGGCGTACTTTCCTTGTGGCTTGCTCGCCCAATTACTCACCTACACCACTTATAATAATTTTTCATAATTACATCTTTTGTTATTTTTAATAGTTGTCGTCTATAACTATACATAATTTCAGGTATTACAATTCGTTCTCGCATACCAACTTAATTTTGTATTAATGTTTAACTCTAAAAATTACTATTTTCCCCCTCACTTATATTTTTATGTATTATTTAACATATTTTTATCGATACATTACGTTTTATGTTTTATCGACAATTTAAACTATTTTCTATTTTATTCTTGATTTTCACTTTCTTCAATAAACCATTCTTAACCACTTTATTATTTTTTTCCTTCTGGCCCTATTTAGTTAACTTTATTTTGGATCCTTTTTGATTTTTCTAGATTTTTGTAATTATTTTTGGTATTTATTTTGGTTTATTTTCTTCCTAAAGCTTTATAATAATTTTTTTTGGAGCTTATATCCAAAAATTCCAAAATTTGAACACAACCTACTATGTATCTATGTGAGATTACCCCCAAAATTTCAGCCCATTTTGAGTTACAAAACTTTAGTTATCGTAGTTTTCGTTTAAAATTTCTTGTTTTTGTTTTGGCCATAACTTCTTCGTTTTAAGTCCGATTTTGTTCATCTTTGGACATGACCTTACCTATAGCTATATTTTTCATATGCCAAAAATCCAGAAGT
This sequence comes from Panax stipuleanatus, assembly GCA_020205555.1. NCBI lineage: Eukaryota > Viridiplantae > Streptophyta > Magnoliopsida > Apiales > Araliaceae > Panax > Panax stipuleanatus. The sequence continues at coordinate 118,523,830 of CM035120.1, forward strand.
TTTTAGGTAAGTTAAGTGACCAAAACAGTTCGCACAAAAATATGGATAGTCTGCTCGGTAGTCCGTTCTGTTTTGGGAGAAATTCCACCAAAAATAATCTATATGGAATTTAGGCCTCAAATCAGTGCTCAAATTTAGTTAACTTCCACATCTATCACAAAAAATTGGATTCATGGAAAAATTCAAAGTATTTTAGGAGTTATGCTCATTGCAATTTATGTCAGATTTTACCGATTTTTACTAAACTAGCTTAGTTTCTTTTCTTGATTTCCTTGCTTTTCTTAGCAATTTTTCCATCATCTAAGCTATTTATGTGACTCCCCCAAAATCTGGTCTATCTTAAAGCCCGAGTTTGGCTCATCACGGTACTACTCTTACCGTACATCCATCCATATATCTTTAAGATATAATTAAATCTCCAAAATATAACGATATATTTTCCTTAAATCCCAGATTCTATTACCTTAAAATCTTCAGACATACAAATAATGGTAATTACATTATTCTTTTCCTTACATAAGTGTGATTTTAATCCACCACAACAGATACAAATAAGTTTAACAACTAATCTTCAAGACTCGGTTTGTTCTTCACTTCAATCTTTCTCAAACTCTTCAATTCTTCCTATCTTCGCTGAAAAATATTTTTATTTTAAGCAAGCGTACGAGCATTCGATTGCTCAGTAAATTCTAGCATTTGAATGATAACAAATTCAAGAATTAAATATTCTTTTAAAAACTTCAATAACTGAACAAGAGTTATGAAGCAGCTCGAATAATAGGAATAATACTAATTATTATCATTTTAAAGTATCAATAACATCTATCTTCTCATATATATTAACAACAATATATAGTTTAACACATCTACGACTTCACTTATCCCATACAAAAATATATGTGAAAATAACCTTTTCGGCATATATTTACAAAACACACATACATAGCATACATCCAGTTCTCAAAAGTTATCAGTATAGTAAGCTGAGTAGCTCCCCACCGAAAGCTAACAAATTAGTTTTTCGTTTCATCTACACTGTCTTTTCGCAGTGATTTAGATCGGTTAATAGTTCATATTAAACCCTTGCCTATACAAAGGAGTCGTTTAACTCAGATACTACAAGCTAACAGTCAAAAAGTACGACTGTATATACACATTAACTCAATTAACTTCTTATCATTTTGTCTAGCTAAAATAATTAGCACAAATTTAATCTTAACCCAGTTCATGAATTAACATAACTCTTTCACGTTGAACAGTTCAAACATAAAACAGTTCATCTTGCAGAAACACACAAATGTTGAAAATTTGGCACATGGCCTCATACATAATAACATCTTGTACAAGTATAACACATTTGCACATAGATAAAACTTTCTCAAGTACAACATTTGAGTCAGTTTAAGAAACTAGCATTCATTTAATCAATATAAATGAAGTTAGGAAACTTGCATAGAATAAAATCATGTACAGGTTAGGAAACTTGCCTTAAGCATAATTTACAGCTTACTATTTACGCTATATTGCTCTTCGAAATCCCTATATTTCACATAAGGATAACACATACCAATTAGTCATATGTTTGACTTACTCATTGGTTTAAATTAACTTTAGTTTCTTTATGGTTCGCGTTTTATAACCTAAGTTTACGCAACCAAACTTTCTTGATTGTCTTTCGGCGTTACGACATTCGAAGATGTCTTAACTCGTATAATCATCTTCTACGATGGTTTTACATTAACTCCCGATCATATCTTACATTGTCCGTTTCATTTGATTCGGAACACTATTTAATTTATTATAATTAACTCTACTTTTCGTCGTTTACATGTCCTTCATCAATCTTCATTACTCTACGTTCAAACCATACACACGTGTGTATGCTAAGCACATTTATCTTACGCGTACACTAAACATCTTCGTCGGTTTAAGTGTTTTAACGCTTACGTTGTTAATCTTTTTAACCCACATCCAACCTTTACTTAAGGTTTTAATCACCCCTAATAGTGATACATTAAGTGAATATTAAATTCATAAACTTCACTAAACTTTCCCCAAGCTCTAAGAAATTAAAAGCTCATTACTGGGCGTTGCCCTGCATCAGCGCTGCGGCGCTCAGATGTAGTTCAAATGTCGGCGCTATGGCGCCCACTAACAGGAGTCAACTCCCTGGAGCGGCACTGCGGTACTGCCTCCCATGGCTTGGCTAGCGCTCCGGTGCCGTGCCTAAAATATGGAAAACTTTGCTAAGGGTTCAGCAATACTTCTAGCTCCTACTTCCGCACCTCGTAAATTTCTCTCCCAAAATCGAAATAAGTTCATTCTCGAGGCGTTGGAAAACTTATAACATCCTCTTCAAATTCCCCTTGATAGAATTATTTTCTGAATCCATTAACAAGCCTTAATTGTGACGATCCGAAAAATCGGATAGTCATGGAAATTTGAATGTAAGGATTATTATTTAATACAATAAATTTTTATTAATAAATTCTGTGTTATGTGTTTATTAGTCGTTCCATAACCCAAGATGATTATAAAACGTTAGTATTCTGGCTATGTGCTAGATTAAATGCATAAGAATTTTGAAGATGGAAATAAAATTTTTCTGAAGAAACAATTTTTCCGAAAAAAAGATGAAATATGCACTATTCATCCAACGAAACCCAAGGGTTTAGGGTTTAAATAACCTAAGTCTTTTTGAGAGATCGGTATGTCGAAATGACATTTTGTTTGAAGATTTACCAGTAATATATCGTGAAAAGTCATATTAGCCAGTAAAAGTTTTTCTCGAAAAACGTGAAAAATCGGACAAAACAAAAAGCGACGAAAAATATTTTTATGTTCTTTTCGATCGTTTAACTACGTTTTGGGAAAATGTAGCGGAAAACACTATTCATCAAAAAGTGTTTTTCAATTTTTTGAATTTTCGAATAACGCATAAAAATTTATTTGTAGAGGAAAGACGGAATATCTAAAAATATTTAAAAACAGAGAACCACCATTTTTCAACTGTCGGACGAATTCCAAAAGACGGAACAAGGAAGCTTCCAGGGAAAGCTAAGCGAAGCGAAGCTTCTAGGGAAAGCTAAGCGAAGCTTCCAAAAGAAGCTAAGTGAAGCTTCTAGGAGAAGCCAAGGGAAAAATGGTAAAAAGCTGCCAAAAGACCAAAATGCCCCTAGCCTTGAAAATCTATATATACTAAGCTCATCTCTTAGATGTTCGAAAAATCCAAACGAAAACTCATATTTGAGAGAGAAAAGAAGAGAAAGAGCTTGATAGCTCAGATCAAAGAAGATGAAGAAATATAAAAGCTAGCAAATTGCAAACTTTGTCAAGAGGAAGAAGAATAAAGAAGAAAGAAAATCCAAAACCTAGCTTTTAATCTATTTTTCTTTAAGGTTTTATATAGAAATCATATAGCTTAATTAAAATGGAAGTATAAGAGGAGAAGGAATGATATTAATATGGTTTAACCATAGAAATATGAAAGTAATAAGAATTTGAAGATTATTTCATCTTTTCTTTTAAGAGCTTTCGTAAGAATTATGAATTGCTTGATGTTATTGGACGATTCGAATGAATCATATGAACGATCCAAAGTAATAAGGAAGAATTAGTGTATTTATAACACTAATATGAATGAAAAAGTAAAATCGTAATCAAAATATCGATTAAAAACGAAGAACACGAAGAACGAATGAAGAATACGAAGAACGAACGAAGAACGAGTTGTTGATGGACAAATTTAAAACCATCTAATTAGAGCTTGTTGGTGATAGACAAGTTTAAAACCATCATATATATATATATATATATATATATTTGTTGATATATGCTTGGTTAGGAAATGTAAACTTGAAAAAAATGTTCCTTTGGAACGGATTAAAATTAGGTTATAACGAAGTTATGACAAAATATTTGTAAATATAGGAAATAAGTTAATGAACCTAAATTAACGAGGTTTTAATAAGAATGTTGGAAAACATTGAAAATGTGAGTCTTAGGCTCAAGAACGGACTCATTCTGAGTTCAGATGAGTAAGTTACGAAGAACAAGGATTTTAACGCTAAGTTGAAAAACTAAGCAAGAGAGGACTTTCGGGCTAAGATTAAGGCTCATTAATGGATTCAGAATAAAATTCTGTCTGGAAGAAATCAAATTACGTAATGAAAGGAAGAAAATGGCTTTGAAACGACCTCGTTCCGAGTTATAACGAAGAAGTTACGGGATTGCAAAGTAGCGTCTCAATCGTAGGAGAATTTATGCAGAAAACTTCAAAAAATATTCAAAGGAGCAGAGATGGCGCTGCTTATTCCTTGAATGGCAGCACCGCAGCGCCAGCACGGAGGCCAGCCCATGTTAATATGCACCGCAGCGCCGGCCATAACAAAGGAAATCGGCGCCATAACGCCGGTACAAGAAAAAGCCCATTAATGAGCTTTTAACTGCTCAAAGCTTGGGGGAATTGTAAATAAATAATAATGAACATAATGAACATAATGTTCACGTAATGGATCACTAGAATGAGTGATTAAAACCTGAAGCAAATGTTGAATAAAAGTTTAAAAGATGAGCAATGTGAACGCAAAGTACGTAAACGACATTCGTGAACCATATTTGCGTCGAACGAACGTTCTGAGCATACATTGATTGTATAACTTAGACGTTGATGAATGTTAGTAAAATATTGTTGGGTTTGTAAATCAAAATAGCATGCAACAATTACATACATAACAGCGGAAGTGTAAAAATAGAGTTTTAAAATTTTACAAACCATGAACCCGGATCATCCATTATGCACAATTATTAATTTAAACGAAAGATATAAAGAACGAATCATACCCTTGAAGATTCAAGCTTCCTCAGGTACGAGTTCAACTCCAATCCTTTCCTTGTTCGACTTTAATCTACCAGGTGTGATTCATTCCTTTGATCAACGTCAGCCACCCAAGTGTTTGGCCTATAGAGGTGATCCACCAAGGATGAACAAGTATTAAGAAGGTGGGTTATTGGCAAAATCCTAGTTTTCTCTCTCTCTAAAAAAGGTGTGCTCTCCCAACTCTTTGAAAAAGCATCGGTCCTTAATCAAAATAAGACTCCTCTTATTTATAGATATAGGTAACATTTCTAACCATTTTAGGATTAGGGTTTTATATTAATTAATTAAACTCTTTTAATTATTTAGGCTTCCTAATCTTATTAAGAGCAATTTATTAAACTCTTTTAATTAATTTACCTCCTAATCTTATTAGGAATATGGTAGAGTACTTTTATTAATTAATTTCCAAACTCCTTTAAGAATTTAAATTAAAATAATAGTAATAATAATAATAAGACTCCTCTTATTAATTTATATTTAATATTTTTAAAATATTAAATAATAAATATTAAACTATTTAATTTATTCTATCACCATAGATTAAATTAAATACACTTAACTTATTATTACAATTATGCCATTTACTTCTTAAATAAATATTCACCTTTTTATGGTGTGACCCTTTAGGTTCTCCATATTAAACTGGTTGTAAATAAATTAATTAGAATAATTCTAATTTTATTTAAATAAATAAATTAACTATTAATTCATTTAAATAAATAATATTTATTCTACAATAAAGGTAAGCTCCCTTAGCGCTCAACGACTTTCTAGATAATATATATTTTAACATTAATCATAAAAGAACCTTTGAGTAAATAGTTATCGTACAATTCATTCCTTCTACCATACAATGTCCAAATTAAATATAAGACAAAGATTTAATATTAAGTCTTATTTTATTTAATTATATGTATTCCGATCCTAAATGTACAAACTCTGATAATGCAAATTAGGAACTACTTTCTAATTTCATTATGTCTTGGCCAAGGACTACTAAGTTGTTATTTATCGAATCACATAGGACATTCACTTCTTTTATTAGAAGTGATAGATCCTTTATTGATCATTCATTATCTTCATGTATAATTAATTATACTCAAGCATACCCTTTGATATACCCTCAGGGTCTTAAGGGACATGTCAAAGTATAACTGATCATACATAAGATACTATGATGATCTTAAGTCTAAAGATTACTTGTACTACTATGAGAAAAACTCCATAAGGTATTCCTTAGCGAGCCACGTTCAGTGTACTTATTCTCCAATAAGCACTTACATACTTACTTTAGTGTCTCCACACAAATGATTATGAGATCAATCATTCTCTTCCAAAGGAAAGCAACGTATGAACCAATCAATCCGGATTCACTAATCCGCTATTTAGTAATCCATCGATTGGGAACTATTTTAGTTTTAAGGTATCTTAGAATTTAGATCTCATTATCATGATCATCATCATGATTCTAAAAGCATTGCTTAAAACTATGGGTTTATCACATTTAAATATAACATCATTATGTAGATAATATAAACGCCTTTAAATAAACAATTCTTTTATTAATAAATGAATAAGAATGTTACAAAGTAAATGCTTCATCATATCAAATATGATTGTCTTTTGTGTATAGTACTTTCAATCTTCCACTTGCACTAAAGCCAATCGCTATGGTATCTATTACCCATCTTCTCTAAGTGACGATCAAGCTACTATTTTGTTAAAGCTTTAGTAAATGGATCTGCAATATTTTTTTGAGTGTCCACACATTCTAGGGTGACATCTTCTGTTTCAATGATTTCTCTAATCAAATGAAACCGCCACAACACGTGTTTGGATTTCTGATGAGACCTGGGTTCCTTGGCCTGTGCAACAACTCCGGTGCTGTCACAGAATAAAGGTACTTCTCCTCTAATGCTAGGAACCACGCCAAGTTCAGTTATGAACTTTTTCATCCAAATAACTTCCTTTGCAGCTTCACTTGCTGCTATGTACTGTGTCTCTGTCACTGAATCAACAACTGTTTGTTGCTTGGAACTTTTCCAACTCACTGCGCTACCGTTTAAGGTAAATACATACCCCGAAATGAATTTACTATCATCTTGGTTTGTTTAAAAACTTGAGTCTGCATATCCCTCTAGTTTCAATTTAGACCCGCCGTAGACAAGAAATACATCCTTAGTTCTTCTTAAGTACTTTAGGATATTTTTCCTTGCCTTCCAGTGCTCTTCTCCTAGATTTGACTGATATCTGCTTGTTACACTAAGTGCATGAGCGACATCCGATCTAGTACATATCATATCGTACATGATAGATCATATTGCTGAAGCATAATGTATCTTACTCATACGGTCTCTCTCCTCAGGTGTCTTTGGGGCCTGTTTCTTGGAGAGATGTATTCCATAGCTCATCGATATGAGACCTCTCTTGGAATCTTCCATGCTAAACCTCTTTAGCATCGTGTCAATATACGTTCCTTGGGACAAGCCAAGTATCATTTTAGATCTATCTCTATAGATCTTTATCCCCAAAATATAGGATGCTTCTCCCAAGTCCTTCATGGAGAAGTGTTTAGATAACCAGATTTTAATCGACTGTAGCATCGGAATATCATTCCCTATCAGTAATATATCATCAACATATAGTACAAGGAATGATACAGCGCTCCCACTAACCTTCTTGTATACACATAGTTCATCCTCTTTTTTGATAAAATCAAACTCTTTAATTGTCTCGTAAAAATGGATTTTCCACCTGCGAGAAACTTACCTCAATCCATAAATGGATCGTTGTAGCTTACAGATTTGGTTTGCTCCAACCGTTGAAACAAAACCCTCTGGCTATGTCATATACACATCCTCCTCAAGTTTCCCATTAAGAAAGGCCGTTTTCACGTCCATTTGCCAGATCTCGTAGTCGTTATAAGCTGCAATCGCAAACAAAATCCGAATGAACTTGAGCATAGCTACCGGTGAAAAGGTTTCATCATAGCCAATTCCTTGCCTTTGTTAGAAACCTTTTACAACCAGTCTGGCCTTATAGGTCTCTACCTTGCCATTCGCTCCAGTCTTTCTCTTAAAGACCCATTTGCACCCAATAGACTTAATGCCCTCAGGTGCTAAAACTAAAGCCCATACTTGGTTTTCATACATGGGTTCCATCTCGAATTTCATGGCTTCTTGCCATTTCTCTAAGTCTTTATTACTCAAAGCCTATTCGTAACTTAATGGATCATAATCGTTTATGATGCATACCTCATAGTCATCCTCTATGACGAATCCAAACCTATCAGGTATCTTCGGTATCCTTCCAGATTTACGAATAGGGTGTTGTATAATAGGTTCTTCTACTTGGTCAGATACCTGACTTTTATCTGTTATAATTTGTGGGACTTGAACTTCTTCAAGATATATCTTACTCCCACTGACCCCTTCAAGGATAAACTCCTTTTCCAAGAAGGAAACATATTTCACAACAAACACATTTTGATCAGTAGGATGATAGAAGTAATACCTTGAAGTTTCTTTAGGGTATCCCAAAAATCTACATTTTTTAGATTTAGTCTTTAACTTATCATTTTCAAACTTTTTGACATAAGCTGGACAACCCCAAGTCTTAACATGCTTAAGATTTGGTTTCTTATCTATCCATAACTCATATAGAGTCTTTGGGATGGATTTGGTAGGCACCTTGTTAAGTAGGTATGCAGTCGCTTTTAGGGCATAGCCCCAGAATGATACTAGAAGTGAGAGTAGTATGCATACAAGGCAATCATGTGTGATGATAAAGCATATACTTTGGAGACAATCTTATTTATTTATTAATAAAAATATTCATTTATTAAAGGCATTTAATTATCTACATGGTGCTGTTTTTATAATATGTAAATAACCTATAGTTTTAAGCAATAATTTTAGAATCATGATGATGATCATGCTAATGAGATCTAAATTCTTAGAAAGCTTTAAAACTAAAATAGTTCCCAATCGTGGGATTACTAAAAAGGGGATTAGTAAATCCGGATAGATTGGTACATATGTTGCTTGCTCATTGGATGAGGATGATTGATCTCATGATCATTTGTGTGGAGACACTAAAGCACGTATGTAGGTGCTTATTGGAGAATAAGTTCACTGAACGTGACTCGCTATGGAATACCTAATGGAGTTTTACTCGCTTGTCAATAGGAATTTCTAATGTGATAGTAATACAAGTGATCCTTGGACTTGAGATCATCATAGTATCTTGTATGTAATGAATTATACTTTGACTTATTCCTTAAAGCCCTTTAGGGTATATAAAAGGGTATGCTTGGGTAGAATAAGTTACATATGGAGATAATGAATGATCAATAAAGAATCTACCACCTCTAGTAAAAGAGGAGATATGTCCTATGTGATTCGTTAAATGACAACCCAGGAATCCTTGGCCAAGGTGGAATAAAATTAGAAAGAGGTTTCTAATTTGCATTAATTGGAGTTGTGCATTTTCTAATCGAAATACATATAATTAAATAAAATAAGACTTGACAGTAAATTCATGTCTTATATTTAATTGGGACATTGTATGGTGGAAGGATTGAATTGTACGATAACTATTTACTCACAGGTTCTTTTATGATTAATGTTGAAATCTATATTATCTGAAAAGTTGTTGATCGCTAGGGAGGCTTATCCCTATTGTAGAATAAATGTTATTTATTTAAATAGATTATTAGTTTAATTTATTTATTTAAATAAGATTAGAATTGTTCTAATTGATTTATTCACAGCCGGTTTAATATGGAGAACCTAAATGGTCACACCATAAAATGAATAATAATTATTTAAAAAGGTAATGGCATAATAAGAGATGTCTTATTAATATTATTACAATTATTATTATTTTAATTTCTAAAGGATTTTAATAATTAATTTAATATTTAGTACTCTCATTTATTCCTAATAAGATTAGGAGACAAATTAATTAAATGAATTTAATTAATTATTCCCAATGTGGTGGGAAGTCTAAATTAATTAAAGGAGTTTAATTAATTAAATGAAATCTCATGTCTAATAGGATTAGAATGGTTGACCAATATCTATATATGAGGAGTCTTATAATAGATATTAGTTGATGCAATTCCAATTGTTGGAGAGTACTCCTTTTCTATAGAGGATAGAAAACTAAGGTTTAGCCAAACATCCTCCTTCTTGATAATTTCTCTTCCTTGGTGGATCACCTCTAGAGGCCAAACACTTGGGTGGCTAACGTTGATCAAAGGAAGGAATCTAACCCAAAAATTCAAGGAGATCATGAAGAACAAGGAGTTGAACTAGTACCTGTGGAAGCTTCGTTCTAGAAAGGTATGATTCCATAACTTCTTATTTATCGTTTTAAATTAATAATTTACATAAAGGATGATCCGGGTAATGGTTTTGTTGATTTTTTTTAAAACTCTGATATACCATGCTTCCGCTAATTTTTACAATTTGATTGCGTCATGATTTCGTACAAACCCAAAAGTGATATCAGAGCCAAACCTTTATGCAATTATTAATTTATTTTTGATTTCATATACATATGGGTATGTATTTAAAATAATTTATCGGGCATAATTTTATTTTATAAAATTATTTTTTTAAGAAAAAAAATGGCATTTTTTTTGGACGAATCACAAAATTTTTTTATGGGCGCTAATCTTTAATTCTGCAAAGAAAAGGCGTTGACTCTTTCTTACTCTAAAAAGAAGGTGACCCATCAGGAAAGTACTCTTTTAATAAACCTGCAGGACTCTTTTAATAAAAGAAGGTGACTTCTTTTTAAAAAAATAAACGTGAATTTATATTTTATATATATATATATATATATATATATATATAACCCAATTCGTTATATATATATAATATATATACGGTAATATCAAATATATATATATATATATATATATATATATATATATATATATATATATATACGATATATATATATATATATATATATGATATATTTAAATATTATATTTTAAATAATTTTATAATTAAAATAAAGAGTTTATTTTAATCTTGAAATTGGATTTCATGCAATTTAAAATTGTCCATTAAATGATACTCATATATATAGAATGTTTTAATTCATGAGATGAATATTTATTTATTGATATATATGGTGATACTATTGATAATAAATGGGGATTGATTATGGACTATTTGACCAATGTGATTGAATTTTATTTTAGTTGAATGCTTGAATGAATGAGTTTTATTAAATGGGGTCTACGTACCTCGTCTTCTCTGGTTTTTTCTTGATGTAAAATTATATCTCCATCCTATGTACTTCCCCTTCACTTCTGATCAAGGTTTCTATTTAAATTAAATAGTTTAATGTAATAGAAATAGTTAGAATTATCTTGAAGAAATTGGAGACCAAGGAGCAAGGAGCGCGTGAAGACCCGTTTGTAAGGAGCCCGTGTTTAAATGTAATAGTTACGTTTAAATTTAAATTCTTGCACTCCTAGGTTTGACCTTTTGGTTTACTTGGTGGCTCTAGTGAACCAAACTAGAATAAAAGTCCATAATCAATTCGGGTAGAATATAGTATTCTATATGTGCATGCTAAGTATTATATATATTATATTTTATGCAAACATGCTTCGAATGATAAATAAAATGACGCGTATTTTGTATATATATATATGTGCATGTGCGCTAAATAAGATGAGACAAATAATAACAAACCCCTCAAAGAAATTATATTAAGTCCAAAACGTTCAAATGATATTTGAAATATTGAACGTTGCCTTCTAGCATGATAAATTAATAAAGTATTAAATATTTAATATGAGTTTGTTGTGCTATCCACAAGGCGAGTATTACGTATTTAAGATATTAATTAATCACATTTGATGCTTATTAAGAAAATTGAACAATATAGTCTTGTTGTGCTATCCACAAGGACGAACATTTTTCTTTTTTGAATATATGGAAGTGCTAGGCTGGACTTAACTTAAATCATTTTAGTTCGGATGTGCACACACTTGACCATTATAATTTTAGAGGCAAAATAAAAGGAGTTACATGTTGATGTAATTGACAAGAGTTGTCTACCTATTTATTTATATATCATTTGTTGTGCTATCCACAAGGCTATATACATTTGAAATGAGATCCTTAATCTCACTAGCAAATCTTTAATTAGATGTTGCCGAACTATATAAGTGAGGGTAATATAGTTTGACAAAAATAGTGGGAGATACCAATTTAAATAAAGACCTAAATTTATTTTGGTATGCAAAATTAATAAAATGAATGTTTGCTAAAAATGTTATCTTTTCACATATAGAAATTTTAAAAATGTCAAAATCAATAATTTCACTGCGAAGCATACTTGATGCTAATAAACTTATCGGGCCGAATTATACGGACTGGCTAAGGAATCTGAGAATAGTTCTCACTGCTGAAAAGATTTCTTATGTCCTAAATTCACCTATCTCTGAAACTGTTCCAGAATCAGCATCTGAGGAAGAAATTGCCACCATTGTAAAGTGGCAAAATGACGTATATGTGGCTCAATGCATCATGCTCGCATCCATGAATAACGAGCTTCAGCATCAGCATGAAAAAATAGATGCTCCTACTATGTTGCTTCACCTCAAGGAGTTGTATGGTGAACAAAATAGGACTGCTAGATATGAGATATCTAAGGAGCTCTTCCAATCTCGGATGACCAAGGATAAGGTGAAAATAAAGGAACAAAAGAAACCTGATCCAGCTAGCAAAGGAATATGCTTCCATTGCAACGAGTCGGGTCATTGGAAGAGGAACTGCAAGAAGTTTCTGGCAGAGAAGAAGCTTGGAGAAGCTTCGACTTCCAATCAAGGTTTGTTCATGATTGAAATTAATTTTTTAGAAAGTCAAAATTCTACTTGGGTATTGGATACTGGCTGTGGTTCTCACATATGTAATAATGTGAAGGGACTGGTCAGAAGTAGAAAGCTGAACAAGGATGAGGTTGTCCTACGAGTGGGAAATAGAGCAAAGATTGTTGCATTAGCTGTAGACACTTATTGTTTAGCACAGCCTACGGGCAAGTCCATTTATTTAAATAATTGTTATTTTGTTCCGAATATCATTAGAAACATTATTTCTATTTCCGTGTTAGATATGGATGGATTTGACATTATAATAAAGAACAATAGTTGTTCTATTTATAAATGCAATATTTTATATGGTGTTGATAATTTGCAAAATGGACTTTATACACTTGACTTACAAGAAAATATATTTCAAATTGAACAAACTAAGAAAAGGAAAAGAGATGATATTAATTATACCTATATGTGGCACTGTAGACTCGGTCATATTAATGAAACAAAATTGTCCAAGTTGTATAAGGATGGGCTCTTAGAGCTATCCGATTATGAATCATATCCAATTTGTGAATCTTGTCTCATGGGTAAAATGACTAAATCTCCTTTTAGTGGAAAAGGAGAAAAAGAAACAGAGTTGTTAGCGTTGGTTCACATAGACGTTTGTGGACCTATGACAACGAATGCACAGGGTGGGTATTCTTATTTTATTACTTTCACTGATAATCACTCAAGATTTGGATATGTGTATTTAATGAAATACAAATCAAAATCATTTGAAAAGTTCAAAGAGTTCAGAAGTGAAGTAGAGAAACAAACGGGCAATAGTATTAAGATTTTTTGATCAGATCGAGGTGGTGAATACTTAAGCGGTGAGTTTCTCGATTGTCTCAAAGAAAATGGTATAATCTCACAATAGACTCCACCAGGTACACCACAATTAAATGGAGTATCTAAAAAGAGAAATCGAATATTGTTGGACATGGTTTTTTCCATGATGAGTTTTACCAATCTTCCAAATTTATTCTGGGGTCATGCCCTAGAAACGGCTACATATCTACTAAATAAGATCTCCACCAAATTTATCCCCAAGACTCCATATGAGATGTGGATAGGGAGGAAACCTAGTCTTAAGCATGTTAAGATTTGGGGATATCCAGATTATGTGAAAAGGTTTCAAAATGATAAGCTTGGCACAAGATCTGATAAGTGCACATTTGTGGATATCCTAAAGAATGTTTGGGATACTATTTCTACAATGTTACAGAACAAAAGGTGTTTGTTGCGAAACACGTTGCCTTCTTGGAAAATGAGTTTATCCTTGAAGGGGCTAGTGGGAGAAAAATAGATCTTGAAGAAATTCAAAAACCACACACCACTACAGATCAAGGGGATGAACCTGTCCAAGTAGAGACACCTACTGTACAACACCCTATTCGTAAATCTGGAAAGGTACCGAAGATACCTGAAAGGTATGGATTGGTCATAGAGATGACGATGAGGTACACATCATGGATGATGATGATCCATTGAATTACGAACAGAGTATGAGTAATAAAGACTCAGAGAAATGGTAGATGACCATAAAATCTAAAATAGATTTTGAAGCTATGCTCAAGTCCATTTGGATTTTACATGTGATTGCAGCTTATTATTACTTAATCTGGCAAAATGGACGTGGAGACGCCCTTCCTCAAATATACATTATTAGAGGAGAATGTATATATGATACAGCCAGATGGTTTTTTATTTTAATGGTTGAAACAAATCATGTATATGAGCTACAACAATCCATTCATGGATTGAAGCAAGATTCTTGTAGATGGAACATTCATTTTGATGAGACAATCAAAGAGTTTGATTTTATCAAAAACGAGGATGAACCATGTATGTACAAGAAGGTTAGTGGGAGCGCTGCTTCATTCCTTGTACTATATGTTGATGATATATTACTGATAGGGAATGAAATTCCTAGGCTATAATCGATCAAAATAAAGTTGTCTAAACATTCCTTCATGAATGATTTTGGTAGAACATCCCACATTGGGGATATAAAGCTGTATTGAAAGATTTAAAAGGATGTTCGGTTTAACCCAAGGAAACGTATATTCATTAGATGCTTAAGGCGTTTAGCATAGAAAACTCCAAAAGGTGTCTCATGATGATGAGCCATGGAGTGAATCTCTCTAAAATTGTCCTCAATAAAAGAGAGATCGCATGAGCTACTATCATGTATGCAATGAAATATACGAGACTTGATGTTGATCAGTCATATTCTGGAGAAGATCATTGTGAGACAGTGATAAACATCTTAAAGTACTTAACTAACACTAAGGATGTCATCATATGACATGATGAGTCTGAATTAAACTAGAGTGCTAAACAGACTCAAGTTTTCAGACTGACCAAGACGATAACAAATCCACTTTAGGGTAAGTCGTTACCTTGAAAGATGGTGCAGTGATTTGGAAAGGTTCCAAACAGCAAAAGGTTGCTGATTTAGTGACAAAGACAAAGTATATAACTGTAAGTGAAGCTGCAAGTTGATGTTTCGGATGAAAAGTTCATTACATAACTAGGAATAGTTTATAAGTCTCATCTTGAATCTAAACATGTGTTGCGGCACTTTGATTAAAGAAATCATTGAAAGAGAAGCATATAGACTCTCAAGATAACATTGCAGATCCATTTACTAAAGCTTTAACACAATAGCAGTTTGATCGTCACTTAGAGAAGTTGGTATGAGATACCATGGCGATTGTCTTTAGTGCAAGTGGGAGATTGAAAGTAGTATGCATACAAGCCAATCATGTGTGATGATAAAGCATATACTTTGGAGACAATCTTATTTATTTATTAATAAAAATATTCATTTATTAAAGGCATTTAATTATCTACCTGGTGCTATTTTTATAATATGTAAATAACCCATAGTTTTAAGCAATACTTTTAGAATCATGATGATGATCATGCTAATGAGATCTAAATTCTTAGAAAGCTTTAAAACTAAAATAGTTCCCAATCGTGAGATTACTAAAAAGGGGATTAGTAAATCCGGATAGATTGGTACATATGTTGCTTGCTCATTAGATGAGGATGATTGATCTCATAATCATTTGTGTGGAGATACTAAAGCACGTATGTAGGTGCTTATTAGAGAATAAGTTCACTGAACGTGACTCGCTATGGAATACCTAATGGAGTTTTACTCGCCTGTCAATAGGAATTCCTAATGTGATAGTAGTACAAGTGATCCTTGGACTTGAGATCATCATAGTATCTTGTATGTAATGAATTATACTTTGACTTATTCCTTAAAGCCCTTTAGGGTATATAAAAGGGTATGCTTGGGTATAATGAGTTGCATATGGAGATAATGAATGATCAATAAAGAATCTACCACCTCTAGTAAAAGAGGAGATATGTCCTATGTGATTCGTTAAATGACAACCCAGGAATCCTTGGCCAAGGTAGAATGAAATTAGAAAGAGGTTTCTAATTTGCATTAATTGGAGTTGTGCATTTTCTAATCGAAATACATATAATTAAATAAAATAAGACTTGACAGTAAATCCATGTCTTATATTTAATTGGGACATTGTATGGTGGAAGGATTGAATTGTACGGTAACTATTTACTCACAGGTTCTTTTATGATTAATGTTAAAATCTATATTATCTGAAAAGTCGTTGATCGCTAAGGAGGATTATCCCTATTGTAGAATAAATATTATTTATTTAAATAGATTATTAATTTAATTTATTTATTTAAATAAGATTAAAATTATTCTAATTGATTTATTCACAACCGGTTTAATATGGAGAACCTAAAGGGTCACACCATAAAAGGAAGAATAATTATTTAAGAAGGTAATGACATAATCATAATAATACATTAAGTATAATTAATTTAATCTATGGTGATAGAATAAATTAAATAGCTTAATGTTTAATATTTAATATTTTGGAAATATTAAATATAAATTAATAAGAGATGTCTTATTAATATTATTACAATTATTATTATTTTAATTTCTAAAGGAGTTTAGTAATTAATTTAATATTTAGTACTCTCATTTATTCCTAATAAGATTAGGAGACAAATTAATTAAATGAATTTAATTAAATATTCCCAATGTGGTGGGAAGCCTAAATTAATTAAAGGAGTTTAATTAATTAAATGAAATCCCATGTCTAATAGGATTAGAATGGTTGACCAATATCTATATATGAGGAGTCTTATAATAGATATTAGTTGATGCAATTTCAATTGTTGGAGAGTACTTCTTTTCTATAGAGGATAGAAAACTAAGGTTTAGCCAAACACCCTCCTTCTTGATAATTACTCTTCCTTGGTGGATCACCTCTAGAGGCCAAACACTTGGGTGGCTAACGTTGATCAAAGGAAGGAATCTAACCCAAAAATTCAAGGAGATCACGAAGAACAAGGAGTTGAACTAGTACCTGTGGAAGCTTCATTCTAGAAGGGTATGATTCCATAACTTCTTATTTATCGCTTTAAATTAATAATTTGCATACAGGATGATCCGGGTAATGGTTTTGTAGAAATTTTGTTAAACTCTGATATACCATGCTTCCGCTAATTTTTGAAATTTAATTGCGTCATGATTTCTTACAAACCCAACAAGAAGATCGATAAAACTCATCATGGAATGAACCATGTCCAACAATATTTGATTATTTCTTTCAGATACACCATTAAACTATGGTGTTCCTGGTGGAGTCCATTGTGAGATTATACCATTTTCTTTAAGATAATTGAGAAACTCACCTCTTAAGTATTCACCACCTCGATCCCATTGAAGAATCTTTATACTCTTGTCGGTTTGTTTCTCTACTTCACTTCTGAATTCTTTGAACTTTTCAAATGATTTGGATTGTATTTCATTAAATACATATATCCATATCTTAAATGATCTTCAGTGAAAGTAATGAAATAAGAATACTGATAAGTAGGTTTTACACCTACGAATTGATGCCATTTAAACCTAAGATGTTGCTACTTCAAGTACGTTTTAGGTTCTATTTCATGCATTTGCATTGGTTGATGTGCAGGGAATGGCCGGGATGGACAGAGCGAGGAAATGAGGACTTAAAGGAAGAAAATATGCTCAAGGCTTGCAAGGTGCGCCGGGGCGCGCTTCTAGAGAGTAAAAACTGCGCCGGGGCGCAGGCTGCAGCAGATTGGATTTAGTTACCTTGTTTGAGTGGGAGTCTGATGGAAAGGTGGCTGCGGTTTTGGCTTGCGACTAAGAGAACATATAAGGCAATCAGAGAGGCTTATATCAGAGATACTTAGACAGAAACAAGCCCTAGTTTGTGAGAGTTGACACGTAAGGAGAATTAAAGCAAAGCGAAGCACGAAGAACACAAGGCGGACGTGAAGACGAGTGTTGCTACAATTTTAGATTCTACTTTCTCTCTTCATCTTTACCTTGTATTCAGGATGTTATTTACTTTATGGATAAAGGTTTTTATTTCGTTTACGATGAACTAATTTGCTATTTAAGTCTACGACGAATCTTATTATGTAACTAAGGATTGACATGCTTTCAATTTAGTTTATGAAGATTATTTCCAGTTTATTTGCTATGGTGTGAGCATAACTTATGTATTTGTTTGATCACCAATTACCTATTATCCCATATAAACTCGAGAGATGACATATGGGATTGGAACTAACCATAGTGACGTATGTTTGTGATTTCTACAATTAGTTAGATTTTATAATTCATGTATAGGATAAAGATATCTATGCATTATCCGTAATCTAAAGAGAACTTGATATTAAACCTTTTTCAATTATAATTCACATAGAGATATCGTGAGTTTGTTAATTAAGGTGTCTTGCTTAATTTTATTGATTGTGATTTGAGTGAGTATGGATGTAATGCATTGAGAGATGGTTATATCTACTTTCGTGTTCTTGGTTAATAATCTGAAATAATTAATATAAAATGAAAGAAAGTTTGTTGTTTGAAGTGAACCAATAAGTGAAGTTGTAGGATTAATTCTCTAAAAACTTGTTAAATCCTGAAATAGTGTTAGTTATAGTTTGTGTAGTAGTTTTTCATAATTACGATCATTTAATCATTGGTTTAATAAAGCTAAAATAATATAAAATTGGTAATTGTTAGGATAGATTGTAATTATTGTCTATGTGGGAACGATACTTGATCTTATCATTATATTACTTGTTGATCACGTACACTTGTGTGTAGCGCCTATAGATTTTACCCAACAAGTTTTTGGCGCCGTTACTGGGGACAGTAATTGCATTTATTACTTATAATATCAGTTTAATTAGATCAATTTTAGTTAAACATATATATATATATATATATATTTATTCCTTTTTTTGTTTTCATTGGCTATGTCAGGTAATCTCGAGTAGTGCATGCAAACTCGATCAAAGAAGCCAGATTTGTTGCCTTTCGAGGACGACATCGACAAACGGTTTTAGCGATTAAGTAAGTGGATACATAAAACTAGAGAAGAACTTGAAACACCCAATGACACTATGGCTGAAGAGGAACAGAAAGCACTGAGGGATTATGCTGCTCCACGAATTTCAAAAATTCAGTCAAGCATTACCAGGCCGACGATTAATGCTAATAAGTTTGAGATCAAGCTTGGAACGATACAGATGGTACAGAATAATTGTCAGTTTGGGGGTCTCCCGAATGATTACCCGAACGAGCACATTGTCAGTTTCATAGAGATCTACGATACATTCAAGTGCAACGGGGTTTCAGATGATGCTATTAGATTAAGATTATTTCCGTGCACGCTTAGAGATAAGGAAAAGGGTTGGCTCCATTCTCTACCACCGGGGTCAATCACCACATGGAACTATTTGGCGCAAAAATTTTTGGCCAAATTATTTCTGCCTTTAGAAACACATAGATTGAGGATGGATATTTCTTCATTTGTACAGCAGCAGGGAGAACCACTATATGAAGCATGGGAAAGGTATAATTGAGAAAATGCCCACATCATGGACTACCGTAATGGATGCAGATGAATACATTCTACAACGGGTTAGGGAGTCATATATGGACTAGCATCGATGTAGCCTCAGGTGGAGCTTTTATGGCAAAGAAGTTTGAGGAGGCATGTGACTTGATAGAAACATTGGCTGCGAATAACTATCAGTGGCCGACTGAGAGAATGACTCAACCTAAGGCCGCGGGTATTCTAGAAGTGGACACTATGACAGCTCTATCCACACAAATAGTAGCGTTATCAAAGAAGATGGATGCAATGCCAAGTGGAAATGTGTAACAGGTAGCGGTTATATGTGCGCTTTGTGCAGGGGAGCATTCGACAAAACATTGTGAGATAAATCCAGCTTCAGTACAGTTTGTGGGTAGCTACAACAGGCCACATATCATATATCAGAATGCATATAATCATGGGGCAACAAACCACCCAAATATTTTATGGAGCAACAACCAGAACAAAAATAAGAATCAGTAGCAGGCTCCACAACCATCATACCCCCTGGTTTTTAGAATTAACAGTCAGCTCCGCATCATGAGAAGAAGAAAGATTTGGAGAAGCTACTGGCGAAGTATATAATAGGGAATGAGGCGGCAATGAAATCTCAGGCGGCTGTGATCAAGAATTTAGAAACTCAGATGGGACAAATTGCAAGTGCGTTGAATAGTAGACCTCAAGGAACCTTGCCGAGTGACACAGAAAAGAATCCGAGGGGAGGTCATGAGCAATGTCAAGCTGTCACACTTCGGAGTGGAAAACAGTTAGCCAAGCTAGATTCAGAAAAGATGGCGACTGAGAAGCAAGTTGAGACAAGTGTGGAGGAAACAATGGAAGGGAACAAAAAAGGAGAAAAATATGTGGTAAAGGAACAAGTAGTTACACCGATAGTTTATCCACCACCACCCTTTCAACAACGGATCCAGAAATAGAAATTAGAGATACAGTTCACTAAGTTTCTAGAGGTGTTTAAGAAGTTGCACATAAACATTCCGTTTGCGGAGGCATTAGAGCAGATGCCTAGTTATGCCAAGTTTATGAAGGATATCTTGTCAAAGAAAAAGAAGCTAGAGGACTTCGAGACTGTGGAATTAACGGAGGAATGTAGCACGATATTGCAAATGAAGCTTCCACCAAAATTAAAAGATCCGGGCAGTTTCATCATCCCATGCACAATAGGCAGTGTGTCCTTCAACAAATGTCTATGTGATTTAGGTGCAAGTATAAACCTTATGCCACTATCAGTTTACACTCAGTTGAGTTTACTGACACATAGACCAACAAACATATCCCTATAGTTGGCCGACAGATCGGTAACATATTCACGGGGAATTGTTGAGGATATTTTGGTAAAAGTTGATAAATTCATATTTTCTGCGGACTTCATCATCTTGGACTATGAAGAGGATAATGATATTTCGATAATCTTTGGGCGACCATTTTTGGCAACCGGTAGAACTCTCATTGATGTTCAGAAAGGAGAGCTGACCATGAGGGTTCAAGACCAAGAAGTAACCTTCAATGTTTTTAAGGCCATGAACTTCCCCAAAGAGGATGAGGAGTGTTTCCGAATGGATGTAATCGACAAAGTGCTGGGAGATGAACAACATCGTATATTGAGTACCGACCCTTTAGAGTCAACATTGATGGGAGATTGTGATAGAGATGATCTAGAGTTGATGGAATATCTGCAATTGTTAGAGGCACATCCTAGAGTGAGCAGGTTCAAAGTACCATTTGAGCCATTGGAAGCAGCAGGAACTTCATCAGCAAGGATGAAACCATCTCTAGAGGAACCACCTGTATTAGAACTCAAACCCTTACCCAACCATCTTAGGTATGCTTATTTGGGTAATGCATCTACTTTACCTGTTATTATTACATCTGCGCTTAACGAATTGCAGGAAAGTAAGCTGTTACGAGTTTTGCGGAAGTACAAATCTTCTATTGGATGGACTATCGCCGACATCAAAGGAATCAACCCTTCATTCTGTATGCACAAGATTTTGATGGAGGAGGATGGTAAACCAATAGTGGAATAGCAACGGAGGCTCAACCCAATTATGAAAGAGGTGGTAAAGAAGGAAATCTTGAAATGGCTGGATGCTGGAATTATCTACCCAATCTCAGATAGTGCATGGGTGAGCCCGGTTCAGTGTGTCCCGAAGAAAGGTGATATAATAGTAGTGAAGAATAAAAACAACGAACTGATACCAACAAGGACAGTGACTGGCTGGAGGGTTTGCATGGACTACAAAAAGCTAAATAAGGCAACCAGAAAGGATCATTTCCCCTTGCTGTTTATTGATCAGATGTTGGATAGGCTAGCGAGACATGAGCACTACTGTTTGCTAGACGGGTATTCGGGATATAACCAGATTGTTATTGCACCAGAGGATCAAGAGAAGACGACATTCACATGCCCATATGGCACCTTTTCCTTTAGAAGGATGTCATTCGGATTGTGTAACGCACAGGCGACCTTTCAGCGATGTATGATGGCGATTTTCTCAGATATGATAGAGCGCAGTGTTGAAGTATTTATGGATGACTTTTCAGTATTTGGGGAATCTTTTGACAGGTGCCTCAAAAATCTAGTCCTGGTGTTGAAAAGATATTTTGAGACGAATCTGGTGCTCAAATGGGAAAAATGCCATTTTATGGTCCAAGAGGGGATAATACTTGGGCATAAAGTTTCGGGAAAAGGGTTGGAAGTGGATCGGGCTAAATTAGAGAGAATAAGAACTCTACCACCACCAACTTTAGTAAAGGGTATTTGGAGTTTTCTCGGGCATACTGGATTCTTCCACCGATTCATCAGGGACTTCTCCAAAATTACGAAACCACTATGCAGTCTATTGGAAAAGGATATACCATTCAAATTTGGTGACGGCTGTCTAGAGGCATTTGAGCAATTGAAGAAGAAACTAACCACAACCCCCGTGATTATAGCACCGGATTGGACACTTCCGTTTGAGTTAATGTGTGATGCTAGTGACTATACAGCAGAAGCTGTGCTTGGACAACGCCAAGAGAAAGTCTTTCATGCCATCTACTATGCGAGCAAAACATTGACCGATGCGTATTTGAACTACACAACCACCGAAAAGGAATTACTTGCGGTTGTGTACGTGTTTGATAAGTTTTACTCGTACTTGGTGGGGACGAAGGTGGTGGTTTACACAGATCACTTGACCATCTGATATCTAGTTACAAAGAAAGATGCAAAGCTGAGACTGATTCGCTGGATCCTGCTCCTCTAAGAGTTTGATTTAGAGATTAAAGATAAGAAGGGGATAGAAAATCAGGTGGCTGACCACCTTTCAAGGTTAGAGAATCCGAATCAGGATGAGACAGACAAAGTAGTGATCAATGAGTCTTTTCTTGATGAACAGTTATTTCTGATCCACGGCAAATTCCCGTGGTATGCGGATTTTGCGAATTACTTGGTAAGCAATATTCTCCCACCAGATTTGACACGATAACAAAAGAAGAAATTCATACATAACGTGAAGTGGTATATGTGGGATGAACTGTTCTTATTCTGACAGTGCGCCGACAAAATGATTCAGCGATGTGTGCCGGAAAGTGAAGTAGAAAGCATCTTACAGGCCTGTCATGCCTAATTATATGGAGGACACTATGGGAGTGAAAGAACGGCCGCAAAAGTCCTCCAAGTAGGTTTCTACTGGCCCACCTTGTTCAAAGAAGCACATCAGTGCGTGAAAAATTGTGATAGATGTCAACGAGTGGGAAATATTTCTAAGCGGAACGAGATGCCACTAAAAATGATTTTGAAAGTCGAGGTTTTTGATGTATGGGGAATCGATTTTATGGAACCGTTTCCATCTTCATTCAGCAATTTATGTATCCTGTTGGCAGTCGACTATGTGTCGAAGTGGGTTGAGGCAGTCGCGCTACCGACTAATGACGCGAAGGTTTTGCTAAAATTCTTGCAAAAGAATATCTGCACACGATTTGGCACCCCAAGGGAAATTATCAGTGATGAGGAGAGCCATTTCTGCAACAAATATTTCACTGCTCTCTTGACTAAGTATGGGGTCAACCGCAGAATCACCACGACCTATCACCCTCAGACGAGTGGCCAAGCCGAAGTATCTAACAGAGAGGTGAAAAGAATCCTGGAGAAAGTGGTAAGCCCGAATCGAAAAGACTGGTCATTAAAATTAGATGACGCTCTTTGGGCGTTTCGGATCGCTTATAAGACCCCGATCGGCATGTCTCCATACCAGTCAGTCTACGGAAAGGAGTGTCACCTCCCAATGGAACTCGAGCATCAAGCATATTGGGCCATGAAGAAACTCAACTTTGATCTATTAACAGCAGGGGAGAGAAGACTTTTTCAAATCAATGAATTAGATGAGTTCCGCCTGCATGCATATGAAAACTCAAAGTTGTATAAAGAAAAGGTCAAGAAATGGCACGATCAGAAGATAGTGGATAAAAGGTCCGAACTGGACCAATCAGTATTTTTATTCAACTCTCAGTTGAAACTTTTTCCTGGAAAACTGAAATTCAGGTCCCTTTTACCATCAAGACAGTGTTTCCACACGGGGCCATTGAAGTGTACAACCGTGATTCGTCCAAAACATTCAAAGTCAACGGCCAGCGCTTAAAGCACTACTGGGGTGGTGATCTCGATCGTCAAGCAACCTCAATTGACCTCGTCGATCCAGTTTAAAAATAAGGAGCAATTAGGCTGAAAGACTCTAAATCAAGCGCTTGATGGGAGGCAACCCAATCACTTGTTTATTTTAAGTTTTGAAAGTTGTTTGTTTTGATTTCATTAAGCAAAGTAGTAGTAGATTAGAACGCGTCGTAGAGTAGATAGTGTGTCCAATTTTTGAGTCAACATCGATACTAAGTGTGTGTATGGTTTTGCTGCATGAGAACAAAAAGGGACCAAATCAATCATATGTTGTGGTTACAGGAGGAGCTGCTAAGCAAAGGAAAAATTTCTGCAGGAAAACCCATATGCGCCCCAGCGCAGATTCAAGGCACAATATTCTATCCTAAGCCAGAACTGGCAGACAAATTGCGCCCTACTGCAGATTTATGAAGGAAAATAGGTGCTTAGGCGCAGAACCCTCTGCTCATTTTCACCCCGATGCATTTTACAGAAGATAACCACATCGCCTAGGCGCATGTGTCAAATTTTTAATTTTAAAAACCTGACTTCGGCAGTTACTAATCACAATCTTAATACAATTCTGCAACTTCTTCCAATAGAAAACAAAGAGGCACACAAAATTTCGAGCCCCAATCACTCTTTAAGTTTGATTACAAGAGTTCATCACCAAATCTAATCATCCTTCACCATCTAGGGTTCCTAATTCAACAAATTTTCAAAAGAAAGGGGGGATTTCATCACAACAACACCACAACCTTGAGAGTTCATCACAATAACTTACAGTTAACTCAATTTTTGGGGTAATTGTTAGAATCTTTCAGGTTTCTACACTAGGGCTTGGACAATCCACAAATTGGGCTAAACAAGTGGAGTTTGGGGGTAAGTCTGACAGTCAATCCAAGCACACACACAAGGTGTTTGACGAAAGGTCTCAACAACCGCTCCTTCACTCAAGTGAAAGTTAGAATCATACAGTCAGCACCATAACTTCCCGACATCAAAAAAGGTAACGTGGGGAAAGTTCATCCACCCCCGTTCGACAATTTGACAGAAGGAAATTCTTGAACATCGAGACGGCGGAGCGGCTCGAATACTTATCAAGTAAGTTATTAGCACCAGAGTGTGGCTTGGCGCTTGATGAATTTGATGGGGCTATGCTTCAACAAATTCACGAGAGGCGATGGGAAACGTTCGTGGCACAGTCGGAAGCAGCCGTGGTGGCGGTGGTGAAAGAATTCTATGCCAATGCCCCCGACAAATCACCGTTCTTTGCTTTCGTGAGGGGTAAGATGGTACCATTTACTGTGCAGGAGATCAACGACTATTACAATCTGCCATAAATAACTTGTTCGTATTCGACCCTCAAGGAAAGTGGAGCGAACTATGAGCATATTTTGACTGAGTTGTGCAAGCCGGACGCTACATGGTCGTCAAATGGATCTCACTTTCAGACTGGCCATCTTAGTTTATATGGGAAGATATGGTATGCGTTCTTGTGTGCCAAATTGTTACCATCTACACACATGAGCGATGTCACAAAGGAGAGGTTGGTTCTGCTATATACCATTTGTAAAGACCGATCGATCGACGTGGGCCGCCTCATCCATCACTCTATCCGCTAAAATTTGCGAGGAACACTCCAGGGCAGATTGTCTCACCCATCGCTGATTTATGCATTATGTGCCCGGGAAGGGGTACAATGGAGCACCATGGAGCCTATCCAGCAGCCTCTACTGTGTTTAGATTAAAATTTGATTCAGCGGTACTTATGTTAGAAAGGCGGGCTTTCGTACCCATGCGGTCTTGGTTTTACATTCTCCAATTCTGATGGATGATGAAGAGGCGGACGAACAGGATGCAGATTTTGTTGTGGAAGAAGAGCAAGAACATGAACAAGCCGGGACTTCAACCTCGTCCCGCACAAAAGCGACTTTCAGCTTTTAATTTTGCAATATGCAGTAGTATAGTTCAACGCATCTCTGGCAACTGCTTTTTCCCGACTGAATACCACCGGTGAAGATTTTCAGTTTCCAGCTCCCCAGCCATTACTAGCTTTTCTCCTCGTACCGTCTGTTGAAGACCTGGTTGATGACCCACCTACCGAGGATCCACCGGTCGAGCATGACGCTTGATCGCTCTGGGCAGTCCTCAAACTTTTAAATTCTATATCCAATGAGCACATTGAATAGTATAAGTTTGGGGGTAGAATTAGTCATTTAGTTAGTTTGCATGATTAGTTATTTGCATATTAGATTAGTTTATTTTGCATGTTAGTTAATTGCATTCTAGATTAGAGCATATGTAATTAGTTTAAATTTACATGAGTTTTATGGTTTTCATATATAAAAAAAAGAAAAAAGTAAAAATTGAGAAAAATCACAAAAATATGTTTTCTTTGCATTTAGGCATATTGGTTGTGTATGAGTCTAAGCAAGGGAATTGATGTGTAGTTAACTCGGCCTATGATAGGAGTGGTATTACATTTTAACTTGAACAATGTGAAGATCGATGATGTGTTCTAATGTTAATCAAGATGAAAATCTGAGTCTGTTTGAAACTTGTGTAACTGGTTAGCACGTAGAGTTTAACTGTTCTAGTCAACTCAGTTCAAGGGTTTATAACTTGTTTTTGGGGGGAAAATCTTAGTTAAAATTTGATAATATTGGTCTACTGACAGTGAAGATTAAAATGAAGTAATAACTCGAGTTTGGGGGATTCATTGGGTTGAAAGAAAAGAAAAACAAATAAAAAGGAAAGAAATTAGAAAATTGAGAAAAAGAAAAAAAAGAGAGAATAAACACATTAACTAGTTTGTGTCTGTGGCCTTTGTTACTTGAATAAGTAAGCCCTTGGGGGTGTTTCTGCACCTAGCGCCCTAAAATCGTCTGGTTTGAGAGTCGTTGGTCGAAAATTTGCTAAACGGGTAGTATTGAAAAGCCTAATAGATTCGAGCAATGCACAATTAATTGTGAACGCGGGATGGAGCGTAAAACGCACCCGTGAATGAAGTGTAAGAAAAATAGCCTCATTTGAGATCCCCGAACTCGGTAATTACTATTTTAAACCGGTTTTGTCATGATTACAGAATATTTGATATAGAACTAAAATTTTCCCTCTAAGAAGGTTGTTATGTGATAATTTTGAATTGTTGGTGATTAGAATGGTTATCGAGCATACACGCACAACATGGGTGATGACAGGTTTGGATTGACTGATTGGTTACTGATGAACTATACGTTGATTTGACTTATTATTTGAGTATCTGATGATAACTTTGAGGCCTGTGTTGGACATCTTGTTGATCTCTTGCTAAATTTGTAGGCATGTAGGAAGTAGGTCATGTATATGCATTTATATAGATACTTTGTTTGTTATTTTCATTTATTTGTGTTTTCATTTGAGGACAAGCGAAATCTTAAGTTTGGGGGTATTTGATAAGTAGGTTTCATACCTATGAATTGATGCCATTTAAACCTAAGATGTTGCTACTTCAAGTACGTTTTAGATTCTATTTCATGCATTTGCATTGGTTGATGTGCAGGGAATGGCCGGGATAGACAGAGCGAGGAAATGAGGACTTAAAGGAAGAAAATCTGCTCAAGGCTTTCAAGGTGCACCGGGGCGCAGTGTCATGGTGTTAAATTCTCGCCTAGGTGCAGGTACGCCGGGGCGCGCTTCTAGAGAGTAAAAACTGCGCCGGGGCGCACGCTGCGGCAGATTGGATTTAGTTAGCTTGTTTGAGTGGGAGTCTGATGGAAAGGTGGCTGTGGTTTTGGCTCACGACTAGGAGAACATATAAGGCTATTAAAGAGGCTTATATCAGAGATACTTAGACAGAACCAAGCCCTAGTTCGTGAGAGTTGACACGTAAGGAGAATTGAAGCAAAGCAGAGCACGAAGAACGCAAGGTAGACGTGAAGACGAGTATTGCTACAATTTCAGATTCTACTTTCTCTCTTCATCTTTACCTTGTATTCAGGATGTTATTTACTTTGTGAATTATAGTTTTTATTTCGTTTATGATGAACTAATTTACTATTTAAGTCTACGACGGATCTTATTATGTAACTAAGGATTGACATACTTTCAATTTAGTTTATGAAGATTATTTCCAGGTTATTTGCTATGGTGTGTGCATAACTTATGTATTTGCTTGATCACCAATTTCCTGTTATTCCATATGAACTCGAGAAATGACATATGGGATTGGAACTAACCATAATGACTTATGTTTGTTATTTCTACAGTTAGTTAGATTTCATAATTCATGTATAGGATAAAGATATCTATGCATCATGCGTAATCTAAAGAGAACTTAATATTAAACCTTTTTCAATTATAACATAGAGATATAGTGAGTTGGTTAATTAAGGTGTCTTGCTTAATTCTATCGATTGTGGATTTGAGTGAGTATGGATGTAATGCATTGAGAGATGGTTATATCTACTTTCGTTTTCTTTGTTAATAATATGGAATAATTGATATAAAATGAACGAAAGTATGTTGTTTGAAGTGAACCAATAAGTGAAGTTGTAGGCTTAATTCTCCAAAAACTTGTTAAATCCCTGAAATAGTGTTAATTATAGTCTGAGTAGTAGTTTTTCATAATTACCATCATTTAATCATTGGTTTAATAAAACTGAAATAATATAAGATTGGTAATTGTTTGGATAGATTGTAATTATTGTCTCTGTGGGAATGATACTTGATCTTATCATTATATTACTTGTTGATCACGTACACTTGCATGTAGCGTATATAGATTTTACCCAACAAATACCCTCCTCGTGCATTCATTGTCATAGGTCCACATACATCTGTGTGTATTAATGCTAACAACTCTGTAACTCTTTCTCCTTTTCCACTAAAAGGGAATTTAGTCATGTTTCCCATGAGACAAGATTCACAATTTGGATATGATTCATAATCAGATAGCTCTAAGAGCCCATCCTTATGCAACTTGGATAATCTTGTTTTATTGATATGACCGAGTCTACAGTGCCACATAAAGGTATAATTCACATCGTCTCTTTTCTTTTTATTAGTTTGTTCAATTTGAAGTATATTTTCATTCAAGTCAATCACGTAAAGTCCATTCAATAAATTACCAACACAATATAAAACATTCTTATTATAAATGGAACAACTATTATTCTTAATTATAATATCAAAACCTTCTATATGAAATAAAGAAATTGAAATAATGTTTCTAATAACTGTTGGAATATAATAATAATTATTTAAATAAATGGACTTGCCCGAAGGCCACTAAACAATAAGTCCCTATAACTAATGCATCAACCTTTGCTCCATTTCCCACTCGTAGGACGACTTCATCCTTGTTCAGCTTTCTACTTCTGACTAGTCCCTGCATAGTATTATATATGTGAGAACTACATCTGGTATCCAATACCCAAGTAGAATTTTGACTTTGAGAAAAATTAATTTCAATCATGAAGAAACCTGAAGCTTCTCCAAGCTTCTTCTGCTTTAGTTCCGTAAGGTACTTTTCACAGTTTCTCTTCCAGTAACCTGGCTTGTTGCAATGGAAGCATATTCTTTTACTGTCTGGATCAGGTTTCTTATTGTCCTTTTTTTCCCGCCTTGCCTTTGGCCTTCTTGCTTTTCGTCTTTTCAGAAGATATATGTGGCCTCTTCCTTTTCTTGGAAGAATCATCTACTATTAAGGCATGGTCCCGATTGGATGGGAAGTGACCTTCAGCAGTTTTTAATATGTTAAGTAACTCAGGAAAGCTGACGTCCAACTTATTCATGTGGAAATTCACAGTAAATTGTGAGAAGGAGTCTGGGAGTGACTGCAAGATCAAATCTTGACTTAACTCTCCATCCATGATGAACCCCAATTATTCCAGTTGTTCAATTAAATTAATCAACTTTAGACAATGAGTCTCAACAGTAGTGCCCTCGGACATTCGAGATCGGAAGAGCTCCTTAGATATCTGATACCTAGCAGTACTGCTTTGCTCACCATATAATTCTTTTAGTTGCAACAAAATAGAATAGGCAACCATTTTCTCATGCTGACGCTGTAGCTCGTTACTCATGGATATGAGCATGATGCACTGTGCAATAGATGCACTGTGCAATAGATGCACTGTGCAATAGATGCATCATCTTGCCACTTTCTAAAAGTAGCAATCTTTTTCTTAGTGGCTGTTTCTGCAACCTTTGCAGGGACAGGTGAATCTTGGATATAAGAAAGCTTTTCAGCAGTGAGAATAATTCTCAAATTTCTTAACCAGCCCGTGTAATTCGGTCCGGTCAATTTGTTAGCATCAAGTATGCTACGCAGTGATAGCGAGTGTGACATTTTTCAAATTCTGCATGTGAAATAAAATAACATTTTAGCATACATTAATTTAATTAATTACCAAAATAAATTATGTCTTATTTTAAATTGGTATCTCCCACTATTTTTATCAAACTATATTACCCTCATAATATATAGTTCGACAAATCTATTTAAAGATTTGCTAGTGAGAATAAGGATCCCATTTCAAATATATATAGCCTTGTGGTGACATAACAAACGATATATAAATAAATAGGTAGACAACTATTGTCAATTACATCATCATGTAACTTCTTTTACGCCTCTTAGATTATTTTGATCAAGTGGTGACACATCCGAACCAAAATTATCTAAGTTAAGTCCAACATAGCACTTTTATATATTCAAATAGAAAAATACCATCTTTGTGGTGACACAACAAAATAGTATTGTTTAATTTCGTTATAAGCATTAAATGTGATAAATCAACATCTTAAATATTTAATACTTGCCTTGTGGTGACACAACAAACTCATATTAAATATTTAAGACTCTATTAAATTTTTTATGCTAGAAGAAGACGTTCGATATTCCAAATATCTTTGAACACTTAGGACTTAATATAAATTCTTTGAGGGATTTGTTATTAATTGTTTCATCTTGTTTAGCACACATGCACACACATATATATAAAATATGCGTCATATTAATTGACATGCGAAGCATGTTGCATAATATATAATATTTATATAGTATAAGCATGAATATAAAATAGAATACTCTACCCGGATTGATTATGAACTTTTATTTTAGTTTGGTTCACTCGAGCCATCAAGTGAACCAAAAGGTCAAACCTAGGAGTGCAAGAATTAAATTTAAATATAACTATTACATTTAAATCCCGGGCTCCTGTGACACCCCCAAATTCGTGTACTTCAATTTCCACGGGATTTGGTGTACACTGTTCAAATATCATATATCTATCTACCCATAATAAATGTATCTCATGAAATAGATATAAATAAATCCATCATCTCCCCTTATGGGGTTACAGCATCTGAATAATACATAAATAAATCAATCCCAGGTCATACTAACCTTAAACATCTGTGCGAAAATATAAACAAATAATAAGTCTTAAACAACATCAAGTCTTAAACATAAACATTCTCAAATTAAATAACAAGTCTTCAACACTTGTTAACTTTTCCCTTTCCTTTGCTAGTGGAAGGCTCGTCAGGTCTTTCGTTCTTAACTGCAATGTTATTATGCAAGAGTGAGCATGATTTCCCACAAGTATACAAATATAACAATATAATAACATGCGAGTGAATCAAATACTTCTGAATAAAAAAAACTCGACTTTGAATCAAGAATGAATAGCAAGAATCAAAAGAGCATCTGATGGTCATAAGACCTTGAACTATGTCCCAGGTTGTTAAGTATTTCTACTTTAAACCATTAACAGTCATAAGACTATATGGACTCTACTACTCGTACTTAGGAGATCAGCCCTTAGTACCATACTGTGCACAATATCTCAACGCTAAAGCGTGAATAATCCCCTATAACAGGGTTGCTCATCTCAGTTTGACATCAGAGTCCGCACCAAAAGAAGTTTGGTTTGGATAAGCTCAATAATAGTTCTAGAATTTAGAACGGACTAGTCGAATCGATAAGGGTTCGCTAGCCTTACAAGGTTCAACAATAAATGATATTCAAATCGAATAATAGATCTTAAGAGTATACAATCGAATAAGTATTGTATAACTAAAGTAATACTTTAAAGAACTTATAATATCTCATATGGAACTTAACTTGAATGAACAAGAATAAGAACTTGCATTATGATTAATAATTTAAGAATAAAAAGCTTGTTCAATAACTGATTGAGTTTAGAAAACTTGCTTAACATAAAAATAAAGTTTTAGGAAACTTACTCAACAATAGTAAATTAGGCATAAAACACTTGCTCAATTTAAAGAGTATAGATATGAAAACTTGCCTCGTGCACAAGCTACAGTTATAATTACAATTCAATTCCTCAACATTCTACATCTTACATTATGTATACGATATCGATTAGTTTTCATAACTAATATGTTTAACTGTTGAAATTTTCACTTAAGTTCAACTTAGCAACTTGGTTCACAAACCTTAACTTGTTGACTAACCACATAACATATGTCGACGTCGGGAAAAAATCCGCGGGTCGGGTCACAACCCGGATCTTTCTCTCTTCTTAAGTTATCTCTACCCTTACTCTTTTTATTACGAAAAAGGTTTTGAAGGGTTTTTTAGGAAAAGGCTAACATGTATCATGTCGACGATTTGTTCGTTTTACAGAGTCGCCAGTTGGTAGATTTGAAATGGTTGTGCCAACTCAACCGAGTTTGTTTGAAAGAGGCCCAATTGCTGGACACTGTCGAAACTTGATCTTTGAAATTAAAGTTTTGAGTTCGGGGGCATGGTTAAGTGTGGGGAAGGTGTTAGGCACCCCACAACTCTCGTGTAAACACGGTACCGCATCTTTTTAATATTTCCTTTAAAACTGAAATGCGTGTGTGAATGCTGTTTGAAAATTAGGCCTATGTTTAATTTTAATTGAAAGTAGTGCTTTGCTTCGTTGAACCTATATACGAAGAGTTTGATTTGATTGTGCAAAAGTCTTTGATTTGATTTGCAAAAGTGTTTGATTTGATTTGCAAAAGCTTTTCTTTTGATTGAATTGAAAATGATGTTTTGAAAGCTGGTTATCAAACCCTCACGCTAACATAGGAATTGAAGCCTGTTGATACTTCAAATTTTATCTTTATAGCCTTAAAACACAGTTTGAATGGTGATTGTTGGTCTGCGAAGCATCCTCGACCACAACAATAAATACAAGTGTCGGGCTCCTCATGGGCAAAAATAGCCATCGGAGGGACTCTGACAAAACAAACCATATTTTTCACTATGTTGAGACCTTAAATTCGGATAACCATTTTAAGGTCTTTGCATGTACATTTTACAGAAAAATTAGCAGGGTACATTCGTAAAGCGGAGTTTGTCCATCGTGGAAATCAGATTATGATCGATTTGATTATGAATTTCACGATTCCTAGGCTCACATGAGAGTAGCCAATAAATCTGCATAGTTCAAATTTGTACAGAAATAGATATATCCCAATATTGCTAGAACCGAGGATTCATCAGTAAATCCTGGTTCGCACCTGGCCGAAGCGACTCGTTCCCACTAGATAGCGATCTAAGGGACGCGAGGTTACTTTTGTGACTGAAAAATGTCGATTCATATCGAATGAATATTTAAAGCGTTAATTTAATGAAGAGCAAGTAAAGCCCAGATATATACACTGTTATATATACAAAAGATGTAAAGGACGATGGGTTTTCACACCGGTGCCCGGACTGGAATTAATATATATATATATATATATATATATATATATATATATTGACAGAAAAGTAGTCAACCAAGACTGGGAAGAGAACCCAGTGGTGGTGAAGGCTGCTTATATATGCATATTTATATATAATAGCAGTAAAAAGGCCACAGAATAATCCAAGCCGAACTGAAATATAAATGTATAGAAATGTAGTCAACTAGGGACTGGGAAGATAACCCAGTAATGGTGAAGCGTGCAAAAAGAAGTATAAAGGCCACAGAATAATCCAGCCCGGACAGAAATATATATATATATATATATATAGACAGAAATGTAGTCAATCAAGACTGGGAAGAGAACCCAGTGGTGGTGAAGGCTGCTTATATATGCATAAATATATATAAAAGCAGTAAACTACCTCAGATTTGACATCTGGGCTTGACAGAATTGAAAAGTTAGTATATATATAGTTAAATAAACATGGGAAAAAGCCAAAACCGGACTAGGAAGAGAACCCAGTTCGGCGAAGTTGCTTAAAACAAAGGTGCTAGTGCACTAAAGCTGTTAGAGCTGCTGGATCGTCAATCTTAGTTGTAAAAATGCTAGAAATTGAGTTTATGTACAAATATATACCAAATTTTAAAGAAAACGGCCACAGAACTAAGTTTTTGGCATATTTAGAAAACAAAATTTGATATGCAAGTGCAAAACAGTGCAAAGAAGTAGGAATCACTTTCTGATCGTAAAAATACTTACAATGGACTGCTACACGGGCTTTTTGCCAAATCGTAAGCTCTAAACGTCTGAATCTACCGGTTATTTTGTGATATGTGATATTATGTGGGTATATCTACGTGTTAGAGTGAAAATTTGGGTTTAGAAGAGGTGAAAAAGTCAGAAAATCAAACAAGCAGAGGTTCGCTGCGTTTCAGAATTCTTGAAAATCGGGGGGGGGGGGGGGGTGCACAGTTTATTTATAGGCCAGGGAGCCTCAGGTCTACTTGTTGCTATAGCAAGTAGAGGTGCGACTCCCCTGGTGGGGCCCACGTATCCGGTTGAATCGTCTCAAAGTACGTATACTCCGAGCAACGCGAGGTTGAAGTCGAAACTTTCTAACTTTTGATCGGAGCGTTCGTTTGAGGCATGCGATACCTTTTTGAAAAGCCCTCTCCCAGAGTGTCACAATGATATGGGATAAAACATTTTCCTGGTCTAAGAAGATGGGTTCATAATCAGCTCTTCGATTCCCAGCAGTTTGTCCGTTGAGCTGTCTTGCGCTGTTTACACTCGGGATCATCGTTTTGGTTTTTTTTTGACCTTGGTGGCATCAATTTGGCTTAAGTTTGACTGAATTGGCTAGAGGTTGGTAAAATAACCATTTTTCCCCTCCCAGGGTTGCCTTTAGTGTCAGCATGACCTTTGGTTGACTTCCGGGAGTTGTTTCCAAGATTTGGATCCCATTCGAGTCTGTATGTCCTAAGTGTGATCTCTAAAGTTGACTTGGTCATTCTATGTTGTCTTCTGAAGATGTTTTAGAGCTTCAAGTTCATTCCCAAAGTTGACTTAACTTCTCGGGTTACGACCGGGGCTGACCTGTACCTCCCGGGTTGAGACCGAAGCTGATCTATACCTCCCGGGTTGAGACCGGAGCTGAGTTGACATCCCGAGACTGGTGTTCAAGGATGTGGTTTTCCCAATATTGGTGATTGGGGTTTATTTAAAAGGCTCGATATTGAGATTGGGGTTGATCTGATGGTCCGATTAGAGATCGGAGTTGATTTGATGGCCCGATATTGAGATCGGGGTTGATCTGACGGTCCGATTGGAGATTGGAGTTGATTTGATGGCCCAATATTGAGATCGGGGTTGATCTTACAGTTTTATTGGTGATCAGAGTTGATTTGAAAAGATAGTTTTATCCTCCTACATTGTTAGTATCAGGGCAGGAAATTTTGAGTGTCTACAGATGCCCCTCTTTATCATGCTTATGAAATGTAATGGAATGAGCAGGATAAATATTTCTAGACACTTGAAATGCAAAGATATCAATGATGCAATGCAATAAATGTCATAATATTTTTGCAGATCGCAGGTCGCACTTCGCATCGCCAATCGCTTTGATAATCGCATCGCAAATTGCTTCGCAAATCGCATCGCAGATCGCATTGTAAATTATTTACCTTTATCGGTGCTTATGTTGGGGCTGATACCAACGGTTTGATTCCCATCGGTGTTGTCGATGTTATTTTGATGATGATAAACTGAAATGTTTTCTGTATTTCTACTGGGGATGTCAATACCAGGCTACCGCAAACTGTTTTTGTCACTTTTCGCTAGGGATGACTGTTCTCTGTGATAGCTTTATTGATTTATATAGGGATGATACTACTGATGCTACCTTGGTTTGAGACCAATGGTTTCCCTATCCGGCGGTACTCTTTGCAGGGGTGATTTCCTTTCGGCTGGTGCTGTTGCATATTTCTAAAGGCTCCTCTTGCTGGGGACATTTCTCGATTATCGAGCCTCCTTCATGGAGGCTTCCAATGTCCATCATGATGAAAGTTTATGCCGTTATTTGGCAATATGCGGATGAATCACCAATTCTCCTTGGTGCACCTTTTGAGGATGTATAACAGATTCCATCATTGGAGATGGACTATTGTATGGTTCTCGTCACCGAATCACTTCTGATGCTTTGCGGAGGTTGCTCCAACGGCTAAGACGTCGTTGGGACTGAACTAACGGCTGAATTGAACTCGATCTGTACCCGATACTTCATTGGGGCTAAACCAACTACTGAATTGGACTCGGTTTGTACCCAAAACTTCGTTGGGATTGAACCAACGGCTGAATTGGATTTGGTTTGTACCAGATACTTCGCTGGAGATGAACCAACGGCTGAATTGGATTCGGTCTGTACCCGATACTTCGCTGGGGCTAAACCAATGACTGAATTTGATTCGGTCTGTACCCGATACTTCGTTGGGGCTGAATCAACGGCTGAACTGGATTCGGTCTATACTCGATACTTTGCTGGGGCTGAACCAATGACTGAACTTGATTCGGTCTGTACCCAATACTTTGCTAGGGCTGAACTAACGGCTAAATTGAATTTGGCCTGTACGCGATACTTCACTGGGCTGAACCAACGGCTGAATTGGATTCGGTCTGTACCCAATACTTCGCTGGGGCTGAACCAACCGCTGAATTGGATTCAGTCTGTACCCGATACTTCGTTGGGGCTGAACCAATGATTGAATTGGATTCGGTCTGTACTTGATAATTCGCCGGGGTTGAACCAACGGCTGAATTGGATTTAGTTTGTACCTGATACTTCGATGAGGCTGAACCAACGGCTGAATTGAATTCGGTCTGTACTCAAAACTTTGTTGGATTGAAGCTAACGGCTGGATTGAACTCTGTCTGTACCCGACACTTTGTTAGATTGAAGCCAACGACTGGATTGAACTCGGTCTATACCTGACGCTTTAAAAGTGGCAGTTTTCGGCAGTTTTACGTAGTTCTTCGACAGTTTTACCCAAGTATTTAATAAACATGCAATTTTGACTCTACTGGGGATTTCTGACTGACCCATGCATGTTTTTAGGATTTATCTTTTGAAAAACATGCAGTTTTGACTTTACGGGGTATTTTTGACTGACCCATTCATGTTTTAGGACTTAGAGATGCATAAAATACTGATTTAAAATAATAAGCCACAGGTTTTAGGCTTACCACACCCTTTCTGAGGTGATTTGGAGACTTGGCATAGGTGATGGACCGTGATAGACCCAACAGTACTAGCAGAGTCATTTTAGGCATCAGACATAGGAGGGCCTCTGATGTTCCTCAGCCACGTCTAGCTAGACCGCCTCGCAGGTTGGCAGAGTCGGTGATTCGTCCTGCTCAGGATGAACCATCGATTGACATTGATGTTGAGCAGGCTACTTTTGCTACTCCAGCTCCAGCTCAGGCTCGTCGTGCGAAGGTTCCAGGCATTATTGTGCCTACTCAGGAGCTGCTGGGCGACTTGAGTCGCCATCCTTTGAGATATCTCCATGCCAATGAGGTGACTTGAAGTTTTTCTCTTCTTGGATTCTTTTTTTCTCTTTTGCCATTCTCGGGGCGTTGGTTTTTGACATGGATTAGTTTTTGATGCAGGTTCCCGGCTTTACGCAACCTCGAGGGAACTGGTTTAACGTGCACTCCCTGTATCATACTTTGAACGAGGATTACAAGGATATTGTTGATGGCTGGGGGTTCCAGGATTTCATCTCCATTCTTCCCCGCCATTGCCCCTGGGGGTATATGAGGGCTTTATCTGAGCGCTGGTTCCAACAGACTCAGTCCCTTAATCTACTAAACTATGAGGTGATGATGACCCCTATGGACTGGAGGTTCATCATCGGCATTGAGTTTAAGGGCGAGCCAGTGCCTGTCATGGTTGACATTACACCCACTACCGTTCGGTCCCTGCTTGGAGTTCTTGTGATGGCGCTCAAGGGTCGGTCGGTCCGATCTGGCCCCTTGAGTATAGATGCCCAGAATGGGACTTTGCTGGAGCCTCCTTCTGATGATCGGAGGGTTAGAGATCGCATTCTGAGCCTATTATTTTTAGTGATCATCAGGGGTTGTTTTATGGGGGATAACTCATCTACTGTGTCCTTCACCCTGGTTAGCGCTACCCGATATGTAGAGCGCCTCAGTGATTTTAATTAGGATTCCTACACCTTTGCCTATTTTCTCTGGGGCATGCGCATACTTTCGGAGGATTCGACTGAGGCTTGGTTAGGATTCTACCCGTTTCTACTGGTGAGTAGATCTTTCTTGTACCTTTTTGATTTTAGTATTTATATTTGTCAGTCTTATTCATTGAGGACTTTTGATATTGACATGGCCAGTTTTGGACATTTGAGAGGCTTCCTTACCTACGGCCCGCCACTGCTTTAGTTATGGAGACTTATCCTTGAGGACGGCGTTGGCATCACTCGACTTTGACGGAGGTCCCTGTTGCTAAGGGATTTACTCATGCTCGCCTATAGTTAGAGCTTTTAACGGCTGGATCGATCTCCTGGGTGCCGTATAGCTCTGAGTTTTTAACCGTCGGATTAGAGGGAGGCTTTCCCACTGGTCGAGAGTTTGCATTGTCGACCCGCAGAGTCCCGATTTTGACAGAGGGAGGCTGGGAGCTCTATTTGGGAAATCATGCCATCAGGAGTATTATAGGTGAGATCCGTATTCCCATTGCTCCTCCTGCTTGGAATTATTGGCCTTTGATCATGCCACTGATAGAGATTCCCATGGAGGGCATAGATGGCTTCACCCTATCAGAGGGTCTTTCAGTCAGGAGGTATTTAGCAAATCGTGGAGTCCTCGTCCTATTGGAGCTCAGACTCGGGCCACCCAGTTCATAGAAGACATGGTGCCAGGGTCCGTGATGATGACAGACTGGATAGCTTGCCTCAGGGAGCTGACTCATTTAGAACATATTGCAGATCTGACCCGGGAGTTGGATAGGGCTCGCTTCTTTATCAGGAACCTTGGCCGAGATTCGTCAGAGGTATCTTCTTTTGACCAGTCCATCTCAGGAGCGGGCCCCTCTTCAGGTCCATTTAGCAGCAGCTTTGCAGGGGTAGATCCTCCCTTATACCGCCCAGATATGCCTGATCACCGCAGCTTTGTATCTACAACAGAAATTGAGCAGGTTGATCACCTGTATGTAGACTATCTGGATCTCTTTTGATAGCTATGTCAACTATATTTTTGGTCAGCCACTATTTTGGCTATTTGACGGTTGTGCCATCATTTTGATAGACCACTGTTAGTAGTTGGGTGGTGGTACCACATTTTCCTGTACTTCTTTATTTTGCTTTATATTATAAGACAGGGATGATGCCCGTAGTAGATACTTTATCCCAGATATTCATACTATTTCCTATCTATCGCATCATGTTGATATTTGTCATCATGCATGTATTATGTTATATGTATGCATTTAGACAGATGAGTTCAGATTTAACCCCTGGATGGTCTTGTGGTACGGTAACACAGATAGCGTCATCTGCCGTGAGCCGTATTGAGCATTTGCCACAGTCTGAGGTGGCTTCATCATTAAGGTCGTGGTACGAGAGCCTGCCCTTCTCAGCCAGAGGGACAGTTGACCAGATGTTAGGGCATTCGCTGTCCCTTGCAGATTTTCAGATGCCATATGGGTTTGTGGATGGCATATTATCCTGCTGGATACTTGAGAGGCAGGTGTTTCGCATTGGGCGACATGAGCTGACGCCGACTTTGGAGGAGTATGAGCGGCTTATCGGTCTTGCTTTGGTCGTGCGCTCGGATTGCTATTAGTGATTTGAGGAGACCATTCCTGTGGATGCCCGGTCTTCGTCAGAGGGTAGTCACGGACGAGATCGTATTTGGGTGTGTGATCTCGATTGACTTCTTGATCGATCATTTTGGGGAGCTTGACAGCTACGCTCGACATGTTGGGGACTTTATTATTTCAGCAGAGGCGTGACATTTGGCCAGGGTAGATATTCTGCTGATGTGCATTGTGGCATATGTCTACATACCGCTGTGCTTGGTTCACTTGGATGTGGGATTGGTAGTTGTTGTTCGGCCCTTAGACAGGGTAGCACCATTATCCCGATGATATTAGCTGAGACACTGCGGTCAACCACTTATTGTATTACCCACCCGGAGGGGTTCTTCTGAGGTAGCTCGATTTTGCTTTGTGTATGGCTGATGTCCCATATCTGACCGATCAGATTTTTCAGGCCTCATGGATATTGCTTTACCCGCGAGGTAGCCACATCTTACTCCTTTCAGCTTGCGGAGTGTACTGATGTCGAGACGTGGTTAGGATTTTTATCGGATATTGAGCATTCGTTCTTGATTTTTCCATGCTTAGGGTTAGCCTCCCCCATATAGCTTCATTACTCATACACCTGGTATGGATTACTTGCCCCTAGCGAGTTTGAAGGGAGTGACTACTTATCATCCCCTGGCTATTATGAGCCAGTTTGATCAGTTCTAGAGCTTGCACCAATTTGAGGGGTTTGCTGATCAAAGGATGTCGGCATCGTTTATGTCATCGGCCGATTTGATCAGAGTATATGAGTGTTGGACTCATAAGGAGAGGGCTGAGTTCTCTAATAGCCATCCGGACCATTCTCCAGAGTACTCGAAATGGTTGAAGGCAGATTTGGCAGCAGCTGCACTTGTTCATTTATCTCCGATTTTGGATTCTGATGAGGTGGAGCCTATGGAGGATCCTGAGTCTCCTACTGAGGATGAGCTGTTTGTGGGCTTAACAGCTGCTTTGGTTAGCAACCCACCGATTATTCCTACAGGCAAAGATCCGGCTTTGGCAGATTCACTATTCAGGATGACCTTTGAGCGGGATTCAGCTGGAGTATAGATGTTGACCGCCTTATCTGGCAGAGATATAGCTTTGGCTGAGAGGGACGCACTTTGAGTCGCTCAGGATGCTGGCTTGATAGAGAGAGAGGAGCTCCGATCTGCTAGATATGCCGCTGTTGTGGAGAGGGATGAGATCGGCTCAGCCAGAGATGCAGCTTTTGATGAGATCGAGGAGACTTTGATTACTAGGGATGCAGCTTTTGCAGAGAGGGATGAGGCTATAGCTTCCTGTGATTTCCACATTGTTGACAGTACTACCCTTTGATCTTATACTCTCGGCCTGGTTACCGAGATGAACGCATATATTGATGACCACAGTGCCACACTATAGATGACTGTGGAGGTTTTGAGCAGTATGGAGGCTGAGGGAATTGCTCTTGCAACTACTCCTCCATCTTCAGAGAGAGATGCCATGGTGGCATTGCTGGCTCGCTTATCCTTGGGTCCATAGACTAGCTTTATCTTTCCTGCACAGACTAGATTAGCCATTTTTATCATGTACAGGATACTATGTATATATCAAACAATTTTATATCAGAGAAATATATTTTTTGATTCACTTCCCTGTTTGGAGATGTATTGTCATTGCTGAGTGACTACCACTTCGTTTATGACTTGATGTTGTTTATGTATCCTGAGCTTCTCCTTGATGGACTGACAGTTGAGATGTCAGGAAGAATCTCAGATGGGCCTGTTGATCAGGTAAACTGGATAGTTCTTAGGTTTTATAGGGTTTTGGTGTCTTGGAACTGGTTTCTTATTGGTTTTTATTTTTTCTTGAAGGTTAAATCGCGCCGTAAGTGGCTGCCTACGTACTCTCGGGTTGAGGGAGATCAGGTCATTCGTAGTTCTGGCTTTGTATGAGAGAGGCTTGAAAAGTATTTGTCTTGGGTTTTGAGTTTGGTTTGATGAGTTTTTGAGTTTTTATTTTGTTTGACAACACCAGAAATGGTTGCCTACGTACTCCCGGGTTGAGGGAGATCAGGTCATTCGTAGTTCCAGTTTTCTAGTGAAACCGAGCCTGATTTGATTTGTAGGACCCGGATGCAGGTATGGATGTGCTTCAGACATAGTACCTTTTTATGGTGTCTGAGTTGATGAGTTGGAGAAATTTGTTTCTGTCCATTTCTTGTAGTCTGATAGCTCCTCCCGTCAACACTTCCTTGACAATGAAAGGGCCTTCCCAATTTGGGGCGAACTTTCCTTTAGCTTCATCTTGATGGGCTAAAACTTTCTTTAGCACCAAGTCATTTTCTTTGAATTTTTGTATTCGGACCTTCTTGTTGTAGGATCGAGCAATCTTTTGTTGACACAACTGCCTGTGGAAAATGGCTGTAGCCCTTTTTTCATCTATCAGGGATAGTTGGTGGTATCGGTCTTGTAACCAATGATCCTCGTCTAACTGAGCATCGATCAATACTCGTAAGGATTCCATCTCTACCTCTATGGGGAGGATTGCTTCTATACCATAGACCAATGAATAGGAGGTAGACCCAGTAGAGGTGCGCATTGACGTCCTGTATGCTAACAGGGTGAGAGGCAGCAGGTCAGGCCATTCTTTGTGATTGGCGGACATTTTCTACATGATATTTTTAATGTTCTTGTTGGCCGCTTCAATAGCACCATTCATCTTGGGCCGAATAGATGACTGAGTAGAGATGCTTGATGTGGAACTTGCTTCACAGTTCTCTCATTATTTGATTTTTCAGGTTCTTGGCGTTGTTCGATATGATCACCTCCGGTTGTCCATATCGACATACGACATTGTTTCTGATGAAACTAATGATGACCTCTTTGCTGACTTTGGGAAAAGTGGCTGCTTCGACCCATTTAGTGAAGTAATCGATCATGGTGAAGATGAATCGATGACCATTGCTGGCTTTTGGTTCCACTAAACAGATCATATCCATTCCCCACATGGAGAAAGGCCATGGCGAAATCATATTGTGTAGCTCATTTGGAGGAGCATGTATGGCGTTTCCATATACTTGGCATTGAAAACATCTCTTGACGTGATCGTCGCAGTTAGCTTTGAGCAAGATCCAGTAATGTCCTATTCTTAATATCTTTTTGGCCAGCAGATGACCGCCTATGTGTGGACCACAGACACCACCGTGGATTTTATCCATCAGTCTCTGGGCTTATTCTTTATGAGGCAACTTAACAGGCCTATTCCAGCATCTCTTTTGTAGAGGGCATCTCCGCTTAGATAGAACTTCATAGCCATCTTATGAATCCGCTTTTGCGCTGATTGGTTTGCTCCAGTGGGTGTAGATCCATCTCGTAGATATTCCTTGATGTTTTGATACCAAGGCTACTTGACAGGAGGTATTTCATCTAATACTTCTCCAATATAATTTTCGTATGTCGGGGCTTTCTGAACTGTGAATTTGATGTTGGGAAACCCACTCCTATCGGATATGCGGATTAATGAAGCCAACGTTGCCAATGCATCAGCGAAATCATTCCTACTCCGAGGAAATGGTTGAAGGTTATGTCTTCAAACTCCAAGGATATTTTGACGAGATGCTGATGATAGGGTAGCAAATGCAGTTCTTTGGTCTGATATGCTCCAGTGGCTTGTCTAATGACAACCTCAGAATCTCCAAAGACTAGTAAATATTTGATACCTATGGATTGGGCTAGTTTCAACCCTATTATACAGCCTTCATACTCGGCTGTG
Organism: Panax stipuleanatus; assembly: GCA_020205555.1. Taxonomy (NCBI): domain Eukaryota; kingdom Viridiplantae; phylum Streptophyta; class Magnoliopsida; order Apiales; family Araliaceae; genus Panax; species Panax stipuleanatus. The sequence goes on from CM035120.1 coordinate 118,568,011, forward strand.
TTGTTGGTGTTGCCAAATTGAAATTTGGTAGCCACAACATATTGTTCTCCTGTACCAGAGATAAGGACTGCCCCAGCTCTGACACCTTCCATGTTTACTTCTATATTGAAATACATTTTCCATGGTTGGACTGTATTCTCTTGCTGGATTTGTTGAATTGTTATGATTCCATCATCTGGGAAATAAGTCTCCAGGGTCCTGAAGGAGCTTTAGCTAATTGATCTGCAATGCTTTGACCCTTGATTGATTTTTAAGTCACGTAGACAATGTCGAATTATTGTAGGATCAACTGCCATTTGGACAGTCGACAGTTTAATATTGGGTTGTTGAATACGTGTTTGAGTGGATCCATGCGGGATATGAGGTAGGACGTGTGCCCGTGGCAGTAATGCTGTAACCTCATTGCGGCCCATGCTAATGCATAATATATTTTCTCAATCAAGGTGTATTTCTGTTCACCACTGCTGAATCTTTTACTGATGTAGTAGATGGCTCTATCTTTGCTACTATCATCTTTTTGTCCTAACATGTAGCCCATTGCGTTGGCATTGACGGACAGGTACATGAACAAGGGAACTCCATCCCTTGGGGGCACCAAAACGGGTGCTTCGATCAGCTGTTTCTTGATGGCAAGGATGGCTTGTTAACAATCCTCATTCCATTTGGTAGAGGAATTCTTCCTTAGTAACTTGAATATGGGTTCACAGGTTGCTGTGAGCTGGGAAATGAATCGGCTTATGAAGCTGATTCTCCCCAGAAACCCCCGTATCTCCTTCTCTGTCTGAGGTACCGACATCTCAGTGATAGCCTCGATTACTCACCAAAAATCCTAGCAACTTGCCTGCTTTGACACCAAAAGTAAATTTGGCGGGATTTAGCTTGAGGATGTACTTGTATAACCTGTTGAATAGCTTCCTGAGATGGTCAATGTGATCATCCTCCCTTCGGGATTTGATGATGATGTCATCCATATAGACTTCTACTTCTTTGTGCATCATGTAATGAAACAAGGCCATCATGGCTCACTGATACATGGCTCCGGCATTGATGAGGCCGAAGGATAGTCGTCTATAGCAAAAGGTTCCCCAAGGAGTGATGAAAGCTATTTTCTCCCGGTCCTCTTCAGCAACCATGATTTGATGGTAACCAGCAAAGCAATCTACGGAGGAATACATGCCGTACTGCGCAGTATTGTTGATCAGGATGTGGATGAAAGGTACCAGGAAGTTGTCCTTAAGGCATGCCTTGTTCAAGTCCCGGTAATCCACACATACTCATACCTTCCCTCCAGGCTTAGGCACGGGAACTATGTTGGAAAGCCACTCTGAGTAGGTTGATACCATGATAATCCCGGCTTTGAATTGTTTAACAACTTCTTCTTTGACTTTCAGAATCCATTCAGGTTTCAATTGCCTGAGCTTTTGTTTGACTGGCTTGAACCTGTCTTTGATGGGCATTCAATGGATGACAATGTCAGTAGAGAGGCCAATCTGATAGTAGTGTGCATACAAGCCAATCATGTATGATGATAAAGCACGTACTTTGTAAACAATCTTATTTATTTATTAATAAAATATTCATTTATTAAAGGCATTTAATTATCTACATGTTGCTGTTTTTATAATATGTAAATAACCCATAGGTTTAAGCAATGCTTTTAGAATCATGATGATGATCATGCTAATGAGATCTAAATTCTTAGAAAGTTTTAAAACTAAAATAGTTCCCAATCGTGGGATTACTAAAAAGGGGATTAGTAAATCCGGATAGATTGGTACATATGTTGCTTGCTCATTGGATGAGGATGATTGATCTCATGATCATTTGTGTGGAGACACTAAAGCAAGTATGTAGGTGCTTATTGGAGAATAAGTTCACTGAACGTGATTCGCTATGGAATACCTAATGGAGATTTACTCGCCTGTCAATAGGAATTCCTAATGTGATAGTAGTACAAGTAATCCTTGGACTTGAGATCATCATAGTATCTTGTATGTAACAAATTATACTTTGACTTATTCCTTAAGACCTTTTAAGGCATATATAGGGTATGCTTGGGTATAATGAGTTACATATGGAGATAATGAATGATCAATAAAGAATCTACCACCTCTAGTAAAAGAGGAGATATGACCTATGTGATTCGTTAAATGACAACCCAGGAATCCTTGGCCAAGGTGAAATGAAATTAGAAAGGAGTTTCTAATTTGCATTATTTGGAGTTGTGCATTTTCTAATCGAAATACATATAATTAAATAAAATAAGACTTGACAGTAAATCCATGTCTTATATTTAATTGGGACATTGTATGGTGGAAGGATTGAATTGTACGGTAACTATTTACTCACAGGTTCTTTTTGATTAATGTTGAAATCTATATTATCTGGAAAGTCGTTGATCGCTAGGGAGGCTTATCCCTATTGTAGAATAAATATTATTTATTTAAATAAATTATTAGTTTAATTTATTTATTTAAATAAGATTAAAATTGTTTTAATTGATTTATTCACAACCGGTTTAATATGGAGAACCTAAAGGGTCACACCATAAAAGGAAGAATAATTATTTAAGAAGGTAATGGCATAATCGTAATAATGCATTAAGTATAATTAATTTAATCTATGGTGATAGAATAAATTAAATAGCTTAATGTTTATTATTTAATATTTTGGAAATATTAAATATAAATTAATAAGAGGAGTCTTATTAATATTATTACAATTATTATTATTTTAATTTCTAAAGGAGTTTAGTAATTAATTTAATATTTAGTACTCTCATTTATTCCTAATAAGATTAGGAGACAAATTAATTAAATGAATTTAATTAATTATTCCCATGTGGTGGGAAGCCTAAATTAATTAAAGGAGTTTAATTAATTAAAAGAAATCCCATGTCTAATAGGATTAGAAGGGTTGACCAATGTCTATATAAGAGAAGTCTTATAATAGATATTAGATTGATGCAATTCTAATTGTTGGAGAGTACTCCTTTTCTATAGAGGATAGAAAACTAAGGTTTAGCCAAACACCCTCCTTCTTGATAATTTCTCTTCCTTGGTGGATCACCTCTAGAGGCCAAACACTTGGGTGGCTAACGTTGATCAAAGGAAGGAATCTAATCCGGAAATTCAAGGAGATCACGAAGAACAAGGAGTTGAACTAGTACCTGTGGAAGCTTCGTTCTACAAGGGTATGATTCCATAACTTCTTATTTATCGTTTTAAATTAATAATTTGCATAAAGGATGATCCGGGTAATGGTTTTGTAGAAATTTTTTAAACTCTGATATACCATGCTTCCGCTAATTTTTGCAATTTGATTGCGTCACGATTTCGTACAAACCCAACACAATCATGTCTTTATGTGACCATGCAAATACATCCTGGAACTGTGTTAGGAGTTTGATCAGGTCGGCTTTTTGGTCTGATGCGAGGTCTAAACCTATCTGGATTTCTTTGATGTTTTCAGAGGTTCCTATATTGATAGTGGTGGTTTGTTCGAGATTTGGTTTGGGTTTGTCTTCGAACCATTCTTTGCTCTCCTCGGGCAACTCATAGTCATCTTCCTCCTCTTGATCAATATCCATCAAGTCAAAGTTCAGTTCTGCATCAAAGTCGTAGTCACTTTGACAGGTTGGCATCTCATCAGCAGAGACAAACATATCCAACACTTGAGTCCTGAAATCAAAAAGTCTTTCATCTTAGATATATAAAACTGCTTAAATATACATAGAATTCTATAAGAAATGACAAAGTTGCTGCTATGGCTGTACAATCAAAAGTAAGTAGTAAATGAAAGCATGATTAAAAGGCAGATGCACTCTCTCTGACCCTTTACCCTTTTCGACCTAGGCAAGGGACACTGCTCCAGTTATCCAAGGTCAGATCCTCATGAATAGGGAGGATTAGGGATTTGTAATTATCTGCCTCGTCTTGACTGATGACTGAGACATCCTTTATAATAGGGCCGGGGTTTTTCTTTGAACTGCCCCCCATTTCCTTCTTGATTGAGGAATTTGAATCTGATCCTCGTCTTTGCTGTCTGGGATCTCATCATTTATACCCTCGTAGTTTATGATGACCTGCATGTTAGCGAATGGGTCTCGTCCTTCATACAGGATCTTTTCTTTTCCCTTTTAGCTATCTGCCTCGTGCTTGAGGGCTTTTTTCATTGACAGGTATAATTGGAGGAAACAGTATTGCTGATACCACAGTAGGGATCTTCCTCATTGGTTTTACCCATCCGGCATTAGTAAGGTTTGGCAATAATACGGTGGAAGCATGAGCCTTGGGATGCTTATGTGGGTTCCGGTGGTTTTCCAGGGATGAAAATCCCAATCTTGCTCTCCCAATATGACTAGGGATTTATATCGGGCTCTTGATACCTTGCTGATTCTTTCCTAACCCTTCTCCAGGTTGGAAACCCAGGGATACCATTTCCTGGCCCACTGTCATTACTTCGGTGGAGACCTTAGGCTTCAGAGCTGGTGCCCTGATAGGTAGATACTGGGTATCACTCACCTCCAAGGCTTAAAAACTTGCAGGTTCAATCCCTGCGTCCAGGTTGATCACTAGCATGTCTCCCTGTACGCCGACAGGGTATTCTGGTTCAGCATTGACCGTGATAAGGTTGCCGTTGATAATGTATTTGAGCTGTTGATGAAGGGTGGATGACACTGCTTCTGCCATATGAATCCAGGGCCTGCTCAGCAACAGGTTATATCCAGTGGTGATATTGAGCACCTGAAAGGATACGTAGAAAGTGTGTGGGCCAATCTCCAAGGGTAGTTCTATTTCTCCCATAGCTTGGCGTCGCGATCCATCAAAAGCCCGGATGACCACATGACTGGTTTTGATCCAGTTCAGGTTAATTTTCATTCTTTCCAAAGTATCGTAGGGACATATGTTGAGGGATGATCCTCCGTCAATGAGTACCCCTCCGATTACATACCCTGAAGACATCACAGCTATATGCAGGAACTTATGATGGCCCGTTCCTTCTGCAGGGATATCATCATTAGTGAAAGATATCACGTTATTGTTGAAAATGTGTTCCACCACATGACGAAATTTCTCGGCATCTACGGTATATGCAAATAGGCTTCTTATAGTACTTTCACTAGAATGTTTCGATGATCCACTGAGGATAAGACCAAATCTAGGATAGAGATTTTCTTGGGTGCATCTTTCAGGTCTTGCACCACCTTGATTTCATTGTGTCCCATTTTATTGAGAAACTCTTCAATCTTCTCATCATTGACCTTTGCTTTGGCTTTGATGACTAGTTTAATCACCCACTGAGGTAGGTATAATGGATTGTCCTTTGGCACAACGGTAATGTTGTTTGAGCTGGGCCCTTCATCGTTTCTATAGTTCCATGGGACTCGCTTCAGACTGATAATTGGATACTGGGGTCTGAAGGGCAAGATTAAAGGCTCAGGTGCAGCCACCTTTACAGAATTTTGTATCTCTTGGACCCCTTTCCCTGGCAATACTAAGGGTTTGAGGGTCGACTCCCTAATGCAGGATATGACAGCCACTGTGTTCTGGTTCCATACAGTGGGGATCCAGAGAGTGTCTTCATCTGGGAGGTCGAGAACTTGATTTCCCCTCATCAATTCACCGCTTTCAATCATTTCTTGAATCAGGTTACGAAGTGCCTAGCAATCCTCGGTATCATGGCCGGGTGAAGTGGATAGTACTGACATATTTGGTCAGGTTTGAACTTTCTGGCCCGAGGGTTCAGTGGAGGTAACAAATCTGCAACCATTCCCTCATTGATAAGCATTTGGAGGATTTCTTCCATTGACTGGTTTAAGTTGGTGAAGTTCCTTTGAAATAGGAATTTTCCACTAGTTTGGACGCTTTCTTCTTTGGTCACCCTGTTGGTTTAGGGTTCATTCTCATGAGGCTGATATTGATTCCTTGGGGAAATGATCTTCGGTGTGGGAGGACGATCGATGTCAGACTGGTTGGCCCGTTTGGTTATTTTTCTGGTGATCTGATGCTAGTAGACGACCAGTTCTGCTAATTGTACGATTTGTTCTTTGATAAAATTCGTTTCCTATTCTATCAAGAACCTCCTTTCGGAGACTTCCGAACTGTCTGGGGTGTTATTACTGGATGGAGTTGATTCTCCTATATAACGGAGGTATTTGGATCCTTCTCCACTTGTGGTACTGATTATGTTGACAGTCTCCTCTTTATGTTGTGGAAGAGGATTTTCCTGCATATGTGGTTGTTCAGGCTTTGTTACCACAATCTATCCGTTGTCGATAAAGTCTTGTATTTTTTGCTTGAGAGATTAACAGTCATGTTTGTCATGGCCTGGAGATTCAGAATGATAAGCACATTTCTTGCTTGGATTAAAATTTTGTCTACCGGTATTGGTGGGTGGAAGGAAGTTGGACAATCTTCTTATGAGCAGTTAGAAGTTTGAATACGTTCTCAAGTGAATCCCCTAGAGGGGTGAAAGTTCTTCGACGCCTGACCTCCATATTTTTTTGGAATGGAGGGTTTGAAGGCTGTACTGGAGTTTGGAAAGGGGTATAGTTCCTCTTTTAAATGGGCATACTATTTGCCTCGCCCCTTGGATTTTGTCCTTGCAACACTAAGGACACTTCTTCATCTTTCTTTTTGTGTACCCTCCGGGGATTACTCCCGTAATTTTTGGACTGGTTATGTTCAGCAATTGCTTTGAGGGCGGTTAGATCCTTGATCTTCCAGGATTTGAGCCCCATTTCTGCCATTTCACCATGCTTGATCATTTCAGAGAATGGTTTTCCTATGCCTTGTGACGCCCCCAAATTCCAGGACCGCCTCTTGGTCTCTCGAATTCGGTTCATCACGTGCTCATGGTAATACATCACAATATTAATAATTAAATATCATACGATCACAGCGGAAAATCTATTTTAGAATAATTTACAATGATTTATTATAATTATTCCCCCAAGTCTCGCAACCTACAGTACTTAATAGATTACCTAATAATATCAGTTAACGACTTATTACATAATCTAACTTAAGCTTAAACATAATCAAATCCAGTCTTACTACATCATCTTCATACAATATGAATATATTTAAAACATAACAGACATAAGCTAGTTGGTAGCTTTGCCCTTGCCCTTATCAACGCCCGAAGGTTCACCATGCTCTGCCTTAACTGAAATGTTTTAAGGAAAGCAAGAATGAGCACAAATTGCCCAGCAAGTAATATACAACAAGGGTAAATGATATAATTCTCAATTCTCGAAAGGGTATAGGAAAGTTTGATAGTTCAAGGATAGCAAGAATATCAACAGTTCTCAATAACAGCCACTAAGGACAGAATAATATCAATATGATTCAATAATAAATCAATTCAAGATTTCAAGATAACTGAATACTGAGCAGTCACTAAGGACTATGAACTTCCATAGGATTTGACAGTAATAAACTGAAAATCCAACAAAAACAGGTACAACAGGTGATCAGCCTAAAGTACCCTTGTTATGCATAACAATCAATCATACTCAAGTGCGCGCGTCGGTTCTCCGACAGTTATAGTTTGTTCTTCTCAGTCATATATAAGATCCCGCACCAATCAATTGGTTTTGGGTCGTTTTTCAATAATATAAGTCTAGCCGAATCAAATGGCATAGACACTTTCACAATATTCATTAACAACACTAAGTTCAACATGAATAATAGCTTTAATGAAATAAGAGTTCAAGTATGCTAATTCAATTCAAACGATTAAGTAGGAAACTAGTTCGCAATATACAAAGATAGAATATTCGTATCCAAAGAGATAAGGTTTAGATACTCGCTTACGATATCCGTTAAATAACGTAGTGCAAGGTTTTAGGATACTTGCACTTTAAAAGAGTGTAAGTAAGAGAACTTGCCTTTAGCGTAGTTTATCCACGAAAAGAAATCAACACTTCCGAATTCCTATCGTAATACAGTTACGTATATATATGATATTCATTAGTCATATAATTTAACTTCGCATTTTCTCTTTGAATATACGATCAACACATAAGCTAAGTTTTACCTAGCTACACAGTTATATAGAATATAATTTCTATCCTTAACGTTCTTTCTTTAGAGTTTAAACGCATTCTCATATAATATAAGATCTCAACAATTAGCAAACATGCTTGCATATTATTAATATCTCATAAGACCACAATCAATACTAAATATATTTCATTTTAGCAAGTTACGGCATCTCCTTAAGTTAACCGTCAAAATCGGGTTCAAGTAACATCATATAATATCACGTAGCATGTATTCATATTTAAAGGATACTTTACATGCTTGTATAACTTTTCCAAATCCAATCGTACATGGTATAGGTTCTTAAGTTAATACTTAAAGCCATTCAAGGACACGAACTCATATGGTCTAACATGGTCTCTTTTAAACACATAAGATATTCATATAACTTGTATTAGTCATGCTCATGAGTACTCGTATTGCATATATGTAGCTAGCATTGTTATTATCTTGAAAACATGCTTTGTTCATGCTAAACTTTAATCATGGCAACTAATCATGGTATATATACATGCATGACACATGAATGAGTCTAAGAGTACTATCACATGTGTTCATAAATGTCAAATTCTAATTCTCGTCATAACATACCAACGTTCACGTTCAAAGCTTATACTTTGTTAGTATAGTTCATTAATAAGGTCTATCATGTTCATGCTTCCTTATGAAACCCATATACACAAGTTAACATGCTTTTCATGTATTTCAAGGCCCTATAAACATGCTCGAAAGTCAGAATGTATACATGGTTTTTACATGTCAATATCAACCTTCAAAACTTGTATTTTTGTTAGAAAGGTGCACTAGTCGGGTTCACATGTCCATATTATATCACGGAACCTATATACATAAGTTAGTATGCATTTCATGTGTTTCTAGGTCATACTAACATGTCTCGAAAGTCAGAATATTAACATGCTTCATATATGTTAACGTCGTTCATGAAACTTTAAGTTCGTTTTCAAACTATATGTCGTTTGGTTAATCATGCATGCTAATATACTAATACATGTTCACATTGCCTCATTAGGTTTATATATAAGTATTAATCATGCTTTCATGCTTGTTTAAACAAAAATCAAACAATTAGTTCATAACAGTTTTATTGCAGAATGCAGAAAAACTGAACACAGAGGCTGGCGCTGCGGCGCGGCACAGCAGCTCACTACTGGCGCTGCGGCGCGAGTGGCGCTGCGTGCGGCGCTGCGGCGCGGGCTGCGGCGCGAGTGGCGCTGCGGCGCGGGCTGCGGCGCTGCGGCGTCGAGGCAGTTTCTGCAGTTCAGACTGCAGCGAAATCCGACCAAAAACCTTCCATTTCATCGATTTCAACATACCCAAATGCTATTAGACTTGTTTAACTTACTAATACATACATATATGCTTTTATAACAGTCAATAGCAATTATCAATTCCCAATTTCATGAACTCTAACTAATTTATGAATTTTATGTATTCACAGAAATTAAAGAGGAATAATGGAAATGAAAGACTATTCAGTGGTTCTATCATGTGTGTATGTTCATATAACAACAATATAAGGGTTCTACAACCCAATCATGAACCAATTTGGCATAATCAAGAATTTCAACAAAACTCAGAGAACAACAATGGAGTTCTTTTGACAGAAAATGAAAGTGAAGAGCATGGAAATTGTATTATACCTTCTGCTAGAGCTTATTGCTGCCTCACTCCCTCTTTAACTGATATATATATATGGATACTCACTCTCTACTTTCCTTGCAAGAAATTCTCAGCAAAATAAATGTGAAGGAGATGAGGCTATATTTATAGAACTCCCATTATACAGACAATGCAATTGTATCCCATATCAAACTAACGGATTATAGGAATGCATGAAGGTTATCAAAGGGTAGGTAATTAGTGGTTGGATTCATCATGAATCCCACTCCCTCCACAATCATGAGCTATGAAATGCTAGTTGCTGAGTTTGGGGAGAAGAAGAAGGAATAGGCCTTAGCCGTATGTCAAGCACGTGAAGAGCAAATGGGACACTTAAAATGAGACAATTGATTTAACTCCTCAGCATTTGCAAATACTACACTTGTATATACACACCATATACATATGTTATATATATATGTACTCTTAGGTTATAATTTAAATCACAATGTACTTCACATAATGTAATAAGTGTAATTTACACACATATAATCCAGGTACGTTTATCTTACTGATATAATACCATCGGATACTACCACATTACCTTATATCATATATTATTAAATTGTATTACTCAACAATTATTTATAATAGATCCATGATACATTATTTTAATGTATATCCACACATCATTTGTCACCTACACATATCATAACATATAGTTACTATACATTTAATTCGCATGCTTGCACATATAATTTCTCATCTTATAATTTGAATATTAATTAATAATATACACGTATCCTACATCCATCAATATAATTGTTAACCTCCATAACAATTTAATTAACCCTTATATGATTAATTATCACTTTGATATAAATCTTATTGTATTTATAAACACGTTGCTCATTATTATTAAGTTTCTTGCAATAATAATAATCACATATTGTTAATCGATCCTCATTAGTATTTTATAACAGTTAATTAATATTCTTCGATTAACAATTAATATAGATTAATTGTTCGCTTAAATTAATATAATCATTCTTATATTACGCCACTGTGCCACACAAGGCAATCAACGAGTTTATCACAAACTCCACCAATTTCTCAATTATTATAATTATTCAATTATATATAATTGAATTAATTCATCTCATAACACCAAATCATTTATATTCAAATAAATTCTCATTTCCATTAATATATTTATTTAATAATATATGGAAATTCTCGGGTATTACATCCTCCCCCCCTTATAAAAATTCCATCCCGGAATTGCTACAAGGTTACACAAATAGATGGGGATAGTCCCTCCTCATCCTATCTTCTAACTCCCACGTTGCCTCCTCGACATCGTGGTTACGCCAAAGTACTTTACAGATGAAATAACTTTATTTCTCAAAGTTTGTTCTTTCCTATCTAATATTTGGACAGGAATTTCTTCATACGCCAAGTTCTTCTCCACTTGAATGGGCTCGTAAGAAATCACGTGCTTGTAGTCGGCCTTGTACGGTCGCAACACGGAAATGTGGAACACGTTGTGGATATGCTCCAGTTCGGGTGGCAACGCAACTTTGTATGCCACTTCGCCCACTCGCTTCAGTATCTCGAACGGTCCTATGAATCTTGGACTCAATTTTCCTTTCTTGCCGAAACGGATTTTTCCCTTCCATGGAGATACCTTTAAGAATACGAAACTGCCGACTTTGAAGTCTCGGTCCTGCCGATGCAAATCTGCGTATTTCTTCTGGCGATCTTGAGCTGCTACAAGTCTGGCTCTTATCACTGTCACCACGTCTGCGGTTTGTTGAACTAACTCTGGTCCGAGTATTCGTCGTTCTCCGACTTCGTCCCAACATAACGGCGTTCTGCACTTTCTCCCGTAAAGAGCTTCGTACGGTGGCATGCCAATACTCGCATGGTAGCTATTATTATATGCGAATTCTACTAAGGGTAGGTGGTCGTCCCAATTTCCCTTAAAATCCATCACGCAAGTCCTAAGCATGTCTTCTAGCGTTTGTATTGTTCGCTCACTTTGTCCGTCTGTTTGAGGATGATAAGCTGTACTCAACCTCAACTGCGTTCCCATTCTTTCTTGCAAACTCTTCCAAAAATTGGACGTGAAGCGCGGATCTCGATCAGAGACAATTGACACCGGCACTCCATGTCGTGAAATAATTTCTTTTACATATAGGCTTGCTAATTGGTTCAAACTGTAGCGGATCTTGATTGGTAGAAAGTGTGCGGTCTTCGTTAGTCGATCCACGATAACCCAAATAGCATCATAACCTTTCTGTGTAACTGGAAGTCCTACCACGAAGTCCATGGTAATATGCTCCCATTTCCACTCTGGTATTTCTAATGGTTGTAGTAAACCACTTGGCCGCTGATGTTCTGCTTTAACGCGTTGGCAAGTCAAGCATTTACTGACGCACTCTGCGACTTCCCGTTTCAAATTAGGCCACCAAAAATGTTGCCTTAGATCTCGGTACATCTTTGTGCCTCCCGGATGAACGGAATATGTCGTATTGTGTGCCTCGTGCAAAATCTCTTCCCTCAACTCAGTTACCGCTGGTACCCACACTCTCCCTTCAAATCTCAAAATACCGTCTTTATCCATTCGAAATTTTTCTCCCTCACTTTCTGTGATCCTCTTTCGGATTTTCTCACACTCTTCATCCTTTTCCTGAGCTTCCTTTACTCTATTCAACAACGTCGGACAAGCTTCCATTACAATTAACTTCTCACCAGACTTTTCTGGTCCTTTTACTTCTATCTCCAATTTCTTCATTTCTCTTATCAATTCCTCCTGAGTCGTCAAATTAAACAACTTCTCCCTTCCTTTCCTGCTCAGAGCGTCGGCAACCACATTTGCCTTTCCCGGGTGATAAAGAATATCGCAATCATAGTCTTTGATTAATTCTAACCACCTTCTCTGCCGCATGTTTAACTCCTTCTGTGTGAAGATATATTTCAGACTCTTGTGGTCCGTGTATATCTCACATTTTTCTCCGTATAGATAATGCCTCCATATCTTTAACGCAAAAACTACTGCCGCTAACTCTAAGTCGTGAGTAGGGTATCGTTTTTCGTAATCCTTCAATTGTCGTGACGCATACGCAATGACCTTGCCATGTTGCATGAGCACACAGCCAAGCCCCTTGTGCGATGCATCACTATACACCACAAAATTTCCCGCATCATCTGGTAATGATAACACAGGTGCTTCGCTCAATCTCCTTTTCAGTTCTTGAAAACTTTCTTCGCATTTGTCGATCCATACAAATTTCACCGTCTTTCTAGTTAAATTGGTCAGCGGGGTTGCTATCTTAGAAAAATCTTGAATGAATCTTCGATAGTACCCAGCTAACCCTAGAAAGCTTCTCACCTCCGTCGGTGTTCTCGGTTGTTCCCAATTACTTACTGCTTCAACCTTCGCAGGGTCTACAGAGATTCCATTCTTATCCACCACGTGGCCTAAGAATTGAACCTTCTCCATCCAAAATTCGCACTTAGAAAATTTTGCATACATCTTCTCCTTCCTTAGCGCCTCCAAAACAATCTTCAGATGTTCGGCGTGTTCTTCCTCTGTCTTTGAGTAGATCAAAATGTCGTCGATAAAAACCACTACAAATTTATCCAAGTATGGCTTGAAAACTCGGTTCATCAAGTCCATAAATGCTGCCGGAGCATTAGTCAATCCGAATGACATTACCAAAAACTCGTAGTGTCCATAACGGGTTCGAAACGCAGTCTTTGGTATGTCCTCATCCCGTACCTTCAGTTGATGATATCCTGTTCGTAGGTCGATCTTTGAGAAACACTTTGCTCCCTTCAGTTGATCAAATAAGTCGTCTATCCTCGGTAACGGATACCGGTTCTTGATCGTTACTCTGTTCAATTCTCGATAATCGATACAGAGTCTCATTGATCCGTCCTTCTTCTTAACGAATAGCACTGGTGCTCCCCAAGGAGAAACACTCGGTCGAATGCAACCCTTATCCAATAATTCTTGCAATTGCATCATTAATTCCTTCATTTCTACTGGCGCCATACGATATGGAGCTTTCGAAATCGGTGCCGTTCCCGGTGCTAAGTCTATTACGAATTCGATTTCTCTGTCTGGCGGAAGACCAGGCAGATCGTCCGGAAACACGTCTTGGAATTCATTAACTACGTATATATCCTTAATTTCTACTCCCTTCTTCCGAGTATCAACGATGTAAGCTAAATATCCTCCACATCCTTTCCTTAACAATTTCTTGGCCTGCATCATCGTAACGCAACACGATTGCTTAAGCGATGAGCTACCATAAAACACTACCTTAGACTTACTCGGAGTCTGAAGGTTCACACATTTGTTCTGACAGTCAATTATCGCAGCATGGTTATACAACCAATCCATTCCCAGTATTACGTCAAATTCTCCCAGTCTAATAGGAATCAAGTCTATGCTCAGTTCATGTTTACTAATATTTGCGCGACAATTTCGATAAACGTATTCTACAGGGATCACTTCCTTATTAGCAACTTCTATGATCAAAGGATTTTCTAATAGTTCTCGAGGTGTACTAAGTCTACTAGCAAATTCTTCAGATACAAAAGAACAGGTGGCACCCGAATCAAATAATACATAAGCATTTATATCATTGATTGGGATTATACCTGACACCACATCCTTCGCAGCCACTGCGTCTTGGACGGTCATGTTAAAGGTTCTGGCGGTTGGGCGGTTGGATTGTGCCGGTCCACCGATCGTCAGCTTGTTGCCTCCTTGCTGATTACTACCCCCGCCACTTCCCTTCTTTGGGCAGTCCTTAATTCGGTGCTCCGTCGAGCCACAAGCAAAGCATCCTTGTATCTTCTTCGGTTTCAAACAGTTAGGCGAGATGTGCCCTTCCTGTCCGCAGTTGTAGCAAGTGCCACGTCCCTTCCAGCACTCGCCCTGGTGATTCTTCCCACACTTCGGGCATCCTTCAGCCCTCTTCTTGAAACCTCCACGAAAATTCCCTGATTGATTATTGTTGTTTTTGTTGTTGTTATTATTCTCCCACTTTCTCTTTCCCAAGTTGCTTCCTCCGCTACTACTTCCTCCCGTACGATTCTCTCCTCCAGTATTCTTTCCTTTCTTTTCTTTGTTATACAGACTTAAGGCCTCACTGCCACCTTCCGCAATGATTGCCTTCTCCAGTAATGTTGCAAAGGAATCAATTTGAAGAACTGATACCTTATTGAACAGCCATGGCTTCAACCCTTGTTCAAAGCGTCTAGCCTTCCTCTCTTCATCACCAACTTGGTGCTCCGCAAATCGCGCTAGTTCGTTAAACCTAGCCGCGTATTGCGCCACCGTCATCTCACCTTGTTTTAACTCTAGGAATTTCACCTCCATCCTATTCTTCATACTCTTTGGAAAGTAATTCTCGAAGAATAGTGTCTTAAACTTATCCCAAGCTATTATCCCTTCTCCAGCTCTTTGTTGATTAGCCTCCCACCAGTAGTTCGCTTCTCCCCTCATCATGTACGTGGCAAACACCGTCTTCTGATCTTCGCCTACGCTAGCTATAGTGAAAGCTTTTTCGATCTCTTTGATCCACGTTTGTGCGATGATTGGGTCGGTAGTTCCCTCGAACTCCGGGGGTCCTACACTCTTAAAGTCTTTAAAGGTTGTTACTGGCACAGTTTGAGGGTTCGGGCGAACGGGTTCATTGTTCCTTCCCCTTAAGGCTTCTCCTAACAAGTCTACCAGTTTCTGGATCGGGTCTACTTGTTCTCTCTCATTGTTAACAGATTCTTCGGGTGCTGTCAATCTACGTCTGGGCGGCATTATCTGCATCACAAGTTTTCATTTTATTATTATTCAAGTATATTACTTAAGTATTTCTTTTAATACTAAAAGAATAAATTTATAACACGTTTCTAAAATCAACTCCATTTATATTCATATGCCATTTCATTTCATTACATGATTTCCCCAGCATACTGCTATAAATGTTATCACATATATCCCCTAATATCACAAAAGACGGGGAATATACCAACCTACTACCATACTACCCCTCAAACAAAAGCTAACTCGGGGTTTACATCATCATCCCACATCTTACACAAAAGATCGGGATTACAACATAGTATATACAATACATAAAGACACAACTAGTACTACCACTAGACTGACTAAGGAAATCTCATCCCATCATCCCGCGCTCCACTGCGCTCTTGTACTCCAACTGTGCTATATACGCAACCAGCTCTCGGCTCAAGGTATGTAGAGTCTGTCCCTGTTCTGCCGGGTAGTGGTACACACCATCAATCACCCTTTCAAAAGCTGAACGGAACACATACCCCATCTTGTTCATCTTTCTCTTCTTGCACCTGACCTCGTCCTCAAGGTCGTCGGCTCTCTCATTAGATGCTTCCCACTTCTCCTCGAAGTGTAACCTATCCATCACCTCCAACTCTAGCTGAGTACGGAGTGCCTCTTTCTCAGTCTTCTCACTCAGCTCCCTCTGCTCAACCTCTTCTAGCTTCTCTGCCAAATCTACATTCCTAGCCACTGACCTGTGAAATAGAGTCCCCATCTGGATCCCTGCCTCCCTACGGTAGGCAATCTCCACCTCTAACTCTTGCATAGCCAGCTTCCTCTGGTGGTCCTCGTCCCTCAGCTTCTGGAACTCAGACTCTCTCTCGTGGGCCTCTGCCTCCAGCTCCTGAACTCTACAGTCTAACTCTAGAATACGCTCCTCGTACTCGCCTAACATCTGTTCCTCTATAGTAGCCTCATCAGAGTCCTCTACTGGCTCATCCTCCATCGGCTCCTCCTCTGGATCAGTCTCTATCTCAATCTCGATCTCATCCTCGTCATCAAACTCGGATGGTGCAACTGCCTGCACTGGTGTAGCCTCTAGAGGTGCCTCGTATACTACGTGTATATCCCTGGGCTCCTCCTCTACAACTCTACTAGGTACCCCTGTGTCTGTCATCCTACACTCACAAACACAAGACAAGAAATAGCATCTCCATTAGAATGTTAAACAAAATATAAGTTCATTGTATAGAATGAAGTTACATTTCATAACAGACTAAGTCTCTCAAGGAAAACCCTACATGAGTTTTATCTCCTTCCTAACTTCTAAGTTCGCCTAAGTTATAGTCTAAGGACACTCGTTCCTAAGGTTTATAACTACAGCTTTGATACCAACCTGTGACGCCCCCAAATTCCAGGACCGCCTCTTGGTCTCTCGAATTCGGTTCATCACGTGCTCATGGTAATACATCACAATATTAATAATTAAATATCATACGATCACAGCGGAAAATCTATTTTAGAATAATTTACAATGATTTATTATAATTATTCCCCCAAGTCTCGCAACCTACAGTACTTAATAGATTACCTAATAATATCAGTTAACGACTTATTACATAATCTAACTTAAGCTTAAACATAATCAAATCCAGTCTTACTACATCATCTTCATACAATATGAATATATTTAAAACATAACATACATAAGCTAGTTGGTAGCTTTGCCCTTGCCCTTATCAACGCCCGAAGGTTCACCATGCTCTGCCTTAACTGAAATGTTTTAAGGAAAGCAAGAATGAGCACAAATTGCCCAGCAAGTAATATACAACAAGGGTAAATGATATAATTCTCAATTCTCGAAAGGGTATAGGAAAGTTTGATAGTTCAAGGATAGCAAGAATATCAACAGTTCTCAATAACAGCCACTAAGGACAGAATAATATCAATATGATTCAATAATAAATCAATTCAAGATTTCAAGATAACTGAATACTGAGCAGTCACTAAGGACTATGAACTTCCATAGGATTTGACAGTAATAAACTGAAAATCCAACAAAAACAGGTACAACAGGTGATCAGCCTAAAGTACCCTTGTTATGCATAACAATCAATCATACTCAAGTGCGCGCGTCGGTTCTCCGACAGTTATAGTTTGTTCTTCTCCGTCATATATAAGATCCCGCACCAATCAATTGGTTTTGGGTCGTTTTTCAATAATATAAGTCTAGCCGAATCAAATGGCATAGACACTTTCACAATATTCATTAACAACACTAAGTTCAACATGAATAATAGCTTTAATGAAATAAGAGTTCAAGTATGCTAATTCAATTCAAACGATTAAGTAGGAAACTAGTTCGCAATATACAAAGATAGAATATTCGTATCCAAAGAGATAAGGTTTAGATACTCGCTTACGATATCCGTTAAATAACGTAGTGCAAGGTTTTAGGATACTTGCACTTTAAAAGAGTGTAAGTAAGAGAACTTGCCTTTAGCGTAGTTTATCCACGAAAAGAAATCAACACTTCCGAATTCCTATCGTAATACAGTTACGTATATATATGATATTCATTAGTCATATAATTTAACTTCGCATTTTCTCTTTGAATATACGATCAACACATAAGCTAAGTTTTACCTAGCTACACAGTTATATAGAATATAATTTCTATCCTTAACGTTCTTTCTTTAGAGTTTAAACGCATTCTCATATAATATAAGATCTCAACAATTAGCAAACATGCTTGCATATTATTAATATCTCATAAGACCACAATCAATACTAAATATATTTCATTTTAGCAAGTTACGGCATCTCCTTAAGTTAACCGTCAAAATCGGGTTCAAGTAACATCATATAATATCACGTAGCATGTATTCATATTTAAAGGATACTTTACATGCTTGTATAACTTTTCCAAATCCAATCGTACATGGTATAGGTTCTTAAGTTAATACTTAAAGCCATTCAAGGACACGAACTCATATGGTCTAACATGGTCTCTTTTAAACACATAAGATATTCATATAACTTGTATTAGTCATGCTCATGAGTACTCGTATTGCATATATGTAGCTAGCATTGTTATTATCTTGAAAACATGC
The DNA here is from genome assembly GCA_020205555.1 of Panax stipuleanatus. Classification (NCBI taxonomy): domain Eukaryota; kingdom Viridiplantae; phylum Streptophyta; class Magnoliopsida; order Apiales; family Araliaceae; genus Panax; species Panax stipuleanatus. The sequence goes on from CM035120.1 coordinate 118,586,601, forward strand.
TTTGTTCATGCTAAACTTTAATCATGGCAACTAATCATGGTATATATACATGCATGACACATGAATGAGTCTAAGAGTACTATCACATGTGTTCATAAATGTCAAATTCTAATTCTCGTCATAACATACCAACGTTCACGTTCAAAGCTTATACTTTGTTAGTATAGTTCATTAATAAGGTCTATCATGTTCATGCTTCCTTATGAAACCCATATACACAAGTTAACATGCTTTTCATGTATTTCAAGGCCCTATAAACATGCTCGAAAGTCAGAATGTATACATGGTTTTTACATGTCAATATCAACCTTCAAAACTTGTATTTTTGTTAGAAAGGTGCACTAGTCGGGTTCACATGTCCATATTATATCACGGAACCTATATACATAAGTTAGTATGCATTTCATGTGTTTCTAGGTCATACTAACATGTCTCGAAAGTCAGAATATTAACATGCTTCATATATGTTAACGTCGTTCATGAAACTTTAAGTTCGTTTTCAAACTATATGTCGTTTGGTTAATCATGCATGCTAATATACTAATACATGTTCACATTGCCTCATTAGGTTTATATATAAGTATTAATCATGCTTTCATGCTTGTTTAAACAAAAATCAAACAATTAGTTCATAACAGTTTTATTGCAGAATGCAGAAAAACTGAACACAGAGGCTGGCGCTGCGGCGCGGCACAGCAGCTCACTACTGGCGCTGCGGCGCGAGTGGCGCTGCGTGCGGCGCTGCGGCGCGGGCTGCGGCGCGAGTGGCGCTGCGGCGCGGGCTGCGGCGCTGCGGCGTCGAGGCAGTTTCTGCAGTTCAGACTGCAGCGAAATCCGACCAAAAACCTTCCATTTCATCGATTTCAACATACCCAAATGCTATTAGACTTGTTTAACTTACTAATACATACATATATGCTTTTATAACAGTCAATAGCAATTATCAATTCCCAATTTCATGAACTCTAACTAATTTATGAATTTTATGTATTCACAGAAATTAAAGAGGAATAATGGAAATGAAAGACTATTCAGTGGTTCTATCATGTGTGTATGTTCATATAACAACAATATAAGGGTTCTACAACCCAATCATGAACCAATTTGGCATAATCAAGAATTTCAACAAAACTCAGAGAACAACAATGGAGTTCTTTTGACAGAAAATGAAAGTGAAGAGCATGGAAATTGTATTATACCTTCTGCTAGAGCTTATTGCTGCCTCACTCCCTCTTTAACTGATATATATATATATGGATACTCACTCTCTACTTTCCTTGCAAGAAATTCTCAGCAAAAGAAATGTGAAGGAGATGAGGCTATATTTATAGAACTCCCATTATACAGACAATGCAATTGTATCCCATATCAAACTAACGGATTATAGGAATGCATGAAGGTTATCAAAGGGTAGGTAATTAGTGGTTGGATTCATCATGAATCCCACTCCCTCCACAATCATGAGCTATGAAATGCTAGTTGCTGAGTTTGGGGAGAAGAAGAAGGAATAGGCCTTAGCCGTATGTCAAGCACGTGAAGAGCAAATGGGACACTTAAAATGAGACAATTGATTTAACTCCTCAGCATTTGCAAATACTACACTTGTATATACACACCATATACATATGTTATATATATATGTACTCTTAGGTTATAATTTAAATCACAATGTACTTCACATAATGTAATAAGTGTAATTTACACACATATAATCCAGGTACGTTTATCTTACTGATATAATACCATCGGATACTACCACATTACCTTATATCATATATTATTAAATTGTATTACTCAACAATTATTTATAATAGATCCATGATACATTATTTTAATGTATATCCACACATCATTTGTCACCTACACATATCATAACATATAGTTACTATACATTTAATTCGCATGCTTGCACATATAATTTCTCATCTTATAATTTGAATATTAATTAATAATATACACGTATCCTACATCCATCAATATAATTGTTAACCTCCATAACAATTTAATTAACCCTTATATGATTAATTATCACTTTGATATAAATCTTATTGTATTTATAAACACGTTGCTCATTATTATTAAGTTTCTTGCAATAATAATAATCACATATTGTTAATCGATCCTCATTAGTATTTTATAACAGTTAATTAATATTCTTCGATTAACAATTAATATAGATTAATTGTTCGCTTAAATTAATATAATCATTCTTATATTACGCCACTGTGCCACACAAGGCAATCAACGAGTTTATCACAAACTCCACCAATTTCTCAATTATTATAATTATTCAATTATATATAATTGAATTAATTCATCTCATAACACCAAATCATTTATATTCAAATAAATTCTCATTTCCATTAATATATTTATTTAATAATATATGGAAATTCTCGGGTATTACATGCCTCCTAGGACCCTCTCATAATATGGACCCTCTTGGATGTTGATGAAGGTCATGACTATCTCAGATTCATTCATGGCTGGGGTGATTTGTGCTGCCACCCACCTCCGTCGTTGGGCATATTCTCTGAATGATTCAGTGTTCTTTTTCTTAATTTTGGTTATCTGGTATCTGTCTGGAGCCAGCTGAGATTGGAAGCTATATTGACTGAGGAATGCTTGGGCTAACTCTTCCCAACTATGAATCTTAGAGTTTTCCAGACGGGCATACTAGGCTCTGGCTTCTCCAGTCAAACTTTTCTGAAATAGTTGCATTCGAAGCTTCTCGTCCTCTGCATAGGATCCGAGTTCTACGATGAACACTTTCAGATGTGTATATGGATCTTCCAATCCATCATATTCAAAATTTTTCAGGATAACGAACCCCGGGGAAAATACAGAGGTCGGAGTAATTAACACTGCCGAATGCCCCAGTCACTTTGATAAACCGGAGAGTTTCCTCCATTTGTTGTACTTTCCTGAGAAGGTCACCAACTTCTTATTCTTTGTTGAGGGTGGTGATTTCAGAGGTTTTTTTGGTTGTCCTGGTTTTGTGGTCCAGGAATCTGAGTCTCGGCCTTTTCGGTCTCTTGACTACCACTACCACCAGGTGCTCTTGGTTCTGTATGAGTTTGGGTTTGCTTCCCTTTAAGGACCTTGCTTTGTTCTCTCAGAAAACCGGCTAGTTCAGCTATCTAATTTCTCAGTCCTTCAAACTCTTCCCTAGATACAGGGGTGGATTCTATTTGAGCACTTGAAGCCATGTCCGTGGATGGACTTAGTGCTTTCTTAGAGTTAGATCTAGTGACAGGACCAATTTTTCACCTACAAAAAAATGTAGGCGTGTCAATTTTCTGAGGTAGGTGGAATAAGATGCATGATGTGGTTTTTAATTTTATCCTGCAAAACAGAGGTTAGTTTTTTTGATGACAGGATGACAAGAAATAAATATTGAGAACTGGACATTGAATTGAAAGAGGAAGGCATGAAGAAGCTTCCCATCGGATTTGGTTAATCAGAGGCTGACCTATCTTAGGCTACTCTCGCGGATTTTTTGGCATGAAGGTTCCCAGATCATCGTAATCTACTAGAGTTGAAATTAATTCGATCTTTCAACAAGAGTGAATCTAGGTGGTGCATTTTCATGAGCCCCAGAGACTAAGCCGTCCCCAGAGACATTACTTATCACTGATGGGTTTTTCTTCCCTGTGAGAGGAACACACTACATAAATTCACATACATCGCCCTCACCATATGCATATGATGACAGTTGGTGCAAAGCACTAATATGGGTGCGAAGCACTAAAAAGAAGAAAAGAATTTATTCACATCCATTCAATGAAAAGACGCAGCATTCACGCATTCATTAAATGTAAAGACGCATAATTCACGCATTTATAGTTTTGAAAGGGAAATGCTTTGAAAAGATTTGAAAGCGGCCTAAGCCCTCTACTGTCCCCAGCAGTGTCTCCATCTGTCGACGTCGGGAAAAAATTCGCGGGTCGGGTCACAACTCGGATCTTTCTCTCTTCCTAAGTTATCTCTACCCTTACTCTTTTTATTGCAAAAAAGATTTTGAAGGGTTTTTTAGGAAAAGGCCAACATGTATCATGTTGACGATTTGTTCATTTTTACAGAGTCGCCAGTTAGTAGATTTGAAATGGTTGTACCAACTCAATCGTGTTTTCTTGAAAGAGGCTCAATTGCGGGACACTGTCGAAACTTGATCTTTGAAACCAAAGTTTTGAGTTCGGGGGCATGGTTAAGTGTGGGGAAGGTGTTAGGCACCCTACAACTCCCGTGTAAACACGATACCGCATCTTTTCAATATTTCCCTTAAAACTGAAATGCGTGTGTGAATGCTGTTTGAAAATTGGGCCTATGTTTGATTTGATTGAAACTAGTGCTTTGCTTCGTTGAACCTATATACGATTGTGTAAAAGTCTTTGATTTGATTTGCAAAAGTGTTTGATTTGATTTGCAAAAGCTTTTCTTTTGATTGAATTGAAAATGATGTTTTGAAAGCTGGTTATCAAACCCTCACTCTAACATAGGAATTGAAGCCTGTTGATACTTCCAATTTATCTTTATAGCCTTAAGGCACAGTTTTGAATGGTGATTGTCGGGCTGCGAAGCATCCTCGACCACAACAATAAATACAAGTGTTGGTCTCCTCATGGGCATGTTAGTCATCGGAGGGATTCTGACACAACAAATAATATTTTTCACTATGTTGAGACCTTAAATTCGGATAACCGTTTTAAGGTCTTTGCATGTACATTTTACAGAAAAACTTGCAGGGTACATTCGTAAAGCGAAGTTTGTCCATCGTGGGAATCAAATTCTGATCGATTTGATCATGAATCCCACGATTCCCAGGCTCACATGAGAGTAACCAATAAACCTGCACAGTTCAAATTTGTACAGAAACAGATATATATCCTAATATTGCCAGAACCGAGGATTCATCAGTAAATCCTGGTTCACACCTGGCCGAAGCGACTCGTTCCCACTAGATAGAGATCTAAGGGATGTGAGGTTGCTTTTCTGACTGAAAAATGTCGATTCATATCGAATGAATATTTAAAGCATTAATTTAATGAAAAGCAAGTAAAGCCAAGATATATACACAATTATATATACAAAAGATGTAAAGGACGATGGGTTTTCACACCGGTGCCCGGACTGGAATTGAAATATATATATATATATATATATATATATTGACAGAAAAGTAGTCAACCAAGACTGGAAAGAGAACCCAGTGGTGGTGAAGGCTGCTTATATATGCATATTTATATATAATAGCAGTAAAAAGGTCACAGAATAATCCAGGCCGAACTGAAATGTAAATGTATAGAAATGTAGTCAACTAGGGACTGGGAAGATAACCCAGTAATGGTGAAGGCTGCAAAAAGCAGTATAAAGGCCACAGAATAATCCAGGCCGGACAAAAATATATAAATATATATATATATATTGACAGAAATGTAGTCAACCAAGATTGGGAAGAGAACCCAGTGGTGGTGACGGTTGCTTATATATGCATAAATATATATAAAAGCAGTAAACTACCTCAGGTTTGACATCTGAGCTTGACATAATTGAAAAGTTAGTATATATCTGGTTAAATAAACACGGGAAAAAGCCAAACCCGAACTGGGAAGAGAACCCAGTCCGGCGAAGTTGCTTAAAACTAGAGCTGTCGGATCGTCAATCCGAGTTGTAGAAATGCTAGAAATTGAGTTTATATACAAAAATGTACTAACTTTTGACAAAAACGGCCATGGAGCTAAGTTATGGGCATATTTAGAAAACAAAATTTGATATGCAAGTGCAAAACAGTGCAAAGAAGTAGGAATCACTTTCTGATCATAAAAATACTTACAATGGACTGTTACACGGACTTTTTGCCAAATTGTAGGCTCTAAACGTAAGAATCTACTTGTTTATTTCTGATATGTGGTAGTATGTGGGTATATCTACGTGTTAGAGTGAAAAAATTTGGGTTTAGAAGAGGTGAAAAAGTCAGAAAATCAAACGGGCAGAGGTTCGCTGCGTTTCGAAATTCTTGAAAATGAGGGGGGGGGGGTGCACATTTATTTATAAGCCAGGGAGCCTTAGCTCTACTTGCTGCTGCAGTAGGTAGAGGTGTGGATCCTCTTGTGGGGCCCACATATCTGGTGGAGTCGTCTCAAAGTACGTGCACTCCGAGCAACTCGAGGTCGAAGTCGAAACTTTCTAACTTTTGATCGGAGCATCCGTTTGAGGCGTGCGATACCTTTTCAAAAAGCCCTCGCTGAGAGTGTCACAATGAAATGGGATAAAAAAAATTTGGGTCCAAGAAGATGGGTTCATAAATAGGTCTTCGATTCCCCGTAGTTTGTTCGTTGAGCTGTCTTGCGCTGTTTGCACTCGGGATCGTCGTTATAGTTTGTTCTAACCTTGGTGGCATCAATTCTGCTTAAGTTTGACCAAATCGGCTTGAGGTTAGTAAAATAACCTTTTTGCCCCTCCTGAGGTTGCCATTAGTGTCGGCATGGCTTTTGGTTGACTTTTGGGAGTTATTTCCAAGACTTGGATCCCATTCGAGTCTCTCTGTCCTCAGTGCGATCTCTGAAGTTGACTTGGTCATTCCAGGTTATCTTCTAGAGATGTTGTGGAGCTTCGGGTTCATTCCCGAAGTTGACTTGACTTCCTAGGTTACGACCGGGGCTGACCTGTACTTCCCGGGTTGAGACCGAGGCTGATCTGTACCTCCCGAGTTAAGACCCGGGCTGAGTTGACATCCCGAGACTGGTGTTTGAGGCTGTGGTTTTCCCGATATTGGTGACCGGGGTTGATTTGAAAGGCCCAATATTGAGATCGGGATTGATCTGACGGTCCGATTGGAGATCGGAGTTGATTTGATAGCCCGATATTGAGATCAGGGTTGATTTGACGGTCTGATTAGAGATCGGAGTTGATTTGATGGCCCGATATTGAGATTAAGGTTGATCTAACGGTCCAATTAAAGATCAGAGTTGATTTGATGGCCCGATATTGAGATCGGGGTTGATCTGAGGGTTTGATTGGAGATCGGAGTTGATTTGATGGCCCGATATTGAGATCGGGGTTGATTTGATGGTCCAATTGGAGATCAGAGTTGATTTAATGGTTCGATATTAAGATCAGGGTTGATTTGACGGTCCAATTGGAGATCGGAGTTGATTTGAAAAGATAGTTTTATCCTCTTACAGTGTTAGTATCGGGGCAGGAAATTTCGAGTGTCTATAGATGCTCCTCTTTATCCTGCTTATGCAATGTAATGGAATGAGCAGGATAAAGATTGCTAGACACTTGAAATGCAAAGATATCAATGATTGAATGCAATGAATGTTGTAATGTTTTCGTAGATCGCAGGTCGCACTTCGCATTGCCAATTGCATCGCAAATCGCTTTGATAATCGCATCGCAAATTGCTTCCCAAATCGCATCGCAGATCGCATTATAAATTTTTTACCTTTATCGGTGCTTGTGTTGGGGATGATACCAATGATTTGATTCCCATCGTTGTTGTCGATATTTGTTTGATGATGATAAACTGAAATATTTTCTACATTTCTGCTGGGGATGTCAATACCAGGCTACCGCGAACTATTTTTGTCACTTTCTGCTGGGGATGACGTTCTCTGCGATAACTTTATTGATTTAGATAGGGATGATACTACAGATGCTACCTTGGTTTGAGACCAATGGTTTCCCTATTCGGGGATACTCTTTGCAGGGGTGATTTCCTTTCGGCTGGTGCTATTGCACATTTCTAAAGGCTCCTCTGCTGGGGACATTTCTCGATTATCTAGTCTCCTTCACTGGAGGCTTCCAATGTCCATCTTGTTAAAAGTTTACGCCGTTATTTGGCAATATGTAGTTGAATCACCAATTCTCCTTGGTGCACCTTTTGAGGATGTGTATAACAGATTCCATCATCGGAGATGGACTATTATATGGTTCTCGTCATCGGATCACTTCTGATGCTTCCCGGAGGTTGCTCCAACGGCTAAGACGTCATTGGGGCTGAACCAACGGCTGAATTAAACTCGGTCTATATCCGATACGTAGCTTGGGTTGAACCAACGACTGAATTAAACTCAGTCTATACCAGATACTTCGTTAGGGCTGAACTAATGGCTGAATTGGACTTGGTCTGTACCCGAAACTTCGTTGGGATTGAACCAATGACTGAATTGGATTCAGTCTGTACCTGATACTTTACTGGGGCTGAACCAACGACTGAATTGGATTCGATCTATACCCGATACTTTGCTAGGGCTGAACTAAAGGCTGAATTGGATTCGGTCTGTACCCGATACTTTGCTAGGGCTGAACCAACGGCTGAATTGGATTCGGTCTGTACCCGATACTTCGTTGGGGCTGAACCAACAGCTGAACTGGATTCGGTCTGTACCCGATACTTCGCTGAGGCTAAACCAATGACTGAACTGGATTCGATCTGTACCCGATACTTCGCTGGGGCTGAACCAACGGCTTAATTGAATTCGGCCTGTACCCGATACTTTGCTGGGGCTGAACCAACAGCTGAGTTGGATTCAGTCTGTACCTGATACTTTGCTGGGGCTGAACCAACGGCTGAATTGGATTCGGTCTGTACCCGATACTTCGTTGGGGCTGAACCAACAGCTGAATTGGATTCGGTCTGTACCCGATACTTCACTGGGGCTTAACCAACGGCTGAATTGGATTTGGTCTTTACCCGATACTTCGATGGGGCTAAACCAATGGCTGAATTGAATTCGGTCTGTACTCAAAACTTTGTTGAATTAAAGCCCGTTGCTGGATTGAACTCGGTCTGTACCCGAAGCTTTGTTGGATTGAAGCCAACAGCTGGATTGAACTCGGTCTGTACCCGAAACTTTGTTGGTTTGAAGCTAACGGCTGGATTGAACTTGGTCTGTACCCGACACTTTGTTGGATTGAAGCCAACGGCTGGATTAAACTCGGTATGTACCCGACACTTTGAAAGTGGCAATTTTTGGAAGTTTTGCACAGTTCTTCGGCAGTTTTACTCGAGTATTTAATAAACATGTAATTTTAACTCTACTGGGGATTTCTGACTGACCCATGCATGTTTTTAGGTTTTATCTTTTGAAAAACATGCAGTTTTGACTTTACGCAGTATTTTTGATTGAGCCATGCATGCTTTTAGGATTTATGTTTTGAAAAACATGCAGTTTTGACATTACTGGGTATTTTTGACTGACCCATGCATGTTTTAGGACTTAGAGATGCATAGAATACAGATTTAAAATAATAAGACACAGGTTTTAGGCTTACCACACACTTTCTGAGGTGATTTGGAGACTTGGCATAGGTGATGGACCGTGATAGACCCGACAGTACTAGCAGAGTCATTTCAGGCGTCAGTCATAGGAGGGCCTCTGATGTTCCTCAGCCATGTCTGGCTAGACCGCCTGGCAGGTTGGCAGAGTCGGTGATTTGTCCAGCTCAGGTTGAACCGCCGATTGACATTAATGATGAGTAGGCTGCTTTGGCTGCTCCAGCTCTAGCTCAGGCTCCACGTGCGGAGGTTCCAGGCATTGTTGTGCCTACCCAGGAGCTACTGGGGGACTTGAGTCGCCATCCTTAGAGATAGCTCCATGCCAATGAGGAGACTTGAAGTTTTTCTCTTCTTGGATTCTTTTTCTTTCTTTTTTCGTTCTCGGGGTACAGGTTTTTGACATGGATTGGTTTTTGATGCAGGTTCCAGGATTTACGCAGCCTCGAGGGAACTGGTTTAACGTGCACTCCCTGTATCATACTTTGCACGAGGATTACAGGGATATTATTGATGGCTGGGGGTTCCAAACTTTCTTCTCCATTCTTCCCCGTCGTTGCCCCTGGGGGTATATGAGGGCTTTGTCTGAGCGCTGGTTCCACCAGACTCAGTTCCTTCATCTACTAGACTGTGAGGTGATGATGAACCCTATGGACTGGAGGTTCATCACCGGCATTGAGTTTGAGGGCGAGCCAGTACCTGTCGTGGCTGACATTACGCCCACTGGCGTTCGGTCCCTGCTGGGAGTTCCTGCGACTGCGCTCAAGGGTCGGTCGGTCCGATCTGGCCCCTTGAGTATAGATGCCCAGAATGGGACTTTGCTGGAGCGTCCTCCAGATGATCGGAGGGATATAGATCGCATTCTGAGGCTATTATTTTTAGTGATGATCAGGGGTTTTTTTTATGGCAGACAACTCATCTACTGTGTCCTTCGCCCGGTATGTAGAGCGCCTTAGTGATTTTGATTGGGGTTCCTACACCTTTGCCTATTTTCTTCGTGGCATGCACATGCTTTCGGAGGGTTCGACGGAGGCTTGGTTAGGATTCTACCCTTTTCTGCTGGTGAGTACATCTTTCTTGTACCGTTTTGATTTCAGCATTTATATTTGTCAGTCTTGATCATTGAGGACTTTTGATATTGACATGGCCAGTTCTGGGCATTTGAGAGGCTTCCTTGCCTACGGCCTGCCACTACTTTTGGTCTGGAGACTTATCCTCGAGGACGGCGTTGGCATCACTCGACTTTGACAGAGGTCCCTGTTGCTGAGGGATTTACTCATGCTCGCCTAAAATTGAAGCTTTTGACGGCTGGATCAATCTCGTGGGTGCCGTATACCTCTGAGTTTTTGACTGACGGATTCGAGGGAGGCTTTTCCAGAGTTTGCATTGTTGACCCGCAGAGTCCCAATTTTGACAGAGGGAGGCTGGGAGCTCTATTTGGGAGAGCGTGCCATCAGGAGTATTACAGGTGAGATCCGCATTCCCATTGCTCCTCCTGCTTGGCATCATTGGACTTTGATCATGCCACTGACATAGATTCCCGTGAAGGGCATAGATGGCTTCACCCTATCAGAGGGTCCGTTCAGCCTTGAGACATTTAGCAGATGGTGGAGTCCTCGCATTATTGGAGCTCAGACTCGGGCCACCCAGTTCATGGCAGACATGGTTCCAGGGTCCGTGATGATGATGGACTAGATAGCTTGCCTCAGGGAGCCTGTAAGAACCCGAATTTTTAGAAATTATTTAAATAAGAATTTAGTAAATAAAATTCTTAAGGCATGAGATGGATTCAAATAAGAATATATATGCATTACGAGGTATGTAGTATTGTGTTACATAGGGTAATATGAGCTATGTAATAAGTGATTTTGTATTAATAAATATATATCATTATTATATATTTGTTATAAATTATAGAGATGATTTAGTAAGAAGATGGATAAGATTTATTTATCAACATTAAATAATTTATAGAATTATTTTATCACAGTAAGTTGGTGACATTAAATATCTTTGATGAATAATCACCATTTTCTTGAATATATATACTAGTAACTAGTATGATTGTAATATAGGTTGTTATTAGTGCTTAACCTATCCATGGATGGATTGAGATAGTAAAGCATGAATTAGTTAAGGGAATTAACTAATAAGTATAAATGTTGGTTAATTTAAATTGAAAGTTATATTATGGAATAATATAATTTGAATGTTAAAGCCTTAATTAACTATGGTGATATAGTAAGGGGTTTATGAATCACTTAAGTAATAGTGAGTTAACACATGTGTGGATATGTGATTATAGTAAGTGCCTTTATATATTACTTGGCATGGTTTTATGTGAATGTGCGAACGACGTCAATAAAATATTTATATATACGTTGTTAAACCAATATATCTTTAAATAAATATTGATTAGAGAATTAATTAATATTTGATATATGGTTAAATGTATAGATTGAAGAAATTATTTTGGAACAATTTATAGAAAAGAGAAAAAATTATTGTATGTTGTATAAGGATATTAAAATAATTTCTAATATTGAGCTATTTTAATAAAAGGGAGAATATTATTTTATATAATAATATTACCTTATATAGCTTTGTATTAGGTAATATGAATGATTAAGTAATATGGTAAATATATTAAGACATATTTGCTATATGTAAAGGAATTGATGGAAACAATTTATCATAATGGAAAATAAACTTATTTTTTATATATAATGTATACATGTGCCGTACATGTAATTATTTTAATGAAATATAGATATTATACTAAGAATAATATCTTGAGATAATGAGTGAATTCTTTTATTATAATTAACACCTTTAGTTTTCAAATTATAATAAAAACGTTTTATGTCGTGGTGGAATACATAATTCTTATAATAGTAATGTATCTCCAAGGGGGTTAAATTATAAAAGAAAACTAAGTTATTTTAATGTACTAAACAACTTAAGTTACTATACTACCGTAAATTTTACAAGTAGTAATGTGCTGGAGATGACTAAGATGATTAAGTGATGAGAATGAGAATAAGCTTAATGTAAGCTTGTGAGATATGCCTAGTGTGGCAAAGTGATGGAATAAGCATTCATTAAATAATTTAATGAATAGTTAAAGGAATTAATTAGTATAATTATGTGAATTAATTGCTAGGTGCAATGATATATAATTATATGTTATATAATAGCTACATCTATATAATATGGAATGAAGTGTGACACTTCAAGAAAACTACATAATATAGGAAACTATATGGTAAAGTGAAATGAGTCAAATGAGTTACATAAATGAACATATGTGACAATATGTTATGTGTGGTACATTAATGTGTACTTTACGAAGGATATTAAATTAAACTAAATTAATAATTATTGATAATAATTATTTCAATGATTAAGTATAAGTGAAATAATAAAGCTTATAGTAATGTGGTGTGACAATACTCAATTAAAATATATTCGGTATTGTCAAAAGTAAATGGATTATATAATGTGTAATATAAGTTGATGGACATATGTATACATATATGTATAGGTATATATGTATATGGATGTATATGGTAGGTATTTAATTACATATGTGAGTATCAAGACTTGTATGTTAGCTTTGTGGACAAGGTGGGAATTAAATATGTGACATGGTGTAACAGACCCCCTTCCATGACCCCTATTCTATGCCCAAATGCTGAAAATTTTGTGTCATGGTGAAGTTTGTAAACTAAGAGCCATGTTGGAGAAATGATGATGAAGGACCATGAATAGTAGTAGTTGGTGGAGTTAGCCACCAACTCCACTCTTTGCCCTTTGGGTATTGTCCATAGGAGGGTAATAGATTGGCAATGAATAGAGACCATTAATTAGTGCTAGTATATGAATGTGCTAGTATATAAGTTATGAGAACATATGATGTAATGGTATCACATTATGACCATATTATAAGATGTAATGTTAAGAAAAATATTATTTTATGAGGTTATATTATTATAACTTGTGGACTATTAATTACTAAGTTCACATAATTATGCCTTGTGTGGCATAAATAGTGATGTTAAATCAAGGAGATTTAATTGAAAGTATTAAAAGAAAATGAATGGTTGATATTAATTATTATTATAATAATTGGGTATATTTCAGATAATAAATTTTATAAAAATTATGGGTTGAGAATACCCAACTATTTTATATCTAGTCCAATTAAAATATTAATTGAATTAAACTAATGTACATGAGGTACATGACTATATGTGTTGAAAGTATGAATATACTTATGTGGGTGTACATATGTGTTGGTATATATGTACCTATGACTTATATTAATGTAGCATTATTAAGTGAACATAGTGTGACTTATATTGTCAAAAAGAATAAACCTAGTATGCTTACACCCATTTTGCTAATGTTGAGTTTGTAACTCTTGTCCCAAAATCATAGTCCCATATCCTTCATTTTCTCCATTCACGTGTGTTAGAGGCCATTGGCCTATGGTAGAGGATGATGATGGCTATGGTGATGATGGTTGGGGGTGTGGGTTGAATAGTGCCCCCCACCAAACCTCTCTTAGCCCAATAAACTTCTCTTCTTCCCTTTGGTTTAATCTCTAGGGCAAGGACCAAATTTGGTTCATGACTTTCCTATAAATAGAAGCCTCCCATTCACAATCCTAGTTTGCTAAGTTCTTGATAAATTTTATATATAGTGAGTGTGTGATGAGTATTGAGAGAGAGTTCTGAAAATGGAAGCTAGTTGAGTAATACAAGCTTCAAGAGGTATAACTCCTTCATTATGTTCTTGAGTTTTGAGTTGATAAATTCATAGAAATTTCATGAATTAGTGGAGAATTGATATGTAAGATGATGTCAACATGCTAAGTAGAGTCTATATACATGTTATAGAGGCAATGTAGTTGATTTCTAGCATGTCTCACAAAGAATGATAGAGTTGGTTTTGAGCTCTGCTGTTGCAGAAGCCCATTCTGGTTTGGAACCGGAGTGGCGCTGCTGCGCCACTCCCTAGTACAAATGCAGCGCTGCTGCGTTGTCCTGCAGAAATGGAAAATGACTTTTGTGTAATCTGATTTGTTGAGCATGCTAATTAGACTTCAATAAGTATGAAAAGGGGGTTTGACATGTGAACTAAAGTTTTCATGCATGTAGTGAATGAAATTACCTTGGTATTAATGATTTTCTAAATGAGAACTTAAAGTTTTGAAAATAAAACTTGATGAAATTAGAGTCCTTAGAAATTTGACTTTGGAGACGTATGTACGTATCTCAATTATATGAGTCAATAAGTATGAAGGGTAGTTGTTAAGCTACCTTGGTTAATAGTAAGCCACTATACCTTGTTTAATGGAGTTTTTAATAAAAACTTAAGGTTTTGGAAAATAAACTTTGAAGTACCTAGTGTACTTTGAAAACTGACCTTGAAGCATACGTACGTAAGTATGAAACGTAGCTTGTTATTAAGTACCTTGCACATGCTAGAACTATGGCTTGGCCTAAAATGTTTTGAAGGAAAACTTGAAAGTTTTTGAGAACTAATAGTCTTGACATGGTGTAAATGGTATTATGACCTTTCAAGCATGTATACTAGGACACACTATGCCTCTAGAAATGACAAATGTGTTCACCATCTAGCTAAGCATGAATTGGACCTTTCAAGTGTGGTTTAAAATAAGTTTTCAAATAATGAACTGATGCTATGTCTATGAATATGAGATAGATACATATGAGCATGCATATTAAAGGATCGTTAGTTCCAATAGATGGTCTAAAAGCTTATAACATTGAACCTTTGTTAAATGAAGTTGTTAAGCCTTGTCAATTTAAATAATTTAACATGGAGCTATATGATTCAAGACTAAGTAGTTTGAATATGAACTTGAAGAAAGATCACAGTGTACTTGAGGTATAATATGTGTTAGAACACATGTTATGACTAGAGACTAAACTATCCAAAGAAATACTCAAGTCTGGCTTTAGCAGGGAGTAGCGTCCCAAGCTTATATGCAGCGCATCCGCGCCGTTCTGCAGAGTGACCAAGAGCAGTTTATTAACTGCATGGTCTTAAGTTATGGTTATATGTTGTCCTTAAGGACTACAAGATATGAAACAAGATTGTTTAGATAAATATGATAGTAGAATGAGCTAGTCTCATGGTTATCCTAAGTTCAAGTAAAAATGAAACCAAGTTAGGAAACGATATTTGTTCTTATATTAAGAGCGTATGAAATGTATGACTAATGGATATAAATCCATGATTATATAACTGTGTAGGAATAAACGAAGTGCAGATAGCTTTAAGAAGTTAAGTCGTAGTTGATAAACTACGAATCAGGCAAGTCTTTTAGTTCTTATTTGTTATATAAATTCGATAACTGTTAGTTGAATTATATTATGCTATGAGAATGTTGATATGAAATGCATATGGAATATGTATGATATTTGAAAGTTGATCTTTGATGATATATTGTGAAGTTAATCTCTATGCCTGTTATGTGAGAAGTAACATGCGTATTATATTTAGACGATTATGAATGCATGAACTGAGCATGATATTATATGCTATGTGATGTATGAAAATTGTTAGAATTGCTGAGCTGTCGAGCTCACTCTTGCAAATAACCATTTTTACAGGTTAAGGACTCACGGTAAAGATTATGTGCTTCTTGATTGATAAAGTTAAATAGCATCGCAACGAAGATTACTATTTAGATTATTGCTTGAACCATGTTTAGGTTCTAGGAGAGGTACTTGATAGTTGTTTACGATGTTTAACACTAATCGTGTTGTAAAGATGTATTAGTTAATACATAGAGGATATCGAATCGAGATGTAAAATCTTGTATAGTAATTCGAAAAGAATGAATCACTTTATATTTGATTCAAGGATATGTAATTGATTCAAGTTATGAAATCAATAAAAGATTTTATTCAAAGGAGATTGAAAAAGTTTAAGTTATTCTGCATTTTTGTTATATCAAATATGATGTAAAGTCATGATTGGTAAATGACCAAGATTGGAACTTATAAAAGCTTGGGGTTATTATACGGATCCTGGATATGGAAGGAATTTATATTCTAAATTATAATAAAGCAAAGTTATATTCTTTAAGTTATGAATAAAAGATAGAATAATTTGACGATAGTAGTATCGTGGCGAACCGGATTATGAGGTTCGAAGGGACTCGGATTTGGGGGCGCCATAGAGCAGACTCATTTAGACCAGATTGCAGATCTGACCCGAGAGTTGGATAGGGCTCGCTTCTTTATCAGGCACCTTGGCCGAGATCCGTCAGAGGCATCTTCTTTTGACCCATCCAGCTCAGGAGCGGGCCCCTCTTCAGGTCCATTTAGCAGCAGCTTTGCCAGGGCATATCCTCCTTTATACCGTCCAGATATGCCTGATGACCGCAGCTTTGTATCTACAGCGGAGATGGAGCAGGTTGACCATCTGTATGTAGACTACCTGGATCTCTTTTGATAGCTGTGTCAGCTATATTTTTGGTCAACCACTGTTTTGGCTATTTTGCGGTTGTGCCATCATTTTGATAGACCACTGTTAGTAGTTGGGTGGTGGTGCCCCATTTTGCTGTACTTCTTCATTTTGCTTTGTATTATCAGACAGGGATGATGCCCACAGTAGATACTTTATCGCAGATATTCATACTATTTCCTATCTATCGCATCATGTTTATATTTATCATCATGTATGTATTATGTTATATGTATGCATTTAGACAGATGAGTTCAGATTTGATCCCTGGATGGTCTTGTGGTACAGTGACACAGAAGGCGTCATCCGTCGTGAGCCGTATTGAGCATTTTCCACAGTCTGAGGTGGCTTCATTATTGAGGTCGTGGTACGAGAGCCTGCCCTTCTCAGCCAGAGGGACAGTTGACCAGATGTTAGGGCATTCGCTGGCCCTTGCAGATTTTCAGATGCCATATGGGTTTGTGGATGACATATTATCCTGCTGGATACCCGAGAGGCAGGTGTTTCTCATTGGGCGACATGAGTTGACGCCGACTTTGGAGGAGTACGAGCGGCTTACTGGTCTAGCTTTGGACTTTTCGTGCGCGAGGACTGCATTAGTGTTATACGGAGACCATTCTTGCGGATGTCCGATCTTTGTCAGAGGGTAGTCGCGGACGAGATCGTATCTGGGCGTGTGATCTTGATTAACTTCTTGATCGATCATTTTGGGGAGTTTGACAACTACGATCGACATGTTGGGGACTTTATTATTTCAGCAGAGGCGGGACATTTGGCCAGGGTAGATATTCTGCTGGTATGCATTGTGGCATACGTCTACATCCCTCTGAGCTTGGATCACCTGGATGTGGGATTGCTAGTTGTTGTTCGGGCCCTTAGAAAGGGTAGCACCATTATTTCGATGATATTAGTTGAGACGCTGCGGTCATCCATGCATTATATTACCCACCCGGAGGGGTTCTTCCGAGGTAGCTTGGTTTTGCTGTATGTATGGCTGATGTCCCATATCCGATCGATTAGATTTTTTAGGCCTCATGGATATTGATTTACCCGCGAGGTAGCCACATCTTACTCCTTTCAGCCTGCGGAGTGTACTGATGCTGAGACGTGGTCATCATTTCTGTCGGATATTGAGCATCCGTTCTTGATTTTGCCATGCTCAGGGTTAGCCTCCCCATATAGCTTCATTACTCATGCACCTGGCATGGATTACTTTCCCCTAGCGGGTTTGAGGGGAGTGACTACTTATCATCCTATGGCTGTTATGAGCCAGTTTGATCAGTTCTAGAGCTTGCACCAATTTAAAGGGTCTGCTGATCAAAGAATGTCGGCATCGTCTATGTCATCGGCCGATTTGATCAGAGTATATGAGTGTTGGACTCATAGAGAGAAGGTTGAGTTCTCTAGTAGCCATCCGGACCATTCTCCAAAGTACTCGGCATGGTTGGAGGCAGATTTGGCAGCAGATGCACTTGTTCATTTATCTCCGATTTTGGATTCTGATGAAGAGGAGCCTATAGAGGATCCTGAGTCTCCTATTAAGGATGAGCTGTTTGTGGGCTTGACAGCTGCTTTGGTTTGCGACCCACCGACTATTCCTACAGGCACAGATTCGGCTTTGGCGGATTCGCTATTCAGGATGACCTTTGAGAGGGATTCAGCTAGTGCGCAAATGTTGACCGCCTTATCTGGAAGAGATATTGCTTTGGCTGAGAGGGACGCACTTTGAGTCGCTCAGGATGCTGGCTTGATAGAGGGAGAGGAACTCGGATCTGCCAGAGATGCAGCAGTTGTGGAGAGGGATGAGATCCGCTCAGCCAGAGATGCAGCTTTTGATGAGATCGAGGAGACTTTGATTGCTAGAGACGCATCTTTTGAGGAGTGGGATGAGGCTATAGCTTCCCGTGATTTCCACATTGCTGACAGTACTGCCCTTCGATCTTATACTCACGGCTTGGTTACCGAGATGAGCACATATATTGATGACCACAGTGACATATTGTAGATGACTGTGGAGGTTTTGAGCCATATGGAGGCTGAGGGTTTTTCACTTACAGCTGCTCCTCCATCTTCAGAGAAAGATGCCATGGTGGCATTGCTGGCCCGCCTATCCTTGGGTCCATAGACTAGCTTTATCTTTCCTGCACAGACTAGATCATCCATTTTTGTCATGTACAGGATACTATGTATATATCAAACAGTTTTATATAAGAGAAATATATTTTTTGATTCACTTCCCTATTTGGAGATGTATTGTCATTGTTGAATGATTTCCACTTCTTTCATGACTTACTGTTGTTAATGTATACTGAGCTTCTCCTTGATGGACTACTGATAGTTGAGATGTCAGGGAGTATCTCAGATGGGCTTGTTGATTAGGAAAACTGGATAGTTCTTGGGTTTTATAGGGTTTCGATGTCTTGGAACTGGTTTTTTATTGGTTTTTGTTTATTCTTGAAGGTTAAATTGCGCCGTAAATGGCTGCCTATGTACTCCAGGGTTGAGGGAGATCAGGTCATTCGTAGTTCTGGTTTTGTATGAGAGAGGCTTGAAAAGTATTTGTCTTGGGTTTTGAGTTTGGTTTGATGAGTTTTTGAGTTTTTATTTGGTTTGACCGCACCAGAAATGGCTGCCTACGTACTCCCAGGTTGAGGGAGATCAGGTCATTCGTAGTTTTGGCTTTCTAGTGAAACCGAACCTGATTTGATTTGTAGGACCCAGATGCGGGTATGCATATGCTTCAGACGTAGTACCTATTTATGGTGTATGAGTTGATTAGTTGGGGAAATTCGTTCCCGCCCATTTCTTGTAGTCTGATAGCTCCTCCCGTCAACACTTCCTTGAAAATGAAAGGGCCTTCCCAATTTGGGGCGAACTTTCCTTTAGCTTAATCTTGATGGGATAAAACTTTCTTCTGCACCAAGTCATTTTCTTTGAATTGCCATATTCGGACCTTCTTGTTGTAGGATCGAGCAATCCTTTGCTGATACAACTGCCTGTGAAAAATGGCTGTAGCCCTTTTTTCATCTATCAGGGACAGTTGGTGGTATAGGTCTTGTAACCAATGATCCTCGTCTAACTGAGCATCGATCAATACTTGCAAGGATTCCATCTCTACCTCTATGGGGAGGACTGCTTCCATGCCATAGACCAATGAATAAGGGGTAAACCCAGTAGAGGTGCGCATTAACGTCCTGTATGCTAATAGGGTGAGAGGCAGCAAGTCAGGCCATTCTTTGTGATTAGCGGACATTTTCTACATGATCTTTTTGATGTTCTTGTTGGCCGCTTCGATAGATCCATTCATCTTGGGCCGAATAGATGACTGAGTAGAGATGCTTGATGTGGAACTTGCTGCACAGCTCTCTCATCATTTGATTGTTCAGGTTCTTGGTGTTGTCCGATATGATCACCTCCGGTTGTCCATATCGACATACGATATTGTTTCTGATGAAACTAATGATGACCTCTTTGGTAACTTTGGGAGAAAAGGCTGTTTCAACCCATTTGGTGAAGTAATCGATCATGGTGAAGATGAATCGACCGATCACATCCATTCCCCACATGGAGAAAGGCCATGGTGAAATTATGTTGCGTAGCTCATTCAGAGGAGCATGTATGGCGTTTCCATGTACTTGGCATTGAAAACATCTCTTGACGTGATCAGTCACAGTCAACTTTGAGCGAGATCCAGTAATGTCCTGTTCTTAATATCTTTTTGGCCAGCAGATGACCGCTCATGTGTGGACCACAGACACCACCATGGATTTCATCCATCAGTCTCTAGGCTTGTTCTTTATCAAGGCATCTTAACAGGCCTATTCCAGCATCTCTTTTGTAAAGGGCATCTTCGCTTAGATAGAACTTCATAGTCATCTTATGAATTCGATTTTATGCGGATTGGCTTGCTCCAGCGGGTGTAGATCCATCTCGTAGATATTCGTTGATGTCTTATTACCAAGGCTGCTTGACAGGATATATTTCATCTGATACTTCTCCAATGTAATTCTTGTATGTCGGGGCTTTCTGAACTGTGAATTTGATGTTGGGAAACCCATTCCTATCGGATATGTGGATTAATGAAGCCAACGTTGCCAATTCATCAGCGAAATCATTCCTACTCCGAGGAATATGGTTGAAGGTTATGTCTTTAAACTCCAAGGATATTTTGACGAGCTGTCGATGATAGGGCAACAAATGCAGTTCTTTGGTGTGATATGCTCCAGTGGCTTGTCTAATGACCAACTCATAATCTCCTAAGACCAGTAAATGTTTGATACCTATGGATTGGGCTAATTTGAACCCCATTATACAGCCTTCATACTCAGCCGTGTTGTTGGTATTGCCAAATTGAAGTTTGGTAGCCACAGGATATTGTTCTCCTGTACCAGAGATAAGGACTACCCCAGCTCCGGCACCTTCCATGTTTACTGCTCTGTCAAAATACATTTTCCATGGTTGTACTATATTCTCTTGCTGGAGTTGTTGAATTGTCATGATTCCATCATCTGGGAAATAAGTCTCCAGGGGCTCAAACCCTCCTGAAGGTGCTTTAGCTAATTGATCTGCAATGCCTTGACCCTTGATTGATTTTTGAGTCACGTAGACAATGTCGAATTGTTATAGGATCAACTGCCATTTGGACAGTTGACAGTTCAACATTGTCTTATTGAATACGTATTTGAGTGGATCCATGCGGGATATGAGGTAGGTCGTGTGCCCTTGGAGGTAATGCTGTAACCTCATTGCGGCCCATGCTAATGCACAATATGTTTTCTCCTATCAGGGTGTATTTTTGTTCACCACTGCTGAATCTTTTGCTGATGTAGTAGATGGCTCTTTCTTTGCTACTATCATCTTTCTGTCCTAACATGTAGCCCATTGCGTTGGCATTGACGGACAGGTACATGAACAAGGTAAATCCATCCCTTGGGGGCACCAAAACGAGTGCTTCGATCAGCTGTTTCTTGATGGCAAGGAAGGCTTGTTAACAATCCTCATTCCATTTGGTAGAGGAATTCTTCCTTATTAACTTGAATATGGGTTCGCAGGTTGCTGTGAGCTAGGAAATGAATCGGCTTATGAAGTTGATTCTCCCCAAAAACCACCGTATCTCCTTCTCTGTATGAGGTATCGGCATCTCAGTGATGGCTTTGATCTTGGCAGGGTCGAGCTCGATGCCTCGATTACTCACCAAAAATCCTAGCAAATGGCCTGCTTTGATGCCAAAAGCACATTTGGCGGGATTTAGCTTGAGGTTGTACTTGCGTAACCTGTTGAATAACTTCCTGAGATGGTCAATGTGATCTTCCTCCCTCCGAGATTTGATGATGATGTCATCTATATAGACCTCTACTTCTTTGTGCATCATGTCATGAAACAGGGCCATCATGGCTCGCTGATACATGGCTCCGGCATTGATGAGGCCGAAGGATAGTCGTCTATAGCAAAAGGTTCCCCAAGGAGTAATGAAAGCTATTTTCTCCCGGTCCTCTTCAGCAAACATGATTTGATGGTAACCAGCAAAGCAATCTACGAAGGAATACATGCCGTACGGCGCATATTGTCGATCAGGATATGGATGAAAGGTACCGGGAAGTTATCCTTAAGGCTGGCCTTATTCAAGTCCCTGGTAATCCACATATACTCGTACCTTCCCTCCTGGCTTAGGCACGGGAACTATGTTGGAAAGCCACTCTGGGTAGTTTGATACCATGATAATCTCGGCTTTGAATTGCTTAACAACTTCTTCTTTAACTTTCAGAATCCATTCAGGTTTCAATCGCCTGAGATTTTATTTGACTGGCTTGAACCCGTCTTTGATGGGCATTCGATGGATGACAATGTCAGTAGAGAGGCCAATCATGTCTTCATGTGACCATGCAAATACATCTTGGAACTGTGTTAGGAGTTCGATCAGGTTGGTTTTTTAGTCTGATGCGAGGTCTAAACCTATCTGGATTTCTTTGATGTTTTCGGAGGTTCCTATATTAATAGTGGTGGTTTGTTCAAGATTTGGTTTGGGTTTTTCTTCGAACCATTCTTTTCTCTCCTCGGGCACCTCATAGTCATCTTCCTCCTCTTGATCAATATCCATCAAGTTGAAGTTTAGTTCTACATCAAAGTCGTAGTCACTTTGACAGGTTGGCATCTCATTAGCAGAGACAAACATATCCAATGCTTGAGTTCTGAAAACAAAAAAGCTTTCATCGTAGATATATACAACTGCTTAAATATACATAACATTCTGCAACGAATGACAAAGTTATTGCTATAGCTGTATAATCAAAAGTAAGTAGTAAATGAAAGCATGATTAAAGGGTAGATGCACTCTCTCTGCCCCTTTACCCTTTTTGACCTAGGCAAGGGACACTGCTCCAGTTATCCAAGGTCAGATCCTCATGAACTGGGAGGATCAGGGATTTGTGATTATCTGCCTCGTCTTGAATGATGACTGAGACATCCTTTATAATAGGGCCGAGGGTTTTCTTTGAACTGCCCCCCTTTTTCTTCTTGATGCGAGGAATTTGAATCTGATCCTTGTCTTTGTTGTCTGGGATCTCATCATTCATACCCTCGTAGTTTATGATGACCCACATATTAGCGAATGGGTCTCGTCCTTCATACATGATCTTTTTTTCCCTTTTCGCTAGCTGCCTCGTGCTTGAGGGCTTTTCTTTTATTGACAAGTATAATTGGAGGAAACAGTATTGCTGATACCACAGTAGGGATCTTCCTCATTGGTTTTACCCATCTGGCATTAGTAAAGTTTGGCAGCAATACGGTGGAAGCATGAGCCTTGGGATGCTTATGTGGGTTCTGGTGGTTTTCCCGGGATGAAAATCCTAATCCTGCTCTTCCAATCTGACTAGGGATTTGTATCGGGCTCTTGATACCTTGCTGATTCTTTCCTAACCCTTCTTCAGGTTGGAAACCCAGGGATACCATTTCTTGGCCCACTGTCATTACTTCGGTGGAGACCTTAGGCTTTAGGGCTGGTGCCCCGATAGGTAGATACTGGGTATCACTCACCTTTAGGCCTTAAAAACTTACAGGTTCAATCCCTGAGTCCAAGCTGATCACTGGCATGTGTCCCTGTATGCTGACAGGGTATTTTGGTTCAGCATTGATCGTGATGAGGTTGTCGTTGATAATGTATTTGAGCTGTTAATAGAGGGTGGATGGCACTACTTCAGCCATATGAATCCAGGGTCTGCCCAAGAACAGGTTATATCCAGTGGCAATATTGAGCACCTAAAAGGATACGTAGAAAATGTGTGGGCCAATCTCCAAGGGTAGTTCTATTTCTCCCATAGCTTGGCGTCGTGATCCATCAAAAGCCCGGATGACCATATGACTGGTTTTGATCCAGTTCGGGTTGATTTTCATTCTTTCCAAAGTATCGTACGGACATATGTTGAGGGATGATCCTCCGTCAATGAGTACCCCTCCGATTACATACCTAGAAGATATCACAGCTATATGCAGGGACTTATGATGGCCCGTTCCTTCTGCAGGGATATCATCATCAGTGAAAGATATCACATTGTTGTTGAATATGTGTTCCACCACGTGACGAAATTGCTCAGCATCTACGGTGTGTGGCAAATAGGCTTCTTCAAGTACTTTCACTAGAATGTTACTATGATCCACTGAGGATAAAACCAAATCTAGGATAGACATTTGCTTGGGTGCATCTTTCAGGTCTTGCACCACCTTGATTTCATTGTGTCCCATTTTATTGAGAAACTCTTCAATCTTCTCATCATTCACCTTTGCATTGGTTTTGATGACTGGTTTAATCACCCGCTGAGGCAGGTATAATGGATTGTCCTTTGGCACAACGGTAATGTTGTTTGAGGTGGACCCTTCATCGTTCCCATAGTTCCATAGGACTCGCTTCAAACTGATAATTCGATACTGGGGTCTAAAGGGCAAGAGTAAAGGCTCGGGTGCGGCCACCTTTAAAGAATTTTGTATCTCTTGGACCCCTTTCCCTGGCAATACTAAGGGTTTGAGGGTCGACTCCCTATCGCAGGATATAACAGTCACTGTGTTCTGGTTCCATATAGTGGGGATCCAGAGAGTGTCTTCATCTAGGAGGTCGAGAACTTGATTTCCCCTCATCAATTCACCGCTTTCAATCATGTCTTGAATCAAGTTGCGAAGTGCCCAGCAATTCTCGGTATCATGGCCGGGTGAATTGGAATGGTACTGACATATTCTGTCAGGTTTAAACTTTCTTGCCCGAGGGTTCAGTGGAGGTAACAAATCTGCAACCATTCCCTCCTTGATTAGCATCTGGAGGATTTCTTCCATTGACTGGTTTAAGTTGATAAAGTTCCTTTGAAATAAGAATTTTCCACTAGTTTGGACGCTTTCTTCTTTGGTCACCCTGTTGGTCCAGGGTTCATTCTCATGAGGCTGATATTGATTCCTCGGGGAAATGATCTCTGGTGTCGGAGGACGATCGATGTCAGACTGGTTGGCTCGTTGGATCATTTTTCTGGTGATCTGATGCTGGTAGACGACCAGTTCTGCTAATTGTACGATTTGTTCTTTGATAGAATTCATTTCCTGTTCTATCAGGAACCTCCTTTCGGAGACTTCCCAACTGTTTAGGGTGTTGTTACTGGATGGATTTAATTCTCCTATATAACGGAGGTATTTGGATCCTTCTCCACTTGTGGTGTTAATCATGTTGACAGCCTCCTCTTTATGTTGTGGAAGAGGATTGTCCTGCACATGCTGTTGTTCAGGCTTTGTTACCACAATCTCTCCGTTGTCGATCAAGTCTTGTATTTTGTGCTTGAGAGACCAACAGTCTTGTGTGTCATAGCCTGGAGATCCAGAATGATAAACACATTGTCTACCGGTATTGGTGGGTGGAAGGAGTTGGACAATCTTCTTATGAGCAGTCAGAAGTTTGAATACGTTCTCAAGTGAATCCCCTAGAGGGGTGAAAGTTCTTCGACGCCTGACCTCCATATTTTTCTGGAATGGAGGGTTTGAAGGCTGTGCTGGAGATTGGAAAAGGCGTATAGTTCCTCTTTTGAATGGGCATACTGTTTGCCTCGCCCATTGGATTTTGTCCTTGCAATACTAAGGGCACTTCTTCATCTTTTTTGTGTGTGTACCCTTCGGGGATTACTCCCATAATTTTCGGACTGGATATGTTCAGCAACAGCTTTGAGGGCGGTTAGATCCTTGATCTTCCCGGATTTAAGCCCCATTTCTGCAATTTCACCGTGCTTAATTATTTCAGAGAATGGTTTTCCTATGCCTGCTAGGACCCTCTCATAATATGGTGCCTCTTGGATGTAGATGAAGGTCATGACTACCTCAGATTCATTCATGGCTGGGGTGACTTGTGTTGCCACCCACCTCCATCGTTGGGTATATTCTCTGAATGATTCAGTGTTTTTTTCTTCTTAATTTTGGTTATCTGGTATCTGTCTGGAGCCAGCTTAGATTGGAAGTTGTATTGACTGAGGAAGGCATGGGCTAACTCTTCCCAACTATGAATCGTAGAGTTGTCCAGACGGGAATACCAGGCTCTGGCTTCTCTAGTCAAACTTTTTTGGAATAGTTGTATTCGAAGCTTCTCGTCCTCTGTATAGGATCCGAGTTCTCTGATGAACACTTTCAGATGTGTATATGGATCTCCCAATCCATCATATTTCTCAAAATCAGGAGTTCAAAATTTTTCAGGATAACGAGCCCCGGGAAAAATACAGAGGTCAGAGTAATTAACACTGCCGAATACCCCAGTCCCTTTGATAAACCGGAGAGTTTCCTCCATTTGTTGTACTTTCTTGAGAAGGTCACCAGCTTCTTGTTCTTTGTTGAGGGTGGTGATTTCAGGGGTTTTGTTTGTTGTGTCCTGGTTTTGTGGTCCAGGAAACTGAGTCTCAGCCTTTTCGATCTCTTGACTACCACTACCACCAGGTGCTCTTGGTTCTGTATGAGTTTGGGTTTGCTTCCCTTTAAAGGCCTTGCTTTGTTCTTTCAGCTATCTAATTTCTCAGTCCTTCGAACTCTTCCCTAGATACAAGGGTGGATTCTGTTTGAGCACTCGAAGCCATGTCCGTGGATGGACTTAGTGCTTTCTTAGACTTAGATCTAGTGACAAGACCAATTTTTAACCTACAACAAAACGTAGGCGTGTCAATTTCCTGAGTTAGGTAGGGATAGGATGCATGATGTGGTTTTTAAGTTTATCCTGCAAAACAAAGGTTAGTTGTTTTGATTATAGGATGACAAGAAATAAATATTGAGAACTGGATATTGAATTGAAAGAGAAGGCATGAAGAAGCTTCCCATCGGATTTGGTTAATCAGAGGCTGACCTATCTTAGGCTACTCTTGCGGCTTTTTTGGCATGAAGGTTCCCAGATTATCGTAATCTACTAGAGGGGAAATTAATCCGATCTTTCAACTGGAGCGAATCTGGGTGGTGCATTTTCATGAGCCCCAGAGACTAAGCCGTCCCCAGAGACATTACTTTTCAGCGACGGGTTTTGCCTCCTTGTGAGAGGAACACACAACATACATTCACATACATTGCCCTCATCGTATGCATATGATGACAGTTGGTGCAAAGCATTAATATGGGTGCGAAGCACTAAAAAGCAGAAAAACATTTATTCACATCCATTCAATGAAAAGATGCAGCATTCACGCATTCATCAAATATAAAGACGCAGAATTCACGCATTTATAGGTTTGAAAGGGAAATGCTTTGAAAAGGTTTGAAAGCGGCCTAAGCCCTCTACTGTCCCCAGCAGAGTCACCATCAGTTGACGTTGGGAAAAAATTCGCGGGTCGGGTCACAACTCGGATCTTTCTCTCTTCCTAAGTTATCTCTACCCTTACTCTTTTTATTGCGAAAAAGGTTTTGAAAGGTTTTCTAGGAAAAGGCCAACATGTATCATGTCGACGATTTGTTCGTTTTACAGAGTCGCCAGTTGGTAGATTTGAAATGGTTGTACCAACTCAACCGAGTTTGTTTGAAAGAGGCCCAATTGCTGGACACTATCGAAACTTGATCTTTGAAACCAAAGTTTTGAGTTCGGGGGCTTGGTTAAGTGTGGGGAAGGTGTTAGGCACCCCACAACTCCCGTGTAAACACGGTACCACATCTTTTCAGTATTTCCCTTAAAACTAAAATGCGTCTGTGAAATCTGTTTGAAAATTGGGCCTATATTTGATTTGATTGAAAGTAGTGGTTTGTTTCGTTGAACCTATATACGAAGGGTTTGATTTGATTGTGCAAAAGTCTTTGATTTGATTTGCAAAAGTGTTTGATTTGATTTGGAAAAGCTTTTCTTTTGATTGAATTGAAAATGATGTTTTGAAAGCTAGTTATCAAACCCTCACGCTAATATAGGAATTGAAGCCTGTTGATACTTCCAATTTTATCTTTATAGCCTTAGGGCACAGTTTGAATGGTGATTGTCGGGCTGCGAAGCATCCTCGACCACAACAATAAATATAAGTGTCGGTCTCCTCATGGGCATGATAGCCATAAGAGGGACTCTAACATAACAAACCATATTTTTCACTATGTTGAGACCTTAAATCCGAATAACCGTTTTAAGGTCTTTGCATGTAAATTTTATAGAAAAACTGGCAGGGTACATTCGTAAAGCGGAGTTTGTCCATCATGGGAATCAGATTCTGATCGATTTGATCATGAATCCCACGATTCCTAGGCTCACATGAGAGTATCCAATAAACCTGCACAGTTCAAATTTGTACAAAAACAGATATATATCCCAATATTTCCAGAACCGAGGATTCATCAGTAAATCCTAGTTCGCACCTGGCCGAAGCGACTCGTTCCCACTAGATAGAGATCTAAGGGACGCGAGGTTGCTTTTGTGACTGAATAATGTCGATTCATATCGAATGAATATTTAAAGCAATAATTTAATGAAAAGCAAGTAAAACCAAGATATATACACAGTTATATATACAAAAGCTGTAAAGGGCGATGGGTTTTCACACCGGTGCCCGGACTGGAATTAAAATATATATATATATATATATATATATATATATATATATTAATAGAAAAGTAGTCAACCAAGACTGGGAAGAGAACCCAGTGGTGGTGAAGGCTGCTTATATATGTATATTTATATATAAAAGAAGTAAAAATGCCACAGAATAATCCAGGCCGAACTGAAATTTAATGTATAGCAATGTAGTCAACTAGGGACTGGGAAAGATAACCCAGTAATGGTGAAGGGTGCAAAAAGCAGTATAAAGGCCACATTATAATCCAGGACGGACATAAATATATATATATATATATATATATATATATATTGACAGAAATGTAGTCAACCAAGACTGGGAATAGAACTCAGTGGTGGTGAAAGCTGCTTATATATGCATAAATATATATAAAAGCAGTAAACTACCTCAGATTTGGCATCTGGGTTTGACAGAATTGAAAAGTTAGTATATATATAGTTAAATAAACACGGGAAAAAGCCAAATCCGGACTGGGAAGAGAATCTAGTCCGGAGAAGTTGCTTAAAACGAAGGTGCTAGTGCACTAAAGCTGTTAGAGCTTTCGGATCGTCAGTCCGAGTTGTAGAAATGCCAAAAATTGAGTTTATGTATAAAAATGTACCAAATTTTGATGAAAACGGCGACGGAACTAAGTTCTGGGCATATTTAGAAAATGAAATTTGATATGCAAGTGCAAAACAGTGGAAAGAAATAAGAATCACTTTCTGATCGTAAAAATATTACAATGGACTGCTACACGGGCTTTTTGCCAAATCGTAGGCTCTAAACGTCAGAATCTACAGGTAATTTTCTAATATGTGGTAGTATGTGGGTATATCTACGTGTTAGAGTGAAAAACTTTTGGTTAAGAGGAGGTGAAAAAGTCAAAAAATCAAACAGACAAAGGTTCGCTGCGTTTTGGAATTCTTAAAAATGAGGGGGGGGGGTGCACGTTTATTTATAGGCCACGGAGCCTCAGATCTACCTGCTACTACCGCAAGGAGAGGTGCAGCTCCCCAAGTGGGGCCCACATGTTTGGTTGAGTCATCTCGAAGTATGTGCACTCCGAGTAACGCGAGGTCAAAGTCGAAACTTTCTAACTTTTGATCGGAGAGTCCGTTTGAGGCGTGCGATACCTTTTCGGAAAGCCCTCGCCGAGAGTGTCACAATGACATGCGATAAAACATTTTTTAGGTCAAAGAAGATGGGTTTATAACCAGGTCTTTGATTCTGGCGCTCTTTGCACTCGGGATCATCGTTATGGTTCGTTCTGACCTTGGTGGCATCAATTCAACTTAAGTTTAACCGAATCGACTTGAGGTTGGTAAAATGACCATTTTACCTAGCCCAGGGTTTCCTTTAGTGTTGGCATGGCCTTTGGTTGACTTTTGAAAGTTGTTTCCAAGACTTGGATCCCATTCGAGTCGGTATGTCCTCAGTGTGATCTCTGAAGTTGACTTGGTCATTCCAGGTTGTCTTCTAGAGATGTTGTGGAGCTTCAGGTTCATTCCCGAAGTTGACTTGACTTCCCGGGTTGCGACCGGGGCTGACCTGTATCTCCCAGGTTGAGACCGGGGCTGATCTGTACCTCCTGGGTTTAGATCGGGGCTGAGTTGACATCCCGAGACTGGTGTTCAAGGCTGTGGTTGTCCCAGTATTGGTGATCGGGGTTGATTTAAATGGCCCGATATTGAGATCGGGGTTGATCTGTCGGTCCGATTGGAGATCAAAGTTGATTTAATGGCCCGATATTGAGATCGGGGTTGATCTAACGGTCTGATTGGAGAGCGAAGTTGATTTGACGGCCCAATATTGAGATCGAGGTTGATTTGACTGTTCGATTGGAGATCAGAGTTGATTTGATGGCCCGATATTGAGATCGAGGTTGATTTGACGGTCTGATTGGAGATCGGAGTTGATTTGATGGCCCAATATTGAGATCGGGGTTGATCTGAAGGTCCGATTAGAGATCGGAGTTGATTTGATGGCCCGATATTAAGATCGGGGTTGATTTGATGGTCCGATTGGAGATTGGAGTTGATTTGGTGGCCCGATATTGAGATCGGGATTGATCTGACTGTCCGATTAGAGATCGGAGTTGATTTGATGGCCCGATACTGAGATCGGGGTTGATTTGCCTATCAGATTGGAGATCGGAGGTGATTTGATGGCCCGATAATGAGATCAGGGTTGATTTAACGATCCGATTGGAGATCGGAGTTGATTTGATGGCCCGATAATGAGATCGGGGTTGATTTGACTGTCCGATTGGAGATCGGAGTTGATTTGTAAAGACAGTTTTACCCTCCTACAGTGTTAGTATCGGGGTAGGAAATTTCGAGTGTCTACAACATACATCTGAATTACAACATTTATATTACACAAGTGTAACTCTAAAATGGTCAAAAATCACACTTTATGACAACAATATTCAAGTTCGCACATAACTAGTTATCATAAAGCTTCAAATTGTATTTTACATGTCAACAACAAGTTATAGTATTGTATTATATGCTCATCATGTTATTATGTTCGTTAGGTTAGGTTAACTCATCATCTTATGGCTTAAAAATACACTAAAGGGTAAAAAAAATATTATCTGCACCACCCCTGCTGGGGCGGGCATGGTTTCCTGCAGGAGGCCTGCTGGGGCGGCTCTGGAGCCCGCTGGGGTGGGTGCCCTCAGCCGGTTC
The DNA here is from genome assembly GCA_020205555.1 of Panax stipuleanatus. Lineage (NCBI taxonomy): Eukaryota > Viridiplantae > Streptophyta > Magnoliopsida > Apiales > Araliaceae > Panax > Panax stipuleanatus. Next base: position 118,618,097 of record CM035120.1, read on the forward strand.
AGTGACAGTTCGCGAAAATTTTCAGAAAAGGCCAAATAAATCCAAATTAAACTAATACAGTGATTCCCATAAAGTATAAACTTCACATGAACATCAAATAATGATTCTAACATGCTTTTAACATTTTAGATCACATAATTACTCAAATCAAATCACATAAATTCACTGTTTTTGGTATTTTCAAAAGTTTTGAGACAAATCATGAAATTCAACGTTACGGATTCATTATAACTCCGAATCCATCCGTTTAAAGTTCATTTTATTTAATTAAACATGTATAATCATAATCCATTGTTAATTTCATGTTAACTAATCAATTAAAGCATGCAAGTTTGTACATAAGGCCATATTCGTGTTCTTCATACTTTTCATACTCTGTAAATCAGTGAAAATCCACTTAAGGCATAATTACATGAAATTGATTATTTTAAAACATATATAAGTGATAGAAAACATATTATGAACATATATTAACATATATATCATCATATATACAAAGATAATCAAACTCTTCATTCATAGAGAACTTAAATATGCTTTTAATGGAGAAAACATGAAAACATGAATTAGAGACATAAGATGAGGGATTAACCTTGCTACTTTGTTTATATGATTCAAAGATGATGATAGAGACTTCTCAAATTCTTCTCCCTCAATCTTTTCTCTCAATTTCTCTGAACTATTCTCTCTATATTTTCTCTCTAACTTTACTTAACGGATATGATAAGAACTGATATATGATATAAGTTATAATACGTATATAATATAATATGTATATAACTGACGATGTAATGGTCAGTTAATCTCCACTAAGGATTAACTGCTCCAACTCCCATTAAGGCCATATTTGGTTGCCCTTTTATATACTCCTTTCTCATTATTTTAATTAAAGTATTTAACATATAGTTTAATGTCACACTTAATTAATCAGATAATCTTATTTAAATTTAATTAAATAAAATATAATAAATCCACATTAAATCATATTATCACATAATTAAAATTCTCCTTTATTAATTATGTCAAATCATTAAATCTCTAATTAATTATTAACTTAATTCGGATAACATTATACTTAATCTACCACAGTTCCATCAAATAATTATTTAACTCAATAATTAAAACATCAATAATTCAACAAATAAATCATCAAAAATATTTATTTAATTCAATAAATATTTAAATTAAATTATAAAATTCTCGTTTGTCACATCTTTCCCCTTTAAAAGGATTTTGTCCCCAGAATCATGGTTCAATTAAATTCATCCCATTACATTCTCCCCCCTTACAAAGATTCTGTCCCCAAAATCGCTTACACATAAATTAAGCAAATAAGTGTGGGTAAGTTTTCATCATATATTCTTCAAGTTTCCACGTAGTTTCTTCAGCGTTGTGGTTCCTCCATATTACCTTAACAGAAGGTATTACTTTATTTTTGAGAACTTGTTCTTTCCTGTCAACAATCTGAATAGGAACTTCTTCATAGGATAAGTCTTTCTCAATTTGCAGGGGTTCATATTCAATCACATGTTTGTAATCGGGTTTATATGGTCGTAACACTGACACATGGAAGACGTTGTGGACATGCTCTAGCGCAAGAGGTAAGGCTACCTCATACACAACTTCTTCGATCCTTCGCAGCACCTCAAAGGGTCCAATGAACCTCGGGCTCAATTTCCCCTTCTTGCCGAATCTGTTCTTTCCCTTCCAGGGAGAGACTTTCAAGAAAACAAAGCTACTCGATTCAAATTCTACATTCTTGCGGTGTGGATCGGCGTATTTCTTCTGCCTATCCTGAGCCGCTACCAATCTTTTCTGGATCACCTTGACTATCTTGGCTGTTTGTTGTACCAATTATGGACCTAGCAATTGTCTTTCGCCTACTTCATCTCAGTATAGTGGAGTTCTGCACTTTCTTCCGTATAACTCCTTGTAAGGCGGCATGCCAATACTTGCGTGGTAACTGTTGTTGTAACCGAATTCAACGAGTGGTAGGTGGTCATCCCAATTTCCTTTAAAATCTATGATGCACGCTCTCAATATATCCTCCAATGTCTGGATTGTTCTTTCACTCTGCCTGTCTGTCTGAGGGTGATATGTCGTACTCATTCTCAACTGCATTCCCATGCATTCTTGTAGTCGCTTTCAGAAGTTCGATGTGAAGAGCGAATCTCGGTCGAAAACAATCGACACGGGAACTCCATGCCTTGAAACAATCTCTCTCACATACAGTTTTGCCAACTGCTCTAGGTTGAATCTTATCTTGATCGGAAGGAAGTGTGCTGATTTCGTCAATCGATCAACGATAACCCATATTGCGTCGTAGCCTTTCTGAGTTATTGGAAGGCCAACTACAAAATCCATCGTAATATGTTCCCATGTCCATTCTGGGATCTCTAGTGGTTGTAGTAAACCACTCGGCCTCTGATGTTCTGCCTTCACTTTCTGACATGTTAGGCATTTGGCAACATAATCAGCAACATCTCGTTTCATATTCGGCCACCAGAAATACTATCGGAGATCCTGGTACATCTTAGTATTATCGGGGTGTATGGAATACCATGAACTATGAGCCTTGCTCAAAATGTCCTCCTTAATCTCTGGCACTGGTGGTACCCAAACTCTGCTATCAAATCTTAATATTCCTTTACTGTCCATCTTGAACTTTAGTTCATTCCCTTCGAATATCTTCATCTTTATCTTCTCACAGTCTCCATACTGAAGTTGTGCTTCCTTAACCTTATCCAGCAAAGTTGTACCAGCTTGTATTTGGAATAACTTTTCGTCAGTGTCCATAGGTTACTTTACTTATAATTCCAGCTTCTCCATCGCTAAAATTAGCTCCTCCTGGGCAGTCAACATCATCAATTTCTCTCGCCCCTTTCTGCTTAAGGCATCGGCGACCACATTCGCTTTACCCGGATGGTATAAGATCTCACAATCGTAGTCCTTTATAAATTCTAACCATCTTCTCTGGCACATATTCAAATCCTTCTGTGTAAAAATATATTTCAAACTTGTGGTCTGTATATATTTCACACTTCTCCCCATAGAGATAATGTCTCCATATCTTCAAAGCAAATACCACTGCAGTCAATTCCAAGTCATGGGTCGAATACCCCTTCTCGTAATCCTTAAGTTGTCGTGACACATACGCAATGACTTTGCCATTTTGCATAAGCACATAACCTAGTCCTTTATGCGACACATCACTATATACCACAAAATTTCCTGTGCTATCCAGAAGAGATAACACAGGTGCCGTACTCAACCTCTTCTTGAGCTCTTGGAAGCTTTCCTCACACTTTTCCGTCCAAACAAATTTCACCGATTTCCTAGTCAAATTCGTCAGTGGACTTGCGATCTTGGAAAAGTTCTGAATGAATCTTCTGTAATAGCTTGCCAATCCAAGAAAACTTCTCACTTCTAACAGTGTTTTCGGCTGATCCCAGTTCATCATAGCTTCGACTTTTGAGGGATCTACTGAGATTTCGTCCTTATCAATTACATGCCCAAGAAATTGCACCCGCTCAATCCAAAATTCACATTTCGAAGACTTGGCGTACAACTTCTCTCTTCTCAAAGCCTCCAAAGTCACCTTCAGATGCTCTACGTGTTCCTCTTTTGTCTTTGAGTATACCAGAATGTCGTCGATAAACACCACCACGAATTTGTCCAAAAATAGCTTGAACACTCCGTTCATTAGACCCATAAATGCTGCAGGTACATTTGTTAAACCAAATAACATCACTAAAAATTCGTAGTGACCATATCGAGTCCTAAACGCTGTCTTCGAAACATCCTCTGACCTCACCTTCAGCTGATGGTAACCACTTCTCAGGTCTATCTTTGAGAAGTACCTCGCTCCCTTTAACTGATCAAATAGGTCGTCAATCCTCGGTAGTGGATACTTATTCTTGATTGTGACCTTATTCAACTCTCTATAATCGATGCAGAGCCGCATCGTCCCATCTTTCTTCTTAACAAATAATACCAGAGCTCCCCATGGCGATACGCTCGGCTGTATATACTTCTTGTCCAGTAGCTCTTGCAGCTGCACCATCAATTCTTTCATCTCCACCGGAGCCATACGATACGGTACCTTAGATATTGGAGCCGTTCTTGGTGCCAAATCGATCACGAAATCTACTTCCCTATTTGGCGGAAGTCCTGGATCATCTAGAAATACGTCCACGAAGTCTCTCACGACTGGTATTTCCTCCAACTTCGGGTTCTCTTTACGACTATCGACTATGTAGGCTAAATATCCTACATAGCCTTGTCTCAACAACTTTCTGGCCTGCATCATCGTCAGACAACTGTCCTGTCTAGGCGACTTGCTGCCATAAAATACAACCTTTGTCGAAGTCATAAGGTTAATACACTTCCTTTGGCAATCAATTTTTGCTCCATAATTGAATAGCCAATACATTCCCAAAATAACGTCGAATTCCCCAAGTCTAATCAGAATAAGATCTACGTTCATCACATTACCCTTAATATCCACCCTACAATTCTTGTGTACATACTTAACAGAAATCACTTCCCTATTCACAATCTCTATGTTCATAGGGTAGTCTAACTTGTCCTTAGGTAATTCTAAGTTCTTAGCAAAGTCATCAGATATAAATGAGCAAGTAGCACCTGAATCAAATAATACATAAGCATTGACTTTATTGATTGGAATGATACCTGACACCACATTGCAAGACTGCACAGCATCCTGCAGTATCATATTGAATGACCTGGCGGTAGGTCGGCTTGCTGCGGTTGGTCCTGTGATAGTCAGAGCATTTCCACCGCTGCTTCCTCTGTTCCCTCCTGCTCCTACCCCTCCAGATACTTTCTTGGGACAGTCCCTAGCCAGATGGTCCTTCGACCCACATGTGAAGCAGGCGCCCTTCTTAAGGTTGGGGCAGTTAGGTGCTATGTGGCCTTCCTGACCACAATTATAGCATTCTCACTTTCCTTTTATTCAGACGCCCAGGTGGTTCTTCCCCCAAGCCGGACATGCTTCAACCCTCTTATTCTGGTTTCCTTGCTGATTTTCAGTTGATGTGTTGTCATTCCACCTTTTCTTCTGATTATTACTTCCTATCGCGTTGCTACCACTAGCCTTAACACTTTCTCCTTCACTCTTCTTCTTTTTCTGATCCTGGTTGTATTTGGTCACCGCATCGCTTCCACCTTCAACGAGGATGGCCTTCTCCAATACCCCAACAAAGGTGTTCAGCTGGAACATTGACACCTTGCTATACAACCAGGGCTTTAGGCCCTATTCCAACCTTCTTTTCTTTCTCTCGTCGGTGTGCACTTGGTTTGTGGCAAACCTAGCCAACTCATCGAATTTTTCCGCATAGTCTGGTACAGACATTTTGCCTTGCTTCAATTCCAGAAACTGCACCTCCATCTGGTTCTGTGAGCTTGTCGGGAAGTACATCTCGAAAAACATCTCCTTAAACCTCTCCTAGGTTATCACACCTTCTCCTCCCTGGACCTTGTTTGCTTGCCACCAATAGCTGGCTTCTGACTTCAGCATGAATGTCGCATACGCTGTCTTCTGATCTTCATCGACCCCAGTGATATCAAAAACTTTCTCCATTTCCATGACCCAAGTCTGTGCTTCAATCAGGTTCATAGATCCCTTGAACTCTTGAGGTCCCACCGCCTTGAAGTTCTTGAATGACATATTCGGTGGAGCTTGAGGTTGATTGTTCATTGCTTCCGTCAACAAGTTCACCAACTGCTGAACGGAGTTGGCGTTGGCGTTGGCGTTGGCGTCGTTGTTGTTTGTTGACCCTTCTTGGGCTGGTTGACTGTTTGGTCGTCTTCTCGGTGGCATATTTCTATTAAGATATATGCTTATTAGATCTTTATTCAATCTTTTAAATATTTAAGGGTTAACATAAATACTTTAACATAATCTCTTAACACATATCATCTTAAATAAACTCTGATATTTTATTTAATCAAAAGTTTTAAACATAATAAGATAGGATCACTGCTATTTACATCAACTATCCCGAGATAAAGAATCTTCAGGATTTCAATCATCAAAATATTCCTCTGTTTATAATCACATCGGAATTTACATTATTAACTACCAAATAAGTATTCACATAATCATGTTATTCCTATCACGGCCTACTAAGGCGTCGAACAACTTTACTGCGCTCTTCCTCCATAACACGAAACATCGTTCTGCGATCCAGCATATACCAAGGAAGATCCTCGAATTGAACTGGATAGCTCATAACCCGATCATTGGGCCTTATCAGTTGCATTCTAAAATGTGTAGTCTGTCTCCTCAATCTTGGCCTTCTTTGCACGACTGTTATCCTCAGTAATCTCTACACGTCGTGAAGCCCTCATCCAAGCATCCTCTGCTATGGCAAGCTTCGCTGATTCCTCTTTCAAATCATTCTTCAGCTTCTCTATCTCAGCTGACTTTTCTTCACCTTGGCCCTTCTCATGGACCAACTCCCACTCTATGTCTCCAAGACGTGTTTACGGAGTCTCAATGTAACGACCATGAATTTTAAACTCCTTATTTATTAAATATGTGATTTAATTTTAACGAGTTAGTTTTTTGAATTTATTTAAACCTTATGTGGTGGTGAGAATTTGTGAAATAATTAAAGGAAGTCACTAATGAGTTATTTAAATTAGTGGACTGACCTTAAGGATTTAATATCAGAGAATTGATGAGATTATTAATAATTAAATATTCAACTTATTTGAATATAGTGGCATGAATTGAACATAGTGATTAATTTCAATATTGAGTAATTAATCGATAACGTATGAAATTATTATTGTTGGAAATAATATATTAATGAACAAAGAAACAATGAATATAATATGTAATTATGTTTACTTAATTTACTGTTATACACAAGCATGCGATACTAAACCTCTACTATATGGTAGCTATCTATATTATACATAATGCAATGTAACATATTAATGTGGCGAATATTGCATATATGGACTATATAGTAAGATGAGATAAATTGAAGGTATGTGACACTATGTGGACATTCATGTATACCCTATTGTCATATAATAAGATCAATTATTAATTTATAATAATTTTATTGAGTTATTATAATTATATTATAATGATTATAATAACGAGTAATAATAATACCCAATTGCTTTATATTCGGTATTAAGGAAAATGTGCATTGATTATATGTTGTGTACCTATTCATTATTAATTGTTATTTGAGATAACATAGTATCACCCATTTAAATGTATATGGAGAACCTCCTCAAATTATAATTTTCTATTAATACTCGGATCATATTCGTTCGAAAAGTTCAAACTGCTCGGGCACGATTCGACATCGTGCGAGACTCGTTAGCTAAATGTGCCTCAATCAAACCATATTTTATACTCAATAAATTTTGTGAACCAAATTTGAGCAATTCAATACTCGACTCGACTCGGTTCATTTACACCATTATATATGACTGTTAAAGGTTATAGTTCGTGGTCTTGTGACCCTCAGTTGTACTTTGATTTTGATTTCTATTATTGATTCAAAAGTCAAATTCTTACATTGAGATTACAGTTCTTAAGTATAAAATCAAGCCAAGACTAACTAATTCGTAGATATAAAATTTACTCATCATAACCCCAATGGTCATGATGATGCCAATTAAAAATTTATCTTTGCACCTAGACCAAAGATATTCAACTATAACACCAATGGTCATGATCATTGTAGACACTCAAAATTTTGCTTTCTTATTGTAGACACTCGAAATTTTTTTTTCCTTGGACTAACCTTGCAGGAGGGTAAAAGCATAATTTTACTTCAGAGATAACCCCGAGGTAGGGCAAAAGCATCATTTCACCCCGAAGACAACCCCGTGGAGAAATCAAAGTGCAATGATGACCAAACACGATGCAGACCGAACGAGGATTGTAAAGCTGAGAATGTGGTAGCAAGAAGTTACTGCAGCAACTATTGAACTGCGAGCTATCCAAGACGAGCTAATTGACGACCCTCGAGAACCAGAAGATACATGTTAGCTAATTGAATCATCTTCCTGGACTTCGATTCTGTCAGAATTGGACTTATTTCACAGCTTTCCTCAAAGACTTTTTGGGATTTTTGGGTACAGAGCTCAACTTTCACCGGACCAAGACCAAAGGAACGAACTTCGATAAGGTAGGTACGACGGGGTCCAGCCGTAGGTACACCTATGGCTATACCTGCGATTGGCCCTGGGGCCTTTATCCAGCAGCTAGCAGCTCATTTAGAAAAAAAAATAAGAAGTTCGAGAGAGAAGCAGTTTTAGAGAGAGAAACCCTCGGGTCTCAACATATTTCACCACATTTGAGTTGTTTAATCTTACATCTTGTATACTTTAAGTGTCTAGAGTGATATAGAGTGATTTTAAGCCAAAAGAAGCTTGTTTCGTTGCTCCCCAAGGTAAAAAAACTCTTATTTTTGCTCATTTCCTTTGTAAACTTTGTTCAATGTACTAGATCTATGTTATATATTGCTTAAATCTTGTTAAACTCATTGTTATATTTATATTTGTTGTAGTAGTTGGTAAATCTAGAGTTTTTACCAGTTATTTTGTGCATAGTTAGTTGAAAATCAAGTCCAGAGGCTAGATCTACCTAGATCTACACCAGATCTAGCCCTTTAAATGGTTATGGAGCATGAAACTCTAACCTATATGCTAGATCGATTTAGATCCATGGTAGATCTTGAAGTTTTAATGCTTTTAATCGATCTCGATCACCCCATAGAGCCCTAGATCTATATCTAGAGGTGAATAGCTCGTAATAGGGATTTCAACCATTGAAATCACCCATTATCAGGTTTAGGACATGGTGTATACACATTTTAATTATAATAATGTGAGCCTAGGAATCCTGGGGTCGAGATCTAATGATCGGATCTTGACTAGATTCCCACGATGGACGTTACATTTGCTATGTAATGTTTAAATAATGTGCAATCATTGTACATGTAATATCGGATCTTAAAACGAGTTCGAGGGGTTAGTCCTAAGAATTCGGAGTTAAGATCCTATGATAGTGAAATTTATGGTTGTTGGTGTTTGGGTTCATCAAGATTTCTTTCATAACCGATGATGATCAGACCCTTTTTGGCGCTTTCTAGCATGCATTATCACTAAAAAAAAATTTCAAGTTAAAACCGCAAAGAGCTTTCATCAAAAATAAAGAGGGTTAGCATAGATTTAACTAGGATGAATAAATGGAAGTATCAAAGGACCTCGATTCCTATTTTACGAAGGATTTGAAAACCCTGTTTTCCAAAACGCTACTTCTATATATTTGTTCTAAAAATGAACTTTTATCTAAATTGAATCCTTTGTGCATAGGTCCCAAGAGGTACACCACTACTTTTGAAATCATTTCATAGACTTAAGTTAATAAACGAAAGTATCAATGGATCTCGATTCCTATTTAACGAAGGATTTGAAAACCTTTTTTCCCCAAAAATGTCATTGTTATATACTTTTGTTTAAAATGAACTTTTATCTAAATCAAATCCTTCTTGCATAGGTCCAAATAGATACAACGCTACTTTCAAATAACTCAAAAATGAGACTTAGAATAATGAATAAAATCAAAACACTTATCACAATCAAAGCACACACACACACACACACACTTTATACTTAGGAAATCAATAAGATGCGGTAACCGTGTTTTCACGAAAGTCGGGGGGGGGGGGGGTGCCTAACACCTTCCCCTATCTTAAGCAAGCCCCCGAACTCTATTAATCTCATGTTTCCAGACTAATTCTATGGAGTCACATATTGTACCATATTGCGAAAATCTTCAAAACCCCGATGAGTTGGTACATCCATTTAAATTATACCAACTGGCGGCTCTATCTAATTCGGTCCAATCATAATCATTAACATTAATCATAAAAATTGATCTTTTCAAGTTCGTCAACAATCATGTCTATCCTTTCCTGAAAATCTCACCTTTAAATAAATTAATCGACATAGAGAAACACAAAAGGTAAGAACCAAGTTCAGGGAAGTCGAGAATTCTTTTCTCGGTGTCGACATGTGGCGACTCCGCTGGGGATTTTAGAGGGCTTAAGTCGTGTCAAACTTTTTGATTTCCATTATGTGTTTACATATTGTGTGAATGATCTTTGTGTGTGATAAATGTCTCAATCTTTAAGCGCTTTATGTTAGTGCCTCGCACAATGTCATCATTTGCATCCGGTGAGGACGATGAATGTATGTGATTGTATTTGTGTGATTCCTCCACCAGGAGGCGAACCCGTCGGTTGTTTATTACTGGACACTATAGAGTGTTCTCTTGTGAGGCTCAGGAAAGGCACCACTCAGATCTGCTCTAATTTAAAAATGGATGTTTTCATCTAGTAAATTGTGAAGATTTGAGAACCAATTTTAGAAAGCCCGTGAGAGTAATCCTAAGATATGTCAGCCTCTGATAAACCAAATGCGCGAAATGTTTCTTCTTGCCCTGCTACTTTCCGAATATATATAAATGTCATCCATTATAACTGTCATTTATATTTTCTGCTTATTTTGTCATCAAATCGACTGACCCCTTATTTTATAGGAAAAGATTAAAAAACCCTAAACTGAAGCATAGCATAACATGCATCCATATCATCTACACATATCAAGACTAAACTAGATGTCGATTTTTGTGTAGATTGGTCCAAGAACTCGATTCTGAGCCAAAAAGGCATGATCACCACCAGCCAAACTGGCCAAAGGCAGTTCATCAAAACCTATTCCCATAGCTCAAGAGGAGTTTGAGGAATTTAAGAAATAAATTATTGAGATGACCGTCCTGTTAAGAGAACAGTGTAAAGTAACTCATGAGCCCAAATTGAAAACTTAGACCGAAGCCTCTATTCTGGGAGATATGCAAGTACTCAGGAAGGAAGGTGAGACACGAATATCTACCCTGGCATCCCCAATCAACATCAGTTCTGCCAAAGAGGCCCCTGATAAGAATCTGGCAAAGGAAGTTATAGACCTCCGAGAGGACAGAGAAACTAGAGACATCAGGAATAAAGTTAGACAGATAGAGGATGCCATCCGGTCTATTAAGGGGACTGGATCCCATGGGAGTGTGAATTACTCTGACTTATATATTTTCCCAAAGGCAAGATACCCAGATAAATTTTAAGTCCTAGAATTTGAAAAGTATAATGGATTGGGTGACCCCTACACTCACTTGAAGGTCTATATAGGTGAACTTGGATCCTATGTTGAGGATGATAGCCTCCAGATGCAGTTGTTAAAAAAGAACCTTACTGGTGAAGCCTGAATTTGGTACGCCCGGATTGATAACTCCAAGGTCCATGGTTGGGAAGATTTAGCTCACACTTTCCTCAACCAGTACAACTTTCAATCCCAATTGGCCCCTGATCGCTACCAAGTGACCAAAGTTAAGAAACTGAGCAATGAGTTGTTCAGGGAGTACGCGCAGAGGTGGAGGCGTATGGCAGCCCAAGTCAGCCCACTAATGGATGAAGCTGAGATGGTGATGACTTTCATTGATATCCAAGAAGCACCTTATTACAAAAAAGTCCTAGCAGGAATCGACAAACAATTCTCTAAAATGATAAAACATGGGGAAATGGCATAAATGGGTTTAAAGTCCTGCAAAATAAAAGACCTCGCCACCTTGGAGGTAGTGGCAGAGCATATACAGTCGGACAACTACTCGAGCGCTCCCAAGAGGGTACATAAAATGAAGGAAGAAGATGTCTCCTTGATACTACAAGGAAAATCCATGAATAAGAGCAATCACCCGCCTATATAGAAGCAAGGCAATTATCATGCATTCCAGCATCCTGCGAATCCCCGCAATCCTACCGCACTAACGGTCGGGAAAACAAGCGAAGAAGGATATTCACCCCCCTGGGGGACTCGTTAGAGAATATATTGGCATTGCTGGTAGCATAAAAGAAGATCACTGAGCTCGCTCCACCTATTAATCCTAATGGAAGACAATTTGATCCCAATAAGAAATGTGCTTATCATTCCAGAGCACCGGGGCATGACACTCAGGACTATTGGACTTTAAAGCATAAGATTCAGAACCTTATTGATAGTGGGGAAATTATGGTGAAAAAGCCGAATCAGCATAATATTCAGGACAACCCTATACCTCAGCATAATGTAGAGGGAGTTAATATGATCAGCGTGGGAGGTCAAGAAAATCGCAAATACCTGAGGAAATTGGGAGAAGCCCCCATTATGGATGATCCTGCAATCTGGGGTTACCTACAAGAAAGATATACGGTGGAGCAAGATTTGGCCACTACCAAGGTACAGGTAGACCAATTAGTGGACCTAATCGTATAACAACACCAAGTGACCAGACAGATGATCGACCAAGTCCTACAAGGGCATATCAACACGACGAGGGAATCTAGATTTCACCTATGATGGGAATCTGATGCCAAATGAAAGTTTACCCTACTTGGGAAATCTAGGGAAGAAATCCTACAAATAATGATCAATGAAGGAAAGATCACAGAGTTCTCACCACCCCTGGATCCTCGATCAAAGTGTTTCGACCCCAGTAAGATATGCCTTTATCATTCAAATGCCCCTAGACATGCCACGGACGAATGTTGGGCTCTTCATTGTCTCATTTAGAATATGATCGAATTTGGCAACCTGGAGATGATAAAGGAGATTGAGATCTTTCCTGATGAAGAGATAGTTTACCCTCGAAGGGTGGAAAGTTCAGAAGAAATGGTGGCAGTTATCAATTGCGTAGAAGGAACTTCCGCTATGCCTATAGCCATCCGAGGATTGTCTAACATGGGGGATAAGATTCTAATGGAAATAGCTGTTCCAATACCGGTGATATTAACTCCTCGGTCGCAGATCTCCGTTTTTAGTCTAAAAAAGCTTCTTTGGAATTATGGAGATGGTATATGGTTGGAGACCGATTGTACTGCAATCCTGCCAAAGGATAACCCATTGTACCTCCCCGGCCAGGTACTGAAGCCAACAAATAAGATAGTGGGAAAAGTGCCACTAGGGAAAATTATTGGTTTCCTTAATAAGGTGGGACATAGCGAAGCAAGAGAGGTGAATCAGCCAAAAGAGGCACCGCCCCAAATCTTCATCCTAGACCTGGTGCTAACCTCCAAGGACCACCGCTATATTTTAATCAAGGTGTTAGAGGAGGCTCACCTACCCAAAACTATTAATAATGATTGGTCAAGTCCTGGACAGTAACATGATATTCTTCACTGACGACGATATACCAGCCGAAAGAACCAGGCATCGCAAACCATTACATATCGCGGTTATATCGTCAAGGTAAATAATAGGAGGCGTGCTTATTGATGGGGGCTCATCCTTGAATATCTTCTTTTATGATACCATGGAGAGGATGAATATCAACCCGAACAATATTGAAGATAGCCATATGGTGGTACGAGCTTTCGACGGGTCATGAACAGATGTGGTGGGGGAAATTGAACTTCCCATGGAAATTGGTCCATTCACGTTAATATATCCTTCTAAATATTGAACATTACTATCGGGTATAACCTGTTTCTTGGGCGACCATGGATTCATATGGCTGGAGTCGTTCCGTCCACTCTTCTTTAGCAATTAACATATAACTTAAGTATATACTATGTGTATATATATAGTATACAACTTAGTGTATTAGCAAATGCTGAGTTACATTGTCCCTATATAAGAGTCCATTTCCTCTTCACGTGTATGCCCACATGCTATGTTACACTAGCCTCTCTTCTTCTCAAATTCATCAATGCTAGCTAATGATTTCAAGAGGTGTGGAGTTCATGATGAACTCACCAACTATTCAACCACCAATCCTTAACCATTGCACAAACACTCATTCCTTTCGTTTAATCTAATGGAGAATTGCAAAGTCTGTGTAAATATTTATCTATAAATATAGCTCCCCTTCTCCTCATTTCATTTGCTGAGGATTTCAATTAAGTTAGGAAGGAGTATTATAGTAACATTGTGAGTATCATAGTAACATTATTGATTTTTTTTAGCAGCAAGTTCATTTACAGAGGTATAACTCCATTTCAATTTCTATAAAATTCTTTATCTTTGATTCTTGGAATTAAGCATGTAATTGTTGATAATTGATTTGGAATATGTTGTTTAGTGTTATACAAGATGTTAAGCATGTTCGAATTGCAATGTGTTATGTTAGAATTAATTTTCGTAGAAAAATTTCTGAGTTGGGCTAAGTTCTGTCGTTGCTGGGCAGCTACTGTCACTGGCCAACAGCCTGCGCAGCTGCGCCAGTTATGTACTGGCCAGCGGCGCAGCTGCTCCAGTATCAGCTTCCAGATTCTATTTTCTGTTAAGTGCTGTGACATACTAACATGTGATATACCATTGAAACAAGCTTGTGAACATGATTTAAATGTAGATATTAGTACAATGACATGATATAAGTATGTAATCGTTGATGCTACACGTATATGCCATGACCATATGTTTTAAAAAGGGAAACTTGTAATTTCAAAAGTGAACCTTGTCATGAACGTATCACATGAACATTCTGATTTTATGAACATGATAGTATAGTTTATATTGACATGAAATGCGAGTCTAAAGTGTGTTCACACACTAACATATGTGATTGCAAGATTCGGACGATTTTGAAATAAGAAACTTATGAACTTTGAAAAGAAAACTTGACCAAGGACGTTGTCTTGTGATTTCTGACCATGTGAGAACTTTTATGTGGTTTAGATATGCATTCTAATACATGTGAGTCATGACTACAATGCACTTAACATGTGTTATGATATCTTGTTGACTTAATGTGATTTTCGATGTGAAAACTTCGAATGAGAAAACTAAATAACGTCGATTACCATGAAAATGATATTATGATCATGCGAGCATGCGTATTAAAGTTCATTATACCTATAAGCATATTAACATAGACCTCGTTTGGTCAAAGCGTGAATTTCGCATATGCACGTATTCATAAGAAATGAATTTCTGAAGCATGAACTACGTGATTAAAGTATATGCGTGTAGTATACTCGAGCATGCATATTAAATATTGTTTAGCCTTGTTATGTGATAACATGACTTTAGTAACCGATTTTGAAGCATGAACGTGTATTGCTTAAAGTATGTGAATGGTCGGCATAAAGACATATGATTTTGAATTGAATAGGGTGAGCATGCTAGGATTCAAATTTGAAAGTATATTCTTGAAGCATGATTAATTTGAAATGCTAAATATTCAAACCTACGTTGATGTATAGAAACTAGGTGTTCTAAAACTATTAAATCAAGGACAGAGTTAATTGTTTATAGACTCAGTCGTAGTGATTGACTTACATGAATTACGTGATAAACTTATATGATAAGTAGATGCTTGTAAGTATAGACTTATATTGGTTTACACATGCTAATTGAAAGGCCGACTTATTAATATTAGGTCGTTTCAACGCAAGTTAATTAAAGCTAGAACTTAATTGTAGCTGAGCAATTAGGCAAGTCTCCGAACTTCACTTTTTGGTTGTGCAAGTTCTTTAATTCTTATTTGTGCAAGTATTCTAAATTCTTGCACTACCTTATTCAATGAATCGTGTAAGCGAGTTTCTTAACTTCACTTGATTTGAATGCATGTTCCCTTACACTCTTTATTGTGCAAGTTCTTATCCTTCTCATATTGTATTGAGCAGGTTATTATCGTATTGATAGTTAATTATTTAAAGCTTGAACTTTATTTCCAAGCATGCTATTAGGTGGTTTAATTACTTTACAATTATTCCACATCGATATTATTGTTATTCACACTTGGTGCACTTGAGTTCGTACAGTCTTGGACTTGTACCTTATTTAAAAGTTCTATAATTCTTGAACTACGTCAGATAGAGTCTGAACCCTTGTTCGGTCAGACAATTGTATGAAGTTTTATAAAAGCTATCCAAACTAATTGATGGTATGGATTCTTAGACTGATAAGAACACCCCTTATATATAGGGGAGTACCCCAGGTATCTAATATAAGATACAAACAGCAGAGTTGAATGTTATGCATATACATGGCGTATGCAAGGCTGATCCCCTCAAGTACTATTCTGTAGCCAGTAGCCAAAGGGTCAATCAGCTATTGATTCCGTTGGAGTTTTATAGTTCGAAGTTTACTTGACTATCAATTATTCTAAAAGCAATTATTATTCTTGCTTCCGATATTCATATTGTTGAATTCATTGTCAGATATTTTCTATTTATCATGATATATCCTTTATTGTTGTATTTAAACTTGCTGAGCAAACTTGTTGCTCATTCTTGCTATATCATGACTTATATTGCAATTAAGCCCGAGACTTCAGGGAAGGACAAGGGTAAAGGGAAGATGTAGGATTAGTTTGCAAGGAGCAGACTTTATCTTTATGTTTAATTAATTATTGTTATGTAATATGAACTCTAATGACTATTCTAGGGTATGTTTGTATTTAAGGTTATCGAATCTTGGGACTAGTAACACCTTTTGAATGAATGACGTACGTTTATTATATTCCGCACTTTAGTTATCATATGTTGTTTAGAGGTGGATGTTTAGTATTGTTTCGTGACGACCGGACCGGGGTCAGAGGATCCGAATTTGGGGGTGTCACACTCAAGCTTACCATCCTTCTTCTCGATAGTAGTCTGCTAAGTAACTGACTGCTCCTTCAGCTCACAAACGGTATCCTGTAACTCTATGTTACGTTCATACAACTTATCGTACATCTTAGCACTGATAGAATTTGGTGGGAACTCATCAGGGTCTTCATCCTCCTCCTCAGCTGCCTCGGCCTCAACCTCAATCTCCTTAGAGTCCTCCTCTTAGTCAAACACTGGCTCATGCTCCCGACCAACAACAGTGATTAAAGGAGATGGATCTCTACGAACCAACTACTCCCAGACTGTGTGAATGCCTCGGGGCTCCTCCTTAATAGCCACTCGGGGTACAACCTCCCTAAGCTGACTGGATCCTCCAACATCCGACATCATGACAATTAAAATTTTAAGTATTTAATTATTACGTGTTGCTAATCGATACTCACGCAAGTATATAAATATAAACACATAGCGCATATGGTAAGTTATTATCTTTCTTAGAACTCGATGAGAGTTATCACCACTATGTTATCGAAGGCTACTACCCTAAGGTTTTCCCCCACCTATGGTTCATAACCTACAACTTTGATACCAACTTGTGACACCCCCAAATTTAGGTACTTCAATTTCCATGGGATTTGGTGTTCACTGTTCAAATATCATATATCTATCTACCCATAATAAATGCATCTCATGAAATAGATAGAAATAAATCCATCATCTCCCCTTATGGGGTTACAACATCTGAATAATACATAAATAAATCAATCCCAGGTCATACTAACCTTAAGCATCTGTGCGAAAACATAAACAAATAATAAGTCTTAAACAACATCAAGTCTTAAACATAAACAATCTCAAATTAAATAACAAGTCTTTAACACTTGTTAACTTTTCCCTTGCCTTTTTTAGTGGAAGGCTCGTCAGGTCTTTTGTTCTTAACTGCAATGTTATTATGCAAGAGTGAGTAAGATTGCCCACAAGTATACAAATATAACAATATAATAACATGCGAGTGAATCAAATACTTCTGAATAAAAAAAACTCGACTTTTGAATCAAGAATGAATAGCAAGAATCAAAAGAGCATCTGATGGTCATAAGACCTTGAACTATGTCCCAGGTTGTTAAGTATTTCTACTTTAAACCATTAACAGTCATAAGACTATATGGACTCTACTACTCGTACTTAGGGGATCAGCCCTTAGTACCATACTGTGCACAATATCTCAACGCTAAAGCGTAAATAATCCCCTATAACAGGGTTGCTCATCTCAGTTTGACATCAGAGTCCGCACCAAAAGAAGTTTGGTTTGGATAAGCTCAATAATAGTTCTAGAATTTAGAACGCTCATCAACTATGGACTAGTCGAATCGATAAGGGTTCGCTAGCCTTACAAGGTTCAACAATAAATGATATTCAAATCGAATAATAGATCTTAAGAGTATACAATCGAATAAGTATTGTATAACTAAAGTAATACTTTAAAGAACTTATAATATCTCATATGGAACTTAACTTGAATGAACAAGAATAAGAACTTGCATCATGATTAATAATTTAAGAATAAAAAGCTTGTTCAATAACTGATTGAGTTTAGAAAACTTGCTTAACATAAAAATAAAGTTTTAGGAAACTTACTCAACAATAGTAAATTAGGTATAAAATAGTTGCTTAATTTAAAGAGTATAGATAAGAAAACTTGCCTCGTGCACAAGCTACAGTTATAATTACAATTCAATTCCTCAACATTCTACATCTTACATTATGTATACGATATCGATTAGTTTTCATAACTAATATGTTTAACTGTTGAAATTTTCACTTAAGTTCAACTTAGCAACTTGGTTCACAAACCTTAACTTGTTGACTAACCACATAACATACATCTGAATCACAACATGCATAATACACAAATGTTACTCTTAAATGGTCAAAAATCACACTTTATGACAATAATATTCAAGTTCGCACATAACTAGTTATATTGAAGCTTCAAATTATATTTTACATGTAAACAACAAGTTATAATAATGTATTACATGTTCATCATGTTATCATGTTCGTTAGGTTAGGTTAACTCATCATGTTATGACTTAAAAATACAACAAAGGGTCAAAATTTTATTTTTTCTGAACCACCCCCGCTGGGGCGGGCATGGTTTCTGCAGAAGGCCCACTAGGGCGGCTCCAGAGCCCGCTGGGGCGAGTGGCCTCAGCCGGTTCAGTGACAGTTCGCGAAAATTTTCAGAAAAGGCCAAATAAATCCAAATTAAACAAATACATTGATTCCCATAAAGTATAAACTTCACATGAACATCAAATAATGATTCTAACATACTTTTAACATTTTAGATCACGTAATTACTCAAATCAAATCACATAAATTCACTGTTTTTGGTATTTTCAAAAGTTTCGAGACAAATCATGAAATTCAACGTTACGGATTCGTTATAACTCCGAATACATCCGTTTAAAGTTCGTTTTATTTATTTAAACATGTATAATCATAATCCACTGTCAATTTTATGTTAACTAATCAATTAAAGCATACAAGTTTGTACATAAGGCCATATTCGTGTTCTTCATACTTTTCATAATCTGTAAATCATGAAAATCCACTTAAGGCATAATTACATGAAATTGATTGTTTTAAAACATATATAAGTGATAGAAAACATATTATGAACATATATACAAAGATCATCAAACTCTTCATTCACAGAGAACTTAAATATGCTTTTAATGGAGAAAACATGAAAACATGAATTAGAGACTTAAGATGAGGGATTACCCTTGCTACTTTGTTTATATGATTCAAAGATGATGATAGAGACTTTTCAAATTCTTCTCCCTCAATCTTTTCTCTCAATTTCTCTGAACTATTCTCTCTGTATTTTCTCTCAAACTTTACTAAACTGATATGATATGAACTGGTATATGATATAAGTTATAATACGTATATAATATAATATGTATATAACTGACGATGTAATGGTCAGTTAATCCCCACTAAGGATTAACTGCTCCAACTCCCATTAAGGCCATGTTTGGTTGCCCTCTTATATACTCATTTCCCATTATTTTAATTAATGTATTTAACATATAGTTTAATATCACACTTAATTAATCAGATAATCTTATTTAAATTTAATTAAATAAAATATAATAAATTCACATTAAATCACATTATCACATATTTAAAAATTCTCCTTTATTAATTATATCAAATAATTAAACCTCTAATTAATTATTAACTTAATTAGGATAACATCATGCTTATTAAATAATTCATTTAATCAAATAAACTCAATTAAAGACATACTTTGAACTATAAAATTACTACACATTAATTTAAATAATGTAACACATAATTAAATTAATCTACCACAGTTCCATCAAATAATTATTTAACTCAATAATTAAAACATCAATAATTCAACAACTAAATCATCAAATTTTTTTATTTAATTCAATAAATATTCAAATTAAATTACAAAATTCTCGTTCGTCACAGCTCCATTACAAACGGGTCTTCATGCGTTCCTTGTTTATTGGTCTCCAATTTTTCAAAATAATTCTAACTAATTCTATTACATAAAATATTTACATTAAATATAAACCTTAATCAACAGTCAAGGGGAAGTACATAGGATGGAGATAAAATTTCCATCAAGAAAAATTAGAGAAGACGAGGTACGCAGACCCCATTTAATAAAACTCTTACATTCAAGCATTCAACTAAAATAAAATCCAATCTCATTGGTCAATAGTCTATAATTAACCCTATTTATTATCATACATATCACCATATGCATCAATATAATAAGTAAAATAATTAATATATACATTAATATCGATTTAATGGGCAATTCTAGTTAATTTTGAAATTCAATTTCAACTCTAATTAGTTATCATGGAATCCAATTCTAACTCTAATTAGTTAGCATGAAATCCAATTCTAATTAAAATAAACATATTTATTTTAATCCAATTCCAAATCTAATAAACTCTGTTATTAATCTGGAATTACAGAAAAATATATAATTTTCATTTTAATTAAAATAAATATTTTATCTTAATTTAAAATCAAAAATAAAATAAATTTTATTTTTCAGGAGAGTGACGCCGCTAGTGAACTAGCATCCGGCGCTGCGGCGCCACGTCAGCAGTTTTAAAAAAACCGAGGATGGCGCTGTAGCGCCCTGATTTTACTATAATCAGGCGATGCCGCACCGGGTCACCCTTCCAGAGCCCGAACTGGCGCTGCAGCTCCAGTTAGCAGAAACAATTTTTCCAGTTCGCAAATTATGCAGTTTTTCTCTAAAAACATGATTCCTAGCTAACAATTATGCTCAATTAAATTGTTCAAAACACATATCAATATATATATATCAAATAAAAGCAATTAATAACTCGCATAAAGGTTTGGCTCTGATGCCACTGTTAGGTTTGTAAAATCAAAATAGCATGCAGCAATTAAATACATAGCAACGGAAGTGTAAAAATACAGTTTTAAAATTTTACAAACCATAAACTCGGATCATCATTTATGCGCAATTATTAATTTAAATGAAAGAGATGAAGAACTAATCATACCCTTGAAGATTCAAGTTTCCTCAATTACGGGTTCAACTCCAATCCTTTCCTTGTTTGACTTGAATCTACGTGGTGTGATTCCTTCCTTTGATCAACGTCAGCCACCCAAGTGTTTGGCCTCTAGAGGTGATCCACCAAGGATGAACAAGTATTAAGAAGGTGGGTTATTCTCTAGAAAATGTGTGCTCTCCTAACTCTTTGAAAAAGCATTGGTCCTTAATAAAAATAAGACTCCTCTTATTTATAGATGTAGGTAACCCTCCTAACCATTTTAGGATTAAGGTTTTATATTAATTAATTAAACTCTTTTAATTAATTAAGCTTCCTAATCTTATTAGGAGCAATTAATTTACCTCCTTTAATTAATTTACCTCCTAATCTTATTAGAAATATGGGAGAATACTTTTATTAATTAATTTCCAAACTCCTTTAAGAATTTAAATTAGTAATAATAATAATAATAATAATATGACTCCTCTTATTAATTTATATTTAATATTTCTAAAATAATAAATAATAAATATTAAGTTATTTAATTTATTCTATCACCATAGATTAAATTAAATACACTTAGCTTATTATTAAGATTATGTCATTTGCTTCTTAAATAAATATTCTTCCTTTTATAGTGTGACCCTTTAGGTTCTCCATATTAAACTAGTTGTGGATAAATTAATTAGAATAATTCTAATTTTATTTAAATAAATAAATTAACTATTAATTTATTTAAATAAATAATATTTATTTTACAATAAGGTTAAGCCCCCTTAGCGCTCAACGACTTTCTAGATAATATAGATTTCAACATCAATCATAAAAGAACCTTTAAGTAAATAGTTACTGTACAATTCATTCATTCTACCATACAATGTCCCAATTAAATATAAGACATAAATTTACTATCAAGTCTTATTTTATTTAATTATATGTATTCCGATCCTAAATGCACAAACTCCGATAATGCAAATTAGAAACTGCTTTCTAATTTCATTCTGCATTGGCCAAGGACTACTGAGTTGTCATTTATCGAATCACATATGACATTCACTTCTTTTACTAGA
Source organism: Panax stipuleanatus (assembly GCA_020205555.1). Lineage (NCBI taxonomy): Eukaryota > Viridiplantae > Streptophyta > Magnoliopsida > Apiales > Araliaceae > Panax > Panax stipuleanatus. The sequence goes on from CM035120.1 coordinate 118,640,390, forward strand.
AGTGGTAGATCCTTTATTCATCATTCATTATCTTCATGTATAATTAATTATACCCAAACATACCCTTTGATATACCCTCAGGGTCTTAAGGGACATGTCAAAGTATAACTCATCATACATAAGATACTATGATGATCTCAAGTCTCATGATTACTTGTACTACTATCACTAAAGGAATTCTTATTGATAGGCGAGTAAAACTCTATTAGGTATTCCTTAGCGAGCCGCGTTCAGTTTTCTTATTCTCCAATAAGCACCTACATACTTGCTTTAGTGTCTCTACACAAATGATTATGAGATCAATCATTCTCTTCCAAAGAGCAAGCAACGTATGTACAAATCTATCCGGATTCAATAATCCCTTATTTAGTAATCCCTCGATTGAGAACTATTTTAGTTTTAAGCTATTTAAGAATTGAGATCTCATTAGCATGATCATCATCATGATTCTAAAAGCATTGCTTAAAACTATGAGTTTGTCACATTTAAATATAACAACATTATGTAGATAATATAAACGCCTTTAAATAAATAATTCTTTTATTAATAAATGAATAAGATTGTGACGCCCCTAGAATAGGTCCAATCCACCCAATCCATTCTGAGTCGCCAAACACATGGTACAGAATCCAAATACAAACTTTTATATAATACAGTCGCGCCAAATATGACAATACAAGCTGTGAGCTTCAATACATATCGTATATAATATGAAATATAAATGCTCAAATTCAGTTCTCAACAGTTACAATTATTAACACACTATTATACAAAAATAGTGAGGACTACTACTGCTCTAACTCTGTCCATCACTCTGTTCCCCGACTAGTCCCTGCGACATTCTCATTTCCTAAAGAGGACAATAGAATAAAAGGGTGAGCTCAACTAGCCCAGTAAAGAATATTATGACTAAAATAATGAAGAATAAATTATCGTTAGTCTTCAACAAATCAGATAAAATATTATGGACAACAAGTTTTAGATCAACAACCGCAGCGGAAAATAACAATTTATCAGAAGAGTTAAGTAGAAAATGATTTCTACTATCTTCTATGATTTAAAAGTCCATAATTAATATTTTATTCCTGTAACATCAATCAATATATATCTTGAATCAAATATTCATCTTTGCACAACGGGCCAAAGATATTCATTTGTATCACCAGTGGTCATGTTCATCTCAACACCTGTCCATCTTTGCACTACGGGCCAAAGATATTAATCAGATAATCATTCATCTTTGCACTACAGGCCAAAGATATTCATTAAATAATCATTCATCTTTGCACTACAGGCCAAAGGTATTCATCAAGTAACCATTCATCATTGCACTACAGGCCAAAGATATTCGTTTATATCACCATTTAAGACTGAAGATGATGAAAAACAATATTAATAACGAATCTAGTGAGATAAAGGACAAAGATTAGGGATTCGTAAATTAGTTTATCCAAGTTCAAGAATACTCCATAATAATCAATTGTGGAGCAAAATTCAAGAATGAAGATCAAAACCTGGATCCAATCAAAGACATGAACCATAACAGACAACTTGGACAAAGAAAATAAAATTTAATTTTTCTGTGAATAGTACCGTATTCGTGAATAGTGCCGTATACGTGAATAGTTCCGTATACGTTAATAGTAACCCCGACATGAAAAGATAAAAATTTCATAAGAAAAATCATACTTCATGAATAGTATCGTATTCGTAAATAGTGCCGTATACGTGAATAGTTTCGTATACGTTAATAGTAACCCCGACATGAAAAGATAAAAATTTCATAAGAAAAATCATACTTCGTGAATAGTATCGTATTCGTAAATAGTGCCGTATACGTGAATAGTAATCCAGACATGAAAAGGTAAAAATTTCATAATAAAATTCATACCAATATTTCAGTAAAATGATATTGAAAGCAATAACATCATTTACGAGAAAAACATAACATCCCTTACGAAAAAAATAACATCCCTTACCTCAAAAGACAAGTACTTCTGACTGGAATATCGGATATAATGCTTGAGAATACTTGCACTGCTTATCAACTCTCAAAGTATCTAAATACTCATAAAAATACGCTCGATATTATAGAGAGAGAAAACTTCTGATTCTGGTGTGATTTTCAATTCTAATTTAGCACCCTATTTATAGGAAATGCTTAGCACACAAATGTTAATTAAAATCAATATATGTAAACCATTTTTGAAATATCAATTTTCAGCCAAAAACACACCAGCAAAGGACAAGTGGGTCCCTCTCCTTCTAGAAGATTTTCCACCAAAAATGTTTTAAACATTTTCTGTAACAAAAATCAATTCAGATCCAATATTCAGGAACTTCAATAATTCATAATAAATAGCCCTTTATCAGAAAAATACGAATCTTATGTCCATTTCATATGAATTTTAATTCTCTACAACTTTGTAGAAGAAATTTTTTCCAAATTTCGAACGAAAATGACCCAAATTTACATACGGAGCATTAATTATTTTCAAAATCCTCCACCACCAATCACCTTTTTCTTTCTTTTCATCCTTTCACATAATTTTTCACTAATTATCTCTCTTCTCTCTCTCTCTCTCCCCATCATCCACACACACACACACACACACACAGATATATATATATATATATATATATATATATATATATATATATCTCCCATCAATTAACTCATGTAGAGTTAATTTTCTACACTCAAGTAACCTAAGTTACTCAACCTTCCAACCACGATCCAATCTCATCATATCTACACATAAATATGTCTATCCCTTTCTCACTAATTAACCCAAATAGGGTTAATTCTCTAGTAATACACAACCCATGGGGAGTCCACTAACTCCACCTTAGTTAAATCACTACACACACACACATATTTTTAATAAAAACAATCCAAACCCAATTTGCTCTCTTCCTCCTCATTTTATTCATATATTGTGCATTCATTGTAAAAATATCACCATTATTATATTATTATATTACTACATCATATATTTATAATGTAATATTACAATAATATATTTGAATGAATTATTTTATCAGAAAAGATAAAATATCAATTCTCAATAATTGTCTCTTTTGTTGAAAATTCCTCCCTTAATATCCACAATGAATAAATATTTACTTATCATTTCTATCAATAATTAAGTATTCACAAATAATATTACAGAACCACAATATTGACAACCAGGTCATTCCCAGGAAAGAGGGGGCTTTCCGATAAGAATTTCTCCTTACTGGCGCACAATTACCTAACCCCTTTCCTAGACATAACTTCCTTAGCCATTGCCAATAATGCTGTCTAATAATATTATTCAAATAATATGAATTATTGATTTGAATAAAGTAAAATACTGTGCAATGACAATTATTGAAACAACAATAATATAAAATACTGTGTAATACCGTGTGCTACCGTGCAACAACACGTATTATTTTATTTTAACCACTGGGTATTTCAATAGTTTTAACGGTAACAACTACGCCGTTATTTATAGAAAACGTATTCTTGTCGTTTTCTTCATCCAACAGTTTTTCGTTATAGGGCCCACAAATGGCTGCGCCGTTGTACGAATATTCCCCGACAACAAAAATATTCCATGACCAAACAAATATTCCCCGACAACAAGAATATTTTATAACCACTTGCTTATTTTGAAATATTTGTGCATTTTTCCCATAACTTATCAAATCAACCCCTTACTATTTCAAAATAATATATAGAGAAAATTTAAATTTATTCATAAAAAGTTAGGGTCTTACAAAGATTGTTACAAAGTAAATGCTTCATCATATCAAATATGATTAGCTTGTATGCATACTACTTTCAAATATGATATGTAATTATCAAGAAAACTGTATTAAACGGTTATGGGATTAAAGAATGTTCCGAATCTAAATCGAATACATAATGTTAGAAAAAAAAGTAAACGTAAAACACTTAAACCGACGTGAAGGTGTTGAGTGTATGCGTGAGTTAAACGTGCTTAACCTACACACCGTGTATGGCTTGATAGTAAGGTAATAAAGAGTAATGAATAACGTATAACGTTGGAAAAGCTGAGTTAATAATAATAACTTGAATAATGTTCCGAGTCGAATGAAACCAGATATTGTAGGATATAAAATGAAGATAATGTAAAATGCGTAAAAGCTATGAACGTGTATGATTAGCATTGAATGTTCGTTCTTAGCATACAAAAGATTGTATAACTTAGACGATATAAAACAAACGGGAAATATGACATTAATTGTCAGAAAGTCGTAATGAATGATAATTAACTTAACGAACATTAAAAATTTAATGATTTGGATATGTTACGATAAAAAGAAGAAGATGATGATGTAAAACTGTTAAAGATGATGATTGTAAGAACTAAGACATCTCCGTATGTTGTAACGCCGAAAGGCGGTAAAGAAAGTTGGTTGCATGGGTTTAAGTTATAAAACACGAACCATAAGGATTAAAGTTAAGATTAAACCAATGTGTAAGTCAAATATATTTGACTAATTGGTATGTGTTATCCTTATGTGATATATAGGGATTTCGAGAAGAAGTATAACGTAAACTGTTAGTTATCGGAGGCACAATAGTTATCTAGAAGGGGGGGGGGGGGGGGCGTTGAATAGATATTTTAAGATTTTTGCTTTTCAAAAATAACTTAAAAGATTTGTTAATTAAATAATTAATTAACCACAACAGAATATATGATTTAATTGTTCCCCTTAAGATAAAACCAAGTTTATAGTTCAAACAGAAGTTATAATAGATATGGAAGATATGGCAGTTAGTGAATAACAGAATGTAAATGACACAGTTGTTTTAAGTGGTTCAGAGCACTCAAGACTCCAAATCCACTCTTCTACTCCACAAGTAGGAAATCCACTAAGGATATAAGTACAGCTTTTGAATCACTAAGATTCCTTCAAAACTAGCAGTCTTAGAACTTCTAGTTCACTAAGAACTCTTCAAGCCCAGCAGACTTGGAACACTAGTTCACTAAGAACTCTTCAAGCCCGGCAGACTTGGTTGCTCTGTTGATGAGAGTTTGTTCTTTGTAGTGCTACTCAGTTGCCTTTAAGCATAAGTTCTGAAGAACTGAGTAGCAAAGCAAGATATTTCTTTTTGGATCGTAGAGTTTGGCTTTGTCAGATGTTCTTGAGATATGTGCATACTTGCTTAATCTGAAATCTTCAATCTGTTTGCCTTATGTAGGAGCCTTTGAATTCTTCCCGTTGAAAAGCTTCTGTTTGAGCATTTAATGTTCCAGACGTTCTAAGCACTTGATGTTGACTTTCTGAGAATATGGTGAACTCCTTTCTGACTTGCCTGACACTGCAGACTACTTTTGTGACGCCCCCAAAATAGGTTCAATACCAACCTATTCTGAGTCGCCAAATACATGGTACAGAATTCCAAATACAAATCTTTTATAACAAACAGTCGTTCAAAATACGACCATTCAAACTGTGAGTTTCAATACAAATCGTATATAATATGAAATATAAACATTCAAATTCATTCCTTATTCATTACAATAATTGTCTCACTATTTTATAAAATAGTGAGGACTTCTACAGATCTAACTCTGATCATCACACTGTTCCCCGACTAGTCCCCGCGATATTCTCATTTCCTGAAGAGAACCATAGATGAAAAGGGTGAGCTCAACTAGCCCAGTAAAGATTATTATGACTAAGATAATGAAAAACAAATTAACGTTAGCCTTCAATAAATCAGATAAAATAAAATGGACAACAAGTTTTAGATCAATATTCGCAGCGAAAATAACAATTCATTAGAAGAGTTAAGTAGAGAATGAAGTCTACTATCTTTTATGATTTAAAAGTCCATCATCAATATTTTATCCATGTAACAACAATCAATATACATCTTGAATCAGATATTTATCTTTGCACTTCGGGCCAAAGATATTCATTTGTATCACTAGTTGGTCATGTTCATCTCAACACCTGTCCATCTTTGCACTACGGGCCAAAGATATTCATCAGGTAATCGATCATCTTTGCACTACAGGCCAAAGATATTCATCAAGTAATCATTCATCTTTGCACTACAGGCCAAAGAAATTCAGTTATATCACTATTTAGGACTGAGGATGATGAAAAACAATACGAATAACGAATCAAGTGAGATAAATGACAAAGATTAGGGATTTGTAATTTAGTTTATCCAAGTTCAATAATACTCCATAATAATCAATTGTGGAGCAAAATTCAAGAATGAAGATCAAAACATGGATCCAATCAAAGAAAAAAAATATTTTTTTTATCGTGAATACTAACTCGTTATGAAAAATTGAAAATTTTCATTAAAAGGTCAAAAAAAAATTCTGGTGAAGTGATACTAGATGAAGCGCAAAACTCAAGAAATTTTTGATCATTTCAGGAATTATAGAAGCAATACTTACCGTAGTAAGTTCAGATTTAGGAATCTGAAATGAAATATTATTACTTCCATAATATGGAATATAAAAGAAAATAATATTCTTTATGAATATTGAAAGATAATAACATCATTTACTCAAAAAATAATATCCCTTACCTTAACAGGAGAGTAGTTTTGACTGGAATATTAGATATTATGTGGACGAAAACTTGCACTGCTATCAACACTCAACGTATCTAAATACTCACAAGAAATACGCTCGATATTATAGAGAGAAAATTTTCTAATTCTGATGTGATTTTCATTTCTAATTAAGCACCGTATTTATAGGAAAATGCTAGACACTAGGATTGACAAAACAAACCCTCAGTGGAAATTTCCAAGCACACCTCCTTGGAAAATTTTGCAGCACACTTCCAAGGACCACTTCTAAGCCACCACCCATTTGTCCACATGTTCATATTATATATATATATATATATATATATATATATATATATATATTACAACATTTATTTTCGAAACTTCAACAATTCATAATAAATAGCCCTTTATAAGAAAAATACGAACCTTATGTCCATTTAATATGAAATTTAATTCTCTACAACTTTGTAGAAGAAAGTTTTTCCAAATTTCGAACGAAAAATGACTCAAATTTACATACGGATGACTCAGCAGCATGCTACTTTTGAAAAACAAGCTTAAACATACAACTTTTGAAAATTTCAAGCCTTCATCCATATTCCCACCAACCACATAAAATTATTATATTATCACATTATAATTATATAATGGAATATTATAATAATATATTTGAATAAATTATTTTATCGGTGAAGATAAAATGTCAACTTTCAACAAATGTCGCATGCTAAAAATTCTTCCCTTTTATATCAAAATTGAAATAAATATTTCCTTATCATGTATATCAACAATTAATTATTCACAAATAATATTACAGAACTACAATATTGACAACCAGGTCATTTCTAGGAAAGAGGGGGCCTTCCGATAAGGATTTCTCCTTACTGGCGCGCAATTAATCAACCCCTTTCCTAGACAGAACTTCCTTAAACATTGCCAATAATGCTATCTAATAATATTATTCAAATAATATTAATTATTGATTTGATAATTTGAAATACTGTGCAATGACAATTATTGAATTACTAATATAAAATAGTAAAGTTTCAATTATTGATATAAAATATCAATGTAGCAAATATTGAAACAATAAAATATTATGCAATTATTGAATCAATAATATAAAATATTGAACAGTAATTACTGTAACAATAATTGAGTAAGTGCCTTCCTATGTAAGAATCAATAATTCGAAATACTGTGCAATACCGTGTGTTACTGTGCAACACCGCATATTACTGTATTTTAACCACCTGGTATTTCAATAGTAATAACGGTAACAACTACGCCGTTATTTTATAAAAAGGTTATTTCTGTCGCTTTTTATATCCGATAGTTATTCTGTTGTGGGGCCCACAAATGGCTGCGCCGTTGTACGAATATTCCCCGACAACAATGAATATTTTATAACCACTAACTTATTTTGAAATATTTGCACCTTTCACCCATAACTTATCACATTTATCAAATCAACACCTTACTATTTCAAAATAATAGATAAAGAAAATTAAATCTTTATTCATAAAAGTTGGGGTCTTACAACCTCCCCTCCTTATGAAATTTCGTCCTCGAAATTGATGTACGTACCTGGTATATTGAAAAGGTGAGGATACCTCGCTTTCATTTCTGATTCTAACTCCCAGGTCATTTCCTCGATATCGTGGTTCCTCCACAAAACTTTAACTTGAGGTATAATTTTGAGCGTAGGACATGTTCCTTTTTATCCAAGATCTTCACAGGTACCTCCTCGTACGTTAAATCTTTGGCTATCTCGTCTGGTTCTAACTCAATAATGTGGTTTGGGTCTTTCACATATTTACGAAGCATGGATATGTGAAAAATGTTATGAACACGAGATATGCTTGGAGGTAAGGCGAGTCTTTAAGCCACCTTTCCTACTTGGTCAAGGATCTCAAATGGACCGATAAATCATGGATTGAGCTTTCCTCTCTTTTTGAATCTCGTAACTCCTTTCCATGGAGCAACACGTAATAATACATGATCTCCGACATTAAATTTCGCGTCCTTTCGATGAAGATCTGCATAACTCTTTTGTCGATCTTGTGCCGTTTGTATACGTTGCCAGATCATTTGAATCTTTTTCGTAGTCATACGTACTAACTCTGGCCCTAACAATATTGCTTCACTCACCTCATCCCAGCATACTGGAGAACGACACTTTCTAGTATACAACGCCTCAAATGGAGCCACGCCTATACTTGCCTGATAACTGTTGTTGTAAGAGAATTCCACCAATGGTAGGTACTTATCCCAACTCCCTTTGAAGTCTAGAACATAGAGTCTCAATAGATCTTCAAGAGTTTGAATAATCCTTTCTGATTGCCCGTCCGTTTGAGGATGATATGCCGAACTGAATCGTAAATCCGTGCCCATAGCTTTTTGCAAACTAACCCAAAATCGTGAAGTGAATCTTGGGTCACGATCATAAACTATGGATTCTGGCATGCCTGCAATCTCACAATCTCATTCACATACATACAAGCAAGACGTTCAAGGGAATAAGTCTCCCGTATCGACAAAAAATGAGCAGACTTGGTTAATCTATCAATAATAACCCAAATTGCATCTATGCCTTCAGAAACCTTGGGAAGACCCGTAACGAAATCCATGGTAATGTGTTCCCACTTCCATTTCAGAATCTCCAGTGGTTGCAATGGACCCTTTGGTACTTGATGCTCTGCCTTTACACGTTGACAAGTTAAACACCTCGAAATAAACTCCGCGTTCTCTCTCTTCATATTGCTCCACCAAAATGTATGTCGAAGATCACGATACATTTTGGTACTTCCAAGATGGATTGCAAACGATGTGTTGTGTGCCTCCATCATGATTCTATGTTTCAAGTCAGAATTGTTAGGAACACAAAGTCTGGAGTTGACTCAAAGTATTCCCTCTTCATCGATTCTTGCTTCCTGAATAACACCTTCTTACACCTTCTTCTTCATCTTTATCGGCTTTGGATCCGTAACTTAGGCAGCTTTAACTTTATCAATCAAAGTTGGTTCTACGCGTATACTTAACATCATCGCATGGATCCCTAGAGTCTTGAACCATATCTTCATCTTTTGTAAGTCACACAGAATGGGCCTTTGTGTTAACAGCATTGCACTCGTTCCCGCATATGATCTTCTACTCAATGCGTCGGCTACCACGTTCTCTTTTCCAAGATGGTATTGGATGGTATGATTGTAATCTTTTAACAGCTCAAGCCAACGTCGTTGCCGCATGTTGAGTTCCTTTTGAGTGAAGAAATATTTAAGGCTCTTATGATTCGTATAGATCTCCACTTTCTCCCCATAAAGGTAGTGTCTCCAGATCTTCAACGCGAAAACGACAGCTGCCAACTCTAGATCATGAGTAGGATAATTCCTCTCATATTTCTTGAGTTATCGTGAGGCATAAGCTATGACTTTCCCATGTTGCATGAGAACACATCCTAACCCTTTGCCCGAAGCATCGCTGTAAATGACAAATCCATCCGAACCAGATGGTATCGTCAGAACAGGAGCTGAAATGAGTATCCTCTTGAGCTCTTGGAAGCTCTTCTCGCATTCCTCTTTCCATACAAATTTTGTATCTTTTCGAGTCAGCTGAGTTAATGGAGTAGCGATTCGAGAAAATCCTTCCACGAATCTTCGATAATAACCAGTTAAGCCTAGAAAGCTATGTACTTCAGTCACCGACTTCGGTTGTACCCAACTTTGTATTACTTCAATCTTCACCGGGTCAATAGATACTCCACGTTTTGATACCACATGGCCAAGGAATGCTACCTCCTCAAGCCAGAACTCACATTTCTTCAGCTTGAAATATAACTTGTTTTCAAGAAGCCTTTGAAGTACCAGCTTCAAGTGGTGCTCATGATCTTCACGACTTTTGGAATAGATGAGGATGTCATCAATAAAGACAACCATGAACTGATCCAAATACTCCTTGAATACACGGTTCATCATATCCATGAAGGCAGCAGGAGCATTAAGTCAATCCAAAAGACATGACTAAGAATTCATAATGCCCGTATCGAGTTGATGCTGGTGCTGATGTCGACTTCTTCACGTTCTCATTGTTGTACCTTCTCTTCTTGAAATCTCCCCCCAACTCACTTCTTCTATTATCATAGCCACGATTACCACCGGAGTGGTTACTGCTTCTGTCATGATACTTTCCTCCCTACTAGTTGTCATTGCTCCGATGACTACTGCTACTGGTACGACCCTGGTTGTGGTCCCTTGGTTGAACGGACTCATTATCTCAGTTCTAATAACTGAGCCTTGTTTACTACATCTGAATAAAGAGAAAATTTGTGAGAAATGAGGTATTGAAGAATTTCGGGTTTCAAACCTCTCAGAAACATCCGCGTCATACGTTCCTCATTCTCTACCAAATGAGGTGCAAACCTGGACAACTCCGCGAACTTAGCCTCGTACTGGGACACAGTCATGGTGTTTCGTTCCAGTCTGATAAACTCTACCTCTTTTATATGACGAATACTTTCAGGAAAGTACTTGTCATTGAACAGTTTTTGGAACGCTTCCCAAGACATCTTGAGTGCGGCAGGCTGGGTATGCTTTACAGACTCCCACCAGTAATTTGCCTCTCCACAGAACATAAAGGTGGCGAATGGAACCTTTTGTTCCTCCGTGCATCCCAAGACATCAAATATCTTGGTAATTTGTTTAACCCACGTTTTCGCCTTGATCGGATCCGGCTTTTCGAAAAATTCTGGTGTTCCCAACTCTTTGAACTGCTTGGCAGTGACAAGCCGCGAGTTGCTATTATCTCCACCTGTATTTTGCACACGAGTCTCCCTCGTCTGGTTTTGCATGAACTGCAAAAAGCTTCTAAACATCTCATCGTTTATCGTCTGATCAGTGTTATTTTCAGGAGGAACATTGCCTTTCTGTTGCACGTTCTCCTGGTTGGTGATTAAAGGTGTCTCCACGGTCTCATTCACTCCATTGTTAACATTCTCAGCTGCCATTCTCAAATACTGTCATAAAACAAGGGTCAATTAAACAAATTAACATATCACATATTAACCCAATGCTCCGACTAACCAATTAAATATCAAATAAGCTTAGGTAGGACACACTAGCGAATGATTTATTCGTCTCTCCCCTCCTAGTTCTATTCCCCGATCTCCGCCAGAGATCATATCCTTAAGCTTTGATACCAATTGTGACACCCCCAAAATAGGTTCAATACCAACCCATTCTGAGTCGCCAAATACATGGTAAAGAATTCCAAATACAAATCTTTTATAACAAACGGTAGTTCAAAATACGACCATTCAAACTGTGAGTTTCAATATAAATCGTATATAATACGAAATATAAACATTCAAATTCATTCCTTATTCATTACAATAATTGTCTCACTATTTTATAGAATAGTGAGGACTTCTACAGATCTAACTCTGATAATCACACTATTCCCCGACTAGTCCCTGCGATATTCACATTTCCTGAAGAGAACCATTGATGAAAAGGGTGCTCAACTAGCCCAGTAAAGAATATTATGACTAAGATAATGAAAAACAAATTATCGTTAGCCTTCAATAAATCAAATAAAATATAATGGACAACAAGTTTTAGATCAATATTCGCAGCGGAAATAACAATTCATTAGAAGAGTTAAGTAGAGAATGAAGTCTACTATCTTCTATGATTTAAAAGTCCATAATCAATATTTTATCCCTGTAATAACAATCAATATACATCTTGAATCATATATTTATCTTTGCACTACGGGCCAAAGATATTCATTTGTATCACTAGTTGGTCATGTTCATCTCAACACCTGTCCATCTTTGCACTACGGGCCAAAGATATTCATCAGGTAATCATTCATCTTTGCACTACAGGCCAAAGATATTCATCAAGTAATCATTCATTTTTGCACTACAGGCCAAAGATATTCAGTTATATCACCATTTAGGACTGAGGATGATGAAAAACAATACGAATAACGAATCAAGTGAGATAAATGACAAAGATTAGGGATTCGTAATTTAGTTTATCCAAGTTCAATAATACTTCGTAATATTCAATTGTGGAGCAAAATTCAAGAATGAAATCAAAACTTGGATCCAATCAAAGAAAAAAAATATTTCTTTTACCGTGAATAGTAACTCGTTATGAAAAATTGAAAATTTTCATTATAAGTTCAAAAAATTATTCCGGTGAAATGATACTAGATGAAGCGCAAAACTCAAGAAATTTTTGATCATTTCAGGAATTATAGAAGCAATACTTACCGTAGTAAGTTCAGATTTAGGAATATGAAATGAAATATTATTACTTCCACAATATGGAATATGAAAGAAAATAACATTCTTTATGAATATTTAAAGATAATAACATCATTTACTCGAAAAATAATATCCCTTACCTTAACAGGAGAGTAGTTTTAACTGGAATATCGGATATTATGTGGACGAAAACTTGCATTGCTATCAACACTCAAAGTATCTAAATACTAACAAGAAATATGATCGATATTATAGAGAGAATTTTTTTGATTCTGGTGTGATTTTCATTTCTAACTAAGCACCCTATTTATAGGAAAATGCTAGACGCCAGGATTGACAAAACAAACCCGCGGTGGAAATTTCCAAGCACACCTCTTTGGAAAATTTTGCAACACACTTCCAAGGACCATTTCCAAGCCACCACCCATTTGTCCACATGTTCATATAATATATATATATATATATATATATATATATATATATTAAAACATTTATTTTTAATACTTCAATAATTCATAATAAATAGCCCTTTTATTAGAAAAATACGAACCTTATGTCCATTTCATATGAAATTTAATTCTCTACAACTTTGTAGAAGAAAGTTTTTCCAAATTTCGAACGAAAAATGACTCAAATTTACATACGGATGACTCAGCAGCATGCTACTTTTGAAAAACAAGCTTCAGCATACAACTTTTGAAAATTTCAAGCCTTCATCCATATTCCCACCAACCGCATAAAATTATTATATTATCACATTATAATTATATAATGAAATATTATAATAATATATTTGATTAAATTATTTTATCGGTGAAGATAAAATGTCAACTTTCAACAAATGTCGCATGCTAAAAATTCTTCCCTTTTATATCAAAATTGAAATAAATATTTCCTTATCATGTATATCAATAATTAATTATTCACAAATAATATTACAGAACTACAATATTGACAACCAGGTCGTTCCTAGGAAAGAGGGGGCCTTCCGATAAGGATTTCTCCTTACTGGCGCGCAATTAATTAACCGCTTTCCTAGACAGAACTTCCTTAGACATTGCTAATAATGCTATCTAATAATATTATTCAAATAATATTAATTAATAATTTGATAATTTAAAATACTGTGCAATGACAATTATTGAATCACTAATATAAAATAGTAAAGTTGCAATTATTGATATAGAATATCAACGTAGCAAATATTGAACCATAAAATATTATGCAATTATTGAATCAATAATATAAAATATTGAACACTAATTACTGTAACAATAATTGAGTAAGTGCCTTCCCACGTAAGAATCAATAATTCAAAATACTGTGCAATACCTTATGCTACTGTACAACACCGCATATTACTGTATTTTAACCACCGAGTATTTCAATAGTACTAACGATAACAACTACGCCGTTATTTTATAAAAATGTTATTTTTGTCGCTTTCTATATCCGACAGTTATTTTGTTGTGGGGCCCACAAATGGCTATGCCGTCGTACGAATATTCCTCGATAACAAGAATATTCTACGACCAAATGAATATTCCCCGACAACAATGAATATTTTATAACCACTTGCTTATTTTGAAATATTTGCACCTTTCACCCATAACTTATCACATTTATCAAATCAACACCTTACTATTTCAAAATAATATATAAAGAAAATTAAATCTTTATTCATAAAAGTTGGGGTCTTACAGCCTTCTCACCTAACACCTAAAAAGTTACTTTCAGTAGATCAGTTGGAAGTCACCTTTAATTTTTCCTTTTGTTTCTTTGATTCAAACTAAGGATATATGTTAGAGCATTGGGATTCCCAAAAATGTCAACGTTCATATATCAGTCTTCACTGTTAGACATCTTCTTTCATCAGATAGGCGAATCTTGATACTTTTGATGCTAACTGAAGAAGCACTGCGATTGTTATCTTCTCACTACGATCGTTGTGTGTTGGAGAGTGCTTGTAAGCGATTCAGTCTAGATTACTTAACTAATGAGAATCGTAGAGTACTCTACGATTCTACTTTAGCTTAAAAGTACTTGACTGACTACTATCTTTACTTGCGATGACTTGCAGACTCCACGATTTCGAGAGAAGACTGCGATTCTTGACTTGGCTCGACAGGCACTCGACAGACTGTCTCTACAATTTCTAAAGTGGCTTCCTTGACAGACTACGATTCTACCTTGTCTTCTGCAATCTCTTGGCTGGCTCGATAGACTAGAATCTGTTTAGGCCTATCTATTACAATTCAAGAAACCAACCTAACAAGCTTGATCTTTCTATTACAAATTTTTTTATAGAATGATAATCGTTCAGCTTAGATCAACTTAACAATTTTGATCTTTAATCGAAGTCCTTGTACATATGATCTAATAAGGACTTTACAACATTGGATAATACACACACAGTTATTTACTTCAACATCAAATTTGAATATGTAATTCCCAACAATCTCCCCCTATTTGATGTTGAGATAACCAAGTAGATTTGCATCATAGCATCACTTTCTAATGCAGGATGCTAGAAGATAAATATGACTTAATGTTTCAGTGAGCAACTGAAATTCTAGAGAATAAGCATGAATTTATTGATGTTTTTAAACGGGTATTACAATTCATAATTGTTACATCAATAATAAGAAATGGAAACTTATCTTCTATATTCTTGGCTTCTTGTACCTAGGAGGATTAGCATATTCTTCAGCTCTCCTTTTCCTGCTGGCTTCATCTCACCTTGCAATCTCTTCTAGCTCACCTAAACTATGATTTTAATTCTGATTATGTCTATTCATAAAGGCAGGATCTCCAATGGGCATGTTTAAGCCAGTTTGAGATACTCCTTCTGAGCTAAAAGATGTTGGGCCTTGGCTCCTCAGAGGGGTTACCATTAAAATTGGTTGGCGCTACTCTGTTCGTTGAGGCTGATTGCGAGGCTGTCGTGAAGGAGGCTGATTACGAGGATTGCTCCTTGAAGACTATATTGCCTGTTTCCCTTTGCTTTTCTCTTTGCCTTTCTCCCCCTTCATAGTATTCTCCCCCTTTATGTCAGCATCCAAGGTTCGAATATCTTGGGACAGACGATTCATTCCTTGCACCAGTTCGTGCATTTGAGAGCGCGATTGAGCAATATCATTTCAATTTTATTGTACCAGAGCATCAGTTTCTACTTTCTGTTGATGCATTATGACCAAGGCATTATCTGTCTGCCTTATCTGAGTTAAGGAATACTCTTTAAACTCATGCAGGGAGGAGCACAGGCTTTGGATTTGGTCAGCAATGATCTTGTTCTGAGACTCCTGAGTCTTCTGAAGAAGGAGGAATACTTCTTTATGCTTGTTTGAAGACTAGAAGTGAAGCTGATCTCTTTCCTTTAAGCTTTTGACCATCTCCTTTATGATCTCTGTTGAACGATTTATATGACACAATTAACGCGCAAGTATACGCGGCCAACGAGTAATAAAGAGTAAGTACAGATATCGTCCCACAGAGAATTAGGTGATAAAAGATACAAAAACCACTAGCACATAATCATTTCGATCTTATTTAAATGGGTGGTAAAGAGATGGAACTAAAACTACTTTAAACTAGGCACAAAATTTAATCATGTAATAAATAATCCTAAGGTAGAATCAGATAATGAAGATAAGAGATCTTGATTTCCCCTAATGATTCGTCTAAGTCAACACACTCCCAAGTCAGGTCAAATTAATCATTATAGTTATTAGCCGAGAACACGAAAGTGGGAGTAGACCATCTTTCGATACACCTAAACCATATCACGTGCAATCCACATGTGATAGACGCATGTGAACACCCACATTACCTAAACCACTATATGTCTATGTGATTTACAAATAAATAGGTTGAAGGTCAAGTTCTCTATTGGCTACAGGAGGCGCTTCGGTATATGTCTATCCTAAGCACAAATCATAAGTCCAACGCCATGTGAACCTACAATCGCCCACTACTACGATTAGATCTAAACCTATATTTCATCTTTCAATCCCACATAAGTTATCATAGTAATTTGTAGCTAATCAATTAAGCAATGAAAGCATGAATCGCAATAGATAAGCACATAGCAATCAATAAGAACCAACATGGAAGGTAAATCAACATCAACTATTCAAAAGGTTCCATTGGAATCTCAAAATATAAACTAAGTCATAAATGACTCAAACATATCATCCACAAGGTTCAATAACATCATCCGAATACAAATGAATACAAGGAGAATATAAATATAGAGAATGCAAATGTTTGGTCTTTCTCCCTGCTTGAATCTTTGATGATATTCCCTTGCTTTAATCTTCAAAAACTAACTAAGCCCTAGAATCTAACTAACTAAACTAACCCTAATCACTAAGCTAATCTAATCCTGATCTAACTAAACAAGAAATGAAAAGAGAAAGGAATGGAGAAGCTAGGGCTTAAGGCCTTATTTTCTCCCTATTGGAGATGCTCGACAAAATGGGGCAAGAAGCCCTTATATCTCTACCTTCTCTCGTTCATTTAAGCAAAAGTCAAATCTGGCCAACATGCTGACTGGCACGGCCGCGCCCTACTCAAGCCTAAAATACGCGCTGCCGTGCGGCTTTGGACTTGTTGATTTTGCTAGCTGCTTGATTGCGGTATGCTGCACTCGGCTTCTAGACATGCACCTATTACCTTCATGCATCCTTTATAGCTCCTATGCCCCATCACCCAGCTCGACTTCATTCCATAAACATGCCATCAATTCTGTAAACTCCTTTTGGCAACGTTTCATCCTTTTAAGCTCAATAAGCTCCAAGAGAGTTCCTGAACAAGAAAACTGCAAAACAAAGGAAAAACATATTAAAAGCACAGGATTACTTGAGTGTAAGCAACGAAACAAGCTGGTGACTATCCGAATAAGTGGTCATAAAACTACTTATCAATCTCCCTTAGTCTCTTAGAGATCTCAGACCCCACGTTACTAGGAAAAGTGTTGGTAGATTGAATCATGTTGTTGAAGCATTGATGAATCACAAGAGAGAGAACTTTAAGATTTTCTTCTATTTCTTGAACCACCATTTTTGAGATTTCAGAAAGCTCATCTTTGGTTGGAAGGGAAGAGAGATGATCAATGATTTTCTGAAGATCAGGAGAAATGGTCTTTGTTTGCTCACTTGGCATGCTAGAGAGAGCAAGTGTCAGATCAAAGTATTCATTGTTGGAAGATGAGGGAATGTCAGATTGAGTTAGTGGCGCTGTTGTTTGGTGTATGGGAGAGGAGGCTGTTTCATGGTTTTGGTTATATGATTCTACGATTTGGGTAGGTAGATTGATGGTCATAGTGTCATATTGCTCGACGATCGTGGAGTCAATCATGGGGTTGAAGGACAATGATATTATGACAGAAGTTTGGTCATTTGGTCCATCAGTTACAGAGTTTTGGGACTTTGTAACTAAAAATTGATTAAGTGGGTTAAGAATGACTTCAATCCACTTGGGCAGTTCATCAAACTTATAGAAACTTAATGAAGGGGGGTGATTTAATTTGAAAGAAGTGGG
The DNA here is from genome assembly GCA_020205555.1 of Panax stipuleanatus. Classification (NCBI taxonomy): domain Eukaryota; kingdom Viridiplantae; phylum Streptophyta; class Magnoliopsida; order Apiales; family Araliaceae; genus Panax; species Panax stipuleanatus. Next base: position 118,658,758 of record CM035120.1, read on the forward strand.
AATGAGTGTACCTCTTGATCACTTTCTGAAGAAGAATGGTTCGTGATCAGCTATTGAGCAAACTTGCGATTGCTAGGGAATCCATGGGTAAGCACATATATTGGTGGATATACTTTGAATGTCCAGAACATGTGATCCCAAGTGTTGAGAATTAGAGCTCTGTGAAAGGACGATATCATAGGTAGGTAGAAGAACAGTTGATTGTAGTTAACGCTCCTTTCTTCACTTCTAAACTCTACGATAATTTTAACTTCTTCTTCCTCTTTTTCCCTTTCAACTCCTTCATCACCTTCATTAAGAATCTCATCATATCCACCATTTCAGCATCTTCCCTTTCTTCTTCTTCACCACCTTCCATTTCTACATCTCTAAGTTCTTCGATTTCTTGAGGGGCAGAGGGGGCTTCATACGTAGCTTCTGATTGCTCCCCCTCAGCTAAAGCACTTACTAGCTCAGGGATTTCAAAAATCTCCCCCTCAATATGGGCTTGACTTTCCTCATTATGTTCTGATTGCTTTTCCTCAGTATAGACATTGGCTTGATTAGATGTAGTAGGACTTACTGCACTATTGAGGGTAGCTATTACTGCTTCTATGATTCTGGTTTGATCCAATGATTCATTGTGCGAACCATAGTTTGGAGACTTGGTTCTTTGTTCAGCAACAAATCTTGTTTGGTCCAACATTCTTCTTTCTTCTTCCTTAATCTTTAGTATAGCTTTCTTAAGCTTAAGATCAACTTTTTTGACTAGCCTTCTCCTCACTCTTCTAGGCTCAGGCTCAGCAGTTTCTTCAGCTTCAACAATGATTGTCTGTTCAGGCTATGAAGCTGTTGCAACATTTTCTTCAAGATTGATGATAAGTTTGGACTCTACGATCAGTGAGTTTGAGGACTCCACGATCGCAGTGAGAAAAGACTTCTTTAATCGTTGACTACGTTTCCCTTTCTTATGTAGTTCTTTCTTCAACTTTTTCTTTATGTTGATTCTTCTTCTTCTTCTTCTTCTTTAAGACTTGTTATGGAGATATGGTCACTTCCAGGGAGAGTTCCCTTAGAGAGGAGTGACCAAGAATTTCAGTATTAGACCCTTGGGGTATATCAGTTGTTGATCCTTGAGGTTCTTCTGTAATTTGAACAATCTCCTTCAGTTTCTTCTTCCCCTTGCTCTTTCTGACCAGAGTAGAGGGTTCCTGATTTACTTCTTCTTCTTTAACTTCGTTCACCACAGATAGATTTCCATGTAGAAAGTATTTCTTTACTTCTTCAGTTCTTTCACTGGACTCAGATTGCATCATCTTCACATTTTCTGCAAGATTCCTCTTCCAATTCTCGAAAAGTTGATGGGTCAAATCATTAATCCTCTAATTCAATTATTTAACTAAATTAGAACATTTCCATAGTAATTTTCACCGAAAATTTATTCAATTCCATAAATATTCCAAATAAAATATTTATTCAATTCCATAAATATTTTTAACTATTTACAAAACATATAATCTTACTACATCAACATATTACATTTATATACAATATATATAAATCTCTCATTTTATTAAAACAAATATATTCACATTAATTCACAATTTTAATTAAGTGAATCACTCACATTATTTATGAAACTTAATTCATAATAGTTTCCATTATTACAATAATAATCAAATTATATTATCTCATAATATAATTTTAAATTAATTAAATTAACTAATATTATTCAGTTAATTTCCTTTTCTTAACAATTTCATTTACTTTCTTCAATAGTTAAATTAACTATTAAACCTCATCTCACCAATAAATGAATATATAAATATTTACTAGAACTCAAAACATCTCATAATAAGAATTTTATTTATTAAATTCGTATCTTAATAATTTCTAAAAATTCGGGTTGACACATCTGTCCCCAAGACTTTATAAGAGTTATGGATAGAGAGGATTCCTAATCTTAAATATGTTAAGATAAAGGGTTGTCCAGCTTATGTGAAAAAGTTTCAAAAGGATAAGCTTTGGACAAGATATGACAAGTACATATTTATGGGACATCCTAAAGTAAGTTTAGGGTATATATTCTATAATCCTACTTAGCAAAAGGTGTTTGTTACGAAACACGTTGCCTTCTAAGATAAAGGTGTTTATCATTGAAGGGCTAGTGGGAGGATGATAGATCTTGAAGGAGTTCAAGAACCACAAAGCACTATTAGTCAAAATGAGGAACCTGTAGATGGACATATTGTACCACAACCGAATCATGAATCTAGAATAGTACTGAAAATACCTGGGAGGTATAAATTCATCATAGATGATGATGATAAGGTACGCATCATAGAGTATGATGATTGATGATCCAGTTATACACAATGAGGCTAAAAGTTGTAAACACTCAGAGAAATGGCAGATGGCCATAAAATTTGAAATTGATCTTTGGAGCAAATAGCAAAGTGGAGACCTATAACACCAGACTGATTTGGAAAAGGTTTTCAAATAAAGTCAAGAAGTTGACTGTGATAAAACCTTATTACCGGTAGTAATGCTCAAGTCCATTTGGATTTTACTTACGATTGCAGCTTATTATTACTAAAGTTAGCAAATGGGCGTAGAGACGCCCTTCCTCAAATATATATTATTAGAGGAGAATGTATGTATGATACAGCCATATGAATTTGTTTCAATAGTTGAAGCAAATTAAGTATATGAGTTACAACAATCCATTTATGGGTTGAAGGAAGCTCCTCAAAGATGGAACATTTATTTTGATGAGACAATCAAAAGAGTTTGATTTTATCAAATATGAGAATGAACCTAGTGTGTACTAAACAGTTAGTGGGAGCATTGTGACATTCTTAGTAATATATGATGATATATTACGGATAAGAAATGACATACCAGTGCAATAATCAGTAAAGATAAAGTTGTCTAAGCATTAATCCATGAATGATTTGGGTAGAACATCCTATAAATTGGGGATATAAATCTATATTGATAGATTTAAAAGGATGCTCGGCTTGACCCAAGAAATATATATTCATTCGATGCTAAAAGTGTTTAGCATGATAAACTTCAAGAGAGGTCTCGTGATGATGAGTCATGGAGTGTGTCTCTCTAAATTATCCCCAATAAAGAGAGATCGCATGAGTTACTATCATGTATGCAATAAAATGTACGAGACTTGATGTAAATCAGTCATATTCTGGAGAAGATCACTGTAAGACAGTGAAAAACATCTTAAAGTACAGAACCGACACTAAGGATGTGAACATGAATCATGGTGGGTCTGAATAAAATTAGAGGACTAAATAGACCCAAGTTTTTTAGACTGACTAAGACGACATCAAATCCATTTAAGGGTAAGATGTTACCTTAAACGGTGGTGTAGTGAATTGGAAAGGTTCCAAACAGCAAAGAGTTGTTGGTTTAGTGACAAAGACAAAGTATATAGTTGTAAATAAAGCTGCAAGTTGATGTTTCAGATGAAAAGTTCATTACAAAACTAGGAATAGGTCCTATGTCTCATCTTGGATCCAAACATGTGTTGCGCCACTTTCATTTGATTAGATGAATCATTGAAAGAGGAGAAGTCACTATAGAGATAGTGAACTCTCAAGAACAACATTAAATATCCATTTACTGAAGCTTTATCCAACAGCAGGACAATCGTCACTTAGAGAAGAAGAGTATTAGATACCATGGCGATTGGCTTTATTGCAAGTGGGAGATTAAAAATAGTATGCACACAAGCCAATCATGTTTGATGATAAAGCATATACTTTGTAACAATCTTATTCATTTATTAATAAAAGAATTATTTATTTAAAGGCATTAATTTATCTACATGGTGCTATTTTTATAATATGTGGTAAACTCATAATTTTAAGCAATGCTTTTAGAATCATGATGATGATGATCATGCTAATGAGATCTAAATTCTTAGATAGCTTAAAACTAAAATAGTTCCCAATCGTTGGATTACTAAAAAGGAGATTAGTGAATACGGAAAGATTAGTACATACGTTACTTGCTCATTAGATGAGGACGATTGATCTTATAATCATTTGTGTGGAGACACTAAAGCAAGTATGTAGGTACTTATTGGAGAATAAGTTCACTGAACGTGGCTCGCTAAGGAATATCTAATGGAGTTTTACTTGCCTGTCAATAGGAATTCCTGTAGTGGTAGTAGTACAAGTGATCCTTAGACTTAAGATAATCATAGTATCTTGTGTATGATAAGTTATACTTTGACATGTCCCTTAAGACCCTTAGGGTATATCAAAGGGTATGCTTGGGTGTAATAAGTTATATATGGAGATAAGAATTATCAATAAAGAATCTACCGCTTCTAATAAAAGAAGAGAAATGTCCTATGCGACTCGATAAATGACAACCCAGGAATCCTTGGCTAAGGTGGAATTAAATTAGAAACGAGTTTCTAATTTGCATTATTTGGAGTTGTGCATTTTGGAATCGAAATACATATAATTAAATAAAATAAGACTTGACAGTAATTCCATGTCTTATATTTAATTGGGACATTGTATGGTGGAAAGATTGAATTGTGCGGTAACTATTTACTCAAAGGTTTTTTTATGATTAATGTTGAAATTTATATTATCTAGAAAGTCGTTGATCGCTAAGGGGGCTTACCCTTATTGTAGAATAAATGTTATTTATTTAAATGAATTAAATAGTTTATATTATTTATTTAAATATGTTTAGAATTGTTCTAATGAATTTATTCACAACCGATTCAATATGGAGAACCAAAAGGGTCACACCATAAAAAGGAATAATATTTATTTAAAAAGTAAATGGCATGATCGTAATAATAAGTAAAGTGTATTTAATTTAGTCTATGATGATAGAATAAATTAAATAGCTTAATATTTATTATTTAATATTTTGGAAATATTAAATATAAATTTGTTGGGAATTGCATGTTAAAATTTGATGTTGAAAGTAAATAAATATGTTTATGTGTAAAGTCCTTCAATAGAATATATGTACAAGGACTTAAATGGTAGATCAAAATTGTTAGGTTGATCTGAGCTAAATGTTTATCATTCTGTAAGTGAATGTATAGAAAAAAGATCAAAACTGTTAGGTTGATCTATTGAGATGTAATAGTTAGGCCTCAACAGAATCGTAGTCTGTCGAGCCAACCAAGAGTTTGCAGGCAGAATTGTGGAGACAGTCTGAGCGCCTGCCGAGCCAAGTCAAGAATTGCAGTCTGCTCTCGGAGACGTGGAGTTTGCAAACTAAGCAAGTAAAGATCGTAGTCAATCAGGCACAAGCAGAATCATAGTTTTTTCTACGATCAAGACTGAATCAATATCTAGCACACCAACACACAACGATCGTGGTATGAAGGCAATGATCGTGGTGCTTCTTCAGTTAGCATCAGAGTATAAAGATTCGCTTATCTGATGAAAGAAGATTTCTAACGAATGAAGAATGGCTTATGGACGTTGACATTTCAGTAGTCCCAATGATCTAACACTCATCCTTAGTTTGAATAGAAGAAGCGTATAAAAGAAGCTTAGGAGAGTACTTTTTGTCTGCTGAAAACACCTTTTTAGGTGTTAGTTGAGAAAGCAGTCTGCTATGTCAGGCGAGTCAGACAGCAGACACCACATTCCCAGGAAGTCAACATCAGTGCTCAGAAATGTCTGAACCATTAAATGTTACAACGGATGCCTTCAACAGAAAGATTTTAAAGGCTCCTTTATAAGCAAAACAGATTGGAGATTCAGTCTAAGCGAGAAAGAACGAACAAAGCTGAAGAACACTAAAAAAGCCAAACACTACGATCCTGAAAGAAAGCTTGCTTCGCTACTCAGTTCTTTGGAACGTATGCTTAACTGCAACTGAGTAGCACACCCAAGAACTAAACTTTTATTACAAGTGTATTCCAAGTTTGTTAGACTTGAAGAGTTCTCAGTGAAATAAGAATTTCCAAGACTGCTGGTTATGAAGGAATCTAAGTGATTCGAAGATTGTAAAGATATCCTTAGTGGATTTCCTACTCGTGGAGTAGAAGAGTGGATTAGGAGTCTTGAGTGCTGTGAACCACTTAAAATCATTGTGTCTTCTATATCTGTCATAAATGCTATAACTGCTTATCACGCTATAAACTTGCTTTATCTTAAGGAGAACAAATAAATCATATATTCTGCTGTGTTTAATTAATTTACTTAATTAACAAATCTGATAAGTATTTTGAAAAGGAAAAAGTTTTAAAAATATCTATTCAACCCCCCTTCTAGATAACTTTTGTGCCTCCGAGAACTGACAATTGGTATCAGAGCAGGTTCTCTCAACTAGCCTTCAAAGCTTGAGTAGATCTGATGGCACACTTGATAAGCGAGTCTAAGATCGGTGGAGGCAGCAAACCACTAATGTGCCACAAAGACAAATTTGCCAACTGGAAAGTTTGTATACAAGCCTACATGGATTCAATAGATGACGAGCTATTTGAAACAGTTATGATTGGGCCCTACATTTCAACAAAGCATTGCACCAACTCCAGAAGATCCAAATAGAATTCAGATCAATATCAAACTAGAATGAACTGACAACGATAAGAAAACTTTGCAGCTAGACAAAAAGGCCAAGAACATTCTGTTCTAATCTTTAGAGGATTATCTGTTCAAAAATGTGGTCAACAACAAAACTGCCAAGGAAGTCTGGGAAACATTGCTCATCATGCATGAAGGAATAGAAGAAGTTATAGAAAACAAGCAATCTCTTCTGACTCAATAGTATAAGATGTTCACCCATGTACCAGGAGAAAACGTCACTTCCACTTATGAGAGATTCAATGTACTGCTCAACTCTCTTCAAGCTTTCGAAAAGATCTATCCAATCAAAGATCTTATCATCAAGTTCATGAGGTCCTTACCAAGCAAGTGGGATGCCAAAACCATTGCAATCAGAGAATTAAAGAACCTCCATGAAATGATAATTTAATAACTTTATGGCAACCTTCTTACCTATAAACTAGAGCTGACTCAACGAGCAGAAACTCTATCTGAAGGAAGAAAGAAGGACAAAAGAGTTTCTCTCAAGGAAACAGAAGCCACCTCTAAAGCTCGTGCTAAAAATGAATCTGACTCTGAGGAAGATGATGATGATGAGGACATTGCAATGCTGGTCAGAAGACTCAAAAGGTTCATGCGAAAAGGTAGAAGTAGCAGACCTAAGAGATTCAACAATAGTAGTCAGGAGCAGATCAATGACCTATGCTACAACTGTAAGAAGCCTGGCCACTTCATTGCAAACTGCAACAAACCTCTTAGAGAAGAGCTGAAGAGGAAAACAAATCCAAAGAAAGAGTTCAAAGGCTACAAAAAGCTTTAGAAGAAAGATAAAGGTCTTGTAGCCGGAGGATCGTGGAGTGACTCCGACAATGACACAAACCCTGAGTCAGGAGATGATGAAGAACCTCAAGTGGCCAATCTATATCTAACGGCCAAAGATGCAAAAGACAAGAAGAGTACTGACCATCACGAGGTAAACATCGATGAGGTATTCGACTTTAACTCTCCTGATGTAGACATTGATGATTTAAGAACTATACTACATGGTATAACATCTGACCTGAATCAATACATGAAGTGGTTTAGAATTCTGTCTAAAGATTATTCTCTTCTTCAAAAAGAGAAAGAGAAAGTTCAAGTAGAACTAGAGATAGCTCTACTCAGTACTGACTCGCTCTCTAAACTTGAAGCTGAGAAAAAACTCTTAAGACAGACTAATGAACTCAGTGCACAAAGAGAGTTAAATCTAACCTCTAAGATTGAGGAGCTAGAAAAGACAATCTTAATGTGGAATAGGTCTTCGTCATCCATGGACTCCCTGATCTCCAGTCAGAGAAGTGCATCTGGCAGAACAGACTTAGGTTTTGGGGAATCAACCTCAGAACCATGTGTGGAAAAGCTTAAGGAAACCAACATCAGTAGTGCTTCAAATTTCAATAGAAGCATTACATTTGTGAAATCCACACAGAAGGAAGAACCAATGCATCCTTGCTCTTCTGATCCAAGTTATGTTCCGAGACATAACGGATTCCACGCTGGCCAGGGATTCAGAAAAGAGAAGAGTGACTCAATCACTGCTCTCCAACCTCGAAGGATCGTGGAGTCAAGTAAAACTGGCTCCACGAACCAACCAGGAAGGAATCATAGAGTTGAGGTTCACTTATTACAAACCCTGAATCACAATGCTGCATGGAAAATGAAGAATCAATATAAGGGAAAGGCCACCAAGTATCCACACAAGTTCAAATGGAGAAAAAATCCACACACACACAAGCATGCATCATGCTAGATGCTTTGTATGTGATAGATATGGTCATAAGGCTGCAATATGCTATTATAACCCTTTGCATAATAGACCCAAAGTCATGCAGATTTGGGTCCCCAAGGGAACTAACAAAGTAGGACCCATGCAAGTCTGGGTACCAAAATGAAAGCTTAACCTTACTGCCGGAATAGAGCTCCACGATCACAACCTGGTATCTGGACAGTGGATGATCACGACATAGGACTGGGAATAAAGCCCTCCTATCTAACTTCACAGAGAATGAGGGTCCAACAGTCATCTTTGGAGGCAATGGCTCTGGCAAGACAAGATGATATGGCTCAGCTGGGAATAGTGCAGTGTCCTTCAGCAAAGTAGCTAATGTGGAAGGACTAAAACACAATCTTCTGATCATCAGCCAACTATGCAACAAGGGTCATCAAGTCACCTTCCTCAACAATAAATGTCAAGTCAGAGACCTGAAGACCTCCTCTATAAAGGTAACTGGAACAAGAGAAGGAAATGTCTACACTGCTAATCTTGCTCAACTGAGTTATGATGAAACAATATGCTTTCTTGCCAAAGTTTCAGAAGAAATGAGTTGGCTGTGGCATAGAAGGTTATCTCATCTCAACTTCAAAAGTGTGTCAAAACTGGCCTCCAAAGATCTAGTAGTAGGCTTACCCAAACTCAGCTTTGTCAAAGAAAGGCCATGCAACGCCTGTCAGCTTGGAAAGTAAACGAGAAGCTCATTCAAAGGCAAAGCAGTGAACTCAATTGATAAGCCCCTAAAATTACTTCATATGGATCTTTTCGGGCCAATTCCAACTGTAAGACTTGGAGGGAATAGATACTCACTGGTCGTAGTAGATGACTACACCAGATTCACATGGGTATTCTTTCTAAATTCTAAAGATTTAACGAGCTCCCAACTTATCAAGATGTTCAAGCTGGTGATAAACGAAAAAGGAGAAAAGATCAAGGCCATAAGGAGTGATCATGGAAAAGAGTTTAACTTCTCTGAGATGGATCAGTTTTGTGCAGGCAACGGCATCAGTCACAACTTCTCGGCTCCACGAACACCACAGCAAAACGAAGTAGTTGAAAGGAAGAACAGAACGCTGATAAAAGCAGGAAGGACTCTACTAGCAGCAGCTCATCTGCCTGAATACTTTTGGGTAGAAGCTATCAGCATTGCATGCTATACTCAGAACAGGTCTCTTGTTCACTCTACACTAAAGAAGACTCCCTACGTGCTGTGGAGAGGAAGAAAGCCCAACGTCAGCTATTTCCATGTGTTCGGCTGTGCATGCTACATTCTCAATAATGGAAAATAATATCTGACTAAGTTCCAACCGAAGACGAATGAATCTTTCTTGGATATGGTACAGACAGCAAGGCCTATAGAGTGTTCAACAAGAAGACGCTAAGTGTTGAAGTCTCAATTTACATCATCTTTGATGAAACAGACTCAGACAAGTATGTACCACAAGACAATGTGATCGATGATCCAAATAGTACGAATGAGGTGGTCGATCCCAACACTATGATCGCAGTCCTAGAAGATGGAATCGTCGAACCTAAAGAAGAGATCGTGGAGAGAGCTACACCAGACGACGAACCACTACAAAAAGAGACAGAAGTTGATCTTGAAGAATTTAGAGAAGAAGGCACCGAAATAGATGTTCCAATAGGAAACAGATGGGCAAGAGATCACACTCAAGACTTGATTATTGGAGATCTAAATGCAAGAATCAAGATAAGATCTGCCACCCAGAATGAGTGTTTCTATTGAGATTTCTGTCCCAAATGGAACCGAAGAAGATAGAAGATGCCATGGAAGATTAGAGTTGGATAGAAGCCATGCAAGAGGAGCTGAATTAGTTTGAAAGGAGAAAAGTCTGGAGAATAGTCCCTAGACCAAGGAATCACCCAATTATTGGCACTAAATGGGTCTTCAGAAACAAGATGGATGAAGCTGGGGTGATCACAAGGAATAAGGCAAGACTAGTGGCCAAAGGTTATTCTCAAGAAGAAGGCATCGACTACGACGAGACCTTTGCACCTGTTGCCAGACTAGAAGCTATCAGGATATTCCTTGCCTTTCCTGCCCACATGAAGTTCAAAGTCTTCCAGATGGATGTCAAAAGTGCATTTCTAAATGGAGAACTTCAAGAAGAAGTATATGTGGAGAAACCTCCAAGTTTCACCAATCCAACTCTCTCTAATTATGTTTATATATTAGACAAAGCCATATATGGTCTTAAATAAACATCTAGATCATGGTATGAAACACTGACAAACTTTCTTATTGAAAAAGAATTCACTAGAGGTAGAGTAGACACCACATTATTTCTTAGGAAGCACAAAGATAAAGTTTTACTTGTTCAAATATATGTAGATGATATTATCTTTGGTTCTACTGATGAAAATTTATGAAAGAGATTTGCCAAGCATATGTAGAGCAAGTTCGAAATGAGCTTGATGGGTGAGCTAAATTTCTTCCTTGGACTGCAAGTGAAGTAGACAAATGAAGGTATCTTCATTAACCAAGCCAAGTATATCAAAGACTTACTTCTTCCATGAAAACACCAATTTCTCCAGCAACTAAGTTTGACAAAGATGAGAAAGGTAAATGTATTGATATTACTCAATACAGAGGTATGATAGGCTATCTTCTGTACTTAACTGCCAGTAGACCAGATATAATGTTTGCAACATGTATATGTGCTAGATTTCAAGCAAATCCTAAGGAATCACACTTAACTGCTGTAAAAAGAATTTTAAGGTATCTCAAAGGCACACCTCACTTAGGACTTTGGTATCCAAAGGAGTCCTCCTTTGAACTGACATGATATTTAGATGCTGATTTTGTAGGCTGCAAAATTGATAGAAAAAGTACCAGTGGCACTTATCAACTGCTAGGAAATAGACTTGTGTCCTGGTTTAGCAAGAAGTAAAACTCAGTATCAACTTCAACATCAGAAGCTGAATATATTGTTGCAGGCAGCTGCTGTGCTCAAATCCTATGAATAAAGAACCAGCTAGTAGACTATGGGTTTGATCTTAAGTCTATACCTGTTCACTATAATAACACAAGTGCCATAGCAATTACACATAATCCTGTCATGCATTCTAGAACTAAGCATATAGAAATAAGATATCATTTTATTAGGGATCATGTTCAAAATGGAACTATATCTTTAAAATATATCCATACTAAAAATTAACTTGCTGATGTCTTTACAAAACCATTAGATGAATCCAGATTTAATAAACTGATAAGTGAGTTAGGTATTTTGAACTTACAACCATAAATTCTATACCTTAGTTGTTACTAATTTTGCAGATAAAAAGGCTTTGTCAAAATCGTGGAGATTACTGAGAGAATCCACGATCGTGGAGTATTCCCGACATGGCAGAGAAACCCACTGTGATGACAACATTACTACCAAGTCTAAGCAGCTCTTCTGATAAGCGCCTCAGGGAAAAACCTGGCCCCTAGTTTTAGACTAAAAGGTTGGCCCTTCCTGAGCAACCTTAACCCAGAAGAAGTGCTAAGTTAGAATGCATCACAAGGACCAATAACAATTGTGGGGTAGCCTCAACAATCGTAGTCATCCCAAAGGATACACGAGCTTATGGGGAGCTCAGGGCAAATCAGTATTTTTCATACGATTTAAAATCATGGATCCCCATAGAACACGACACGTGCCCCACTCTGCAGATTGTGAAGAGGGAAGTTACAAACACATTTGAAATATCCTTTTGTAAGTTCACCTTTGAACTTCAAAAGTTTATCTCTCTCTTTCTCTCTCATAAAAACCCTAGCTTTCAGAACGCTCAGCTAATTTTGTTCGTCTCAGGAAAATCAAAGTAATCAATGGCTGCTTCCAATGTTGTATCTGGCTATCAACTGTGCATCGACGAGTTCAAGACCATCGACCCACAGTTTCATAAGATTCTATCCCTTCTAAAGAGAGCATTTCTCGAAGAAGCTCTGAGCACTAGCACAAGAATTTACCCAAAGCTGGTGAAAGAATTCTACTGCAATGGAGTCTTCGATAATGACTTCATCACTACAAAGGTCAAGGGTGTACAGATTCGGCTAGGAGCCGAAGATATAAACCTGGCCCTAGAGTTTAAATCAGAGTGCCTTCCTTCTCTGAGCATCATCGACTTTCATGAAGGTCTGAAGAGGATGCACCACAAGAAAATCAAAGACATCAAGGGTTACAAAAAGAAAGAATTTCCCCAGAAGTATGAGTTTTTGGCTGACATTTTTGGGAAGTGCATCTGTTGCAAAAGCTCTGGCCACGACTCTGTGAATGAGAACCAACTGAAGCTCATGACAGCCATTTGCTTTAAATCCCAAATCAACCATGGAACTTTACTCATGGGATGGTGGTAGCTGTCATTAGCACTACTAAATTTACCTCACTTTTACTTTACAAATTTAAACAATTAGCAAAGTAGTAAGCAAGGATCGATCCCACAGAGAGTGATTTGATTTATATTTATCCTATAATTTCTAATTAAAAGGGGTTTTGAATTGATTAAACTAAATTAACAAGAATAAAGTAATAAGAATTAACAACGAATAAAAAGCTTCAGTTCTTCAGTTCAGTATCACCTTTTTACAACAATAGATTAATCAAGTATAACATTATTTACCCTTCAATGAAACTAATAGTCCTAGGTAACAACAAGCTCTGCTACCCGAAACTCCCCTTAGATTGTCACTCAAAGAAAGAAGCTCTTCACAAGATTCTAACCATTATATAACCTAGAACAAGCTCTCTAGATTTAATATAACAACAACATTAAGAACTAGGGAATTAGACTATTCCAAGCAACAAACACATAAGCTCGGATTGTTTAACTTGTTTTCTGATAATCATAGCAATACTCAAAAGCCTAGTCCACAATTAGGTATTACTAATTACTACTTGTGATTAGAAGCAATATCAATTACACGTAATACTATTTCTTGATCTAGCATATGACACCAACTCACTAATTTAATCCTGCAGAATCACGTTAGTAAATTGAATACAAGAAGTTAAAGTAGATTATCATAATAAATCTCATGTAAGAAGGAATAAATAAAATAAACTTGATCAAACTGTTAATTATGAATAAGGTTCAACATCCTTTCCGAACTGAATTGAAAGAATTATCTCATGACTCCAAGTAAACCTAAATCTAATATGAAAGAAATTAAGAAGATGAAAAATACAAGAGAGAATGGATCCCCTTTTTATAACTATTAAAACCTAAGTCTTCCCTGATTATGCAGAGTCCTATTCGTGAAAGGACAAGCTGCTCGACATTTTTTCGCCTCCCAGCCCCAGCGGGAGGAGTCCTTAGTGAATCCCCGCCCCAGCGGGAGAACACACAGCCCAAGCCTTGTCAATTCCTTTTGTCGCGAGATGCTAATAATTATGGGCCCGTGTGCTTCTCCTTTCCAGCTGCTAAATCCAAAAGCTACTAAGACTCCTTTCTCCAATTTGGTTTATGTCAAAGGCGGTCCCCACATGTTAGTTGCTAATTTCCATGAGTTGCTAGCTTGGATTTGAAATAAGAATGCATGCAAGCACGTGGCCCCCACATGCTTGCTATATAATGTTTTGGAAACCATGAGATTCTAGTTGCTTTCTCCAATTGAAACTCTCCAATCCGTGACATGCTTGGATTTGTAAGTTGGCTACAACGTGGCCCCACATGTAATTCCTTCAATTGCATGAATTATGTAAAAAAACAACTCATTCCTTTCCTAATCTGCTGAACCCACATGACCCAATCTGTGTCCTGCTAGGCTAAAGGAATTCGTGATGTTACAATTGAGAAGGAACGTGAGCTGCTCTATTCCACTAACAAATCTGTGTGCCACTAGGACTTGAGCTGCTTGGGAGAAGGAATTCGTGCAAGGCCATAATTTGTGGACTTCCTTTTGCAAGCTGGTGACCCATTACATGATATCCTTAAGCTACTTGGACTTTCCTTTGCTACTTGGACTTTGAGGTGCTTGGTACCTCATGTGCTACTCTAATTCGTGGCCCACTAGCTGAAACTCTCTTGTGCATGTGCTGCCCAATTCGTGACCTGAAGCAAGCTTTTGGACCGTGGAATGTTATTGGGCTGCTAGTGCATCCTTCATTTAATTGTTTGCTTCAAACCCGTGAGCTGCTACAATAGAGAAGTCATGTGTGTAGCCCATTTCGTGACCCACTAAGATTAATAGGAAAACTAGGAACGTGGCTGCCCATGAACATTCTATTTTCGAATTGGGCTTAAAAACCCACAAACTTATTCCTTTTCATCATTTCAGCCCTTTACGCCTTAATTCACCTGAAACAATAAACACACCAATTAAGCTCATATCCACATGAAACATTTAATAAAACTAAACATAAAAGAATAATAATCATCAAATATTATGTACTTATCAAATTCCCCCACACTTAGCCTTTACACGTCCTTGTGTAAACCAAAAGTTTGATTTCCAAAAACTCTACTCAACCATAACGTCAAAAGATTTTAAGATCAAATCATGATTATCAATACTAAACCCACAAAAACATAATCAACGCTTCATCAATCAACTCAAGATAAGCAACTCGGCACTTCACCAATGAATTTCATTAAATTAAATTGTAACCACATAAGTCCTCGTCTACAATCCACACACTTACTCAACTTAGTTACCATGGAGAAAAAACCGTGCACACCACTCAAAAACCCGAGACATTTTTTTTTGCTTTATTTTTTACCAGAACCTTTTCATTTTCCTATTTGTGTTCGGTGAATGAATTTTATGCTCCGTTTCACCTTCCTTAATCATTCTTTTGTAAGTGAGTGCATTTTATGCTCCATCTCACTTATCTGCACATGTTTATGGGAGAGTGCATTTTACGCTCCATCTCATCCCACCACATGACTTTTCTTTTACTTTTTTTTTCTCTTTTTCAACAATTTCTTTGATTTTTAACTTTTCTGATAATTTTTCACATGGTCCTGCAAAAAGCATAAGCAGTTCAATAGTTCTAAAGCATGAGATTAGTGCACATAAATAACTCCACAAATAACTCAGCCAACTAAGCATATATCACATGTTCAAGTACTCAAGAGACACAAATTCAACTCAAATCAATTAGTATGGATCATGACTTAGTTTTTATCAATCATTAACCAATTCAGCATTAAATAGAATTTGAATTTTTAGCATTGATTTCTAATTTTTGACTTTAACCTTCGAACACATAGGCAAATAGAATCATGAAACTCAAGTTTTTTAAAAAAATTTCACAAGGCATCAACTTTCCACATTCCCTATCAAAATCGGTGATCAATATTCCTAAAAATAAAATAAAAACCAAAATCTTCCCCCCCCCCCCCACACTCAAATCTTACATTGTCCCCAATGTAAGAAAATCATGCAAAGAAGAAAGAACTACATGCAAATAAAAAAACTAAATATTAAAGGGATAGAAAAATCAAATCTGATTTCTTGGGTTGCCTCCCAAGCAGCTGCCCTTGTTTATTGTCATTGGCTTGACATCTTTCCTCTCGTTCTATGTAATTGGACTTGTGAACTTTAAGTGGACTGGTAACAGTTTCATCCTTAAATGAGGAACATTGTGTATTCCCTGATCCTGCTCCTTTCCAGCCACCAAATCCTCATTGTATAACTGTATTCGATCAAAAGATTCCTATACTATAGAGTTAACAACATCAGTAGAAAAAATAGAATTAATATTACTAAGATACATTTTAACGTCATATATGCTGAACGGGACATGTGCCTCATCCACTTCCATAGTTAAGGTCCCATGGTATGTATCATGTACTGTCTTCGCTGTTTGCATCGATGAAGTTGTACCATCCATATCTTCCGTGTGAAAATTTACAAAAATTATCAACTCGTCCTTTTGGTCATCCTCATCAAATTCCATGTTCACTTCATTGTCACACATAACACTACTGTCCGTTTCTGAAGTAAACATTGTCTCCTCTCGTTCCTCATCTTCACATCCTAGGGTAATTGTACTTACATTCTCAATAGTTTGAGAGGGTGACCTCCCTAAGCCTTGAAATTTTAACCTCCCTACCGTGGCTACAAGCTCACCCACTTGGTTCCTCAATTCTTGAACAGAAGTCCTTGTATCCTGCTGGAACTGCTGTGTCTGGCTCATGAATGCTTTGAACATATCCTCAAGAGATGGTCCAGAATTGTCAAATACTTCTTCGGTATATGTGTGGTTCTGAAGCTGAGTCTGCCGAAGATCTTGTTGCATACTTGAAAAGATAGGTTGCAATGGTGGCCTAGTACCTTCATAGCTCAGGTCGGGATGATCTCTCCATCCAGAATTATGAGTGTCTGCCCAAGGATCACATTGATGTGGATTTTATCCAGAGAATGTCCCCACAGCATTAACTTGATGAACAGTTACATCCTCTTGCACTATGGGACAATCATTTGTCGTATGTCCTAATTTTGAGCAAATTCCACATACTTTTGCAACTTGCATATTCCCTGTTGTTAATTGTTGCACCACAGTAGTTAAGTTAGAAATCTGTTGTACTAATTCACTCGTGCTTACCTCACTTACCCTTTGTAGAGCATGGTCATTCCTTGTTCTGTATTGTTGTGACTTAGAAGCCATGTTTGCAATCAGATTTCTTGCATCCTCCGGTGTCTTATCTACTAATGCTCCTCCACTAGCCGCATCGATCATACTTCTTTCCATTGGTATCAATCCCTCATAGAAGTACTGAATCAAGTGTTGCTCATCAATCCCGTGAGGTGGACAATTGGAACACAATTTCTTGAACCTTTCCAAATACTCGTAGAGAGTTTCTTCATTGAACTGCCTGATTCCACATATCTCATTCCTTGTATCGGCAACTCTTGATGCAGGAAAATACTTCTCCAAGAATAGCCTTTGCATATCAGTCCATGATCGTATCGATCCTGAAGGAAGACAGTATAACCAGTCTTTAGCCAAATCTGCTAATGAACAAGGAAAAAGTCTAAGCTTGATCTGCTCCTCTGGCACTCCTTGTGATTTCATCGTGGAACACACCACATGGAACTCCTTTAGATGCGTATATAAATTTTCACCTGTAAGACCACGAAAAATAGGGAAAAAGTGAATTAGTCCGTAGTTAAGTTCAAAAGCAACATCTAATGTGACACCCCCAAATCCGAGTACTTCGTTTCCACATGATTTGGTGTTCACTTTCTAACTATAACAAACATCTACCCAATATATCTCAAAATAAATTACAACCTTTATTCAAAATAATAAAATCTCCCTTAAAACAATGGTTACAACCTTCTCAAAAATCAATCCCAGGGTTACTCTAACCTTGACATAAACAATAAAGTGCGGAATAAAAACATGACATTAAAGTCTTATTACAATCATTTCAAAATAATTAAACAATTCTTCACTTGTTCATCTTTCCCTTGACTTTACTTGTAGACGGGGCATCAACGTTATCAACCTTAACTGCAATTGTTATTTAATGCAAGAGTGAGCAAACAACAGCTCACTGGAGTTTAACAATAATAATTACATGAAAGAATATCTTTTAAAGAATCTGAACAACTTAGCTTGCTTCAATAATAAATAATTAAATAATAATTCTCTATCAACATTAAAATTTGAATATAGAATTTATCTGAGGGTCATAAGACCTTTGAACTCTTGTTCTAGGTTATAAATATTTCTATTTAAACCTTTAACAGTCAATAAGACTATGGACCTTAATTCGTATTTAGGGGGATCAGCCCTTCGTACCATGTATTGTGCACAAATATCTTAACGCTATGCGTAGTAACCCCCCCTAGTAAATAGGATTGTTCAACTCAATAATTTGAATTCAAGTCCGCACCAAAGAAAGTTTGGTTTGGATAAGCTTACAAGGGTAATTTAGAATTCACGTTCATCAACTAAGGATTAGTTGAATCGACTTTCAATAATTCATAAATAAAAGAATTATGAACTAACATATGCTTAGAAGTAAACTTAAAGCATTTAAAATAATAACTAGATCTTACTTGAACAATAAGTCAAGATCATTTCAATTAAATAACCAATTGTCCAATACAGAAATGGAAAGGACATTCTCAACAATGAATATATGAACTCAAGAAATTGTATAGAATTAACAAGTTTAGGGTTAGAAGACTTGCCTTAAGCGCAAGCTACTTAACTCAACCACGTACTTAAACACTTCCTATACACATTCAATTATAATAATCTAAATCAGTTAACACATAACTAACTCACATAAGTGGTTAACCCTCATGGTTAACTCACTCTAATAAAATAAATAATAATAATCAACTATCGCATAGTTAATTACATCACATCCGTAGTCACATAATTAAATTAATTATGTATTTAGCTAAATTATAATTTAAACACTTAATCTAATTATAATTACTTAAATTATAATTACCTTTTAAATTATAAATAAATTATAATTTATAATCAATTAAATTATATCATGCATTATAATTACACAAATTATAATTAATCATAAACTTATCAATTTATAATTCATAATTAAACATGCATTTATTAAATTATAATTACATAAATTATAATTTAAATTAACATCTAATTGATTAAAATAAATCAACTTCCATCATAATTTCACAGAATTATAATTTAAACCTTTACTCTTAACTATAATAATACAAATTATAATTACATATCACATTAACCAATTCACAATTAAACAATAATTCAAATAATACTTTAAGGTTTTCAAAACCTCTTTTCTTTTACAATTACCAAATTGTCAAATTCATCTTATCAACATGCTATTGCAACTTAAATACATGATCATTATTCTAGCAACAATGTAACTTAGGCATAAAAATAAACTGCACACTTGATTAAAACTCACTGCCTCTGCCCAAGACACGGTGCAGCTGCGCAGCCAGCAGCCTTGGTACCGGCGCAGCTACGCAGGGAAAGGATCTGGGAAGGGAAAGCGGCGCAGCTACGCTGCTCCTGGCCTTGCTGTCGGTGCAACTGCGCAGCAACTCGGCCAGACGCAGACAGCCACGGCTCTCTGCTTTACCGAACAACCCATACAAGCCAACAACCGGCAACACACAGCAACACAGACAACGTAAAGCATACATATGCAGTAATACTCATGTTATATATATGATACTAATCACAGAATTTTGTCTAACGAAAATCAAAGGTTTTAAAAACTCAATTTTTACATTTTCACAAAAACTCATATATTTTCCAAAATAATTTACTGTAAAAATTTCTCCACCAATTAAACTTATAACGCATTCATTATATTCATGATTGAAGATAGCATCATAAACAATTCTAAACATGCAAATTACTACATAAAATTTTCATAAATTTTCATTCTAAAACTCAACCAAAACATATGAACTCTTAAGAACATCAATTTTCCATTAAAACATATTTTAACAACCATTTGATTTCTAAAAATCCTTTATAACATACATAAAATGGATTACAACATTTATCAATTCATATAACATGTAATTAACCAATTTATCAATTACAAATTCCAATTATCTATGAAACTCAAGAACAAAAGAGAACTAGGAATATAAACTAAGTAACACACCTTAATTCCTTGTTAAAAGCTTGACAATCCTTTGCTCCGTTCTTGTTGTCTCAATTTCAAACTCACAGAGAATCTCTTCTCTTCTTTTCTCACTTTCTTCACTGTTTCTCTAAACTCTCTCTCTCTCTATCTGTTCTTTCTTCTTCTTTTAGTCTTAGGCTTAGAATACTAACGTAAACATATATAATAGATATAATACGATATAACTTATACGATATAATAACTGACAAAATAATAATACCCTTATTAAGTATATCAGTTACGTACGTTTTAAAATTCAAAAAGCCTTAAGGCTTTGTTTGGCCAAAAAAACATTATTTTTAAAAGTAGATTATTATTACTAAGGCCATGTTTGGTAAAAATGAGTTTAAAACAAGTGCAAGGGTCTTGTTTGGTTAAAATCATTTAAAATCCTTTTTCTTTATTTTCACAAATTATTTTAACACATACTTTAATGTCATATTTTAATTAATTAAATATTAAACAACTAATTTAATCAATTAAAATCTAACATCAATTAATCACATAAAATTTGCCACATAATTATAATTACTCGCTAATTATAATTCATTTAACACTTCATCACATAATTCATCTAATTCAATTATCTAAATTAAATTAGAACTATAATATAAAATTAATATACAATAATTAAATAAATATTAAACATTCATTTACTTAATATATAACACTTAATTAAATCACTCCATAAATCACATAATTTATTTATTTAACTCAATAAATAATTCACATAAAATATTTATTTAACTCAATAAATATTTAAAATTATTATATAAAATCACAATCGTTACATCTAAGGTAGGATATTCAATACATAAGGATGGTTGATCAAAGTCTGGAGTAGCCAGTTCTTTTAAAGTCCGGTTATTGTTCGGCACCACCATCTTTTCCTTTTTAAGTGTTGGAACAAGAGCTTCTTTTGTATCTGCAGTTTTCTCTATCTCTTGATCAAGATTTAAGTTAATAGAGTGAAGGATTGAGTCATAAAACAAGAAGAAAAAAGAAAAAGAAAAAAATTAAAATAAATGAAATAAATGAAAACAAGAATAAACAAAGACAAATAACACTCCCTGGCAACGACGCTAAAATTTGGTAGCTGTCGTTAGCACTACTAAATTTACCTCACTTTTACTTTACATATTTAAATAATTAGCATAGTAGTAAACAAGGATCGATCCCACAGAGAGTGATTTGTTTTATATTTATCCTATGATTTCTAATTAAAAGGGGTTTTGAATTGATTAAACTAAATTAACAAGAATAAAGTAATAAGAATTAACAACGAATAAAAAGTTTCAGTTCTTCAGTTCAGTATCACCTTTTTAGAATAATAGATTAATCAAGTATAATATTATTTACCCTTCAATAAAACTAATAGTCCTAGGTAACAACAAGCTCTACTACCCGAAATTCCCCTTAGATTGTCACTCAATGAAACAAGCTCTTCACAAGATTCTAAACATTATATAACCTAGAACAAGCTCTCTAGATTTAATATAACAACGACATTAAGAACTAGGAAATTAGACTATTCCAAGCAACAAACACATAAGCTCGGATTGTTTAACTTGTTCTCTGATAATCATAGCAATACTCAAAATCTTGTCCACAATCAGGTATTACTAATTGCTACTTGTGATTAGAAACAATATCAATTACACGTAATACTATTTCTTGAACTAGCATATGACACCAATTCACTAATTTAATCATGTAGATGGACATTAGTAAATTGAATAGCATACAAGAAGTTAAAGTAGATTATCAAGAATAAATCTCATGTAAGAAGGAATAAATAAAATAAACTTGATCAAACCGTTAATTATGAATAAGGTTCAACATCCCTTCCGAACTGAATTGAAAGAATTATCTCATGACTCCAAATAAACCTAAATCTAATATAAAAGAAATTAAGAAGATGAAAAATATAAGTGAGAAAGGATACCCTTTTTATAACTATTAAAACCTAAGCCTTCCTTGATTATGTTGAGTCCTATTCGCGAAAGGACAAGCTGCTCGACATTTTTCCGCCTTCCAGCCCCAGCGGGAGGAGTCCTTAGTGAATCCCCGCCCCAGCGGGAGAACACACTACCCAAGCCTTGTCAATTCCTTTTGTCTCGAGCTGCTAATAATCATGGGCCCGTGTGATTCTCCCTTCCAGCTGCTAAATTCGAAAGCTACTAACACTCCTTTCTCCAATTTGGTTTATGTCAAAGGTGGTCCCCATATGTGAGTTGCTAATTTTCATGAGCTGCTAACTTGGATTTGAAATAAGAATGCATGCAAGCACGTGGCGCCCACATGCTTGCTATATAATGTTTTGGAAACCATGAGCTTCTAGTTGCTTTCTCCAATTGAAACTCTCCAATCCGTGACATGCTTGGATTAGTAAGTTGGCTACAACGTGGCCCCACATGTAATTCCTTCAATTGCATGGATTATATAAAAAAATAACTCATTCCTTTGTTAATCTGCTGAACCCACATGTCCCAATCCGTGTCCTGCTAGGCTAAAGGAATTCGTGATGCTACAATAGAGAAGTCAGGTGTGTAGCCCATTCCGTGACCCACTAGGATTAGTAGGAAAACTAGGAACGTGGCTGCCCATGAACATTCTATTTTCAAATTGGGTTTAAAAACCCACAAACTTATTCCTTTTCATTATTTCAGCCCTTTATGCCTTAATTCGCCTGAAACAATAAACACACCAATTAAACTTATATCCACATGAAACATGTAATAAAACTAAACATAAAGGAATAATAACCATCGAATAATATGTACTTATCAGATGGATAAGTAAGTGGATTCTCAGCTCAAAGAAGGTGAAGAGCTCAGGAAAAATGCTCTATGGGAGATTCATAAGCATTATTCTTCAATCTGCTCTAGGAGACAAAATTGGAGACAAGGAAGGTGCACCCATCAACGCCAACAGAAGGATGACCCAGCATCTTTTTGAAAATTTGAAGAGGACCCCTGTAGAGAACGTGAAGATGATGTCTGAGTCCAGTGGAAGGACTGGTGATGTGAAGAAGAAACCTGATTTGCTGGAAAACATGTCTATGGTAAGGGAAGTTGAAGAAGAAGAAGAAGTTAACCAAGAAGGACCCTCTACTCTTGTCAAAAAGAGTAAGGGAAAGAGGAAATTGAAAGAGATTATTCAGATGGTAGAAGAACCCCAAGGCTCAACCACTGATGTGCCTTAAGGGGGTTCTGGAACTGAGATTCTAGGTCTTTTCACACAAATGGAAATCACCCTGGAAGTGACCAAACCACCAGAAGAAGTTCTGAAGGAGAAGAAGAAGAAGAAGAAGCATAGTGAGGATAATGCTGAAGGAAGTTCTAAGCCTCAGAAACAAAAGCGCAGCCATCGAGTAAGGAAGTCCACACTCTCCGCGATCGTGGTGTCTTCACCGATCGTGGAGTCCAGACTTACCATCACTCCAGAGGAAGATGCTGCAATAGCTTCTCAGCCTGAACAAACCATCATAGCTGAAGCTAAAGAAACTACTACGGCTGTGGCTGAGCCCAGGAGAACAAAGAAAAAGCTTATCAAGAAGTATGTCCTTGTCAATGAGGAAGCTTTAAAGGAGGAAGAAAGGAGAATTGCTGCTGAGCAGGCTAAACAAAGAATTGAGCCTCAAGCATCTGGTTCTCACAATGAGTCCTTGGATGAGACCAGGATCATTGCTGATGTGATAGCCAACATCAACAGTGCAGTAACCCCTACTGTATCTGATCAAGCTATCATTTATGCTGAGGAGGAGCTGCCCAATGCTATTGTGGAGAGTATAACTCATATTAAGGGGGAGTTTCTCGAAGCACCTGAACAAGGAAGTGCTGCAGCTGAGGGGGAGCAATCAGAAGCTGCTCATGAAGCCCCCTCTACCCTTCAAGAAATTATGTACTCTGGAGCTGCAGAAAAAGAAGGCATTAAAGTTGAAGAGATGGAGAGTGCTGAAGAACAAAGGGGAGATGCTAAGATGACGGATGTGGTGGAGATTTCAAATGAAGGCGATGAAGACAGAAAAGAAGAAGAGGAAGAAGAAGTTAAGATCATTGCAGAGGGCTGGAATAGAGAAAGAAGAGCCAACTACAATCAGTTATTCTCCTAATTGCCCATGATGTCCTACCACTGAGCCCTGATTCTCAACTCTTAGGATCACATGTTTTGGGCATACAAAGCTTATCCAGCAATTTCTGTGCTAACCCAAAGATTCCCAACCAACCTCAACTTTGCTCAAAAGTTGATCACTAATCATTCGTCTTCAAAGACTGAGCATGAGGTACACTTCATTCCTATCTCTTTCAAGGTTAACCACTGTCCTCGACCAAACATCTATCAATTTAATGAACTGCCGAGGTGGATGGAAGTGATTCTTAACCCACTAAATCAATTTCAAGTTACAGAGTCCCAAAACTCTGTAACTGATGAACCAAATGATA
Source organism: Panax stipuleanatus (assembly GCA_020205555.1). Classification (NCBI taxonomy): domain Eukaryota; kingdom Viridiplantae; phylum Streptophyta; class Magnoliopsida; order Apiales; family Araliaceae; genus Panax; species Panax stipuleanatus. The sequence goes on from CM035120.1 coordinate 118,683,153, forward strand.
AATTTTCCATTATCGTCGAGCCAACTATCAGTGACTCTATGATCATCGAGCAACGATTCACGCTCGTCGAACAACAACCTATGGTTGTCAAGAAACGATTCACAATCGTCGAACAACAACACGACACCATGACCATTGAGCCGCAAAACCTAATCGTCGAGCCCACTATCCCATATACTGAACCAGCCTCCTCTCCCATACACCAAACCCAAGCACCACTCACACAATCTGATATCCCCTCTTCCTCAACCAATGAATATTTTGATATGGCACTTGCTCTGAAAAGCATGCCAAGGGCACACACTACGACCTCCTCTCCTGATTTTCAAAAAATCTTTAATTATATCTCTCTCCTCCCCACCAAAGAGGAGCTCGCCGATGTCACAAGACAAGTGGTCCTAGAGACAGAGGAGAACCTTGAAGCTCACTCCTTGATAATTCATCAACGCTTTAATCATCTGATCGAGTCTGTCAAAACTTTTCCTAGCAACTTGACGACCGTGCTCTCAAAAAGACTGAAGGAAATCATATGGGAGATGAGTGGCAGTCTAAGCCAAAGGGATACAATCCATTTTCAGGCTTCCAACAAGCACAAGGAAGCAGTTCTCCTTCTCCAGAGGACTCGAGAATCTCAAAATAATGTTATTGCTGATCAGATTCACAAGCTGAGTATCTCCCTGCGAGAATTCAAAGAATATTCTATGACTCGAGTAAGACAGACTGAAGCTGCCATGGCTACGCTGCATCAACAAAGAACAAATACTAAAGCCATGGTCGAAGAGAATCGCAGTGACATTGCTCAAACTCGTTCTCAAATACATGAGCTGGTGCAAGGAGTCAATCGTCTGTCCGAAGACATTCGAACCCTGGATGCTGACATCAAGGGGAAGAATAAAGAGGAAGGGGAGAAAGGCAAAGGCAAAGGGAAAGGCAAAGGGACACAAATTACACAGTCCTCAAGGAACAATCCTAGAAATCAGCCTCACTATCAGACTCAATGAATTAAATAGCAGCGCCAACCAATCATCACTGTGAACCCTCTGAGGAGTCAAGACCCATCATTTAGCTCACAAGGAGTATCCAACACTGCCTTAAGCATTCCCATTAGAGATCCTGCCTTTATGAACAGACATGATCAAGGAGAAATGCTCAGTCTAAGTGAGCTATAAGACATCAAAAGACGAGATAAAGCTAGCAGAAGAAGGATAACTGAAGAGTATGCTAATCCTCCAAGGAGCAAAAGGCAAAGAAGATAGAGATAAGTTTAAATTTGTTTCTTATTGATGTAACTGTGCTAAATTGTAATATCTATTCCAACATCAATAAATTAATGCTTATTCTCTAAAGAATTCAGTTGCTCACTGAAACACTAAGTCTTATTTACTTTCTAGCATCCTGTATTTAGAAATTGATGATATAGTGCAAATCTCCTTCGTTATGTCAACATCAAATAGGGGGAGATTGTTGGGAATTGCATGTTAAAATTTGATGTTGAAAGTAAATAAATATGCTTATGTTTAAAGTCCTTCAATAGAACACATATACAAGGACTTAGATGGTAGACCAAAATTGTTAGGTTGATCTGAGCTAAATGTTTATCATTCTGTAAGTGAATGTATAGAAGAAAGATCAAAACTGTTAGGTTGATCTATTGAGATGTAATAGTTAGGCCTCAACAGAATTATAGTCTGTCGAGCCAGCCAAGAGTTTGTAGGCAGAATCGTGGAGACAGTTTGAGCGCCTGCCTAGCCAAGTCAAGAATCGCAGTCTGCACTCAGAGATGTGGAGTCTGCAAACTAAAAAAGTTAAAATTGTAGTCAATCAAGCACAAGAAGAATTGTAGTGTTCTCTACGATCAAGACTGAATCAATATCGAGCACACCAACACAAAACGATCGTGGTATGAAGGCAACGATCGTGGTGCTTCTTCAGTTAACATCAGAGTATCAAGATTCGCATATCTGATGAAAAAAGATGTCTAACGAATGAAGAATATCTTATGTACGTTAACATTTTGGGAGTCCCAATGATCCAACACTCATCCTTAGTTTGAATCGAAGAAGCGTATAGAAGAAGCTTAGGAGAGTACTTTCTGTCTGCTGAAAACACCTTTTCAGTTGTAAGGTGAGAAAGCAGTCTGCTATGTCAGGCGAGTCAGATAGCAGACACCACATTCCCAGGAAGTCAACATCAGTGCTCAGAAATGTCTGAAACATTAAATGTTACAATGGATGCCTTCAACGGAAAGATTTCAAAGACTCCTTCATAAGCAAAATAGATTGGAGATTCAATCTAAGCGAGCAAGAACGAACAAAGCTGAAGAACTCTCAAAAAGTCAAACACTACAATCCTGAAAGAAAGCTTGCTTTGCTACTCAGTTCTTTCGAACGTATGCTTAACTGCAACTGAGTAGCACATGCAAGAACTCAACTCTTATTACAAGTGTATTCCAAGTCTGCTGAAATTGAAGAGTTCTTAGTGAACTAAGAAGTTCCAAGACTGCTGGTATTGAAGGAATCTAAGTGATTCAAAGATTATAAAGATATCCTTAGTGGATTTTCTACTCGTGGTGTAGAAGAGTGGATTAGGAATCTTGAGTGCTCTGAACCACTTAAAATCATTGCGTCTTCTATATATATCATAACTGCTATAACTGCTTATCACACTATAAAATTGCTTTATCTTAAGGGGAACAAACAAATCATATATTCCGTTGTGTTTAATTAATTTACTTAATTAACAAATCTGATAAGTATTTTGAAAAAGAAAAAGTTTTAAAAATATCTATTTAAGCCCCCTTCTAGATAACTTTTGCGCCTCCGAGAACTAACAAAATTAATAAGAGGAGTCTTATTATTATTATTACTAATATTAATATTAGTTTAAATCCTAAAAGAGTTAGGAAATTAATTAATAAAATTACTCTCTCTCATATTCCCAATAAGATTGGGAGGCTAATTAATTAAAAGAGTTTAATTAATTATTCCTAATGAAATTAGGAGCCTAATTAATTAAAGGATTTTAATTAATTAGAATGAAACCTTATTCCTAAATGGTTTATGAGGGTTGCCTACATCTCTAAATAAGAAAGTCTTATTATGGATTGGGGTTACACACTTGATTCCAAGAGTTGGGAGAGTACACATAATTCTATGGAGACAGAATATAGGGTTTTGCCAAACACCCATCTTCTTGAATATTTGTTCTTCTTTAGTGAATCACCTCTAGTGGCCAAACACTTGGGTGGCTAACGTTGATCAAAGGAAGGAACCAAACCCGGTGGATTCAAGTTGAACGTGAAAACGAATTGGAGTTGAACTACCCGAAGAAGCTAGTTTCTACAAGGGTATGAATCTAATCTCCATCACTTTTCTATTGTTTGATAATTAAGCACAAAGTATAATCATGGGGATGGTTTGTATAAAGAATTTTAAATTTTGTTTTATCGCGCTTCCGTACCTTTTATGTGATTTGATTATATGATTGTGCTATATACAAACCTAACACAATTGTGGGTAATTTCTATTCTGAAAATTAGGTGTTGATAGAATGAAAATTCTTAAGAGGAAGTAGGTCGTAGAATACGAAAATGGTTGATGAATCCTTGAAGAAGGAAAAAGGTAGAGTTATGAGAAATAAAGATTTTCGGATAATGAGAATTGATAAGAAATAGTCACATGAAGACTAGAAATGTGAAAGAATTAAAAAGTAAGTTCGAGAATTATAGGACTTTCAAAAGAATATGAAGAATGTAATGGTTCAGAAATAACTTAGAGAAATGACATTGAGAAATAAATAGTACTCGTAATATAATCGAGTTTAAGCAACAATTACGAATTGGAACCTATAAGAATTGATAGGTGGTATAAATATTAAAGAATAGTACGTTGAAATAATTCAACGATAAGGTTACGAGAAAGAATAAGATCTAAACCGATTAAGAATGATTCGATATTGTGATTTTGGGGACGAAATCCTTATAAGGGGGAAGAACGTAATAACCCAATTTTTTTGAGAATTATTGAAATAAGAATTTAATAAATAAAATTCTTATTAGATGATATGCTATGTGATATTGTATGGCATAAGCGAATATGTGGTAAGCATTATGTGATGTTGTGTATAATAAATATATTAGTATTATATATTTATTATATGTAAACAAATTGTAGGGCAATTTATTAAATTAAATGAGATGGGTAAAGATTAAAATAATTTATTATATTAAATTATTTTAATGCGGTAGATTGGTGGCATTAAATATACTTAATGTATAGTCACCATTTTATTGAAGATATCATATATTACATTATTGAGTGTAATGTATGTATGTATTTCAAGTAGTAAATATATTATTATATTAAAGTTAAATTGTGAAAACAATTTATATAAGGGAAAATAAAATAATTGGTTTAAGTATACATAAATTAGTGTATACTTTAAATAGAGGATATTAAAATAAATTCTAGCATTGAATTATTTTAATAAATAGAGAATATTACATTATTTGTATGACTTTGTATGAGGTAATGTGTATGTTTATGTAATATGGTAAATATATTAAGTTATATTTGCTATATGTAAATAAATTGATATAAATAATTTATAATATGAGAAAATAAGTTATGATTTATTTTCTATATGTGATGTGAGTACATGTGCATTACATGGAATATTTGTAAGGTGGTAATATAAATATTATATATATATATATATATATATATATATATATATATATATATTACGTGAGGAAATGAAATTGTTGTGAACTATTAATTTGCGTAATGAATTAAAGAAGGTGATTTAAGTATATAATATTTATATATATACTTTACCCAAGAATATTAGAATAAATTCTTATATGAAATTATTTTAATAAAATATGGATATTATATTTATTATAATATCTTAAGAAAGTAAATAAATTCTTAATTGAATTTATGTTAATAAGACTAGGATATTATATTTATTATAATATCTTAAGTATGTAAATAATTATATTTGCATGAGAAATTATGTGATGCATATTTATTTTGCAATTATAAAATAAATATGTAGTTAAGATATGTTATGTTTTATTATGAGTTTATATAATTTATATATATATCAAGAGTATGGTATATATTTTATATGCTTCCAAAAGGGACAAATATTTATGTGGGTACGTTAGTAACTTGTGCCATTAAAATCTAGTTACTAACTATTGAATAATTTCTATATTCAATAAGGAAATTAAGAAAGTAATTGGGTAAATATTTAATTTGGGTAATTAGATTAAATTCTTAATTATTCTAATTACTATTACAAGCTTAATGGGCAAACATATTCTTTTCCTTCTTGTCGTGAGTTTGAGGAGAAGAAGAAGTGTGAAGTCTACTCTATAGCTAACCTTGGGCACCAAGGATTTTGACTTAAGAAAAATTGATAAAAGTCTTCATCTTTTCTCTTCCATAACCGTAGCCTATCCCTCCCTAATTGCTTGAAATTTTGCAATTTATCAAAAATGGTAAGTGAAGGAATTGTGTGTTTGAGGGAGCTTGACCAAATTGGAATCAAAGGATAAGATATATTAGAAATATCAAGCTTAGATTAATTGAAGTTGAGAAGTTTAAGGTATAAATTCCTTATTTAATTTTGAGTTTAATCAAAGTTGTTTGATTATGTAATTTATATGGCTTTAATATGTTATGATATAATTCTTAATGGGAATTCTTTGTAGTAAATCAATTTTTGATTTATGTACATGTAATATGGGGTTGAAATTGATTTTTAATCAAAAGGATAAAAATTGAGTTATGTTAGTAAGCTTTAATTTACAAAAAGTTGATTTTTTTGTTTGAGTTATGGTTTAACTCAAGGATTTAGAGACTTGGTGGCTAGGTTGGTTATGCGATGATATAAGGATGAGAATTATGGAAAAACCGCAAACAAACTGATAAGAAATCGAGTTGAGGCGAGTTTTGGATGTTACAACGAAAAATTTGAAAGTTAGTGGACTGTTGGCCCTAAAAGAAAAATTCAAGGTTAGGTAGATTGTTCAAAAAATTATGGGCTTTTGAGGAAGTATAGTACACTGAATAAGCTTTTCATAGACCTTGTAACGGACTAATTCCGACTTCGAAGCAAGGAGTTATGACATTTCAAAGGAGGCGTGTCGAATCTGCCCAAAACTGGAGAACAGATTCGAGTCAGTCCCCTTGCACGAAATTTTTGAACTGATGTGTTCTGAATTTGGGAAAAAGTCAGTAAGTAAAAGTTGTATTCCCAAAAGTTAGCTTCGTGTGGGCTCAAGAATCGCTCAAAAATATTTTGAAACGAAAAAATTGTGTCTGTTTTAGCGAGAGAGGGTAAAGCTGTCAAGAAATTAAAAACTGTTATGAACGTACACTTTTGACACTCTATTTGAGCTACCTAGCAAACTATAAATGGGAGTTTTATATTTTAAAAAAATAGTCTCATATGATACGAAAAACATATCCAAATTTGGGATTAATCCGATAAACGAGCAAAGCGTGGGAAAATTTCAAAGTAGGCAGCAAGCCAACCGGAACAGCAACAGCAACAGCGGCTGGCAGCGCCTGCGTGGCGCCAGAACGCGGCCGCGCGTGCTTGCCCTGCGGCGTGCGCTGTGCTGACTGTTGTTTGACATCCTTTTCATGAGATGTTTTTATTGGTTTTCGTGGTGTAAAATTTTTCTAAAATACTATGACATGGAGTCTGTAACATGCCAACAATTTCACGGTTATCAGACTTATGGTTTGAAAATTAAAAATAGACGAATAGGCATGTCAAAACTAAAATTTGGGCGACGCTGAGCGTCGACACACCTGAGCGATTTTGACGTTCGACGTTCCGAATCGCGTTCCGATGAAATAATAAGTCATAATAAATCTAATAAATTCCTACAGAGCGAGTTTTGACTATAAGTAATATTTTATGCCGAGAAACTTCATTTCAAGCATAAATAAAGAAATAAAATATGTAATAAATATAAATTTACATTTTTAAGCGAAAGAAAACCTAAGGTTGCCTACAAAATTATTTTGTGATGCAACAAAGTGCGAGAAACCTTTAAAATTTTGTATTAATCATAAAAATGATATTTTGAGGTTTTCGTGGTTGAAAATGAGATTTTTGAGCTGAGATTTATATAACGGAGTATATATATATATATATATATATATATATATATATATATATAAAGCAAAAATGCGAGTTATTTGTAAAATGAGATATTAAACAGATGTGCTAACGAGAAAAAATGTTTATGGTCGACGTCAGAAAAAATCTTTGGACATATCTTCCTTTCCCTAATTGATGTTTTCTACCATTATTTGTCTTATTTGTTTTATAAAGGATAAATTTTTAGGTAAATGCCAACATGTATCATATCGACGATTTGAAAGGTTTACAGAGTTGCCAGTTGGTATATTTGAAATGGTTGTTGTTGGTTGGAAAACTGATCACTAAACACGCGCAAGTATACGCGGTCTAACAAGTAATAAAGTATAAGAGAAGTGTCGAACCCACGAGGAACTACTCCTAATATTAACTAAATATCGACTTTATATCTCTTAAGTCTTATTCAACCAGATTAAATAAAAGGTGTGTAATTAATCTAGTTAATTCTAATTATCAAAGTAAGTTAATGGATAACGAATGGTATCTAAGGCGCTACAAACTAATATCATAACTTCACCCCCACACTAGTATTTTGTCAAACACTTGGTGTGCTATGTTTCATCAAATATCCTAACTGTCTCTTTTTGGTCTTAGTGGTCATGAAGGAATGTCGACCGAGAACTCGTAAGTGTTCGTACGCCTTTTTCGAGGTATGTACAAACCTATCCTCTCTAATCTACCCAAAAAGGAATAGAACAAAAAGGAACATCATAACTAGGCAATTCGACACATTCCTGTGCAAATTAACCAAAGACAAGGATTTTTAGTTCAAGTTCTCCAATAGGTCACACATGGCATACAAGTATATTGCTAACCTATACACAAATTATGCAGTCCATTGGTACAGACAAATCATAAACACATGCCAACACATTATGGTCTTAATCTATAGTCCATTCCCAATTTCTTATAGATTACAAAAACAATTCACTAATTCCTTAAAAATTAAACATTAAGTATAAATATATTGAACCAAACCATATGGTGCCAACTAAAGAGATAAGATAATCAATTCAAATAGACAAAGGGTTCCATTATAATCTTAGAGCCAATATTCAGTTCATAGCTACTAAACTAAACAAAAGTAGCAATAATAACAACATTTATAAACACAGAATCAAAGAAAACACTAGAGAAGAATAAACTATGTCGTAGTGTCTTTAATCTCCAAGAAACCCCTTCGATTCGCTATCTAATCCGTGTTGCTACGTAGCTCTTGAGCTCCAACGAGTCCCAATCTTCTCCCTAGTCTATCTCCTACTTATATCTATAAAGCTAAAGAGAAACTAAGCTAAGCTAAGAAGAAGAAGAGAAAGTGATGGAGTTATGCTCCAATATGTTGGATAATCAGAGAAGGGGGATGCCTAAATGATATATATGCTAGTTTCCTTCATCCTAGGTCATTCCCACTTGTTGCTATTTGAAAACAAGGGCTGACGCTGCGACACTAGGATTAAGACTTGGAGCGGCGCTGCAGCGCCAGGTCAAGGGCTCAAGTCTTTAAGTTGGCGCTGCGGCGCCAGTAATATGAAGGAATGGGGCGCTGCAGCGCTGACTGTGGTGAGCTGACAGAGAAGCAGCGCTGCGGCGCCAGTTTTGTACTAGCAACCGGCGCTACAACGCCAGTGCTGCAAAAATGACCTTTTTGCCCCTGAAAGCTTGAAATGACATATAAACTCCTGCAAAACATATATTAAATAAAATACTAACAAAATAATATAAAAGCAGTATAAACTAACAAGAACCTGCAACTTCTTAAGTGTAAAAGTATTCGATTCACGGGTATAAATTTCACTCATCAAATATCCCTAAACTTAAGTCTTTGTTTGTCCTAAAACAAAACAACTATAACCATAATATCAAAAGTAAATATAACTATGAATCACACTAAACTGCTATATACCATCATTGCGGCCTCAAGGATAAGAATAACGATTTCAAAGTAGAAGCAAAGCCATAAATAAGGCTTCAATCAAACTTCTAGCTTAGACTGCTTTTGATCCCAATCTCTATGTGTGTGACTACAAAATATTCTAGCTAATTATAATTCATGCATATAAATAATTGCAAAATGAAAAGTGCTAACTCAATACGCTCAAGCTACATCAAGACTTCTAAAAAAGACATAAATGCAAGAACAGACCACCCGGTATTAGCATGAGAATAGCTAGACTTGACTTGTGCAAAATTCGACTACCTTAGGCTGAGTTACCCATGTAGCGAGTTTTCGATCATTGACTCCTAAGGCAGAAGGCTTTAGGGCACTAGGCGTAAAACACCCCTAAAAATCTAATAACTAAAGTAATATTTCGTACGAGTATGAATGAATATACAAAACTGTAATTGGATTTTCACCCATCATGTGATAATTCGCGTAGACAGATCATTTCCATAATTTAATAGAAATGAATACGAAGGGTGATTCACCACGCATGCGGTAGTCCACGTAGACAGGTTATTCTCACAGATTAATAAGGAATAGAATGAATACAAAAGGTTTTCACCAGGCATGCGGTAGTCCGCGTAGACAGGTTAATCCCACAGATCAATAAAGAATGAATACGAATGGTTATAAACCATGCATGCGGTAGTCCGCGTAAACAGGTTACTCCCACAGATCAATAAAGAATAGAGTAACGACTCTTACGAGTATTGAAAGAAAATAACATTCTTTATGAATACAAAAGAAATAATACCCCTTACCTCAGTAGAAGATTAGATACTGGAATAGTGTAGTAGCAGAATACTCTTCTTCTTTCTCTCTCTATAATTTCTCTCACTATTATAACTTTGCTATTCAAGAATGGTGAGAAATGAATGAAATTAGCTTGCTATTTATAGGTTAGAAAAAGGTTGGTTAATTACACTTTAGTACCTCCATCTTTACCTCAATTTTTAATTTAGTCCCTCAAGTTTATAAATCTTGCACCTCCACCCCTGCAACCACCCACCAACTATTTATTATCCACCAATAAGTGGGCCCCACATGTTAACCACCCATTAATTGCTTATTTATCCTGATTAATTCCCCGTTTGGTCAATTTAACATCCGAAAATCAACTATTATCGAAATAAATGTCGATTTCCACTAACATTAAAATTCCCAACACAATGAAAATATTTTTATCAACCATTCATCATTAATATTATAATTCACAATATTGCCAACCAGATCGTTCCCAAGAAAGAGGGGGCTTTCCGATAAGGATTTCTCCTTACTGACGCGTAATTAAATAACCTAACCCCTTTTCTTGGCAGAACTTTCTAGACATTGTCAATAATGCTAATAATAATAATAATATGAGTAACTGTGTTGTGTCAATTATTGATTTAATATTTTAAAGTATTGTGCAGATGATATTGTGACAATAATTGAATCAATAATACGAGATCTTAAGCAGCAACTACTGTAGCAATTATTGAATACTGAGTGACTTCTTACGTAAGAACCAATAATTTGAAATACTGTGCAATACCATATACTACTATGCAACAATGCGTATTACTATATTTTTATCACTGGGTATTTTAATAGTTTAACGGTAAAAGTTTTGCGGTGAAAATGTTATTTTTGTCGCTTTCTATATCCGACAATTATTCCGTTGTGCGGTCCACCAATGACTGCGTCGTCGTACGAATATTCTCCGACAAAAGAATATTCCCCGACACAACGAATATTTTATGACCACTTGCTTACTTTGTAAAATTTGCAAATTTCACCCATAGCTTACCACATTTATCAAATCAACACCTTACTATTTCAAAATAATATATAGAGAAAATTAAATCTTATTCATAAAAAGTTGGGGTCTTATAACCTCTCCTTCTTATGAAATTTCATCCTCAAAATTAACGTGCGTACCTGGTATGTCGAAAAGGTGAGGATACCTCACTTTCATTTCCGAATCTAACTCCCAGGTCATTTCCTCGATATTATGGTTCCTCCATAAAACTTTAACTTGAGGTATAATCTTTGAGCGTAGAATATGTTCCTTCTTATCCAAGATCTTGACAGGTACCTCCTCGTACGTTAAATCTTTTACTATCTCGTCTGGTTCTAACTCAATAATGTGGTTTGGGTCTTTCACATATTTACGAAGCGTGGATATGTGAAAAACGTTATGAACACGAGACATGCTTGGAGGTAAGGCGAGTCTATAGGCCACATTTCCTACTCGGTCAAGGATTTCAAATGGACCAATAAATCGTGGATTGAGCTTTCCTCTCTTCCCGAATCTCGTAACTCCTTTCCATGGAGCAACACGTAACAATATATGATCTCCGACATTAAATTCTAATTCTCTTCAATGAAGATCCACATAACTCTTTTGTTGCTCTTGTGCCGTTTGTATACGTTGCCGGATCATTTGAATCTTTTCCATAGTCATACGTACTAACTCCGGTCCCAACAATGTTGCTTCACCCACCTTATCCCAACATACTGGAGATCGATATTTTCGTCCATACAATGCCTCGAATGGAGCCATGCCTATACTTGCCTGATAACTATTGTTGTAGGAGAATTCCACCAATGGTAAGTACTTATCCCAACTTCCTTTGAAGTCTAGAACACAGAGTCTTAATATATCTTCAAGAGTTTGAATAGTCCTTTCCGATCGCCCGTCCGTTTGAGGATGGTAAGCCGAACTGAATCGTAAATTCGTGCCCATAGCTTTCTGCAAATTGACCCAAAATCTTGAAGTGAATCTTGGGTCACGATCCAAAACTATGGATACTGGCATGCCATGCAATCTCACAATCTCATTTATGTATATACGAGCAAGATGTTCTAGTGAATAAGTCTCTCGTATAGGCAAGAAATGAGCAGATTTGGTTAATCTATCAATAATAACCCAAATCGCATCTATGCCTTAAGAAACCTTGGGAAGACCAGTAACGATATCCATGGTAATGTGTTCCCACTTCCATTTTGGAATCTCAAGTGGTTGTAATGGACCCTTTGGCACTTGATGCTCTGCCTTGACACGTTGACACGTTAAACACCTCAAGATAAACTCCACAATCTCTCTCTTTATATTGCTCCACCAAAATATATGTCGAAGATCACGATACATTTTGGTACTCCCAAGATGGATTGCAAACGGTGTGTTGTGTGACTCCATCATGATTCTATACTTCAAGTCAGAATCGTTAGGAACACAAAGTCTGGAGTTGACTCAAAGTATTCCTTCTTCATCGATTCTTGCTTCTGGAATAACACCTTCTTGCACTTTCTTCTTCATCTTCATTAGCTACGGGTCTATAGCTTGAGCAACTTTAACTTTATCAATTAAAGCTGGTTCTACACGTATACTTGACATCATTACGTGGGTCTCCGGAGTCTTAAACTCTATCTCCATCCTTTTTAAGTCACATAAAATGGGCCTTTATGTTGACAGCATCGCACTCGTTCCCGCATATGATCTTCTACTCAACGCATCAGCTACCACGTTTGCTTTTCCAAGATGGTATTGAATGGTATGGTCGAAACCTTTCAACAGCTCAAGCCAACGACGTTGCCGCATGTTGAGTTCCTTTTGAGTGAAGAAATATTTAAGGCTCTTATGATCCGTATAAATCTCCACTTTCTCCCCATACAGGTAGTGTCTCCAAATCTTCAACGCGAAAACGATTGCTGCCAACTCTAGATCATGAGTAGGATAATTCCTCTCATATTCTTTGAGTTATCGTGAGGCATAGGCTATAACTTTCACATGTTGCATGAGAACACATCCTAACCCTTTGCCTGAAGCATCGCTGTATATGACAAATCCATCCGAACCAGATGGTATTGTCAGAACAGGTATCGAAATGAGTCTCCTCTTGAGCTCTTGGAAGCTCTTCTCGCATTCCTCTTTCATACGAATTTTGTATCCTTCCGAGTCAGCTGAGTTAATGGAGTAGCGATTCGAGAAAATCCTTCCACGAATCTCAGATAATAACCAGCTAAGCCTAGAAAGCTACGTACTTTGGTTACCGACTTAGGTTGCTCCCAACTTTGTATTGCTTCAATCTTCACAGGGTCAAATGATATTCCATGTTTCGATACCACGTGCCCAAGGAATGCTACTTCCACAAGCCAGAACTCGCATTTCTTCAACTTGGCATATAGTTTGTTTTCACGAAGCTTTTGAAGTATCAGCTTCAAGTGGTGCTCATGATCTTCACGGCTTTTAGAGTAAATAAGGATGTCATCAATAAAGACAACCACAAAATGATCCAAATATTCCTTGAATATTCGGTTCATTATATCCATGAAGGCCGCAGCAGCATTAGTCAATCCAAAAGACATGACTAAGAATTCATAATGCTCGTATCGAGTTTTGAAGGCAATCTTTGGAATGTCATCAGTTTTAATCTTTAACTGATGATATCCTGAACGAAGATCGATCTTTGAGAAAAATTGCGCACCTCACTGGTCAAACAGGTCATCAATGCGAGGTAGCGGATACCTATTCTTGATGGTGACATGGTTCAACTCCCGATAGTCAATACAAAGTCGCATACTCCCGTCTTTCTTCTTTACGAATAAAACAGGGGCACCCCAAGGAGATGTACTAGGACGTATAAAACTGATGTCTAACAACTCCTGTAGTTGGACCTTTAACTCCTGAAGCTCAATAGGAATCATTCGATATGGGGTTTTAGAAATGGGTTTTGTACCGGGTTCAAGGTCAATAAAAAATTTAACTTCACGTTTTGGGGGTAGACCGGGAAGTTCTTCGGGAAATACATCAGGAAACTCATTAACCACAGAAATATCATTAAAATCTGACGTATTCTTATTTAAATCAATGACATGGGCTAAGAAAGCTTCACATCTATTTTTTAATAAACGAATAGCCTTATGACTTGAAATGACATTGATTGATTTTAGTGGTTTGGTTGTTTGAATTCACACAACAGGTTGGTTAGGAATATGAAAACTAACAACCGTACGAAAATAATCAATTTTGGTATGATAAGTGGTAAACCAGCCAATTCCTAAAATCACATCAAATGCAAGTATTTTCAAAGACATAAGATCAACAGGTAAGGTGAGGGTACCAATTTGAATCAAGCAAGATTTATAAATCGTAGATGTAACGAAGGTTTCCCCTAATGGAGTTTCAACAGATAAGTCAAAGTCTAATTTGTCAGAGGTCAAGTTCAACCGTTGAGCAGAAGCAGGTGAAATAAAAGAATGGGTAGAACCGGTATCTAATAAGGTATAGACTTCGCAAGAGTTTATGATTAGCTTACCCGTTATAACCTCGTTCGGGTTCCTCGCTTATTGGGCAGTCACGACAAATGTTCTCCCTTGAACCACCGACTTTGACTTGTCTGGAATAGCCTTTGGTGTCACCGTTCCAGCTGGACTTAACTTCGCTATAGAGTACATTCCACCCTCAACTGCTTCATCGCACTCCTGATCCATGATTTGAATCATTATTCTACGATCCATATTGAATTAAGGTTGACCGCTTTACGCAGGGTAATTCCAAACTCAATGTTGGATCCTCTCAATTGCTGTCCAAAAGGTGAAATTCATATTGTCTATTTTGGCTTTCTTAGATCGGACGTCTCTTTCTACAACATCAACGCGTCGTGCGACTTTTACCCATGCATCCTCCATTTTCATTCATTCAGTTGTTTCTTCTTTCATCAAAATTTTGACAATAGCATTCTCAGATTCCAGCTCTAATATCATATGCTATGCCAGAGAGAGCTTCTGTTCAAGCTTAGCCTATTGGGTAGCAAAATCTTGAATTGTTGCATCCCTTTATTCCACGATCGCCTGCCGTTCTTCACCCTTCTCTTCTAACTTACGAATACGATCTTGCAGTTCTATATTTTGATTATATAACTCTCCTACTAAATCCTCCTCAATGTCCTCTTCTTCTTCACTCTCAGCTGCTACCTCTGCGACTAGCTCGGGTGCAACTATTAATTCTTCAATCACTACATGAATATTTCTAATTTCTTCTTCTCCCGACATCACATTATCCTGGTTGGTGATTAGAGGTGTCTCAGTGGTCTCAAATGTTCCATTAATTAGATTTTCATCAGCCATTCTCAAATACTATCACAAAACAAGGGCTAATTAAAAAAATTAACATGTCACATATTAACCCTATATTTCGTCCAACCAATTAAATAACACATAAGCTTAGGTAGGACACACTAGCAAAGATTTTTACTTGTCTCTCCCCTCCTAGTTCTAATCCCAGATCTCTGCCAAAGATCATATCCCTAAGCTCTGATACCAACTATGACGTCCCCATAATTGCTCCAATACTCAACCCATTCTGAGTCGCCAAATACATGGTACATAATCCAAATACAATCTTTTATATCAAACGATCGAGCAAAATATGACCACACAACTGTGAGTGTCAATACAGACATGTAAAAAATATAAATACTCAAACTAAGCCCTTATTACATTTATTATCACACTATTTAACAAAAAATATGAGGATTTCTACAGCTCTAACTCGGACCATCACTCTATTCCCTGACTAGTAACCGAGATATTCTCATTTCCTGAAGAGAACAATGGAAGAAAAGGGTAAGCTCAACTAGCCCAGTAAAGAATATTATGACTAAGATAATGAAGAATAAATTATCGTTAGTCTTCAACAAATCATATAAAATATTATGGACAACAAGTTTTAGATCAACAACTGCAGCGAAAATAACAATTCATTAGAAGAGTTAAGTAGAGAATGATGTCTACTATCTTCTATGATTTAAAAGTCTATCATCAATATTTTATCCATGTAACATCAATAAATATATATCTCGAATCAAATATTCATCTTTTCACTACGGGCCAAAGATATTCATTTATATCACCAGTGGTCATGTTCATCTCAACACTTGTCCATCTTTGTACTACGGGCCAAAGATATTCATCAGGTAATCATCTTTGCACTACATGCCAAAGATATTCATCAAATAATCATTCATCTTTGCACTACAGGCAAAAGATATTAATTTGTATAATCATTTAAGACTGAGGATGATGAAAAATAATATAAAAACAAATCTAGTGAGATAAAGGATAAAGATTAGGGATTCGTAATTTAGTTTACCCAAGTTCAAGAATACTCCGTAATAATCAATTGTGGAGCAAAATTCAAGAATGAAGTTCAAAACTTGGATCCAATCAAAGATAATTTGGATAAAAAAAAAATATTTTTTTACCGTGAATAGTAACTCGTCATGAAAAGATGAAAATTTTATTAAAAGTTCAGACCAATATTTCAGTGAAATAATATTTTGTACGAGTATGAATGAATATACGAAATTGTAATTGGATTTTCACCCGGTATGCTGTAATCCGAGTAAACAAATTATTTCCACAATTTAATAGAAATGAATACAAAGGGTGATTCACCATGCATGCGGTAGTCCGCGTAGACAAGTTATTCCCACATATTAATAAGGAATAAAATGAATACAAAAGATTTTCACCAGGCATGCGGTAGTCCGCATAGATAGGTTATTCCCATAGATCAATAAAGAATGAATACGAATGGTTATTCACCATGCATGCGGTTGTCCGCGTAAACAGGTTTTTCCCACAGATCAATAAAGAATAGAGTAACAACCCTTACGAGTATTGAAAGAAAATAACATTCTTTATAAATACAAAAGAAATAATACCCCTTACCTCAGTAGAAGATTGGCTACTGGAATAGTGTAGTAGCAGAATACTCTTCTTCTTTCTCTCTCTATAATTTCTCTCACTATTATAACTTTGCTCTTCAAGAATGGTGAGAAATGAATGAAATTAGCTTGCTATTTATAGGCTAGAAAAAGATTGGTTAATTTCACTTTAGTACCTCCATCTTTACCTTAATTTTTAATTTAGTCCCTCAAGTTTATAAATCTTGCACCTCCACCCCTGCAACCACCCACCAACTATTTATTATCCACCAATAAGTGGGTCCCACATGTTAACCACCCATTAATTGCTCATTTATCCTGATTAATTCCCCGTTTGGTCAGTTTAACATCTGAAAATCAACTATTATCGAAATAAATGTCGATTTCCACTAACATTAATATTCCCAACACAATGAAAATATTTTTATCAACCATTCATCATTAATATTACAATTCACAATATTGAAAACCAAATCGTTCCCAGGAAAAAGGGGGCTTTCCGATAAGGATTTCTCGTTACTGACGCGCAATTAAATAACCTAACCCCTTTCCTTGACAGAACTTTCTAGACATTGTCAATAATGCTAATAATAATAATATGAGTAATTGTGTTGTGTCAATTATTGATTTAATATTTTAAAGTATTGTGCAGATGATACTGTGATAATAATTGAATCAATAATATAAGATACTAGGCAGCAACTACTGTAGCAATTATTGAATACTAAGTGACTTCTTACGTAAGAACTAATAATTTGAAATACTGTGCAATACCGTGTACTAATATGCAACAACGCGTATTACTGTATTTTTATCACCGGGTATTTTAACAGTTTAACGGTAAAAGTTTTACTATGAAAATGATATTTCTGTCACTTTCTATATCTAACAATTATTCCGTTGTGGGGTCCACCAATGACTGTGCCGTCGTACAAATATTCTCCGACAAAAGAATATTCCCCGACACAATGAATATTTTATGACCACTTGCTTACTTTGTAAAATTTGCACTGTCCACCCATAACTTACCACATTTATCAAATCAACACCTTACTATTTCAAAATAATATATAGAGGAAATTAAATCTTATTCATAAAAAGTTGGGGTCTTATAAAAAATACTAACAAAAACAGTAATAAAAGTGTACTAATGGCATCCTAGCATGATAAACAAAAGCTGATAAAGAAAAACTGATAAAGCTGATACACCCTAAAACTTCAGATGGCCAATTCCCTCATTGGCTGAATATTTGGACAGGAGAATCAGTATGTGCCTTCGCCGTCGGGGATCTCATCATCGCCTTCTTCATTGCCCTCGCCGTAGCCATCCTCAGTGGGTGATGGTGGTGGGAAGGGTGGGAAGACAGGAGCCTCCAGGAACTGGAAAGGTGTGTCAGCATCCTCGCCTCTATAGGATGTGTAGATGCTCTTTATGGTATTGGTGAGCTCAACCTGAGACTGCATCATTATGTCCTTGTCTCTGGGCGATAGCTGCTGAATGCCTTGCCTGCCGCTGAGCAGTTTTGATCTGTTTCTAATGCAGGAGGCTGAGCGATGTAAGAATCTCAACCAAAGGTCCCTGTGAAGACGAACCCGACTCTGACGGCTGAGAAGTCCCAGCCTCAGAAGAAGGAGGTGACGAGTGTATAATATTTATCTATTTTGATTCCATTTTACTTGTTTCATTGCATGTTATGTGGATTAACACGAGTCTAATAAGGTTGTTTATGGATTTCAGGTTGAAACGGAAGCTTAGGTGAAGAAACGGGTTAATTCAGAGTTGTTGAGAGGCAAAAGGAAGGAGAATCAAGATACAAGGCAGCCCACCCCTATGGGCCTTTTGGCTTAGGAAATGCCGCCCCTACGATAACTTTTCTATCCAAGTGACGCCCCAACGCGCTTAGAAGCTGCCCCGTCCCCGACCTCTATGTCCATTGTTGCCCTCGCGAGCTTTTGTAAAGAAGAATTGCCACCCCGGCGGGGGTGTGCTCTGGAGCTAGGAAAAGAAGAACACCCGCCCCGGTGGGTGTTGGTGTGACGCCCCCAAATTCAGACACTCATATCTCGAATTCGGTGCATCACGTGCTAATTCTAATAACATACTAAAATCTCATGCATTAGAATAATAGAATAATTTACATTGATTTAATATAAATATTCTCATCCCACGGTCTTGCAACCATGACTAACTTAAACATATCTTAAACTATAACATACTTAATACATAATATGAAATAAGTCTTATTACAACATCATAATAATCCTAAAGAAGAACAAAGCTCCACCATAGTCTTGCCTTTGCCCTTGTCCGTGCCAGAGAGTCCACATTGCTCTGCCTTAACTGAAATATTTTACGAAAAGCAAGAATGATCAAAAAATTTGCCCAATAAGTAATATAGTAATAAGGGTAAACATAATTATAAAGCTTAATAATATCTAAGGTGTAGACACTCGAAATTTTGATTTCCTGTTACTAACCATACAGGAGGGAAAAAATGTCTTTTTCCACTCTGGAGAACAACCCCGGTGACCATACCGGGATGTCAAGCAGCCCCGATGACAACCCCGGGATGTCAAGCTCAGCCCCGGTCTCAACCCCGGGATGTCAACTTAGCCCCGGTCTCAATACCAGGATGTTAACTCAGCCTCGGTCTAAATACCAGGATGTCAACTCAGCCCCGGACTCAATACCGGGATGTCAACTTAGCCCCGGTCTCAATACCGGGATGTCAACACAGTCCTGGTCTCAATACTAGGATATCAACTCAGCCCCGATCACAACCCGGGAGGTACATAAACCCCGACGACAACACCGGGAGATCCAGTTCAGGCCCGGTCACAATTTGGGAGGTCAGGTCAAGCCCCGATCACAACCTGGGAGGCCAAATCAACTTTAGAGATAATCCCGAAGCATCATATCATCCCCCAGAGATAACCCTGGGAAACCAAGTCAATCTCAGAGATAACCCTGAGGACAAACAGAATCGACTAGGATCAAAACCTCGAAAACAACCTCAAAAATAACCTCAGGAAGACAGTCGAAGACCGTACAGTACAGGAAACAACCCCTGGAGGGGCAAAATGGTCATTTTACCAACTTGAAGCCAATCCGGTCAAAATCAAGCTGAATTGATGCCATTAGGTCAGAAAGAACCATAACAGTGATCCCGAGTGAAAAATAGCGCAAGACAGCTCAATGGATAAACTGCGAAGAAATAAAGACCCAGTTATGAACCCGTCTTCTTGGACTTGGAAAATGTTTAGTCCCATGTCATTGTGACGCTCACGGCGAGGGCTTTTCGAAAAGGTATAGCACGCCTCAAACGAACGCTCCGATTAAAAGTTAGAAAGTTTTGAATTTGACCTCGCGTTGCTCTGAGTGCACGTACTTCGAGGCTACGGGACCCACCACCTGGGGCCTGCCACATCGCGCCGCAGGTAGACCCGCAGCTGCCACAGGAAGACCCGCTTTCATAGGGTCTTTTTATACAATGTGCACCCCCAAGCCAAAAAAATAATTAAAAAATAGAAAACGCTCTGAAACTCCTCCCATTTCGTTTCCTAGCCCGACTTCTAGTACTCCAAACCTAGATTTTATCACTCTAACATGTAGGTCTACTCATATACTACCACATATCAAAAACTGAGCAGTGGAAACACCCTTTTGAAGCCTACGATTTGGCAAAAAGCTTGTGTAGCAGTCCATTGTGAGTATTTTTACGATCAGGAAGTTCCTACTACTTCATTGCGCATTTATACACTTGCACATAAATAACTTTTCTGGCACTTGCACAGCCCGGATCGATGATCCACGGCTTTTAACTACTTCTATATATACATATATATCAACTTTTCCAGACTAGGTAATCTCCTCGAGTCTTTTTTGGCTTTATTATGTATATATTTAACTATATATATACTAACTTTTCAATTCTGTCAGGTCCCGATGACAAATCCGGTGTAGCTACTGCTTTTATATATATAACTATATATATAAATTTTTCTGACTTCATTTGGCCTGGATTTTGACTTCGTGGACTTTTTATTGCTTTAATATATATATACTAACTGTATATATTAACATTTACATTTCAATTTGGCCTGGATCATTTCGTGGCCTTTTTACCGCTTTTATAAATATATATATATACTTACATTTCTGTCCGAGCATAGGAGTGAAAACCCATCACCTTTTTACTGCTTATATATATATATATATATATATATATATATATATATATTTACATTCTGTCAAGCCTAGATCATCCCGTGGTTTTTTACAGCTTATATATATATATATATATATATATTTCAATTCTGTCCAGCCTGGATTACTCCGTGGCTTTGTAGACACTCAAAATTTTCTTCGCTCCTGTAGCAGACACTCGAATTTTTGCATTCCTGTTATTAATCCTGCAGGAGGGCAAAACCGTATATTTCAACTCAGCTCCGGTCTAAACCCGGGAAGTACAGGTCAGCCCAGATCTCAACCCGGGAAGTACAGGTCAGCCCCGGTTTTAACCCGGGAAGTACAGGTCAGTCCCGGTCTCAACCCGAGAAATACAGGTCCGCCCCGGTCTCAACCCAAGAAGTACATGTAAGCCCCGGTCTCAACCCGGGAGGTACACGTCAGCCCCGATCTCAACCCGAGAAGTACAGGTCAGCCCTGGTCTCAACCTGGGAAGTACAGTCAGCCCCGATCTCAACTCGGAAGGTACAGGTCATCCCCGGTCTCAATATAGGAGGTACAAGTCAACCCCGATCTCAACCCAGAAGGTACAGGTCAGTCCCGATCTTAACCTGGGAGGTACAGGTCAGCCCCGGTCTCAACCCAGGAAGTACAGGTCAGCCCCGGTATCAACCCGAGAAGTACATGTCAGCCGTAGTCTCAACCCAGGAGGTACAGGTCAGCCTCGATCTTAATCCGGGAGGTACAGATCAGCCCCGGTCTCAACCCGGGAGGTACAGATCAGCCCGCCCAGGTCTCAACCTGGGAAGTACAGGTCAACCTCGGTCTCAACTCGGGAGGTACAGGTCAACCCCAGCCTCAACCCGGGAGGTACAGTTCAGCCTTGGTCTCAACCCGCGAGGTACAGGTCAGCCCCGGTCTTAACCCGAGAGGTACATGTCAGCCCCGGTCTCAACTTGGGAGGTACTGGTCAGCCTCGATGTCAACCCGAGAGGTACAGATCAGCCCCGATCTCAACCCGAGAGGTACAGGTCAGCCCCGGTCTCAACCCGGGAAGTATAGGTCAGCCCCGATCTCAACCCGGGAAGTACATGTTAGCCCAGGTCTCAACCCGGGAGGTACAGGTCGTCCCCGGTCTCATTCCAGGAGGTACAGGTCAATCCCAGTAACAACCAAGGAGGTCAATTCAACTTCGGAGACAACCCCTAAGCCTCACATCATCTCTAGAGACAATCTTGGGTGAACCAAGTCAGTCTCAGAGATAATCATGAGGACAAACAGAATCGACTGGGATCCAAACCTCGGAGACAACTCCGAAAACTCAGTCGAAGGCCTTGCAGCACTAAAGGCAACCCCGGGAGGGGCAAAATGGTCATTTTACTAACTCGAAGCCTATTCAGTCAAACTCAAGCCGAATTGATACCACTAAGGTCAGAAAAAACTGTAACAATGATCCCGAGTGGAAATAGCTCAAGGCAGCTCAATGGATAAACTGCGAGGAATCAAAGACCTGGTTATGAACCCGTCTTTTTGGATTGGAAAAGGTTTACTCCCATGTCATTACGACACTCTCGGCGAGGGATTTCCGGAAAGGTACAACACGACTCAAACGGACGCTTCGATCAAAAGTTAGAAAGTTTCAAATCTGACCTCGCATTGCTCGGAGTGCAAGTACTTCGATGCAACAGGACCCGCCACGTGGGTCCTGCCACGTGGAGCCACACCTCTACCTGCAACTGTCGTAGGTAGAGCCGCTTCCCTTGTGTCTATATATATGAGTGCACCCCCAGATCATTTTATATAGAAAAATGCTCTGAACCTCTGCCCATTTGGTTTCTCAGCCCCACTCTTGTACTCCAAACCCAAACTTTATTACTCCAACACGTAGATATACTCATCTACTACCACATATCAAAAATTAACTGGTAGAAACGGACGTTTAAAGCCTACGATTTGGCAAATAATTCGTGTAGCAGTCCATTGTGAGTATTTTTATGATCAGAAAGTTTATATTACTTCATTGCACTCTTATACAGTTGCACGTTAAGTTTCACTTTCTGATTATGCCCGGAACTCAGTTCCGTGACCGTTTTTGCTTACTTTTTGTACATTTTCATATACAAACTCATTTTTTTGGCATTTCTACAACTCGGATCATCGATCCGTCACTTCTAACAGCTTTTATATATATATATATATATTTGTTTCTAGCAACTTTGTAGGACTGGGTTATCTTCCTAGTCCGGGTTTGGCTTTTTAATGTGTGTATTTAACTGTATATATACTAACTTTTCGATTCTGTCAAGCTCGGATGTCAAATCTGTGGTAGTTTACTTCTTTTATATATATATATATATGTATATATATATATATACATACATTTTTCAAACTTATTTGGGCCTGGATTTATACTTCGTGGCCTTTTTATTTCTTTAATATATATATATATATATATATATATATAATAACTATATATATTAACATTTACATTCTAGTTCTGCGTGGATCATTCTGTGGCCTTTTTACCACTTTTATAAATATATATATACTTACATTTCTATCCGGACAAAGGATAAAATGTTTGTCGCCCTTTACAGCCTTTCTATATATATTTACATATTGTCCAGCTTGGATTACTTCGTGGCTTTTTACAGCTTTTATATATATATATATATATATATATTTCCATTCCAGTTCGGGCCTCGGAGTGAAAACCCACCGCCGTTTACTGCTTATATATATATATATTTCTGTCTAGCCTGGATTACTCCGTGACTTTTTATAGCTTTTATATATATATATATATATATATATATATATATATATATATATATATATTTTCATTCCAGTCCGGACATCGGAGTGAAAACCCATCGCCCTTTACAGCTTTCGTATATATATAATTATATATATATATATATTCTTTACTCATTTTGATTAAACTGCTACTTTAAATATTGATTTGATATGAATAGGCACTAACATCTCTTTAGGCGAACTAGATTTCTTTAAATCTCACCAACACTAGCTTTCAAACGGTTCAAAATAGGTCCAGACGGAACTGGGAAGCTAGAATGGCTGAGATTTACTTAAATCTAATAATTTTTCTTGTTTTAGTTATGAAAGCAACCTCGTGGCCCTTAGATCGCTATCTAGTGGGAACGAGACGCTTCGGTTACTCGCGAGCCAGGATTTACTGATTAATCCTTGGTTCTGGCGACATCTGAATGTAAATATATATTTCTGTACATATTTGAATTGTGCAGGTTCTATTGGCTTCTCTTTGTGAGCCTAGGAATCGTGGGATTCATGATCAAACTGATCAAAATCTGATTCCCACGATGGACGAACACCACTTTACAGATGTACCCTGCCAGTTTTTCTGTAAAAAATGTACTTCCAAAAGACCTTAAAACGGTTATCCGAGTTTAAGGTCTCAACATAGTGAAATAATGGTTTATCGTGTCAGAGTCACTCCGATGGCTGTCATGCCCATAAGAAGACCGACACTTGTATATATTATGTGGTCGAGGATGCTTCACAGCCCGACAAATCACCATTCAAATTGAGCCAAAAGGCTAAAAAGATAAAAAAAAAATAAATTAAAAGTATCAACATGCTTCAATTCCTATGTTAGCGCAAGGGTTTGAAAACCTACTTTCTAAACATCATTTACATTGAATTTAGAGGGCTTAGGTCGCGCTCTGCTGGGAACTGTAGAGGGCTTAGGCCGCGCTCAAATCTTTTCAAAATTTCCCTTTCATATCTGCATATGTGTGAATGCTGAGTTTATATACATTGAATGAATGCGTGAATGATGCGTCTTTACATTGAATGAATGTGAATGAATGTTTTCCTGCATTATTAGTGCTTTGCACAAATATTAGTGCTTCGCACAAATATTAGTTCTTCGCACCAATGTCATCATATGCATACGGTGAGACGCGATGTATGTGAATGTATGTTGTGTGATTCCTCCACTAGGAGGCAAACCCGTCGGTGATAGAGTAATGTCTTCGAGGACGGCTAAGTCTTCAGGGTTCATGAAAAAGCACCACTCAGATCCGCTCCAGTTGAAAGATCAGATTAATTTCCCCTCTAGTAGATTGCGATGTTCTGGGGACCTTCATGCCGAAAAGCCGCGAGAGTAGCCTAAGATAGGTCAGCCTCTGATTAACCAAATCCAATGGGAAACTTCTTCATGCCTTCCTCTTTTAATTCAATGTAAAGTTTTCAAATTCCAATGTAAATGTCATAATGTACATTCCCTATTTTATACGTCCTGTCATATTATCCTGTCATCAAAACAACTGACCTCTGTCTTGCAGGATCAGATTAAAAAACATATCATTGCATGAATCATATCCATACCTACCTCAGGAAATTAACACGCCTATGTTTTGTTGTAGGTGAAAAATTGGTCCTGTCACTAGATATAAGTCTAAGAAAGCACTAAGTCCATCTCTGGACATGGCTTCCAATGCTCAGCCAAAATCCACCCCTGTCACTAGGGAAGAGTTTGAAGGACTAAAGAACCAGATAGCCGAATTGGCCACTTTCTTGAGAGAGTGGAGTAAAGCTCTTAAAAGGAAACAAGCACAAGGTCACATAGAACCAGGAACACCCGATGGCAGTCAAGAGACCGAAAAGATAGACACTCAGATTCCTGGACCACAGAACCAGGACACTACCAACAAAACCCCTGAAATCACCATCCTTAACAAAGAACAGGGAGCTGGTGACCTTCTGCAGAAAGTCTGGCAGATGGAAGAAACTATCCAGTCTATCAAAGGGACTGGGACATTTTGCAGGGTCAATTATTCAGACTTATGTATATTCCCTAGGGTTCATTATCCTGAAAAATTTTAAGTCCCTGATTTTGAGAAATATGATGGATTGGGAGACCCCTACAGTCACTTGAAGGTGTTCATTGGAGAGCTCAGATCCTATGCACAGGGCGAGAAACTCCGAATGCAGTTATTCCAGAAAAGTCTGACCGGAGAGTCTAGAGTATGGTATGTCCGGCTGGATAACTCTAAAATTCATAGCTGGGAAGAGCTGGCACATGCCTTCCTTAATCAATACAGTTTCCAGTCTCAACTGGCTCCAAAAAGATATCAAATAACCAAAATCAAGAAACAGGAACACTGAGTTATTCAGAGAATATGCTCAACGCTGGAGACGAATGGCGGCACAAGTCACTCCACTCATGACTGAGTCTGAGATAGTTATGACCTTCATCGACATTCAAGAAGACCCGTACTATAAAAAGGTCCTAGCAGGCATTGGAAAGCCATTTTTAGAAATGATCAAACACGGCAAAATGGCAGAAATAGGGCTCAAATCTGGGAAGATAAAGGATCTGACCGCCTTATAAGCTGTTGCCGAGCATATTCAATCCGGGAGTTATGGGAATAATCCCTGGAGGACACACAAGAAGAAAGACGAAGAAGTTTCCTTAGTATTGCAAGGACAGAATCAGAGGAGCGAGTCGAACAGTATGCCCATTCAAAGGAGGAACTATTCCCTTTTTCAAGCTCCAACCCAACCTTTAAACCAGCCGCTCCAGGAAAATTTGGAGGCCAAGCGGCAAAGAACGTTTACCCCCTTAGGGGATTCACTCGAAAACGTGCTAAAACTATTGACGGCAAAGAAAAAGATTGTGTAACTCCTTCCACCAACCAATACAGGTGGACGGAATTTTGACCCTAGTAAAAAGTGTGCCTACCATTTCGGATCTCCGAGCCATAATACACAAGACTATTGGTCTCTCAAGCACAAGTTCCAGGACTTGATTGACAATGGAGAGATTGTGGTGACCAAACCGGAGCAGCCGCATGTACAAGATAATCCCCTCCCTCAGCACAAAGAGGAGGGTGTCAACATAATTAGCACACAAAATGGAGAAGGATCCAAGTACCTCCGATACGTAGGAAAATCAACTCAATCCAGCCCAGAAAATTGGGAGTTATCAGAAAGGCGATTCCTGATAGAACAGGAGATTAAGTCTATCAAGGAACAAATTGGATAATTGGCAGAATTGGTTGTCTATCAACATCAGATAACCAGACAGCTGATAAACCAATCCAACCAGTCTGAAGCGAATCCTCCCACACTAGAGATCAATCCCATTGCTATGAGGGACCATTATCGATTTTATGAACATGAACCCTGGGCCAATAAGGTGGCCAAAAAGGAGAAGTTTCAAGCAGATATGGAGTTTACCTTCAAGAGAAATTTCACCAATCTGAACCAGTCGATGAAAGAGATCCTCCAGATGTTAATCAATGAGGGAATGGTGGCAGACTTATTACCCCCAGTAAATCCTTGATCCAGGAAATTCAAGCCTGACCGAATTTGTCAATATCACTCCAACGCACCTGGTCATGACACCGAAGATTACAGGGGACTTCGTCACTTAATTCAGAACATGATTGAAAGCGGTGAACTGATAAGTGGGAATCAGGATTATGGCCTCCTAGATGAAGAAAATCTCTTTATTCCCGTTGCGTGGAGTCAGGATACAATGGCTATTATTTCCTGTGATAAGGAGCCAGCCCTCACACCCCTAATGATATCATTGAAAGGGGTACAAGAAACACAAAATCCTATGAAGTTGGCGGCGCCTGAATCTTTGATATTACCATTCAGACCCCAGTATCTAGTGATCAGTCTGAAGAAAGTCCCATGGAACTACGGGAATGATGAAGGTTCCACCTCAACAACATTGCCATTATACCAAAGGAGCATCCATTGTACCTGCCTCAGCGGGTGATCAAATCAGTCATCAAGGCCAAAGAAAAGGTGGCTGAAGAGAAAATCAAAGAGTTCCTCAGAAAAATGGGACATAATGAAATCAAAGTGGTGTAAAGTCTAAAAGATGCATCCAAGCAGATGTCCATCTTAGATCTGGTCTTATCATCGGTGGATCATCGCAACATTCTGGTAAAAGTACTGGAAGAACCCCATCTACCAAAGACAATGGATGCCAAGAAATTCTGTCACGTGATAGAACACATCTTTAACAGCAATGTGATATCTTTCACTGACGATGATATACCCGTAGAAGGGACGGGCCATCTTAAGTTACTACATATAGCAGTAATGTTATTCGAGTATGTAATCGAAGGTGTGCTGATAGATGGAGGATCATCCCTGAACATCTGTCCCTACGATACCTTAGAAAGAATGAAGATCAATTCAAATCGGATCAGAACCAGTCATATGGTCATCCGGGCTTTTGATGGATCTCGCCGAGAGGCTGTGGGAGAGATTGAGCTTCCTCTGGAGATTGGTCTGCACACTTTCTATGTATCCTTCCAGGTGCTCAGCATCACCACATGATACAAATTATTGCTGGGCAAGCCATGGATCCACATGGCAGGAGCTGTGCCATCCACCCTCCATCAGCAACTCAAATACATTATCAATGGCAACCTAATCACGGTGAATGTCGAAACAGAATACCCTGTCTGTATACAGGGAGACATGCCAGTGATTAGCATGGATGCAGGGATTGAACCTGCTAGTTTTCATGCCTTGGAGGTAAGCGATACTTAGTACCTACCAGTTGGGGCACTAGACTTGAAGCCTAAAGTCTCCCCCGAAGTGATGATAGTGGGCAAGGAGATGGTATCTGTGGGTTTCCGCCCTGGAGAAGGGTTAGGAAAGAATCAACAAGGTATCAAGAGTCTGGTGTAAATCCCGAGCCAGTCGGGGAAAGCCGGATTGGGTTATTCATCCTGGTCAAACCACCGGAACCCACACAAGCATCCTAAGGCTCATGCTGCCACTATACTATTGCTAAACCTCACTGATTCAGGGTTTATAAATCCAATAAGGAAGATCCCTACTATGGTATCAGCCATGCTATTTCCTCCAATCTTTCCGGTAAGTGAGAGAAAAACCCCAAAGCCTGAAGGGGATAGCAAAAAGGGAAAAAAAGTTCATGTGCAAAGGACGAGACCCATTTGCTAACATGTGTGTTCTCATACACTACGAGGGTATGAATGATGATATCCCAGATAGTGACAAGGAGGATCAGATCCAAATTCCTTGCATCAAGAAAAAGAAGGGAGGTAGTTCAAAGAAGAGTTTCGGCTCTGATCTAAAGGATATTTTAGTCATCATTCGAGATGAGGCAGATGAGCACAATTCCTTGGTCCTCCCTGTTCATGAGGATCTAACCCTGGATAACTGGAGCAGTGTCCCTTGCCTCATTTAAAAAGGGTAAAAGGGCAGAGAATCTGTCTTCTTTGTAACATGGTTTCATTTACTACTTGTTTTATTGCACAGCTATAGCAGTAACTTTTCTCATGCTTTGCCAAATGCTTTGTATGTTTAAACAGTTGCATATATTAAAGTGAAAGCATTTTGTTTTCAATACTTCAAGATTGGATTTATTTGTCCCTGCTGATGAGATGCCAACCTGTCACAGTGACTACAACTTTGATGAAGAACTAAACTTCGACTTGATGGAAATTGATCAAGAGGAGGAAGATGACTATGAGGTGCCCGAGGAGATCAAAGAATGGGTCGAAGACAAACCCAAACCGAACATCGACCAAACCACCACTATCAATATCGAAACCTCAGAAAACCTCAAAGAAATCAAGATAGGCATAGCCCTCACCCAAGATCAAAAAACTGACCTGATCGAACTCCTAACATAGTTATAGGATGTGTTTGCATAGTCATATAAAGACATGATTGGCCTGTCTATGGATATTGTCATCCTCGAATACCCATGAAAGATGGATTCAAGCCAGTCAAGAAGAAGCTCAGGCGATTGAAACCTGAATGGAGTCTGAAAGTCAAAGAAGAGGTGGTTAAACAATTCAAAGTCAGCATCATCATGGTATCAACATACCTGGAGAGGCTGTCAAACATAGTTCCCATACCTAAGCTTGGAGGGAAAGTACAAGTATTCGTGGAGTACAGGGATTTGAACAAAGCTTGCCTAAAAGATAATTTCCCGGTACCTTTCATCCACATCCTGCTAGATAACACGACGCAGTATTGCATGTATTCTTTTGTGGATTTCTTTACTGGTTACCATCAAATCATGGTCGCTGAGGAAAACAAAGAGAAAACAGCTTTCATCACTCCCTTGGGAACTTTCTGCTACAGGCGATTATCCTTTGGCCTTATTAATGCCGGTGCCACATACCAGCGAGCCATGATGGTCCTATTTTATGACATGATGCATAAGGAGATAAAAGTCTATGTGGATGACATCATCATCATATCCCAAAAGGAGGACGATCACATTGACCATCTCAAGAAGCTATTTAACAGGTTGTGTAAGTACAACCTCAAGCTGAATCCAACCAAATGTGCTTTTGGCATCAAATCGGGCAAGCTGTTAGGATTCCTAGTGAGCAATAAAGGCATTGAGCTGGATCACGCCAAGATTAAAGCCATCACTGAGATGCCCATACCCCAAATAGAGAAGGAGATACGTGAATTCATGGGAAGGATCAATTTCAGAAGCCAATTTATTTCCCAGCTCACAGCAACCTGTGAACCCATCTTCAAGCTACTAAGGAAGAATTCCTCCATGAAATGGAATGAGATTGTCAAAAAGCCTTCCTTGCCATCAAGAAGCAGCTAATCGAAGCTCCAGTATTGGTACCCCCAAGGGACGGAGTTCCCCTGTTTATGTACCTGTCTGTCAATGCCAATGCCATAGGCTGCATGCTATGACAAAAAGATGATAGTAGCAAGGAGAGGGCTATCTACTACATCAGCAAAAGATTCAGCAGCGATGAAAAAAAGTATACCCTGATCGAGAAAACTTGTTGTGCTTTAGCATGGGCCGCCATGAGGTTACAACATTATCTGCATGGGCACACGAACTACCTCATATCCCGTATAGATCCGCTGAAATACGTATTCGACAAGCCAATATTTAATTTTTGACTATCTAAATGGCAGTTGATCCTACAATAATTCGACATTTTCTATGTGACTTAGAAGTCCACCAAAGGTCAAGGCATTGTAAATCAACTAGCCAAAGCATGATCAGGAGGGTTCGAACCGCTGGAGACTAATTTTTAGGATGATGGGATCATGATAATTCAGGAAAATCTTCAAGAAAATGTAGTCCAACCATGGAAAATGTATTTCGATTGAGCAGTAAACATGGAAGGTGCCGGAGCTGGGGCAGTCCTTATCTTTGGTATAGGAGAGCAATATCCTATGGCTACAAGGCTGCAGTTTGTCAACACCAACAATACGGCTGAGTATGAAGGCTGCATAATGGGGTTGAAACTAGCCCAATCCATGGGTGTCAAACATCTACTAGTCTTTGGAGATTCTGAATTGGTCGACAAACCACTGGGGCATATCACACCAAAGAACTGTATTTGATGCCCTATCATCGACAGGTCATCAACATATCCATGGAGTTTGAAGACATAACCTTCATCCATATTCCTCGGGGTAGGAATGACTTCGTTGATGCATTAGCAAGTTGGCTTCTTTGATCCACATATCTGATAGGAGGAGGATCCCTAACATCCAAATCACAAGCCGAAAGACCCCGACATACGAGAATTACATTGGAGAAGTATTAGACGAAATACCTCCTATCAAATAACCTTGGTATCAAGACATCAAGGAATATCTTCGAGATGGATCTACACCCGCTGGGGCAAGCCAATTCGAATGAAAGAGGATTCACAAGATGGCCCTAAAGTTCTATCTGAGTGGAGATGTACTCTACAAAAGGGATGCTGGAATAGGCCTGTTACGATGCCTCGATAAAGAGCAAGCCCATAAATTGATGGATGAAGTCCACGGTGGAGTCTGTGGTCCACACATGAGCGGTCATCTGCTGGCCAAGAAAATATTAAGAACAGGGCATTATTAGATTTCTCTCAAAGCTGATTGCGACGATCACGTCAGGAGATGCTTTCAATGCCAAGTACATGGAAATGCCATTCATGCTCCTCCGAATAAACTTCACAATATGAGTTTGCCATGGCCATTCTCTATATGGGGAATGGATGTGATTGGGCCAATAAAACCTAAAGCCAGCAATGGACATCGCTTCATCTTCACCATGATCGATTACTTCACCAAGTGGGTTGAATCGGCCTCTTTTCCTAAAGTCACCAAAGATGTAATCATTGGTTTCATTAGAAATAATGTCGTCTTCGATATGGACAACCGGAGGTGATCGTATCAGACAACGCCAAGAACTTAAACAATCAAATGATGAGAGAACTATGCAGCAAGTTCCACATTAAGCATCTCAATCCCGTCATCTATCGGCCCAAGATGAATGGTGATGTGGAAGCGGCCAACAAGAACATCAAAAAGATCATGTAGAAAATGTTCGCCAATCACAAAGAATGGCCTGACCTATTGCCTTTAACCCTGTTAGCCTATAAGACGTCAATGAGCACTTCTACTGGGGCTACCCCGTATTCATTGGTCTATGGCATGGAAGCAGTACTTCCCACAGAAGTAGAGATGGAGTCCTTGCGGGTATTAGTAGACGCTCAGATGGACGAAGACCAGTGGTTGCAAGATCGGTACCACCAATTGTCCCTGATAGATGAAAAGAAGGCTAAAGCCATTTTCACGAGCAATTATATCAGCAAAGGATTGCTTCGATCCTATAACAAGAAAGTCCTAATCTGGTAATTCAAAGAGAATGACCTAGTGCTGAAGAAAATTTTGGACAATTAAGACAAAGCCAAAGGAAAGTTCACCCCAAATTGGGAAGGCCCTTTCATTGTCAAGGAAGTGTTGACAGGAGGAGCTGTCAGATTGCAAGAGATGGATGGGAGTGAA
Source organism: Panax stipuleanatus (assembly GCA_020205555.1). NCBI lineage: Eukaryota > Viridiplantae > Streptophyta > Magnoliopsida > Apiales > Araliaceae > Panax > Panax stipuleanatus. The sequence continues at coordinate 118,715,980 of CM035120.1, forward strand.
TTTCCCCAACTCATCAACTCAGACACCATAAAAAGGTATTACATTAGAGACATACATATCGACATCCTGGTCCTACGAATCAAATTAGTTTCGATTTTCACTAGAAAACGGAACTACGAATGACCTGATCTCCCTCAACCCGGGAGTACGTAGGCAGCCATTCCTGGTGCAGTTAAACCAACCAAAAACATAAAAACTCATCAAACCAAACTCGAAAGAGACACTTCTCAAGCCTCTCTAACATAAAAAATTGAACTACGAATGACCTGATCTCCCTACACCTGGCAGTACGTAGGTAGCCATTCATGGTGTAGTTTGACCTTCAATAAAATGCAAAAACCAATAAAAACCAGTCCCAAGACACCAGAACATAAATCCTATCAAGCCTCCCTGATCAATAAGCCCGTCTGAGATATTCTCCGACATCTCAATGTTAATCCATTAAGGAGAAGCTCATGATACATCAACAACAGCAAGTCATGAAAGAAGTGGTAATCACTCAGCAATGACAATACATATCCAAACAGGGAAGTGGATCAAAATATATTTCTCTGATATATAATACTGTTTGATATATACAATGTGTCCTGCACATGACAAAAATAGTTGATCTAGTATGTGCAGGAAAAATAAAGCTAGTCTATAGACCCAAAGATAAATGGGACAGCAGTGCCAACATGGCATCTCTTTCTGAAGATGGAGGAGCCGCTGTAAGTGCAATACCCTCAGCCTTCATACGAGTAAGAACATCCACAGCCATTTTATAGTTGCACTTTGATCATCAATGTAAACACTCATATCAGCAACCAGGCCATGAGTATATGTTCGGAGAGTAGTACTATCGGCAATGTGGAAATCTCGGGAAGCTATGGCCTCATCCCTCTCTACAAAATCAGCATCCCGGGCAATTAAAGTCTCCTCAATCTCGATAAAAGCATCATCTCGAGAAGATCAAGCCTCATCTCTCTTAATCAATGTTGTATCCCGAGTGGCTCGAGCCTCATCTCTATCAGCGAAAGCTATATCTCTGCCAGACAGGGCAGTCAACATCAGCGCCCTAGCCTGATCTCTCTCAAAGGTCATCCTAGCTAGTGAATCTGCCAAAGCTGGATCAGTCCCTGCAGGAATGATCAGCGGGTCACTAACGAAGGCTGTTGTCAGACCTATGAACAAATCATCCTCCGTAGGAGAGTCAGGATACTCCATAGGATCCTCCATAGGCTCCTCCTCATCTAAATCCACAATCGTAGCTGACTGGATGAATGCAGCTGATGCTATATCGGCCACTAACCATGCCGAGTACTCTAAAGAACGATTCGGATGGCTAGTAGAGAAATCAGCCCTCTCCTTATGATTCCAACACTCATAAATCCTGATCAAATCGACTGACGACATAGAAGAAGTTGACATCTGCTGATCAATGGCCCCCTCAAACTGGTGCAAGCTTTGGAACTGATCGAACTGACCCATAACCGCCAATGGGTGGTAGGTGGTCACCCCTCTCAATTGTTAGAGTTTATGCCCTAGAGGCAAATTCTTTGATGTAATTGCTTAAACATTTTTGATATTATATTTGATTGAATAAATGAATTATTTTATTATGATTTTATTTACTGCGTTATATAAATGTTAACATAATAAAAGTCCTTAGAATAGTGATACAAATTATATGGCTTCAAGTATGTGACTTGAACATGAGATCATATAGTTACAATTAGTATCATTACTCTTAAATGTCCCTAGTCGAGTGTCATTGTTAATGGGACAACAATGATACATTGAGACTAGTATGTGGATTGACTGATGGCCAAATCTCATTGGTCATAAATATATGAGATATTGAGTAAATGCATAGGTACATGTTAGAGAACAATGTACTGGGCAGACCCACCATGAGAATTCTACGTGGAGCATTATGCAAAGTGTCATAAGCAATTCTCATAGTGACAATGATGTAATGATCCTCCGACCTGAAATCACTATATTACTACACGAGAATTTATGTACTTTGATATCATCAAAGGCCACCTTTAATAGGTGGACGATAAAGGTGATTATTGGGTACATCATGAATCGTGTGAAGAATATGAGTGATCTAGATGGAATTTAACCCTCCTATATATTAGGGGTGATATCCATAGGCCTCTTGATTGAGTAGGACTATGAAATGCATGGCCATGCTCAAATAGTGATTTGTTTCATATAGTCTACTCATCGATCAAGAAAACTCAGATTAAATGATGAAGAGGATGACACATTCCATGCCTCGAGTTTAATCTAGGATGTCAAGGTTAAAAGGATTAAATTACATTGAAACATTGGTCACAAAAAGGTTGTATCGAATCACCGATCTTATTATTATTTGGGTAGCAGTGATGCATTACTAGATGCCGCTCACTGTTTATAATTTTATAATATGATTTTAAAATTATTGCCAACATAATAATAAACTATAGGGTCACACATTTAGAACGTAATTAAAAGGGAATTAATTTAAATTGTATGGATTTAAATATATCAATATGATTGATAATATTTAAATTATGAATTTAAATTAATAGGATAATTTGTATATATATATATATATATATATATATATGTTTATTAATTAAGTAAGACTTAATTAAGATATAATATATATATATATATATATATATATAAATTCGGATTTTATTTTTCTAATTGGATTAGGTTTTGGTTAATTCCTTTAACTGCTATATATATGATATATCAGCCGTTTAGGGGATAATCGATATCAAAACCCTAGCCGCTCTTAGAGAGAGACTAGAGAGAAAATTTTTGAAAAGTCCAGATCCTTGGCGGCTAGTACCGCAGCTTTCCTTGCTGCAGATCGTGTGACGATTCGCGGGACGTTCGTGTGGATACCGTAGTGGCGCAGTTCCGTTGGATTGCGTTGAGGATTCGAAGCAGTTCCAGAATCTCCATCGTCTCCTTTCAGGCTTGAATAATCAGTAAAACATATCTTAACCTCTGAATTAATATGTTTTCGCATGGATCCTGTTTTAGGGTTTCGAAAAAATTTTAATTTCCGCTGCGTTTATGTGCCGAAAACCCTACAGTGGTATCAGAGCTACTTGCGAAACGATTAATTCAGATTACGTGTTTTAATTGTATTCGTTATATATGATATATGATGATGCATGTTTACCGATCTGAAATTGAATATATGATATTCTGCATGTATGCGTATTCTGGAAATCTGTAATATATATGCATGTATATGATGTTCTGATAATTGTATCCTAGAAGGTGGAATAACAATTCAACTTCTGTTCTAATTGGATTAGAAACATGAAGATTCGATTTAATATGATTAATCGAAACTGGACATATATGATATGTTCTGGGTGTATTGTTAGTATGAGTGTGTTAGCGGATTGTATATGATTCTGGAATTGTTTCAGAGATTTGTATGAAAAATTCTACAATACAGATTGTAGTTCAAAAAATATTTTCCCAGGGCGCTGCCCCCGGCCTCGCTCGCTGACCGGGCAGCGAGACCACCCGCCGGCTGATCGGTCAGCCGGACCACCGCCAGAGGGGGAGCCCCACCTTGGACCCCCCGTCGTAGCGCACGATGGTCGTGACCCCAATATTTTGTATATAGTTTTCTTTAATTATATAAATTGTGTCATGTGCTTATTGTGATATGCATGGTGCACAGTTATGGCCCTTTTGACCCATAGGTTAGTGGTTTTGGTTTTGAAATACGGCTTGCATGTCGTGCCTTTCTATAAATTCTGATGTAATATTCTCTTCTCATCTAAATCCCCTCGAATGTAACTCGAGGTTTCTTTATGTCATATAATGTACAATTGTAACCTATCAAGATGACAAGATGATGATGGAGAGGAGACACATGCATGAGGAAGGTCCAAGGAAGCTACTATTTTGAAGACCTTTTACCACCTTAGACTGACCTTCAATCTTTTCATTAGCTTGAAAAGATTGGCATAGGGTTGGGGCCATAACTGTGACACATTTAATTTTGCACTTTATTTATGCTTGTATACGATATGATATGATAAATAATGTGCATGTTTAATAAGATTAAAATTGGTGAGATCTAAATTAATTATTAAAATCCCTCATAAAATTATTAAGTCTAAATCAGATGCCTTCCAATGAATAACACTCATCAAGACCTTGACCGATGGATGTAGGTTTGCCAAAGTAAAGTGCCCCATTTATCTTGGTAAGATGCGATAGGATAATTGTGATATCCAAACTGTTAAAATCATTGGGCCAGACTTAACTAAGTTATCACAATAGGATTGTGGACTTAGAGGCATAGAGTTTGGTAGGTACCATTAGATGGACTAGAAACAAATGTTGTTCACCAAACTATCTAAGAGTTATATATGATATAATTGACAAAGGGTTGTCTACCTAAATAATTATGTTTTGAGAGAATAGCCAAAGCTAACTTAAGGCATAATGAAATATGGATCTTAGCTCACTAGAAAGATTTAATTGAAAAATGCTTTCCGAATTAATGGTGAGGGCTATTAATTTGAATAAAATAGTGGGAGGTATATTTTGAATGTACTATTATCAATTACATAATATCAAAATTCTGCAATTTGACTTATTATTTTTGCACTTATAAATTGTAGATATCAATGGCAAACAACAACACAAATAGTCTTTCACTACGATCAGTCCTTGAGAAGGAAAAGCTGAGTGGAGTTAATTTCCTAGACTGGCATAGGAACTTGAGGATTGTCCTCAAACAGGAGCTCAAGCTATATGTCCTTGATGGGCCCATTCCTGCAGCACCAGCTAACACTGCACCACGTGTAGAGCATAATGCTTACAAGAAGCATCAAGATGATGCTCTGGACATGAGTTGTCTCATGCTAGCAACTATGAACTCTGAGCTTCAGAAGCAACATGAGTTAATGGATGCTTATGAGATGATCGAGCATCTCAAGAAATTGTTCGAAGGGCATGCTCGACAGGAGAGGTATGATACAAGCAAGGCGTTGTATCACTGCAAGATGGGTGAACGTGATCCAGTTGGTCCACATGTGCTGAAAATGATTGGGTATATTGAGTACCTTGGTAGGTTGGGTTTTCCGATTACTCCGGAAGCCCAAACTGATCTTGTTTTGCAATCTTTGAACAGCAGCTACTCTCAATTTGTTATGAATTACCTCATGAATGAAATTGAGAAACCACTTACTGAGTTGTTGAGCATGTTAAGAACTGCCGAGAACAACATGAAAAAGGCAGGACCCGCTCCCATAATGATGGTGCAAAAGGGGAATGCTAAGGGAATGGGGAAAGGCAAGAAGAAGATAGGATCTAAATCTGCCAAACCCAATCCCAAAACCAAACAGGCTTTAAAACCTAAAGGTGGGGTGGCTAAAGAAGGTGATTGTCACTTCTGTGGAAAATCTGGACACTGGAAGAGGAATTGTCATGCTTATTTGGAAGAACTGAAGAAAAAGAAAGGAAGTATGACTTCTGATTTAGGTATATATGTTATAGAAGTCAATTTGTCCACTTCTACATCATGGGTATTGGATACTGGATGTGGTTCTCACATTTGTGTTAATGTGCAGGAACTCCGAAGGAGTAGGACTTTGGCGAAAGGCGAGGTTGACCTACGAGTTGGGAATGGAGCAAAAGTTGCTGCACTAGCCGTAGGAACTTATCATTTATTTTTGCCCACTAGGCTAGTATTAGAATTAGAGGATTGTTATTATGTGCCTGCTATAAGCAAAAACATTATTTCTGTTTCTTGTTTGGACAAGAAAGGTTTTTCATTTTTAATAAAGAACAACAGTTGTTCATTTTACTTAAATGAAATATGTTATGGTGTTGCATAATTGTTTAATGGTCTTTATATTCTTAATTTAGAAATGCCTATCTATAACATAAATACAAAACTGATTTAAATCAAATGATTCAAATCCGACATATCTTTGGCACTGTCGTTTAGGCCATATAAATGAGAAACGCATATCCAAACTCCATAAAGATGGGTTTTTGGATTCATTTGATTTTGAATCATATGAGACATGCGAGTCTTGTTTATTAGGCAAGATGACTAAAGCCCCTTTCACTGGACACAGTGAACGGGCTAGCGATGTATTGGGACTTATACATAGTGATGTATGTGGACCCATGAGTTCATTAGCAAGAGGTGGGTTTTATTACTTCATTACATTTACTGACGACTTTAGTAGATATGGATATGTGTATCTTATGAGACACAAATCCGAATCCTTTGAAAAGTTCAAGGAATTCAAGAATGAAGTTCAAAACCAATTTGGCAAAAGCATAAAAGCCCTTCGATCCGATCGAGGAGGTGAATACTTAAGCCAAGACTTTGATGACCTTCTAAAGGAGTGTGGTATTATATCACAGCTCACTCCACCTGGAACACCACAATGGAATGGTGTGTCTGAGAGGAGGAATCGCACCTTGTTGGACATGGTACGATCGATGATGAGTCATGCAGATCTTCCAATAAGCTTCTGGGGTCATGCCCTAGAGACAGATGCATTAACACTTAACCGTGTTCCTACAAAGACGGTTCATAAAACACCATATGAGATGTGGACTGGGAAACATCCTAGTATGTCGTTCATGAAGATTTGGGGTTGCGAGGCGTTTGTAAAACGTCTGGCTTCTGACAAGCTCGGACCCAAATCTGACAAATGTAATTTTGTGGGATACCCAAAGGAAACAAAAGGGTATTATTTCTACAAACCTTCTGAGAACAAAGTATTTGTTGCTCGAACTGGTATTTTTCTAGAAAGAGAATTTGTCTCTAAAGGAAACAGTGGGAGGAAAGTAGAACTCGAAGAAGTTCGAGAACCACAAAATATCATTGAACCTGAGTTGGAACATGAGCAGGAACCACAAGATATTGTGGAAAGTGAACCTGCTCAAATTACACGAGGCATTCGTAGATCTGGTAGGACACGCCAAGAGCCCGAGAGATATTATGGATTTCTTGTGACTCAAAATGGCGATGTGATGCTCATAGATCATGATGAACCTGCTTCCTACCAAGAAGCTATGAATGGACTAGATTCTGAGAGATGGCTTGAAGCCATGAAATCTGAGATGGACTCCATGTATACTAACCAAGTATGGACTTTGGTTGATCCACCCGAAGGGGTAAAACCAATCGGGTGCAAGTGGGTTTTCAAGAAAAAAACCGACATGGATGGTAATGCACAAACCTATAAAGGTCGACTGGTAGCAAAAGGTTTCAAACAAGTTCAAGGTGTTGACTATGATGAAACCTTCTCTCCAGTGGCAATGGTTAAATCCATCAGGATCTTACTTGCTATTGCAGCCTTTTATGATTACGAAATCCGACAGATGGATGTCAAAACTGCTTTCCTTAACGGAAATCTCCTTGAGGATGTGTATATGACACAACCTGAGGGTTTTGCCGATCCAAAGGATGCTGGAAAGGTATGTAAGCTGCAGCGATCCATTTATGGATTGAAGCAAGCCTCTCGGAGTTGGAATCTTCGATTTGATGACGCAGTCAAAGAGTTTGGCTTTATAAAAAATGAAGATGAACCTTGTGTATATAAGAAGGTTAGTGGGAGTCACATTGTATTCCTGGTATTATATGTTGACGACATATTAATTATTGGGAATGACATTCCTTCCTTACAGGCTATAAAAACATGGTTAGGAAAATGTTTCTCCATGAAAGATTTGGGCGATGCAACCTACATTTTAGGTATCAAGATCTATCGAGATAGATCTAGAAAAATGCTCGGCCTAAGTCAAAGTACATATATTGATAAAGTGCTGAAACGGTTCAGCATGCAAGAGGCAAAAAGAGGACACTTACCCATATCTCATGGTGTTAAGATCTCTAAGGCCCAATGTCCTAAATCACATGATGATGAGGAGCGTATGAGAAAGATCCCTTATGCTTCGGCAATTGGATCTATCATGTATGCAATGATATGTACTCGTCCGGATGTCTCGTATGCTTTGAGCATGACGAGCAGATACCAGTCGAATCCAGGTGAAGGTCACTGGACAGCAGTCAAGAATATCCTCAAGTACCTGAAAAGGACTAAGGATTCATTCTTGGTATATGGAGGTGAAGACGAACTGACAGTAAAGGGTTACACAGATGCTAGTTTCCAGACTGACACAGATGACTATAAGTCTCAGTCAGGTTTTGTGTTTTGCCTTAATGGTGGTGCTGTTAGCTGGAAAAGTTCGAAGCAAGAGACAGTAGCCGATTCTACAACAGAGGCTAATGCGGCCAAGGAGGCTGTATGGATTAAAAAGTTCATCACTGAACTTGGTGTTGTTCCAACCATTGTTGATCCGGTTAAGCTATACTGTGATAAGAATGGAGCCATTGCACAGGCTAAGGAACCCAGATCTCACCAACGATCCAAGCATATACTTAGGCTGTACCATCTCATCTGTGAAATCATTGATAGAGGAGATGTACATATAAGCAGAGTGCCAACAGATGATAATATTGCAGATCCACTGACCAAAGCTTTGTCGCAGCATAAGTATGAAGGTCACACTAGTTCCATGGGTATTAGATACATGAGTGATTGGCTCTAGTGCAAGTGGGAGACTGTTAGAGTTTATGCCCTAGAGGCTAATTCTTTGATGTAATTGCTTAAACATTTTTGATATTATATTTGATTGAATAAATGAATTATTTTATTATGATTTTATTTACTGCGTTATATAAATGTTAACATAATAAAAGTCCTTAGAATAGTGATACAAATTATATGGCTTCAAGTATGTGACTTGAACATGAGATCATATAGTTACAATTAGTATCATTACTCTTAAATGTCCCTAGTCGAGTGTCATTGTTAATGGGACAACAATGATACATTGAGACTAGTATGTGGATTGACTGATGGCCAAATCTCATTGGTCATAAATATATGAGATATTGAGTAAATGCATAGGTACATGTTAGAGAACAATGTACTGGGCAGACCCACCATGAGAATTCTACGTGGAGCATTATGCAAAGTGTCATAAGCAATTCTCATAGTGACAATGATGTAATGATCCTCCGACCTGAAATCACTATATTACTACACGAGAATTTATGTACTTTGATATCATCAAAGGCCACCTTTAATAGGTGGACGATAAAGGTGATTATTGGGTACATCATGAATCGTGTGAAGAATATGAGTGATCTAGATGGAATTTAACCCTCCTATATATTAGGGGTGATATCCATAGGCCTCTTGATTGAGTAGGACTATGAAATGCATGGCCATGCTTAAATAATGATTTGTTTCATATAGTCTACTCATCGATCAAGAAAACTCAGATTAAATGATGAAGAGGATGACACATTCCATGCCTCGAGTTTAATCTAGGATGTCAAGGTTAAAAGGATTAAATTACATTGAAACATTGGTCACGAAAAGGTTGTATCGAATCACCGATCTTATTATTATTTGGGTAGCAGTGATGCATTACTAGATGCCGCTCACTGTTTATAACTTTATAATATGATTTTAAAATTATTGCCAACATAATAATAACCTATAGGGTCACACATTTAGAACGTAATTAAAAGGGAATTAATTTAAATTGTATGGATTTAAATATATCAATATGATTGATAGTATTTAAATTATGAATTTAAATTAATAGGATAATTTGTATATATATATATATATATATATATATATATATATATATTTATTAATTAAGTAAGACTTAATTAAGATATAATATATATATATATATATATATATAAATTCGGATTTTATTTTTCTAATTGGATTAGGTTTTGGTTAATTCCTTTAACTGCTATATATATGATATATCAGCCGTTTAGGGGATAATCGATATCAAAACCCTAGCCGCTCTTAGAGAGAGACTAGAGAGAAAAATTTTGAAAAGTCTAGATCCTTGGCGGCTAGTACCGCAGCTTTCCTTGCTGCAGATCGTGTGACGATTCGCGGGACGTTCGTGTGGATACCGTAGAGGCGCAGTTCCGTTGGATTGCGTTGAGGATTCGAAGCAGTTCCAGAATCTCCATCGTCTCCTTTCAGGCTTGAATAATCGGTAAAACATATCTTAACCTCTGAATTAATATGTTTTCGCATGGATCCTGTTTTAGGGTTTCCGAGTACTCTAAAGAACGATTCGGATGGCTAGTAGAGAAATCAGCCCTCTCCTTATGATTCCAACACTCATAAATCCTGATCAAATCGACTGACGACATAGAAGAAGTTGACATCTGCTGATCAATGGCCCCCTCAAACTGGTGCAAGCTTTGGAACTGATCGAACTGACCCATAACCGCCAATGGGTGGTAGGTGGTCACCCCTCTCAATCCCGCTAGAGGTAAGTAGTTCATGCCAGATGCATGGGTGATGAAGCTATAAGGGAAGACTAGCCCTGAGCATGGCAGAATCAAAAAAGGATGCTCAATATCTGACAAAAAGCTGACCATATATCCACATCTGAACACTCTGCTGGCTCAAATGAGTAGGATGTAGCTATCTCGTGGGAGAAGCAATACCCCTGATGTCTGAAAAAGTCGATCAGGCATAAATGGGTCATGAGCCATACATACAGAAGGACAGAGCTACCTCTAAAAAAAACCCTCTGAATGGGTGTTGCAATAGGTAGCTGACCTCAATATCTCGGCCTAGTATCATCGGCAAGATGGTGCTACCTTGTCAAAGAGCACGGACCACGACCATCAAGCCCAGGTCCAAATAGTCCAAATACAGTGGCATGTATACATAGGCCACGGTGCACATCAGCAAAACATCTATCATGGCTGAATGCCACGCCTCTGCCAAGATGATAAAATCCCTAGCATGACGATCGTAGCTGTCCAGTCTACCAAAATGCTCGATCAAGAAGTCAATCGAGATCACCCGTCCGAAAATGATCTCATCTGTGACTACACTCTAACGTAAACCCGACATCCGTAAGAAAGGTCTCCTCATATCAGTAATAGCAGTACGGGCGCAAGGCAAATCCAAAGCCAAACCAGTAAGCCGCTCATACTCCTCCAAAGTCAGAGTCAGCTCTTACAGCCCGATGCGGAAAACCTGCCTCTCAGGTATCCAACAGGAAAAAAGTCTATCTAGGAATCTATATGGGACCTGGAAGACCACAAGGGCTAATGAATTCCCTAACATCTGATCCACTGTCCCTCTAGCTGGGAGGGGCAGGCTATCATACCATGACCTCAAGGATAATGCTACCACAGATGGTGGTAGATGCTCGATGCGACTGACTGCCGAGGACGACATCTGTATCATCGTATCACAAGACCATCCAGGGGTTAAATCTAAACTCATCTGTCTAAGTGCATATCCGTGACATAATACATGCATAATAATAATGATGAACATGATGCAATAGATAGGAAATATCATGCATATCTACAATAAACTATCTACTGCAAGCATCATCTCTGTCTGCTAATAAAGTACAAAATAAAAAGTATAGGGATATGGGGCACAACCCCCCAACTACTAACAATGGCCTATCAAAATGGGGCACAGCTGCCCAACAGCCAAAACAGTGGCCTATCAAAAGATATAGCTACAATAGCTATCCAAAAAGATCCAAAATGTCTACACTCAGGCTGTTAACCTACTCCATCTCCTCTGTGGACACAAAGTCTAGGCCATCAAGAATGTCAGGCGGTACAAGAGAGGATTAACCCCTGTATAACTGCTAAAAAATGGACCTATAGAAGGGCCTGCTCCAGAGTCGAAAGGATCAAAAAAGATGCCTCTGATGGATCTCTGCCAAGATGCCTGATAAACAAATAGGCTCTCTCCAACTGCTGGGTCAGTCCTGTAATTTGGTCCAAGTGAGTAGGCTCATTAGGGCATGCTATCCAGTCTGTCATCATCACAGACCCCAACACCATATCTGCCATGAACTGGGTAGCCCGAGTCTGAGCCATAATAGTGCGAGGACTCCAACTGCTGAATGCCTCCAGGCTATATGGACCCTCTGACAGGGTAAAGCCATCTACGCCCTCCATCAGAATGTCTGTGAGTGGCTGAACTAGTGGCTAATGATGCCAAGCAGGAGGAACAATGGGAATGTAGATCTGTCTCATTATGCTCCTGATAGCACGCTCTCCTAAATAGAGCTCCCAACCTCCCTCTATCAAAAATGGGACTCTACGAATGGATATTGCATACTCTAGGCCAGTGAGGAAACCGCCCTCAAACCTGACTATCAAAAAAATTATGGTATACAGTACCCATAATATCGATCCTGCTGTCAAAAGCTCAAGCTGAAGGCGGGAATGGGTGAATCCCTCAGCTACAGAGACCTCCATCAATGTGTATTGGTGCCAACGCCATCCCCGAGGATAAGTCTTTAGGCCTAAAGTAGTAGCGGGACGTAGGCAAGGAAGCCTCTTATATGCCCAGAACTGACCATGTAAATATCAAAATTCCTCAGTGAACAAGACTGACAAATGAAAATGTAGAAATCAAAAATGTACAAGAAAGATATACTCACCAGCAGAAATGGGTAGAACCCTAACCAAGCCTCCGTCACACCCTCTGAGCGCATGCGCATACCTCAGAGAAAATAGGCAAAGATGTAGGTACCCCAATCAAAGTCACTAAGGCGCTCCACATATTGAGTGGCACTAACCAGAGCAAAGGACACCGTCGCAGAGTTGTACGCCAGGAAATAACCCCTGATGATCACCAGAAATAGTCCCCGCATGATGCGATCTCTAGCCCTCTGATCATCAAGTAGAGGCTCAAGCAAAGCCCCACTCTGGGCATCTACGCTCAAGGGACCAGATCAGACCGTCCGACCCTTGATTACCGTCGCAGGAACTCCCAAAAGGGACCGAATGGCAGTGGGTGTGATGTCAGCCATAACTGGCACTGGCTCACCCTAAAACTTTATCCTGGTGATGAACCTCCAATCCATCGGCGTCATCATCACCTCGCAATCCAGCAAGTGGAGAGACTGAGTCTGGTGGAACAAGCGCTCGGACAAAGCCCTCACAAAACCCCAGGGCAACGGCGGGGAAGGATAGAAAAGAACACCTGAAACCCCCAGATGTCAACAATGTCCCTATAATCTTGGTGTAGAGTGTGATAAAGAGAGTTCACATTAAACCAGTTCCCTCGAGGTTGTGTGAAGCCAGGAACCTGCATCAAAAGTTAACCCATGTCAAAAACCTGTACCCCGAGAATGGCAAAAAAAAGAAAGAAAATCCAGAAATAAGGAAACTTAGGTCACCTCATTGGCATGAAGAAACCTCGATGGATGGGGACTCAAATCACCCAACAGATCCTGGACTGGCACAATAATGCCTGGGAGCTCTGCACGTGGAGCCTGAGCTGGGCAGGAGCAGCAAATAGAGCCTCCTTATCATCTATGTCTACAAGTGGCTCAGCCCGGATCAAACGGATCAATGACTCAGCCAATCTACGAGGCGACCGGGCTGGCCGAGGCTGAGGAACATCGAAGGGTTTCCTCCGCCTAACTCCTGAAATGACCCTGCTGGTACTCCCGGGTCTATCTTGGTCCATCACTTTGACAAAGTCTCCAAATCACCTCAGAAAGATTGAGGTAAGCCTAAAACCTGTGGCTCATTAATTTAAATCAGTACTTTATGCATTTTTAAACCCTAAAACATGCATGGGTCAGTCAAAATTCCCAGTATAGTCAAAACTACATGTTTATTAAATGCTCAGGCTTTTGAATTTTTTTTGCCAGAGTCTCCTTAGTAAAATAGACTGTCTGCATGCACACAGGCATGTCTAGGTGGCCATTCAGTTGCACACCTTCCCAAAAAAGAAAATTTTCATATTTATGAAAAAAAAATCAAAAATAAACTTCACATTGTAGCCAAATTACCATGGACATTTTTTTAGTTGAAAATCCAGGCTCACTAAGCCTCAAAAAAGGATAAGTAAACTGATCAAACGGAGCAAAAATTGACTGCCTCAGAATTCAAATTTTCTTACATCAAAACGTGCATTGCAGTAAAATATGCATACTTATGAAGTCAGAAAATTTTTATCAAGTCATATAAGCATACATTTTTGATACATTGCGTTCAAAAGCACCCTACGTGGTTTACATACTTCTAACGGTCAAAATTTGAAACGACAGGATGTAAATGTTACTTGAGATGTGCAGAAAGCGTGGCCGCTGATGGAATCTAGAAAAAGCTGCCCGAACTCGGTAGATCTTAAAAAAAAATCGAATTTCTATAGAAAATCAAAACTAAAAATGAGTTGTGAGAGCTCCCGCTGCCCATTTTAAAATTACAGGAAGGAGCGGGCCCACCTGTAGCTATTGCACCCCTACCTATGGCTCCCCAGGGTGGGACCCACCCTCTCCGATTCGGTCGAGTTCAAGTTGAAATGGAATTTATATGAGCTGAAAAGTCAAATCTGAGAAAAAATCGCTACGCGATTGAGCGGTTTGTCCTGAAATCCTACGTTTAAGCAGCGGATTACTGACAGAGGGTGGAACTTCATGAAAGCCATTGGTATTCATCCCGAAGCAAAATTCGGGGACCAATGATGAAAAACAGTGAAAAACCTGCACCAAATTGCCGAAAACTGCCACTTTCAAAGCATCGGGTACAAACCGGTGACAGTTCAACTATTGGCACAACCCTAGCGAAGGGTCGACTACTGACCGATGATAGTTCAGCCGTTGGCACAAACCCAGAGAAGTGTCGGGTACTAATCGATGATAGTTCAGCCGTTGGCACAACCCCAGCGAAGCGTCAGATACTGACCGATGACAGTTTAGCCGTTGGCATAACCCCAACAAAGCGTCGAGTACTGGCCGATGATAGTTCAGCTATTGGCACAACCCCAGTGAAGCGTCGGACACTGGCCGGTGATAGTTCAGCTATTGGCATAACCCCAGTGAAGCGTCGAGCACTGACCGATAATAGTTCAGCCGTTGGCACAACCCCAGCGAAGCATCGGGTACTTACGGATGATAGTTTAGCCGTTGGCACAACCCCAGTGAAGCGTCGGGTACTGATTGATGATAGTTCAGCCGTTGGCATAACCCTAGTGAAGCATCGGGTACTGACTAATGACAGTTCAGCCGTTGGCACAGCCCCAGCGAAGCATCGGGTACTTACCGATGACAGTTCAGCCGTTGGCACAACCCCAGCGAAGCATCGGGTATTGATCGATGACAGTTCAACCGTGGGCACAACCCCAGCAAAGCGTCGGGTAATGACTGATGACAGTTTTGCGGTTCGCTCAACCCCAGCGAAGCGTCGGGTATAGGAACGGTGATAATTCAGCCTTTGGGTCAACTCCAACGAAGCATCGAGAATGATCCGATGGTGAAAAATAGTATATCAATCTATCCCCCCCAAAAGACAGATAATGGAATCTGTTATACACATCCTCAGAGGAAGCACCAAGAAGGATTGGTGATTCAACCCCCTGTTACAAACTACCGGTGTAAATTATCGTCAGGATAGGCATCGGAAGCACCCACTAAGGTAACTCGGTAATCGAGATAGGTCCCCCAGCAGAGGAGCCTTCAGAAATGTACAACAGCATCCCTACAGATAGTATTGACAGACGGGGGAAACCATTGGTCTCAAACAAAGGTAGCATCAATAATATCATCCCCATCAGAGTCGACAGGTCCATCATGGATAACGTCATCCCCAGCAGAAAGAGACGAGAACAATCTGTGATAGCCTAACTTTGATAACCTATCAGTGATATCCTACCAGTAACCGCCTGAAAGTGCAGCCCCAAAGGTTATCATGAATAACGTTATCCCCAGCATGAATCACGTGAACATTCAATGATAACCCTAACCCCTCAAAGGCATCTAACATTCATCATATATCATGCCATGCATTACCTCGCCTTTGCATTTGCATTTCTAGTGTCTAGCAATCTTTATTCTGTTCATTCCACTACATTGCATGAACATGATACAAAGAGGCATCTGTAGACAATCAAAATTTTCTTCAGTCCTGTAGCAGACACACGAATTTTTGCATTCCTGTTATTAACCCTGCAGGAGGGCAAAACCGTCTAGTTTAACTCATCCCCGGTCTCAACCCGGAAAGTACAGGTCAGCCCCGGTCTCAACCCGGGAAGTACAGGTCAGCCCTGATCTCAACCCGGGAGGTACATGTCATCCCCGGTCTTAACTCGGGAAGTACAAGTCAGCCCCAGTCTTAACTCGCGAAGTATAGGTCTGCCCCGATCTCAACCCGGGAGGTACAGGTCAGCCCCGATCTCAATCCAGGAGGTACAGGTCAGCCCCGATCTCAACCCGAGAAGTACATGTCAGCCCCGGTCTCAACCCGGGAGGTACAGGTCAGCCCTGGTCTAAACCCGGGAGGTACAAGTCAGCTTTGGTCTCAATCTGGGACGTACAGATCAGCCCGGGTCTCACCCCGAGAGGTATAGATTAGCCCCGGTCTCAACCGGGGAAGTACAGGTCAGCCCCGGTCTCAACTCGGGAGGTACAGGTCAGCCCCGGTCTCAACCCAGGAGGTACAGATCAGCCTCGGTCTCAACCCAAAGGTACAGTTCAGCCCCAGTCTCAACCCGGGAGGTACAGGTTAGCCCCGATCTCAACCCGGTAGGTATAGATCAGCCCCGATCTTAACTTAGGAGGTACAGGTCAGCCCCGATCTCAACCTAGGACGTACAGGTCAGCCCCGGTCTCAACCCAGGAAGTACAAGTTAGCCCCTATCTCAACCCGGGAGGTACAAGTCATCCCCGGTCTCATTTCGGGAGGTACAGGTCAAGCCCAGTCACAACCCAGGAGGTCGACTCAGCTTTAAAGACAACCCCGAAGTCTTACATCATCTCTAAAGACACACCTGGGAGAACCAAGTCAGCCTCAGAGACAATCCTGAGGACAAACAGAATCGGCTAGGATCCAAACCTCGGAGACAACCCTGGGAAGTCAGCCAAAGGCTATGCAAGCACTAAAGGCAACCCTTGGAGGGGAAAAATGTTCGTTTTACTAACTTGAAGCCTATTCGGTCAAACTCAAGCCGAATTAATGCCACCAAGGTCAGAAAGAACCGTAACAATAATCCTGAGTGGAAACAGCGCAAGGCAGCTCAATGGACAAACTTCGAGGAATCAAAGACCTGGTTATGAACCCGTCTTTTTGGACTTGAAAAAGGTTTACTCCCATGTCATTGCGACACTCTAGGCGAGGAATTTTTGGAAAGGTACTGCACGCCTCAAAAGGACGCTCCGATCAAAAGTTAGAAAGTTTCGAATCTGACCTCGCATTGCTCAAAGTACATGTACTTCGATGCAACGGGACCCGCCATGTGGGCCCTGCCATGTGGAGCCGCACCTCTACCTGCAGTTGTCACAGGTAGAGCCGCTTCCCCTAGGTCTATATATATGAGTGCACTCCTAGCTCATTTTATATAGAAAAACGCTATGAACCTCTGGCCGTTTGGTTTCTCAGCCCCACTCTTGTACTCCAAACCCAAATTTTATTACTCCAACACATAGATATACTTATATACTACCACATATCAAAAATTAACCGGTAGAAACGGACGTTTAAAGCCTACAATTTGGCAAAAAGCCCGTGTAGCAGTTCATTGTAAGTATTTTACGATCAGAAAGTTTATATTACTTCATTGCACTTTTATACACTTGCACGTTAAGTTTCACTTTCTGATTATGCCCAGAACTCAGTTTAGTGGCCGGTTTTGCTTACTTTTTGTACATTTTCGTACATAAACTCATTTTATGGCATTTCTACAACTCGGATCGTCGATCCGTCTCTTCTAACAGCTTATATATATATATATATATATATATATATATAGACCCACCCTCGTTTCTAACAACTTCATCGGACTGGGTTATCTTCCTAGTCCAAGTTTGACTTTTTAATGTGTGTATTTAACTTTGTATATACTAACTTTTCGATTATGTCAAGCCCAGATGTCAAATCTGTGGTAGTTTACTGCTTTTATATATAACTATATATGTATATACATTTTTCTGACTTATTTGGGCCTGGATTTATACTTCGTGGCCTTTTAATTGCTTTAATATATATATATATATATATATATATATATTAACATTTACTTTTCAGTTCGGCCTGGATTATTCTGTGGCCTTTTTACTGCTTTTATAAATATATATATATATATATATATATATATATATATATATATATATATAAATACTTACATTTCTGTCTGAGCAAAGGATAAAATGTCTGTCGCCCTTTACAACTTTTCTATATATATATTTATATTTTGTCCAGCCTAGATTACTTCGTGGCTTTTTACAGCTTTTATATATATATATATATATATATATATATATATATATATATATATATATATATATATATATATATATATATATTCATTCCAGTTCGGGCCTCAGAGTGAAAACCCACTGCCCATTTACCGCTTTTATATATATATATATATATATATATATATATATATATATATATATTTCTATTCTGTCATGTCTGGTTTACTCCATGGCTTTTTACAGCTTTTATATATATATATATATATATATATATATATATATATATTTCCATTCCAGTTCAGGCATCGAAGTGAAAACCCATCTCCCTTTACAACTTTCGTATATATATAATTATATATATATATTTCTTTACTCATTTTGATTAAATTGCTACTTTAAATATTGATTTGATATGAATAGGCACTAACATCTCTTTGGGCGAACTAGATTTCTTTAAATCTCGCCAACTCTAGCTTTCAAACTGTTCAAAATAGGTCTAGACGGAACCGGAAAGCTAGAATGGCTGAGATTTACTTAACTCTAGCAATTTTTCTAGTTTCAGTTATGAAAGCAACCTCGCGGCCCTTAAATCGCTATCTAGTGAGAACGAGATGCTTCGATTACCCGCGAGCCAGGATTTACTAATGAATCCTTGGTTCTGGCAACATCTGGATGTAAATATATATTTTGTTCATATTTGAACTGTGCAGGTTCTATTGGCTTCTCTTTATGAGCCTAGGAATCGTGGGATTCATGATCAAAATGATCAGAAATTGATTTTCACGATGGACAAACTCCACTTTACAGATGTACCCTGCCAATTTTTTTGTAAAATATGTACTTCCAAAAGACCTTAAAACGGTTATCCTGGTTTAAGGTTTCAACATAGTGAAATAATAGTTTGTCGTGTCAGAGTCACTCCAATGGCTGTCGTGCCCATGAGAAGATCGACACTTGTATATATTATGTGATCGAGGATGCTTCGCAGCCCGACAAATCACCATTCAAATTGAGCCAAAAGGCTAAAAAAATAAATAAATAAATAAAAAGTATCAACATGCTTCAATTCCTATGTTAGCGTAAGGATTTGAAAACCTACTTTCTAAACATCATTTTAATAATATTGTCTAAAAAAGAGACTTTTGCAAATTAAATCAAACCCTTCGTATATAGGTTTAATGAAGCACGTCCCTGATTTTAATCAATCAAACATAGGCCCAATTTCTTCCAGCATTCACACACACACACATTGCAGACTTACAAGGGAAATATTAAAAAGATGTGGTACCGTATTTACACGGGAGTTGTGGGGTGCCTAACACCTTCCCCACACTTAACCAAGCCCCTGAACTTAGAACTTCGGTTTCAAAGATCAAGTTTCGACAGTGTCCAGCAATTGGGCTTCTTTTTCAAGCAAAACTCGGTTGAGTTGGTACAACCATTTCAAAACTACCAACTGGCGACTCTATAAAATGTTCAAATCGTCGACATGATACATGTTGGCCTTTTCCTAAAAAACTATTCAAAACCTTTTTCACAGTAAAAAGAATAAGGGTAGGCAAAACTTAGGAAGAGAGAAAGATACGGGTTCCAACCCGACCCGCATTTTTTCCTGACGTCAATAGGCTTTTTATAACTTATATATATATATATATATATATATATATATTCATTTCTGTTCGGGCATAGGATTTGAAATTCGTCGCCCTTATTGCTTATATATATATATATATTTCCATTCTGTCAAGCCTGGATTACACCGTGGCTTTTTACAGATTTTATAAATATATATATATATATATATATTTATATTTATATTTCAGTCTGGGCATCGGAGTGAAAATTCATCGCCCTTTACAACTTTCGTATATATATATATATATATCCTTTATTCATTGTGGCTAAATATCTGCTGTAAATATTCATTTGATGTGAATCGGCGCTAATATTTATTTGGACGAACCAGATTTCTTTAAATCTCGCCAATTTTATCTTTCAAACGGTTCAAAATAGGTCCAACCGGAACAGGGAAGCTAAAATGGCTGATATTTATTTAAATCTAGCTTCCTTTCTAGTTTATTCATTTGAAAGCAACTCGCGTCCCTTAAATCGCTATCTATTGGGAACGAGAAGCTTTGGCTATACGCAGGCCAGGATTTGACTGATGATGTAGGGTTTTCGGCACATAAACGCAGCGGAAATTAAAAAAATTTCAAAACCCTAAAACAGGATCCATGCGAAAATATATTAATTCAGAGGTTAAGATATGTTTTATTTATTATTCAAGCCTGAAAGGAGACGATGGAGATTCTGGAACTGCTTCAAATCCTCAACGCAATCCAACGGAACTGCGCCTCTACGGTATCCACACGAACGTCCCGCGAATCGTCACACGATCTGTAGCAAGGAAAGCTGCGGTACTAGCCGCCAAGGATCTGGACTTTTCGAAAAAAAATTCTCTAGTCTCTCTCTAAGAGCGGCTAGGGTTTCGATATCGATGATACCCTAAACGGCTGATATATCATATATATAGCACTTAAAGGAATTAACCAAAACCTAATCCAATTAGAAAAATAAAATTCGAATTTATATATATATATATATATATATATACAAATTATCCTATTAATTTAAATTCATAATTTAAATACTATCAATCATATTGATATATTTAAATCCATACAATTTAAATTAATTCCCTTTTAATTACGTTCTAAGTGTGTGACCCTATAGGTTATTATTATGTTGGCAATAATTTTAAAATCATATTATAAAATTATAAACAGTGAGCGGCATCTAGTAATGCATCACTGCTACCCAAATAATAATAAGATCGGTGATTCGATACAACCTTTTCGTGACCAATGTTTCAATGTAATTTAATCCTTTTAACCTTGACATCCTAGATTAAACTCGAGGCATAGAATGTGTCATCCTCTTCATCATTTAATCTGAGTTTTCTTGATCGATGAGTAGACTATATGAAACTAAATCACTATTTGAGCATGGCCATGCATTTCATAGTCCTACTCAATCAAGAGGCCTATGGATATCACCCCTAATATATAGGAGGGTTAAATTCCATCTAGATCACTCATATTCTTCACACGATTCATGATGTACCCAATAATCACCTTTATCAGTCCACCTATTAAAGGTGGCCTTTGATGATATCAAAGTACATAAATTCTCGTGTAGTAATATAGTGATTTCAGGTCGGAGGATCATTACATCATTGTCACTATGAGAATTGCTTATGACACTTTGCATAATGCTCCACGTAGAATTCTCATGGTGGGTCTGCCCAGTACATTGTTCTCTAACATGTACCTATGCATTGACTCAATATCTCATATAGTTATGACCAATGAGATTTGGCCATCAGTCAATCCACGTACTAGTCTCAATGTATCATTGTTGTCCCATTAACAATGACACTCGACTAGGGACATTTAAGAGGAATGATACTAATTGTAACTATATGATCTCATGTTCAAGTCACATACTTGAAGCCATATAATTTGTATCACTATTCTAAGGACTTTTATTATGTTAACATTTATATAACGCAGTAAATAAAATCATAATTAAATAATTCATTTATTCAATCAAATATAATATCAAAAATGTTTAAGCAATTACATCAAAGAATTAGCCTCTAGGGCATAAACTCTAACAGATGAATCCTTGGTTTTTGCGACGTCTGGATGTAAATATCCATTTTCTGTAAATATTTGTGATGTGCAGGTTTACTTGGCTTCCCTCTGTAAGCCTAGAAATCGTGGGATTCATGATCAAACTGATCAGAATCTGATTTTCACGATGGACAAACTCCACTTTACAGATGTACCCTGCCAATTTTTTTGTAAAATGTACATTGAAAGACGTTAAAACGGTTGTCCTGGTTTAAGGTCTCAACATAGTGAAATAATGATTTGTCGTGCTAGAGTCACTTCGATGGTTGTCATGCCCATGACAAGACCGGCACTTGTCTATATTTTATGGTTGAGGATGCTTCGCAACCCGACAATCACCATTCAAATTGAGCCAAAAGGCTGAAAAGATAAAATAAAAGTATCAACAGGGTTCTATTCCTATGAGAGTGTAAGGGTTTGAAAATCGGCTTTCAAAATATCATTTTAAATATCTTGTCTAAGAAAGGACTTTTTGCAAATCAAATCAAACCCTTCGTATATATGTTCAACGAAGCAAGGCACTACTTTCAATCAATCAAGCGTAGGCCAAATTTCTTTCAGCATTCACACACGCATTGCAAAAAAAAGGGAAATATTGAAAAGATGCGGTACCGTGTTTTCACGGGAGTTGTGGGGTGCCTAACACCTTCCCCACACTTAACCAAGCCCTCGAACTTAGAACTTCGGTTTCAAAGATCAAGTTTAGATAGTGTTCAATAATTGGGCCTACTTTCAAATAAAACTCGGTTGAGTTGGTACAACCATTTCAAATCTACCAACTGGCGACTCTGTAAACGTTCAAATCGTCGACATGATACATGTTGGCCTTTTCCTAAAAAAACCTTCACCCTTTTCAGAAAACGGATAAAAAAAGGGTAGAAAACAGAACTTAGGAAGAAAGAAAGATTCGGGTCCAACTCGACTCGCATTTTTTCCCGACGTCGACACAAGGTATGATGTCAAAGGATAACTCAAGAGTTTAAAGAATAATGTTGTGAACAAAGAAATATCAATAGTTCCAAAACTGTCCTTTGAATTGTAAACAAAAGGTCATTATAGACCGAAGCATTATCAAAAGGATTCAAACGTTTTAACGTTTTCCAAAGATAAAGTGTAATACTGAGCAGTCTCTAAGGACTAAGAACTCCTGCGAGAATTAACAGTATTTAACTGAAAATCCGATATAAACAAGTACAACAGGTGATTAGCCTAACGTACCGTACATTATGCATAATATTCACATGATATTTGTGCGCACGTCGGTTCCCCGATAGTTACATAGTTTTCCCTTCAATGAGGGTTGTTCATCTCAATAGATTTCTAAGATTCTGCACCAAAGCAATTGGTTTGGATCGCTTTCTAATTCATGATATTGGTCTAGCCGAATCAAATGGCGTAGACAACTTTTACAATGTATATAAGAACAATTTATAAGTTCGATACTCGCAACATGATTTGAAGAATTTAATCGTGATTTAAATCAAGCTATGAAATATTAAGTAATAAGACAAGAATCATACTATCAATTATTTACTCGTATGATCAATAATAGTATAAGCTTATGTACGTGCTCAATAAAGAGTAAGGTTTGAATACTTGCATTCAATATAAAATCAAATGAAGTTAGAAAACTTACCTGAGTCGTTGACTAATTCCGACTTCAACTTCTTATTCTTTGATTAACCTATTGTTATCGTAATAGTTAATCTCTATCAACTCATAAACATATAAATCTTAATTAGCCTAACACACTAGCCTTTATCTAAGACTTCTTAAAACAATTATTCATTATTTCTTCTTAATCATTACCTCTATCATTTTATCATTAATCTAATAATTCATTATTATCTGAGTAATTCCCTCAATCATAATTAGAGATATTCATGTAAATGTCTCACTGGTTCACAATTAAATAACCCTTGAAAGTATTTAATTGTTGAATAATTATTATTCACAATTAATATATTTATTAACGTCACTTTAATTGTTCACATTTGATTAATTACATTATAGTCTTTACTATTATCAATTGGTTTAAGTCTTGTTGTTTTACAATTAAGTATTACCTTAATTGTTTATTCATTTCACAATTAAAATCTTATTTTAATTTTAATTGCTTATAATTTAGGAACTTTAAAGAAATTCCTAAATATTAGAATAATCATTACTTATTGATTTATAATTTTAATTGTTTAATCTTCTTTAAGTAAAATAAGTCTTAACTTTTAAATCCCAAATTGTATTTAATTAACTCACAATTAAATTACTTTAATTGTTTAATTATCTTTGACTAATAAAATCTCTTAATATTAATCTAATTAAGTATTATTATTAATTAATTAATTATTATTTTAATTTTAGAAAAATTAAGTTTCTGATCTGGTTTGACCCGACCTGGTCCTACCTTGACTCGACCCGGTTTGACTCGGATCAGGGTCAACTGTGAAACAGGTCTAGCGCTGCAGCGCCGTGTTTAGTACTACAGATGGTGCGGCAGCACCGGACCTGCAAAAACCCTACCTGGGTGTGGCGATACGGCGCTGAGGTTGCTACTAAGAATAGCGCGGTAGCACCAGCCCGGCAGATTGCTTTGACATGAAAATTTCTTAACATGTTCTTTAACCTCTTTTGATTCAAACTTACATAACTTATTCATTTTACATCCAAATGAGTTGAAACCACTTCCATTATCTCATAAACTTGCATATCTTCAATATATAATATCTTGAACAATTTTCTAAAACATTTATTTAATAAGATTTATTACTTTTCTAAGCTAGGGTTTACATTTTTTCATACTTTACTAAAAGTTCCGCTATGGGTTCGTTTTATGTCCGATTACTATGATTCCACTTGGGCTATGTCCGTATTTCATAGAGGTTCAACACAACATTATTGGATCATATATAAGGCTTATACATTTTATGACTCTTAACAACATATCTCATGCTTACAAGTATACTAAACTAGGTTTCATGCTTGCATGCATTTCCATCTACACTAACTTAACTAGACAAGTATAAAAGGAAGTTAAATGTTGATCCTACCTCTTGATGGCTTTCTTCCTCTTAGCTAAGAACCCTGGGTAGGCCTCCACTTTGTTTCCTTCTTCTAGTGCTCCACCAACAAAGCAAGAGCTCCTAGGTTTCTCTTCTTTTCTCTCAACTCTCTCTAGCTCTCTATATCTTTTACTCTTAGCAATGAAATGGATAACTCCTGACACCAACACAAGACTTCTATTTATAGGTAAACCATTGTCCAACTCACTAGGTTATTACACAATGGACAAAGGGGAGTTGGTGACTAACTTCACCAACCAATACTATTCATAGTACCACTAGCCATTGGCTACACTATCATTGCCACCACATGGGCTTGCTTGCTTGCTTATCTAAGGCACAAAATTAGCATTCTAAAGGCAAAGGGGAGGGGGGTTCAGTTGGGAGGGGCTGCACCACCCCTATGTCACATTTTATTTTTCTTTTGTACACAATGCTAGCATATATGACCCTATACACACACACACACACACACACATATATATATATATATGAATACCTCTATTATACTCCCACATACATATATATCTACATATATATATATATGTATACATACATTCATCATCCATATATTACTCATTAGGCTATCTTAAGCTACACTAAATTGGGCTAGGTATAACTACCTTTGCACATTGGGCTCAAACCCACATTCAGCAATTTAATTGATTGGTTCACTTTTCCTAACATATGTAATTAAGTCAAATTGTAAGGTTGGGCTTGGATATAACCTATGTCCAATAATTTATTAAATCATGACCCAACTAGTCCAATTAGGAAATTAATTATGTCACACAAGGCGTACACTTAAGCTTAATTAAGCTTATCATCATTATATTTCTTAACCATTTCATACATAATTCAATTCATATTGAATTATTAATCACATGGCACACACACACACACACACACACACACACACACACACACACAAACACACACACACACACACACACACACACACACACACACACACACATATATATATATATATATATATATATATATTTGCACATATATATTTGCACACTATTAAATGCAATTACCTTTATTTAAAATTCTAAAATTATTTATAAAATTCTCGGGTATTACATCCTCCCCCCCCCCCCCCCTCCCTTATAAAAATTCCATCCTAAGAATTGATACAAGGTTACACAAATAGATGGGGGTAGTCCCTCCTCATCTTATCCTCTAATTCCCACGTAGCCTCCTCGGCGTTGTGGTTTTGCCAAACTACGTTTACAGAAGATATAACTTTATTCCTCAAAGTCTGTTCTTTCCTATCTATTATTTGGAAAGGAATCTCTTCGTAAGTCAGATTCTTCTCTACTTAAATAGGCTCGTATGATATCACATGATTATAGTTGGGCTTGTACAGACGTAACACAGAAATATGAAACACGTTGTGGATGTGTTCCAGTTCGGTTGGTAAAGCAACTTTGTACGCCACTTCTCCTACTCGCTTTAATATCTCAAATGGTCCTTTGAACCTCGGACTCAATTTCTCTTTCTTGCAAAATTGTATCTTTCCTTTCCAGGGAGATACTTTCAAAAATACGAAACTTCTGACTTCAAAGTCTCAGTTCTGACGATGTAAATCCGCGTACTTCTTCTGGCGATCTTGAGCTGCTACCAATCTGGCTCTTTATCGTTATTACTATATCGGCTGTTTGTTGAACTAATTGTGGTCCCAAAATTCACAGTTCTCCGACTTCGTCCCAACACAACGGTGTTCTGCACTTTCTCCCGTAAAGAGCTTCGTACGATGGCATACCGATACTTGCATGATAACTATTATTGTAAGCAAATTCTTCTAAGGGTAGCTGGTTGTCCCAATTCCCTTTGAAGTCCATCACGCAAACTCTAAGAATTTCCTCTATCGTTTGTATAGTCCACTCACTCTATCCGTCTGTCTGAGGATGATAAACAATACTCAACCTTAACTGTGTTTCCATCCTCCCTTGCAGGCTTTTCCAAAAATTTAATGTGAAGCGCGGATCTCAATCAAAGATAATTAACACCTACACTTCATGTCGTGAAATGATTTCCTTTACGTATAGACTTGCTAACTGATTTAAACTAAATCAAATCTTGATCGGAAAAAAATGAGCTGTCTTCGTTAGTCGGTCCACGATAACCCAAATAGCATCATAACCTTTTTGCGTGACTGAGAGTCCTACGAAGTCCATCATAATGTGCTTCTACTTCCACTTCGGTATTTCTAATGGTTAAAGTAAACCACTCGGCCTCTAGTGTTCTTCTTTGACTCGTTGATAAGTAAGACATCTATTGACGCACTCTGCAACCTCTCATTTCAGATTGGGCCACCAAAAGTGTTGTCTAAGATCTCGGTACATCTTCGTGCCTCCTGGATGAACATAATACATCGTATTGTGTGCTTCATACAAAATTTCTTCTCTCAGTTCAGTTACAACTGGCATCCATACTCGTCCCTCAAATCTTAATATACCGTCCTTATCCATCTTAAACTTTTCTTCTTCATTTTCTACTATTCTCTTTCTTATCTTCTCGCATTCGTTATCCTTCTCTTGTAATTCCTTTACTCTATCCAATAATGTTGGACGAGCTTCCATTACAAATAATTTTTCTTCAGACCTTCCAGGTCCCTTCACTTCTATTTCCAATTTCTCCATTTCTCTTATTAACTCCTCCTGAGTTGTCAACTTGGACAATTTCTCCCTTCCTTTTCTACTCAGTGCGTTGACAACTACGTTCGCTTTTCCTGGGTGATAAAAAATTTCACAGTCATAGTCCTTGATTAATTCCAACCACCTTCTCTGTTACATGTTCAACTCTTTCTGTGTGAAGATATATTTCAGACTCTTGTGGTCCGTGTATATCTTATATTTTTCTCCGTACAGATAATGTCTCCAAATCTTTAACGCAAAAACTACTGCCGCTAACTCTAAGTCATAAGTATGATATTATTTTTTGTAATCCTTCAATTATCGTGATGCATACAAAATGACCTTGCCATGTTGCATTAGCACACATCCAAGTCCCTTGTGCAATGCATCACTATATACCACGAAGCCTCCCGCATCATCTGGCAATGATAATACAGCCTGCATAGATCAACCTTTTCTTTAACTTCTGGAAACTATCTTCCCATTTCTCTGTCCATACGAACTTTACTGTCTTCCTTGTTAGATTGGTCAACGGGGTCGCTATCTTAGAAAAATCTTGGATAAATCTTCGATAGTACCCAGCTAACCCTAAGCAACTTCTTACCTCCGTTGGTGTCTTCAGCTGTTCCCAATTACTTACTGCCCCTACCTTCGCAGGGTCCACTGAAATTCCATCCTTGTCAATCACGTGTCCTAGAAACTGGACTTTCTCCATCCAAAATTTGCACTTTAAAAATTTTGCATACATTTTCTCTCTCATTAGCACTTCTAAAACCATCTTCAAATGTTCGGTGTGCTCTTCCTTGGTCTTTGAGTAAATCAAGATATCGTCGAAGAAAATTACTACGAATTTATCCAACTATGGCTTGAAAACTAGGTTCATCAAGTCCATGAATGCTGCTGGAGCATTAGTCAATCCGAATAACATCACCAAAAACTTATAGTGCCCATAACGGGTTTAGAACGCTGTTTTTGGTATGTCCTCCTTTCGTACCTTCTAACCTGTTTGTAGATCTATTTTTGAGAAATACTTTGCTCCCTTCAATTGGTTTAAAAGGTCGTCTATCCTAGGTAACAGATACCTATTCTTGATCGTTACTCTGTTAAATTCTTGATAATCGATACAGAGCCTCATCGATCCGTCGTTCTTAACAAACAACACCGGTGCTCCCCAAGGAGACACACTTGGTCGTATATAACCCTTATCTAGCAATTCTTGCAATTGTAACATCAATTCCTTCATTTCTACCTGCGCCATACGATATGGAGCTTTTAAAATCAGTGCAGTTTTCGGTGCTAAGTCTATTACAAATTCGATTTCTCTGTCTGGCGAAAGACTAGGCAGATCATTAGGAAATATGTCTTAAAATTCTCTCACTACGGATATATACTTTATTTCCACTCCCTTTTTTGAGTATCTATAATGTAAGCTAAGTAACCTACACATCCTTTTCTTAACAATTTCTTGGCCTACATCATCGTAAGACAACATAATTGCTTAAGCGATGAGCTACCATAAAACACCACCTTAGACCGATTTGGAGTCTGAAGGTTCACACTATTGTTTTGACAGTTAATTATTGCCGCATGGTTATACAACTAATCCATTCCTAGTATCACGTCAAATTCTCCCAATCTAAGTCTTTAAAGTTAGTTACAGGTACAACTTGGGGATTAGGGTGAATGGATTCGTTGTTCCTTCCCTGAAGGGCTTCTCCTAACAAGTCGACTAGTCGTTAAATAGGTCTACTTGTTCTCTCTCGTTATTGATCGACTCCTCTGGTGCAGTTAGTCTACGTCTGGGCGCCATTATTTGCATCACAAAATTTCATTCTTATTATCTAATTATATTACTTAAGTATTTCTTAAATGAAAAAGGAATAAAATTTTATAACACGTTTTCTGAAATAACGACATTTATATTCATATGCCAAATCATTACATCGATATGATCATTCATAGCATGCTTCTATAAATGTCAACATCTATCCCCTAATATCACAAAAGATGGGGAAAACACTATCATACTTCCCCGCTAGCATAAGCCTACTTGGGGTTTACATAGCTATCCCATATCTTATACAGAAGATTATAATTACATCACAATATATACATCACATAAAAATAACTACTACTACTACTAGACTACTAGGTCTCATCCTAACATCCCACGCTCCACTGCGCTCTAGTACTCCACCTGAGTCATGTGAGCCATCATGTCTCTACTCAAGGTGTAACAGGTCTGTCCCTGCTCTGCCGAATAATGGTACATACCATTGATCAACCTCTCCATAGCTGTGCGAAAAGTATAGCCCATTCGGTTCATCTTCCTCTTCTTGCACCTAGTCTCATCCTCTAAGTCCTTAGCTCTATCGTTGGCTTCCTCCCACTTCTCCTTGAAGTGAATCCTCTCCATGACTTCTAGCTCAAGCTAAGTGCGAAGAGCTTCCTTCTCAATCTTTCTCACTCAACTCCTTCTGCTCGAACTCTTCCAGCTTACCCACCAAATCCACGTTCCTAGATATCTAACGGTGAAAAAGGGTTCCCATATGAATTCCCGCTTCCTTGCGATATGCAATCTCCACCCCCATATATATCTTGCATCTCCAACTTCCTCTTATGGTCTTCATCCATCAGTTTATACAACTGAGTCTCTCTCTCCTGAGCCTCATCCTCTAGCTCCTCTACTCGACAATCTAACTCCAAGATCAGCTCCTCATACTCTCCTAGCATTCTATCCTCGAACGTAGCCTCGTCAGAATCTTCCACGATCTTGACCCCCATAGGTTCCTCCTCGGGATCCGACTCCACCTCTATCTCATCCTCGTCGTCAAACTCGAATGGTGCTACTACCTGAACCGGTTCGGCTACCAAAGGTGCCTCATACAATACGTGTATATCACGTGGCTCCTCCTCTACTACTCTACTGAGTCCTCCCAAGTCCGTCATCCTACAACCACAACCACAAACACAAGACAAACAAACATCAAACTCTATTAGAATATTAAATAAAAATAAATTCATTATATATAATGAAAATATATTTCATAACACACTAAGTCTCTAGGAAAACTCTACATAAGTTTTATCTCCTTCTATCTTCTAAGTTATTCTAAGGTTATAGTCTAAGGATTCTCGCTCCTAAGGTTTATAACCTAACGCTTTGATACCAACCTGTGATGCCCTCAAATTCAGACACTCGTATCTCGAATTTGGTGCATCACGTGCTAATTCTAATAACATACTAAAATCTTATGCAACGGAATAATAGAATAATTTATATTGATTTAATATAAATATTCGCGTCCCACGGTCTCGCAACCATAACTAACTTAAACATATCTTAAACCATAACATACTTAATACATAATATTAAATAAGTCTTATTACAACATCATAATAATCCTAAAGAAGAACAAAGCTACACCGTAGCCTTGCCTTAGCCTTTGTCCGTGCCAGAGGGTCCACATTGCTCTGCCTTAACTAAAATATTTTAAGGAAAGCAAGAATGAGCAACAAATTTGCTTAGCAAGTAATATAGCAATAAGGGTAAGCATAATTATAAAGATTAATAATATCCAAGGTATGATATCAAAGGATAACTCAAGAGTTTAAGGAATAATGTTGTGAACAAAGAAATATAAATAGTTCCAAAATTGTCCTTTGACTTATAAACAGAAGGTCATTATAGACCGAAGCATTATCAAAAAGGATTCAAAGGTTTCAACGTTTTCCAAAGATAAAGTTTAATACATAGAAGTCACTAAAGGCCAAGAACTCCTGCTAGAATTAACAGTATTTATATGAAAATTCGATATAAACAAGTACAACAAGTGATCAGCCTAAAGTACCCTACAATATGCATAATATTCACATGCTATTTGTGCGCACATCGGTTCCCCGACAGTTACATAGTTTTCCCTTCAATGAGGGTTGTTCATCTCAGTAGATTTATAAGATTCCGCACCAAAGCAATTGGTTTGGATCGCTTTCTAATTCATGATATTGGTCTAGTCGAATCAAATGGCGTAGATAACTTTTACAATGTATATAAGAACAATTTATAAGTTCGATACTCGCAATATGATTCGAAGAATATAATCGTGATTTAAATCAGACTATGAAATATTAATTAATATGACAAGAATCATACTATCAATTATTTACTCGTACGATCAATAATAGTACAAGCTTAAGTACGTGCTCAATAAAGAGTAAGGTTTGAATACTTGCATTCAATATAAAATCAAATGAAGTTAGGAAACTTGCCTGAGTCGTTAACTAATTCTGACTTCGACTTCTTATCCTTTGATTAACCTATTGTTATCGTAACGGTTAATCTCTATCAACTCATAAACATATAAATATTAATTAGCCTAACACATTATTAGGTATCTAAGACTTCTTAAAATAATTATTCGTTATTTCTTCTTAATCATTAACTCTATCATTTTATCATTAATCTAGTACTTTATTATTATTTTAGTAATTCCCTCAATCATAATTAGAGATATTCATGTTAATGTCTCATTGGTTCACAATTAAATAACCCTTGAAAGTATTTAATTATTTAATAATTATTATTCACAATTAAAATATTTATTAATGTCACTTTAATTATTCACATTTGATTAATTATACAATAGTCTTTACTATTATCAATTGGTTTAAGTCTTGTTGTTTTACAATTAAGTATTACCTTAATTATTTATTCGTTTCACAATTAAAATCTTATTTTAATTTCATTTGTTTATAATTTAGAAACTTTAAAGAAATTCCTAAATATTAGAATAATTATCACTTATTTATTTACAATTTTAATTTTTTAATCTTCTTTAAGTCAAATAAGTCTTAACTTTTAAATCCCAAATTGTATTTAATTAACTCACAATTAAATTACTTTAATTGTTTAATTATCTTTGATTAATAAACTCTCTTAATATTAATATAATTAAGTATTATTATTAATTAATTAATTATTATTTTAATTTTAGAAAAATTAAGTTTCTGATCTGGTTTGACCCGACCCGACCTGGTCCTACCTTGACTCGACCCGGTTTGACTCGGATCCGGGTCAACTGTGAAACTGGTCTGGCGCTGCAGCGCTGGGTTTAGTACTATAAATGGTGCTGCAGCACTGGACCTGCAAAAACCCTACCCGGGTGTGGCAATGCGGCGCTGAGGTTGCTACTAAGAATAGCGCGGTAGCACCGGCCCGACAGATTACTTAGACATGAAAATTTCTTAACATGTTCTTTAACCTCTTTTGATTCAAACTTACATAACTTATTCATTTTACATCCAAATGAGTTGAAACCACTTCCATTATCTCATAAACTTGCATATCTTCAATATATGATATCTTGAACAATTTTCTAAAATATTTATTTAATAAGATTTATTACTTTTCCAAGCCAGGGTTTACATTTTGTCACACTTCACGAAAAGTTCCGTTATGGGTTCGTTTTATGTCCGATTACTATGATTCCACTTGAGTTATGTACGTATTTCATAGAGGTTCAACACAACACTATTGGATCATATATAATGCTTATACATTTTATGACTCTTAACAACATATCTCATGCTTACAAGTATACTAAACTAGGTTTCATGCTTGTATGCATTTCCATCTACACTAACTTAACTAGACAAGTATAAAAGGAAGTTAAATTTTGATCCTACCTCTTGATGGCTTTCTTCCTCTTAGCTAAGAACCCTGAGTAGGCCTCCACTTTGTTTCCTTCTTCTAGTGCTCCACCAACAATGTAAGAGCTCCTAGGTTTCTCTTCTTTTCTCTCAACTCTCTCTAGCTCTCTATAGCTTTTACTCTTACCAATGAAATGGAAAACTCCTAACACCAATACAAGACTTCTATTTATAGGCAAACCATTGTCCAACTCACTAGGTTATTACACAATGGACAAAGGGGAGTTGGTGACTAACTTCACCAACCAATATTATTTATAGTACCACTAGCCATTGGCTACATCATCATTGCCACCACATGGGTTTTCTTGCTAGCTTATCTAAGGCACAAAATCAACATTCTAAAGGCTAAAGGGAGGGGGGTTCGGTTGGGAGGGGGCGCACCACCCCTATGTCACATTTTATTTTTCTTTTGTACACAATGCTAGCATACATGACCCTATACACACACACAGAGATATATATATATATATATATATATATATATATATATATATGAATACCTCTATTATACCTTCACATACATATTTATCTACATATATATGTATACATATATTCATTATCCATATATTACTCATTGGGTTATCTTTAACTACACTAAATTAGGCTAGGTATAACTACCTTTGCACATTGGGCTCAAACCCACATTTAGCAATTTAATTAATTGGGTAACTTTTCTTAACATATGTAATTAAGTCACATTGTAAGGTTAGTCTTGGATATTACCTAAGTCTAATACTTTATTAAATCATGACCCAACTAGCCCAATATGAAATTAATTATGCCACACAAGGCTTACAGTTAAGCTTAATTAAGTTTATCATCATTATATTTCTTAACCATTTCATACATGATTCAATTCATATTGAATTATTAATCACATGGCACACACACACACACACACATATATAGGAGAAGGCTCTGAAACGAACTGTTCGTAAACGAACATATGTAAGACCCAGTGTTGAAGGTTGTTGATTGGCCCAATTATGTACCATCATATATTCGTAATTAGTATTAAATAAATTAGGCCAATCAACAACCTTCAACACTGGGTCCTACATATGTTCGTTTACGAACAGTTCATTTTAGAGCCTTATCCCTTGCACACAATTAATTACAATTACCTTTGTTTTAAATTCTAAAATTATTTATAAAATTCTCGGGTATTACAATTGGCAGTATAAAAAAACCCGACCCGGAGGGCTTGTCGGACAGATTCAACGAATTTCTTATTTTTGGAAAGTTATTAGCAGACTTCTAAGTTGATTGGGATTGCGATTTCTGAGGATTGTGGGGACTTTGTTAGACATTATAAATAGATGTAAGACCCATTAGCATGGGAGGAGATATCATCTTCTACATTCATTCAAACCCTAGTTTTGGAGAATCAAGACATGTCAAGCTAAACTACTCAATTCAATTCTGAAAAGATGTTGAACCTTATTCATAATTAACGGTTTGAGCAAGTTTACTTTATTTATTCATTCGTATGTGAGATTTATTCTGATTTTCTATATAAACTTTCTTGTATGCTATTCAATTAACTAATTTAGTTTCTGCAGGATTAAATTAGTAAATTGATATCATCTGCTAGATTAAGATATATATTAAGTAGACGATGTATGTCTTGATCATAAGTAGCAATTAATGATATTCGATTATGGCCAAACTTTTGGATATTATTAAGATTTTTAGAAGACAAGTTAAATAATTCCTAATTATGTAATTGTTGCTTGGAACAATCTAATTCTCATTTTTCATGCTTCTATTATATTAAATTTAGACTAATAGTTCTAGGTTATATGATAGTTAGGATCTTTTGTTGGCGATCATCGCATTAGATTTACACATAAGGAGAATTACGGATAATTAACGATCGCGGTTATCTAGGGTTGTTAATCTCATTGAAGGATAAATATTGTAAAACTTGATTATTCCATGATTGTGAAAAGGTGATACTGAACTGAAGAATTGAAGCTTTTTACTCATCGATACTTCTTTTAAATTCACTTTCAATAATTCAACTTTTCAAACCAAAACCCCCCAATTCATTAAAAAATACTTGGATAAATATAAAACAAAACACTCTCTGTGGGATCGATCCTTACTTGTTACTATACTAATTATTGAGTTAGTAGAATAGGAGTAAGGTTAATTTTGGAGTGCTAAATGACAGCTCCCAAATTTTGGCGCCGTTGCCGGGGAGTGTTATTTGTTTTCATTTATTCTCTATTTTCTTTTATTTTTTGTTTATGCCTCAATCCTCTCACTCTCTTGATTTGAAATTTGATCCAGAAATAGAGAGAATTGCACGAAGGCTTAGGAAGGAAGCTCGGAAATCCCAAGGTACACTTGCAGATTCCGATGAAGCTCCATCACCAGGCCTCAACATCGCACTCACACTACTTTCAGACCATTCTTCTAGCGAATCAGACGAGGAGATGGCGGTGCCAAAAAATAATAGGACTTTAAAGGAGTTGTCTACTCCTAATCTCACTCAACAATCTCTATGCATTGAATATCCTACTTTAAATGCTGGGTTTGAATTGAAATCCTCACTAATTTACCTTTTACCTACTTTTCGTGGTCTTATAGGTGAGGATCCTTACAAGAATTTGAAGGAGTTTCATGTTGTGTGCTCAACCCATGAAGCCACACGCGATTACGGAGGAGCAGATAAAACTGAGAGCTTTCCCATTCTCACTGGCAAATTTAGCAAAAGATTGGTTGTATTATCTCCCCTTGGGATCGATACAATCATGGAATGACAAGAAAAGGCTATTTTTGGAGAAGTACTTTCCTGCTTCAAAAGTAGCCAACATAAGGAAAGAAATTTGCAGAATTCGACAATTCAGCGGTGAAACATTGTATGAATACTGGGAGAGATTCAAAAAGCTTTGCTCCAGCTGTCCACCCCACCAGATTGATGATCAACACCTTATCCAGTACTTTTATGAGGGACTTGTACCAATGGATATGAGTATGATCGATGCTGTTAGTGGAGGAGCATTAGTAGATAAAACACCGGAGGCTGCAAAGAATTTGATTGCAAATATGGCTGCCAATGCACAGTAATATGGAACACGAAATGATCATCCAACACAAAGGATAAGTGAGGTAAGCACGAGTAATTTAGAAAAACATATTTTTGACATAACTGTTGTAGTGAAATAATTAGCAACAGGTAACTTGGCGGTTGTAAAGGCTTGCGGAATATGTTTAATGGTGGGGCACCCTACAGATTCATGCCCGACATTACAAGAAGAAGAGAATGCACATCAAGCTAATGCAGTGGGAAATTACCAAGCACGGCCACATAGGAAATAAGTCCCTTTTTCCAATACTTACAATCCAGGATGGAGGGATCATCCCAACTTGAGTTATGGGGGTGCTAAGCTATAGGCGCAAGGGTTCTACCCAAATAAATAGCAATTTCAGGTAACTCAGCCACAGTACCAACCCAGACCAGTAGCACCGGGGAATTCTGGAACATCCTTGGACGACATGTTCAAAGCATTTATGACACAGACACAACAGTTTCAACAAGAGACGAGATCTTTCATCCATAGTTTAGAGAGTCAAATGAGCCATTTAGCTACTACTGTGCGTCAGTTGGACTCTCAAGGTTCAGGGAAGCTACCATCTCAAACTGTTTTGAATCCTAAGGAGAATGCTAGTGCTATAACCTTGCGGAGTAGGAAGCAGATGGATACACCTATAGCGACAGTTGAGTTTAAGAAAGAGCAAGATAAGGAGTAACCAGAAAAATCTAAGGTACACCCTAACCCTTCTTGTCAGCTTAAAAATATTCCTCTTCCCTTTCCTCCCATAAATTCTAGAACTCCAAAGAAAGATGAACATGAAAAAGAAATTCTAGAAACTTTTAGGAAAGTGGAAGTAAATATTCCATTACTTTATGCAATTAAACAAGTGCCACGGTATGCAAAATTTTTAAAAGAATTATGCACTAACAAACAAAAATTAAAAAATGATGAAAAAGTCACAGTTGGGGAGAATGTATCAGCTGTTCTTCAAAGAAAAATGTCCCATAAATGTAAATACCCAGGCATGTTCACAATCTCATGCAAGAAAAGAAACACTAGGATTTGAGAAGGCCAACTAGATTTAGGTGCTTCAATTAATATTTTGCCATTATCTGTTTATAAGTCTTTAAATATAGGTCCTTTAAAAAATACTGGTGTGATTATTCAATTGGCAGATCGTACTAACACCTATCCTCGAGGGGTAGTTGAAGATGTCTTGGTGCATGTGAACGAAATAACCTTTCCCGTAGATTTTTACATAGTGGATATGGAAGATGATACATCACCAAACCCATCCCACATCTTGTTAGGAAGGCCCTTCCTAAAAACAGCTAGGACTATTATTGATGTGCACAATGGGACCTTAACAATGGAGTTTGATGGTGAAAAGATTCCAATTTAATATCTATGATGCCATGAGGTACCCTAGTGATATTAGTCAAGCTTTTGCAATTGATGTGTGTGACTCTTTAATGCAAGAAACTTTTGAACAAATTCATAGAGATGGCTTGGAGGTTTATATTTCTAGCAGTTTTGACATGGATGGGGAGTATGAACTTGAGCAAAATTAGGAATTGAAGAAAAATGTGGTTGCACTACACTCATTGCCTAAATTCTCAGATAAGTATGCAGTCCATTTAATTCAATTACTCGTGTCTCATCAAAAACTATTACCATCTGTTGTGCAAGCTCCAACACTTGAATTGAAACTAATTACCTGCACACTTGAAATATGTGTATTTGGGGACTAATGAGACTTTACCTGTGATATTTGCTAGTAATCTAACCAAAGTGCAGGAAGAAAAATTGTTGAGAGTCCTTAGGGACCAAATCACAGTTTTTGGTTAGACTATAGCTAACATAAAAGTTATTAGTCCCGCAACATACATGCATCGAATTTTATTGGAAGATGGTGCTAAGCCCCGAGGGACGCACAAAGATGATTGAACCCACCTATGATGGAGGTAGTAAAGAAAGAAGTAATAAAATTGCTCGATGCAGGAATCATCTACCCCATCTCCGACAGTCAATGGGTAAGTCTGGTACAGGTAGTTCTGAAGAAATTCGAAATCACAGTTGTCAAGAATGATAATAATGAGTTAGTGCCCACACGGATGCAAACAAGTTGGAGAGTGTGTATTGACTATAGGAAGTTAAATGTTGTAACTAGAAAAGATCACTTTCCCCTTCCTTTTATTGATCAAATATGATAGAACGATTAGCTTGGGCATAGTTATTATTATTTTCTAGATGATTTTTCATGTTATAATCAGATTGTGATTGCACCCGAGGACCAAGAAAAGACCACATTCACATGTCCCTTTGCTACCTTTGCCTATCGGCAAATGTCCTTTAGACTCTGCAATGCCCTACTTTTCAAAGATGCATGGTGAGTATTTTTTTTGATCTTTTAGAAGAATGCATTGAGGTCTTTATGGATGATTTCACAGTACATGGTAATTCTTTGGATGCTTGCCTAGATAATTTGACTCGTGTTTTGGATAGATGTTTTGGAAACTACCCTGTGCTAAATTGGGAAAAATGTCACTTTACGGTAGAACAAGGAATTATACTTGGTCATGTAGTGTCAGTTAATGGTTTAGAAGTCGATAAAGCTAAAATTGATATTATATCTGCATTGCCTTACCCCGTCAGTGTGCATGAGATACGCTCTTTTCTTGGACATGCAGGATTTTATCGCAGGTTTATCAAAGATTTCTCCAAGATAGCATTACCCCTATGCAAGTTGCTCCAGAAAGATGTGGAATTCCATTTTGATGATGAATGCAAGGTGGCTTTTGATACCTTAAAGAAATTGTTAACGTCAACACCTGTCATTCAACCACCAAATTAGAAGTTTTCATTTGAGATAATGTGTGATGCAAGCAACTATGTTGTCGGCACAGTCTTGGGCCAAAGGATTGACAGAGCTAAACATTCCATCTACTATGCTTCTAGAACATTGAATGCGGCACAGATAAACTATTTCACAACTAAAAAAAAACTCTTATCTGGTATATTTGATTTAGATAAGTTTAGATCATACTTACTGAAAGTAGTATGCATACAAGTCAATCATGTATAATGATAAAACATATACTTTAGAGACAATCTTATTTATTTATTTATTAATAAAAGTATTCATTTATTAAATGCATTTAATTATCTGCATGATGCTGTTTTTATAATATGTAAATAACCCATAGTTTTAAAACAATACTTTTAGAATCATGATGTTGATCATGCTAATGAGATCTAAATTCCTAGAAAGCTTAAAACTAAAATAGTTCCCAATCGTGGGATTATTAAAAAGGGGATTAGTAAATCCGGATAGATTGGTACATATGTTGCTTGCTCATTAGATCAGGATAATTGTTCTCATGATCATTTGTGTGGAGATACTAAAGCAAGTATGTAGATGCTTATTAGAGAATAATTTCACTGAACGTGACTCGCTATGGAATACCTAATGGAGTTTTACTTGCCTGCCAATAGGAATTCCTAATGTGATAGTAGTACAACTGATCCTTGGACTTGAGATCATCATAGTATCTCGTATGTAATAAATTATACATTGACTTATTCCTTAAAATCCCTTAGGATATATCAAAGGGTATGCTTAGGTATAATGAGTTACATATAGAGATAATGATTGTGACATCCCAGATTTTTAGAATTTATAAATGAGAATTTAATAAATAAAATTCTTATTATCTGATGTTTTGAGTTTGAGTATGTGAATACGTGTCATATATGGTAAAATATGTGAATTTATGGGAAGATAATTTAAATGTTAATTTTAATATTTATTGGAGTAAATAAATATTTTAATTGAATTATTTATTGAGTCAAATAAATAAATTATGTGATTTATGGAATGATTTAATTAAGTGTTATATATCGATTAAATGAATGTGTAATATTTAATTTAATTGATGTATATTAATTTTATATTATAGTTCTAATTTAATTGAGAGAATTAAATTAGATGATTTATGTGTTAGTGTTACATGAATTATAATTAGCAAGTAATTATAATTATGTGGCAAATTTTATGTGATTTATCGATGTTAGATTTTAATTGATTAAATTAGTTGTTTAATATTTAATTGATTAAAATATGACATTAAAGTATGTGTTAAAATGATTTATTAAAATAAAAGGAAACGAATTTGTAAATGATTTTTTTTACCAAACAAGGCCCTTGCTTTTGTTTTAAAAGATTGTTGCCAAACAGGGCCCTTACACTAGCCTAACCTTAAATTACCTAAACTATGTTTGGATTTAATAAAACTAGTTTCAAATTTTCTTGTAGCCAAACAAGCCAAGTTGGCTTTTGAATTTGTAACTTACCTAATTAATAAGAGTTAGTATATATAATTATTATTAGGAGTTACATGTTTTATGTAATATATGTATTATATGTATATTGTATATACTACAACTACGTTAGTTTTACAAACTAAGAAAAACAAAAAAAGAAAATAGCAGAGGAAAAAGAAGAACAGAGAAGAAGGGAAGAAGAAGAGAAAGAAAGGGAGAAAGAGACCTTGAAAGAATTCTCGCTAAGCAATCATCTTCTTCTCCTAAGCCTAATCAAAGGGTATAACTTCTAAATTTAGTTTTAAAAATATATTTTATGTTGTGGAACTTCTCTGTAAAAACGTTTTTCATGAAAGTTAGTAATTTTGTTGAATATATGTTGGAATTTTGTTAATATGCTGTTTATAAATTTAATTAGATGTCATAAACAATGATTTTCAGAAATCAAATTGATTGTAGAAATATGTTTTAATAGAAAAGTTATGTTCATATGAGTTCATATGAGTTTTAGGTATTATGGTTGATTTTAGTTTGAAGAAATTGATGAAATTGATATATGTTAATATGTTTATTAAGAATTTGTTTGATGCTATCTTCAATTACGTATATAATGCATGTATATAGAGTTAAATTGCTTGAGAAAGTGATTTACAGTGAATGGTTTTATAAAATATATAAGTTTTATGAAAATATCAAATTTGATTTCTAAAACTTTTGATTATTGTTGTTTAAATGTTTTTGTGTTTGGAGATATGTTATATGAGTGCATTATATCAAGTATATGCTATACATTGTTCTAGTAGCTTGTTATTGCCATTTGATGGCATGTTGGGTTTAATCGGTGAAATAGGAAGGCTGCACTGCCTGCTTCTGTCTGTGTACCTGCGCAGCTGCGCCGGTAGCACAGCCAGAAGCAGCGCAGCTGCGCCATTGGGTTTTCTCAGGCTGGTCACCTGCGCAGCTGCGCC
Source organism: Panax stipuleanatus (assembly GCA_020205555.1). Lineage (NCBI taxonomy): Eukaryota > Viridiplantae > Streptophyta > Magnoliopsida > Apiales > Araliaceae > Panax > Panax stipuleanatus. The sequence goes on from CM035120.1 coordinate 118,757,705, forward strand.
GGTGCCAAGGCTTGTGGCTGCGCAGCTGCGTCAGTACCTGAGCAGAGGCAGAAAACTTAAAGTATTTGTACAGTTTTAAAACCTAAATTGATTTGGTTATGTGTTAACATGAACCAAGATTTGCAATAAGACGTTATGAGTATGTATTTGGCTATTTCAAAATAGAAAAGGAAGAAGGTGGTGAAAGCCTTAAATTGTTATTAGTTAATTCATTTTAATTAAGTAAAGGTTTAACTTAAGTTATAATTTGTTTGGTTATAATGTAGTGAACATCATATGCAATTAAAATTTTAATAATTATAATTAGAGTAAGGATTTAATTTAATCTATAACTTGTTAAATTATAATGAAGGTTAGTGGATTATTTGTTTAACTTAAATTATAATTTTGTGTAATTATAATTTAATTGATTAATATGGGATAATTATGATTAAGATGAATGTGTAATTTAAATTATAATTATAGTTTAATAAATGCATGATTAATTATAAATTGTAATTTGTTTAATTATACATGATGTAGATTGATTAATCGTTATAATTCATAAATTATAATTTGATTAACATAAGATGTAAATTGATTAGTTATAACTAAAGTGGATGTTTAAATTATAATTTGTTTAATTATAATTTAATATGAGTATGTAATTATTAATTGATTAATCATGTGATATATAATATGATTATGAGAAAATGTAATGTGAGTATGTGATGTAAATTATTATGTGATAATAATTATTAATTTAATAGTTAATGAGGAATGAGTTAACCTAGATTGGTTAACTAACGATGAGGATTAGCTATGTGATAATTAATTGATATTGTTAATTATACATATGATTTGACAGCGAGTGTCAAACGAGTAAATAGAAGAGAATTAGAAAGTATAAAGTATTATTTACTTAGACGTTTGATAAGCGTTGCTAGGTAACTAATAATTGATGCGTATGATAATACGTTATGTAGGATCATGAAGCAGATTATATTAAGCTATTTTTCAGTAATTGGTAATCTACGAGCCAGGCAAGTCTTTCGATTCCTATTTTTTATGTGAACTTGATGATATTATGAACTGTTTTAAATTGTATTGCAAAGAGTATGCTATGTTGTATATGTTGCAAGCATGAAATGTTAAAGTCAATTTATGACTACATTGATTGATTTTATAATGTTGATTGAGTAAAGAACTCAATCTTTATATTTGTTATGTGATTAAAGCATGTATGTCATGTTACTTTAATGTTGAGCATGTTAATTATGTACTTTGTGATGCATGAAAACTGTTAGATCTTGCTGAGCTATCGAGCTCACTCTTGCAAATAACCATTTTTGCAGGTCAAGGATGCAAGGTAAAGATATGTGTTAAGTGATTTATAGAGATCAATGTTCAAGAATATTAATTTTGTTAAATTTCAAATTGTAATTGATGTTTTCATTGTAACTTAATTGTTAAGTTGTAAGTTGAGCTATCCGACGTATAATGGATATTGTTTAGTGATGTAAGACTTTGTATAGTCCTTTCGTTGTAGCGATTCATGAAATAGAATTGAATCAAATATTTGTAATGTTAAGGTTGCGATTCAGGGTAATAAAGATAGAGTTTATAAAAAAATTTAAATATTCCGCATTTTTAGTGATTTTAATATCGAATAATGATGTAAAGATAGATTAAAGATGTATTGCTAACGATCGAGGATGAGAATTATATTGTATGAAATTTGGGGTCGTTACAGTTGGTATCAAAGCTGTAGGTTATACACCTTAGGTAAGAGTACCTTAGGCTATGACCTTAGAGAATGAGAAGTTAAGTTAAGTTACGTATAATGAAAAGGTGATTCTTTTCACATACGTAGAAGTATAGGATGAGTTTAGTCCTAGAAATGTTATAAGAAGAAGATTAGAATGGCGAGGAATAAAACTCGAATAAAATATTGAGCAACAGGAATGGAATTAGAAATTTTTTTAAAGAACGAGAAGTGATTAATAAACAAAAAGATTCAAAGAAGAATCTTGAAGAGATGTAGAGATAAGAATCAGGAGTTCCTAACTCCAATAATCTAGATGACGAATAACGATGAATAGACGAAGTCTATAAGATTAAAAGCATAATGAAGTCATGTTATGACATGATGATAGGTAGAGATAAGAAGTTTTAATATAAAACGATAATGAGATAAGGAAGAATTATAAGGGAGAGGATTATAGAATAAGATCACGACGTGATATCTTTTAAAGTTGTAAAAGACAGATGGTCTGTAATGATTGTATAGTTATAGTTTGAGATTATAACGAGAATGTACTATGATATGGTATGAGATTAACTCACGAGGAGTTATAAATTAGGAGATACAGGAAATATGTATCGAGTATAGAGCAAGAAGTAAAGAAGAAGATAGAGTTAAGTGGGATTTCAACTGAGGACTCATGTGGTGACTGAGTTGTACAAATCTTTGTATGGGCAGAGTTTTGTGCTTACACTTGGCTTATCATATTGATAATCGTTGGAAGGTTGGTGTCGCGCTATCTATATATATGACGAGAAGGTGATTTTTTTCTCATATTATAATTGATAGTTAGAGTCAATAGAGATTAGATTAGATGATATTAAGATTTGATTAGATGATCTTAAGGTTAGGCGAGTTCTTAAAACTCATACTTATGGTAAGTTCGTGACTCATAGTCGTATGTATGTTTCGAACACTAAGCATATGGACAGTCTCTGATCAGTTCTTTGACTACGTATTGCTAGGACAAGTTCTTAAACTCATATTATTGTGGCAAGTTCCTGAACTTCCAAAGTGTGGTAAGTTCGATGAACTATACTGGGTATAAAAAGTTATGGTATAAGAAACATTGATATTGTTTAAGGTTGATAGAATGATTAAGTAATGATGGAGTAAAGATTTATATTGATGGAGAAAATTTTTATATTCTAAATCTCCTAGCTTTGCTAGTTTTTCGAAATTTATTGACTTCGTGCTGATGTTGCACTTCTGTTTTCTTGAAAAACATTGGATCAATGATGGAACCAATGAATTTTTAAAATAGTGCTATTATTCACATGTCTATGCTAATTGTTTCAGCTGGACAAAATAATTTTAAATCTTCAAAATGTATTTCATATGCATCATTTGATATTGTGTAAAAACAATCGAGGAAGTTATCAATGCAGTTAAACCTAGTGTTGGATGTGATCGTATGATCGTCAGCCCACTATGGTATGATGTAGTATGACGACGTCATATAATGACGAAATCCTCAACGTATCATTACTACGATACGGTATCATGATATTATGAAAAGATTTACTTATTATTTTACTTTTCTTAAAATAAAAAAAAAAGAAGATTTATTTACTTTTAGTTTCCTTAAACGAAAAAAATATATATATATTATTTTATTGTGTTGGTTAAAATATATATATATATATATATATATTTCGATTGATGTCCTAATTTTTGCTTAAAGTCTATGCTATTTGATTTAGCTAGACGAATGTTGAAAGATGTTTATGAAATTCGAGCGTTCTTGGTCAAACTATGCCAAACCAAATTATTTTGGTGCGGATTCAGATGTTAAAAAGCTGAGTTGAACAACCCTATAAAAGGGGGACATGTTATCGGAGACTATAGTTTCGAGTGTAACGCATAGAGTCGTTACGATGTACTACGTTTGGGCCCGACGTAGGGGTAAGATAGGCTGGCCATCTAGAGTACCGATGCGGTTTTATAGTGTGAAGTATTGGGGGTGAAGCACTAATAAACCTAAAAACAAAGTTCAAGGTCTTGTGACCACTCAGCATTATTGGAATCTGTTAAATTCCTGAGTTATTTATATCGCTTCCCAATTATTGAGCAATTGTAGAAGATTCTTATTATTCTGAAGGAGAATATAGCGAGAAGGATATTCTTTAGAAAGAAGTAGTGGTAGAATGCAATAATTTATAAAATCTATTTTGATAGATTGATATATAAAGATTGATAGACAAAAATTACGAGGACGAAATTCTTAGAAGAAGAGGTGAATGTGATAACCCGAATAATTATAGATGGTGAATCATGTTGTATATGAATTCTACGAGTAGAATATATAGTAATGATCCTTGGAAAGAAAATGAATGAGTTAAAGAAGATATATAATATTTGATATATGATTGTGTTTGATTGAAGGTTAAGTAATAAAACCTTAACCTTGTTGAAGAAGTGAATTTAGTAGAGATATATGTGTAGTTTATATAAATGTCGTTAAGATAATGAGTTGAAGTTTTTCAACAATAAAATTGTGAAAGAGATTTTTGTGAAAATCGAGTAAGGGAGGTTTCGTTAATTCCGAGGACGGAATCCTTATAAGGAGGGAAGGATGTGACATCCCAGATTTTTAGAATTTATAAATGAGAATTTAATAAATAAAATTCTTATTATCTGATGTTTTGAGTTTGAGTATGTGAATACGTGTCATATATGGTGAAATATGTGAATTTATGGGAAGATAATTTAAATGTTAATTTTAATATTTATTGGAGTAAATAAATATTTTAATTGAATTATTTATTGAGTCAAATAAATAAATTATGTGATTTATGGAATGATTTAATTAAGTGTTATATATCGATTAAATAAATGTGTAATATTTAATTTAATTGATGTATATTAATTTTATATTATAGTTCTAATTTAATTGAGAGAATTAAATTAGATGATTTATGTGTTAGTGTTACATGAATTATAATTAGCAAGTAATTATAATTATGTGGCAAATTTTATGTGATTTATCGATGTTAGATTTTAATTGATTAAATTAGTTGTTTAATATTTAATTGATTAAAATATGACATTAAAGTATGTGTTAAAATATTTATTAAAATAAAAGGAAACGAATTTGTAAATGATTTTTTTTACCAAACAAGGCCCTTGCTTTTGTTTTAAAAGATTGTTGCCAAACAGGGCCCTTACACTAGCCTAACCTTAAATTACCTAAACTATGTTTGGATTTAATAAAACTAGTTTCAAATTTTCTTGTAGCCAAACAAGCCAAGTTGGCTTTTGAATTTGTAACTTACCTAATTAATAAGAGTTAGTATATATAATTATTATTAGGAGTTACATGTTTTATGTAATATATGTATTATATGTATATTGTATATACTACAACTACGTTAGTTTTACAAACTAAGAAAAACAAAAAAAGAAAATAGCAGAGGAAAAAGAAGAACAGAGAAGAAGGGAAGAAGAAGAGAAAGAAAGGGGAAAGAGACCTTGAAAGAATTCTCGCTAAGCAATCATCTTCTTCTCCTAAGCCTAATCAAAGGGTATAACTTCTAAATTTAGTTTTAAAAATATATTTTATGTTGTGGAACTTCTCTGTAAAAACGTTTTTCATGAAAGTTAGTAATTTTGTTGAATATATGTTGGAATTTTGTTAATATGCTGTTTATAAATTTAATTAGATGTCATAAACAATGATTTTCAGAAATCAAATTGATTGTAGAAATATGTTTTAATAGAAATGTTATGTTCATATGAGTTCATATGAGTTTTAGGTATTATGGTTGATTTTAGTTTGAAGAAATTGATGAAATTGATATATGTTAATATGTTTATTAAGAATTTGTTTGATGCTATCTTCAATTACGTATATAATGCATGTATATAGAGTTAAATTGCTTGAGAAAGTGATTTACAGTGAATGGTTTTATAAAATATATAAGTTTTATGAAAATATCAAATTTGATTTCTAAAACTTTTGATTATTGTTGTTTAAATGTTTTTGTGTTTGGAGATATGTTATATGAGTGCATTATATCAAGTATATGCTATACATTGTTCTAGTAGCTTGTTATTGCCATTTGATGGCATGTTGGGTTTAATCGGTGAAATAGGAAGGCTGCACTGCCTGCTTCTGTCTGTGTACCTGCGCAGCTGCGCCGGTAGCACAGCCAGAAGCAGCGCAGCTGCGCCATTGGGTTTTCTCAGGCTGGTCACCTGCGCAGCTGCGCCGGTGCCAAGGCTTGTGGCTGCGCAGCTGCGCCAGTACCTGAGCAGAGGCAGAAAACTTAAAGTATTTGTACAGTTTTAAAACCTAAATTGATTTGGTTATGTGTTAACATGAACCAAGATTTGCAATAAGACGTTATGAGTATGTATTTGGCTATTTCAAAATAGAAAAGGAAGAAGGTGGTGAAAGCCTTAAATTGTTATTAGTTAATTCATTTTAATTAAGTAAAGGTTTAACTTAAGTTATAATTTGTTTGGTTATAATGTAGTGAACATCATATGCAATTAAAATTTTAATAATTATAATTAGAGTAAGGATTTAATTTAATCTATAACTTGTTAAATTATAATGAAGGTTAGTGGATTATTTGTTTAACTTAAATTATAATTTTGTGTAATTATAATTTAATTGATTAATATGGGATAATTATGATTAAGATGAATGTGTAATTTAAATTATAATTATAGTTTAATAAATGCATGATTAATTATAAATTGTAATTTGTTTAATTATACATGATGTAGATTGATTAATCGTTATAATTCATAAATTATAATTTGATTAACATAAGATGTAAATTGATTAGTTATAACTAAAGTGGATGTTTAAATTATAATTTGTTTAATTATAATTTAATATGAGTATGTAATTATTAATTGATTAATCATGTGATATATAATATGATTATGAGAAAATGTAATGTGAGTATGTGATGTAAATTATTATGTGATAATAATTATTAATTTAATAGTTAATGAGGAATGAGTTAACCTAGATTGGTTAACTAACGATGAGGATTAGCTATGTGATAATTAATTGATATTGTTAATTATACATATGATTTGACAGCGAGTGTCAAACGAGTAAATAGAAGAGAATTAGAAAGTATAAAGTATTATTTACTTAGACGTTTGATAAGCGTTGCTAGGTAACTAATAATTGATGCGTATGATAATACGTTATGTAGGATCATGAAGCAGATTATATTAAGCTATTTTTCAGTAATTGGTAATCTACGAGCCAGGCAATTCTTTCGATTCCTATTTTTTATGTGAACTTGATGATATTATGAACTGTTTTAAATTGTATTGCAAAGAGTATGCTATGTTGTATATGTTGCAAGCATGAAATGTTAAAGTCAATTTATGACTACATTGATTGATTTTATAATGTTGATTGAGTAAAGAACTCAATATTTATATTTGTTATGTGATTAAAGCATGTATGTCATGTTACTTTAATGTTGAGCATGTTATTTATGTACTATGTGATGCATGAAAACAGTTAGATCTTGCTGAGCTATCGAGCTCACTTGCAAATAACCATTTTTGCAGGTCAAGGATACAAGGTAAAGATATGTGTTAAGTGATTTATAGAGATCAATGTTCAAGAATATTAATTTTGTTAAATTTCAAATTGTAATTGATGTTTTCATTGTAACTTAATTGTTAAGTTGTAAGTTGAGCTATCCGACGTATAATGGATATTGCTTAGTGATGTAAGACTTTGTATAGTCCTTTCGTTGTAGCGATTCATGTAATAGAATTGAATCAAATATTTGTAATGTTAAGGTTGCGATTCAGGGTAATAAAGATAGAGTTTATAAAAATTTTAAATATTCCGCATTTTTAGTGATTTTAATATCGAATAATGATGTAAAGATAGATTAAAGATGTATTGCTAACGATCGAGGATGAGAATTATATTGTATGAAATTTGGGGTCGTTACAGTTGGTATCAAAGCTGTAGGTTATACACCTTAGGTAAGAGTACCTTAGGCTATGACCTTAGAGAATGAGAAGTTAAGTTAAGTTACGTATAATGAAAAGGTGATTCTTTTCACATACGTAGAAGTATAGGATGAGTTTAGTCCTAGAAATGTTATAAGAAGAAGATTAGAATGGCGAGGAATAAAACTCGAATAAAATATTGAGCAACAGGAATGGAATTAGAAATTTTTTTAAAGAACGAGAAGTGATTAATAAACAAAAAGATTCAAAGAAGAATCTTGAAGAGATGTAGAGATAAGAATCAGGAGTTCCTAACTCCAATAATCTAGATGACGAATAACGATGAATAGACGAAGTCTATAAGATTAAAAGCATAATGAAGTCATGTTATGACATGATGATAGGTAGAGATAAGAAGTTTTAATATAAAACGATAATGAGATAAGGAAGAATTATAAGGGAGAGGATTATAGAATAAGATCACGACGTGATATCTTTTAAAGTTGTAAAAGACAGATGGTCTGTAATGATTGTATAGTTATAGTTTGAGATTATAACGAGAATGTACTATGATATGGTATGAGATTAACTCACGAGGAGTTATAAATTAGGAGATACAGGAAATATGTATCGAGTATAGAGCAAGAAGTAAAGAAGAAGATAGAGTTAAGTGGGATTTCAACTGAGGACTCATGTGGTGATTGAGTTGTACAAATCTTTGTATGGGCAGAGTTTTGTGCTTACACTTGGCTTATCATATTGATAATCGTTGGAAGGTTGGTGTCGCGCTATCTATATATATGACGAAAAGGTGATTTTTTTCTCATATTATAATTGATAGTTAGAGTCAATAGAGATTAGATTAGATGATATTAAGATTTGATTAGATGATCTTAAGGTTAGGCGAGTTCTTAAAACTCATACTTATGGTAAGTTCGTGACTCATAGTCGTATGTATGTTTCGAACACTAAGCATATGGACAGTCTCTGATCAGTTCTTTGACTACGTATTGCTAGGACAAGTTCTTAAACTCATATTATTGTGGCAAGTTCCTGAACTTCCAAAGTGTGGTAAGTTCGATGAACTATACTGGGTATAAAAAGTTATGGTATAAGAAACATTGATATTGTTTAAGGTTGATAGAATGATTAAGTAATGATGGAGTAAAGATTTATATTGATGGAGAAAATTTTTATATTCTAAATCTCCTAGCTTTGCTAGTTTTTCGAAATTTATTGACTTCGTGCTGATGTTGCACTTCTGTTTTCTTGAAAAACATTGGATCAATGATGGAACCAATGAATTTTTAAAATAGTGCTATTATTCACATGTCTATGCTAATTGTTTCAGCTGGACAAAATAATTTTAAATCTTCAAAATGTATTTCATATGCATCATTTGATATTGTGTAAAAACAATCGAGGAAGTTATCAATGCAGTTAAACCTAGTGTTGGATGTGATCGTATGATCGTCAGCCCACTATGGTATGATGTAGTATGACGACGTCATATAATGACGAAATCCTCAACGTATCATTACTACGATACGGTATCAGGATATTATGAAAAGATTTACTTATTATTTTACTTTTCTTAAAATAAAAAAAAAGAAGATTTATTTACTTTTAGTTTCCTTAAACGAAAAAAATATATATATATTATTTTATTGTGTTGGTTAAAATATATATATATATATATATATATATATATTTCGATTGATGTCCTAATTTTTGCTTAAAGTCTATGCTATTTGATTTAGCTAGACGAATGTTGAAAGATGTTTATGAAATTCGAGCGTTCTTGGTCAAACTATGCCAAACTAAATTATTTTGGTGCGGATTCAGATGTTAAAAAGCTGAGTTGAACAACCCTATAAAAGGGGGACATGTTATCGGAGACTATAGTTTCGAGTGTAACGCATAGAGTCGTTACGATGTACTACGTTTGGGCCCGACGTAGGGGTAAGATAGGCTGGCCACCTAGAGTACCGATGCGGTTTTATAGTGTGAAGTATTGGGGGTGAAGCACTAATAAACCTAAAAACAAAGTTCAAGGTCTTGTGACCACTCAGCATTATTGGAATCTGTTAAATTCCTGAGTTATTTATATCGCTTCCCAATTATTGAGCAATTGTAGAAGATTCTTATTATTCTGAAGGAGAATATAGCGAGAAGGATATTCTTTACAAAGAAGTAGTGGTAGAATGCAATAATTTATAAAATCTATTTTGATAGATTGATATATAAAGATTGATAGACAAAAATTTCGAGGACGAAATTCTTAGAAGAAGAGGTGAATGTGATAACCCGAATAATTATAGATGGTGAATCATGTAGTATATGAATTCTACGAGTAGAATATCTAGTAATGATCCTTGGAAAGAAAATGAATGAGTTAAAGAAGATATATAATATTTGATATATGATTGTGTTTGATTGAAGGTTAAGTAATAAAACCTTAACCTTGTTGAAGAAGTGAATTTAGTAGAGATATATGTGTAGTTTATATAAATGTCGTTAAGATAATGAGTTGAAGTTTTTCAACAATAAAATTGTGAAAGAGATTTTTGTGAAAATCGAGTAAGGGAGGTTTCGTTAATTCCGAGGACGGAATCCTTATAAGGAGGGAAGGATGTGACATCCCAGATTTTTAGAATTTATAAATGAGAATTTAATAAATAAAATTCTTATTATCTGATGTTTTGAGTTTGAGTATGTGAATACGTGTCATATATGGTGAAATATGTGAATTTATGGGAAGATAATTTAAATGTTAATTTTAATATTTATTGGAGTAAATAAATATTTTAATTGAATTATTTATTGAGTCAAATAAATAAATTATGTGATTTATGGAATGATTTAATTAAGTGTTATATATCGATTAAATAAATGTGTAATATTTAATTTAATTGATGTATATTAATTTTATATTATAGTTCTAATTTAATTGAGAGAATTAAATTAGATGATTTATGTGTTAGTGTTACATGAATTATAATTAGCAAGTAATTATAATTATGTGGCAAATTTTATGTGATTTATCGATGTTAGATTTTAATTGATTAAATTAGTTGTTTAATATTTAATTGATTAAAATATGACATTAAAGTATGTGTTAAAATAATTTATTAAAATAAAAGGAAACGAATTTGTAAATGATTTTTTTTACCAAACAAGGCCCTTGCTTTTGTTTTAAAAGATTGTTGCCAAACAGGGCCCTTACACTAGCCTAACCTTAAATTACCTAAACTATGTTTGGATTTAATAAAACTAGTTTCAAATTTTCTTGTAGCCAAACAAGCCAAGTTGGCTTTTGAATTTGTAACTTACCTAATTAATAAGAGTTAGTATATATAATTATTATTAGGAGTTACATGTTTTATGTAATATATGTATTATATGTATATTGTATATACTACAACTACGTTAGTTTTACAAACTAAGAAAAACAAAAAAAGAAAATAGCAGAGGAAAAAGAAGAACAGAGAAGAAGGGAAGAAGAAGAGAAAGAAAGGGGAAAGAGACCTTGAAAGAATTCTCGCTAAGCAATCATCTTCTTCTCCTAAGCCTAATCAAAGGGTATAACTTCTAAATTTAGTTTTAAAAATATATTTTATGTTGTGGAACTTCTCTGTAAAAACGTTTTTCATGAAAGTTAGTAATTTTGTTGAATATATGTTGGAATTTTGTTAATATGCTGTTTATAAATTTAATTAGATGTCATAAACAATGATTTTCAGAAATCAAATTGATTGTAGAAATATGTTTTAATAGAAATGTTATGTTCATATGAGTTCATATGAGTTTTAGGTATTATGGTTGATTTTAGTTTGAAGAAATTGATGAAATTGATATATGTTAATATGTTTATTAAGAATTTGTTTGATGCTATCTTCAATTACGTATATAATGCATGTATATAGAGTTAAATTGCTTGAGAAAGTGATTTACAGTGAATGGTTTTATAAAATATATAAGTTTTATGAAAATATCAAATTTGATTTCTAAAACTTTTGATTATTGTTGTTTAAATGTTTTTGTGTTTGGAGATATGTTATATGAGTGTATTATATCAAGTATATGCTATACATTGTTCTAGTAGCTTGTTATTGCCATTTGATGGCATGTTTAATCGGTGAAATAGGAAGGCTGCACTGCCTGCTTCTGTCTGTGTACCTGCGCAGCTGCGCCGGTAGCACAGCCAGAAGCAGCGCAGCTGCGCCATTGGGTTTTCTCAGGCTGGTCACCTGCGCAGCTGCGCCGGTGCCAAGGCTTGTGGCTGCGCAGCTGCGCCAGTACCTGAGCAGAGGCAGAAAACTTAAAGTATTTGTACAGTTTTAAAACCTAAATTGATTTGGTTATGTGTTAACATGAACCAAGATTTGCAATAAGACGTTATGAGTATGTATTTGGCTATTTCAAAATAGAAAAGGAAGAAGGTGGTGAAAGCCTTAAATTGTTATTAGTTAATTCATTTTAATTAAGTAAAGGTTTAACTTAAGTTATAATTTGTTTGGTTATAATGTAGTGAACATCATATGCAATTAAAATTTTAATAATTATAATTAGAGTAAGGATTTAATTTAATCTATAACTTGTTAAATTATAATGAAGGTTAGTGGATTATTTGTTTAACTTAAATTATAATTTTGTGTAATTATAATTTAATTGATTAATATGGGATAATTATGATTAAGATGAATGTGTAATTTAAATTATAATTATAGTTTAATAAATGCATGATTAATTATAAATTGTAATTTGTTTAATTATACATGATGTAGATTGATTAATCGTTATAATTCATAAATTATAATTTGATTAACATAAGATGTAAATTGATTAGTTATAACTAAAGTGGATGTTTAAATTATAATTTGTTTAATTATAATTTAATATGAGTATGTAATTATTAATTGATTAATCATGTGATATATAATATGATTATGAGAAAATGTAATGTGAGTATGTGATGTAAATTATTATGTGATAATAATTATTAATTTAATAGTTAATGAGGAATGAGTTAACCTAGATTGGTTAACTAACGATGAGGATTAGCTATATGATAATTAATTGATATTGTTAATTATACATATGATTTGACAGCGAGTGTCAAACGAGTAAATAGAAGAGAATTAGAAAGTATAAAGTATTATTTACTTAGACGTTTGATAAGCGTTGCTAGGTAACTAATAATTGATGCGTATGATAATACGTTATGTAGGATCATGAAGCAGATTATATTAAGCTATTTTTCAGTAATTGGTAATCTACGAGCCAGGCAAGTCTTTCGATTCCTATTTTTTATGTGAACTTGATGATATTATGAACTGTTTTAAATTGTATTGCAAAGAGTATGCTATGTTGTATATGTTGCAAGCATGAAATGTTAAAGTCAATTTATGACTACATTGATTGATTTTATAATGTTGATTGAGTAAAGAACTCAATATTTATATTTGTTATGTGATTAAAGCATGTATGTCATGTTACTTTAATGTTGAGCATGTTATTTATGTACTATGTGATGCATGAAAACTGTTAGATCTTGCTGAGCTATCGAGCTCACTCTTGCAAATAACCATTTTTGCAGGTCAAGGATGCAAGGTAAAGATATGTGTTAAGTGATTTATAGAGATCAATGTTCAAGAATATTAGTTTTGTTAAATTTCAAATTGTAATTGATGTTTTCATTGTAACTTAATTGTTAAGTTGTAAGTTGAGCTATCCGACGTATAATGGATATTGCTTAGTGATGTAAGACTTTGTATAGTCCTTTCGTTGTAGCGATTCATGTAATAGAATTGAATCAAATATTTGTAATGTTAAGGTTGCGATTCAGGGTAATAAAGATAGAGTTTATAAAAATTTTAAATATTCCGCATTTTTAGTGATTTTAATATCGAATAATGATGTAAAGATAGATTAAAGATGTATTGCTAACGATCGAGGATGAGAATTATATTGTATGAAATTTGGGGTCGTTACAATGATTGATCAATAAAGAATCTACCACTTCTAGTAAAAGAAGAGATATGTCCTATGTGATTCGTTAAATGACAACCTAGTAGTCATTGGCCAAGGCATAATAAAATTAGAAAGTAGTTTCTAATTTGCATTATTTGGAGTTGTACATTTTCTAATCGAAATACATATAATTAAATAAAATAAGACTTGACAGTAAATCCATGTCTTATATTTAATTGGGACATTATATGGTGGAGGGATTGAATTATACGGTAACTATTAACTCACAGGTTCTTTTATGATTAATGTTGAAATCTATATTATCTGAAAAGTCATTGATCGCTAGATAGGTTTATCCCTATTGTAGAATAAATGTTATTTATTTAAATAAATTATTAGTTTAATTTATTTATTTAAATAATATTAGAATTATTCTAATTGATTTATTCACAACCGGTTTAATATGGAGAACCTAAAGGGTCACACTATAAAAGTAAGAATAATTATTTAAGAAGGTAATGTCATAACTGTAATAATGCATTAAGTGTAATTAATTTAATCTATGGTGATAGAATAAATTAAATAGCTTAATGTTTATTATTTAATATTTTAAAAATATTAAATATAAATTAATAAGAAGAGTCTTATTAATATTATTACAATTATTATTATTTTAATTCTAAATGAGTTTAGAAATTAATTTAATATTAGTACTCTTGCTTATTCCTAATGAGATTAGGAGGCAAATTAATTAAAGGAGTTTAATTAATTAATCTCAATATGTTAGGAAGCTTAATTAATTAAAAGAGTTTAATTAATTAATTAAATGAAACCCAATTCTAATTAGATTAGTAGGGTTAACCAATATCTATATAAGAGGAGTCTTATATCAGATATAAAAAAAGCTGTAATTCCAAGATTTGAGAGTACTACTTTTTCTACAAAGAATAAAAAACAGGGTTTAGCCAACCACCCATCTTCTTGAGCAATTCATCTTCCTTGGTGGATCACCTCTAGAGGCCAAACACTTGGGTGGCTAACGTTGATCAAAGGAAGGAGCCAATACAGGAGATTCAAGGAGATCACGAAAAACAAGGAGTTGAACTTGTACATGTGGAAGCTAGTTTCTACAAGGGTATGATTCTGATTTATCCTTACTTTTCTGTTATTGATAATTGAGCACAAAGCATGATCATGGTGAGGGTTTGTATAAAATTTTAAAATATAATTTATCGCTCTTCCGCCCTTTATTGTGTAATTTGATTGCATATATGTGTTACGTACAAACCTAACAGTGGTATCAGAGCCTAACTTTATGCTAATTATCAATTTTATGATTCCATATATTAATTGATGTGCAATTGGATCAAATTTTGGGCAAAAAAAAATTTCTGCTTCTACGACGTGGCGCAGCTGCGCCGTTCTGCATATTTGTTTTCTGCTTTTGCAATTGGGCGCAGTTTCGTCGCGCCCCAGTTCATTCTGGGTGCAGCTGCGCCAGCCTCTGGACAGAAACTAAAATTCTAATTTTTCATTCAATTGAAATAAATAGTTTATTTAATTGATACAAGTTTAAAATAAAGGAGTTTATTTTATTTTAAATATGATTTCAGATTGCTATAAAAATTAAAGGAGTTTAATTTGGATTTGGTTTTTGATTAAAATAAAAGAGTTTATTTTGTTTCAAAACTAAAATTTAGCAAAACTTTTGTCCATTAAATGACATCGATCTATATATGGAATGGTTTTATTATTCATGAGATGAATGATTATTTATTGATGCATATGTTAATGTGTATGAAAATAAATGGGGTTAATTATGGACTATTGACCATTGTGATTGGATTTTATTTAAGTTAAATGCTTGAATATATGAGTTATATTAAATGGGGTCTGCGTACCTCTTCTTCTCTGATTTTTCTTGATGTAAAATTCTATCTCCCTCTTATGTACTTCCCCTTAACTGATGATCAAGGTTTTTTTTTTTATTGAAATAGGTTATGTAATAGAAATAGTTAGAATTTTCTTGAAGAAATTGGAGACCAATGAGCAAGGAGCGCGTGAAGACCTATTTGTATGGAGCCCTGGTTTAAATGTAATAATTACGTTTAAAATTTAAATTCTTGCACTCCTAGGTTTGACCTTTTGGTTCACTTGGTGGCTCTAGTGAACCAAACTAGAATAAAAGTTCATAAACAATCCGGGTAGAATATAGTATTCTCTATGTGCATGCTAAGTATTATATATATTATATTTTATGCAAACATGCTTCGTATGTTTAATAAAATGACGAGTATTTATATATATATATATGTGTGTGTGTGTGTGTGTGTGTGTGTGTGCACGCTAAACAAGATGAGACAAATAATAACAAACCCCTCAAATAAATTATATTAAGTCTAAAGCGTTCAAAGATTTTTAGAATATCAAACGTCGCCTTCTAGCATGATTAATTAATAGAGTATTAATATTTAATATGAGTTTGTTGTGCATACACAAGGCGAGTATTGCGTATTTAAGATATTAATTTAATCACATGATCGATATGATGTGATTGACCATTATGATCTAAGAGGCAGAACACAAGGAGTCACATGTTGATGTAATTGACAAGAGTTGTCTACCTATTTATTTATATATCGTTTGTGGTGTACACACAAGGCTATATACATTTGAAATGGGATCCTTAATCTCACTAGCAAATCTTTAATTAGATGTTGCCAAACTATATAAGTGAGGGTAGTATAGTTTAAGAAAAAAGTGGGAGATATCAATCTAAAATAAGACCTAAATTTATTTTGGTATGTAAAATTAATTAAATGAATGTTTGCTAAAATATTGTCTTTTCACATGCAGAAATTTAAAAATATCAACATCACTAATTTCACTGCGTAGCATACTTGATGCTAACAAATTGACCGGACCGAATTACACGGACTAGTTTAGGAATCTAAGAATAGTTCTCACTGCTAAAAAGATTTTTTATGTCCTAAATTCACCTGTCCCTGGAACTGTTCCAAAATCAGCCTCTGAGGAAGAGATTACCACTATTGTTAAGTGGCAAGATGATGCATCTGTGGCTCAATGCATCATGCTCGCAGCCATGAATAACGAGCTTCAGCGACAGCATGAAAACATGGATGCTCCTACTATGTTGCTTCACCTTAAGGAGTTGTATGATGAACAAAGTAGGACTGCTAGATATGAGATATCTAAGGAGCTCTTCCGATCTCAGATGACCGAGGGCAAAGCCGTTGAGACTTATGTCCTTAGGGTGATCAATCTGATTGAACACCTCGGACAGCTTGGGTTCGTCATGGATGGGGAGTTGAGTCAAGACTTAGTCTTGCAGTCAAGACTTAGTCTTGCAGTCACTCCCTGAGACCTTCTCGCAATTCGTTGTTAATTTCCATATAAATAAGTTAGATGTCAACTTGCCTGAATTACTTAACATGTTGAAAAGTGCAGAAGGTCACTTCCCATCCAAGAATAACCAAGTCTTAATGGTGGATTTTTCTAAGAAAAGGAAGAGAACCCAAGGTGTCTTCTGAAAAGAAGAAATCTAAGAAGGCTAAGGGCAAGGTGAACATGAAGAAACAAAAGAAACCTGATCCAGCTAGCAAAGGAATGTGCTTCCATTGCAACTAGCTGGGTCACTGGAAGAGGAACTACAAGAAGTTTCTGAAAGAGAAGAAGCTTAGAGAAGCTTCGACTTCCGATCAAGGTTTGTTTATGATTGAAATTAATTTTTCTGAAAGTCAAAATTCTACTTGGGTATTGGATACTGTCTGTGGTTCTCACATATATAATACTGTGCAGGGACTGGTCAGAAGTATAAAGTTGAACAAGGATGAGGTTGTCCTACGAGTGGAAAATGGAGCAAAGGTTGTTGCATTAGCTGTAGGCACTTATTGTTTAGCAATGCCTACGGGCAAGTCCATTTATTTTAATAACTGTTATTTTGTTCTGAATATTAATAGGAACATTATTTCTATTTTCGTATTAGATATGGAAGGATTTGACTATACAATAAAGAACAACGGTTGTTCTATTTATAAAAAAAAGGTTTTATATGATGTTGGTTGTGACACCCCCAAATCCGGGTACTTCAATTTTCACGAGACTTGGTGTTCACTGTACAGATATCATCTATCTATCTACCCATAATAAATGCAAACCATGAAATAAATAGAAATAATCCTCCCCTTATGGGGTTACAACATCTGAAAATAAATACATCAATCCCAGGTCGTACTTAACCTTAAATCTCAAATACGGAAACATAAACAATTAAATAAGTCTTACACAACTTTAACATAAGTCTGAAACATAAACACATAAAATAAACAACAAGTCTTCATCACTCGTTGACCTTGCCCTTGCCTTTTCTAGTAGAAGGCTCGTCGGACCTTTCGTTCTTAACTGCAATGTTATTATTACGCAAGAGTGAGCACGATTTCCCACAAGTATAATAATATGACAACAATATAATAACATGCGAGTGAATCAAATGCATCTGAATAAAGAAACTCAACTTTTGACTTGAGGATAAATAACAGGAACCAAAAGAACATCTATGGGTCATAAGACCTCGAACTATGTCCTAGGTTGTAAAGTGTTCAACTTCAAACCTTTAACAGTCATAAGACTATGGACTCTACTTTTCGTACTTAGGGGGATCAGCCCTTAGTACCATACTGTGCACACTATCTCAACGCTAAAGCGTAAATAATCCCCTTTTATAGGGTTGTTCATCTCAGTTTTGACATCAGAGTTCGCACCAAATGAAGTTTGGTTTTGATAAGCTTAATAAGTATTCTAGAATTTAGAACGTACATCAACTATGGACTAGTCGAATAAATAAGGGTTCACTAGTCCTATAAGTTCAACAATAACATCGATATTCAACTTGAATGGTAAATCTCAAGAGTATACAATCGAATAAGTATTGTATAGCTGAATCATGCTTAAAAGAGTTATAGCATCAAATATGAAACCTTTGAACTTGAACAATAAAAAAATAAGAGCTCGCTCGATATAGAACACAAGTCTAAGACTTGATAAATGAATAACTTAGAATTTTAAGAAACTTGCTTAATAACAATAAGTTAGAGATAGGATACTTGCTCAATGTAAAAGTAAGGTTTGAGTTTAGGAAACTTGCCTCTTGCACAAGCTACAATTTATAATTCACGTTCTTTATTAAATCTTACATATCAATACGTTCACAATACACATTAATCAATAACTCGATATATGTATCGAATCACACACATCGGTCTTAAGCACGTTATTGGACTATACAATTAACGATTTCAAGTCATGTAATTAACTTATTAATTACTCACGTAATATAAGTTATTAACCTCTTATTATATGTTTAACCATGTCTTCGTGTTTATTGCATTAGGTTACAATTACATTTCCTGGACTTGAACAATTAAAATCTCATTTCTGGGCAAAATTGCCAAGTGGCACTACAGCGTCACCATTTGAACTAAAAATGGCGCTGCAGCTCGGCTGGCGCTGCAGCTCCAATCTTAGGCTTAAAGTTGGCGCTGCAGCTCCAATCTTAGGCTTAAAGCTGGCGCTGCAGCCCCACTCTTAGGCTTAAAGCTGGCGCTGCAGCTCCACACACTAGTTTCAGAATCTGCTGTTCACGAATAACAATGGACCATGCCCAGAATTCACCATTTAATGCTACCACAATAATTTAATTGCTACCCATGAAGTATGAACTTCATAGAAATACTATACAACATTTCTAGCATGATCTTAGCATTCAAAATCACGTAATTACACAAGTTATAGCAATCAAATTCATTGTTTTTCATACTTTATAAAGTTTTGAAAGAAAAATAAGAAATTCAACGTTACAGATTCGTTATAACACCGAATCCATTCGTTTAACTTCCGTTTTGTTCGTTTAAACATGTATAATTATATTACATCATCAATTTAAGTTAAATAAACGTGTAAGGTATGTAAATTTGGTATATAAGGGCCATATGGGCCATTCTTATGTTCTGAAACCTTGAAAATCTCAATTATCACATAATTACATGAAATTAACCACTGTAATTTATGCATATATGATATACAACATGTTATGAACATCAATTAATATATATATATATATATATATATATATATAGCCATATCATGAACAAATGTAAATTTTCCCATTCTTAGAGAATTTTAAAATACGTAAATGAAAAACTCTGTAACTTTTCAAATCTTTAATTAAAGCATATATTCATGATTTTAATTACTCTAATTCTTATACAAATCATATAGAATTGGATTATACATGCCAATAAACGTATATAATCAAATTCTTAAGAAATTGGTCATCAAATTCACTTTACAGAGAACTAAAATAACTTTCATGGAGAAGGTATATGAACATAACTTAAGAGTTTAGTTTAAAGAATTTACCCTTGTTACTTGTTAAGATGATTCAAGGATGATGATCCCTTACTAATTTTTCTTCAATTCACTATTTTCCTCACAATTTCTCTCTCAGATTCTCTCTAGCCCTTCTCTGATAAAAATAATAGTAATACGTATATGATATAAGATATAAGCTATAAGGTTTAATATGCATATACGTATATAATAGTAGTGGAGTCATGGGTCGTCAGTTAATCCTATAATGGGTTAACTGACCCCAACCCCCAATAAGGCTTTGTTTGTTTGTCCCTTATTCCTCATTTCCATTTAATTTAATTAAAGCTTTTATTGTATAGTTAATTAATGTCACACCCAATTTTATCAAATAATGTTATTTACATCAATTAAATAAAATTAGCATAAATCCACATTAAATCACCTAGTCACATAATTAAAATTCTTATTTATTAATTATGTCAAGTCATTAATTCTCTAATTAATTATTTAAATTAATTACAATAACATTATGCTTATTAATTAATATATTAAATCAATTAAGCTCAATTAAATGCATCATTGAATATAAAAATTTCTCCACATTAATTTAATCAATGTAACACATATAATTAAATTAATCTACCACAAATTCATCAATTAATTATTTAACTCAATAATTAAATCATCGATAAATATTTATTTAATTCAATAAATATTCAAATTAAATTATAAAAATCTCGTTCGTCACATCTTTCCCCCCTTAAAAGGATTCTGTCCTCAGAATCACGGTTCAATTACATATTTTGTCCCGTTACATTCTCCCCCCTTACAAAGATTCTGTCCCCAGAATCGTATACACATAATTTAAGTAAATAAATATGGGTAATTCTTCATCATATTCTCTTCGAGTTCCCACGTAGTTTCTTCATCATTGTGGTTCCTCCAAATTACCTTAACAGAAGGTATAACTTTGTTTCTGAGAACTTGTTCTTTCCTGTCAACAATCTGAACAGGAATTTCTTCATAAGATAAGCCTTTCTCAAAATGTAGGGGTTCATATTCAATTACATGCTTGTAATCGGGTTTGTAGGGTCGTAGAACTGAAACATAGAAAACGTTGTGGACATTCTTGAGCGCTGGAGGTAAGGCTACCTCATACGCAACTTCTCATATCTTTCGCAGTACTTCAAAGGGTCCAATGAACCTCGGGCTCAATTTTTCCTTCTTTCTTAATCTGATCTTTCCCTTCCAGGGAGAGACCTTCAAAAATACATAGCTACTCGGTTCAAATTCAACATTCTTATGGTGTGGATCGGCGTACTTCTTCTGCCTATCTTGAGCTGCTACCAGTCTTGTTCTGATCACTTTGACTATCTCTGCTGTCTGCTGTACCAGTTCTGGACATAGTAGTTATCTCTCGCCAGCTTCATCCCAGTATAGCGGGGTTCTGCATTTTCTTCCGTACAACGCTTCTTAAGGCGGCATGCCAATACTAGCGTGGTAACTATTGTTGTAACCGAATTCCACAAGCGGTAGGTGGTTATCCCAGTTGCCTTTGAAATCCATAATGCATGCTCTCAGCATATCTTCCAATGTCTGGATCGTTCTTTTGCTCTTCCCGTCTGTCTATGGGTGATAAGCCGTACTCATTCTCAACTGCGTCCCCATGCATTCCTGAAGTTATTTCCAGAAGTTCGATGTGAAACACGGATCTTTGTCAAAAATTATTGGCACCGGAACTCCGTGCCTCGAAATAATCTCTTTCACATATAGCCTTGCTAACTGGTCTAAGTTGAATCTGATTTTGATCTGAAGGAAGTGTGCGGATTTCGTCAGTCGGTCAACGGTAACCCATACTGCGTCGTAGCCTTTCTGAGTCGTCGAAAGGCCAATTACGAAATCCATCGTAATGTGTTCCCATTTCCATTCTGGGATTTCTAGGAGTTGTAGCAAACCACTCGGCCTCTGATGTTCTGCTTTTACTTTCTGACATGTCAGACACTTTGCAACACACTCAGCAACATCTCGTTTTAAATTCGGCCACCAGAAGTGCTGTCAAAGGTCCTGGTACGTCTTGGTACTACCGGGGTGTATCGAATATCGTGAGCTATGAAACTCGTTCAAAATGTCCTCCTTAATCTTTGGCACTGACGGTACCCAAACTCTGTTCTCAAATCTCAGTAGTCCCTCACTGTCTATCTTGAATCTCGGTTCGGTTCCTTCAGATATCTTTTTCTTAACATTCTCACATTCTTCGTCCTGAAGTTGAGCTTCCTTAACTTTATCCAATAGGGTTGTAGCAGTTTGCATTTGAAACAGCTTCTCCTCAATCTCCATCGGACACTTCACTTCCAATTCCAGCTTTTCCATTGCTGAAATTAGCTCCTCTTGAGCCGTCAACATCGTCAATTTCTCCCGACCCTTCCTGCTTAAGGCGTCGACAACAACATTATCCTTACCCGGATGGTATAAAATCTCGCAGTCATAGTCTTTAATCAACTCCAGCCACCTTCTATGGTGCATATTCAAGTCCTTTTGTGTAAAAATTTATTTCAGACTTTTGTGGTCTGTATATATTTCACACTTCTCCCCATAGAGATAGTGTCTCCAGATCTTTAAGGCAAATACCACTGCAGCTAATTCCAAGTCATGGGTCGGATACCCCTTCTCATAGTCTTTCAATTGTTGTGACGCATACGCAATGACCCTGCCATTTTGCATAAGCACACAGCCAAGTCCTTTATGCGACGCATCACTATAAACCACAAAATTTCCTGTGTCGTCCGGAAGGGATAACACAGGTGCTGAACTCAACCTCCTTATAAGCTCTTGGAAGCTTTCCTCACACTTCTCCGTCCAAACAAATTTCACCGATTTTCTTGTCAAATTCATCAGTAGAGTTGCGATCTTGGAAAAGTCCTGAATGAATCTTCTATAATAATCCTCCAATCCAAGAAAACTCCTCACTTCCAACGGTGTTTTCGGCTGATCCCAGTTCATCACAGCTTCAACTTTAGAGGGATCTACCGAAATTTCGTCCTTGTCGATCATATATCTAAGAAATTGTATTCTTTCAATCCAGAATTCACATTTTAAAAATTTGGCATACAACTTCTCTTTTCTCAACGCCTCTAATGTTAACTTCAGATGTTCTACATGTTCTTCCTTGGTCTTCGACTATACCAAAATGTCGTCGATAAAGACCACCACGAATTTGTCCAAAAATAGCTTGAACACTCCATTCATTAAGCCCATGAATGCTGCAGGAGCATTCGTTAGACCAAATGACATCACCACAAATTCGTAGTGACCATATCGAGTCCTAAATGCTGTCTTCGGGACATCCTCTGGCCTCACCTTCAATTGATGATAACCACTCCTCAAGTCTATATTCAAAAAGTACCTTGCTCCTTTCAATTGATCAAACAGATCGTCGATCCTCGGTAATGGATATTTATTCTTAATGGTGACCTTATTCAGTTCTCTGTAGTCGATGCAAAGCCGCATCGTCCCGTCCTTCTTCTTCACAAATAACACCGGCGCTCCCCACGGCGATACGCTCGGTTGGATGTACTTCTTGTCCAGTAACTCTTGCAGTTGTACCATCAACCCTTTCATCTCTATCGGAGCCATCCGGTACGATGCCTTCGATATTGGGGTCGTCCTTGGCGCCAAATCGATCACAAACTCAACCTCTCTGTCTGGCAGAAGTCCTGGCAGATCATCCAGAAATACGTCTATGAAGTCCCTCACGACGGGTATATCTTCCACTTTTGGGTTTTCTTTACGACTATCGACTATGTAGGCTAAATATCCTACACAGCCTTGTCTTAACAACTTCCTGGCCTGCATCATCGTCAGACAACTCGCATGTCTAGGCAATTTGATGCCATAAAACACAACCTTTGACGGGGTCATAAGGTTGATACACTTCCTCTGGCAATCAATTACAGCCCCATAATTGACTAGCCAATCCATTCCCAGAATAACATCGAATTCCCCAAGTCTAATTGTGATAAGATCTACGTTCATAATGTTACCCTTAATATCCACCCTACAGTTCTTGTGTACATACTTAATAGGGATCACTTCTCTATTCGCAATCTCTATGTTCATGGGGTAATCTAACTCGTCCATATTCAATTCTAAGTTCTTAGCAAAGTCATCGGATATAAATGAACAAGTAGCACCCGAATCAAATAGTACGTAAGCATTAACTTTATTGATCAGAATGATAGCTGACACCACATCGCGAGACTATACAGCCTCCTACACGGTCATGTTTAAGGTCCTAGCGGTTGGTCGGTTAGTTGCGGTTGGTCCCGTGATAGTTAGACCACTTCCACCGCTGTTTCCTCTGTTCCCTCCTGATCCTGCCCTTCCAGATCCATTCTTCAGACAGTCCCTTGCCAGATGGTCCTTTGAACGCAAGTGAAGCAAGCGCCCTTCTTTGGGTTTGGACAGTTAGGTGCTATGTGGCCTTCCTGACCACAATTGTAGCATACTCATTTTCCCTTTATACAGACCCCTAGGTGAGCTTTCCCGTAGGTCTGACATGCTTCGATCCTCTTCTTCTGACCTCCTTGCTGATTCCCAGTTGATGAGTTATCATTCCACCTCCTCTTCTGATTATTACTCCCTCCCGTATTGTTACCACTAGCCTTGTTAACTCCTTCACCTTCACTCTTCTTCTTTTTCTGATCTTGGTTATACTTTGTAACAGCGTCACTCCCTCCTTCAGCGAGAATGGCCTTCTCCAACACCCCAGCAAAAGTGTTCAATTGGAACATTGACACCTTGCTATATAACCAGGGCTTCAGGCCCTGCTCAAACCTCCTTGCCTTCCTCTGATCAGTGTGCACTTGATACGTGGCAAACCTAGCCAACTCATTTAATTTCGCCGCATACTCTGGTACGGACATATTCCCCTATTTCAGTTCCAGGAACTAGACCTCCATTTGATTCTGCGAGCTAGTCGGAAAGTACATCTCGAAGAACATCTCTTTGAACCTCTCCCAGGTAATCACACCTTCTCCTTCCCGGACCTTATTTGCTTGTCACTAATAACTAGCTTCGGATTTCAGTATGAACATTGCGTAGGCGGTTTTCTGGTCTTCTCTGACTCTGGCAACATCAAAAACTTTCTCCATCTCCATAACCCAGGTTTGAGCTTCTATCGGGTTCATAGTGCCTTTAAACTCTGGTGGTCCCACCGCCTTGAAGTCCTTGAACGTTATGTTCAATGGAGCTTAAGGTTGGTTGTTAAGCGCTCCAGTAAGTAAGTTCGCCAACTGCTGAACGGGGTTAGCATTGGCATCGTTGTTGTTGTTCGTTGACCCTTCTTGGGCCTGTTGACGGTTAGGTCGTCTCCTTGGTAGCATTTTTCTGTTAAGAAATACGCTTATTAGATCTTTATTCAATTCTCTAAATATCTAAGGCTTAACTTAAACATTTAGACACAATAAGTTAACACATTATCTCAAGTAAACTCTGATATTTTATTAAATCAAAAGTTTTAACATAATAAAATAGCATCACTGCTATTTACATCAGCTATCCAGAGATAAAGAATCTACAGGATTTAAAACATAAAATATTTCTCTGTTTATAAACACATTAGAATTTACATTATTAACTACCAGATAGGTTTCACAAAATCAAATGTTCCTATCACTGCCCATTAAGGCGACGAACAGCTTTGTCACGCTCTTCTTCCATAATTAGGGACATCGTCCTGCGATCTAGCATGTACAACGGTAGTCCTTCGAACTGAATTGGGTACCTCATAACCCGATCCTGAGCCTCGTCAATTGCATACTGAAGTGTAGAGTATGTCTCCTCAAGCTTGGCCTTCTTCGCCCGATAGTTGTCTTTTGCGAGATCTGCTCGTCGTGATTCCCTTACCCAGGCCTCCTCTACTATGGCCAGCTTTGCTGATTTCTCTTTCAGTTCATTCTTCAACTCCTCTATCTCCTCTAACATCTGCTCGGTTTGGCCCTTCTCATGAACTAAATCCCACTCTACGTCTCCCAGACGTATGTGAAGAGCCTCAACCTCTCCATCCCTCTGCTCGATGGTAGACTGTTGAGTAACTGATCGTTCTCATTAGCTCCTGAACAGTCTTTCTCAGCTCCTGAACAGAATCACGTAACTCTATGTTACGGTCATACAGCTCGTCATACATCTCAGCACTGATAGAGCTCGGTGGGAACTCTTTAGGGTCTTCCTCCTTCTCTTCGGCTGCCTCAGCCTGAATCTCAACTTCCTCAGGGTCTTCCTCAGAGTCATCCTCTGAATCAGACACCGGCACATACTCCTGACCAATGATTGTGATCAAGGGTGATAGCTCTCGTCGGACTAACTACTCCCAGCTATGTGGATATCTCAGGGCTCCTCCTCTCTAGCCTCTAGGGCTACAATATCCCTGGACTGACTAGGTTCTCCAACATCCGTCATCCTGACAATAAAATTTTAAGTTTTAGTTATTATGTGATGCTGATCGATACTCTCGCAAGTATATAAGTATAAACACGTAGCACATAAGGTAAGTTATTATCTTTCTTAGAACTCGGTATAAGTTATCATTACTATATTCTCGATCTCTAAAAGGCTACTATCCTAAGGTTTTCCCCCACTTAAGGTTCATAACCTATAGCTCTGATACCAACCTGTGACACCCCCAAATCCAAGTACTTCAATTTCCACGGGACTTGGTGTTCACACTACAGATATCATCTATCTATCTACCCATAATAAATGCAAACCATGAAATAAATAGAAATAATCCTCCCCTTATGGGGTTACAACATCTGAAAATAAATACATCAATCACAGGTCGTACTTAACCTTAAATCTCAAATGCGGAAACATAAATAATTAAATAAGTTTTACACAACTTTAACATAAGTCTGAAACATAAACACATAAAATAAACAACAAGTCTTCATCACTTGTTGACCTTGCCCTTGCCTTTGCTAGTAGAAGGCTCGTCGGACCTTTTGTTCTTAACTGCAATGTTATTATTACGCAAGAGTGAGCACGATTTCCCATAAGTATAATAATATGACAATAATATAATAACATGTGAGTGAATCAAAGACATCTGAATAAAGAAACTCAACTTTTGACTCGAGGATAAATAACAGGAATCAAACGAACATCTGAGGGTCATAAGACCTCCAACTATGTCCTAGGTTGTAAAGTGTTAAACTTCAAACCTTTAACAGTCATAAGACTATGAACTCTACTTCTCGTACTTAGGGGGATCATCCCCTAGTACCATACTGTGCACAATATCTCAACGCTAAAGCGTAAATAATCCCCTTTTACAGGGTTGTTCATCTCAGTTTTGACATCAAAGTCCGTACCAAAGGAAGTTTGGTTTGGATAAGCTCAATAAGTATTCTAGAATTTAGAACGTACATCAACTACGGACTAGTCAAATAAATAAGGGTTCACTAGTCCTATAAGTTCAACAATAACATCGATATTCAACTTAAATGGTAAATCTCAAGAGTATACAATCGAATAAGTATTGTATAGCTGAATCATGCTTAAAAGAGTTATAGCATCAAATATGAAACCTTTGAACTTGAACAATAAAAAAAACAAGAGCTCGCTCAATATAGAACACAAGTCTAAGACTTGATAAATGAATAACTTAGAATTTTAAGAAACTTGCTTAATAACAATAAGTTAGAGATAGGATACTTGCTCAATGTAAAAGTAAGGTTTAAGTTTAGGAAACTTGCCTCTTGCACAAGCTATAATTTATAATTCACGTTCTTTATTAAATCTTATATATCAATACGTTCACAATACACATTAATCAATAATTCGATATACGTATCGAATAACAAACATCGGTCTTGAGCACGTTATTGGGCTATACAATTAACGATTCAAGTCATATAATTAACATACTAATTACTCACATAATATAAGTTATTAACCTCTTATTATATGTTTAATCATGTCTTCATGTTTATTACATTAGGTTACAATTACATTTCCTGGACTTGAACAATTAAAATCTCATTTCTGGGCAAAATTGCCAAGTGGTGCTGCAGCTTCACCATTTGAACTAAAAATGGCACTGCAGCTCGGCTGGCACTGCTGCTCCAATCTTAGGCTTAAAGCTGGCGCTGCAGCTCCAATCTTAGGCTTAAAGCTGGCGCTGCAGCTCCAATCTTAGGCTTAAAGCTGACACTAAGGATGTCATCATGCCACATGATGGGTCTTAATTAAACAAGAGGACTAAACAGACTCCAGTTTTTCAGACTAACCAAGATGACAGCAAATCCACCTTAGGGTAAGTCGTTACCTTAAAAGGTGGTGCAGTGAATTAGAAAGATTCCAAACAACAAAAGGTTGTTGGTCTAGTGACAAAAACAAAGTATATAACTGTAAGTGAATCTGCAAGTTAATGTTTCGGATGAAAAGTTCGTTACATGACTATGAATAGTTCCTAAGTCTCATCTTGAATCCAAACATGCGTTGCGGCACTTTGATTAAAAAATCATTGAAGAGGAGAAGTCACTAGAGCTAGTGAACTCTCAAGACAACATTGCAGATCCATTTACTAAAGCTTTAACACAACAACAATTTGATCGTCACTTAGAGATGATGGGTACGAGATACCATGGTGATTGGATTTAGTGCAAGTGGGAGATTGAAAGTATTATGCATACAAGCTAATCATGTATGATGATAAAGCATATACTTTGGAGGCGATCTTATTTATTTATTAATAAAAGTATTAATTTATTAAAGGCATTTGATTATCTACATGATGATGTTTTTATAATATGTAAATAACTCATAGTTTTAAGCAATGCTTTTAAAATCATAATGTTGATCATGCTAATGAGATCTAAATTCTTAGAAAGCTTAAAACTAAAATAGTTCTCAATCGTTGGATTACTAAAAAGGGGATTAGTATATAAATTCGAATAGATTGGTACATATGTTGCTTGCTCATTGGATGAGGATGATTGATCTCATGATCATTTGTGTTGAGACACTAAAGCAAGTATGTAGGTGCATATTAAAGAATAAGTTCACTGAACGTGACTCGCTATGGAATACCTAATGGAGTTTTACTCGCGTGTCAATAGAAATTCCTAATGTGATAGTAGTACAAGTGATCCTTGGACTTGATATCATCATAGTATCTTGTATGTAATGAATTATACTTTGACTTATTTCTTAAAGACCCTAAGGGTATATAAAAGGGTATGATTGGGTATAATAAGTTACATATGGAGATAATGAATGATCAATAAAGAATCTACCACTTCTAGTAAAATAAGAGATATATTATATGTGATTCGTTAAATGACAACCCAATAGTCCTTGGCCAAGGCATAATGAAATTAGAAAGGAGTTTCTAATTTGTATTATTTAGAGTTGTGCATTTTCTAATCGAAATACATATAATTAAATAAAATAAGACTTGACAGTAAATGCCTGTCTTATATTTAATTGGGACATTGTATGGTGGAAGGATTGAATTGTACGGTGACTATTTACTCACAGTTTCTTTTATGATTAATGTTGAAATCTATATTATCTGAAAAGTCGTTGATCGCTAAGGAGGATTATCCCTATTGTAGAATAAATATTATTTATTTAAATAGATTATTAATTTAATTTATTTATTTAAATAAGATTAAAATTATTCTAATTGATTTATTCACAACCGATTTAATATGGAGAATCTAAAGGGTCACATCATAATTGAAAGAATAATTATTTAAAAAGAAAATGGTATAATCATAAAAATGCATTAAGTGTAATTAATTTAACCTATGGTGATAGAATAAATTAAATACCTTAATGTTTATTATTTAATATTTTAGAAATATTAAATATAAATTAATAAGAGGGGTCTTATTAATATTATTACAATTATTATTATTTTAATTTCTAAAGGAGTTTAGGAATTAATTCCTAATAAGATTAGGAGGTAAATTAATTAAATAAATTTATATTTAATCTATGGTGATAGAATAAATTAAATACCTTAATATTTATTATTTAATATTTTAGAAATATTAAATATAAATTAATAAGAGGAGTCTTATTAATATTATTTAATTATAATTATTTTAATTTCTAAAGGAGTTTAGGAATTAATTTAATATTAGTACTCTCATTTATTCCTAATAAGATTAGGAGGCAAATTAATTAAATAAATTTAATTAATTATTTCCAATGTGGTGGGAAGCCTAAATTAATTAAAGGAGTTTAATTAATTAAATGAAACCCCATGTCTAATAGGATTAGAAGGGTTGGCCAATATCTATATAAGAGAAGTCTTATAATAGATATCAGTTGATGTAATTTCAATTATTGGATAGTACTCCTTTTCTATAAGGGATAGAAAACTAGGGTTTAGCCAACCACAGTCCTTCTTCAATAATTCCTATTCCTTTGTGGATCACCTCTAGAGTTCAAACACTTGGGTGGCTAACGTTGATCAAAGGAAGGAATCTAACTCGAAAATTCAAGGAGATCACGAAGAACAAGGAGTTGAACTCGTACATGTGGAAGCTTTGTTCTACAAGGGTATGATTTCATAACTTCTTATTTATCGTTTTAAATTAATAAGTTGCATAAAGGATGATCCAGGTAATGGTTTTGTTGAAATTTTTTAAACTCTGATATATCATGCTTCCGCTAATTTTTACAATTTGATTGCGTCACAATTTCGTACAAACCAATATAAACGGGTGGGTAAAACCCATAGTGCAACCCATGATGGCACATGGGAGCACATGGGGGAGACATGGTGTGACATGGTGGCCATGTGCTAGCACATGGGAGGACATGGATGGCATGTGGGGGGACATAGGCTTGAGGAGGTTTGGTCTAAAGACCAAACTAATATTGGTCTTGCAAACCTATATAAGAGAGGCTTGGTTGATCATTTGTGGGTTGGCAAAATCACCAACCAAGAACACTAAGAGGTATAAGTGTTTTGACAAGCAATCAAGGAAGCCAAGAAAGCTATGAAAGACTTTTGTCAAGAACACAAAGTCTAGAACTCAAGAACACTAAGAGGTACAAGTGTTTAAACCTTAAATTTTCATCTTCCTTCAATTCTTAAATTGATAGAGATGTGATAATTGGTGGTGCATGAATTGTACGAAGGGATAAGGTGGATATTAGTAAACTTTAAAGCACTAATAACCAAGAACAAGTAAAACTATAATTGAATGGTTAAAAAGTTCGTAAAGAAATGAGTTAAAACCATAATGAAATAGTTAAGTAGCTTAAAGAAGAAAGCCATTAAAACTTAGATGTTTATGATGGTTAGAATCATAGATGAATAACCAATGCATTGATTCCATTTAATTTGAAATAAAAATCTCGAGTAACGAAGTTATGGCGAAGTTTACGAGACTAGACGTTAATCGTCGAATCGTAAATTTTCCCAGAATAAAAGTCCAAAAGTCGTCGTTTAACTCGAAAACCTTGGTTTTCAATGGCGTATCGTAGAGTTAGGTAAATAAGACTTGCGAGAGCAAGAACGAATGAATTCGGACTTAAAACGAAGAATTGAGTGTCAAACGATCACTGAACGTTTAACGAACGCGTAAAAATAGACTGAAACAGTGAATTTCTCGCCAATGAATTCAGAAATGAATTTTAACTGGATAGAATCATAGAACATAAGATATGTGAACTAATTAGAACGAGCTAATTCCGAGTTATAACTGATCGCGTTATGAGCTCGGGAATTTCATGATTTGAAAAACTTAGAAAATTTTCAAAGGGACAGGGTCGGCGCCGCAGCGCCGCTCAAGCCTTGTAAGCTGGAACCGTAGCGCCAGACCAAGAAGCTAGGTACTCTAAGCCGGCGTTGCAGCACCAAGATTAACACTTAGGGTGGCGCCGCAGCGCCCTTAAGTGGGAAAATTTCATCACGGATATTTTATAACCCTACTTTTTACATGGTAATTGTGGGGCAAGTAAATGATTAATATTCATGAAGTGGGAACCCTTAAACAACATGTTTAAGGATGGTTTTCAGATTAAATGTTGAAGAAATATATTTAAATTTAAAACTCAAATTCCAAAAACGTAAATCGGGTATCGTAGTCGAGTTTAATGCGTGCCTCAAGGTTACATGATATGTAATAGAGGTATGGCATATGAGAATGTTAAGAAATGAAGATAAAACTTATGTAATTTCTATACGAAGTCCGATAACGGTAATTCGGTGGAAACGTGTGCTACCTAGCGAACCGATTAGGGTTTCGTTTGTCGTAATGTTTAACGATAATCGATGAGAGTCAGTTTATGACATATGAATGTTAATAAGCCATAACGAACGGTAATAAGAGAATGAACAATAACATATAATGTTGAGAAGCCGAGTTAAGGGTAATAACTTGAATAACGTTCCGAGTTAAATGGACCGGACGTTGTAAGATATGAAATGAAGATTAACTTAATGAACATTATAGTTATAATGGTTCAGATAAGTAAAGTCTAAATTATAATGCAATCGTAGTCTATAATGGTCGAGATATAGTATCTGGGCTAAACGATTCCATCAGAGAGCTACGGTTAATACGAACTAGCAACCGATCTAACTCATTGTGAAAGACAGTGTAGACGAGACGGGAGACTAGTTTGTTGGTTGTTTGTAGAAAACCACTTAGTGAACTATAATTGACTACTGTTAGAGACTTGATATGTGCTAAGTGTAATATTATTGAAAGAATAGAAGAAATAAATGTGGGGGTTGGTCGCTAAACTTAGATTACAAGAACGCAAACCATAAGAAGTAAAGTGAAGTTTAAACCAATGCATAAGTCAAATATTTGTCTAATTGGTATGTGTTATTCCTTATGTAATACATAGGAATTTTGATGAGCAGTTCAGCATAAACCGTAAGCGGTAGCTGTGCGTAAGGTAAGTTTCCTAACTTCATTCATATTTTATATGAATGCTAGTTTCTTAAACTTTTCCAGATGTTGAAATTGGGAAGTTTTACCTATATACAAGTGTGTGATACTTGTAAAGGGTGATAGTATGTATAAGGCCTTGTGCCACAATATTAACACTTCGGTGTTTCTGTGAGATGAACTGTTCTATGATTGAACTGTTCAATGTGAAAGAGTGTAGTTTATTTACGAACTGTTCTTGTTACGTCTGTGCTAATGATTTTAGCCATACATAATATGTATGAAAAAGGTAGGAATATGAAAGTATGACAAAGTAAATGTGATGAATTCTTTAAAATGATAGGAATCAGAATGTGTTCCTATTATTTGAGCTGCTTCATAACCATTGTTCAGTTATTGAAGTCTTAAAAGAATTTTAACTCTTGCTTTGGTTGTTATTCAACTGCTATGACTTGCTGAGTAATTGAATGCTCACACTTGCTTGAAATAAAAACATTTTCAGTGAACGACGGTAGTATGTATTAAAGGACCCTATGAAGATCAAGTTGACCGATGTCCTGCTATGGTAAGGTGCTATGGTTGCAAGTACCATTAGCGTCATGAGATGAAGTGCCATTCGTCGTATGAATGAGCATGAAGATCAAGCCAAGACTTGTAGATTTGTTAGTTAAACTATTCTGTAGACATGGTGACTAGTTAAGTCACACATGTAAGATGAAAAGAATAATGTAATTATCATTATTTGTAATGAATGAAAGTTTTAAGGTAATACAACCTGGGAATTGAATGGATATATCATTAGCCTTCTAGATATAATGATGTATGTATGGAGTGTGATGTACTCGTGATGGATGAAATCCGGGCATGAAGTTATGCCGAATTTTGGGGCGTCACAGTGGAGGCAGGAATTGTTGGGTGCTTCTGTCGGTTCTGGTGGTTTGATCCGGATGAATAGCCTACTCCAGCTTTCCCTGTTTGGCTAGGGATTTTCACGGGACTTCTGATTCCTTGTTGATTTATCCCTAACCTTTTTCTAGGGCAGACACCCAAGGATACCATTTCTTGACCGACTGTCATCACTTCGGTGGAGACTCTTGGCTTTAAAGCTGATGCCCCAATAGGTAAGTATTGAGTGTTGCTCACCTCCAGAGCTTGAAAACTAACAGGCTCAACCCCTTCATCGAGACTGATTACTGGCATATCTCTTTATATGTAGATAGGAAATTCTGGCTCAGCATTTACAGTTATCAGATTGCCATTAATGATGTATTTTAGTTATTGATAAAGGGTGGACGGAACTGCTCATGCCATATGTATCCACGGCCTTCCCAAGAGCAAATTATATCCCGTGGTAATGTTCAATACCTGGAAGGATATTTAGAAAGTATGGGGACCAATCTCCAGTGGAAGATCGATTTCTCCCACAGCCTCACGACGAGATCCATCAAAAGCCCGGATGACTACATGACTAGTTCGTATTCGGTTTGGATTGATCTTCATTCTTTTTAATATATCGTAGGGGCAAATGTTCAAGGATGATCCTCCATCTATCAGCACACCTCTGATCACATATTCTGATGACATCACTGCTATGTTCAATGACTTGCAATGACCCGTCCTTTCTGCGGGTATATCATCGTCAGTGAAAGATATCACATTACTGTTGAAAATGTGCTTTATCACGTGATGAAACTTCTCAGTATCTACCGACTTTGGTAAATGTGCTTCTTCCAGTACCTTCACTAGAATCTTGCGATGATTCTCTGAAGATAAGACCAGATCCAGAATGGATATCTATTTGGGTGCTTCCTTTAAGCTTTGCACCACTTTAACCTCATTATGCCCCATCTTGCTGAGGAATTCTTCAATTTTCTCCTTAGACATTCTTTCCATAGCTTAATGACTGAGTTGATTACCCGCGCAGGTACAGTGTTTTTTCCTTTGATACAATAGCAATGTGGTTTGATGTTGATCCTTCATCTTTCCTATAGTTCCATGGGACTTTCTTCAAGCTGACTATAGGATATTGCTGTCTGAATAGCAATATTAGAGGCTCGGGCGCAGCCAATTTCACAGGATTCTTTCCTCCTTGGGCCCCTTTTCCCTGAAGTATCAGGGGCGTTATGGCTAGATCCGTCTCACGAGAAATGACAGCCACTACTTCTCTCAGATTCCATGTCATGGGAATAAAGAGTGCTTCCTCACCAGGATAACCATAATCTTGGTTCACCTTCATCAGCTCACCGCTTTTAATCAGACTTTGAATCAGGTGCCGAAGTCCCCAACAGTCCTTTGTGTCATAACCCGGCGTGTTGGAGTGATATTGACAGATCCTATCAGGTTTGAACTTCCTAGATCGAGGTCCACCAGGGGTAACAATTCTCTGACTATCCCCTCGTTGATCAACATCTGGAGGATTTCTCTCATAGACTGATTCAAATTAGTGAAATTCCTTTTGAAGGCGAATTCCATGTTATCTTAGAACTTCTCTTCCTTAGCAACCTTGTCGGCCCATGGTTCATGCTCATGAAATCGTTAATGATCCCCCATGGAAATGGGACTAATTTTAGGCGTCCGAAGATTTACTTCCTATTGGTTGGTCTGATTTATCAACTGTCTTGTTATCTAATGCTGATACACTACCAGCTCTGCCAATTGTCTGACTTATGATAGCCTTGATTTCATACTCTATCAAAAACTGCCTTTCTGAGTACACCTAATTGTCCGGCCTATTGGTATTTTCTTGGGTTGACTCTCCAACATATTGGATGTATTTGGATCCTTCTCCGTTTCCCATGCCGATCATATTGACACTCTCCTCATTTTGTTGAGGCAGAGGATTGTCTTGAACATTTGGTTGTTCTTATGTTGTCACCACAATCTCCACATTATCTATCGAGTCTTAGATTTTATGCTTGAAGGACCAACAATCTTGGGTATCATGGCTCGGTGCTCCCGAATGATAAGCACACTTCTTGCTCGGGTTAAAATTTCGTCTGGTTGAATTGGCCGGCAGAAGGAGATGGACAATCTTCTTTTGTGCTATTAGCAGTTTCAGCACATTTTCTAGTGAATCCCCTAAGGGTGTGAACGTTCTTCGACATCTAACTTCTCTAGCTTTTTGAAAGGGAGGATTAGAAGTTTGTGCAGGAGCTTGAAAAGGGGAATAATTTCTCCTTTGAATGGGTAAGCTTGAATTGTCTCTCTAATTTTATCCCTAAAGTACCAAGGACACATCCTCTTCCTTCTTCTTGTGTACTCTCCGAGGATTACTCCCATAGCTTCCAGATTGAATATGCTCGGCCACTGCCTCCAAAGCGGTAAGGTCTTTGATCTTTCCAGACTTTAGTCCCATTTCGGCCATTTCTCCATGTTTAAAAATCTCCGAGAATGGTTTTCCTATACCTGCTAGGACACTTTCATAATATGGAACTTCCTAGATGTCTATGAAAGTCAGTACTATCTCAGTCTCTGTCATAGGTGGGATGACTTGTGCAGCCATCCGTCTCCATCGTTGGGCATACTCACGAAAAGACTCATTGCTTTGCTTTTTGACTTTGGTCACCTGATATCGATCCAGAGCCATCTGAGACTAGAAGCTATATTGATTTAGGAAAGCATGTGCTAGCTCTTTCCAGCTATGAATTTTGGAATTGTCGAGTCGGGCATACCAAGCTCGGGCTTCCCCAATCAGACTCTTTTGGAATAACTGCATTCTGAGTTTCTCATCTTCAGCATAGGATCCGAGTTCTCCAATGAACACCTTTAAATGAGTGTAAGGATCTCCTAATCTATCATACTTTTCAAAATCAGGAACTTGAAATTTGTCTGGATATGGAGCCCCTGGAAATATACATAAATCTGAGTAGTTTACACTCCCAAATGCCCCAATTCCTTTGATAGACCGGATTGTTTCTTCCAGTTGTTGGACCTTTTTCCTAATATCACCAGTTTTCTGATCATCTCTAAGATTGGTGATTTCAGGGGTTTTGTTGGTCAGATCCTTATTTTGAGGATCAGGGGTTTGAGTATCTTTCTTGACCGTATCATGACTGACATCTTGTGTGGACGATTTTGTTTGAACGGGTATTTGTTTACCCGAAAGACTTTTGCTTTGCTCCTTGAGGAAAATAGCCAATTCAGCTATCTGTTTTTTAATCCTTCGAACTCTTCCCGCGAGACATGGGTGGATTCAGGTTGAGCACTTGAAACCATGAATGGAGATGGGCTTAGTGCCTTTTTAGATTTTGATTTAGTAACGCGACCAATTTTTTCCTACAATAAAAGTAGGTATGTTAATTTTGATGTATATATCAACAGGGTGCATGCTATGCAATGTGTTATGATTTTCTGAAGTTTTTTAATCTTTTCTTGTAAAACAAAGGTAAGTTGTTTTGATGACAGGATATCATGACATGATTTACAAGATATGGAATGTATATTTACATGGAATTTAAAATTTATATTAAATTGGAAATTTACATTGAATTGAAAGTGAAAGGCATAAAGAGACTCTCCTTCAAATTTGGTTTATCAAAGGCTGACCTATTTTAGGCTACTCTCGTAGCTTTTCGGCATGAAGGTCCCCAGATCATCGTAATTTACTAGAAGGGAAATTAATTCGTTCTTTCAAATGGAGCTGATCTAAGTGGCGTCTTTCTTGAGCCTCGCATGATTAATCTCCTTTGAGTCCAGTAATCAATCACCGACGGGTTTGCCTCCTGGTGGAGGAATCACATAGCAAACATTCACATACATCGTGTCTCACCGTATGAAATGATGACATTGTGCGAAGCACTAATATAAAGCACAGTAACACATTTATTTACATTCATTCAATGTAAACACAGTATTCACTCACACGCAGATAAAAAAGGGAAATTTTTGAAAACATTTGAAGTATGGCTTAAGCCCTCTACTATCCCCAGCAGAGTCGCCACCTATCGACGTCGGAAAAAATCTTTGGACAGATCTTCCTTTCCCTAATTGATGTTTTCTACCCTTATTTGTCTTATCTGTTTTATGATGGATAAATTTTTAGGAAAAGGCCAACATGTATCACGTCGACGTTTTGAAAGGTTTACAGAGTCGCCAGTTGGTATATTTGAAATGGTTGTGTACCAACTCAATCGAGTTTTGTTTGATTTTGCAAGTAGGCCCAATTACTGGACACTGCCAAAACTTGGCCTTGGAAATCGAGATTTCATAAAGTTTGGGGGCTTGGTTAAGCAGGGGGAAGGTGTTAGGCACCCCCTGACTTCCGTGAAACACGGTTACCGCATCTTTTTAATTTTCCCTATTTATTTGCAATGTGTGTGTGTGTGTTCTTGCAGTAATTGTGCCTACGTATTTGATTTAAAAGTAGTGTTTTGCTTCATTAGACCTATATACGAAGGGTTTGATTTGTTGAAAATTCCATTTTTTGACAAGATATGAAAATGATGTTTTGAAAGATGGTTTTCAAACCCTTTCGCTCGCATAGGAATTGAAGCCTTTTGATACTTCCATTTTTATTCCGCATTCAGCTTGATTTCGATTTTATTGTCGGGATGCAAAGCATCCTTGGCCATAGAATGTATATATAAGTGTCGGTCTTCTTATGGGCTTGAAAGCCATCAAAGTGACCCTAGCACTACAAACTATAATTTTACTATGCTGAGACCTTAAATCCGGATAACCGTTTTAAGGTCCCTCTGATTTACATTTACAAGAGAATAGGCAGGCTGTATTAACAATGCAAAATTATCCATTATGGGAATCGGATATAGATCTGTGTGGTTGATCATTAATCCCATGATTCCTAGGCTCACAGAATACTATCGAAAGCCTGCACAGCAGAGATATTGAAATAAAAATTCAAATGAAAATATAGACATCGCAAGACAAAGGATTCATCAGTTAAATCATTGCATGCGCGTAGCCGGAGCTTCTCTTTCCCTCTAGATATGGATTTAGGGTCATGTAGTCGC
The DNA here is from genome assembly GCA_020205555.1 of Panax stipuleanatus. Lineage (NCBI taxonomy): Eukaryota > Viridiplantae > Streptophyta > Magnoliopsida > Apiales > Araliaceae > Panax > Panax stipuleanatus. The sequence continues at coordinate 118,796,677 of CM035120.1, forward strand.
TTTAATATTTACAAAACTAGAAAGAAAGCTACATTTAAATAAATCTAAACCATTCTAGCTTAACGATTCTAGCTTGACAACTTTTGAACCGGTGGAAAGTTAGAAATTACTAGATTTAGATGAATCTAGTCCACAAAATTTACATTAGAACATTATCATATCAAATGAATAGTTAAAGCAAAGATTTAATCACATTGAATAAATAATATATATATATATATATATATATATATATATATGAAAGCTGTAAAGAGCCACGGATTTCCAATCCAGGTCAGACTGAGAAAAAAAAATTATATATATATATATAAGCTGAAAAAGGCCACAGATTTACAATACAGGCCTAACTGAATGAAAAGTTAATATATACAGTTAGTTATATATATATTAAAGCTAAAAAGGCCACGGATTAGTAATCCAGGCCAAACAAGTTAATATAAATATATATATATATATATATATAGTTATATATATATATATATATATGAATGCGATAAAAAGCCACAGATTAACAATCCAGGCTTGACTGAACGAAATACTAGTATATATATAGTCAGTTATATATATAATAAAGTTGAAAAGGCCACGGATTAGCAATCCAGGCCAAACGAGTTAGGGCAAATACGTATATATATAGTTACATATCTATAAAAGCGATAAAAAGCCACGAATTAACAATCCAGGCTGCGAAAATAGTAACAAAACATATATATATATATATAAGTAAGCTAGAAAGGCCACGGATTTGAAATCCAGGCGAAACCAAAAGCTGTAATTATATATATACGCTTATATATATGATAAAGCAGTAAACAGTTTTTTATCGTAAAAAATCTAACAATGTGTAGCGCCACGGGCTTTAAATCACTTAGAGGGATTCAAAACTCTGTTTCCACCGGTTAAAACTTGATATGTTGTAACATATACGTATGTAAATGTATTGGAAGAATAAAATTGAGGTTTGGAGTTTTAAAGGTAGGGCTAAGAGTCGAAATGGGTGGAGTTTCTTTATTTTTTTCTTTTCTTTCTTCCCTTTTTTTTGCTAAGGTGGGGGGTCTTATTTATAGACCAGATGGCAGCAGGTCTACTCGCGGCACCCAAGGGTAGAGGTGTGGCTCCCTGAGTGGGCCACGCTCTTGCGGTTCCTACTGTCTCAAAGTACATGTACTCCGAACCAACGTGTTGTCTGCTTCGAACCTTCATAACTTTCAATCTCGGAGTCCGACTGAGGTGTGCTATACCTTTTCAAAAAGCCCTTTTCGAGAGCTACACAACGGAATGGGATTTGACCTTTTCTAAATCCTAGAAGATGGGTCCGTGACCAGATCTTCAATTCTTCGCAGTCCGTCCGTTGAGCTGTCTTGTGATGTTTTCACTCAGGATTGATATTATGGTTCTTTCTAACCATCATTGCATTGATTTGGCTTGATTTTGACTTGATTTGATGTCAAGTTGGTAAAACTATCATTTTGCCCTTCTAGGGGTTGTCTCCAGGATTGACAAGGTTTTCGCTATTACTCGGGGTTGTCTTCGAGGTTTAATCCTAGTCGACTATGTTCTTCCTCAGGGTTGTCTCCGAAGTTGACTTGGTCTCCCAGGGTTATCTCTGGGGATGATTTGATGCTTCGGGGCAGTCTCCGAAGGTTGATTTAATCTCTTGGTATTGTCGCTGGGGTTATTGTATCTCCCGGGGTTGTCGCCAGGGGCTTGACTTGATATCCCGGGGTTCTCGCCGAGGTTAAGTTTTGATGATTTGGACTTCCAGGGTTGTCTCTAGAAGGTAAAAGACGGTTTTGTCCTCTTGCAAGGTTAGTAACAGGAATGCAAAATTTTGAGTGTCTACATTTATATATGAGGCAATTGTCCGAGTTGACTCATGAGTGGACAAAAAGGTATAAAAATTATTTAAATCAAGAAATATTATAGTAAATTGAGGTTAACTATAAAAGCTATATATTAGCTGTCTAAATCTCGAACTGCAAGTAAAGACAAAAGATATTTCTGAAATGGAATATGAATGGTTTAAGCTTCAGGATATAAAATATTTACATATTAAAAATGTGAGAAACCTTTATTTTGTATATAATGTTAGGTTTGTAAGATTCATGAACACAATCAAATTGCATAAAAATAGCGGAAGCATGGTAAATCAGAGTTTTAAAATTTTATAAACCTTATACCCAGATCATCCTTTATGCACAGTTATTAATTAAACAAAAAATAAAGAATAAGATTCATAACCTTGAAGATTCTAGCTTCCTCAGATACAAGTTCAACTCCAAATCCTTTTCGCATTCTACTTGAATCCACCGTGTTGATTCCTTCCTTTGATCAACGTTAGCCACCCAAGTGTTTGGCCTCTAGAGGTGATCCACTAAGAAAAAACAAGAATTCAAGAAGAAGCGTGTTTGGCAAAGCCTTAATTTCTATCTCTATGGAAAAGGTGTACTCTCCCAACTCTTAGAAAGATCATGTCGACGTCGGTGAAAAAATGCGCGGGTTGAGTCGGACTCGGATCTTTCTCTCTTTTTCTAAGTTCTGTTTCTACCCTTATTTTATCTTTTTTTTATGAAAAAGGTTTAAAGGTTTTTTAAGAAAAGGCCAACATGTATCATGTCGACGATTTTGTATAGAGTCTTCAGTTAGTAGATTTGAAAATGGTTGTACCAACTCAACCGAGCTTTGTTTGAAAGTAGGCCCAATTATTGGACACTGTCGAAACTGAATCTTGAAATCAAAATTCTAAGTTTGGGGGATTGGTTAAATGTGGGGAAGGTGTTAGGCACCCCACAACCCCCGTGAAAACACGGTACCGCATCTTTTCAAAATTTTCCTTTTAAATCTGCAATATTTGTGTGAATACTGGAAGAAATTAGGCCTGCATTTATTGTTTGATTAGAAGTAGTGCTTTACTTCATTGAACCTATATACGAAGGTTTTGATTTGATTTGCAAAAGTCCTTTTTAGACAAGATATTTAAAATGATGTTTTAAAAATAGGTTTTCAAACCCTTACGCTCTCATAGGAATGGAAGCTTGTTGATACTTCCATTTTATCTTTTCAGCCCTTGGGCTCAATTTAAATGGTGATTGTCGGGCTGCAAAGCATCCTCGACCAAAAAAATATACAAGTGTTAGTCTTCTCATGGGCATGATAGCCATCGAAGTGACTCTAGCACGACAAACCATTATTTCACTATGTTGAGACCTTAAACCCGAATAACCGTTTTAAGGTCTTTCGGATGTACATTTTTACAAAAAAATTGGCAGGGTACATTTGTAAAGTGGAGTTTGTCCATCGTGGGAATCAGATTCTGATCAATTTGATCATGAATCCCACGATTCCTAGGTTCACAGAGGAAAGCCAAGTAAACCTGCACAGCACAGATTTTTACAGAAAATGGATATTTATATCCTAACGTCGCAAAAACCAAGGATTCATCAGTCAAAACCTGGCATGCGCATAGCCAAAGCTTCTCGTTCCCAATAGATAGCGATCTAAGGGTCGCGAGATTACTTTTAAATGAATAAAACTAGAAAAAAAGCCAGATTTAAATAAATCTCAACCATTCTAGCTTCCATATTCCGGTTGGACCTATTTTGAATCGTTTGAAAGATAGAATTGGCGAGATTTAAAGAAATCTTGTTCGCCCAAATAGATGTCAGCGCCGATTCATATCAAATGAATATTTATAGCAGAAATATAATCACAATAAATAAAGAATATATATATGATTATATATATACGAAAGTTTTAAAGGGCGATGGGTTTTCACTCAGATGCCCAGACTGGAATGTAAATATATATATATATTTATAAAAGCTGTAAAAAGCCACGGAGTATTCCAGGCTTGACATAATGGAAATATATATATATATATATATATATATATATATATATAAGCAATGAAGGGCGACGGTGTTCAAATCCTATGCTCAGACTGGAATAAAAATATATATATTTATAAAAAGCTGTAAAAAGCCACGGAGTAATCTAGGCTGGACAGAATTGAAATATATATATATATAAGCAATAAAGGGCGACAGATTTTAAATCCTATGCCCGGACTGGAATGAATATATATATATATATATATATATATATATACATATTTATAAAAACTGTAAAAAGCCACGGTGTGATCCAGGCCGAACAGAATTGAAATATATATATATATATATAAGCTATAAATGAGCCACGGAAAAATCCATGCTTGACATAATGTAAATATATATATATATATATATATATATATATAAAGCAATAAGAGCCACAGAATGATCCAGGCTTGACTGAATGGAAATATATCTATAAAAGCTATAAAGGGCGACGAATTTGCAATTCTATGCCTGGACAGAAATATAAGTATATATATATTTATAAAAGCGGTAAAAAGGCCATGAAATGATCCAGGCCAAACTGGAATGTAAATGTTAATATATATAGTGAATATATATATATATATATGTATATATATATATATATGTATATATATATTCAAATAATAAAAGGCCCCGAAGTAGAAATCTAGGCCCAAATAAATCAATTTATATATATATATATATAGTAGTATATATAAAAGCGATAAACTGCCACGGATTTGACATCCGGGCTTGACAAAATTGAAAAGTTAGTATATATATAAAAAAAAACCAAAACAAAACTGCGAAGATAACCCAATCCGAAAAAGGGCATATATATGTATATTTATATATGTGAAAGCTGTTAATGGCCGCGGATCGTCGATACAGGCTGTGCAGAGGCCAAAAAACGTATAAATGTACTAAAACATAAGCAAAAAGGGCCACAGAACTGAGTTTTGGGCATAATCAGAAAATGAAACTTAACGTGCACGTGTATAAATGCGCAATGAAGTAATAGGAACTTCCTGATCGTAAAAATACTTACAATGGACTACTCCACTGACTTTTTACCAAGTCGTAGGCTTCAAATGTTCGTTTCTAACGGTTAATTTTTGGTATGTTGTAGTATATGAGTATATCTACGTTTTAGAGTGATAAAAACGAGGTTTGGAGTACAGGAAATCAGGCTAAGAAACAAAATGGGCAGAGTTTTAGAGCATTTTCTGAATTAATTTTAGCTTGGGGGTGCACTTATATTTATAGACCCGATGGAAGTGGGCTTACCCGCGGCAATCACAGGTCTACCTGCAGTGCCACGTAGCAGGGCCCGGGTGGTGGGTCCCATCGCCTCGAAGTACGTACACTCCGAGCAACACGAGGTCAGATTTAAAACTTTCTAACTTTTGATCGGAGCATCCGTTTGAGGCGTGCTATACCTTTTTCAAAATCCCTCACCGAGTGCGTCGCACTGACATTGGACTAAACGTTTTTTGAGTCCAAGAAGACATGTTCATAACCAGGTCTTCATTTTCACGTAGTTTGTCCGTTGAGCTGTCTTGCACTGTTTTTACTCGGGATCAATGTTATGGTTCTTTCTGACCTTGATGGCATCAATTTGGCTTGGTTTTGATCGGATCGACTTCAAGTTAGTAAATTGACCATTTTTCCCCTCCAGAGGTTATTTTCTGTATTGGCACGGTCTTTTACTGTTCTCCCGGTGTTGTGTCCGAGGTTTGAATCTAGTCAACTCTGTTTATCCTCATGGTTGTCTCCGAGGCTGACTTGGTGTCTCTAGGGTTATCTCTGGGGATGATTTGATGTTTTGAGGTTGTCTCCAAAGTTGATTTGGCCTCCCAGGTTATGACCAGGGCTTGTCCAGACCTTCTGCGTTGTGACCGGGGTTAACCTGTACCTTCTGGGTTGTGATCGGGGTTGACCTATACCTCTCGGGTTGTGATCGAGGTTGACTTGTACCTCTCGAATTATGACCAGGGTTGAATTATACCTCCCGGTTTGTGATCGGGGTTGACCTTTACCTCCTGGGTTGTGACCGGGGTTGACCTGTACCTCCCGGGTTAAGACCGGGGTTGACCTGTACCTCCTGGGTTGAGACCAGGGTTAACCTGACATCCCGGTATTGAGACCGGGGTTGAGTTGGCATCCCGATATTAAGACCGTGAGTTGACATCCCGATATTAAGATCGGGGTTGAGTTGGCAATTTTGTCGTTCCTGCAGGGTTAGTAATAGGAACGCAAAATTTTGAGTGTCTACAGATACCCCTCTTTATCATATTGATGCAATGCAGTGGAATGAACAGGATAAAGATTGCTAAACACTGGAAATATGATAGATGCAAATGTAATGCAACACATGACATGATATGTTATGAATGTTAGATACCTTCGAGGGAGTAGGGCTATCACTGGTTTATTACATCATTTTCTGCTGGGGATAACGTTATTTGTGATAACCCTTGGTGATAGACTATCATTTTTTGTTTACGCCATTTTTAGCTGGGGATGACGTTATCCATGATAGCCTATTGGGGAAGATTTTCTCTTGGCTGATGCCGTGGGGCATTCCTGGGATTAACGTTAGGGTGGTAGCCTACGTCTCGTGTCTCCAAATCAGTTTTCTGACTTTTCCTCCATTGGGGATGTTCCTCTTTTGCTGAGTCACCTCATTGGAGATTCCCGAGGCCTACCCTGATGATAGCTGATCAAACCTTCTCGACACCTACTCGGACGATAGTTTACAAGGCTTAACCATCACCGAACCTTCTCGATGCTTCCTCTGAGGATTTGTATAACAAATTCCATCATATGTCCTTTGTGGGGATAAACTGATATACTATTTTCGTCACCGGCTCATTTCCGACGCTTCGTCGGAGTTGTCACAGACAGCTGAACTGTCAGAACCTTTGACCTTCGCTGAAGTAACCTTCAACGGCTAATATGACCGGATCGTTCCCGATGCTTTGCTGGGGTTGTGCCAACGACTGATAGTGTCAGGAAATCTGACCTTCGCTGAAGTAGCCTTTAATGGCTGATGTTACTGGACCGTTCCTGATGCTTCGCTAGGGTTGTGCCAACAGCTGATAGTGTCAGGCAATCTGACCTTCGCTAAAGTAGTCTTCAACAGCTGATGCCACCGAACCGTTCCCGATGCTTCGCTGGGGTTGTGCCAGGGGCTGAGATGTCAGGCAATCTGACCTTCGCTGAAGTGGCCATCAACGGCTTATGTCACCGGACAGTTTTCGATGCTTCGCTGGGGTTATCGCCAGCGACTAATAGTGTCAGGCAATCTGACCTTCGCTGAAGTAGCCTTCAACGGCTGATGTCACCGGACCGTTCCTGATGCTTCGTTGGGGTTGTGCTAACGACTGATAGTGTCAGGCAATCTGATCTTCGCTGAAGTAGCCTTCAACGGCTGATATCACTGGACCGTTTCTGATGCTTCGCTGGGGTTATGCCAACGGCTGATATGTTAGGAAATCTGACCAATCTTGACGTGGGGGTACTCTTTCCGATAAAACACACCCTCGGATCAATCTGGATGCCGTGATACAGTCAGAATCTGTCGTTCATACCATCGGATCTTTCCGATGCTCTGACAGCGGCAGTTTTCAGCAGTTTTTTGCAGTTTTTTAACAGTTCTCATCATTGATCCCCGGATATCGATTCGGGATGATAACCAATGGCTTACACGAAGTTCTTCTTACCATCAGGAATCCACCGCTCATATGTAGGATTTCAGGACAATTCGCTCAATCGCGTAGCAGTTTTTTTTCTGGATTTTTTTTTAGCTCCTGTAAACTCCATTTCCACTCGAATTGGACCTAGCCGGAGGGGTAGGGCCCAACCTGGGGAGTAGTAGGTTGAGGTACAGAAGCCGCAGGTGGGCCGGCTCCTTCCTGCGAGTTTAAGATGGGTAGCAGGGGCTCTCAGAACTCATTTTTAGTTTTGAGTTTCAATAGAAATTCAATTTTCTTTTTTAGATCTACGGAGTTCGGGCATATTTTTTCAGATTTCATCAGCTCCCACACATTCTGCACATCTCATGTAACGTTTACATCCTTTCTTTTCAAGTTTTGACCGTTAAAAATGTGTAAACCACGTAGTGTGCTTTTAAACGCAATGTATCAAAAATGTATGCTTATATGATTTGCGAAATATTTTCAAACTTCATAAGTATGCATATTTTACTATGATACATGTTTTCATGTAAGAAAATTTGAATTCTGAGATAGTTAATTGACACCCTTTTTGATTAGTTTACTCATCCTTTTTGAGACCTAGTGAGCCTGGATTTTCAACTAAAAATGTACATGGTAATTTAGCTGCCATGTGAAATTGACTTTTAATTTTTTTTATAAATATTAATTGTTTTTATTTTTGGGTAGGTGTGCTACTGAATGGCCACCTAGTCATGCCTAAGTGCATGCGGACAATCCATTTTATAAAGGAAACTCTGGCAAAAAAATTTCAAAAGCCTAAACATTTAATAAACATGCAATTTTGACTCTACTTGGAATTTTGGTTGACCCATGCATGTTTTAGGACTTAGAAATGCTAAAATGCTAATTTAAATTAATAAGTCACATGTTTTAGGCTTACCTTACCCTTTTTGAGGTAATTTGGAGACTTTGTCCAGGTTATAGAGCTAGATAGACACGGTAGTGCTAGCAGGGTCGTTCCAGAAGTTAGACGGAGGAGAGTCTCCGATGTTCCTCAGCCATGGCCAGCCCGGCCGCCTCGTAGATTGGTTGAGTCAGTGATTTGTCCTATCCGGGTTGATCCGCCGGTTGATGTGGACGACGAGGATGGACCTTTTGTTGATCCTGTCCCAGGTCAGGCTCCACGTGCGGAGCTTCCAAGCATTGTGGTGCCACTTTAGGAGCCGTTTGGAGATTTGAGGCGCCATCCATCGAGATTCCTTCACGCCAACGAGGTGACTAAAGTCTTCCTTCTGGATTCTCTTTCTTTCTTTTGCCATTTTCAGGGCACATGTTTGATATGGGTGAGCTTTTTGATGCAGGTTCCCAGCTTTACACAGCCCAGGGGGAACTAGTTTAATGTGCATTCTTTGTACCATACTCTTCATCAGGGGTACAGGGCCATTGTTGACACCTGGGGGTTTCAGGCGTTCTTTTCTATCCCTCCCCGTCATTGCCCCTGGGGTTATCTAAGGGCGTTATTTGAGCCCTAGTTCCACCAGACTCAGTCTCTCAATTTGCTGGATTGCTAGGTGATGATGACACCTATGGACTGGAGGTTCATCACCGGGATAGAGTTCGTAAGTGAGCCAGTGCCGGTTGTATCGAACATTTCACCTACTACCGTTCGTTCCCTTTTTGGAGCTCCTGCGATGGCTATCAAGGGTCGGACAGTTCGTTTTGGTCCCTTGAGCGTAGATGCCCAGAGTAGGGCTTTAACAGAGCCTCTGCCTGATGATCAGAGGGTGAGAGATCGCATCTTGCGGTGACTATTTCAAGTGATCATCAGGGGTTGTTTCCTTGCGGACAACTCTTCGACGGTGTCCTTTGCCCTAGTCAGTGCCACTCAGTACGTGGAGCGCCTCAGTGATTTTAATTGGGGTACCTATACCTTTGCCTATTTCCTCAGAGGGATGCATATGGGCTCGGAGGGTGTGACGGAGGCTTGGTTAGACTTTTACCCATTCCTGCCGGTGAGTGCATCTTTCTTGTACCTTTTTGATTGCCTCATTTATATTTATCATTCTTGATCACTGAGGACTTTTGATATTTACATGGCCAGTTTTGGGCATATGAGAGGCTTCCTTGCCTACGTCCTGCCACTACTTTGGGCTTGGAGACCTATCCTCGGGGACAGCTGGCATCACTCCCCTTTGAGGGAGGTTCCTGTAGCTGAGAGCTTCATCCACTCCCGCCTGTAGCTCGAGCTATTGACGGCTGGATCGATCTCGTGGGTACCGTATACCTCAGACTTTTTGACAGTCAGTTTGAGGACGGCTTTCCCACTAGCCGGGAGTTTGCATTATCCACCCGCGGAGTCCCATTTTTGATAGAGGGATGTTGGGAGCTCTATATAGGAAAGTGTACTATTCGGACCATCATGGGGGAGATATGCATTCCCTTTGTTCCTCCTGCTTGGCATCACTGGCCATTAGCTCAACCACTCACCGATATTTCTATGGTAGGCATAGATGGCTTCACCCTGTCAGATGGTCCGTACAGCCAGGAGGCATTTCATAGTTGATGGAGTCCTCGCACTATTGGGGCTCAGACTCGTGCTACCCAGTTTATGGCAGATATGGTGTCGGGGTCTGTGATAATGACAGACTGGATAGCTTGCATACGAGATCCGACTCACTTGAACCAGATCACAGGATTGACCCAGCAGTTGGAGAGGGCACATTTGTTTATCAGGCACCTTGGCAGAGAGTCATCCAAGGCAAATTCTTTTGCTCCTTCCAGCTCTGGAGCTGGCCCTTCCACAGGTCCATTTTCCAGCAGTTTTATCAGTGCTGATCCTCCCTTATATCGACCAAACATTCCCACTGGCCGAGACTTTGTGACTCAGAAGGAGCTGGAGCAGGTTGATAGCTTAGATGCAGATATTCTGGATCTCTTTTGATAGCTTCTCTCGCTATATCTTTTGATAGGCCCTTGTTTAGATATTGGGCGGATGTGCCCTATTTTGATAGGCCTCTATTAGTAGTTGGGCGGTTGTGCCCCATCTCCCTATACTTTTTATTTTGGATTGTATGAGCAGATAGAGATGATGCTTGCAGTAGCTAGTTTATTCTAGATATGCATAATATTTCATATATATTGCATCATGTTTATCATTGTCATTATGCATATATTATATCATGGATATGCACTTAGACATGTGAGTTTAGATTTGACCCCTAGATGGTCTTGTGATACGGTGATACAGATGTCGTCATCGACGGTCAGCCGCATTGAGCATTTACCACCATCCTTGGTAGCATCGTCATTGAGGTCGTGGTACGATAGTCTGCCCTTCCCAGCCAGAGGGACAGTAAATCGAATGCTGGGGCATTCCTTGGCCCTTTTAGATTTCCAGGTTCCATACGGATTTATAGATGGTATTCTATCCTGGTGGATACCTGATTGGCAGGTTTTCTGCTTTGGGCGGTATGAGTTAACTCCGACCTTAGAGGAGTATGAGCGGCTTACAGGTTTAGCACTGGACCTGCCTTGGGCTCGCATAGCTATTAGCGACATGAGGAGACCAGTTATGCGTACGTCGGGTCTGCGACATAGAGTAGTCACTAATGAGATCATTTCAGGACATGTGATCTCTATCGACTTTCTGATCGATCGCTTCGGCAGGCCAGATAGCTATGATCGACACGCCGGGGATTTTCTGATTTCGACAGAGAAGTGGCAGTTGGCCCGGGAAGACGTTTTGTTGATGTGTGTCACGGCCTACTTATACATGCCACTATACTTGGACCATTTGGATATTGGTTTGATGGTCGTGATTCGTGCCCTTAGATAGGGTAGTACCATTCTGCCAATGATACTGGCCGAGACCTTGAGGTCAGCTACCTATTGCAGCACCCATCCAGAGGGATTTTTTAGAGGTAGCTCTGTCCTGTTGTATGTATGGCTCATGACCCATTTGCATTCGATTGGCACTTTTAGACACCACGGGTACTACTTTACCCATGAGATAGCCCTGTCCTACTCCTTTCAGCCAGCGGAGTCTTCGGATGCAAAGACATGGTCTGCTTTTCTGTTAGATATTGAGCACCCATTTTCGATTCTGCCATGCTCAGGACTTGTTTCCCCTTATAGCTTCATCACTCATGTAGTCGGCATGGACTATTTGCCCCTAGCGGGATTGAGAGGGGTGACCACTTACCGTCCATTGGCAGTTATGGGTCAGTACGATTAGTACCAGAGCCTACACCAGTTTGTGGGGGCTATTGATCAACAAATATCAGCTTTATCTCTATCGTCTGCCAACTTGATCAGGATCTATGAGTGTTGGACTCATAGGGAGAGGGTTAATTTCTCTACTAGCCATTCGGATCGCTCTCCAGAGTATTCAGCTTGGTTAGAGTCCGATATAGCAGCAGCTCCGATTATCAAGTTAGCTCCGATCATAGATTCAGATTAGGAGGAGCCTATGGAGGATCCTGATTCTCCCACGGAGGATGATTTGTTCACTGGATTGACAGCAGCTTTAATTGGTGACCCTCCGATTATTCCGATCGGGACTGATCCAGCTATTGTTGATGCACTAGCTCGGATGACCTTCGAGAGAGATCAGGCTAGAGCATTGATGTTGACAGCCCTTTCTGGTAGGGACACGGCCTTCGCTACTAGAGACGAGGCTCAGGTTACTCAGGATGCAGCATGGCTTGAGAAAGACGAGGCTCGCTCCACCCTAGATATGGCTCTTGAGGAGAGAGATGAGATCTGATCTGTCAGAGATGCAACATTTGAGGAGAATGAGGAGGTTTTGATTGCCAGGGATGCTGCTTTGGTGGAGAGGGACGAGGCCATAGGCACCTGAGATGTATATATTAAGGGCATCACAGCCCTCAGGTCATATACAGACAGTCTGGTTGGAGAGATGAGTGCTTTCATCGACGGTCACAGCACCACTATGCAGATGGATGTGGATGTTCTGGCTCATATAGAGATGGAGGGTATTGCACTTACAACTGCTCCTCCATCTTTAGAGTGATATGTCGTGTTGGCATTGTTATCCCGTTTATCATTGGGTCCATAGACTAGCTTTATTTTCCCTGCACATACTAGATCAGCCATTTTTGTCATGTACAAGACAATATGTATATATGAAAAAGTGTTATATATCAGAGAAATATATTTTGATTCACTTCCTTATTAGATATGTATTGTCATTGCTGAGTGATTACCACTTCATTCATGACTTACTATTATTGATGTACCATGAGCTTCTCCTTGATGGATTGACAGTGAGATGTCAGAGAATATCTCAGATGGGTCTGCTGACCAGGGAGATTTGATAGAATTTGGATTCTATAGGGTTTCGGTGTCTTGGGACTGGTTTTTATTAGTTTTTTGTTTTTCTTTGAAGGTCATATCGCACCATGAATGGCCGCCTACGTACTCCCGGGTTGAGGGAGATCAGATCATTCGTAGTTCAAGTTTTGTGTGATAGGATTATTTCTTTTGAGTTTGGTTTGATGAGTTTTTTGAATCTTTTTTTGGTTTAACCGCACCAGGAATGGCTGCCTACGTACTCATGAGCTGAGGGAGATCAGGTTATTCGTAGTTTGATCTTCTAATGAAAACCAAAACTGAGTTGATCGATTTGCAGGACCAGGATGATGGTTGGCATGTGCTTCAGACATAATACCTTTTTATGGTGTCTGAGTTGATGAGTTGGGGAAATTCGCTCACATCCATTTCTTATAATCTGATAGCTCCTCCTGTCAACACCTCTTTGACAATGAAAGGGCCTTCCCAATTTGGGGTGAACTTTCCTTTAGCTTCATCTTGATTGGCCAGGACTTTCTTCAACACTAGGTCATTTTCTTTGAATTACCGGATTTGAACTTTCTTGTTGTACGATCGAGCAATCCTTTGCTGATATTACTGTCCGTGGAAAATGGCTGAAGCCCTCTTTTCATCTACCAGGGATAGCTGGTGGTACCGCTCTTACAACCACTAATCTTCTTCCATCTGAGCGTCTATTAACACTTGCAAGGACTCCATCTCTACTTCTATGGGAAGGACTGCTTCCATGCCATAGACTAATGAATAGGGGCGAGCCCCGGTAGAGGTACGCATTGACGTCCTGTATGCTAACAGAGTCAGAGGCAACAGGTCAGGCCATCCTTTGTGATTGGCGGACATTTTCTGCATGATCTTCTTGATTTTCTTATTGGTCGCTTCGACAGCACCATTCATCTTTGGCTGGTAGATGACGGAATTGAGATGCTTGATATGAAACTTGTTGCATAAGTCTCTCATTAGGTCTTATTTTAGATTGGTATCTCCCACTAGCGACCACCATTAGCGACCACCATCAGCGACCACCATTAGCGACCATCCTAGTCGCTGATATCCCCAAATCACGCGTGGTCGCTGATACGTAATAGCGACCGTATGCGGTCGCTGATTAATAAAATTAAAAAAAAAATTGCATGTTTTGTGGATTTCCCAAAAAAATTATACTTGTTTGTACCTGTTTTATATCTCAACACACAGCAGTATATATATAAATCACCAAAACTATATAAATTAATTGATCCACGTGCATAAACCAACACAATAAACAAATCGAGCGACTAAAATTTATATAAAAATTATATATTGAATCTAAACCTATAATTAACTCCATTGCCTTTAACATCAAACAACTCAACAAGCAAACAATTAGTTATAGTGAAAGGGAATATTACAATCTAAAGATTTTTTGTTTTCTTTCTAGAGATATATAGCATCTCAACTACTCTTACCAGTCATATTTATAGACCTCATGCAAAGAGAAACTCTTCCTGAAGAAAAGATACAATAGAAGAACCATAAGTAACTAAACATAAAGCTAAATTTATGACAAAATTACCTAGGCATCATCATTCTGATGTTGTGTTAACGTTCAACACTACATAAGCTAATGCATGTGCTAAGTGTAAGAAGTAGATTACGATCTTGATAGTCGGTCGTCGTCGATAAAGTTTGTCCCCAGTACTCCTTGAGAATTGTAAGCTAGTTGTAGCCCACCTCTCCATAAAATCGGGAAACATCCTTGATTTTATAGTCCTAGACCTTTCAACTGTTACTCCTGTTTTTGCAAAATCAACTGCCATAGAGTGAAGGGTTGTCAAATTCGATATTTTTACTCGTAGTCTTATCTGACTCATAGTCTGCATGTACTAAATGTACAGTAGAGATTGTACCCAAGGTATGAGAGACAAAGGAAGAGTTACAGGAAATTCAACAATTTCCAATTAGTATTTCACCATACTATACTTCCTCTCGAATTCCCAAAATAAAGTGGTTAATTCTCGAACAAATTGGTAATTCCCGAACCATTTAACCACTTTGTTCAGGAATTAAACAGGAAGTACAGTTGAATTAATTGAACCACTTATTGGGAACTGTTGAATTTCATGCAACTCTCAAGTAGTCTCTCATATTTCATGCAAACCTTGAGTCGGATAAGACTATAAGTAAAAAATATCTCAGTTGACAACCCTTCACTTTATGGCAGTTAATTTTGCAAAAAAAGGAGTAACAGCTGAAAGGCCTAGGGCTTTAAAACTGAGGATGTTTCCCAATTTCATGGAGAGGTGGGATAAACTAGTTTTTACACTTCTCAAGGAGTATTGGGGGGGAAACTTTATCGTGCTAGTCTTGAATCTATAGTGAATGAGAAGTTGCAATCTGTTTGTTCACCAAATATAATATCATCAAGATGTGTATATAAAATACTGAAAGATATATATGTTTATATACTCAAATGACAACGCTTTAATTAAAAAAATAGAATGACAATGATTTAATTAAAATAAATAAAAGAGAGAACATACTCTATCAATAACTCAACTGCAGCATCCTTAAGACCGACTTATTTCGAATGTTTTGTAACCAAATATCAGCATTTTCTTGGAAAATACTTTCTCTCACAATCTCTATTATGAAAGTATAATATGAATATGCGATCAACCTAATTAGTCTTGAATCTGACTCCACTTAGAACAAATTGGAGAAAGATGAAAGTGTGCACTTGTTGAAAGATAACTTGTCACAATTAGATGGAAACTTCAAGTTATATATAATGTAAAACAAATACCTTCATCATCGCCCATGAGTAATGACTACTAGGAGAAGAGTCAAGAACTTCCTTGTATGCATGATTCGACATAACAGTTGCAACTAATACTCCAACTGGTTCCTCGACAGCAAAGAAAATATGGGTCGTGTAGTTCCTATTTGTGTCACATACTCGAATAATAAGTTAATTGAATTACTGCTGGCATTCCTCACTGTTACATCATAGCAGATGACAACATCCCGAAGGAGGGCCATTAAGCTGTTGAACAGAATGCCTCACCTCTTTTTCTGTGAGAAGTACCCATCTGAGAATTCGGAGTGGTTAGAAGCTGTCTATATCATGGATTGGACCTATATCAGGCGGTGATTCATTCATAGTAGAGAAACCAACGATAACTTCTCTACCCATTAGGGTTTGTACGAAATCATGGGCGCAATCAAATTGCAAAACTAGCGGAAGCATGGTATATCAGAGTTTAAATTTTTTTTACAAAACCATTACCCAGCTCATCCTTTATGCAAATTATTAATTTAAAACGATAAATAAGAAATTATGGAATCATACCCTTGTAGAACGAATCTTCCACAGGTACGAGTTCAACTTCTTGTTCTTCATGATCTCCTTGAATTTTCGGGTTAGATTCCTTCTTTTGATCAACGTTAGCCACCTAAGTGTTTGGCCTCTAGAGGTGATCCACCAAGGAAGAGGAATTATCAAGAAGGAGGGTAGTTGGCTAAACCCTAGTTTTCTATCCTCTATAGAAAAGGAGTACTCTCTAACAATTAGAATTTCATTAACTGATATCTAAAATAAGACTCCTCTTATATAGATATTGGTCAACCCTTCTAATCCTATTAGACATCTGGTTTCATTTAATTAATTAAACTCTTTTAATTAATTAGGCTTCCCAATATATTGGGATTTAATTAATTAAATTCCTTTACTTAACTTGCCTCCTTATCTTATTAGGAATAAATGAGAGTACTAATATTAAATTAATTCCTAAACTCCTTTAGAAATTAAATAATAATAATTATAATAATATTAATAAGACTCCTCTTATTAATTTATATTTAATCTTTCTAAAATATTAAATAATAAATATTAAGTTATTTAATTTATTCTATCACAATAGATTAAATTAATTACACTTAATGCATTATTACGATTATGTCATTATCTTCTTAAATAATTATTTTTTTCTTTTATGATGTGACCCTTTAGGTTCTCTATATTAAACTGATTTTGAATAAATCAATTAGAACAATTCAAATCTTATTTAAATAAATAAATTAAACTAATAATCTATTTAAATAAATAATATTTATTTTACAATAGGGATAAGCCTCCCTAGCGATCAACGACTTTCCAGATAATATAAATTTCAATATTAATCATAAAAGAACATGTGAGTAAATAGTTACCGTACAATTCAATCATTCCACCATACAATGTCCCAATTAAATATAAGACATGGAAGTACTGTCAAGTCTTATTTTAGTTAATCATATGTATTTCGATTGGAAAATGCACAACTCCAAATAATGCAAATTAGAAACTCCTTTCTAATTTTATTCTGCATTGGCCAAGGACTACTGGGTTGTCATTTAACGAATCACATATGACATAACTCTTCTTTTACTACAAGTGGTAGATTCTTTATTGATCATTCATTATCGCCATATGTAACTCATTATACCCAAGCATACCCTTTGATATACCCTAAGGTTTTTTAAGGAATAAGTCAAAGTATAATTCATTACATACAAGATACTATAATGATCTCAAGTCCAAGGATCACTTTTACTACTATCACATTAGGAATTCTTATTGACAGGCAAGTAAAACTCCATTAGGTATTCCATAGCGAGTCACGTTCAGTGAACTTATTCTCTAATAAGCACCTACATACTTGCTTTTATGTCTCCACACAAATTATCATGAGATCAATCATCCTCATCCAATGAGCAAGCAACATATGTACCATTCTATCCGGATTTACTAATCCCCTTTTTAGTAATCCAACAATTGGAAACTATTTTAGTTTTAAGCTTTCTAAGAATTTAGATCTTATTAGCATGATCAACATCATGATTCTAAAAGTATTGCTTAAAATTATGGGTTATTTACATATTATAAAAACAGCATCATGTAGATAATTAAATGCCTTTAATAAGTGAATACTTTTATTAATAAATAAACAAGATCGTCTCCAAAGTATATGATTTATCATCATACATGATTGGCTTTTATACATACTACTTTCAATCTCCCACTTGCACTAAAGTCAATCGCCATGGTATCTCATACCCATCTTCTCTAAGTGACGATCAAACTGTTGTTGTGTTAAAGCTTTAGTAAATGGATCTGTAATATTGCCTTGAGAGTCTACATGCTCTAAGGTGGCATCTCTTTTTTCAATAATTTCTCTAATCAAAGTGCCGCAACACATGTTTGGATTCAAGATGAGACTTAGGAACTATTCCTAGTTCTGTAATGAACTTTTCATCTGTAACATCAACTTGTAGCTTCACTTACAGTTATATACTTTATCTTTGTCACTAGACCAGCAACCTTTTGCTGTTTGGAACCTTTTCAATTCACTGCACCACCTTTCAAGGTAACGACTTACCCTAAAGTGGATTTGATGTCATCTTGGTCAGTCTAACAACTTGATTATGTTTAGTCCTCTAGTTTAATTCAGACCCATCATCTGTCATGATGACATCCTTAGTGTCAGTTAAGTACTTTAGGATGTTAATCACTGTCCTACAATGATCTTCTCTAGAATATGACTGATCAACATCAAGTCTCATATATTTCATTGTATACATGATAGTAACTCATGCAATCTCTCTTTTATTAAGGACAATTTTAGAGAGATTCACTTCATGGTTCATCATCATGAGACACCTTTTGGAGTTTGCCATGCTAAACGCCTTTAGAATCTAATGAATATACGTTTTTTGGGTTAAACTGAACATTCTTTTAAATCTATCTATACAGATTTATATCCCCAATGTAGGATGTTCTACCCAAATCATTAATGGAGGAATGTTTAGACAACTTTATTTTTATCGATTGTAGCATAAGAATGTCATTCCCTATCAGTAGTATGTCATCAATATATAATACAAGGAATGAAACAGTGCTCCCACTAACCTTCTTGTACACCCATGGTTCATCCTCGTTTTTGATAAAATCAAAATCTTTAATTGTCTCATCAAAACGGATGTTCCATCTTTGAGAATCTTGCTTCAATCCATAAATGGATTGTTGTAGCTTATATACATGATTTTCTTCAACCATTGAAACAAATTCATCTGGCTGTGTCATACATACATTCTCCTCTAATAATGTATATTTGAGGAAGGGCGTCTCCACGTCTAATTTGCCTGATCTTGTACTAATAAGCTATAATCGCAAGTAAAACCCAAATGATCTTGTGCATTGATTCAAAGATCCATTTTATATTTTATGGTCATATACCATTTCCCTGAGTCTTTATTACTCATAGTCTATTCGTAATTCAATGGATCATCATCATTCATGATGTGTACCTCATCGTCATCCTCTATGACGAATCCATACCTATCAGGTATCTTCGGTACTTTTCTAGATTTACGAATAGGGTGTTGTACAATAGGTGTCTCTACTTGGACAGGTTCAACCACTTGATCTGTAGTGGTTTATGGTTCTTGAATTTCTTCAAGATCTAATTTTCTCCCACTAGCCCCTTTAAGGATAAACTCATTTTCCAAGAAGGCAGCGTGTTTCACAACAAACACCTTTTGCTCAGTAGGATTGTAGAAATAGTATCACAAACTTTCTTTAGGATATCCCACAAAAGTACACTTATTAGATCTTGTCCCAAGCTTATCATTTTGAAACCTTTTCACATAAGCTGAACATCCCAAAATCTTAACATGCTTAAGATCAAGTTTCCTCCCTGTCCACATCATATGGAGTCTTGGGGACGGATTTCGAGGGAACCTGATTTAGTAGATATGTAGCCACTTCTAGGGCATAACCCCAGAATGAAATTGGAAGATCGGTAAAATTCATCATAGAACGAACCATGTCCAATAATATTCGATTTCTCCGTTCAGATACTCCATTTAACTGTGGTGTACCTGGTGGAGTCCATTGTGAGATTGTACCGTTATCTTGGAGATAATTTGAGAAACTCACGCTTAAGTATTCTCCACCTCGATCTGATCGAGTAATCTTAATAATTTTGCCCGTTTATTTCTCTACTTCACTTCTGAACTCTTTGAACTTTAAAAATAATTCAGATTTGTATTTCATTAAATACACATATCCAAATCTTGAGTGATCATCAGTGAAAGTAATAAAATAAGAATACCCTCCCCATGCATTCATTGTCATAGGTCCACAAACGTCTGTGTAAACCAACGCTAACAACTTTGTAACTCTTTCTCCTTTTCCACTAAAAGGATTTTTAGTCATTTTACCCATGAGACAAGATTCACAAGTTGGATATGATTCATAATCGGATAGCTCTAAGAGCTCATCCTTATGCAACTTGGATAATCTTGTTTCTTTGATATGACCGAGTCTATAGTGCCACATGTAGGTATAATTAACATCATCTCTTTTCCTTTTCTTAGTTTGTTCTATTTGAAGTATATTTTCATGCAAGTCAAGTATATAAAGTCCATTTCGCTGATTACCAACACCATATAAAACAATATGTTTAAAAATAGAACAACTGTTGTTCTTTATTATAGTGTCAAATCCATCCATATCTAATATGAAAATAGAAATAATGTTTCTAATGATATTCGAAATAAAATAACAATTATTTAAATAAATGGACTTGCCCGTAGGCAGTGCTAAACAATAAGTGCCTACAGCTAATGCAGCAACCTTTGCTCCATTTTTCACTCGTAGAACATCCTCATCCTTATTCAGCTTTCTACTTCTGACCAGTCCCTATACATTATTACATATGTGAGAACCACTGCCGGTATCCAATACCCAAGTAGAATTTTAACTTTCAGAAAAATTAATTTCAATCATGAAAAACCTTGATTGGAAGTCGAAGCTTCTCCAAGCTTCTTCTATGCTAGAAACTTCTTGTAGTTCCTCTTCCAATGACCCGGCTCTTTGCAATGGAAGCACATTCCTTTGCTAGCTGGATTAGGTTTCTTTTGATCCTTCACTTTCGCCTTGCCCTTAGCCTTCTTAAATTTCTTTTTTTTAGAAGATACCTTGGGCCTCTTCCTATTCTTGGAAGAATCCACCATTAAGACATGGTTCTTCTTGGATGGGAAGTGACCTTCTGCAGTTTTCAACATGTTAAGTAATTCAGGCAAGCTGATATCTAACCTATTCATGTGGAAATTAACAACAAACCTGCGAGAAGGTCTCAGGGAGTGACTGCAAGACCAAGTCTTGACTCAACTCCCCATCCATGACGAACCCAAATTGTCCAAGGCGTTCAATCAGATTGATCACATTTAGGACATGAGTCTCTACGGCAGTGCCCTTCGGTCATCCGAGATCGGAAGAACTCCTTAGATATCTCATATCTAGCAGTCCTACTTTGTTCACCATACAACTTTTTGAGGTGAAGCAACATAGTAGGAGCATCCATATTTTCATGCTGACGCTGAAACTCGTTATTCATGGATGCGAGCATGATTCATTGAGCCACAGATGTATCATCTTGCCACTTTGTTGTGGTGGCAATCTCTTCCTCAAATGCTGTTTCTGGAACAGTTCCAGGGACAGGTGAATTTAGGACATAAGAAATTTTTTCAGCAGTGAGAGCTATTCTCAGATTCCTTAACCAGTCCGTGTAATTCGGCCCGATTAGTTTGTTAGCATCAAGTATGCTACGCAGTGAAATTAGTGATTTCGATATTTTTAAATTTTTGTATGTGAAAAGAAAATATTTTAGCAAACATTCATTTAATTAATTATATATACCAAAATAAATTAGGTCTTATTTTAGATTGGTATCTCCCACTATTTTCTTCAAATTATATTACTCTCACTTATATAGTTCGGCAACATCTAATTAAAAATTTGCTAGTGAGAATAAGGATCTCATTTCAAATGTATATAGCCTTGTGGATAGCACAACAAACGATATATCAATTACATCAACATGTAACTCCTTTTTATTTTGCCTCTTAAATCATAATGGTCAAGTGTGTGCACATTCGAAATAAAATAATTTAAGTTAAGTCCAACCTAGAACTTCCATAAATTCAAAAAAGAAAAATATTGTCCTTGTGGATAGCACAACAAAATAATATTGTTCAATTTTCTTGATAAACATCAAATGTGATTAAATTAATATCTTAAATACACAATACTTGCCTTGTGGATAGCACAACAAACTCGTATTAAATATTTAATACTCTATTAATTTATCATGCTAAAAGGCGACGTTCGATATTTCAAATATCATTGAACGCTTTAGACTTAATATGATTTCTTTGAGGGGTTAGTTATTATTTGTCTCATCTTGTTTAGCGCGCATGCACATATATATATAAAATACGCGTCATTTTATTAAACATACAAAGCATGTTTGCATAAAATATAATATATATATAATACTTAGCATGCACATATAGAATTCTATATTCTACCCGGATTGATTATGACCTTTTATTCTAGTTTGGTTCACTAGAACCACCAAGTGAACCAAAAGGTCAAACGTAGGAGTGCAAGAATTTAAATTTAAACGTAACTATTACATTTAAACCTGGGCTCTATTACAAACGGGTCTTCACGCCCTCATTGCTCCCTGGTCTCCAATTTTTTCAAGATAATTCTAACTATTTCTATTACATTAAACTATTTAATTTAAATAGAATACTTGATCAGCAGTCAAGGGGAAGTACATAGAAGGGAGATAGAATTTTATATCAAGAAAAATTAGTGAAGACGAGGTACGCAGACCCCATTTAATAAAACTCATTCATTCAAACATTCAACTAAAATAAAATCCAATCACATTGGTCAATAGTCCAGAATCAATTCCCATTTATTTTCATACATATCACCATATGCATCAATAAATAAATATTTATCTCATGAATTAAAATCATTCCATATATATATGAGTATCATTTAATGGGCAATTTTAATTTACATGAAATTCAATTTCAATATTAAAATAAATTATTTATTTTAATTATAAAATTATTTAAAATATTATATATATATATATATATATAATATAATATAATCATATTATATATATATAAATATATATATATATATATAACATGTTACAGTAAAGTCACTTTATAATGAATCGCCTAATTTTGAATCACCTAATAGTCACCTTGAACCTCCTGAAGAAAAGCAACGTGACTTTTAAAAAAAAGGAGTTGTCAGGTCCTTTTCAAAAAAAATAAAATTCGGTAGGTCTCATAAAAAAAATCAGGTTCCTTTTCTTTTTTCTTTTTTTTGAAATAATTTTATACAATAAATTATGCCCAATAAACTATTCTAAATACATACTTATATGTATATGAAATCAAAATAATTAATAATTATATAAATGTTTGGCTTTGATGCCAATGTTAGGGTTTGTACAAAATCATGGGCGCAATCAAATTACAAAATTAGCGGAAGCATGGTATATCAGAGTTTCAAAAAAATTTATAAAACCATTACCCGGATCATTCTTATGCAAATTATTAATTTAAAACGATAAATAAGAAGTTATGGAATCATACCATTATAGAACGAAAGCTTCAACAGGTAATAGTTCAACTCCTTATTCTTTGTGATCTCCTTGAATTTTCGGCTTAGATTCCTTCCTTTGATCAACGTTAGTCACCCAAGTATTTGGCCTCTAGAGATGATCCACTAAGGAATACGAATTATTCAAGAAGGAGTGTGGTTGGCTAAATCTTAGTTTTCTATCATCTATATAAAATGAGTACTATTCAACAATTGAAATTTCATCAACTGATATCTAAAATAAGACTCTTCTTATATAGATATTGGTCAACCCTTCTAATCCTATTAGACATAGGGTTTCATTTAATTAATTAAACTCCTTTAATTAATTAGGCTTCCCAACATATTGGGATTTAATTAATTAAACTCCTTTAATTAATTTACCTCCTAATTTTATTAGAAATAAATGAGAGTACTAATATTAAATTAATTCCTAAACTCCTTTAGAAATTAAAATAATAATAATTGTAATAATATTAATAAGAATCCTCTTATTAATTTATATTTAATCTTTCTAAAATATTAAATAATAAACATTAAGTTATTTAATTTATTCTATCACCATAGATTAAATTAATTATATTTAATATATTATTACGATTATGTCATTATCTTCTTAAATAATTAATTTTTTTTATGGTGTGACCATTTAGGTTCTCTATATTAAACAGGTTGTGAATAAATCAATTAGAACAATTCTAATCTTATTTAAATAAATAAATTAAACTAATAATCTATTAAATAAATAATATTTATTTTACAATAGGGATAAACTTCCCTAGCGATCAACGAATTTTCAAATAATATAGATTTCAACATTAATCATAAAAGAGTCTGTGAGTAAATAGTTACCGTACAATTCAATCATTTCACCATACAATGTCCCAATTAAATATAAGACATGGAATTACTGTCAAGTCTTATTTTATTTAATCATATGTATTTCGATTGAAAAATGCACAACTCCAAATAATGTAAATTAAAAACTCCTTTCTAATTTCATTCTGCATTGGCCAAGGACTACTGGGTTGTCATTTAACGAATCACATATGACATATCTCTTCTTTTACTAGAAGTGGTAGACTCTTTATTGACCATTCATTATCTCCATATATATCTCATTATACCCAAGCATACACTTTGATATACCCTAAGGGTTTTTAAGGAATAAGTCAAAGTATAATTCATTACATACAAGATACTATGATGATCTCAATTCCAAGGATCACTTGTACTACTATCACATTAGAAATTCTTATTGACAGGCAAGTAAAACTCCATTAGGTATTCCATAGCGAGTCACGTTCAGTGAACTTATTCTCCAATAAGCACCTACATACTTGCTTTAGTGTCTCCACACAAATGATTATGAGATCAATTATCTTCTTCCAATGAGCAAGCAACATATGTACCATTCTATCCGGATTTACTAATTCCCTTTTTTGTAATCCAATGATTAGGAACTATTTTAGTTTTAAGCTTTCTAAGAATTTAGATCTCATTAGCATGATCAACATCATGACTCTAAAAGCATTGCTTAAAACTATGGGTTATTTACATATTATAAAAGCAGCATCATGTAGATAATTAAATGTCTTTAATAAGTGAATATTTTTATTAATAAATAAATAAGATCGTTTTCAAAGTATATGCTTTATCATCATACATGATTGGCTTGTATGCATACTACTTTCACAATACCCAAGTAGAAATTTACTTACTGAAAGATTTATTTCAATCATGAACAAACCTGTATATGTAACCAAAACTTCACTAAGCTTCTTCTGGTTAGCCTCTGCAAGATTCTTCTAGCAGTTTCAATTCCAGTGTCCAGGCTTATTGCAGTTGAAGAAAACTTCTTTATTATCCGTATCAGTTTTGTTCTTATTATCCTTTGTTTTTGTTTTTCCGTTTACCTTCTTTGAATCGATCCTCTTATCATAAGATCCTTTGACCCCTACCAGTAACACTTGGTCTTTCTTGGTTGGAAAATGACGCTCAATAGTTAATTAGGTTTCTTAATCTTATTAGGAATAATTAATTAAACTCCTTTAATTAATTAGCCTCATAATCTTATTAGAAATATATGAGAGAGTACTCTTATAATTAACTCCCAAGCTCCTTTAGAAATTAAAATAATAATAATAGTAATAATAATAATAATAATAAGACTCTTCTTATTAATTTATATTTAATATTTTAAAAATATTAAATAATAAATATAAAGCTATTTAATTTATTCTACCACCATAGATTAAATTAAATATACTTAACTTATTATTACGATTATGCCATTTGCTTCTTTAATAATTATTTTTCCTTTTATGGTCTGACCCTTTAGGCTCTCGATCCATATTAAACCGATTGTGAATAAATCAATTAGAATAATTCTAATCTTATTTAAATAAATAAATGAGCTATTAATTTATTTAAATAAATAATATTTATTCTACAATAAGGGTAAGCCCCCTTAGCGATCAACGACTTTCCAGATAATATAGATTTCACATTAATCATAAAAGAACCTTTGAGCTAATAGTTACCGTACAATTCAATTTTTCCACTATATAATGTCCCAATTAAATATAAGACATGAAATTACTATCAAATCTTATTTTATTTAATTATATATATTTCGATTCTTAAATGCACAACTCCAAATAATGCAAATTAGAACGAAATTTTGTCCCAATAATGCCAAGGATTCCGGGGTTGTCATTTATTTAATCACATAGAACATATCTCTTCTTTTACTAGAGGCGGTAGATTCTTTATTGATCATTCATTCACTTCTAGAAATTAAGGATGTAGTGAAGGAAATTTTGTGAAGGAATTCATTCCCTCACTTTAGCAGTTTTCTAGCAAAGGAACAATGAAGAAAAAAAATGTAATGACAAAATAGTTATTAGCGAAAGAAATATCCTTCACAATTTATATTTTTTCTTTTGCATAATTCACTACACAAGAATATGGGGTTCTTGTGAAGGAAAATTTGCGAATATGTCATTAAAGAAAGGGTTTTTTGCGAGAGAGAGATAACTGGTCGCTATTTTGTTGGAAGTAATTTTACTTTAATACTATTTTATGGGTTTTATTTGGCGCATTATTTTATTGCTTTAAATTTATTTTTGTAGGTGATTGAAAATTCTTCCGAGTCCCAGGTCTTCTACTGAAATCCATGTGTTAAGCTCCTTGTTACGACTTTGCTACTAACAGCAAAATACAGAAAGGAAACTAGACTAAGCTTGCAAGGAAAGAAAATAAACAGAGGAATAAAAGTTCATTCATTCGATAAATCTGGAATCAGATCCCACTACACATATAGTAGCTTGTAGCAATACACGTAGCACCATGCTCAGCACATGACATGTAACAAATTCTAAATAGACTCATAAGGAAAATACTAAAGTACCAATACTGAATAAAATAGAAAGACTATTCTATCCCACCCAATCATTTATTAAATAACCCATTAAACTAATTAAGCTTAATAGGTAATCTTTCTAACATTTCCCCCTCCTTTATGAAAATTCTTGTCCTCAAGGATTAAAGTTTGGAAATTCTCTGCAGATCTTTTGCCATTCTTCCCAAGTAGCATCCTCAGGTATTGTGTTGGACCACTACACCAGAACCATAATCATAGGGCTATTATGTTTTTTGATCATTTTCCTGTCCAGAATTGCAGTTGACTTCGGTTTCAGTTCCCCTTCTTCAGTCACTTTAGGCAGCATAGTTTGTATAACCTTCTTCCTTCCAATTTTCTTCTTGAGCTGAGACACATGGAAGACATCATGAATTCTGGCTTCAGGTGGTAATTTAAGCTGATAGGCCACCTTCCCAACCCTTCTAACTATGGAATAAGGTCCATAGTATTTGGCAGATAACTTGAAGTTCTTCCTTACACTGACAGATGACTGCTTATAGGGCTGTAACTTAAGAAAAACTTCATCTTCCACCTCAAACTCCCTTTCGTATCTTTTTCTATCAGCATACATCTTCATTCTTTCTTGAGCTTTCTGCCGATTCTCCTTCAATAATTGTTGTAACTTTTCCCTGTCCTGTACAAACATCTGCACTGCAGGATTTCTTTGTGGCCCGAACTGATGGTAACTCAGAATTGGAGGATCTATTTCATACAAAGCTTTGTAGGGGGTCATACCAATGGATGTATGAAAGTTGGTGTTGTACCACCATTCAGCAAGTGGCAACCACTTTCTCCATTGAGCTGGTTTATGTCCAGTCATGCACCTCAAGTACATCTCAATACATTGGTGGACCTTTTCACTTTGTCTATTAGTTTGGAGGTGATAGGCTAAATTTAGCTTGACCTGTGTCCCCATGGTTTTAAAGAGTTCTTTCCAGAAACTACTAGTAAAGATTTTATCTCTGTCAGATATAATGGCCTTTGGGGTTCCATGTAGCTTGACCACATGATCTAATACCAACTGTGCAACTTGTGAGGCTGTGAAAGGGTGTGATAGGGCCATTACATGACATCCCTTGGTGAACTTATCTACTGTCACCAATATAGTGTCCTTTCCATCAGATTTAGGCAATCCTTCCACAAAGTCCATAGTTATGACCTTCCAAGCTTGATTAAGAATGGGAATTAACTGCAGTAAACTTGGAGATAGTACATGCTCATGCTTATTCCTTTGGCACACATCACATTGTTTGACAAAGTCAGTAAAGTCCTTCCTCTAACATGGCCAGTAGAAAAGGGCTTCAGCTCTCTTAATAGTGGCTGTGATTCCAGAGTGTCCCCCTTCTGAGCTCCCATGAATTGCTTCTATTAGCTTCCTCCTCAGCTCTCCTTGATTTCCCACATAGATTTTTCCCTCTTTCCTCAAGACTCCTTCTTTCAGACTGAAGAGTGGATTAGCATCTGGATTCATCATTAATGGAGCCATAACTTGTTGTGCTTCTAAGTCCCCTTCCAAACTGCAACTGATTTCCCCCTTCCAATTTGGGTTCAATTTTGTAATTGTGGTGCACCTGATTTCAATCTCGTAGTGCCTGGATAAGGCATCTGCCACCAAATTGTCCTTTCCTTTTTTGTACACTATAGTATAATCAAATCCAAGCATTTTGGATACCTATTTTTGCTGCACTAGTGTTGTTAATTTCTGCTCCAGAAAATATTTCAATGTGTCATGGTCTGTTTTAATGATAAATTTCTGCCCTAGCAAATAAGTCCTCCACCTCTGGACAGCCATAATAATGGCTAGCAACTCTTTCTCATAAGTTGATAGCCCCAAGTGTTTGCTTGCTAATCCCCTACTGAGATAGGCCAAAGGTCTGCCCTCTTGCATCAATACAGCCCCAATGCTAGTCTGACATGCATCTGTTTCTATGATGAAAGGATTTCTGAAGTCAGGCAGTGTAAGTACTGGAGTAGAAGATAAAGCCTCCTTCAATCTACAGAAGGCTTCCTCAACTTCTTTGCCCCACTGAAATGCTCCCTTCTTAAGCAAGTTGGTTAGAGGTTTGGAAATGATTCCATAATGTTGTACAAACTTTCTGTAGTAGCCTGTGAGACCCAAGATAGTGACTTCAAATTTTTGGGAACAGGCCACTTCCTCATTGCTTCTATTTTGTTCTCATGCACTGCCACTCGATCTGCCTTAATTACATGGCCCAAATATTAAATCTCAGCTTTACAGAAGTCACACTTACTCCTTTTAACAAAGAGTTGATGCTTTTTTAAAATAGAAAGTACCTGTCTCAGATGTTGTTTATGATCTTCCAAACAATGACTGTAGACCAAAATATCATCAAAGAAGACTAATAAATATTTCCTCAATTGTTGGCTAAACACTTCATTCATTACACATTAGGAAGGTGACGGGTGCATTGGTTAAACCAAATGGCATCACCATAAATTCATAATGTCCTTGGTGGGTTTTGAAAGCAGTTTTTTGAACATCCTCATCTTTGACTCTGATTTAGTGGTATCCACTCCTCAAATCTAGTTTAGTGAACACTTTACTTCCTTTTAGCTTATCTAGCAGCTCATCTATGATAGGTATAGGAAATTTATTCTTCACAGTAATGTTATTTAATGCCCTATAGTCCACACAAAATCTCCAAGTGTTATCCTTCTTTTTAACTAAGAGAACTGGTGATGCATAGGGTGAAGTGTTGTGCTTAATAATACCATTGTCTAGCATTTCTCTAACCAACCTTTCAATTTCTGTTTTCTGTATATAAGGGTACCTGTATGGATTGGCATTGACTGGTTTGCTGCCTGGAACAATTGGTATATGATGGTCTTGGCTTCTAATTGGAGGCAGCCCTTGTGGCTCTCTAAAAAGATCTTCATATTCATCTAGTAGATTTTGGATTTCTATGGGGGGTGACCGATCACCTACTTCTGCTTCTCCCATAGCTGTTAATTGAGCTAAGAAGTAAGTCTCTTCTTTGGGATTCCAATGGAATTTTTCGTGTATATGTATATTGTAGAATGTAGGGGTTTCTTCCTGGTCCCCTAAAGTTATCTTCTTCCCTTTGTAATGAATCACCACCTTCTTTTCTTCAAAGTCAAAGAGTATAGGACTGACAGTTTTCATCCACTGTATGCCTAAAAAAGCATTATATCCCCCAAGAGGAATCACATACATTGAAGTTTGAAACTCCCCCTGCTCCATATTATAGGTAAATTTGGAAACTATTCTGTCACATTTGATAGAGTCCCCATTGGCTACAGTTATTTTTACTAGAGTATATGGTTCAGTGGTTAGTTGGTACTTCTTAACCACAGTGGTAGACACAAAGTTATGTGTGGAACCACTGTCTAGAAGCATACAAATCTGTTTGTTCTTAATTCTGCCCTTCAACTTAATAATGTGAATTCCACTAGTACCAGTGATGACATGTAAGGAGACCCCATAATTATCTTCCCATTGTAGCTTCTCTTCGCCTTCATCTTGTATTATCATGGCCATTTCTGAATTTTCTTCCTCAATTTGTTATGGCTGTTCTTCTGTTTGTTCTTCCTCTGTAATCTTGATGTAGATGTGTTTATTCTTACACATGTGGCCTATAGTGTATACTTCATCATAGTGGTAACACAAGACCATATCTCTCCTAGCTGCCATCTCAGTTGCAGTCAACCTCTTAATAGGATAAGTTTTAATATGTCCACTTCCTTTATTGTTTACTGTTAACTCCTTAGGAACAACTGAATAAGACCTGAAGGAAGTAGCAGTAGTATGGCCTCCGCCCTTATGTGAACTTGATTACCTCTTATCCAAAGACTCCAAGTGAAGTTCCTGCCCCTTGGCCTGATTTATTGCCTCTCTGAGAGTCAGTGGTTTCACTACATATAGGGTTGTGGCAATTTCATCCTTTAATCCACTCAAGAAACTCTTTACAAAATATTCTTCTGTGTAACTTCTGTTCTGAGCCAGCATAAAGGTTTTTAACTCCTCAAACCTTTTGATATACTCATCAACTTTGCCTCTTTGTGTAAGTTTATTAAATTGCCCAGTCAAATTTTCATGTAATCTAGAGGTAAATCTACTACAAATATGCTGAATAAAGTTCTACCAAAGCAGCCAGGGGTGTTCCTCTTGAAAGGATTGGTACTAAATGTCAGCTTCTCCCTCTAGATATAAAGCTGCATACAGAACCTTAGTTCTGGAATCTATGAGAGGGTTCAACTGGAAAAAATTTTCACACTTTTTCAACCATCCTTTAGGATCTCTTCCTTCAAATTTTGGAAATTTCATTTTTGGCATTGGGAAGGGCAGGAAAGGGTTAGGAGGCCTGTATTGTGAAACTTCAGAGGGAATACCCCAAGGTTGTGGATTACCAGTGGTAGAGTTTGGTCCATATTGCATATAAGGTTAGAAAACTTATGGTGTGCTGAATACAAATTGACAGGGGAATGTGATCCAGACATAGACAGGGGTGGAGGTTCCGCATAAGGATTCCATAATGTTCCACTGAAGGGGTACCTCAGATTGGGTGTATTATTCGTATAAGGTCTTATAAAGGGTTCTGTGGGTGGATGTGTAATTATATGGCTAAATGGAGTTGTAGGTACTGGATTATTGTTTGGAATCTGAATGGATGGTCTTGTAGTATTGGAAAAATTATTAGGGAAGGAACTGAAGGTTTGTGGTGTGTTTAATGGAGTAGAAGTGGTTCCAAATTGAACCAGAGTAGCAGGTATAGAGATAAGAATAGTGGATTGTGAAATCAATGAAGGATTCAGTCCAGCTGCCGAATTTGAGAATTGAGAATTTGTAGCCCCAGTAATATTGTCATCAATCGACGTTGTCTTATTCAGATCAGTCTTATTAGCACTTACTTCGCCTTGGATTGATCAATTCATGAGGGATTCCAGTGCCTCACCTATCTTCTTCTAGTGTTCCTCTTGAGAGGATTGAAGTCGTTGATTTGTACCGGTTACTAGTCCGAACTGCTCCTTTGTCTGCTCAAGGCTCCTCTCCATCATCAATTAGAGTTGATCTAGCATATTCTCCAAGGACTTGAGATCTTTCTCATGTTTTTGTAAATTGGGTTTAACGGTGGAGTCTGCCATAACCGACGGCCCAAGGTTGCTCTTATACCACTTTGTTACGACTTTGCTACTAACAGCAAAATACAGAAAGGAAACTAGACTAAGCTTGCAAGGAAAGAAAATAAACAGAGGAATAAAAGTTCATTCATTCGATAGATTTGGAATCAGATCCCACTACACATATAGTAGTTCAACAGCAATACACGTAGCACCATACTCAGCACATGACATGTAACAAATTCTAAACAGACTCATAAGGAAAATACTGAAGTGCCCATACTGAATAAAATGGGGTTAAATACACTTTTTCCCATTCTACTAGGGGTCGGATTTACAAATGCATCACTGAACTGATTTTTTTTACGGTCAACTCATTGAACTATACATTATTTACAAAAAGTAATTTTTCCGTCTATGTCTGTTAATTATCTAACAGAAAAATGACGTGGCAATAATGTCAGGAGCGAGAAGCTGAGTTGCATAACTAATTAAATCTAATTACACTCTATTCTATAACAAATAGTTAAATAAAATATAAATCAAATTAATATACATAACAAATAATTAAATTTAATAAATTAATGAATGATTTTTACAAATGTATTTATATAAATTAATGAATTCATATTTTTTTAATTTTTAAATATTTTAATTTTACTTTAAAAATATAAAATTATCTAATATTTTGAAATGGAGGGATTATTATTATTGTTACTTTTATTATAATAATAATTATAATAATAATAATAAAATTATATTATTATTATTATTATTATTATCATAATTATAATTATAGTTTTGTGGATGATGTTCATCAAACTCTTCTCATTACTGCTCGTGAGTCTTCTTCTACTTCATGTTGTGTCTTATCATTCCTGGTTCATGTTGTGTCTTCTTCTTTGCTCCAGCTCTTTGATGTCTTCTTCTGGGATTTGTTACATTTGGGGACACTCATGCGCCATTAATAACACCAATTTCTCTGCAAAATACAAAATCGTCAAGATCCGAACCGAGATCTGAATAGATCCATAAACCCATAAATCAGATTTGAACAAATCCATCTGTCAAAAACCCAAAACACCAACAAATCGTTATCAACCAATTTCAAACAACCCAGATCAAAGAAACCTAATTTCAGATCTGGAAAAAAAACAGAGCACTATATCACCAGTCGGAGACCAGTTGTCCTCGTCAAAATCAAAGGACTTGTATTTGAAAATTTTTGGAATTCTGGGGGTGCTTTTGGTGAATTGAAGTTGGGAATAACAGAGGAGGTGTAGGGTGGAAATCGGAAGAGAAGAGATGTCGCTGCTCTTTTTTTCGATCTGAACTTTTTTCCGATCTAAACTTCTGATTTCTTCTGATGCATTACAAACGCAAAAACTCTCTTTTTTCACTTTTTCTCTTTATAATTCTGCAGCTTCTTCTTAAAATCTCAACAATTCTCGATAATCTTTGACAAAATCTAACAGTAATTCGTTCTTCTTTTTTCTAGTTATTCAAAATGTTAGATAATTTTATTATTATTATAATTACAATTACAATAATAATAATAATAATAATAATTACAATAATAATAATAATAATCCCTCCATTTCAAAATATTAGATAATTTAATATTTTTAAAAATATTTAAAATTAAAAATATATGAATTCATTAATTTTATATAAATACATTTGTAAAAATTATACATTAATATATAATATATTTTATTATTAATTAATTTAAATAATATATTTTATTATTAATTTATTTTATTATTTGTTATGTATATTAATTTGATTTATATTTTGTTTAACTATTTATTATAAAATTGAGTATAATTTAATCTAATTTAATTAATTATTATAAAATTGAGTATTATTATTATTATTATTTATTTTTTTACCTTTTAATTTTTTTTAAAATAATTTAATTTTTTTAGCAATATATATATAATATCACATTTAAGTTATTAATTTTTTTTCTATTTTATAATTGTGAAGTTAAGATTTATATTCTTTCTTAGAAGTGTTGGACAAAGTTGTTACGCAATTGTTGAAGTACATTTAATTTGATTAGTTTTGGTCAATAGTCCTTCAGTTATAAAAAAATTAAACCTATTTATTCTTATTAATCTACGATTGTGTGTGTAAACTATTAATTCACTCGATGTTTTCCTAATGCAGTGCATAAGATGTTTGAGGCAGACTTCAGCTTTTGCTTCACCAGGTGTTAGTAGCCCACCTAGTCAAAATGATAGAGAGATGTGGTGGATCAGCCGCTGGACCCAGGCCAGGTGCTAAATTCTCCAGTTGCTTAATTGGCTTGTGTATGATCTACTTCAACTGTTTTCTGACCTATTTTGTTTTATTTTCTTTCCTCCTCCCAGTTGGATTTTCACAAGTGGGTGTTACTCTGATTATGTTATAATGAGCCCTTTTTGAGATGTTTCTTTCAGAGCTGGGAGTAATTGCTGTTTTAGGCTTCCTTAATATTCTTATCACTACATTTGATATATGTACATGACATGTGTTCTTTGATTGCATAATTTGTGCCAACTATTCTTGGTGCCAGTAGTATCCTATTGAGTTCAAATGGCTTCTCAGATGGTTAATCATTAGATATATTCTAGTCATAGAGGTTTGATATAAAATATGGGAGGCCTTGAGTTGTTTTTTTGTTTTGTTTTGTGCCTTTTTTGGTGAAAATGCTTGGGGTTTGTAAATTAATAAAGTACCATAATTAAAAGCGTTACTAGTAGATATATACTTATTGAGGCTTTTTTGCATAATTAGTACCGACTTTGAGGTACTTCGTTAACTTCTTGGAGTGCACGTGGGTCTTTTTATCTACAGTGCAATTTATTTATGTCCCCCTTCCTCTGTTTCTCTATTGATCTCTATCCTTTTGTGTGTGTGTGTATTGTGAAAAGACTACCAAAGATTGTTTGTAACTAAGTCTTTTTGGTTCCTCTATGTATAGATGGGTAATGCAGCTGCGTTTCCAGGAGGTCTGCCTCATGGAATTAGTCTGCTTCATACAATCTCTCTAATTCTTCACATTAGTGTTAAGTTGTTATTCAGATGCTTGATTTTTCTGAAATGCTATCGAAAACCATGTACTGAAAAGTCTAAACTGTAATTTATAATTTTTCTTTGTATCGTGATGGCTGGTTAGCTTAGAGAAGCAAATTTCTAAACATGTGAGGAGTTGTTACTTGAAATTAATGTTGTCCAATATTTATATTTCCAGGTCCTGGGAAATGCAAAAGGGGCAAGTTTGTGCGTATTCAGTGCTGCACACCTCCGCTTGCGATGTCATATTAATCCTTTTTCTTATCTATCACCTAACGTGAGGTACTTTCCTTGGCTTAATTTTAAACTTGATATCTAGCAAGCTAAATCTCTAGTACGAAGAAATCAAACTTTTGATCCGTTGGTCCTCTTTATATATTTGTTGTGGCATTATAGATATCCAGTACTATGACATATTAAATGTTTAATCATGTTAAGGTGACGCTTCTGAATGATTCTAATTCAATACTATGATATCCAGTACTATGACATAAAGTATATTGGCTAACTCAGTTCTTTATTATTCAGCTAATATGTCAAACATCTGAACTCATCAAACTTAATGTTAACATTATTGGCCTACAGCACAATAATGTCATACAGTACTATGATATCCAGATTGGATGTTGTAATACGGCACCCTAATAAGTTGAATTCAGAAAATGTTATGGCTTTTGATAATGCTGTTTCAGCTCTTGGAAAAATATGCCGATTTCATCGTAATAATTTAGATGCAGCTCAGGTACTTGAATAAGTTTTATTGTTCTTTAAGTGAGAAAATACGTGAATATTTGCATGAGTGCTAAACTATTTCACATGGACACAAGTTGCTAAAAAGGCAGATGCCCTTGTGCAATCAAGCTGTGTCAGCACTTGTGTTGCTTTCGTGTTTCCCATATATATTCTCAGAATTATGATAAACTCCTCGTTCTTAATTTGTCATTTAATGTGATGGGACGTGGGGATGAGGATCAGGTTTAAAATCACCCCATCAAAATCTGATCCTCCCGTGACTAATGAGTGCAGGTTCAAACTTTTGTAACTTTTCTAGTGCGCTAACCTACATTTTCTACCATTTAGAATTTTCACCACCACCCAAGATTATTGTCAACGCTTGCACATTCCAAGGAAGCTACTGCTATATTTTCATAATATAATCTTGAGGTGTATGATATGTAGTTGAGCAATATAAAAAGGTGTTTGCTCCTGCCTAACATTTATAAGAGTATTTGCTAAAACTTTATCAAAAATAAAAGAGAGTATTAATTATCATCATACTTCATCTTCTATTATGCTGTGTCTATATTCATGTGGGAATCAACAATTAGATACCTGCGATGATTGTAAGGCTGTTTTTAATATCTAATGAGAGATCTTTGACAATTCAGAGAGCTTAGAGGGTGAACATATTAATAATTAAAGTCACAGACTCAGAAATGTAGTTGACGTTGATATTGAAGTCCCTGATCAAAAGTTAGAACTGAGATAGCAGAACTATGTTTTATCTATTACTTTGAGTCGGCAGAGTACCTCAGCTAAACCAAAAGTATCCGGGCTGTATTTAAATTAATGAGACTACTTTGCTAGTCGACTTTTCAGATTTACAAAATATTTCTGTACATGATATCTTCAATGTGGTGTGATGATCTATAATAATGTAATTCATTTCAGAGTCGTAATTCTAGTTTATTCTGATATTAGTTACTTTCTTGGCTCCTTAACCGTACTGAATGTTTAATCTACCGCTTCCAAAAAGTTTATTGGTAGTACTTCTCTTAATGACACAAATGTTAAGTGTGAATTGTTTTGTTGTCCTTTTATCATTTGTAATTTATGTTTCTTTTGGCAAATTGTTCCTGCCTGGTTAAGCTGCTTGCCTATAAAAGGTGATTTGGCTAAGGCTAAAATTGCTCATGGCCAGCTCTGTTCAATGGTTGAAAGGTAGAAACATGAAAACACTACAAAAATGGAGCTTGTTTCTAGGATCTATTTAGTTTTTCATTTTCTTTTCCCTTTAAATTTATACCTGCATTACTTGTAAACAAATATAACATCTTTCTACAGCTCAGATACAGAACTTTTAGGTCCCAACCTTGACTTACTTGAAGATGAAGATAATGAGGAGCTAACAATTACTACGCCTTATAGCTAGAGATTTTCTTTATTGTGTAATATATGTGGATACATATTGTAGGTAATATGGCACTTGTTTTTGGTTACAAGTCTTGTAATTTTAGTGTGTATTGGCTATACTAGCTTTGTATACATTATATACTTTTGAAATGATATAATAATTAGTTTCTCATTTAGTATATATAAAATTTCTGTGTACTTTTTTGTTATTTATATTTTAATGAGAGATTATAATGAAGAAATGGATATTAATGACATTATTTTCCTTACTAAAGTCTTCATTAGTTAATTAGTTAGTCATCAATTAAGGATTTTTTTTCTCATTAAATTGAAGAAAGATTCTCAAATTATAATTAGTGAAGGAAAATGTTCTCTTGTTAAATAAATTTATTTTTCACAATATATTATTTGTGAGGGAATAAAGCTATTCACTAATTTCAAATAGTCCTTCTCAAAATATTATTCATGAAGGAAATTAATTTTTCACTAAATAACAATATTCCATTACTAAATATAATTTGTGAATAAAAAGTTATTCACAATATATCCTTCACAAAAAAATTTTAGGCACTACTTAGCGAAGGATACCCTATTGCGAGGTGGTTGTTGGGTATTTTTTATACGCGCTACACGCAAGTATACGTGATCCACAAGTAATATAATGATAAATCAGATATCGTTTTCACAGAGACAATAATTCATTTTTAATTGAATAAGTACCAATTTTATACTATCTCAGTTTTATCAAACTAACAATTAAAAGATATTTTTATAACTAAATCACTACTTTAACCAATCGCAACACTAACTCAAGATTTTCACAAGTTTTTGAGAATTAAGCCTACAACTTCACTTATTATTTCACTTCAGATAATATTCTTTTCTCCAGTTTATTTCAATTACTCCAGATTATTAATCAAGAACACTAAAGCAGATATAACCACCTCTCGATGCATTATACCCATACTCACTCGCATCCACAGATGATAGAATTAAGCAAGACACCCTAGATAACTAATTCACTATATCTCTATGTGAATTATAATTAAATAAGGTTTATAATCAAGTTTTTTATCAGATTACATATAGCGTAAAGGTATATCTCTATCCTAAACACGAATCATGAATTCCATCTATGCAAAAATCACAAACATATGTCACTATGGCAAATTCTAATCCCATATGTCCTCTCTCGATTTCATATGGGATAACAGATAATTATTGATCAGGCAATTATATACGTTAAGCACAACACATAGCAAGTAATCTGAGAATAACATCCATAAACTGAATTTAAGAATATTTAATCATCCATTACATAAAAGATCCGTCATAGGCTTAAGAAGGAAATTAGTTCATCATAGATAAACAAAATCCAACAATCCACATTATAGAAAACATTCTGATTATAAGATAAAAAGATAGAGAGAAAATAGACACTAGAGTTGTATCACCGCTCTCCACTCCGATCTTGCGTTCTTCGTGTCCAATTGATGCTTCAGTCCTCCGTGCTAGATCAATACTTCAATTCAGGCTTCTAGATCTGTATATGTGTGTCTATAGCAGCCTCTTCTATTGTCTTTTATATGCTCCCAGCCGCAAGACAAAGTAGTCCTTCTTTGCTGCAAAATTCTAGTCAAATAGGACACTGATGCAAAATCTGTAGTAGGCCCGCCCCGGCGGCACTTTTATTCTTGGCCATGCCCACCCCGGTGGCAGTCCACTTTCAGCTTACTTAATTTCGCACCCCCGCCTCAGTGGGGATTTTGGCTTGGAAATGCCCGCCCCAGCGGGGGTACACTTTCACCTAAAAATCTGCAATGTTGCCCTTTTCTTCCTGGTTTCTCATCAACTCCAATCCTGCACAAAATAACACAAAACCAGGTAAAATGATACCAAAATAACTTGAATGGAGCTAGAATCAAGCTAGAACGTATATCAATTTGTTGGTATAAAACCAACTTATCAGAGGTCTTATGCCAGCAATCTTGTGAAAGAAATATTTCTTCGCAATAAATCTCTTGTGAGTGATATACTACGTCTTGTGAAGGATTTGTCCTTCACTAGAGGCCATTTTTGGTATAGTGATTATCTTCATATATAACTTATTACACCCTAGCATACCCTTTGATATATCCTAAGGGTCTTAAAGGACATGTCAAAGTATTGTCAACATCGGGAAAAATCTTTGATCCCTTTTCTTATGTCTGTTTCTACCCTTGATATTTTTTGAATTGGTTTTATCTGAAGGGTGATTTTTTAGGAAAAGACCAACATACAATGTCGATGATTTTGACAAACATGATTTTACAGAGTCGCCAGTTGGTATGAGTGAAATGGTTGTACCAACTCAATCGAGTTTTGAAAGATTTTTGCAATATGACCCAATTACTGGACTCTGTTTAATTGGTCTTGGAAACTGAGATTTTATAGAGTTCGGGGGCTTGATTAAGCGCGGGGAAGGTGTTAGGCACACCCCGACTTCCGTGAAAACACGGTTACCGCGTC
Organism: Panax stipuleanatus; assembly: GCA_020205555.1. NCBI lineage: Eukaryota > Viridiplantae > Streptophyta > Magnoliopsida > Apiales > Araliaceae > Panax > Panax stipuleanatus. The sequence continues at coordinate 118,836,286 of CM035120.1, forward strand.
TTTTCAATTTTTCTAATCATTATGTGTGTGTGTGTGTGTGTGTTAATTGCAGTAATTGGGCCTAAGTGCTTTATTTGAAAGTAGTGTTGTGTTTCGTTGGACCTATATACGAAGGGTTTGATTATGAAAAGTCCTTTTTTAGACAAGATATGTAAGTGATGTTTTGAAAAGTAGTTTTCAAACTCTTTCGCTCGCATAGGAATTGAAGCCTTTTGATACTTCTATTTTTTATTCTGTATTCGGCTTGATTTGGATTTTATGGGAGATGTAAAGCATAAATAAATATCTACAAAAGTGTAAAAAAATGTGGCTTGAACTAAAAGTTATATATATATATATATATATATATATATTAAAGAAGTAAAAAATTTTAGATTTGAAGAAATCTCAAAGTGTACAGCGAGACGGGCTTTGAACCGCTTTTGTAGCTTGAAAACTACGTTTCCACCGGTTAAAACTTGATATGGTAGTATATATATACGTATACAAGTGTTTAGAAAGAAGAATATTGAAGTTTGGAACACTGTAGGTAGGGTTAAGAGCTGAAATGTGCGAAATTTCCTCTCTTTTTCTCTCTCTTTTTCTTTGCTGGTGGGGGGGGGGGGTCTTATTTATAGACCAGGGAGCCGTGGGTCTACCTACGGCAGACTCGGGTGGCCCGTGGGTCCTGGGGGTCCCGTCATCTCGAAGTACGTGCACTTCGACCAACGTGTTGTTTGCTTAAAACCTTCATAACTTTCAATCCGGGAATTCGATGGAGGCGTGATATACCTTTCCGTAAAGCCCTTTCTCAGAGCTAAACAATGACATGGGATTTATCCTTTTCCAAATCCGGGAAGACGGGTCCATGACCAGATCTTCAAGTCTTTGCAGTCCGTCCGTTGAGCTATCTTGTGTTGTTTTCACTCGGAATTGACGTTATGGTTTTGCATAACTTTTATGGCAGCGATTTAACTTGGAAAAATGACCGTTTTCCCTTCTGGGGGTTGTCTCCAAGGTTGATGGGGCTTTCGACTGTCTCTCGGTGTTGTCTCCGAGGTTTGATCCCAGCCAATTCTGTTCTATCTCAAGGTCATCTCCATGGATTGATTTGATAACCTGGGGATATCTCTAGGACTGATTTGATGCTTCGGGGTTGTCTCCCAAGGTTAACTTGATCTCCTAGGGTTGTCGTCGGGGTTTGACTTGATCTCCCGAGGTTGTCGTCGGAGGTTTGACTTGATCTCCCGGGGTTGTCGCCAGGATTTGACTTATTTTCCGGGGTTATCGGCTGGGGTTTGATTTAATTTTTTGGGGTTGTCGCCGGGGGTTTGACTTGATTTTTCAGAGTTGTCGCCAGGGGTTTTTGCTTGATCTAGACTTTCAGGGTTATCTCTCAAAGGTAAAAGACGATTTTGCCCTCTTACAGGGTTAATAACAAGAATGTAAAATTTTGAGTGTCTATAAGTATAACTTATCATTCATAAGATACTATGATGATCTCAAGTCTAAGGATCACTTGTACTACTATCATTACAGGAAATCCTATTGACATGCAAGTAAAACTCCATTAGGTATTCCTTAGTGTGCCACGTTCAGTGAACTTGTTCTCCAATAAGCACCTGCATACTTACTTTAGTGTCTCTACACAAATGATCATGAGATCAATCATCCTCATCCAATGAGCAAGCAACATATGTACTAATCTATCCGGATTCACTAATACCCTTTTTAGTAATTCAACGATTGGAAACTATTTTAGTTTTAAGCTATCTAAGAATTTAGATCTCATTAGCATGATCATCATCATGATTCTAAAAGTTTTTCTTAAAACTATGGATTTATCACATATTATAAAAACAGCACCATGTAGATAAATAAATGCATTTAATTAAATAATTCTTTTATTAATAAATGAATAAGATTGTTACAAAGTATATGCTTTATCATCAAACATGATTGGCTTGTGTGCATACTACTTTCATATAAGGGTTAAAATGAAGAAAGTTCGGGGTTGTCTCCGAGGTTTGATCCCAGCCAATTCTTTTCTTTCTCAGGGTCGTCTCCAAGGATTTATTTGATATCTCGGGGTTGTCTCTGGGGATTATTTATTGCTTCGGGGTTGTCTCCGAAGGTTATCTTGATCTCCCGGGGTTGTCGCTGGGGTTTGACTTGATTTCCCGGGGTTGTCGCCGGGGTTTGATTTGATTTCTCGGGGTTGTCGCTGGGGTATTGACTTGATTTCCCAAGGTTATCCCCGGGGGTTTTGGCTTGATCTAGACTTCCAGGGTTGTCTCTAGAAGTTAAAAGATGATTTTACCCTCCTGCAGGGTTAATAACAGAAATGCAAAATTTCGAGTGTCTACAAATGCCCCTCTTTATCATGTTTATGTATGCAATGGAATGAACAGGATAAAGATTGTTGGACACTGGAAGTAGGATACATGCAAATGTAATGCAATGCATAATATGCTATGTCATGCATGTTATATGCTCTTGTGGGGTTAGTTGCCACGAGTATTCTATCACTGACTGCTCCCGCCATTTCTGTTGGGGATGGAGTTGTAAATGATGGCTTCCACTGAAATCTCTTGAAGCCAACTCGAACGGTAGTTTGCAAAGCTTTTATCACTGAACTTTCTCGATTCCTACTCGAACAGTAGTTTGTAAAGCTTTCATCACTGAACTTTCTCGATGCCTACTCGAACGGTAGTTTGCAAAGCTTTTATCATTGAACTTTTTCGATGCCTACTCGAACGGTATTTTACAGAGCTTTCATCATCGAACTTTCTTGATGCTACATTGGGTTGAAGACAATGGTTTTGAAAATGTCTGTCTGTGCTACCAAGACTGATTCTATAAAACGTTGTAGAGAAGTTTTCAGGATCCATGCTGGGGAGATTTTTCTATGGCTGATACCACTGGACCTTTCTGAATTCGACTTTGGGGTTGTCACCAACATTCTTTGTCTTCAGATATGCTTTCTGCCTTTACCTCCACTGGGGACGTTTCTCTTCTGATAATTAACCTCATTGGGGATTCCTGATGCCTATTCTGGTGATAGTTTACACCGGTTTACATCATCGGATCCTTCTCGACGTTACGTTGGGGCTGTTGCCAACGGTTTGGATTGATGTCCGGTTCATGTCGACGTTTTTATCGGGGATAAAACTCTTACTATCTACTCGAATAGTAATTGAAAACGATTTGACCATCACCAAACCTCCTCGATGCCTACCCGAACGATAGTTTACAACGGTCGACTGAATTGATTTGATTTGATACCTACTCGAACGGTAGTTTACAGGGTTGACCATCATCGAATCTCCTCGATGCCTACTTGAACGGTAGTTTACAACAGTCGGTTGGAACTGATTTGATTTAGTGCCTCGGCTGGAGATTTATATAACAGATTCCATCATCGGTCCTCCCCGGAGTAAATATTTTTCCATGGTTTTCATCATCGGATCTTTTCGGATGCTACACTGGAGTTATCGCAAACGGTTTGCAATATCCGACACTTTGCCTTTCATTGAAGCAGTTCTCAACGATTTTTATCATCGTCTCTTTTCCGATGCTACGCTGGAGTTGTCGCCAACGGTTTGCAATATCTGACGTTCTTGATATCTCTAATGGGGGTATCATTCTGATAAGTTATACCCTCGACCAAATCTGGATATTTTGACGCATTCAAAAGTAACGATTCATGACACTGGACCTTCCTGATGCTTTGATAAAGGCAATTTTCACTAATCTCCATCATTGGCCTTATAAATACCACTTTAGGGCTCATACTAATGGCTTACATAAGGATCTTCTTTTGTCAGAAGTTCGGTACCCAAATTCAGGATTTCAGGCCTTTTTTGCTCAATCGCGCAACTTCTTTTTCCCTGATTTGACTTTTTAGCTTCCGGGAACTCCGTTTTAACCTTAATTGGACCAAATCGGAGGGGGTAGGGCCCACCTTAGGTGACCTCAGGTCTACTTGCGGTCGCCGCAGGTATAGTCTCGGCTCCCCGCGGGTCTATTTTAGTTCCCCCGTGGCTTTCACAAGTCATTTTCAAGTTAAACCATTTAGAAAATCCAAAAATTCTTCTTCAGATCTACCGAGTTCGGGCTGCTTTTTGCAAAATCCATTACCGTACAATCGTTCTGCACAACCCCGACAACGTTTACATCCTTTTCTTTTCAAGTTTTGACCGTTGGAACGTTAGATTTCATATAAAATGCTTCTAAAGTAAATTTAGCGAATATGCATGCTTATATGACTTGATAAAAATTATCAGACTTAGTAAATGTTTATATTTTACCATATTGAACGTATTGATGTGAAAAAACTATTTTCTGAGACAGTCAGTTGGCGCTCTTTTTTCTAGTTTATTCATCCTATTTGAGGACAAATGAGCCTGGATTTTAAAATAAAAATACACATGGTAATTTAGCTGCCATAGGGAGTTTGATTTTTATATTTTTCATATATATGAAATGCTCTGTATTTTGGGTTGGTGTGCTACTAAATGGCCATCTAGTCATGCTTATGTGCATACTGATAGTCCATTTTACAAAAGAGACTTTGGAGCAATTTTTTCACAAGCCGGAGCATTTAATGAACATACAGTTTTAACACTACTAGGAATGTATGTTAAACTAATGCATGCTTTAAGACTTAAATTATGCATGAAACAATGATTTAATTTTAATAAGCTGTAAGTTTGAAACTTACCTCACCCTTTCTGAGGTGATTTGGAGATTTTGTTCAAGATATAGATTCAGATATGCCGAGCAGCTCTCGCAGGGTCTCTGCAGGTGTGAGGAGGAGGAGAGCTTCTGATGTTCCTCAGCCTCGTCCAGTCCGACAACCTAGTAGGTTGATTGAGTCAGTGATTCATTTTATTCGGGTTGATAGGTCGGATGATGTGGACGAGGAGGAGGATGTCCTTATCGTGGATCCTGCTCCGGCTTTGACTACCCCGCGTCGAGAGCTTCCAGCTATCATCGTGACGATTCCAGATCTTTTGGAGGATTTGAGACGCTCCTTCGATCTATCTCCACGCAAATGAGGTAGCTGAAATTTTTATTCTGGAATTTCTTCCTTTCTCCATTTTTGGGCTAATGGCTTAATCTTGATTTGAAATTTGATGCAGGTTCTCAGCTTCACTCAGCCCAGGGGGATTTGGTTTAGCATTCATTCCTTCTACAAGACTCTCCATCCGGAGTACCAGGCCATCGTCAACTCTTGGGGTTTCGAGGCCTTCTTTTCTATTCCTCCCCGTCGTTGCCCTTGAGGTTATCTGCAGGCTTTATCTGAGCGCTGGTTCCACCAGACCCAGTCTCTCCACTTATTGGACTGTGAGGTTATGATGACACCGATGGACTGGCGGTTCATCACGGGGTTGGAGTTTACAGGTGAGTCGGTGCCTTTGGTGGCCGATATTTCACCTGCTGCCGTTCGATCCCTTTTGGGAGTTCCTGCTACTGCCTTCAAGGGTCAGACTATCCGCTCTGGGCCCTTAAGTGTGGATGCCACGAGTGGGGCTTTGATTGAGCTTCTGCCTGATGATTAAAGGGTTAGAGATCGCATTCTTCGGTGATTATTCTTAGTCGTCATCAGGAGTTATTTCATAACGGACAACTCCTCGACGGTCTCTTTTGCTCTTGTTAGCGCCACTTGGGATGTGGATCGCATCAGGGATTTTGACTGGGGCTCCTTCACCTTTGCATATTTTCTTCGTGGGATGTACCTACGCTCTGAAGGCATGACGGAGGCTTGGCTGGGTTTTTACCCCTTTCTACTGGTGAGTAATTTCTCTTTCACCTTACAATTTCTCTCATTTGGATTGCCAATCTTTATCACTGAGAACATTGGATCTTTGTACTTCCAGTTTTGGGCATATGAGAGGCTCCCTTGCCTACACCCGGATACTACTCTAGGTCTGGAGACCTATTCATGAGGACGGCGATGGCATTATTCCACCTTTACAAAGGTCCTTGTAGCAGAGGGATTTACTCATTCCCGCTTGAGTTGGAGCTATTTATCGCTATTATTATCACGTGGGTTCCTTACACCCCTGATTATATGACAGTCGATTTTGAGGATGGATTCTCGACCAGGGTAGAGTACATATTATTAACTCGTCGGATTCCTCTTTTGACTGATGCAGGCTGGGAGCTCTACTTGGGAGAGCGTGCTATCAGGAGCATCACAGGGGAGATTCGTATTCCATTTCTTCCTCCTGCTAGGTGACATTGGTCCCTATCTCAGCCAGTTGTAGACATTCCCATGATGGGCTTGGATGGTTTCACATTGTCAGAGGGCCCTCACACTAAGGAGGCATTTTATCACTGGTGGAGTCCTCGCACTATTGGAGCTCAGACCCACGCCACTCAATTCATGGTTCTTGGGTCTGTGATGATGACATACTGGATAGCCTGCATTCGAGAGCCTACTCACTTGGAGTAAATTACCAGTTTGACCAAATGATTGGATCAGGCACATTTGTTTAGCAGACACCTTGGCAGGGATCTTTCAGAGGCAGATTCTTTTGGTCCTTCCAGCTCCGACGCTGGCCCCATAAGTGGTCTATATTCTGGCAGTTTCACTGGTGCAGATCTTCCTCTCTATCGGCTCGACATCCCCTCTGGTAGAGATTTAGTGACTCGGGAGGAGTTACAGCAGGTTGATCGGCTGGGTGATATAGATATCATAGATTTCTTCTGATATGTTTCTCGCTATATCTTTTGATAGGCCTCTGTTAGTTGTTGGGCGGCTGTGCCCCATTTCTCGTTATCTCTTTTGATTGGCCTCTGTTAGTCATTGGGCGGTTGTGCCCCATTTCCCTATACTTTTTATATTTGTATTTTAGTAGTAGACAGAGATGATGCTTTTATTAGACAATGTATTTAGAAATGTATGATATTTCCTATCTATTACATCCTATTGTCATTTAACATTATCATCTATTATGATGCATGCATCATGTCATGGATATGCATTCATATAGGTGAGTTTAGCATTGACCCCTGAATGGTCTCATGATACAGTTCTACAGATGTCTTCATCTACCATCAGCCGGATTGAGCATATGCCACCCACATTGATAGCCTCTTCTTTGAGATCATGGTATGACAGTTTGCCTCCCAAAGATAGGGAAATAGTTGATCAGATGTTAGGGCATTCCATGTCCATCTTTTCTTTCTAGGTACCACTGGGCTTCATAGATAGCATGCTATCGTGTTGGATACCTGAGTGACAGGTTTTCAGGTTCGGTGTCTACGAGCTGACTCTTACGTTAGAGGAGTATGAGCGCATTACTGATTTGCTATTGGATCTGCCTTTTGCTAGGATAACCATTAGCGATATGAGACGGCAGTTTATGACCCTGACTGGCTTGCGGTGTAGACTAATCACGGATGAGATCATTTCAGGGCATGTGGTGTCCTTGGATTTCTTGATTGATCGATCTGGCTTGCTGGACAGCTATACACGATATTCAGGAGACTTTACTATCACTGTAGGGGAGTGGCAGATTGCTCGCGTAGATATTTTGTTGATGTGCATCACAACTTACTTGTATATTCCACTGTATATGGACCATTTGGACATTGGGCTGATCACAGTGGTTTGCGCTCTCAGAGAGGGTTGTACCATCTTACCCATGATATTAGCGGAGACCTTGAGGTCGGCCACATTTTGCCATACCCATCCTATGGGGTTCTTCAGGGGGAGTGCTGTTTTATTATACGTGTGGTTTATGACACACTTGAGACCTATCAGCACCTTTAGACATCACGGTTATTATTTTGCTCATGAGATAGCCATGTCCTATTCTTTTCAGCCGCCTGAGTGTACAGATGTGGCATCTTGGTCGGATTTTTTGATGACGATCGAGGATCCCTTTACAATCTTTTCATGTTCAGGACTCAGATCTCCTTATAGCTTCATTACTCATACAGTGGGCATGTATTATCTACCCCTGGCTGGTCTAAGAGGGGTGACCACATATCATTCACTGGCTGCCATTGGACAATTAGACCAGTTTGAAGACATTCACCACTTTTTTGGGGCTATGGATCAGCAATTATCAGCTTTATCTCTGTCAGTATATGATTTGACAAGGATTTATGATTGTTGGACTCATCACGAGAGGGCTGATTTTTTGACTGGTCATCTGGGTCGTTCTTTAAAGTACTCTGCATGGCTAGAGGCAGACATTGCATCGGCCGTGGTTGTTCACTTGGAGCCGAGTATTAATTCTGATGAGGAGGAGCCTATGGAAGACCCTGATTCTCCCACCGAGGATGAGTTATTTGTTGGTTTTACAGCAACTTTGGTCAGTGACACCCCGAGCACTTCTACTACTGCAGACCAATCTCTTATAGATTCTTTAGCTCGGATGACCTTTGAGAGGTATCAGGCTAGAGCACTGATGTTGACAGCCCTTTCTGGCAGGGATGCTGCTTTTATCGAGAGAGACGATGCTCGAGCCACTCGAGACACAGCTTTTATCGAGATAGATGATGTCCTAGTTTCCCGGGATGCTACTTTTATTGAGCGGGATGAGGCTCTAGCTGCCCGGGCTGATTCTATTGCTGATAGTACTGTACTTAGATCCTACACATAAGGCATTATTGTAGATATAGGTGTATTGATAAATGATTATGGTATCACTATGCAGATGGCTGTGGATTTTCTAGCTCGCACGGAGACCTTAGGGCAGAAGCTTACAGATGCACCTCCATCTTCTGAGAGGGATGCCATGTTGGACTTGCTATCCCGTTTATCAGCGGGTTTATAGACTAGCTTTCATTTTCCTGCATAGACTAGGTCAGCCATTTTTGTCATGTACAATATACATTGTATATATTAAACAGTATTATATGGCAGAGAAATATATTTTGATTCACTTCCCTTTTGGATATATTTTATCATTGCTGAATGATTACCACTTCTTTCATGACTTGTTGTCTTGATGTATCATGAACTTTTCCTTGATGGATTGACATTGAGATATCATAGAGTATCTCAGAAGGGTCTGTTGATCTGGGAGGTTTGATAGTATTTGGGTTTTATATAAGGTTTGGTGTCTTGGGAATGGTTTTCAAAAAGTGTATTTTTTTTTCTTGAAGGTTCGACCGCACCATAAATGATTGCCTACATACTCCTATGTTGAGAGAGATCATGCCATTTGTAGTTTAGGCTTGACCTGAATGGTTGAAAAGTGTTTATTTGGGTTTGAGCTTGTTTGAGTTTTGGAATTTTTGTTTGGTTTGACCGCACCATAGATGGTTGCCTACGTACTCCCGTTGTTGAGGAAGATCAGGTCATTTGTAGTTCAGGATTGTTGTAAAAAGCTGATTAGATTGATTGTTGATGTCTTTTTCTTTTTTCACAGGACCCGAATGGCGATTTGCAGGTGTCTCAGACATAGTACCTCTTCACGGTGTCTAAATTGATAAGCTGGGGAAATTCTTTCCCATCCACTTCTTGCAATATGATGGCTCGTCCAGTTAACACTTCTTTGACAATGAATGGGCATTCCCAATTAGGGAAAAACATTCCTTTGGCTTCATCTTGAGTGGTAAGGACTTTCTTCAACACCAAATCATTTTCTTTGAATTGTCGAAGCTGGACTTTCTTGTTGTATGACCGAGCAATCCGTTGCTGATGTGACGCCCCCAAATCCACGTTCCTTCGAAACCTCGGATTCGGTGCAGTCACGATACTACTAACGCCAAACTATTATATCTTTTATTCATTACTAAAAGAATACATCTTTACTTATTACAATTTAGAATATAAATTCTATTTATATCCAAGATCTCATCTTTACATCATGTTCGATGTTACTAAAATGCGGAATAATTTAAACTTTTTCAATCCTCCTTGAATAAAATCTTTTATTGATTTCATAACTTGAATCAATTACAACTCTTGAATCAATTATAAAATATGATTCATTATATTTGAGTTATCGTATAACGTTTACAACTCGACTTGATATCCTCTATGTATTAACTAATACATCTTTACAACATAACCTGTATTAAACAGTGTAAACAACTATCAAGTAATACTTCTAGAATCTAAACAGGGTTCAAGCAATAATCTAAATAGTACTTCTTCAATTCGATACTATCTATCTTTATCAATCAAGAAGCACGAAGTCTTTATCGTAAGTCTTTAACCTGCAAAAGTGGTTATTTGCAAGAGTGAGCTCGACAGCTCAGCAATTCTAACAGTTTTCATGCATCACATAGCATACAACATTATACTCAGTTCATGCATTTATAAACAATTTATATTTACTACGCATGTTACTTTTCACATAACAAGTATATCATCAAAGATCAACTTTCAATCTCATTTATATCTCATATACAATTCATATATAAGTTCGCATTATCACAGCATAATATAATTCAACTAACAGTTATTGAATTCATATATCAAATAGGAACTGAAAGACTTGTCTGATTCGTAATTTAACAACTACGACTTAACTGCTTAAAGCTATCTGCACTTCGTGTATTCCTACACAGTTATATAATCATGGATTTACATCCATCAGTCATACATTTCATATGCTCTTAATAGAATAACAATTCGTATATCGTTTTCTAATCTTGGTTTCGTTTCACTCTATCTTAGGATAACCACGATGTTACAACATCATACCTTCATACTTATTCTATAGAAACCATTCCATTTCGGTCCTTAGGGTCCTTAAGGAAAATAACTTAGGACCAGACAGTTAACAAACTGCTCTTGGCAGCTCTGCAACACGGCGCGGCGGCGCGGCAATTTAGCTTGGGAGTGGCGCCGCCGCGCGACTCCCTGCCAGAACCAGAACTTAGATTTCATAAACTTAGTTTGGTCCTAACATATCATGCATTCTGATATATATTATACACACACATTAAGTAGGCATGCTCGTGCTTATACTACACATGTATACTTAATCACATAGTCTATGCTTTTGAAATTCATTTTCTCGAATATGCGTGCATAGGTGAAATCCATGTTTCATCACATGATGCTTATGTCAACATGTCTATAGGCATAATGAATCCTAATATACATGCTCGTATGATCATAATATAACTCACTCCGTGTTTGATGCTATCATCGTACACATTCTAAACTTTTCATAAAAATCGCTTTAAGTCAACAAAGGTAACTAAGTATATGCAAAGTACCTCGTAGTCATGACTCTCACGTATTAGAACACATACATAAGCCACTTTTACATGCTCAAATGATCAGAACGTGGACATCCTATATATACGTCCAAAAACTCTAAGTTTGTCTTTTGAAATCATTTTTAATTTAAAGATTGTGTTCTAGTGTATGCTCAATACCTTCGACTCACATATCATGCATATCTAAACCATATAATCATGCTTAAAAAGTCAGAATATAAACATGACTTATATACGCCAAAATTCATTTATAAAACCTTAAGTTTTCATTAAAAACTCCACTACAACAAGGTATAATTGTTTACTATTAGCCAAGGTAATTAATCAACAACTACCTTCATACCCATTGATGCACATAACCAAGATACTTACACATGTCTCAAAAGTCCAACTCAAAGAACACAAAATTCGTCAAGTCTCATTTTCAAAACTTTACGTTTTCTTTTAGGAAATTATGTTAAACCAACTAATACAACTCACTATGTGCATGACAACCTTAGTACACATGTCAGACCCCTTTATGAAATTATTAGAGTCTAACTAGTATGCTTAACCAACCAGAAAACACAAAATCACCAAGAGTTTCTGCAGAGGGCGCGGCCGCGCCCCATTTGTACTAGGGAGACGCGCGGCCGCGCGTCCCCGTTTCCAAACCAGAAGCTTTACTGCTAAAACAGAGCTTCAGCTAATCCTTTTCTTACTTCATGTAACAAGCTTGAAAGCCATCATATTGTATCTATAACATATATTTAGACTCTACTTAACATGTTAACATCGTCTTACATATCAATTGTTCACTAATTCATGAAACCTCTACTAATTTATCAAATTCAAGACTAAAAATTCAAAGTTAAAGTTATACCTCTTGGAGCCTTGAATTACTAAGCTTGCTTCCCAAATCAGTTTTCTCACATAACTCTCATCACCATATTCTCTATATCAACTTAGCAATAAATTCAAGTAACTAGAATTGTGAAGGGAAGGGTCTCTATTTATAGAAAAACTCTTACCCAATTCATAGCTTTGCCCAACAATTTAAACCAAAGGAAAGAAGGAGAAGATGATGGGCAAAAAGGAGTTGGTGAAGCATACTATTTGAGCCACTCCCCCCACCATTATTGAAATCATTGCCTAGCTATCACCAACCTCTTGCTGGCCCTTTTTAATTTTCAGCAATGTGAACTGTGATAGGCCAAAGGCTATTCACGTGTATGAAGAAAGAATGACACTCAATTTGGGACACTCTCTCTTAAAACTCAGCATTTAGTAAGATGGGTGTAAGCATACTAAGTTTTATTTCTTTTTGGACTATACAAGTCACACTTTAATACTTAATGTTGCCACATCAATATTAGTTATGGTCACATATACACCACTCTTCATAAATGTACACCCATATATAAACAAGTATACTTATAATTTAAATATACATCAATACGTATTATAATGTAACTCATGTACATTGTTTTAACTTAATTAATATCTTAATTGGACTAGATATAAAATAGTTGAGTATTCTCATACCATAATTTTCCATAAAATTATTATCATAAACATACTCAAATATTATAATGATAATTAATATCAACCATTCATTTTCTTCTAATACTTCCAATTAAATCCCCTTGATTTAACTTCATTATTTATGCCACACAAGGCATAATTATGTGAATTTAGTACTTAATAGTCCACAAGTTTATAATAATATAATCTCCTAAAATAATATTATACTCAATGTTACATCTTATAATATGTTCATAAAGATATATCATTACATTACTAATTTACATGTTCTCTATTATAATCAATCTATTACCCTCCTATGGGTAATACCCAATGGTCAAAGAGGAGTTGGTGGCTAACTCCACCAACTACTACTATTCATGGTCCTTCCTCATCATTACACCTTATAACATGCTCATGGTGTAATTACATTTCTTATTATATGCTTTCTTAGCAACAATGTAGTAATTGAATTAACAAACTCTACACACCAATGTATTGCATCTATTCATTATCAAGCTATTATTCTCCTATGGTTATTACCCAATGGCAAAAGGGAAGTTGGTGGCTAACTCCCACCAACTACCACTATTCATGTACCCTAACCACTTAATTGACCATTATTGCTCTCACATGGACTAACTTGCAAGCTTATATCTAATAACTTAATATTATTACCATATGGTATGATAGGGTCACACATACACCCAATCATATAATCCATGTACATTTGACAATACCGAATATATTTTAATTGAGTAGTGTCACACCCCATTATTGTAACTTTATTATTACACTTAATCATGTAGTTTCCGATATTATATAGTTTTTCTTGAAGTGTCACACTTCATTCCATATTATATAGATGTATCTACTATATAACTTATAATTACACATCATTGCACATAGGAATTTATTCATATAATAATAATAAGTAATTCCATTAATTATTCATTCATTAATTTATTTAATGAATGTTTATTCCACCACTTTGCCACACTAGGCATATCTCACAAGCTTACCTTAAGCTTATTATCACTCCCATCACACTTTAATATTCTTTTAATATAAGGTTTGTGTGACACATGCACTTTAATGCTAAATTATTTAGCTACCTTGAACAATTATATGTATAATCTTTACACTAGAATAATTAATATTTACTCTATTAATTATTATAAAATCTACGATAAAATAATAACTTAAGTTATTTAATATATTGAAATAACTTAGTTTTCTTTCATTAATAAACTTTCTTGAAAATACATTAGGAATTATGTATTTTGCCATAACATAAAATATTATGTTTTCTCCAAATAAAGATATTCATTGTTAGAAAATAATTTACTTATTGTCTCAAGATATTATTCTTAATATAATATCTACTAAAATAATTACATGTATGGCACATGTACATACATTATATATAGAAAATAGGTAATAAGTTTATTTTCTATTATAATAATTTATTTCCACCAATTTATTTATATATAGCAAATATGTTTTAATGTATTTACTATATTAATTAATCACACTTATTACATCATACCAAAAACATATAAGGTAATATTATTATTCAAAAATAATATTTCCTCCTTTATTAAAATAATTCAATATTAGAATTTATTTTAATATCCTTTATAATAATTATTTCTCTTTCTTTTCTATAAATTGTTCCCAAAACAATTTCTTCAAATATTTATTTAAAGATATAATGATTTCCATTTCTCTTTAATAACGTATATATATCTATTAACGTTATTTGTACATTAGACTTTCACACATATTACCATTCTAAGTAATATATAGAAGGTACTAATTATAATCATATATTCAACATATATATTAATTCACTCCTTTACTTAAGTAAATTAAACCTTGTACCATATTACCTTAGTTAATTAAGGTTCAATATTCACATTATATTATTCCATAATATAACTCTCAACTTAAATTAACCAATATTTATTCTTATTAGTTAATTCCTTAACTAACTCATGCTTCACTATCCAAACCTATTCACGGATAGCTTAAGTGCTATTAATAACCTATATTATAAACATACGAGTTATTAGTACACATACACAAGAATATGGTGATTATACATTAAGGATATTTAATGTCACCAACTTACTATGATAAAATAATTCTATAAATTATTTAATATCGATAGGAATTTATCCACTTCCTTTACCTCAATTGAATCGTCTCTAAAATAAATAACAAATATATATTAATAATATATTCATTAATCACAAAAACACATATTACATAGTCCATATTACCTTATGTAATATAATACCACATACCTCATATCACATATATATCTTTTTATTCGAACCCATCTCACGGTTTAAGAATTTTATTTATTAAATCCTTATTTAATAATTTCTGAAAATCCGGGTTCTTACAGCTGATATAATTGCCCATGAAAGATGGTTGTAGCTCTTTTCTCATCTATCAAAAATAACTGGTGGTACCGCTCTTACAACCACTGGTCTTCTTCCATTTGAGCATCTATTAACACCCTCAATGACTCCATTTCTACTTCTATGAGGAGTACTGATTCCATACCATAGACTAATGAGTAAAGTGTAGCCCCAGTAGAAGTGCGCATTGACGTTCTGTAGGCTAGAAGAGTCGGAGGCAATAAGTCAGGCCATCCCTTGTGATTTATGGACATTTTTTGTATAATTTTCTTGATATTCTTGTTGGCTGCTTCAACAACACCATTCATGTTGGGAAGATAGATGATGGAATTAAGATGCTTGATCTGAAACTTGCTGTATAATTCTTTCATCATCTGGTTGGTTAAATTCTTGGTATTATCTGATATGAGCACCTCTGGTTGTCCATATCGACAGATTACATTGTTTATGAAGAAACCAATGATTACCTCTTTGGTGACTTTGGGAAAAGAGGCAGCCTCTACCTATTTGGTGAAGTAGTCAATCATGGTGAATATGAATCGATGATCATTGCTAGCTTTGGGTTCTATTGGCCCAATCACGTCCATTCCCCACATGGAAAGGGTCACGACAAACTCATGCAGTGTAATTCGTTCGGAGGTGAGTTCATAACGTTTCCATGGACTTGGCATTGATAACATCTTTTAACATAATCATCACAGTCATCTTATAGAGAGATCCAGTAATGCCCCGTTCTCAATACCTTTCTTGCAAGTAAAGGACCGCTCATGTGTGGACCACACACTCCGCCATGGGCTTCATCTAGGAATCTTTGGGCTTGATCTTTATCTAGGCATCTTAAAAGGCCTATTCCAACATCTCTTCTATAGAGTGCGTCTCCGCTCATATAGAATTTCATAGCCATCTTATAAATCCACTTTCTTTCAGCTTGACTTGCCCTCGGCGGGCGTAGATCCATCTCGCAGATATTCTTTTATATCTTGGTACCAAGGCTGTTTGATGGGAGGTATTTCATCTGATACTTCTCCAATGTAATTCCTATATTCCGGGGCCTTTTGGCTTGCAAATTTGATGTCAGGAATTCCCATCCTATCATATATGTGGATCAATGAAACCAATGTTGCCAATGCATCACCAAAGTCATTTCTACTTTGAGGGATATGGATGAAGGTTATTTCTTCAAACTCCATGACTATCTTTCTTGCCAATGATAGTGCAGCAAATGCAATTATTTGGTATGATACGCCCCGGTGGTTTGTTTGATAACCAACTCAGAATCCCCAAAGACCAATAACCGTTGGATACCCATGGATTAGGCCAGTTTCAATCCCATTATACAGCCTTCATACTCAGCTGTGTTATTGGTGTTGATAAACTGCAGCTTGATGGCCATAGGATACTATTCTCCTATGAGAGATACAAGAAATGCCCTGTTCCAACACCTTCCATGTTTACGGCTCCATCAAAATACATTTTCCAATATTGGACTGTATTTTCTCGAGGGACTTGTTGAATTGTCATTATCCTATCATCCAGGAAATAAGTTTCCAAGGGTTCAAAATTCCCTAATGGTTCTTCAGCCAATTGATCCGCAATTCCTTGACCTCTAATAGACTTTTGCGTCACGTAGATGATATCGAACTGTTGGAGGATCAATTGCCATTTGGACAATCAAAAATTTAATATGGGCTTACTGAATACGTACTTCAGAGGATCCATGCGGGATATCAGATAGGTTGTGTGCCCATGAAGATAATATTATAACCTCATGGCAGCCCATGCTAATGCACAAAAGGTATTTTAAATCAAAGTGTACTTCTGCTCGACGTTACTGAATCTTTTGCTGAGGTAATAGATAGCTCTTTCCTTGTTTCTATCATCCTTCTGCCCAGCATACAACCCATAACATTGGCATTGATTGACAGGTACATAAATAGGGGAACCTCATCTCTTGGGGGTACCAAGACAGGGGCTTCAATCAACTGCTTCTTGATGGAAAGGAAGGATTTTTGACAATCTTCATTCCACTTCATAGAGGAGTTTTTCCTTAATAACTTAAATATGGGTTCACACGTTGCCGTAAGTTGAGAGAAGAACCTACTTATGAAATTGATTCTCCCCATGAATCCCCGTATTTCCTTTTCTGTTCGGGGCACGGGCATCTCGGTGATTGCTTTGATTTTGGAAGGATCCAGTTCAATGTCTCTGTTGCTCACTAGAAATCCCAACAACTTTCCTGATTTGACACCGAAGGCACATTTGGCCGGATTCAGCTTTAAGTCATACTTGCGCAACCGGTTGAAAAGCTTTTTGAGATGGCTGATGTGGTTGTCTTCCTTTAGGGATTTGACAATGATATCATCCATATAGACCTCTATATCTTTGTGCATCATGTCTTGAAAAAGGGCCATCATGGCTCGCTGATAAGTGGCACCGACATTGATAAGGCCGACAGATAATCTTTTATAACAAAAGGTTCCCCAGGGAGTAACGAAGGATGTTTTCTCCTTGTCCTCTTCAGTAACCATGATTTGATGATACCCGGTGAAACAGTTAACAAAAGAATTCATGCCATACTTCGTCGTGTTGTCTATTAGTATGTGGATAAAAGGTACTGGGAAGTTGTCCTTGAGACAAGCCTTGTTCAAATCCCGGTAATCCATGCATACTCGTACTTTCCCTCCAGGCTTAGGCACACGAACTATATTGGACAGCCACTCAGGGTAAGTTGATACCATGATGATGTTGGCTTTGAATTGCTTCATAATTTTTTCTTTGACTTTCAGACTCCACTCAGGTTTCAGTCTCCTGAGTTTCTGCTTTACTGGCTTGAATCCCTCTTTAATGGGTAGTCAATGAATGACAATATAATTAGACAAACCAATTATATCCTCATGTGACCATACAAACACATCATGGAGTTAAGTTAGAAGGCTAATCAGGTCTTTTATTTGGTTTGGGGTAAGGCCCATGCCTATCTGGATTTCTTTAGGGTTTTCTAAGGTTTCGATATTGACAGTGATGGTTTGATCAAGGTTTGGTTTGGGTTTGTCTTCGACCCATTCTTTGATCTCCTCGGGCACCTCATAGTCATCTATCTCCTCTTGATCAATCCCCATTAAGTCAAAGTTCATCTCTATATTAAAGTTGTAGTCATTGTGAAAATTTGGCATCTCATCAACAAGGCCAAACAAATCCAACTCTAGAGTCCTAAAAACGAAATGCTTTCACTTAATATAAGAAACTGTTTGATCATATAAAGCATTAGCAAAAGCATGACAAAAAGTAACTGCTAGTGTTGCTCAACAAAATAAGCAGGAAATAAAACCACACTTCAGGGCAAATGGACTTTATGCCCTTTTACCCTTTTTGATTGATGCATGGAGTGTTGCTCCAATTGTCTAGAGTCAAGTCCCCATTAATAGGGACAATAAAGGGGTTGTTGTTGTCCATCTCTTCTTTGATGATGACTAAGATAACATTTTTGTCAAGGTCGGCATTCCCCTCTGGGACACTCCCTTCAGCTCTGTTCATAAAAGGGATCGTGAGTTAATCTTCTGCAGAGTCATCATCTGGGATATTATTGTTCATTCCCTCAGTATGCACCAGAAAATACATCTTGGCAAATGGGTCTCGTCCTCCCCGTAGGAACCTTTCCTTCCCTTCTTTGCTTTCTTTATCAGGCTTTGGGACTTCTTTTTCAATAATCGATTTAGTCTTAGGAATCAGCATCCTAGAGATTGCAATAAGAATTTTCCTTATAGGCTTCACAAATCCTGCATATGTGAGGTTTGGTAGCAGAATTGTAGAGGAAGGAACCGGTGGATGATTATGAGGATTCCAGTTGTTTGATCTGGAGGAATAGCCTAATCCAACCTTCCCTGTATGGCTAGGGATTTGAACTGGACTTTTGATTCCTTGCTGACTCTTTCCTAACCCTTTTCTAGGGCAGAAACCTAAGGATATCATTTCTTGACCAACCGTCATTATTTCGGTGGAGACTCTTGGCTTTAAGTCTGGTATCCCAATAGGTAGGTATTGAGTGCTACTCAGTTTAAGAGCTTGAAAACTGACAGCCTCAATTCCTTCATCAAGACTGGTCACATGTATATCGCTTTGTATATAGACAGGAGATTCTGGTTTGGCATTGACAATTACCAGATTGTCATTAATGATGTACTTGACTTGTTGATGAAGGGTTGACAGAACTGCTCTAGCCATATGGATCCACGGTCTTCCCAACAGTAAATTATATCCTGTGGTAATGTTTAGTACTTGGAAGAATATGTAGAAAGTATAGGGACCAATCTCTAATGGAAGTTCAATTTCTCCTACAGCCTCTGGCCGAGATCCATCAAAGGCCTTTATAACTACATAACTAGTCTGGATTCGATTTGGATTAATCTTCATTCTTTCCAATGTGTCATAGGGACTGATGTTCAGGGATGATCCTCCATCTATCAATACACCTCCGACCACATATCCCGAGGACATCGCTGCTATGTGCAATAACTTGCAATGACCAGTCCTTTCCACTGGTATGTCATCATCAGTGAAAGATATCACATTAACGTTGAAAATGTGCTCTATCACATGATGAAATTTCTCAATATCTACCGTCTTTGGCAGATGTGCTTCATCCAGTACTTTCACTAGAATCTTACAATAATCTTTCGAAGCAAATCCAAAATGAATACCTTACGGGGTGCCTCTTTTAATCTTTGCACCACTTTGACTTCATTATGTCCCATCTTGTTAAGGAATTCTTCAATTTTCTCCTCAGACACTCTTTACTTGTCTTTAATGACTGAGTTGATTACTCGTTGGGGCAGGTACAGTGGATTTTCCTTTGATATAATAGTAATGTGGTTTAATGTTGATCCTTCATCTTTCCTATAGTTCCATGGGACTCTCTTTAGGATGACTATAGGATATTGCATTCTGAATGGCAATATTAAAGGTTTGGGTGCAGCCACTTCACAAGATTCTTTCCTTCTTGGGCCCCTTTTCCCTGAAGTATCAAGGGCATTATGGCTAGATCCTTCTCACAGGAAATGATAGCCACTACTTCTTTCAGATTCCATGCAATGGGAAGAAAGATTGCTTCCTCACCAGATAGCCATAATATTGGTTTGCTTTCAGCAGCTCACCGCTTTCAATTAGATTTTGAATTAAGTGACAAAGTCCCCAACAATCCTCTGTGTCATGACTATACGTGTTGGAATGATATTGACAGATCCTATCAAGATTAAATTTCCTGGATTGAGGGTCCACTGGGGGTAACAATTCTGTGACTTTCCCCTCGTTGATCAACATTTGGAGAATTTCTTCCATAGGTTGATTCAAATGAGTAAAATTCCTTTTGAAGGAGAACTCCATGTTAGCTTGAAACTTTTCTTCCCTAGCAACCTTGTCCACCCAGGGTTCATGCTCATGAAATCAGTAATGATCTTTCATAGCAATGGGACTAATCTTAGGCGTAGGAAGATTTGCTTCTCACTGATTGGTCTGATTTATCAATTGTCGCGTTATCTGATGTTGATAAACTACCAGCTCTGCCAGTTGACCAATCTGCTCTTTAATAGATTTGATTTCTTGTTCTCTCAGAAACTGCATTTCTGAACATTCCCAATTGTCCGACGTATCCTTGTTTACTGGGGAGGACTCCTCGACGTACCGGAGGTATTTGAAACCTTCTCTGTTTCCCATACTGATTATATTGACGCCCTCCTCATTGTGTTAAGGCAGAGGATTATCTTTAACATGCGGTTGTTCTGGTGTTGTTACCATAATCTCCCCACTATCTATTAGGTCCTGTATTTTGTGTTTGAGAGACCAACAATCTTGGGTATCATGGCCCAAAGCTCCAGAATGATAAGCACATTTCTTGCTTAGATCAAAATTCCATCCACTAGGATTAGATGGAGGAAGGAGTTGAACAATCTTCTTTTGTGTTGTCAGAAGATTTAGTACATTTTCCAGTGATTCCCCCAAGGGTGTGAATGTTCTTCGACGTTTAACTTCTCCGGTTTTTTGAAACTGAGGATTTGAAGGTTGTGCAGAAGTTGGGATAGGGGAATAATTTCTCATTTGAATAGGCGAGTTTTGACTGCATCTCTGATTTTGTCCTTGAAGAATCAAGGATACATCCTCCTCTTTCTTTTTATAGACTATCCGAGGATTATTCCCATAACTTCCAGTTTGAATGTGCTCGGCCACGGCCTCCAAAGCAGTAATGTCTTTGATCTTTCCGGACATCAATACCAATTCATCCATTTCTCCGTGCTTAATCATATCTAAGAATGATTTTCCTATGCCCGCTAGGACCCTCTCATAAAATGGAGCTTCCTGTATATCAATGAATGTCATGACCATTTCTGTTTCTGTCATTGATGGAATGACTTGAGTATCCAGGCGTCTCCATCGTTGGGCATATTTATGGAAAGATTCATTGCTTTGCTTCTTAACCTTGGTAATTTGATACTTGTCTGGAGCCATTTGTGATTGGAAAATGTATTGATTTTGGAAGGCATCTCCCAACTGTGGATTTTGGAATTGTCCAGTCGGGCATACCATGCTCTAGCTTCCCCTGTAAAACTTTTCTGGAACAACTGCATCCTTAGTTTCTCATCTTCAGCATAGGATCCGAGTTCTCCAATGAACACTTTCAAATGAGTGTAAGGATCTCCTAATCTGTCATACTTTTCAAAATCAGGGATCTAAAACTTGTCTGGATAACGAGCTCCTGGAAAGTTGCAGAGATCTGAGTAATTTACACTCCCATAGACTCCAATCCCTTTAATCGACCAGATGGTTTCTTCCATTTGCTGGACCTTCTTTCTAATGTCACCAATTTCTCGATCTTCTTTGAGATTGGTGATTTCAGGGGTTTTGTTGGTTTTTTCATTAGTTTGTGGTTCAAGGTCCTGAACTTCCTTTTCTTACTTTTTGTCCGTATCCTAACTGCCACCTTGTGTGGATGACTTTGTTTGAACGAGTATTTATTTACCCTGAATACTTTTGTTTTGTTCTTTTAGGAAAATAGACAATTCTGCATCTAATTTTTTAATCCTTCAAACTCTTCCCGAGATACAGGGGTGGATTCAAGTTGGGCACTTGCAGCCATGCGTGAAGATGGGCTTAGTGCCTTTTTTGCCTTTGATCTGGTAACGAGATCAATCTTTTCCTACAATAAAAGTAGGTATGTTAATTTTGATAAATATTAACAGGATGCATGCTATGTAATGTGTCATTTTTCGAGGTTTTTTAATCTGTTCCTGTAAAATAGCTGTTAGTTGTTTTACTGACGGGATAGCAAGACAAGATTTAATATCTTTGCAAAAATAAAATTTGATAGGGAATGGAATGTATATTTACATTGATAATTACATGGAGTTTGAAATTTACAATGAATTTACATGGAATTTAAATGGGATAGGCATGCAGGGACTCCCCTTTGGATTTGGTTTATCAGAGGCTGACCTATCTTAGGCTAGTCTCGCGATTTTTTGGCATAAAGGTCCCTAGATCATCGTAATTTACTAGATTAATTCGTTCTTTCAATTGGAGCAGATCTGAGTGGCGCCTTTCCCGAGCCTCACAAGATTAGTCTCCTTTGAGTCCAGTAATCAAACGCCGATGGGTTCGCCTCATGGTGGAGGAATCACACAACATAAATTCACATACAACGTGTCTCACCGTATGAAATGATGACATTGTGCGAAGCACTAATATAAAGCACAGTAACACATTTATTTACATCCATTCAATATAAACACAACAATCACTCACACGTAGATAAAAAAGGAAATTTTTGAAAAGATTTGAAGTGCGGCTTAAGCCCTCTACTGTCCCCAGCAGAGTCGCCACCTGTCGACGCCAGGAATTTTTTTTGATCCCTTTTCCTATATTTGTTTCTACCCTTGATGTTTTTTGAATTAGTTTTATTTGAAGGTGAATTTTTAGGAAAAGACTGACATACAATGTCGACGATTTTGAAAAGCTTGATTTTACAGAGTCTCTAGTTGGTATGAGTGAAATGGTCGTACCAACTCAACCGAGTTTTGAAAGATTTTTGCAATATGGCCCAATTACTGGAATTTTTTAATTGGTCTTGGAAACCGAGACTTCATAAAGTTCGGGGGCTTGATTAAGTGGGGGGAAGGTGTTAGGCACCCCCCGACTTTCGTGAAAACATGGTTACAGCGTCTTTTCAATTTCCCTAATCATTGTGTGTGTGTGTGTGTGAATTGCAGTAATTGGGCCTAAGTGCTTTATTTGAAAGTAGATATGTGGTTCGTTGGACCTATATACGAAGAGTTTGATTTAATGAAAAGTCCTTTTTTAGACAAGATATGAAAGTGATGTTTTGAAAAGTGGTTTTCAAAACCTTTCGCTGGCATAGAAATTGAAGCCTTTTGATACTTCCATTTTTTATTATGTATTCGGATTGATTTGTATTTTATGGAAGATGCAAAGCATAAATAAATATCTACAAAAGTGTCGGACCTCTTACAGGCATGAAAGCCATCGAAGTGATTCGAGCACCACAAACCACAATTTCATTATGTCAGGGCCTTAAATTAGTATCCCAGTTTTAAGGCCCATGGTTACATTTACAAAGAGGCTTGCAAGCTGTATATACAGTTGGATTTTGTCCATTATGGGAATCGGATCCAAATCCATATGATTAATCAGAGATCCAATGATTCCTAGACTCACACAATATTATCAAAAAGCTTTCACGACATATATATAGAAATAAAATGCAAATTACAATGTAACACCGCAAAACAAATGATTCATCAGTTAAATCCTTGCATGCGCGTAGCCAAGCTTCCTGTTCCCTCTAGATACAGATCTAGGGTCGCGTAGTTGCTTAATATTTACAGAACTAGAAAGAAAACTAGATTTGTATAAACCTTAGTCATTCTAGCTCAACGGTTCCAGTTTTACAACTTTTAAACTAGTTAAAAGTTAGATATGGCTAGATTTAGATAAATCTAGTCCACAAATTTTATAGTAGTACAGATTTACATCGAATGAAAAGTTAAAATCGATATTTGATCATATTAAATAATATATATGTATATATATACTTATATATATATATATTAAACCAAAAAAAGAGCCACAGATTCACAATAAAGGCGTGACTAATCTATATATATATATATGATTATATATATGTTAAAGCAGTAAAAAGCCATAGATTTAGAATCCAGGCATAATGAACACTTATATATATATTTGCAATCTAGGCCGAAATACCACTTATATATATATACATATATATATATTTACACACACTTATATATACATATATTAAAGCCAGAAAAGCCACGAATTTGCAATCCAGGAAAAACTAAAAGTTATAAATATATATATGCTTATATATATATATATATATATATATATATATATATATATTAAAGTAGTAAAAAACTTCAGATCTGAAGAAATCTCACAGTGTACAGTGAGACGGGTTTTGAACCACTTTTATAGTTTGAAAACTCTGTTTTCACTAGTTAAAACTTGATATGTTAGTATATACATATATACAAGTGTTTAGAAAGAAGAATGTTGAAGTTTGGAACACTGTATGTAGGGTTAAGAGTTGAAATGGGAAAAATTTCCTCTCTTTTTCTCAGTTTTTCTCTCTTTTTCTTTGCTGGTGGGGGGTCTTATTTATAGACCAAGGAACCGCAGGTCCACCTGCGGTGGCCCCAGTCTTGTGGGTCCCGTCATCTTGAAGTATGTGCACTCCGACCAACGCGCTGTTTGCTTAAAACCTTCATAACTTTCAATCCGGGAATCTGATGGAGGCGTGCTATACCTTTCTGGAAAGCCCTTTCAGAGAGCTACACAATGACATGGGATTTGACCTTTTCTGAATTAGGGAAGATGGGTCCATGACCAGATCTTCGAGTCATCGCAGTCCGTCCGTTGAGCTATCTTGCGATGTTTTCACTCGGGATTGACGTTATGATTCTGCATGACCTTCATGGAAGTGATTTGACTTAATTTTGACATGATTAGATTTTTAGTTAGCAAAATAACCATTTTGCCCTTTCGGGGGTTGTCTCTAGGGTTAATGGGGCTGTCGACCGTCTCTCAGGGTTGTCTTCGAGCTTTGATCACAGCCGATTCTGTTTTTCCTCAGAGTCATCTCCAAGAATTGATTTGATATCCCAGGGTTGTCTCTGGAGATTGATTTAATGCTTTGGGGTTGTCTCCGAAGGTTGGCTTGATCTCCCAAGGTTGTCGCCGGGGTTTTGACTTGATATCCCGTGGTTGTCGTCAGGGGTTTGACTTGATCTCTCGGGGTTTATCATCGGGATTTGACTTGATTTCCCGGGGTTGTTGCCGGGGGTTTGATTTGATTTCCCGGTGTTGTCGCCGGTGGTTTGACTTGATTTCCCAGGGTTATCACCGGGGTTTTTGGCTTGATCTAGACTTCCAGGGTTGTCTCTCGAAGGTAAAAGACGATTTTGCCCTCTTGCATGGTTAATAATAGGAATGCAAAATTTCGAGTATCTATAAGTATAACTCATCATACACAAGATACTATGATGATCTCAAGTCTAAGAATCACTTGCACTACTATCACTATAGAAATTCCTATTGACATTCAAGTAAAACTCCATTAGGTATTCCTTAGTGAGCCACGTTCAGTGAACTTGTTCTCCAATAAGCACATACATACTTGCTTTAGTGTCTCCACACAAATGATCATGAGATCAATCATCCTCATCCAATGAGCAAGCAACGTATGTACCAATCTATTCGGATTCACTAATCCTCTTTTTAGTAATCTAACGATTGGGAACTATTTTAGTTTTAAGCTATCTAAGAATTTAGATCTCATTAGCATGATCATCATCATGATTCTAAAAGCATTGCTTAAAACTATGGGTTTATCACATATTATAAAAACAGCACCATGTAGATAAATAAATGCCTTTAATTAAATAATTCTTTTATTAATAAATGAATAAGATTGTTACAAAGTATATGCTTTATCATCAAATATGATTAGCTTGTGTGCATACTACTTTCATATAAGGGTTAAAATGAATAAAGTTCTAAAGAAACCAAGATTTATTTTGAATTAAGAATAAATAATATTAGTTTTTATCAACTAATATTTATTGATAATGATTATACATGCGTGTTTTGGAACATATTTAATTATCTAACATGTGTGTGCAAGTAAATATAATTTTGTAGGAATTGTGGAGAAACTCTAAGTTAAATTTTAACGGTAATCTCCAATCAAGACAAGTTTTTCAGTTCTTTTATGTTTGTGGATCAAATGTGATTATGTGGTAAGTTACATACCATGCTTTATGAATTGTTAAAGTCAAAATATGACTAAGTCAATTGGGTTATAGAGCTCAATTTATATGTGATATGTGATAACATATGTTGTATGATGTAACTTGATAATTAGAAATGTATAATGCATGAATATATATGCATTGCAAAGAATTATTGATGCATGTAGAATATGCATAGTAAAGGAAATATGTTGGTGAATATAGAGTTGTGTGCTAAATGAAGCATGATAAACTGTTAAATTTGCTTGGCCGTCGAGCTCAATCTTGTAAACACAAACATTTTGCAGGTTAATGATGTCATGCAATGTTACTTGCTATACGGATGATGAAGATTGAACGAAGTGCGAAAATGAATACATTTTCTTGAGTTAGAAATTGTGTAGAGCTATGATGTATAGTTCTGATATATGTAACTAACAGATGTGTATAGTTTAAAATATTCAATAAAGAATATTTGTTTTAGATGTATTGTGATGAATACTTTATAAAAATAATAATAAAGTGATATACTAACACTACTATATAAGAAAGAATTTGTATTAAAGATTGAGCTGTATATATATATATATATAAAACTCTGATAGAATAAATCATATAAAATGAATATGATTTTAGTTTAAAGAAGAATTGTAAAGGTTACGATTCAGGGAACGAATGAAGGGAAGAAAAAGAAAAAAAAATTATTCTGCATTTTTAGCTATTTTAACATTAAATAATGTTTTAAAAACTAGAACAAGATAGTATTAACGCACAAGATCGGGAAGAAAAATAGTCCTGATTTTGGGGTCGTTATAATCTGACTGTCCCTTTGTCGCCTTACAATATCAGCTATTACTCTATGAACTCTTGGTTACTCTGCGAACATACTTATTCTTTATGACCAGGCAGAGTACTATTGCAATTTAACCTTTATAGAGACATTTCAGAGATTCTTTGTGATTGAGACTATACTTAACATTCTTAGAGTATATCCTTAATTTTGTGATCAGCTTTCTTCTTATCAGTCTTTAACTTATCTCTATGACTTGTAGAAGAGCTCTACGATCTTTTGTCTTGAGTACTATAGTGGATGAGCTGACTCTGTTATCTATGTTCACACTATAATTCGGTAGAGTGATTCTATGATCAGCTGTTCCTATCAACTATACATAGAATACTTTAATAAGATCAACCTAACAGTTTTGATCTTTCTATTCTAAGCCCTTGTACATATGTTTCTCAATTAAAGACTTTACAAAACTTATAATTATAAATATACATTAGTCATATTGTTCTACGAACACTTGAATTACTCTACTAACAATATTAGCTCTACAAGTATGCAGAGTAACTCTACTATCAACTTGATTCTATTACATATAAGATCCACTCACAAGATCAACCTAACAAGTTTGATGTCTCTCTATTTTACGTCCTTGTACAATCGTGTTATTAAGGACTTTACAAAACTTACTTGTATAAATATACTTTAATCCACATTTCATACATATTGACATTTAACTCGACCAACTCAGTGAGATCAACCTAACATGTTTCATCTCTCTCTACTCGAAGTTCTTGTACATTTATCATTTTATTAAAGACTTCACAAAACTTACTTTTACAAATATACTTTAAACATTCATTCATCATCAAATCTCATACAATTATTTGTAGTAATCTCATGCAGATTTCTAACAATCTCTCTCTATAAATAATCTTAACAATCTCATACAGTTTCCTAACAACATCATCTAGAGTCGGGGTCAATAAAAAATGACAGACAATGAAGATCGAAGTTAACCCATTTACCAAAGATATTATAGAACCCCTGCTCTCCCCACCGAAGAAATAGAAGATGTGGAGTTGATTTCAGGAAACTCGGCGAAGATGGTTAAGATCGGATCGGGACTGGGAGTACCTCTTCCGACAGGTTTGGTGGACCTTCTTCGAGTTTGTGCAGATATTTTTGCTTGGGTACCTAGTGACATGTGGGGCATCCACAAGTCAGTGTTTGTACATCGTCTCAGTGTTGCCCAAAAGCATGTCCGAAAGAAGAGGAGAATTTTTGCTCCATAGCGGCAAATATTATTGACGATGAAATAACCAAGTGGTTGACCTTTGATTTTATCTTCATGAGTGATTACCCGAAGTGGATGGCTAATGTGGTGTTAGCGCAAAAGCAAAACGGGAAGTGGAGAGTGTGCATTAACTAAAAATATCTAAATAAGGCGTGCCCGAAAGACTTTTATTCATTGCCACACATCGATCAACTCATCAATGCCACCTCTGGGCACACTCTGTTAAGTTTCTTGGATTCATTCTCAGGGTATAATCATATTTTGATGTTTAATGAGGATATCCCGAAGATGATGTTCATTACGCACTGTGTTATCTATGCTTACAAGAAGATGTCATTTGGACTGATCAATGCAGGGGGCAACCTATCAGCGCATGATGAATAAGGGGTTCTGAAGAAAGATCAGACATAACATAAAAGTGTACGTTAATGACATGATTGTCAAGAGCACGGCGGTTCAGGATCATTTGGTAGATTTGGGGGAATACTTTCAGACTATTTGAGAGTACAATATACTGTTAAACCCGACCAAATGCACATTTGGTCTTGGTTTAAGGAAGTTTCTCTGTTACTTGGTTAACAAATGGGGAATTGAAGCCAACCTAGAGAAGATAAAGGCTATAATGGATATGAGGTCCCCACAGACCTTCAAGGATGTTCAGCGGGGGAGCTGGATTGCGGCGCTCAAGAGGTTTATGTCCAGATCAGCGGAGCGGTGTCTCCTCTTTTTTGATTTTTTGAAGGGACCGAAGAATGAGAAAACTTTTCAGTATACATCAGAGTACGAAGACGTGTTTCAGAGGATAAAGAAATATTTAACTTCAGCTCCGTTGTTGATAAAGATTGTTACTTCTGATCCGTTATATTTATATCTGGCGGTGAGTTCATTGGCAGCCGGTGTTGTTCTAGTAAGGTATTCAAGCAAAAAATAGTATCTTATTTATTACATCAGCCATGCACTTCGGGATGCTGAGACTCGGTATACGAACCTGAAAAAGGGTCCTATTTATAATTAGTCAAAAGCTTCGACACTATTTTTAAGGTCAAGTTGTGGTGGTTTATATAGATCAACCCCTTAAAAGGGTGTTACATAAGCCGGATGTCTTGGTTAGTTGAGTTAGTTTGCCTTAGAGTATCACTCACGGACAACGATAAAGGGTAAAGCCTTGGCTAATTTTATGGTGGAGTATTCGTTTACCAAACCAGATTCGTAGGATCAGTCGGAGGGTGTGTGTTCGATTACCAGTTTCCAGCCAACATAGTCATCATGGACTAGCCCCAAAGGGTTTAAAGTTTAGCAGGCTATCCGCTTTCAATTTAAAGCCATTGACAACGAAGCAGAATATGAGGCGATCTAGGTAGGGTTGCAGTTGGCGAGAAGGTTGGAGGTTCAACATCTAATTGTGTTCAACGACTCGCAGCTGCTTATTAAATAGATTGCAAGGGAGTACGAGGCTCAGGGCAAGGATGATTAAATATTTGGCTGAAGTTAAAATAGTGTTTGGTTATATTGAATACCAACTTGTTTCTCTTTCACTTTCTTATTTTTGTACAATTGTCATTTTAATGTGTTCATACATCAACCCTTTAATTAATTGCATTATCGGCTCTTTCTGTTATCTTTAAAAAAGACAATCCCTAGAATAATAATTTATATATCAAAAATGTCATGTACACCTTTTAACCAAATAGAACATGTGGAACAAGAAGAGAGAACTATTCTATATTCACATTGAAACAACTATATTTATCATTTCAAAATTATCAACCATATAGATGAAGATAACTAGGCAATAAAAGAAAACTTGATTTATTTATTAGATAAAAACTTTAGTCTCCAAAAGTTTTAAAAAGAAATTATTAAAATAAGCTAGATTTAACTATGTCCTATGAAAATTTTTAGTACTCAGATAAAATAGTACACAATACACAATAAATAATAAGCCCTAGGAATTCGACTTCTGCCAAATATACACAGCCCATGAGATCATTGTTCGTAGAGCTCGTAATTCTAGCCGTTCATTGCTGTGGGCATACGCTTCAAAAGATAACTAGAAAATGTTAAATTTTTTGGTTCATATCCTCTGCGTGTATGCTATATATATTCTTACATTGGTATCAGAGCTATATTCTGCTAGAATTCGTGTTATACATGTTGTCCATGAAGCCATGCATGTGTTTTATGTTTTTGCTACAAAAAAGAAAGCTTAAAATAGCATGATAATGGTAGAACATGTTAGAGATATTATTTGAGCATGAAATATCAGTATATTCTAGCTAATATGATTATTACATAGCCTGCAAAATTTCGTGCTTATTGGTTTTGTATTTCAAAAGATATTTCAAACCCTAGTTACTTGAATTTTTTTTAAATCCAAAAAATAAAGTTCCTCAAAGTTCGTATCAAAATTTGATCTTATGGTTGCGTAGATTTTTTCAATACAATTCTGTGGATATATTATTTGCATTTTTTGGACTTAAAACGAATAACTTATGGTTGTTTTAAAAAAAGGTATCAAACTATAATTTTGCACTTGAAAAACCCTAGTTGAAGGTTAAATATGATGATGTGGCAGCCACGTCTGTGACGCCACCAAAATAGGTCCACACAACCCATTTTGATTCGTCAAATACATGGTACAGAATCCAAATACAAATCTTCAAATTCCAATTATTATACGGTCGTGCAAAATATGATCACACAACTGTGAGCTTCAATAAAGATATTATGTCGTATATAATACAAAAATATAAATGCTCAAATTAAGTCTTCATTATAATTATTATCACACTATTTTACAAAATAGTGAGGACTACTATAGCACTATCTAGAAGCATCACTCCGTTCCCCAACTGGTCCCGGCTATATTCTCATTTCCCGAAGAGAACTGTGACACCCCCAAATCCAGGTACTTCAATTTCATGGGATTTGGTGTTCACTATACAAATATCATCTATCTATCTACTTATAATAAATACCAACCATGCAATAGATAGAAATAAATCCTCCCCTTATGGGGTCACAACATCTGAATAATAAATACAATCTCAGGTCATACTAACCTTAAATCTCAAGTGCGAAAATGTAAACAGATAATAAGTCTTACACAACTTTAACATAAGTCTTTAAACATAAACATATTAAACAAACAACAAGTCTTCATCACTTGTTGACCTTGTCCTTACCTTTGCTAGTAGAAGGCTCGTCGGACCTTTCGTTCTTAATTGCAATGTTATTATTACGCAAGAGTGAGCACGATTGCCCACAAGTATAACAATATAACACTGATATAATAACATGTGAGTGAATCAAATACTTCTGAATAAAGAAACTCGGCTTTTGAATCAAGAATAAAAAGAACATCTGAGGGTCATAAGACCTCGAACTATGTCCTAGGTTGTCAAGTGTTTATACTTGAAAACTTTAATAGTCATAAGACTATAGACTCTACTTCTCGTACATCCGAGGGTCCTAAGACCTTGAACTCGGTCCTAGGTTGTCAAGTATTTTCACTTTAAACCTTTAACAGTCATACTAAGACTATGGACCTTACTTCTCGTACTTAGGGGGGATCAACCCTTAGTAATATACTGTGCATAATATCTTAATGCTAAAGCATTGTCAATCCCCTATAATAGGGTTGTTCATCTCAGTTTGACATCAGAGTCCGCACCAAAGGAAGTTTGGTTTGGATAAGCTCAGTAATAGTTCTAGAATGTAGAACGTTCATCAACTATGGACTAGTCTAATTAATAAGGGTTCGCTAGTCTTACAATGTTCAACAATAAATGATATTCAATTTGAATAATAAATCTCAAGAGTATACAATTGAATAAATATTGTATAACTGAAGTAATACTTCAAAAGAATTATAATATCTCATATGAAATCTTGAACTTGAATAATTAAGAATAAGAACTTGATTGATATAGAATCATACGTATAGAACTTGCTTAACGAATAACATTGAAGTTAGAAAGTTTGCTCAATTTAAAGAGTATGAATAAGAAAACTTGCATAATCGTAAACGAGTTAGGGTAAGGAAACTTTCTTAACAACAATGAGTTAGGGATAGAATACTTGCCTCGTGGGCAAGCTACAAATATAGTTACAATTCAATTCCTCAACGTCCTTCACATTATATTATGCATACGATGCCGATTAGTTTCATAACTTCTATGTTCAACTGTTGAACTTTTCATTTAAGTTCAACTTACAACTTGGTTCCAAGTGATAACTTATTAACTAATCACATAACATAAGTATGAATTCACAATATGCTTATCACATAGGTATAATCTTTTAAACAATTATAATCAAGATTTACAATCACAATATTCAAGTTCGCACTTAGTTTGTTAACTTGAACTTTCACATTATCTTATACATGTCAACAACTTAGTTTATTAACATGAACTTCAAATCATACAATATATGTTAATAACTTGTTATAGTACAGCATTACATGTTCATCAAGTCCTCAAGTATGTTATAGCATAGTATTACACTTGGCACGACGTTTCGACGTTCATTCGTCGCACGCCCGATTCGTCCTTCTTGCGTACGCTTAACATGCTCATAAAACTTGTTTAAAACATCATTGATTAATGTTAAACATCATTATATTTCATAATATTCATGTTTTATAACCTATAACAACATCTTTTATCGTCGAGAGCACTACACACTTGCATACGGGCATGCCCGACGCTTTTCGATTGCCTCCGAATACGCATCAGTCAAAAAGATGGCCATTTTGACCCCTGTTAACTACTTCAAATCGAAAAAATTAAAGAATGAAAGTCGTATGTCTACTTGTTATCTTTTCGAATCATCCTGAATCACATTAATCGGAGTTCGTATGAAGAAGTTATGCTTAATTTACTATAGGAGTCGCCTAAAATTTCTCGGAAGCCAAGCCAAGTTCCCGAACAGCACCCTCCCCCGTTGGGATGGGGCTTTATGCCTATGAGGACCCACTGGGACGGGGTCCCCTGCTGGTGTGTTTTCTGGTTCACGATTTTTGACAGTTTGTAGCCCAATTACTCCAATTAAATGCAAATTAAACTAATACCTTGATTTCTATGAAGTATAAACTTCATAGAAACATCATACAATGTTACTAACATATTTTTAACATCTTAAATCCTGCAATTACTTGAATCAAATCATGTAATTTCAGTGTTCTTGGTGTTCTTGAAGGTTTTCAAGAAAAACATGAAATTTGACGTCATGGATTCGTTGTAACTCCGAATCTGTCCGTTCAAAATTTGTTCTCTTTGTTTTAACATGTATTATCATAGTCTACTGTCAAATTTAAGTTAAACAAACAATTCATGGCATAAAATTGTTCGTAAGGGCCATAAGGCCATATATACAACTTTTATACTCTGTAACTTCAAAAACCCAATTGAAACATAATTACATGGTGTTGGTCACTTTAATTCATGTATGCATAATATAAAATATGTTATTAACATATAATAGAATACATGTGATCATATCTTAAGTAAATCATGAAAATCGTTCTTCATAGAGAACTTTTAAAACACGTTAATGGAAAATTTTGATTTTAGCATGTTTATATGAAATTGGTTACTCCAACACATGAATACATGATATAAAACATATTGTGAACACATACTAACATATATATCATCATATACTCATCAATTATCAATCCCTTCAATCACAGAGGACTTTAAAAATAGTTTTTCATAGAAATTATAAGAACATAAATTAAGTTTTGGGTTGAAGAGATTATCCCTTGCAATCTCTGTGAATATGATAGGAAGATGATGATAGAGACTTTTCAAATTCTTCTCCCTCAATCTTTTCTCTCAATTTTTCTCTCTACTCTCTCTTTGATAGAAAACTACGAACTATACAACTGATATAAGATATAAGTTATAATATACATATACATATACGATATAAACTGACGTAGTAGTGAGTGTCGGTTAATTCCCACCAAGCATTCAACTGCTCCAACTCCCCTTAAGGTACTGCTTGGCTATTCTTTAATAACTCCTTCCCATTTTATTTAATTAATTCTTACCATATAGTTAAATAATGTCACACCCAATTAATCATATAATCTTATTTAAATTAATTAAATAAAATAGAATAATTCCACATTAAATCACATAGTCATATAATTAAAATTCTCATTTATTAATTATGTCAAATCATTAAATCTCTAATTAATAATTAAATTAATTAGAATAACATTATGCTTATTAAATAGTTTTTTAATCAAATAAGCTCAATTAAATACATACTTTGAATAATAAAATTCTCCACATTAATTTAATCAATGTAACTCATATAATTAAATTAATCTACCACAATTCCATCACATAATTATATAATTAAATAATTAAATCATTGAAGAATATTTATTTAATTCAATAAATATTCAAATTAAATTACAAAAATCTTGTTCATCACAAGAACAATGAAAGAAAAGGGTGAGCTCAACTACTCTAGTAAAAAATATTATGACTAAGATAATGTAGAACAAATTATCCTTAGTCCTCAACAGGGAAAAATATGTTAGAATACAATAGACAATAAGTTTTAGATTAACAACTGCAGCGAAAATAACAATCTATTAGAAGAGTCAAGTAGAGAATGATGTTTACTATCTTCTATGATTTAAAAGTCCATAATCAATATTTTATCCCTATAACACCAATCAATAAATATTTCAAATCAATAAATTTTCTATGCACTACTGGCCAAAGATATTAGTTTGTATCACCAGCGGTCATGATCATGCCAAACACCTGTCCATCTTTGCACTACGGGCCAAAGATATTCATAAATCAAATGTTCATCTTTGCACTACGGGCCAAAGATATTCATCAATTAACAGTTCATCTTTGCACTATGGGCCAAAGATAACTTTCACCACAATTTAAGACTGAGGATGATGAAAAAAGATATAAAGAACGAATCAAGTGAGATCAAGGATATATATTAAAGATTTATAATTTAATTTATCCAAAATTCAAGAATATCCAAATTGTCAACATAAAGATCAAAACATAGATCCAATTCCAAGAATAAGATTCATAAATCAAAGATAATTTTGACAGAAAAAGAAACCAATTTTGTCGTGAATAGTACCCTGTGAATAGTACCAGAATGAATAGTACTCCAACATGAAAAGATTAAAATTTCAATAAGAAGTTCAGACCAATATTATAATGAAATAATATTAGATGAAGCGAAAACCTTAAGCAATTTTTAATCATTTTAGAAAATATAGAAGCAATACTTACCATAGTAAGTTTAGATTTAGGAATCTGAAATGAAATAATATACAAAACTGCAAATAGATTTTCACCCGTCATGTGGTAGTCCGCGTAGACAGATCATTTCCACAATTTAATAAAGAATGAATACGAAGGGTTATTCACCAGGCATGCGGTTGTCCGCGTAGACAGGTTATTCCCACAACTTAATAAAGAAATGAATACGGAGGGTTATTCACCATGCATGGGGTAGTCCTAATAGACAGGTTATTCACACAGCTTAATAAGGAATAGAATGACAACCCTTACGAGTATTGAAAGAAAATAACATCATTTATCTTAGTAGGAGATTGAATACTGATAGTGTAGTAGCAGAATACTCTTCTTCTTTCTGTCTTATTCTCTCTCTATAGTTTCTCTCACTATAGCTTGTGATTATAACTTTGCTCTTCAAAATGGTAGGAAATAATGAATGGATGGAGGAGTATTTATAGGCCAGGAAAATGTGACAAATTACAAGGTTAGTTATACTTTAGTACCTTCATCTTTACCTTTATTTTTAATTTAGTCCCTCAAGTATTATCAATCTTGCACCATATCCCCTAATATTACCTGAATGTGAACCAATTGTTCCTTGCATTTGAACCAATAGTAATTAATTGCTCATTTATCCGATTAATTATCCGTTTGGTCAATTTAGCATCTAGAAATCAATTATTATCGAAATAAATGTCGATTTCTACTAATATTAATATTCCCAACACAATGGAAATATTTATATCAACAACTCATCATTAATATTATAACTCACAATATTGACAACCAGATCGATCCCAAGAAAGAGGGAGCTTTCCGATAAGAATTTCTCCTTACTGGCGCGCAATTAAATAGCCTAACCCCTTTCCTTGACAGAACTTTCTAAACATTGTCAATAATGCTAATAATAATAATATGAGTAACTGTGTCGTGTCAATTATTGATTTAATAATATAATGTATTGTGTAGATGATACTGTGACAATAATTAAATTAGTAATATGAGATACTATGCAGCAACTACTGTGGCAATTATTGAATGAATTACTGAGTGACTTCTTACGTATGAATCAATAATCAGAGATATTGTGCAATACCGTGTGCTATTGTGCAACAACGCGTATTACTGTACTTTTATCACCGGGTATTTCAACAGTTTAACGATAAAAGTCTTGCCATTATTTTTATAAAAAGGTTATTTTTGTCGCTTTGTATATCCGACGGTTATTCCGTTGTGGGGTCCACTAATGATTGCGTCGTCGTACGAATATTCTCTGACAAAAGGAATATTCGCCGACCAAACAAATATTTTTCGACACAACGAATATTTTATGACCACTTGTTTATTTTATAAAATTTGCACAAATCACCCATAACTATAACAATATAACAAATCAACACCTTACTATTTAGAATAATATGTAGAGAAAATTAAATCTTTATTCATAAAAGTTGGGGTCTTACAACCTCCCCTCCTTATAAAATTTCGTCCTCGAAATTGATGTACGTACCTGGTATTTCGAAGAGGTGAGGATACCTTACTTTCATTTTAGATTCTAACTCCCAGGTCATTTCCTCAATATCATGGTGTCTCCATAAAATTTTGACTTGAGATATAACCGTTGAGAGTAGAATATGTTCCTTCGTATCCAAGATCTTGACAGGTACCTCCTCATACGTTAAATCTTCAGCTATCTCGTCTGGTTCTAATTTAATGATGTGGTTTGGGTCTTTCACATATTTACGTAGCATGGATATGTGAAAAATGTTATGAACACGAGACATGCTTGGTGGTAAGGCGAGTGTATAGGCCACAGCTCTTACTCGATCGAGGATTTCAAATAGGAACAATGAATCAAGGGTTGAGCTTCCCTCTCTTTATGAATCTCGTAACTCCTTTCCATGGAGCAATACGTAATAATATATAGTCTCCGACATTAAATTCCACGTCTCTTCGATGAAGGTCAGCATAATTCTTTTGTCGATCTTGTGTTGTTTGTATACATTGCCGAATCATTTGAATCTTTTTCGTAGTCATGCGTAGCAACTCGGGTCTCAACAATGTTGCTTCACCCACCTCGTCCTAGCATATTGGAGAATGACACTTTCGTCCATACAACGCCTCGAATGGAGCCATGCCTATACTTTCTTGATAACTGTTGTTGTAGGAGAATTCCACCAATGGTAAGTACTTATCCCAACTTGCTTTGAAGTCTACTACGCAGAGTTTTAATAGATATTTAAGAGTTTGAATAGTCCTTTCCGATTGACCGTCTGTCTGAGGATGATATGCAAAACTGAATCGTAATTCAGTGCCCATTGCTTTATGCAAGCTGACCCAAAATCGTGAAGTGAATCTTGGGTATCGATTAAAAACTATGGATACCGGTATACCATGCAGTCTTACAATCTCATTTATGTACATACGAGCAAGACGTTCAAGTGAATAAGTTTCTCGTATAGGAAAGAAATGAGCAGACTTGGTTAATCTATCGATAATGACCCAAATTGCATCTATACCTTGAGAAACCTTGGGAAGACCCGTAACAAAATCCATGTTGATATGTTCCTACTTCCATTTTGGAATCTCAAGTGGTTGCAATGGACCCTTTGGCACTTGATGCTCTGCCTTGACACGTTGACACATTAAACACCTCGAAATAAACTCTGCGATCTCTCTCTTCATATTGCTCCACCAAAATGTATGTCAAAGATCACGATACATTTTGGTACTTTCAGGATGGATGGCAAACGGTGTGTTGTGTGCTTCCATTATAATTTTATACTTCAAATCAGAGTCGTTAGGAACACAAAGTCTGGAGTTGACTCTAAGTATTCCTTCTTCGTCGATTCTTGCTTCTGAAATAGCATATTCTTGTACTTTCTTCTTCATATTCATCAACTCCGGGTCTGTAGCTGGAGCAGCTTTAACTTTATCAATTAAAGTTGGTTTCACGCGTATATTTGCCATCTTCACGTGGGTCACTGGAGTCTTTAACACTATCTTCATCCTTTGTAAGTCATACAAAATGGGGATTTGTGTTGACAATATCGCACTTATACTTGCATATGATCTTTTACTCAACGCGTCAGCTACCACGTTCACTTTTCCAGGATGGTATTGAATGGTATGGTCGTAATCTTTCAACATCTTGAACCAATGTCGTTGCCGCATTTTGAGTTACTTTTGAGTGAAGAAATATTTAAGGCTCTTATGACCTGTATATATCTCCACTTTCTCCCCATACAGGTAGTGTCTCCAGATCTTTAGCGCAAAAATGACTGTTGCCAACTCTAGATCATGAGTAGGATAATTTTTCTCATATTCTTTGAATTGTCGTGAGGCATAGGCTATAACTTTCCCATGTTACATGAGAACACATCCTAACCCTTTCTGACGCATCATTGTAGATGACAAATCCGTCCGAACCAGATGGTATTGTCAGAACAGGTGCTGAAATTAGTCTCTTCTTGATTTCTTGGAAACTCTTCTCACATTCCTCGCTCCATCCGAATTTTGTATCTTTTTGAGTCAGCTGAGTTAATGGAGTGGCGATTCAAGAAAATCCTTCCACGAATCTCCGATAATAACCAGCTAAGCCCAAGAAGCTACGTATTTTGGTTACTGACTTAAGTTACTCCCAACTTTTTATTGCTTCAATCTTCACCTGGTCAACTGATATTCCATGTTTCGATACCACGTGCCCAAGGAATGCTACTTCCTCATGCCAGAACTCGCATTTCTTCAACTTGGCATATAGTTTATTTTCACGAAGTTTTTGAAGTATCAGCCTCAAATGTTGCTCATGATCTTCATGGCTTTTGGAGTAAATAAGGATGTCATCAATAAAGACAACCATAAAATGATCCAAATATTCTTTGAATATCTGGTTCATCAATTCATGAAGGCAGCAGGAGCATTAGTCAATCCAAAAGACATGACTAAGAATTTATAATGCCCGTATCGAGTTCTGAAGGCAGTTTTTGGAATGTCATCAGTTTTAATCTTTAACTGATGATATCCAGATCAAGGATTGATCTTTGAGAAGAATTTAGCACCTTGCAACTGGTCAAACAAGTCATCAATGCGAGGTAACGGATACCTACTTTTGATGGTGACATGGTTTAACTCCCTATAATCAATAAAAAGTCGCATACTCCCGTCTTCCTTCTTTACGAATAAAACAGGAGCACCCCAAGGCGATGTACTCGGACGTATAAAACCGATGTCTAACAACTCTTGTAGTTGGACCTTTAACTCCTGAAGTTTAATAGGAGCCATTCGATATAGGGTTCTAAAAATGAGTTTTGTACCAGGTTCAAGGTCAATAAAAAATTCAACTTCACGTTCCGGGGGTAGGCCAGGAAGTTCTTTGGGAAATACCTTAGGGAATTTATTAACAACAAAAATATCATTCAAATCTGATGTATTCTTGTTTAAATCGAAGAAATGGGATAAGAAAGCTTGACATTCGTTTTTCAATAAACGAATAGCTTTATGACTTGAAATAACAGTGATTGATTTTAGTGGTTTGGTTGCTTGAATTTGCATAACAAGTTGGTTAGGAATATAAAAACTAACAACCTTATGAAAACAAACAATTTTAGCATGATGAATGGTTAACCAGTCGATTCCTAAAATCACATCAAATGCAAGTATTTTCAAAGAGATGAGATCGACAGGTAATGTGATGGTGCCAATTTGAATCAAACAAGATTTATAAACTGTGGATGTAGCAAAGGTTTCTTCCAACGGAGTTTCAACAAATAAATCAAAGTTTAATTTCTCAGGGGTCAAGTTCAAACGTTGAGCACAAGCAGGTGAAATAAAAGAATGGGTAGAATCGGTATCTAATAAGGTATAGACTTCACAATAGTTTATGATTAGCTTACCCGTGATAACTTCGTTCGGGTTCCTCGCATTTTGGGAAGTTACGACAACCGCTCTCCCTTGAACCACGACTTTGACTTGTCTGGGACAGCCTTTGGTGTCACTGTCCTAGCTGGACTTGACTTCGCTATAGGGCACACTCGAGCTATTTGACCTTCCTTTCGACAATTGTAGCACACCTTGGATTGCTGTGTGCAGTTTGGACTGATGTGTCCCTCTTGTCCGCATTTGTAACATACTACCGGTGGTCGGTTCCCCTCCCCTAGAAATGGTTGGTCGTGCTGGTGTCGATGTCTTTCCGTTATCATTGTTGAATCTTCTCTTTTAGAAATTTCCGCATGACTCACTTCTTATATTATCTTGGCCATGATTACCACCGAAGTGGTAACCATTTCTGGCTTGATAATTTCCTCCACGCTAGTTACCATTGTTCTGATGACTATTACCACCGGTACGACTATGATTGTTGTCCTTTGGTTGAACAGTCTCACTATCTCGCTGTAATAATTGAGCCCTATTCACAACATTTGAATACAAACAAAGTTTATGAGAAACGAGTTATTGACGAATTTCAGATTTCAAACCTCTCAAAATGTTCGTTTCATTTGTTCCTCATTATCCACCAAATAGGATGCAAACCAGGATAATTCTGCAAACTTGGCCTCGTATTGTGATACAGTCATATTGTTATGTTCCTGTTTGATGAATTCCACCTCCTTCATATGATGAATACTTTCTAAAAAGTACTTGTCGTTGAACAATTCCTGGAACTTTTCCCAAGACATCTTAAGTGTAGAAAGCTGAGTACGTTTCACAGATTCCCACCAGTAATCTGCCTCTCCGCGCAACATAAAGGTGGCAAAGGGAACCTTTTACTCCTCTGTGCATCCTAGGACATCAAATATTTTTGTGATCTGCTTAATCCAAGCTTCTGCCTTGAGTGGCTTTGGCTTTCCCAAAAACTCCAGCAGTCCCAAATCCTTGAATTACTTAGAAGTGACCTGCCGTGAGTTATCATTGTTTCCACTTATATTTTGAAAAGGAGTCTCTCTCGTCTGGTTTTGCATGAATTGTAGAAAGCTCCCCATCGTTCATCGTTTGGTCGGTGGTGTTGTTTACAGGAGAATTATTGCCTTCCTGATGCATATTATCCTGGTTATTGATTGGCGGTATCTCAATGGTCTCATATGCTCCATTTGCTCTATTGCTTAGATTTTCAGATGCCAATCTCAAATGCTGCCATAAAACAAGGGTTAATTAAAAAATTGACATGTCACATATTATCCCTATATTCTGACCGACCAATTAAATAACAAATAATCTTAGGTAAGACACACTAGCGAAAGTTTTACTCATCTCTCCCCTCCTAGTTCTATTCCCAGATCTCCACCAGAGATCATATCCCTAAGCTCTGATACCAACTGTGAAGCCCCCAAAATAGGTCCACCCAACCCATTTTGAGTCACCAAATACATGGTACAGAATCCAAATACAAATCTTCAAATTCCAACTATTACACGGTCGTGCAAAATACGACCACACAACTGTGAGCTTCAATACAGATATTATGTCGTATATAATACGAAAATATAAACGCTCAAATTAATTCCTCATTACAATTATTATCACACTATTTTACAAAATAGTGAGTACTACTATAGCACTATCTCGGAGCATCACTCCGTTCCCCGACTGGTCCCAACTATATTCTCATTTCCTGAAGAGAACAATGAAAGAAAAGGGTGAGCTCAACTAGCTCAGTAAAGAATATTATGACTAAGATAATGTAGAATAAATTATCCTTAGTCCTCAACAGGGAAAAATTTGTTAGAATACAATAGACAACAAGTTTTAGATCAACAACTGCAACGAAAATAGCAATCCATTAGAAGAGTCAAGTAGAAATGATGTCTACTATCTTCTATGATTTAAAAGTCAATCATTAATATTTTATCCTTGTAACACCAATTAATAAATATTTCAAATCAACGAATTTTCAATGCACTACTGGCCAAAGATATTCGTTTGTATCACCAACGGTCATGATCATGCCAAATACCTGTCCATTTTTGCACTACGGGCCAAAGATATTCATAAATGAAATGTTCATCTTTGCACTACGGGCCAAAGATATTCATCAATTAACAGTTCATCTTTGCACTACGGGCCAACGATAACTTTCACCACAATTTCAGACTGAGGATAATGAAAAATGATATAAAGAACGAATCAAGTGAGATCAAGGATATATATTAAAGATTTATAATTTAATTTATCCAAAGTTCAAGAATATCCAAATTGTCAATATGAAGATCAAAACATAGATCCAATTCCAAGAATAAGATTCATAAATCAAAGATAATTTGCACAGAAAAAGAAAACAATTTTTTCGTGAATAGTACCCTATGAATAGTACTCGAATGAATAGTACCCAGATATGAAAAGATTAAAATTTCAATAAGAAGTTCAGACCATTATTACAATGAAATAATATTAGATGAAGCGAAAACCTTAAGCAATTTTTAATCATTTTAGGAAATATAGAAGCAATACTTACCATAGTAAGTTTAGATTTAGGAATCTGAAATGAAATAATATACAAAACTGCAAATAGATTTTCACCCGTCATGTGGTAGTCCGCATAGACAGATCATTTTCACAATTTAATAAAGAATGAATGCGAAGGGTTATTCACCAGGCATGCGATAGTCAGCGTAGACAGGTTATTCCCATAACTTAATAAAGAAATGAATACAGAGGGTTATTCACCATGCATGGGGTAGTCCTAATAGACAGGTTATTCTCACAGCTTAATAAGGAATAGAATGACAACCCTTACGAGTATTGAAAGAACATAACATCATTTATCTTAGTAGGAGATTGAATACTGAAATAGTGTAGTAGCAGAATACTCTTCTTCTTTCTCTCTTATTCTATCTCTATAGTTTCTCTCACTATAGCTTGTGATTATAACTTTGCTCTTCAAAATGGTAGGAAATAATGAATGGATGGAGGAGTATTTATAGGGCAGGAAAATGTGATAAATTACAAGGTTAATTATACTTTAGTACCTTCATCTTTACCTCTATTTTTAATTTAGTCCCTCAAGTATTATCAATCTTGCACCACATCCCCTAATATTACGTGAATGTGAACCAATAGTTCCTTGCATGTGAACCAATAGCAATTAATTGCTCATTTATCTGATTAATTATACGTTTGGTCAATTTAACATCTAGAAATCAATTATTATCGAAATAAATGTCGATTTCTACTAATATTAATATTCCCAACACAATGGAAATATTTATATTAACAACTCGTCATTAATATTATAATTCACAATATTGACAACCAGATCGTTCCCAAGAAAGTGGGGGCTTTCCGATAAGGATTTCTCCTTACTGGCGTGCAATTAAATAACCTAACCCCTTTCTTTGACTGAACTTTCTAGACATTGTCAATAATGCTAATAATAATAATATGAGTAACTGTGTCGTGTCAATTATTGATTTAATAATATAATATATTGTGTAGATAATACTGTGACAATAATTAAATCAATAATATGAGATACTATGCAGCAACTACTTGTGGCAATTATTGAATGAATTACTGAGTGACTTCTTACATAAGAATCAATAATTAGAGATATTGTACAATACCGTGTGCTACTGTGCAACAACGCGTATTACTGTACTTTTATCACCAAGTA
Organism: Panax stipuleanatus; assembly: GCA_020205555.1. Lineage (NCBI taxonomy): Eukaryota > Viridiplantae > Streptophyta > Magnoliopsida > Apiales > Araliaceae > Panax > Panax stipuleanatus. The sequence continues at coordinate 118,880,695 of CM035120.1, forward strand.
TTTCAACAGTTTAACGGTAAAAGCCTTACCGTTATTTTTATAAAAAGGTTATTTCTGTCGTTTTCTATATCCGACGGGTATTTCGTTGTGGGGTCCACTAATGATTGTGCCATCGTATGAATATTCTCCGACAAAAAGAATATTCTCCCACCAAACGAATATTTCCGGACACAACATATATTTTTTGACCACTAGCTTATTTTGTAAAATTTGCACAAATCACCCATAACTATAACATTATAACAAATCAATACCTTACTATTTAGAATAATATGTAGAGAAAATTAAATCTTTATTCATAAAAATTGGGGTCTTACAACGTCAGCGCCACGTGGTGGTCCCTAAGTTGCACAGTGTCCTAACACATGTCAGTAGACCAGGCCACGTCAGTAACACGTGGTTGGTGGCGTGGCAGATGACAGTCCATGGTGACATGTCACTGACATATGGCTCAACTAGTGGGTGACACGTGTCACGATCAATGGACAAAGTTGACACGTTAGCTGACATGTGGCTTAATTAGCGGATGACACTTGTCAGTCAATTGTCAAAATGGGACAGTCATCATATGACACGTGGCCCAATCATGTGATGCCACGTGTCTGGTCAAAGTCAACTGCTACCCAGTGACTGCCACATTAGTTCCACGTGGCAAGTCCGGATTGGTTAGTGTCCAGACACGTGTTAGGGACCAACCAATCACAGGCTGCCATGTCAGTAGTGCCTACCACGACAGCATTCTGCGTGGGTCAGCCGCGCTATGCGCGAGTCTGGTAAGCAATGGCCACGCGCAGCAGTGGAGCGTGCAGCCCACGCGCCGCCTTCCCGATTGTTCCCGATAATGAAATTTTTATAATAATTTTTTTTTTATTTCTGGTTTTTTAGTATATTAAAATTAATTTTTGGATATACCTGGAATTTTAAAAAATTGAAATAATAGTTAAAAATTGCTTAAAAATTGTTATAAAAATATTGGGAAGTTGGTTTTCTATCCTAAATTTTTCAGAGATAATAGAATGATATTTTTTTTTCATTTATCCACCAAAGGTGTTGAAAAATGATTATTTTTAGAGGCCTAAACTAATTTTCTTGTCAAATTATGCATGTATAATTTATTATTATAAATTATATATTCTTCAAAAAATTCCAGACAAATTTTAGAATGTTAATAACCTGTTATTGGACTGTATAAATTTTTTTGGTAGCTATACTATATGTTTCACGTGGTGTTGCATATTATTTGCAATAAAATGAATAATTATGAAAGCATAATTTATTTTTTATAAATTATATATCGTTCAAAAAATTTCAGAAAAATTTCAGAATGTTATTTATGAATAAATGATATGTTTAAACTTTTCTGGTAGCAATATAATGTGTTTGGCTGGTTATTGTATATTATGTGGCATAATATTATGTTTTATTTAATCCTTTTAAATATTTAGAATATTTAATATGCAATAGATTTTATCTATTTTTTTAGTATGCATATAAAGATTATTTAGAATGTCATGAACACTTATATATGCTTGAACTTAGTGGGAGGAATTTAAAAGTTTTTTTAAATTTTATGCATATCTTTGCACTAAATAAACAATAATTAAATATACGCATAAATTGTGATTCCCAAGTTTAGCAAAGTTTCTCGTTTATGTTTAAACTTGATTATTTTAGTAAGTTTATGTTATGTGGCAAAGATAAGTTAATACTGTGGTGAACTCTTAAACTTTTCTAATAAGCTTCTCTCGATTATTTAGATGGCTAGGTTGCACCTCTTGACAATCAAATTTGAAACTTATAGGAAGATAACTGAACACACCATTAGACAACATCCTCAAGTTATGACGAATATGATTGAGGACTTAGGAGATGTTGACAACCATTTGACTGATGAACAATAGGTTTGGGCAATGATACGCTCACTTCCCGACAATTGTGAGCATCTTAAAGTGAACATAGCTGAAAATGAGAATATCAAATCTTTTGAAGATATTTGTTATCACCTTGAGCGCTTAGAGGCTAAGCTGCTATAGGATAAGGCTAGGAAAATAGAGACTGCCAATGCTAGTCTATTTCAAAATACAAAATGCACTGAGCAGATAGAGGTACTTACTTATCAACCTATGTGTTTAGTTACTTTTAGTACTTTTGTGGCTCAATCTCTCCATATGTGGATTGTAGATTCCAAAGCAACATACCACATAGTTAGAGATCATGATGGGTTCGTAGAGTACCGCCGCATTCCAACTAGCAGAAAAGTATACATGGAGAATGAATATAGTGTGGACGTGCTAGGTATTGGCACTTACAAACTATAGATGTGAGGATGCTCTGCATTAATTCGTCATGATTTACTTTATGCACCGGATGTCCGGAAGAATTTATTTTCTGTTCTTGCTAGTTTAAGACATGGGGTTTTCTGTTGTTTTTGAGAGAGAACAAATAATTATCTCTCATGGGACAAGTGTTTGTGGATATGGTTTTATTAATAATGGTTTAATGGTTTTGGATATTATTAATTCTAGTTATAATAATGGTTCATATTCTTATCTTACTTCTACTAAGAGTGAACATAGAAGTTCACTTAAATGGCATGTTAGATTATTGGACAAGATAGGATGACCGGGTTAGCTCGAGAAGGTTTTTTAGGCCCACTCGCTAAGGTCAACTTGCCTACTTGTGAACACTGCTTAGTAGGTAAGTCTATTAAAAAACCATTCGGTAAAGCCACAAGGGCAAATACACCATTTCAGCTTATTTATTCTGTTATATGTGGCGCAATGAATGTGAAGGATAGATGTGGTCATTCTTATTTTCTCACTATGATAGATGATTTGATGCGCTTCGGACACACGTTCTTAATCTCTCATAAGTCAGAAGCACTTGATTGCTTTAGAAGCTATTTGATTGAGGTTGAGAATCAATTAGAGAAAAATGTTAAAGATCTTCGAACTGACCAAGGCCGCGAGTATCTATCCGATCAGTTTAACGAACTATGTGAGGAAAAATGAATAATCAGGCTACTGACAATTCTTGGTAATCCGCAACAAAATGGTGTAGCAAAAAGAAGAAATTGGACACTACTTGATATGGTAAGATCAATGATGGCGCAAGCTAATTTGCCTATCTCCTTTTGGGGAGATGCATTGTTAAACATACTTAATCAAGTACCTTCAAAATCAGTACAGTCCACTCCATATGAATTATGGATTGGTAGAAAGTCTGATTTAGGCAATTTGCGGCCACGGGGTTTGGCAGCTTATGTTCACAACACTTCTCATAAATATGGGAAGTTTGGCCCAAGGAGTAAGTGTTAGGTTTGTAAGATTCATAATCATGCAACAATTATATACATAATAGCGGAAGTGTAAAAATAAGTGTTTTAAAAATTATAAACTATATACCCAGATCATCCTTTATGCGCAATTATTAATTAAACGAAAAGAAGAAGATGAGATTCATACCCTTGAAGATACGAGTTTCCTTATGTACGAGTTTAACTACAATCCTTTCCTTGTTCGACTTGAATCTACCGGGTGTGATTCCTTCCTTTGATCAACGTCAGCCACCCAAGTGTTTGGCCTCTAGAGGTGATCCACCAAGGATGAACAAGTATTAAGAAGATGGGTTATTGGAAAAACCCTAGTTTTTCTCTCTTTATTAAAGGTGTGCTCTCCCAACTCTTGGAAATTGCATTAACCCACAATCAAAATAAGACTCCTTTTATTTATAGATGTAGGCAACTGATAAGTAGGTTTTATACCTACTTATTGGACACTAACTTGCTATAATTGTTGCTTAATCTCATTTGTTTAAGTTGCTTTTCATGCATTTCTTTCCTGTTTATAGGATTCATATTCGGGAACTCGCACGGTGGCATCTTTCGTCAAAAGGAGGGCAAATAGGCATGATATACATGGAACTTGGTGTGTGGGAGCAAAGGAATTAAGGCATGGTGAAAAGAGAAGCAAAAGTGAGCAAAGAATGTAAGGACTGAAGCTGCAGCAGAAAGACAGTAGAATGCAAGACTACAAGAGAGCGTAACTAAGCCTGGAATACAAAGGGAGCCCGCGCAGCTGCGCCCAAGCCCACCCCAGAATTGCCCTGGTGCGCATTTGAGCCCAGAACAAGCATAAAGCCAGCGCAGCTGCGCCAGTTTATGATGCTAAAAAGTTAGACTTTTCACTTAAAGGCCCAATTGAATCCTTACTTGAAGAGGGGGTCATTGCAAGTTAGGGCAGAGATATTAATATGTTTTTATTTCCTTTTTGAGCATATAGGAACCTAGAGAGAACCTTGTGCATATTTTTCTCTTTACATTGAATCGCTCTTAGTTTCTATTGCATTTTTCTAGATTAGCTTAGATTAGAGCTAGATTTGGGAACATTGAAGCATTGGCTCAACATTGAAGGTTCAGATTTGAAGAGGAGACATCAGATTTGCATCTCTCATTCCTTAGCTTCTCTTTATTTTCATCTTTGGCTTTCAATGTATGAACAATTTTGGATGATGGATATTGATTCAACTATGAACTAATTTCTATTTTGGGATTTTAATGGATCTTAGTGCTTAATTCATATTGCTATGCTTCCTTGTTGAGATTTAATTGATTATGTATGGATGGCCTAATGTGGTTTGTATTATTTGCCTAATTGCTTGATCACCAATTACTGGAATAACTCATATGAAATTGAGAAATGAAATATGAGTTCAGATTTGACCATATTGGCCTGTGTTTATGATTTACATGGTGTTAGATTCCATAATTCGTACTTAGGATAGACATATACCGAAACCCTTATTGATTTTAAGTCACATAGAGATATAGTGAGTTAATTAATTTGGGTGTTCACATTCATTCTATCTATTATAGATTTAGTGTGATATGGGTATGGTACATCGAGAGATGGCCATATTTTGCTTTCGTGTTCTCGGCTAGCAATCTGAAATAATCAATTGGGCTTAACAGAAAGTGTAGCTACTTGAATGACGCATTAAGTGAAGTTATAATCCCATGTTTCCCTTATCTGATTTAATTACTTGTTAATTAGTTATCTTTTGATAACCAACACTTTTAGATAAAACATAATTTGCTCATCTGTTTAAGTAGACCGAAATAGTTATAAAATTGGTGTATGTTAGTTTAAAATGCAATTAATATTCTCCGTGGGATCGATACTCTACTTCTTCTATATTACTTGCTGACCATGTGCACTTGCGTGTGTATTGATTTGTCATATATACAAACAAGCCAACAAGTTTTTGGCGTCGTTGCCGGGGAATATAATTTTTTTTATTACTTTCGTCATCAGTTTAAATTAGATTGGTCTTAGTTAAACAAATATTTCTTATCTTATTTCGTTTTATATTTTTCTTTTATTTCAGGTACTTGTAAATAGCATATGCAAACTCAGTCTAAAAAGCCTAATTTGTTGCCTCATAAGGACAACATTAGTAAAAGGGTTCGACGATTGAGTAAGGGTACTACTGACATTTAAGAGGAAACTGAAACACCATTAATCATTGCATCAAAAGAGCAAAAAATATTGAGAGATTATGCATTGCCGCGGAGAAATGAATTGCAATCAAGTCTCACGAGGTCAGCAATAGCGGCCAATTCCTTTAAAATCAAACTGGGGACAATCTAGATGGTGTAAAACTTGGTACAGTTTGGGGGAATGGCCAATGATGACACGAATGAGCATTTGTTGAGCTTCATAGAGATTTGTGATACTTTCAAGTTTAATGGGGTATCGGATGATGCAGTGAGACATAGACTCTTTCCATTCACATTGAGAGACAAAGCAAAGAGTTGGCTTCACTAGTTACCACCGGGGTCCATTACTACTTGGAAAGACTTGGCACAAAAAGTTTTGGAAAAATTCTTCCCGCTCGCAAAGATCGCCAAGAACAGAAATGCCATTTTTACCTTTGAGCAACAACATGGTGAGTCATTGTATGAAGCATGGGAGAGGTACAAAGAGTTGCTAAGAAGATGCCCTCACCATGGATTACCTTAATGTATGCAAATAAACATATTTTATAATGGGTTAGGTAGTCACGCTCGGACTAACATTGATGCAGCTTCGAGAAGGGCATTCATGGCCAAGAATTATGAAGAGGAGAATGAGTTGCTAGAGACCATGGCCACGAAGAATTACCAATGGTCAACATCTAGATTGAATCAACCGAAAGTAGTCGGAGTATTAGAAATAGATGCAATCACGGCTCTAGCAGCTCAGTTGTCAGCTATGTCCAAGAAGATTGATTCCATTGCAGAGATAAAAGTGCAACAAGTTTCCTTTGTATGTAAGTTATGTACGGGAGCACATCCCATCGAGCAATGTGCAATCAATCTTGAAGTGGTTTAGTTTGTGGGTAGATACTAGAGACCACCAAATCCATATCAAAACACATACAATCCTGGGGCTAGAAACCACCCCAACTTCTCATTGAACAACAACCAAAACCATCAACAAGCTCCACGACCACATTATCCCCTGGGGTTCCAAAACCAACAACAACATGCAGCACCACCTCCACAACCTGAAAGAAAACTTGACTTGGAAGAGCTCATGATGAAATACATGGAAAATAATGATGTGATGCGAAAGAGCCAAGTGACGGCTATCAAAAATTAGGAGAATCAAGTGGTGAAAATGGCTAGCATGTTGACAAATAGACCACAAGGATCTCTCCCCAGTGACACAGAAGCTAACCCAAGGAGAGAAGGAAAAGAGAAATGCCAAGCTGTAACTCTCAGAAGTGGAAAACAAACCCTTCCAGCAGGTACAGCTGCGACTGAAATATAAAGAGAGGCAGCGCAGCTGCGCCCTTCCTCAGTTTTGAATGATGTAGAAAATTCTAAGGAAAAGGGTGGCAATGTAGAACCTGAGCCAGAACAGAGAGAAACAATAGAGAAAACACATGTCACTCCACCAAGAAAATATCCACCAGTTCCTTATCCACAAAGACTTCAAAAGTAGAAATTGGACAAATAATTCGCCAAATTCCTCGAGGTATTCAAGAAGTTGCAGATTAACATTACCATTTGTAGAGGCTTTAGAACAGATGCCAATCTATGCAAAATTTATGAAGGGAATCCTATCAAGGAAGAAGAAGTTAGAAGATTTTGAGACAGTAGCTTTGACTGAAGAGTGCAGTGCAGTACAATAAAGAAAGCTACCTCCCAAATTGAAGGATCCTGGCAGTTTTACTATACCGTGCACTATTGTTACCTTGTCATTTAACAAGTGTTTGTGTGATTTGGGTCCAAGCATCAATCTCATGCCTTTGTCGATATACACTCAGTTGGGACTTCCTGCACCAAAACCAACAAATATAGCTCTTCATCTTGCAGATAAGTCTGTTACTTATCCAAGAGGGATTGTAGAGGACATTCTTGTGAAGGTTGATAAGTTCATCTTCCCAGCCAATTTCATCATTCTAGACTACAAAGGGGACAATGGCATTCCCATTATACTTGGGAGGCCATTTCTAGCTACTGGGATGACCCTAATAGATGTTCAGAAAGGAGAGTTGACTATGCGGGTCCAGGACCAAGAAATCACATTCAACGTATTTAAGGATATGAAATTCCCTTAAGATGAAGAAGAGTGCTTCCGAGTAGATGTGGTAGAAAAGGTTGTGCATGATGTGTTTCTGCGGGTTATGAATAAGGATCCGTTGGAGACTACACTGATGGGGGACATTGACATGGATGAACCAGAATTGATTGAATATCTCCAACTGTTAGATGCCCTACCAAGGGTGAACAAGTTTAAGGTACCTTTTGAGCTATTAGAAAATTAAGATAAGTCTTTAGATTGTTTGAGGTCATCCCTAGAGGTACCTCCTACACTTGAGCTCAAACCACTACCTTCTTATCTCAGGTATGCATACTTAGGCGAATCAGATACTTTACCTGTTATTATTGCATCTGCACTAACCATATTTCAGGAAATTAAGCTGATTAGAGTTCTACGGGAGTTCAAGAATGTTATTGGTTGGACAATTATCGACATCAAAGGAATTAGCCTCTCATTTTGTATGCACAAAATCTTTATGGAGGATGAAAGCAAGCCCACCATGGAACAACAAAGAAGACTCAACCCTATCATGAAAGAGGTGGTCAAGAAAGAGATACTAAAATGGCTAGACGCTAGGATCATATACCTTATCTCAGACAGTTTATGGGTGAGCCCTGTGTAGTGCGTGCCCAAGAAAGGGGGGATAACAGTGGTGAAAAATGAGAACAACGAGTTGATACCAACATGGACAGTAACGGGTTGGAGAGTGTGCATGGACTATAAGAAGCTCAATAAAGCAACTAGAAAGGATCATTTTCCATTGCCATTCATTGACCAGATGTTGGATAGACTTACGGGACATGAGTACTACTGTCTGCTAGCTGGATATTCTGGGTACAACCAAATTGTCATCGCTCTAGAGGACCAAGAGAAGACGACATTTACTTATCTCTACGGTACCTTTGCATTCAGACGAATGTCATTTGAGCTTTGTAATGATCCTGCCACGTTTCAAATATGCATGATGGCTATTTTCTCAAACATGGTTGAGAAAAATGTTGAAGTTTTCATGGATGACTTCTCCATGTTCGGAGACTCTTTTGATAGCTATCTTGAGAATCTGATCATGGTGCTAAGGTATTATGTGGAAATCAACCTTGTACTCAACTGGGAAAATTGCCATTTCATGGTTCAGGAGGGAATTATATCAGGGCACAAAGTTTCAACTAAGGGATTGGAAGTTGATAAAGCCAAACTGGAGACCATTAAGAATTTGCCACCACCTACATCGGTCAAGGGGGTTCGTAGTTTTTTGGGACATGCGGGGTTTTAACGAAGATTCATTAAGGACTTCTCCAAGATTACAAAACCATTGATGTCCCGTTTAGATTTGATGAGGATTGCTTGGTTGCAATTGACCTACTAAAGAGGAAGCCAACATCAGCACCAATGATTGTGGCACCGGATTGGTCTCTACCATTCGAGTTGATGTGCGATGCTAGCGATTACACAGTTGGGATTGTGTTGGGTCAGCGCAAAGAAAAGATCTTTCATGTAATATATTAGGCTAGCAAGACTCTATCGGATGCTCAGTTGAACTACACCACTGAGAAGGAGCTTTTAGCAGTGGTATATGCTTTTGACAAGTTCAGGTCTTATCTCATTGGGACAAGAGTAGTGGTTTACATAGATCATGCTGCTATTAGGTACTTGATATCCAAGAAAGATGCAAAACCTAGATTAATAAGATGGATTATTCTTCTCCAGGAGTTTAATTTGGAAATTCGGGATAAGAAGGGTACAAAAAATCAAGTGGCTAACCATCTTTCCAAATTAGTGAGTCCAGAGAATGATGAGAGGGACAAGGCAGTGATCAATGAGTACTTCCCCGATGAACAGCTATTTTTAGTGACTTCAAAAATTCCATGGTTTGCTGACTTCGTCAATTATCTAGTAAGTAATGTACTCCCACTAGAGTTGACTCATCAACAGAAGAAGAAGTTTTTACATGAAGGGAAGAGATACATGTGGGATGAGCCATTCTTGTTTAGGCAGTATGCAGATTATATGATTCGTAGATGCATCCCTTATAGTGAAATAGCTAGTATTTTGCATACGTGCCACTCTTCACTATATGGAGGTCACTATAGGACTGCGCGGACTGCAGCTAAAGTGCTTCAAGAAGGATTCTATTGGCCTACATTATTCGGAGATGCCCATTAGTTTGTGAAAAAATGTGACAGATGTCAAAGGGTGGGAAACATTTTCAAACGCAATGAGATGCCATTAAACTCAATTTTGGAGGTGGAAGTCTTTGATGTATGGGGGATAGACTTTATGGGGCCATTTCCCTCTTCCTTCAGCAACCTCTATATTCTGTTGGCAGTTGACTACATCTCAAAGTGGGTGGAAGCCAGTACTTTACCAACCAACGATGCTAAGGTCATCTTGAAATTCCTTCATAAAAATATCTTCACTCGATTCGGCACTCCAAGAGCTATAACCAGTGATGAAGGAAGCCACTTCTATAACAAATACTTCACAGCTTTATTAGCTAAGTATGGGGTGAATCACATAATTGCTACAGCTTATCACCCCCAGATAAGTGGTCAGGCAGAAGTGTTCAATAGGAAAGTGAAGAGGATTTTAGAAAAGATTGTGAATCCATCTAGGAAGGATTGGTCCATGAAGCTTAATGATGCACTTTGGGCATATAGAACCCGCCTACAAGACACCCATCGGCATGTCGCCCTATCAATTAGTATATAGAAAGGCTTGTCACCTTCCGGTAGAGTTGGACCACAAAGAATACTGGGCCATCAGAAAGTTGAATTTCAATATCTTAACCGCAAGAGAAAAGAGGCTTCTACAGCTTAATGAACTTGATGAATTCCGTCTGCAGGTATATGAGAATTCAAAATTGTACAAGGAAAAAGTAAAACGGTGGCATGACCAGAAGATCATCGAAAGGAAGTTTGAACCGGGTCAAGAAGTCTTTCTATTCAACTCCAGACTAAGACTTTTCCCGAGTAAACTCAAGTCCCAATGGTCGGGCCCTTTCATGGTAAAGACTGTATACTCTCATGGCACCATTGAAATAGTGGGCAAGGATCTTGAACAGCCATTCAAGGTCAACGGGAAGCGTTTGAAGCACTATTAGAGAGGCGAATTTGATCTCCAAAAGTCCTCAATTGTCCTTGCCAATCTATTATGAACCAAGGGATAGTCGAGCTAGACGACTATAAACTAAGCGCATGATGGGAGGCACCCCATTCACTCTCTTCTCCCCTAGTTTAATTCTCATTACGTATATAATCACTTCTTCCCCTTGTTTAATTCTTGTTCTATATCTAAATTATTTTCCCCCTATGTTTAATTCTTGACACTTTGGTTATTTAGTTCATTTTTGATAAAGTTAAATAGATTTTAATAGTGCATTTTTGGAGGAGTTAAATAAGTGTTGATAGTTCATTTTTGGTCTCTCTCTCGGGTATAATTCAATTGGTGAATGTGTGCAAAGTCAGTACAAGCAGGAATTTCTAGGCTATCTGGGTATAGGGCAACGCAGCTGCGCCCTAATTGCATTACCAAGAAGTGCAGCTGCGCCCTTCAGCAGTTTCAAGCTTAAAGTTCAGCAAGAGCAGCTGTGCCCATCTCCAAGTCAAATGAAGAGCAGCTACGCCCAAGCGCCAGTTTAGTTTTTAAAAACACCCCACCCAGCAGACTTAAATATTCTTACTCAAACACAAACTCTGAGCTCTCTCTCAAACAACAAAAACTGAAACACACACTCCTACTATTCTTCAACTCCAATCTTAATATCAATCCAAATCTCAACCAAATTGAAGTCTACCCCTTTCTCTCTCCTCTATAAAGATATTTTTTCCCTTGAATCTCACATATCAAAAGCCCTAGCTCTGTGAAAAGGGAGAAACTTGTGTCACCCACCAAGTGTTTAATAAAAGGTTTGAGAGAAGCTTGCTGGTACATTCAGTTAGTTTGGGGGTTGCTCCTCTTCAGAAAGCTTATTCACCAAGCCCTAGCTCTGTAAACATGCCGAAGAGAATTCGAAAACCATAACCATCTTCTTCCAGCAGTAGCGAGGATGATGAGGGACAGAGCAATAATACTTTAGACCCATCAAAGTTCATCAACCTCTCCACACAACACCATTATTGGAATGTGCTTGTCGAGAAATCATTTGTGCCGGAGAGGGGTCTCAAGCCAAGTGCGGGAGATGGGAAGATTCTTGAGCAGATTCGACAGAGAGGTTGGACTTTTTTATGGCAACACCATGTTAAGCTGCAATGGCAATCGTGAGGAAGTTATATGCTAACGCCCGAGAGACTCAAAATGGAATTTCTTTCGTTTGACGCAAGAAAGTTCCCTACACCCCGCAGGCAATCACTGAGCTGTTTAAGCTGCCTACACCATCTCCAGCGAATACAAACTGTGTTGGGTTTGTAAGATTCATAGACACAATCAAATTACATAAAATAAGCAGAAGTGTGGTAAATCATAGTTTTAAAATTTTACAAACCATATACCTGGATCATCATTTATGCACATTTATTCATTAAAATAAAATAGATGGAAATTAGATTCATACCCTCGCAGAAACTAGCTTCCTCATGTACGAGTTCAACTCCAATTCCTTTTCGTGTTCAACTTGAATCCACCGGATTGATTCCTTCCTTTGATTAACGTTAGCCACCCAAGTGTTTGACCTCTAGAGGTGATCCACCAAGAAAGAATAAGAATTCAAGAAGAAAGGTGTTTGGCTAAACCCTAGTTTCCTTCTCTCTAGAAATAGAGTGCTCTCCCAACTCTTGGAATTACAAATGTCTAACGTTGTTCCATAATAAGACTTTCTTATTTATAGATGTAGGCAACCCTCCTAAACAATTTAGGATTAGGGTTTCATATTAATTAATTAAACTTCTTTAATTAATTAGGCTTCCCAATCCTATTAGGAATAATTAAACGTTTTTAATTAATTAGCCTCCTAATCTTATTAGCAATATATATATGAGAGAGAGAGAGAGTATCTTATTAATTAATTCTCAAACTCCTTTAGGAATTAAATAATAATAATAATAATAATAATAATAATAATAATAATAATAATAATAATAATAATAATAGTAATAATAATTTTAAGACTCATTTACTATACAATTCAATCCTTCCACCATACAATGCCCTAATTAAATATAAGACATAGAATTACTGTCAAGCCTTATTTTATTTAATTATATGTATTTTGATTCAAAAATACACAACTCCAAATAATGCAAATTAGAAATTCCTTTTCAATTTCATTCCACCTTGGCCAAGGATTCTTGGGTTGTGATTTATCGAATCACATAGGACATATCTCTTTTTTTACTTGAAGCGGTAGATTCTTTATTGATCATTCAATATCTCCATATATAACTTTGTTAGTTCCTAAAGGCACGTTAGTTATCTAGAAGGGGGGTTGAATAGATATTTTAAAAATTCTTTGTTTAAAATACTTTGTTAGTATTGATTATACTGACAGCAGCAGAATATATGTTTTGTTCTCCTTCAAGATATTGTAGTTATGGTTTGATAAGCAGTTATAACAGATATAGCAGTTAATGAGAGACAATGAGACATAAGGTTTTAAGTGGTTCAGAGCACACAAGGCTCCTAATCCACTCTTCTACTCCACGAGTAGGAAATCCACTAAGGATGTCTCTTACAACTGGATCACTTAGATCCCTTCAAGGCTAGCAGCCTTGGAATTTCACTTAGTTCACTTTTGAACTCTTCAAGTCCTCTGACTTGGATCTTCTCTTAGTTCACTTTTGAACTCTTCAAGTCCTCTGACTTGGATCTGCTTTTAGTTCACTTTTGAACTCTTCAAGTCCTCTGACTTAGTACCTCACTTGGATTTGCAGTAGTTGTTTGAGGTGTGCTACTCAGTTGTAGTTCAGCATCTGTCTCTTAAAGACTGAGTAGCGAAGCAAGCTTTCCTCTTTCAGGATCGTAGTGTTGATTGTTGAGTGTTCTTGAGCTTTTCTCTTGATAATCTTTCTTATTGTATCTTGCTTGCTTAGTCTGAATCTTTGTCTGATGTCCTTATAAAAGTGTCATTCAAAAGTATCCGTTTGAATGCTCCCGTTGCTGCATTTAATACTTCAGACATTTCTATGCAGTTGATGTTGACATATTGCTTTCCTGCGGCATTGCAGACTGGCCCACTGACACAGCAGACTATATCTTTCACCTAACACCTGAAAAGGTGCTTTCTGCAGGAAGCTTTAGTCTTTTCCTTATCTTCTTCAATACGCTTCTTTTATTTGAACTAAGGATGAATATGGAAGTATTGGGACTATCACTTTGTCAACGGCCATAAGCCTTTCCTCATTTGTTACTCTTCCCCCCTTCATCAGAACTAAGATCTTTGATGCTGACTGGAGGAACACTACGATTATGGTCATTGTGATATAATCATTATGTGTTGGCTTTGCACAGCTTGATTCAGACTTTATCGTAGAGAAGACTACAATTTCTCTTAAGCTCTTGGTAGACTACGATTACTTACTTGCTTGTCTTGCAGACTCCACACTTCTGATAGCACACTGCGATTCTTAACTTGGCTCGGCAAATGCTCTTCAACTTTATGATTCTTAGTGTGGCTTCCAAGGTAGACTACGATTCTTTGATGCTTTCACTTAAGCTCAACGGATCTTGCCTTGACCTCTATAGACTTGATTCTTTAGCAGAATACTATTCTGGACATCTTCATTTTAAGCTTCACGATTCTGCCTTTTCTTCTGCAGAGTCGAATCTCTTGGCAGACTACGATTCTTGATATCTTCGTTCAAGCTCTACAATTCTGCCTTTTCTTCTGCAGACTTCGAATCTCTTGGAAGACTACGATTCTTGATATCTTCGTTCAAGCTCCACGGTTCTGCCTTGTCTTCTGCAGACTCAAATCTCTTGACAGACTACTATTCTGGATGTCATCGTTCAAGCTCCACGATTCTGCCTTGTCATCTGCATGCTACCTTTGACAGACTACGATTCTGTCAAGGCTTTAACTTTTATAGCTCAAAATAGATCAAGCTAACAAGTTTGATCTTTCTTCTATACATTTATTTACATAAATGATAAACATTAAAGCTCAGATCAACCTAACAGTTTTGATCTATCATTTAAGTCTTTGTACAATGATTCTCTTAAGGACTGTATACTTAAGCATTTATATTTACTTTCAATATCAAATCTGAATATGCAATTCCCAACAATCTCCCCCTATTTGATGTTGACGTAATCAAGGAGATTTAGATCATAGCATCATTTTCTAAATGTATAATGCTAGAAAGTAAATATGACTTAGTGTTTCAGTAAGCAGCTAAAATTTCTAGAGAATAAGCATGAATTTATTAATGTTTGAAGAGATATTACAATCAAGCATAGAAACATCAATATACAGTTAAGCTTAGACTTATCCCTATTTTCTTTGCCTCTTTGGTTTTAGAGGATTGGCACGCTCTGCACTTCTTCTTCTTTTTGAAGCTTCATTTCTTCTTGTAATGTCCTCTAGCTCATCTCTAGTTAGTGGTTCCGAATGATCATGTCTGTTCATAAAGTTATGATCTCCGATTGGCATACTATAACTAGTGGAGGTTACACCTCGTGAGCTAAAGGCTTAACCTTGGCTCTGTTGAGTAGGTTCAGCTATGAGAGGACTTTGATCAAATCGTGGAGGCTGAAGATCAGGACTTCTGAGATTACCACCACCACTCGACGATTGACCAATGTGTGTTTATTGCCTTTGTAGTTGTTGTTGCCTCCTACTTCCTCCTTCTCTGCCTCTGTTCCTATTATCTCCTTCCTGATTATTCTCCCCCTTTATGTCAGCATTAAGGGTTCGAACATCTTCAGATAGGCGCTTAATTCATTCAACCAGCTCATGCATCTGTGAGTGGTTTTGAGAAGTATCACTACGGTTTTTAGAAACTCGAGCCTCAGTGCATCTCTGCTGTTCTTGAATCCATTCTATTTCACAGTAGTTTTGATTTTGTTGAGTCATACAAAAGTCTTGGAAGAATTGAAGTGAGTTGCGTAGTTCTAAAATTTGTTTAATCATCCGTTCATTCTGAGATTGCTGGTTTTTCTGCATGATTTCTATAGCCTCCTTGTGTTTCTTTGTAGCAGCAAAGTGAATAAGATCTCTTTGATTCAGACTGTCAGCCATTTCCTTTACAACCTCTTTCAGGTTCTTGGTTAGTTCGGTTGCCAATTTTTCTGGTAAAGGCTTGACTGATTCTATGATATGGTCAAATCTCATATGAAGTGCTATAGAGTAAGCTTCAAGAAACTCTCCTGATTCTGATCTAATTTAGTTTAAAGCTTCATTGAGCTCTTCCTTCGTTGGCATAAGAGACAATTGGTTTAGGATTCATCGTGTCTTTGGAGGAGGAGGAGTTGTTGTAGTGTGTTCATCTCTCCTAGATATGCTTGCAAGGGCAACAGTCATATCGAAATATTCATTGCTAGAGGATGATGGGATATCGGCTTGAGTCAGAGGGGTTTGAGTCGGTGTTTGCTGTATAGTTGTTTCTGATTCATGGAGCAATTCTGATGACTCTACGATTGTCGAATCAGTTTGATCATTAGGCACAGATAGGTGTTTGTCGTCTTGAGTGGATGTCTCAACATTTGAGTTGAAAATCATTTCTTTGATGATTTCAGTGATATGCTCAAGAACCATTGGGTCACAGACATTTTGCTTGACGAGGGCACTGATGAGTGGAATTTATACCCGTAAATCGGATACTTTATGGCTTAAATAGTTGCCTGATCTTCGTAGTTTTTATATAGTTTTATATGTTTATAGTATTATTATGCTTAACTGACCTATTGCAGGGTTTTCCTGTGACGCCCCCAAATTCCAGGACCTGCCACTTGGTCTCTCGAATTCGGTTCATCACGTGCTCATGGTAATACATCGCAATAATGATAACTAAATATCACACAACCACAGCGGAAAATCTATTCTAGAATAATTTACAATGATTTATTATAATTATTCCCCCAAGTCTCGCAACCTACAGTACTTAATAGATTACATAGCAATATCAATTAACGACTTGTTATATAATCTAACTTAAGCTTAAACATAAACAAATCCAGTCTTACTACATCATCTTCACACAATATTAATATATTTGAAACATAACAGACATAAGCTAGTTGGTAGCCTTGCCCTTGCCCTTATCAATGCCCGAAGGTTCGCCATGCTCTGCCTTAACTGAAATATTTTAGGGAAAGCAAGAATGAGCACAAATTGCCCAGCAAGTAATATACAATAAGGGTGAATAATAAGATTCTCAATTCTCGAAAGGGTATAGCAAGATTTGATAGCTCAAGAATAACAAGAATATCAACAGTTCTCAATAACAGTCGCTAAGGACAGGATAATATCAATATGATTCAATAATAAGTCAATTCAAGATTTCAAATAATTGAATACTGAGTAGTCACTACGGACTATGAACTTCTACTAGAATTGACAGTAATAAACTGAAAATCCAACAAAAACAGGTACAACAGGTGATCAGCCTAAAGTACCCTTGTTATGCATAACAATCAATCATACTCAAGTGTGCACGTCGGTTCTCCGACAATTATATATTCCCTTCAAAGAAGGTTGTTCTTCTCAGTCAAATACAAGATCCCGCACCAATCAATTAGTTTGGGTTTCTTTTCAATAACATAAGTCCACCCGAATCAAATGGCATAGACACTTTCACAATATTCAAGAACAATACTAAGTTCAACATGAATAATAGCTTTAATGAAATAAGAGTTCAAGTATGCTAATTCAATTCAACCGATTAAATAGGAAACTAGTTCGCAATAAACAAGATAGGATACTTGCATAGTAAAAGAGTATAAGTTAGGAAACTTTCACAATCATAGATTTCCTTGCATAAAGTAAATGCGTCGGTTAGGATACTTGCACTTTAAAAGAGTGTAAGTAAGAGAACTTGCCTTTAGCGTAGTTTATCCACGAAAAGCAATCAACACTTTCGAATTCCTATCGTAATACAGTTACGTATATATATGATATTCATTAGTCATATAATTTAACTTCACATTTTCTCTTTGAATATACGATCAACACATAAGGTAAGTTTTACCTAGCTACACAGTTATATAGAATATAATTTTTATCCTTAACGTTCCTTCTTTAGAGTTTAAACGCATTCTCATATTATATAAGATCTCAACAATTAGCAAACATGCTTGCATATTATTAATATCACATAAGGCCACAATCAATACTAAATATATTTCATTTTAGCAAATTACGGAATCTCCTTAAGTTAACCGTCAAAATCGGGTTCAAGTAACATCATATAATATCACGTAGCATGTATTCATATTTAAAGGATACTTTCATGCTTGTATAACTTTTCCAAATCCAATCGTACATGGTATAGGTTCTTAAGTTAATACTTAAAGCCATTCAAGGACACGAACTCATATGGTCTAACATGGTCGCTTTTAAACACATAAGATATTCATATAACTTGTATTAGTCATGCTCATGAGTACTCGTATTGCATATATGTAGCTAGCATTGTTCTTATCTTGAAAACACGCTTTGTTTATGCTAAACTTTAATCACGGCAACTAATCATGGTATATATACATGCATGACACATGAATGAGTCTAAGAGTACTATCACATGTGTCCATAAATGTCAGATTCTAATTCTCGTCATAACATACCAACGTTCACGTTCAAAGCTTATACTTTGTTAGTATAGTTCATTAATAAGGTCTATCATGTTCATGCTTCCTTATGAAACCTATATATATAAGTTAACATGCTTTTCATGCATTTCAAGGCCCTATAAACATGCTCGAAAAGTCAGAATGTATACATGGTCTTTACATGTCAATATCAACCTTCAAAACTTGTATTTTTGTTAGATATGTTCAATAGTGAGGTCTAACAGGCTCTTGTCATACTATGAACCATATATACATAACTTAATATGTCTTTCATACATCTCTACCTAATACCGACATGCCTTGAAAAATCAGAATATTAACATGCTTTATATATGTTAACGTTCGTTTATGAAACTTTAAGTTTATTTTCAAACTATATGTCGTTTGGTTAACCATGCATGCTAATATACTAAAACATGCTTACATTGCCTCATTAGGTTTATATATATGTATTAATCATGCTCCCATGCTTGTTTAAACAAAAATCAAACAATTGGTATATAACAGTTTTGTTGCAGAATGCAGAAAACTGCACACAGAGGCCGGCGCTGCGGCGCGGCAACAGCAGCCATATTCTAGCGCTGTGGCGCGGGTGGCGCTGCGGCGCGGGCTGCGGCGTGGGTGGGGCTGCGGCGCGGGCTTCGGCGCTGCGGCGCGGGCTGCGGCGCTGGCTGCAGCGCTGCGGCGTGGGGACAGTTCCTGCAGTTCAGACTGCAGCGAAACCGACCCAAAACCTCCCATTTTATCGATCTCGACATACCCATATGCTATTAGACTAACCTTTTTAACTTACTAACACATATATATGCTTATATAACAGTCAATCGCCCAAACGATTCCCAATTTGATGAACTCCAACTAATTCCACGAATTCGATGCTTTACAGAAATTATAGAGCAACAATGGAAATGAAAGTCAAGAAAGCTATATAGTGGTTCCATCACGTATGTATGTTCATATAACAACAATATAAGGGTTCTACAAACCAATCATGAACCAATTTGGCATAATCAAGAATTTGAAGGAAACTTCGGAAACAGAAAACAAAAATGAACGAACAAAGGAAGAGGGATTATACCTCTGCTAGGATTCAAATATAGTTTGCTGCTAATCCAACTTCTCCTACTGATATATGTATATTGCTTTCACTCACCACTTATGCAAACTCTCAGCAAATTGAAAACGAAGAAACATGGCTGCTATTTATAGAAGAATCCTTACACAGACAATGCAATTGTCCATTAAATTGAACCACTAGATTGAAGCTTTGTATATCAGCTAAGGAAGAGTTGGTAGAGTGGTTGAAGAACACTGTTGTGCCCACTCCCCGTATCATGATTTGCTAGAATGCTGAGTTTGAGAAGGTAGGAGTAGGCTAGCTTCATGAGTGTTTTACGTGTACAAGGTTTGTGTCTTATTAATATGGGACAAGGCATAAAAATCTCAGCATTTCCAATTTGTAAACAAACTAGTGTTAATACTTAGGTTATATACACACACATATTTAGACACTTAGGTCTTTAATTGAAATGTCACAATAATTCATATATACTGTAGTAAGTGTAAATTGACACGTATAATCCATGTACATTTTGTTAATACCGGATATAATCTAATCAGATGTTAACACATTACACTGTCTCCTTTATTAAAACTAATTGTTTACAATATGTTCATGATATATTATACAATGTATACCCACATATTTATTGTCACACAAGTTATTAATCAAGTAGCTCACATGGTTTAATAAGCCTTACCATATAATAGTGTCATATTACACTTCACATAATACATAGTCAGCTAATATATGCTACACATTTAATTCGCATGCTGGCACATATAATTTCTCATCTTATAAATTGAATATTAATTAATAATATACACATATCCTACATCAATCAATATAATTGTTAACCTCCATAATAATTTAATTAACCCTTATATGATTAATCATCACTTTGATATAAATCTTATTATATTTATAAACACGTTGCTCATTATTATTATGTTTCTTGCAATAATAATAATCACATATTATTAATCAATCCTCATTAGTATTTTATAACAGTTAATTAATATTCTTCGATTAACAATTAATATAGATTAATTGTTCGCTTAAATTAATATAATCATTCTTATATTACGTCACTGTGCCACACAAGGCAATCAACGAGTTTATCACAAACTCCACCAATTTCTCAATTATTATAATTATTCAATTATATATAATTGAATTAATTCATCTCATAACACAAAATCATTTATATTCAAATAAATTCTCATTTCCATTAATATATTTATTTAATAATATATGGAAATTCTCGGGTATTACATTTCCAGGACTTTTGTAGCTTTCAGGGGACAAAACGGACAATTTACATACACTGGCACCGCAGCGCCAATGCCTAGTCTTAATCTCGCGC
Source organism: Panax stipuleanatus (assembly GCA_020205555.1). Classification (NCBI taxonomy): domain Eukaryota; kingdom Viridiplantae; phylum Streptophyta; class Magnoliopsida; order Apiales; family Araliaceae; genus Panax; species Panax stipuleanatus. Next base: position 118,901,429 of record CM035120.1, read on the forward strand.
CGCGGCGCCGCCCCCTGGTCCTTACTGATGTCATCCCGGAGCTGCAGCGCCACAGTCCCTTCATAAACTCGCGCTACAGTGCCACCTCCGGTCTTTTGGTGCTAACGTGGCGCCGCAGCGCCACCCATAAGCTATATTACCCGCGCCACAGCGCGACCTCCGGTGCCCAGGTAGAGAAGGCATGCTTTTGACCTAGAAAAAGATAAAAATAGAAAAATATCACTGGAGCCTCTGGAAAATAGAGAGGGAGACTGGGATAGAATCGGTTAGCTTAGCTGAGGATAGATTAGATCCTCTTTTGTACTTTCTCTCTCTAGTTATTAGGTAATGTTTGTAAATATAGATTAAGTAGATTAGGGAAAAGTCTGGGATTTTCTTGGAGCAACAAGAGTAGTGAGCTACACGGAATGGAGAGCTTGAAAGGAGCGGAATGTTTGGAGACTGAAGAGCCTCGACAGAGTTTATTCTTATCCATTTATTTCCTCTGAATTTGTAATCCATAAATGTTGACTTTATTGCTACTTATATTTTGTTCAATAGCTATGAATTAAGTATTGGTTCTAAGGTTATAATGGAACCATTTGTTATTTAAATTGACTGTCTTATCTCTTTGGTTGGCACCATATGGTTTGGTTTAATATATTCATGCTTAATGATTCTCGCTAAGACATTAGTGATGATTTTGGTAATCTATATGATATTGAAAGAAGGATTTTAGATTTACACCTAAATATATTGGCATGTGATTATGGGTTTCGACTGCATAAGTTGTGCATAGAATAGACATATATCTGTGTGCCACGTGTGACCTAATTGAGAACTTATGCTTAAATCCTTGTTAAGTTAATTTGCATAGACATGTGTAGGATTATTACCTAGCTTAGACGTTCTTTTCTGTTCTATTCCTTATCGGGTGGATCTGGAGAGGATACGTTTGTGCATTCCTCGACAGAGGATGTACGAGCACCCGTGTGTTCACGGTCGACAAACTGTCGTGACCATTAAGACCAAAGAGAGAAGGGTAAGAAGTTTGATGAAGCATAGCACGCCAGGTGTTCGACGGAATGCCTGTGTGGGGTGAAATTGTAACCTTAGCTTGTAATTCCTTCGATTACCATTCATTATCCATTTACTTGCTCTAATATTTAGTTATAACTAGTTTAACCACACTCCTATTAGTTTACTGTTCGAATAAGACTTAAGAGATACAAAGTTGGTATTTGGTAAATATTAGTGATAGTTCCTCGTGGGTACGACACTTTCCTTATCACTGTATTACTTGTTAGACCGCGTATACTTGCGCGTGTTTAGTGATCGGTTTTTCGACCAACAAGTTTTTGGTGCCGTTGCCGGGGGGCTATTGTTCTAATATTGTCCAATATTGATTTAAATCTATTTAGTCTTAATTTGAACGTGTATATATTTCTTTTATTTGTTTGATCTTCCTTTTTGTTTTTAAGTTTACAGGTTATGGACGATCGATGTTATCAATGGCCTTATGAGAGGACGACACAACCAACTCGGAAGAAGGACTCGACCAATTGCGAGTTCAAATTGCAAATGTCTTGCGGTTTTCTGATAATCTTGAGTGTCAATCCACTCACACTGCCTACTGTCAGGAACGAGCTGACATTGAACCGATTTCCTATCATCCAAACTATCAGGGTTATCCAAACTCTTGGGACTATAGTCAAGAGCAATATCATGATCCGAATTACTCCTATTCGAATCAATTTGAATATCCATCTCCTCCGAAGTATAAGCTGACATTCCAACCCAATGAGAGCTTTTCGGTAGACTCAACAGAAGAAGAGAAAAGGCTTGAAGAGCTCCTCACCAACTTTATAGAGAGAAATGAGGTTCGAATGGCAAGCCAAGACGCCGCATTGCAAAGCCTCAAAAATTAATTGGGACAACTCGTCAATGCCATCATAAATCTACCGCAAGGGAATCTACCAGTCATAATTGATCTCAACGATGAAGCAGTAGAGCATTGCACGGAGGATACGCAGGAGAAGGTGATGAGTCTCACAAAGTTGTTGAGAGAGATGTCAAGGTGCAAATTGTCCAACCGGTGGAGTCTGAAGTTGGAGAAAAGAGGATCAAGAGTGGTTGTATTGTCAAGACTAATCAACAACCGAAAACCACGGTCATGATTGTGGAAACCCTGGAGGGCCCACTAGCGCACAAAGAACGCTTTCAACTTGATGAAAAAGGCGAATCAGTGGATAATTCTAGTGGTGAAAGATTCTTCGTGCCGATGGGTGAAGAAAACGAGGATGATCAATCATCCATGTCTGCCAAAAAGTTAAAGGAATTGACAATTAGGCGGCATGAAATGGTCATTTTTGCTTATGAGCCGGATTGAGCGGCATCGGTATAGTCAAGCCGACGACTTTAAAACAAGCGCTTGGTGGGGAGGCAACCCCATCTCAGTATCAATTTTCTCTATTTTTCTTTACTTATATCTAGTTTATATTGTGTCTTTTCTTTTTACCATGTAAACATCGTTGCCAATGCGCATATTTTTGTGATTATAGGATGCAGGCAGCATGTTATTTAGTATGTTGCTAGTGTATATCTTAGTTAGAAATTAGTATATAGTATGTTGTTTACTTAGCATGATATCTGTGTAATATATATTGGCTAATACATGGTTTTTGTGCAGCAAAAACTCATATACAAGGCTGGCGCCGTAGCGCCAGCATATACACTGAACTTCGCGCCGCAGCGCCATGCTAAAAATTCAAATTTCCTATCTCGCGCCGCAATGCCCAGGAACAAAGGGGGACTCGCGCCGCAGCGCCACCAACAAGTCCAACATTCTGCCAAGTCGCGCCGCGGCGCCAAGAAACGAAGGAATGCTCGCACCGCAGCGCCGATAGCCAGTTTTGGTTTTTAAAAGCACAACTGAAGACAGCAGTTAGACCATTCCCCTCCTCTTCTCTCGACAATTTTGGCAGCACAAAGAACCCAAGTGACCCAAAACCAAAACGTGCCTTATTTCTCCACACCGAACCTTTGATCAATTCTTCCCATAAGAGAGCAATTCATATATTCTTCCCACAAGACCCCAAACCAGTGTGTGCAGTAAGAGGAGATCAGAGTCAATCTAGGTTTCCCACTTAAGGTATTTGGGGGATTTCAGTCATTCATTTATAGTATTTGATTTCGATATTTGGGTTGGTTTTTCTCTGTTGATTGGGGTGATTTCCACTGACGGAAATCTGGATAGAGCACTTTCAAGCAAAGGTTATCTAGTTTGGTCTTAAAAGCACACACAAGCTGTTTGATAAATTGCTTGAACCGGAGATTGATTTGTTTGGGTTGTTTTGACATTAAATTTCATTGGGGATTATCTGAACTAAGTTTGGGGGAGTGTGTGCTTCAGTCTCCTGTCTTTGACAAACTAATTGACATGGCATCAAAGAGGCAGCGACTGAGCGTCGACGGTTCCTCGTCTGCAGCACCAACTGCATGGGACAACACCAAATTTGTTAACGAAGAGGCATGGAAATGTTACAAAAGCTCCTTTGCCTCACGAAATTTGATTCCCGAAAAAGGTTTGAGGCCTGATAAAACAAAGGATGAAGAGTTGTTAGCCATGATTGCGGGTCGCCAGTGGGTGCACTTCACAAAACCACCCGAATCGGCCATTATTTCTATGGTTCGTGAGTTCTATGCTAATGCTAGTGCCGAGGGTCCTGCTGTTATCCAAGTCAGGGGGCGGTCAGTGGCGTTTGGAAACCAAGCCATCAATACATTATTCGCGATGCCTGGTTTTGAGGGTAGGGACTATATGGAGCCGGGACTCCGCATCTATGACCTCGAGGATATTGTTAGGAGGCTCTGCAAGCCCGGGACTACATGGAAGACAAATGACTTCACGGGTGAGAGGACCAGTTTCCCGCATGTTGCACTTAGTCGCTATGGGAAGGCATGGTTCAGCTTTATTTGTGCCAACATGATCCCAACTCGTTACCTGAGCAACGTGACTAAGGATAGAGCGATCCTATTATTTGCCATTGTCACGGGTCTGAACGTGGACATCGAAGTTCTTATACATGATTCCATCTTGAAGGCGATCAAGAGTAACATCTCTGCGGGACTTCCACATCCATCCTTGATCACCCGGCTGTGAAAGAGGGCAGGTATCCATTGGGGGCCAGAAGAGATAGCTCTGCCGCCCATGTCAGTCATTGACCATCAGACCATCTCACGCTTCGATGTGTGGGACGGGGCAGCTTCTCATGTCAGAGGCGAAGGATTCGAGCCACCTACTGAGCCACCTCCTACAGCAGAGCCCGAGCCCTCGCAGCCACCAGACGCAAGCCCAGCTTTATAGGGACTACTGGCAGAGATCATGGCATCCCTCACCCTGCTACATCAGAACCAGGACGCCAATGCTCAGACGCAGCAAAGGCACATAGCAGCGGTGGCCTTGAGGCAAGACATAGCGATGCTGTATCAGGCTGAGCTGGTCAACACGATGTAGAGCATATACACCGTGTATAGTGGTAAGGATTCTGAGTTCACGCCATTCCAGTTCCCAGAGCCTCCTGTCTTCCCACCATACCCTCCACCATCACCACCCGCCGAAGCTGATGAGGACGCTGTTGTTGCCGAGTGACTAGACTTCAGGGAAGCCCTCTCGTTTAGATTGATATATGTTTAGCAATAAGGGCATTGCTCACCTTAAGTTTGGGGGTGTTATTGTTTATTATCTATTTTATTTCTGTCTATTGCCATGATAGGTTGCTATTTTAGTACTTTGCTTACGTTTTTATCAGGATTATAGTGCAGTCATTTTGAACTGCGATTTTATGTTTTGGGGTTTATTATTATGGATGCCATGAACAGTTTTTGGTTATTTATTAATGCTTTGATTATTATTAGCATGTTTGTGGTTTATAGCCATCTTTTTGGGGCTTTTACAGATGTATATGCTTGTGCCATGTTAATGGCTTTATTACCCTATTTTGAGCTGCTATTATGCAAGGGTGGTATATTTATCACTAATTTTTTATTGTGGCTAATGACAAGCACCAAGTAATTAGGTATATCTCTTAGAGTCGTGTCAAACATGTGTGAGCTAGGGGTTTGTTCAATTGATAAGTTGAGACTGTTATTGATCCGTCCTTCTTAGCAAGCACCGACCAACTGTGTTAACTAGTTATTTTTTGAATTTAGTTCACCTGTTTATTGCTTTGGGAGTATGTTCACTTTTATAAACTTTCATTGTTACAAGGTAATAAAAGACTTAGATGCATATACAGTTTTGGATCTTGGATTCTGGCATGTTGACAAATAGAAAAAAATTTAAAAGAAAAAAAGATTGAATATCGAAAGTCTTGAGGTGGGTCGAGATGGAGCGTGAAACGCACTCGCCCATAAACGCAGGACCGATGTTAAGATGGAGTATAAAATGCACTCGCCAAATAATCTTCAGATTTCATAAAGTCTAATTTTGCTTATATTGATTACGTGGCCTTTGCTGCTCGAGTTATTAGATTCATAGGGGTGTTCCACACCTAGTGCCCTAAAGTCATCTAGCTTGGGAGTCACTGATTAAAAGCTCATTAATGGGTAGCTCTGAACAGCCTAAGGTAATTAAGGACTGTCCGAGTCAGATTTTACTGTCTTCATACTAGAGTCTTTTGATCCTTTCCTGCACTTGCGTCTTATTCTTAATGCTTGTTGAATGTTTAAGTTACGGAGTGTGCATATTGGTATTAACAATCGACTATGCGAACGTATTTGAGCTATGATTAGTTAGGATGGTTGGTCTCCACACACACACATAGAATAGATCGAATACAGTCTTATACTTGATATTGAATGAACTCTTACTAATATATGTGTTTGCCCTGTTCTCTGGGAGTAGCTATGTTCGAGCTTAGAAGCCATGATACTAGTATACGGTTTTATTTTTCTTTCGCGTGTGTTTTACTATTATGAGTTTTGTGTTAGATAGTTTGCTCGAGGACAAGCAAAGACTTAAGTTTGGGGGTATTTGATGAGTGGAATTTATACCCGCGAATTGGATACTTTATAGCTTAAATAGTTTCCTGATCATCGTAGTTTTTATATATTTTTATATGTTTATAGTATTATTATGCTTAGCCAACGTATTGCAGGGCTTTACAGGACTTTTCTAGCTTTCAGGGGACAAAACGGACAATTTACATACACTGGCGCCGCAGCGCCAATGCCTAGTCTTAATCTCGTGCCGCGGTGCCTCCACCTGGTCCTTGCTGATGTCATCCTGGAGCTGTAACGCCACAGTCCCTTCATGAACTCGCGCTGCAGCGCGACCTCCGGTCTTTTGGTGCTAACGTGGTACTGCAGCGCCACCCATAAGCTATATTACCCGCGTCGCAGCGCGACCTCCGGTGCCCAGGCAGAGAAGGCATGCTTTTGACCTAGAAAAGATAAAAATAGAAAAATATCATTGGAGCCTCTGGAAAATAGAGAGGGAGACTGGGATAGAATCGGTTAGCTTAGCTGAGGATAGATTAGATCCTCTTTTGTACTTCCTCTCTCTAGTTATTAGGTAATGTTTGTAAATATAGATTAAGTAGATTAGGGAAAAGTCTGGGATTTCCTTGGAGCAACAAGAGCAGTGAGCTACACGGAATGGAGAGCTTGAAAGGAGCGAAATGTTTGGAGACTGAAGAGCCTCGACAGAGTTTATTCTTATCCATTTATTTCCTCTGAATTTGTAATCCATAAATATTGACTTTATTGCTACTTATATTTTGTTCAATAGCTATGAACTAAGTATTGGCTCTAAGGTTATAATGGAACCCTTTGTTATTTAAATTGACTGTCTTATCTCTTTGGTTGGCACCATATGGTTTGGTTTAATATATTCATGCTTAATGATTCTCGCTAAGACATTAGTGATGATTTTGGTAATCTATATGATATTGAAAGAAGGATTTTAGATTTACACGTAAATATATTGGCATGTGATTATGGGTTTCGACTGCATAAGTTGTGCGTAGAATAGATATATATCTGTGTGCCAGGTGTGACCTAATTGAGAACTTATGCTTAAATCCTTGTTAGGTTAATTCGCATAGACATGTGTAGGATTATTACCTAGCTTGGACGTTCTTTTCTGTTCTATTCCCTATCGGGTGGATCTGGAGAGGATACGTTTGTGCATACCTCGACAGAGGTGTACGAGCACCTGTGTGTTCACGGTCGACAAACTGTCCTGACCATTAAGACCAAAGAGAGAAGGGTAGGAAGTTTGATGAAGCATAGCACGCCTAGGTGTTTGACGGAATGCCTGTGTGGGGTGAAATTATAACCTTAGCTTGTAATTCCTTCGATTACCATTCATTATCCATTTACTTGCTCTAATAATTAGTTATAACTAGTTTAACCACACTCCTACTAGTTTACTGTTCAAATAAGACTTAAGCGATACAAAGTTGGTATTTGGTAAATATTAGTGATAGTTCCTCGTGGGTACGACACTTTCCTTATCACTGTATTACTTGTTAGACCGCGTATACTTGCGCGTGTTTAGTGATCAGTTTTTCGACCAACAGGCACGTTGTTCATTTGGTTCCTCAGTCACAGAGTTTTGGGATTCTGTAACTGGAAATTGATTAAGTGGGTGAAGAACCACTTCCATCCATTTTGGCAGTTCATAAAATTTGTTGAAGTGCAATGATGGAGAATGGTTGATAATGTAAGAGAGAGGAGTGGAATGTACCTCATACATAGATTTGGAAGTTGATTTATTTGAAATCAGCTTCTGAGCAAACTCCCTTTCTTTTGGAAATCCCTGGACTAGCACTGAGACTGCTGGATATGCCTTGAACGTCCAGAATATGCGATCCTAGTTGTTGACGATCAGAGCTCTATGATAAGGCATCATAGGCAAGTAGTTGAGCAGCTGTGTATAGTTGGCTGCTCTTTCTGTATTCTTGCTTATAGCTAAGATCTCAATATCATCATCTTCTTCTTCGTCACTCTCTTCATCATAGACTTGCACCACATCATTTATCTCATCACCATCAGCAATTATCACCACCTCTGCATCAGCAGACTCTACGAATTCTTCATTTACTGGAGAAACTTCAGGAATTTCTTTTGATGGCTCCCCCTCAGCCTCTGTATCCTCTGTTTCCATTTTTTCTAACTGCTCCCCCTCAGTTGAAGTACCATCATTTGGGTTTATCATTTCAACTTCTGCCATACCCCTTTTTGCCGTATCTTCTTCTGGTAATTCATTATCATTAGCTCCAGCATCAGATATTTCCATATCATCTTAAATCATAGCTTGATCAGGTGCATCAGAGTTGTCTACATTTCTCATGTAAGTTACTACATCTTTAATGACTCTGATCTCATGTTGAGTTGGACCAGATGTTTTAGATTCAATGACTTGTTCAGCAGCCTTTCTCCTGTCATTCTCTTCATTTGTAACAGCATGTTTCTTAGCCAACTTCTTCATTTTCTTCTTTTCCTTGTGCAAAGCCTTCATATCTTTTTCAGCCTCAGCCCTGATAATCTGCTTAGGTTGAGGAGCTGGAGTAGTTTCTCCTTCTTCAGTGGCAGTTAATCTAGACTTTACGATTTGGGTTGACTCCACAATCGTAGTGAGTGAAGACTTCTTTGCTCTTTTGCTGTGTTTCTTCTTTTGTTGATGCTCAGAGCTGTCTTCAGCCTTTTTTTCACTCATCACTTTCCTCTTCTTCTTCTTTTTTTCTTTCAAAACCTTCTCTGGTGATTCAGAAATGATAACTCTGTTGGAGATAAGATTTGTGAACTCAACATTCAGTACCAAGATCTTCCTGGAGTGCATCAGTGGTTGAGCCTTGAGGCTCTTTAGTCGCTTGAACATTTTCATACATTTTCTTTTTCCCTTTACTCCTTTTGGACAGAGCTTCAACTTTATCTTGGTTGACCGCTTCCTCTTCTTCACTGTCCTTCTTTACAGCAGATGGAGTTGCTGACTTCATCTTCACATTTTTTGCTGGATTCCTCTTCCAGTTCTGGAACAGTTGTTGAGTCATCTTTTTGTTTGGATTGATTGGAATACCTTCATTGTTCCCAATTTTGTCACCTAGAGCATGCTGAATAATGATGCTGATGAACCTCCCATAGGGCATTTTAGCAGTGCTCTTGGTCTTCTTTGGACTTTGCATCCATTTTCCTATCCAATCCATCAGCAAGGCTCTATAGTTGAGTTTGATTCTATGGCGGATGGTTATCATGAGCTTCAGTTGCTTTTCAGTTGATCGAATCATGACCAGAGCTCTTGCAACATATGCAGTTCCCAATAATGTCAGCTAAAATTCATATTCTTGGGGGAATTCTTTCTTCTTGTAACCATTCTTCCCTTCAGTTTTTGTGTGATCCATTTTCTTCAGACCTCTATGGAAGTCAACAGACTCCATGGATGAAAATCCTTTTGTTTTAAAACCTAGGGCTAGGTTTATACTTTCAGTGTCCAGTCGAATTTGCATATTGCTGACTTTAGTGAGAATATGGTCTTCATTAACAACTCCATTCCAATAGAACTCTTTTACCAGCTTTGGATATATCAGTGTGCTGGTACTCAGAGCATATTTAAGGCCTGCTTTCTTAAGAAGTGAAAGGACTTTGTGTATATCAGGTTCAGCCTTCTCGAATCCATCAAAACATAGTTGATAGCTGAAACCACAATAGAAGCAGCCATTAACGTAGACTGAATTTCCTGTATTAAACGAATTTGGCTTAGCTTTTTGAAACTCAGGGTTTCGTTTGAGAGAAAGATAAAGAGAGAAAGTAAGAGAGAGAGATAGTCTTTTGAAATTAAGAACTAAGCTGTCAGAAAGTAATTCAAAATGTATTTAACTTCCCTCCATGTGTTCTGTATCGTGGGACACGTGTAGGATTCTGCAGAACTCCGCGATTTTAATCTGTGTGGAAATCTCCGTTCTGCCCATTAGCTCCCCCTGAGCAAGTGTGCCCTTGTGAGAAGACTACGAATGCTAAAAACCACTCCACGATTGTTGAGTTCGATCCTTTTTTTGCTTCTTGACCGTTGACACTAAGGTTTTCTGTGATGCCTTCTGAAATGGCAAACCTTCTAGATTAAGGTTGCTCCGGAAGGGCCAACCTCTTAGTTTGACACTAAGGATTAGGTTTGTCCCTGAGACACTTATCAAAAGGGTTGCTTGGCTTGTTGTTGCTATCACAGTGAGCCTTTCTGTCTTGACTGGATCACTCCACGATCGTGGTTTCTCTTTATCATCTCTACGATTTTGACTTGACCTTTATATCTGCAAGGTTAGCACCATCTAGAGCATAGAATTTTATGGTTGCAAATTTAACATACCTAACTCACTTATTAGTTTATTAAATCTGGATTCATCTTAGGATTTTGTAAACACATCAGTAAGTTGATTTTTAGTAGGGATATATTTCAAAGATATTGCTCCATTTTGAACATGATCCCTAATGAAATGATATCTTATTCTTATATGCTTTGTCCTAGAATGTATGATAGGATTATTTGTTATTGCTGTGGCATTTGTGTTATCACAGTGTATGGGTATAAATTTGAAATCAAACCCATAATCTGCTAGCTGATTCTTCATCCATAAGATTTAAGCACAACAGCTGTCTGCAGCAATATATTCAGCTTCTGCTGTTCAAGTTGATACTGAGTTTTGCTTCTTGTTGAACCAGGACACTAGTCTAATTCCTAGAAATTGACAAGTGCCACTAGTACTTTTTCTATCTATTTTGCATTCTGCAAAGTCAGCATTTGAGTATCCTGTCAGTTCACATGAGGACTCCTTGTGATACCATAGACCCAAGTAGGGTGTACCTTTAAGATACCTGAAAATCCTTTTTACAGCAGTTAAGTGTGATTCCTTAGGATTGGCTTGAAATCTAGCACATATACATGTTGCAAACATTATATCTGGTCTACTGGCAGTTAAGTAGAGAAGGGAGCCTATCATACCTCTGTATTGAGTAATATCGATACCTTTACCTTTCTCATCTTTGTCAAGCTTAGTTGCTGGAGCAATTGGTGTTTTCATGGGAGAGGCTGATTCCATGCCATATTTCTTAAGTAAATCTTTGATGTACTAGGCTTGGCTTATGAAGATACCTTCATCAGTTTGCTTCACTTGTAGTCCAAGGAAGAAGTTCAGCTCACCCATCATGCTCATTTCAAATTTGCTCTGCATAAGCTTGGCAAATCTCTTGCACAGATTTTCATCAGTAGAACCAAAAATAATATCATCCACATATATTTGAACTAATAAGACTTTATCTTTGTGCTTCCTAAGAAATAGTGTAGTGTCTACTATACCTCTAGTGAATCCTTTTTTCAATAAGAAAGTTTGTTAGTGTTTCATACCATACTCTAGGTGCTTGTTTAAGTCCATATAAGGCTTTATCTAATATATAGACATAATCAGAGAGGGTTGGATTGACAAAACCTAGGGGTTGCTCCACGTAGACTTTTTCTTGAAGTTCACCATTTAGGAATGCACTCTTGACATCCATCTGGAATACTTTGAACTTCACGTGAGCAACAACTGCAAGGAATATTCTGATAGCTTCAAGTCTGGCAACTGGTGCGAAGGTCTTATCGTAGTCTATGCCTTCTTCTTGAGAATAACTTTTGGCCACCAGTCTTGCTTTGTTTCTAGTGATCACCCATGATTAGATCTTGAGTGTGATCTCTTGCCCACCTATTCCCTGTTGGAACACCAGTTCTGGTGACTTCTTGTCTGAACTCCTCAAGATTGACTTCTGGTTCTTGTTCTACAGAATCGACGTCTGGTTCAGCTCTCTCTACGATTTCTTCTTTGGATACTACGATTCTTTGTTCAGAAACTACGGTCGTAGTGTTAGGCTCTACCGCTTCATTCATAGTGTCGGTATCGTTAATCGTAGTATCTTGTAGTGCAGACTTGTCCAAGTCTGTTTCATCAAAGATGATATGGATTGAGACTTCAACACTTAATGTCTTCTTGTTGAACACTCTATGGGCTTTGCTGTCTGTGGCATTACCAAGGAAGATTCCTTCATCTGACTTGGGTTGGAACTTAGTCAGATATTGCTTCCCATTGTTGAGAATGTAGCATGAACAGCCGAACACATGAAAGTAATTGACATTTGGCTTTCTTCCTTTCCACAGCTCGTAGGGAGTTATCTTCAGCGTAAAGTGTACAAGAGATCTATTCTATGTGTAGCATGCAGTGTTGATGGCTTCTGCCCAAAAGTATTCAGGCAGATGAGCTGCTGCTAGTAGAGTTCTCCCAGCTTTTATAAGTGTTTTTTTCTTCCTTTCAGCCACTCCATTTTGCTGAGGAGTTAGTGGTGCTGAGGAGTTCGTGGTGCTGAGAAGTTGTGACTGATGCCATTGTCTGTACAGAACTGATCCATTTCTGAGAAATTGAACTCTCTGCCATGATCACTCCTTATTGCCTTGATAGTCTCTCCTTTTTCATTCATCACCAACTTGAACATCTTTATCAGTTGGGAGCTTGTCTCATCTTTTGAGTTAAAAAAGAACACCCATGTGTATCTGGTGTAGTCATCCACTATGACCAGTGAGTATCTCTTTCCTCCTAGGCTCACAGTTAAAATTGGCCCAAAGAGATCCATATGTAGTAACTGTAGGGGCCTGTCAATTGAGTTGACTGCTTTGCCTTTGAATGAGCTCCTTGTTTACTTTCCAAGCTGGCATACATTACATGGTCTTTCTTTGATGAAGCTGAACTTAGGTAACCCTGCTACCAGATCTTTGGAGGCCAGTTTAGATATACTCTTGAAGTTGAGATGAGATAATCTTCTATGCCAAAGCCAACTTATTTCTTCAGTGGCTTTAGCAAGGAAGCATATTGTCTCATCAGAACTGAGCTGAGCAAGATTGACAATGTATACATTTCCTTCTCTTGTTCCAGTCAGCTTGATAGAGGATGTCTCCAGATCTCTAACTTGACACTGATTGTTGAGAAATGTGACTTGATGGCCTTTATCGCAGAGTTAGCTGATGCTTAGAAGATTATGCTTTAGACCATCAACATAAGCCACTTTGCTGAAGGACACTGCACCATTTTCAAATGATCCATAACCTCTTGTCTTGCCAGAGCTGTTATCTCCAAATATAATTATTGGTCCCTCATTCTCTGTGTAATTTGATAGGAGGGCTTTATTTACTGTCATATATCTTGCAGCAACCACTGTCCAGATACCATGTTGTGGCCGTGGTTCTCATTTCCTGCAGACAAATTCAGTTTTCATATTGGTACCCAGACTGGCATGGGTCCTATAATGTTAGTAACCGTGGGGACCCAAATCCTTTTGATTTTGGCCCTTCCATGCACAGTGGTATGATAACATGATGCAGCATTATAGTTATTCCGATCATATACAAAACATTTTGTATAATGCATGCTGGAGTATGTGTATGGATTACTTATCCATTTGAACTTTTGTGAGAACTGGTTTGTCTTACCCTTGTATTTCATCTTTCTTTTCCATAGAGCCTTGGGGTTCACATTTTGTGCTGAGTAAGCCTCAACACCACGATTCCTTCCAGGTTGATCCGTGGAGTCTGTTTTACTTGACTCTATGAGTAGTCAAGGTTGGACATTGGTGACTGAGTTTCTCTTTTCTTTCTGAATCCCAAGCCAGCATGAGATCCATAGTGTTTAGGAACATATGTAGGATAAGAAGAGCAAGGTTGCACTGTTTCTTCCTTCTGTGTGGATTTCACAAATGCAATGCTTCTATTTGAATTAGAAGCACTAATACAGTTTGTATCCTTAATCTTTTCCACACTTGACTCTGAGGTAGATTCCCCATAACCTAAACCTTCCCTGTTAGAAGTACTTCTCTGACTAGAGATCAGGGAATCCATGGACGAGGAAGATCTATTCCACATAGAGATGGTCTTTTCTAGCTCCTCAATTTTAGAGGTTAGTTTTGACTCTCTTTGTGTGCTCAGTTCATTTGTCTGTTTTAAGATTTTATTTTCTGCTTCATTCTGAGAGAGAGATGAACAACTAAGTAGAGCTGTTTCCAGCTCTTTCCGAACCATCTCTTTCTCTATTTTGAGATTGGAATAATCTTTGGACAGAATTCTGAACCTCCTCATATAATCATAAAGATCATATGCTATGTCATAAATAATAGTTTTTAGGCAACATATACTTACATCAGAAATGTCAAAGTCAAGTACCTCGTATATGTTTACCTCAAGATGGTCAGTATTTTTTATGTTGGCTGCATCCTTGGCCATTAAACATAGGTTTGCCTTTTGAGGTTCTTCATCATCTCCAGACTCAGTATTTGTGTTATCTTCAGAATCACTCCACGAACTTCCAGTTACAAGGCCTTTGTCTTTCTTTTGATGCTTATTTCTTTGGATTTATTCTCCTTTTGAGTTCTTCTTTGATGGGCTTGTTGCAGTTTGCAATGAAGTGACCAGTTTTTTTGCAGTTGTAGCATAACTCATTTATCTGCTCCTGACTGCTGATGTTTCTGAATTTCTTAGGTCTGCCGCTTCTTCCTTTGCGTATGAACCTTCTTAGTTTTTTAGCCAGCATTGCAACTTCGTCAGCATCAGCATCGTCGTCTTCATCAGATGAGGATTCATCTTCATCATAGACATTGGAGATGTCTTTTGCAGCCTTGAGAGCAACTCCTTTGTCCCTCTTTCATCCTTCAGATAGAGTCTCTGCTAGTTGAGTCAGCTCTAGTTCATATGTAAGAAGGTTGCCATAGAGTTGTTGAACAGTTATTCCATGCAAGTTCTTTGACTCTCGGATTGCAGTGGTTTTGGCATCCCACTTGCTTGGCAAGGACCTCATGAACTTGATGATAAGATCTTTGTTTGGATAAACCTTTTTATAAGCTCGAAGAGAGTTTAGCAGGAATGTGAATCTTTCATATCTTTCATCAGATGTGAATCTTTCAAACATCTCATATTATTGAGTCAGTAGAGATTGCTTGTTTTCTCTAACTTCTTCAGTTCCCTCATGCATGATGAGCAGTGCCTCCCAGACTTCTTTGGAAGTTTTGCAGTTGACCACGTTCTCAAACAGGTTGTCTTCTAAAGACTGGAACAAGATGTTCTTAGCCTTTTTGTCTTTCTTCTCATTTTCAGTCCATTCAGATTTGACCTTGACCACCATGTTGTTTGGATCTTCTGGAGTTGGTGCAAGCCTTATTGGAACATAGGGCCCATTCCGAACAGTTTCAAATAGATCATTATCTATTGAATCCATATAAGCCTGCATCCGAACTTTCTAGTTGGCAAATTTGTCTTTGTTGCACATAGGTGATTTGCTTCTTCCATCTGTCTTGGTCTCGCTTATCAGTTATGCCATTGGATCTACTCAAGCTTGTATGCTTAGATGTGAGAACTTGCTCTGATACCAATTGTTAGTTCCCAAAGGCACGTTAGTTATCTAGAAGGGGGGTTGAATAGATATTTTAAAAAATTTTGTTTAAAATACTTTGTTAGTATTGATTATAGTGACAGCAACGGAATATATGTTTTGTTCTCCTTCAAGATATTGCAGTTATGGTTTGATAAGCAATTATAACAGATATAGTAGTTATAGCAGTTAATGAGAGACAATGAGACAGAAGGTTTTAAGTGGTTCAGAGCACACAAGGCTCCTAATCCACTCTTCTACTCCATGAGTAGGAAATCCACTAAGGATGTCTCTTACAACTGGATCACTTAGATCCCTTCAAGGCCAGCAGCCCTGGAACTTCACTTAGTTCACTTTTGAACTCTTCAAGTCCTCTGACTTGGATCTTCTCTTAGTTCACTTTTGAACTCTTCAAGTCCTCTAACTTGGTACCTCACTTGGATTTGCAGTAGTTGTTTGAGGTGTGCTACTCAGTTGCAGTTCAGCATCTGTCTCTTAAAGACTGAGTAAGCGAAGCAAGCTTTCCTCTTTTAGGATTGTAGTGTTGATCGTTGAGTGTTCTTGAGCTTTTCTCTTGATAATCTTTCTTATTGTATCTTGCTTGTTTAGTCTGAATCTTTATTTGATGTCCTTATAAATGAGCCATTCAAAAGTATCCGTTTGAATGCTCCCGTTACTGCATTTAATGCTTCAGACGTTTTTGTGCAGTTGATGTTGACATATTGCTTTCCTACGGCACTGCAGACTGACTCACTGACACAGCAGATTGTATCTTTCACCTAACACCTGAAAAGGTGCTTTCTGCAGGTAGCTTTAGTCCTTTCCTTAGCTTCTTCAATACGCCTCTTCGATTTGAACTAAGGATGAATATGGAAGTATTGGGACTATCACTTTGTCAACGACCATAAGCCTTTCCTCATTTGTTGCTCTTCCTTCATCAGAACTAAGATCTTTGATGCTGACTGGAGGAACACTACGATTATGGTCATTATGATATAATCGTTGTGTGTTGGCTTTGCACATCTTAATTCAGACTTGATCGTAGAGAACACTACGATTTCTCTTAAGCTCTTGGTAGACTACGATTACTTGCTTGCTTGTCTTGCAGACTCAACACTTCCGATAGCACACTGCGATTCTTAACTTGGCTCGGCAGATGCTCTTCAACTTTATGATTCTCAGTGTGGCTTTCAAGGCAGACTACGATTCTTTGATGCTTTCACTTAAGCTCAACGGATCTTTCCTTGACCTCTGAAGACTTGATTATTTGGCAGACTACTATTCTAGACATCTTCATTTTAAGCTTCACGATTCTGCCTTTTCTTCTGCAGACTCGAATCTCTTGGCAGACTACGATTCTTGATATCTTAGTTCAAGCTCCACATTTTTGCCTTTTCTTCTGCATACTTCGAATCTCTTGGCAGACTACGATTCTTGATATCTTCGTTCAAGCTCCACGATTCTGCCTTGTCTTCTGCAGACTCAAATCTCTTGATAGACTACGATTCTGGATGTCATTGTTCAAGCTCCACGATTCTGCCTTGTCATCTGTATGCTACCTTTGACAGACTACGATTCTGTCAAGGCTTTAACTTTTACAGCTCAAAATAGATCAACCTAACAAGTTTGATCTTTCTTCTATACATTTATTTACATAAATGATAAACATTAAAGCTCAGATCAACCTAACAGTTTTAATCTGTCATCTAAGTCCTTATACAATGATTCTCTTAAGGACTGTACACTTAAGCATTTTTATTTACTTTCAATATCAAATCTGAATATACAATTCCCAATAAACTTATTACACCCAAGCATACCCTTTGATATACCCTAAGGGTCTTAAGGAATAAGTCAAAGTATAATTTATTATACACAAGATACTATGATGATCTCAAGTCTGAGGATCACTTGTACTACTATCACATTAAGAATTCCTATTGACAGGCGAGTAAAACTCCATTATGTATTCCTTAGCGAGTCTTGTTTAGTGTACTTATTCTCTAATAAGCACCTACATACTTGCTTTAGTGTCTCCACAAAATGATCATGAAATCAATCATCCTCATCCAATGAATAAGCAACATATGTACCAATCTATCCAGATTCACTAATCCACTTTTTAATAATCCAACGATTAGGAATAATTTTTGTTTTTAAGGTATCTAAGAATTTAGATCTCATTAGCATGATCATCATCATGATTCTAAAAGCATTGCTTAAAACTATGAGTTTATCACATATTATAAAAACAGCACCATGTAGATAAATAGATGTTTTTAATTAAATAATACTTTTATTAATAAATGAATAAGATTGTTATAAAGTATATGCTTTATCATCAAACATGATTGGCTTGTATGCATACTACTTTCAATCTCCCACTTGCACTAAAGTAAATCGCCATGGTATCTCATACCCTTCGTCTCTAAGTGACGATCATCCTGCTGTTGAATAGCTTCAGTAAATGTATATGCAATGTCATTTTTAAGAGTTCACTATCTCTATAGTAACTTCTCCTCTTTCAATGATTTCTTGAATCAAATGAAAGTGCCGCAACACATGTTTGAATCCAAGATGAAACTTAGAAACTATTCCTAGTTCTTTAATGAACTTTTCATTCGAAACATCAACTTGTAGCTTGATTTACAGTTATATACTTTGTCTTTATCACTAAACCAACAACTCTTTACTGTTCGGAACCTTTCCAATTCACTGCACCATCTTTCAGGGTAACGACTTACCCTAAAGTGGATTTGCTAGTCGTCTTGGTCAATTTGAAAACTTGAGTCTGTTTAGTCCTCTAGTTTAATTCAGACCCATCATATATCATGATTACATCCTCAGTGTCGGTTAAGTACTTTATGATGTTTAATATGAAATCCTATTTCACATCTAAATAAACTCTTTTATTAAGGAAACATAGAATCCCTTTTCTAATCACAAATAAACTCCTTTATTTTAGAAAATAAGGAATTTAATTTCATCTCCAATTAGTTATCATGGAATCCAATTCCAACTCTAATTAGTTAGCATAAAATTAAATTCTAATTAAAATAAACATCTTTATTTTAATCCAATTCCAAATAAAAATAAACAACGTTTGATCAAAAAAAACTTTAAAAAGAAATAATCAAACAAGCCTTCAAGTCAAACTCCAAAACTAGAATTGTATAGTTTACATATTAAACATGTTGATTCTTAATCAAAATTAATTTTGTTGCAATGATAGGGCTTGTCAAAAGTGACCAAGAGGTTAAGGGTTCAAAACCCTCCAACTATAAATTAATATTTCTCTTTTAAAGGAAGATGATGTCAGTGCCACGTCAACACTCAACAGTTGTCCAGTCAGCACCACATCAGCAGTTGTCCAGTTAACAATTGACCAGTCTTTGCCATGTCAGCAGTTGGCCAGTCAAGAGTTGACCAGTCTTGCCATGTCAGCGCCACGTCAGCAGTTGACCAGTTAACAGTTGACCAGTCCTGCCACTTCAGCTGTAAGCGCCACATTAGCAGTTGACCAGTCAACGTTTGACTGTGGACTTTGACTTCTTTTTTTTTTTACAAAAAATCTGTTGTTTCAAAAAAAAAAGCATAAAAAATTTAGTTTACACAAATAGTTATGCCCAATTAAATTATTCTAAACACATATCAATATACATATCAAATCTGAATAATAAATAACTTGCATAAAGGTTTAGCTCTGATGCCACTGTTGGGTTTGTAAATGGGGTCTGCGTACCTCGTCTTCTCTAATTTTTCTTAATGTAAATTTTATCTCCCTCCTATGTACTTCTTCTTGACTGCTGATCAATGTTTCTATTTATAGTAAATAGTTTTTTATAATAGGAATAGTTAGAATTAAATTTTGAAAAATTGAAAACTAAGGAGCAAGGAGAGCGTGAAGACCCGTTTGTAATGGAGCCCGGAATTTAAATGTAATAGTTATATTTAAATTTAATTATCTCACCCTAGGTTTGACCTTTTGATTCACTTGGTGACTCTAGTGAACCAAACTAGAATAAAGTCCATAATCAATCCAGGTAGAATATAGTATTCTATATGTGCATGCTAGTATTATATATATATATATATATATATATATATATATATATATATTATATTTTATGCAAACATGCTTCGCATGTTTTAATAAAATGACGCGTATTTTATATATATATATATATATATATATATATATATATATAGTGTGTGCATGCGCGCTAAACTAGATGAGACTAATAATAACAACCCCCTCAAAGAAATTATTTTAAGTTTAAAGCGTTCAAAGATATTTAGAATATCGTACGTTGCCTTCTATCATGATAAAATTAATAGAGTGCCAAATATTTAATATGAGTTTGTTGTGTTATCCACAAGGCAAGTATTAAGTATTTAAGATGTTAATTTACTCACATTTGATGTTTATAAAGAAAATTGAACAATATTTCTTTGTTGTGCTATCCACAAAGACACTATATTTTTTTTTTGAATATATGGGAGTGCAAGGTTGGACTTAACTTAAATCATTTTAGTTCGAATGTGCACATACTTGACCATTATGATCTAAGAGACAAAATAAATAGGAGTTACATATTGATGTAATTGACAAAGAGTTGTCTACCTATTTATTTATATATGGTTTATTGTGCTATCCACAAGGCTATATACATTTTAAATAGGATTCTTATTCTCACTAACAAATCATTAATTAAATTTTGCCAAACTATATAAGTGAGGATAATATAGTTTGAAGAAAATAGTGGGAGATACCAATTTAAAATAAGACCTAATTTATCTTGGTAATTAATAAAAGAATGAATGCTAAATTTTGTTAATTACAAATTTATTTATAGAATTTTACAATGTCTAAATTATTATCACTGCGTAGCATATTAAGATGCTAATTAACCAAACCGAATTAAACGGATTGGTTAAGGAATTTGAGAATAGTTCTCAAGGCTGAAAAGCTATGTTATGTCTTTAATACACCTATCCCTGCAATGGTTGCAGACAATGCCTTTGAGGAAAAGATTGCTACTTTTAGAAAGTAGCAAGATGATGCATAGTTAGCTCAATGTATCATGCTTGCATCCATGAGTAACGAGCTTCAGCGTCAACATGAAACTATGGATGCTCCTACTATATTCCTACACTTCAAAGAGTTGAATGGTGAGGAAAGTAAGACTAATAGATATCAGATATCTAAGGAGCTCTTCCAATCTAGAATGACCGATGGTAATACAGTAAAGACACATGTTCTTAAGATGATCAATCTGATTGAACAAATAGGACAACTAGGTTTTGTCATGGATTAAAAATTGAGCCAAGATTTGATCTTGCACTCACTCCCGGACTCCTTCTCACAATTGTTGTGAATTTTTAGATGTACAAGCTAGATGCCAGGCTCGCTAATTTCCTTAAACATGTTGTAAACTGTTGAGAGTCACTTTCCAACCAAGAAAGACCAAGTCTTACTGATAGGGACCAAAAGATCTTTTGAAAAGAAGAACGACTCAAAGAAGGTAAATAGAAAGGCAAATACAAAGGATAATAAGAACAAAACTTATACGGATAGCAAAGGAGTTTGCTTCCACTGCAATAAGCATGAACACTGGAATAGAAACTGCTAGAAGTATCTTGTAGAGGCTAACCAGAAGAAGCTTAGTGAAGCTTCGGTTACAAATAAAGGTTTGTTCATAATTGAAATAAATCTTTCAGTAAGTAAAGTTTCTACTTGGGTATTAGATACCGGCTGTGGTTCTCATAAATACAGATTTATTAAGGGACCAAGCAGAAGTAAAAAGCTAAACAAGGAAGTCTTCTTGCGTGTGGGAATGGAGCAAAGGTTGGTCCATCAAATGCAGGAACTTATTGTTTAGCGCCGCCTACAGGCAAGTCCATTAGTTTAAATAATTAACAATTTACTAAGTGGATTTTTTCATACTTGACTTACATGAAAAATAATTTTAAATTGAACAAACTAGTAAAAGAAAAGGAGATGATCATTCAAAGAGTTGAATATTTGTATTTGGTGAAATACAAGTCTGAATCATTTGAAAGGTTCAAAGAATTCAGAAGTAAAACTAATTGGCAAGGTATATTGATTCTTTGATTGGATCGAGGAATAAATACTTGTGCAATAAGTTTTAAGATCATCTTAAATGGTTTTCTTAAAATGGACGCTTCTTGATACACAATAATTGATTGGAGTATCTAAAAGGAAAACTAGTACCTTGTTGGACATGGTGCGGTCTATAATGATTTTACCGACATTCCAGTATCTTTCTAGGGTAATGCACTGGAAATAGATGCATATCTACAAAATACGCTAACCTCAAAATCTGTCCCCAAGACTTCATAAGAGTTATGGACATGGAGGATTCCTAATCTTAAGTATATTAAGATAAAGGGTTGTCCAGCTTATGTGAAAAGGTTTCAAAAGGATAAGTTTAGGATAAGATTTGACAAATACAGATTTGTTGGACATCCTAAAGTAAGTTTAAGGTATATGTTCTATAATCATACTTAGCAAAAAGTGTTTGTTGTGAAACACGCTGCCTTCTAAGATAAAAGTGTTTATCATTGAAGGGCTAGTAGGAGGATAATTGATCTTGAAGGAGTTTAAGAACCACAAATCACTATTAGTCAATAGGAGGAACCTACAAATAGACATATTGTACCACAACCAAATTGTAAATCTAGAATAGTACTGAAGACTCCTCTTAATAATATATATTTAATATTTCCAAAATATAAAATAATAAATATTAAGCTATTTAATTTGTTCTATCACCATAGATTAAATTAAATATATTTAACTTATTATTACGATTATGCCATTTGCTTCTTTAATAAATATCCTTCCATTTATGGTGTGACCCTTTAGGTTCTCCATATTAAACCGGTTGTGAATAAATTAATTAGAATAATTCTAATCTTATTTAAATAAATAAATTAAACTAATAATTTATTTAAATAAATAACATTTATTCTACAATAAAGATAAGCCTCCTTAGCGATAAACGACTTTCTAGATAATATAGATTTCAACATTAATCATAAAAGAACATGTGAGTAAATAGTTATCGTACAATTCAGACCTTCCACCATATAATGTCCCAATTAAATATAAGACATGGAATTACTGTCAAGTCTTATTTTATTTAATTATATGTATTTCGATTCCAAAATGCACAACTCCAAATAATGAAAATTAGAAACACCTTTCTAATTTCATTCCACCTTGGCCAAGGATTCCTGGGTTGTCATTTATCGAATCACATAGAACATATCTCCTCTTTTACTAGAAGGGGTAGATTCTTTATTGATCATTCATTATCTCCATATATAACTTATTACACCCAAACATACCCTTTGATATACCCTAAAGGTCTTAAGAGACATATCAAAATATAATTCATCATACACAAAATACTATGATGATCTCAAGTCTAAGGATCACTTGCACTACTATCACATTAGGAATTCATATTGACAGGCAAGTAAAACTCCATTAGCTATTCCATAGCGAGTCACGTTTAGTGAACTTATTCTCCAATAAGCAGCTACATACTTGCTTTAGTGTCTCCACACAAATGATCATGAAATCAATCATCCTCATCCAATAAGCAAGAAACGTATGTACCAATCTATCCGGATTCACTAATCCCCTTTTTTAGTAATCCAATGATTGGGAACAATTTTAGTTTTTAAGCTATCTAAGAATTTAGATCTCATTAGCATGATCATCATCATGATTCTAAAAGCATTGCTTAAAACTATGGGTTTATCACATATTATAAAAATAGCACCACGTGGATAAATAAATGCCTTTAATTAAATAATACTTTTATTAATAAATGAATAAGATTGTTATAAAGTATATGTTTTATCATCAAACATGATTAGCTTGTTTGCATACTACTTTCAAACTGGGTGCAAGCCCAGTGCTTTGAGACAGACCTAGACAAGTTGATGGATGACATGTGCAAGCTTGGGATTGTTTGGAAGATAAAAGCAGGTACTGACAAGAAGATTCATTTCCCCCAGACTACATTGAACAGATACGCCAAGGCATGTTACCCACCAGTCTCCATCAGGATGTTACCACTAAGAGAGCGGTGCTATTATATGGAATTCTGAAAGAGCAGATCCTGGACCTCGGGTATCTCATTAACCAGGCAATGCTTCGATTTATGGGAGCTGGTACGTCTGGTGGGATTCTATATGCCTCCATCATCACTCGTCTCTACCATGTGGCAAATGTGGACTGAGGTGAAGAGACTCTCCTGCTTCCGATGCGAGACATAGACAGCGCCGCCATCAAGAAATACACCATTTGGACTGGAGGAAAATCTCACCCGTGGGGCTTGGGATTCATTTTTCCTGAGGATGATTCTAAGAGTGAAGAAGAAGAGGAAGGAGAAGAACAAAAAGAGGAGAATGCACCAGTTCAGGCTCCTTAGCCATTTGGGCCACCTCCTGACTATTATGCCAGACAGGAGCGGGAGATACGCCACCTGAGGAAACGGATGGATACTATGCACTTGGATTTTAAGACCTACACTATGGAGTTTTCTCAGGCCTTGTCTCGTTCCTTTAAGATGGCTGGCACACATGCCTCGTTTCTAGTATTCAACACCGACAGCTCCTATTCTCCGCTTGACACACCTCCCGAGCAAGACGGGGCGGGAGACGACGACGATGCCAACTAGGGGAGTTCCCTTAACCCTTTATCTCCAATGAGGATATTGCAATTTATAAGTTTAGGGGTATTGGGTTTATAGTAGTTTAGTTGCATGCATATTAGTAGTTAGTTGCATTTTAGTTTAATTCATATCATTTAGTTCATATAGTTTCATTTTAATTAATTGCATGATAGTTTAGCCTAATTTAGTTATGTTTCTGTTATTTCCTTATTTCATCATAAAATTAAAAAAAATGTTTTTCTTATTGCATTGTGTTATTTAGATCATATTGCATGAATCCTAGCATCCTGTTAGTTTGAATCCATATTGGCCTATGATGAAATTGGTTTTGCTTGACTATTTAACAATGTGGATAACTTAGACTTGGTTATAATGTCGTATTATAATGTGAATCCTAATCTGTTTGAAACTGATATAACCGGATAGCACTCCTATGTGATTGTTATGACTTGCTTAATCTAAATATTCACGTAATTGTCTTCTGGGAAAGTTAAAGTTTAAATGATAGAAATTCAAAGAATGGGTAGTTTAAGCAAAGACAACGTAAAGACTTGAGTTGGGGGAAAACTTTGGAGTAGTAAAGCTATATAAAAAATAATAGAAAAGAAAAAAATATAATAAAAAAAATAAAATAATGAATAGAATGAATAAATGCTTGGCTAGTCTAGTCTTGTAGCTTTTGATACTCGAGTAAGTATGCCCTAGGGGATGTCTCTACACCCAGCGCTCTAAAGCCGCCCGACTTGGGAGTCGTTGGTCGAAAGCTCGCTACATGGGTATCATTGAAAAGTCTAAAAGGGCTAGGCATTGCACAGTCGGGTGTAAACGAGGGAAAGAGCAATTAGTGCCCTCGTGATTGAAAAAAAGAGCTAATAAACTCCAAGTTAGCCCCTAAATTAGTCAATGTGAAGTCGCAGCTGCAACTCATCCTATTTGATGCCTTTCTTGAGTTAGAACTGTAACTTTCCCTCTAAGAAGTATATTATGTGAAATATTTATATCATAGAAAGTTTAACAGTTATTAAGCACACAACACACTATATCAGTAAGGACAGGTTTGGATTTGCAAAATGATATGGCTTATTGAATATTTCTTGGTTGGATGCTATATTTAATGATCATTGTGGTTCCTCTGAGGCAATTCATTTGGATTTCATACTGACTGATGTGGATTCGTAGGCATATAGAGTAAACTGCATATTACTTAGTTTTTACATTTCTTCTTACTGTGTTGCTTGAGGGCAAGCAACAGTTTAAGTTTGGAGGTATTTGATAAGTAGGTTTTATACCTACTTATTGAACACTAACTTGCTATAACTATTGCTTAATCTCATTTGTTTAAGTTGCTTTTTATACATTTCTTTCTTTTTTATAGGATTTATGTTCGGGAACTCGCTCGGTGGCATTTTTCGTCAAAAGGAAGGCAAATAGGCATGATATACATAGAACTTGGTGTGTGGGAGCAAAGGAATTAAGGCATGGTGAAAAGAGAAACAAAAGTGAGCAAAGAATGTAAGGACTGAAGCTGCAACAGATAGACAACAGAATGCAAGACAGCAAGAGAGCGCAACTGTGCCAGGAATATAAAGGGAGCCTGTGCAGTTGCGCCCAAGCCTAACCCAGAATTACCCTGGTGCGCAGCTGCGCCCAGAACAAGCACAAATCCGACTCAGCTGCGCCAATCTCTAATTCTGAAAAGTCTGACTTTTCACTTAAAGGCCCAATCGAATATTTACTTGGAGAGGGGGTCATTGCAAGTTAGGGCAGAGATATTAGTACGTTTTTATTGCCTTTTTGAGCATATAGGAACCTAGAGAGAACCTTGTGCATATTCTTTTCTTTACTTTGAATCTCTCTTAGTTCCTATTATATTTTGCTAGATTAGGGCTACATTTGGGAACATTAAAGCATTGGCTCAACATTAAAGGTTAATATTTGAAGAGGAGACATCAAGTTTTTCATCTCTCATTCCTTAGCTTATCTTTATTTTCATCTTTGGCTTTCAATGTATGAACAATTTTGGATGATGGATATTGATTCAACTATGAACTAATTTGTATTGTGAGATTTTAATGGATCTTAGTGCTTAATTTATATTGCTATGCTTCCTTGTTGAGATTTAATTGATTATGTATGGATTGCCTAATGTGGCTTGTATTATTCGCCTAATTGCTTGATCACAAATTACCGAAATAACTCATATGAAATTGAGAAATGAATTATGAGTTCAAATTTGACCATATTGGCTTGTGTTTATGATTCTATATGGTGTTAGATTCTATAATTCGTGCTTAGAATAGACATATACCGAAGCACCACTCATAGTCATTTGAGAACTTGTGCTTAAACCCTTATTGATTTTAAGTCACATAGAGATATAGTGAGTTAATTAATTTGGGTGTTCACATTCATTCTATATATTGTGGATTTAGTGCGATATGGGAATGGTACATCGAGAGATGGCCATATTTTACTTTCGTGTTCTCGGCTAGCAATCCGAAATAATTAATTGGGCTTAACAGGAAGTGTAGCTACTTTAATGACGCATTAAGTGAAGTTATAATCCCATATTTCTCTTATCTGATTTAATTACTTGTTAATTAGTTGTCTATTGATAATCAACACTTTTAGATAAAACACAATTTGCTCACCGAAATAGTTATAAATTTGGTGTATGTTAGCTTAAAATGCAATTAATATTCTCTATGGGATCGATACTTTACTTCTTTTATATTACTTGTTGACCACGTGCATTTGCGTGTGTGTATTGATTTTTCATATATACAAACAAGCCAATAGCAACTCTCCTAAACATTTTAGGATTAGGGTTTCATATTAATTAATTAAACTCTTTTAATTAATTAAGCTTCCTAATCTTATTAGGAGCAATTAATTAAACTATTTTAATTAATTTACCTCCTAATATTATTAGGAATATGGGAGAGTAATTTTATTAATTAATTCTCAAACTCCTTCAGGAATTAAACTAATAATAAGAGTAATAATAATAATACGACTCCTCTTATTAATTTATATTTAATATTTTTAAAATATTAAATAAAAAATATTAAGCTATTCAATTTATTCTATCAACATATATTAAATTAAATACACTTAATTTATTATTACGATTATGCCATTTTCTTCTTAAATAAATATTCATCCTTTTATGGTGTGACCCTTTAGGTTCTCCATATTAAATCGATTGTGAATAAATTAATTAGAACAATTCTAATTTTATTTAAATAAATAAATTAAAAATTAATTTATTTAAATAAATAATATTTATTCTACAATAAGGGTAAGCCCTCTTAGCGTTCAACGACTTTTTAGATAATATAAATTTCAACATTAATCATAAAAGAACCTTTGAGTAAATAGTTACTATACAATTCATTCCTTTTACCATACAATGTCCCAATTAAATATAAAACATGAATTTACTATCAAGTCTTATTTTATTTAATTATATGTATTCCGATCCTAAATTCACAAACTCCGATAAAGTAAATTAGAAATTACTTTCTAATTTCATTCTGTCTTGGCCAAGGACTACTGAGTTGTCATTTATCGAATCATATAGGACATTTTCTTCTTTTACTAGAAGTGGTAGATCTTTTATTGATCATTCATTATCTTCATGTATAATTAATTATACCCAAGCATACCCTTTGATATACTCTTAGGGTCTTAAGGGACATGCCAAAGTATAACTCATCATACATAAGATACTATGATGATCTCAAGTCTAAGGATTACTTGTACTACTATCACTAATTGAATTCCTATTGATAGGCGAGTAATACTCCATTAGGTATTCATTAGCGAACCACGTTCAGTGTACTTATTCTCCAATAAGCACCTACATACTTGCTTTAGTGTCTCCACACAAATGATTATGAGATCAATCATCCTCTTCCAAAGAGAAAGCAATGTATGTACCAATCTATCTGGATTCACTAATCCCTTATTTAGTAATCCATCGATTGGGAACTATTTTAGTTTTAAGCTATCTAAGAATTTAGATCTCATTAGCATGATCATCATCATGATTCTAAAAGCATTGCTTAAAATTATGGATTTATCACATTTAAATATAACAACATTATGTAGATAATATAAACGCCTTTAAATAAACAATTCTTTTATTAATAAATGAATAAGATTGTTACAAAGTAAATGCTTCATCATATCAAATATGATTGGCTTGTGTGCATACTACTTTCAATCTCCCACTTGCACTAAAGTCAATCGCCATGGTATCTCATACCCATCTTCTCTAAGTAACGATCAAACTACTGTTGTGTTAAAACTTTAGTAAATGGATCTACAATGTTGTTTTGAGTGTCCACACGTTCTAGGGTGACCTCTTCTCTTTCAATGATCTCTCTAATAAAATAAAATCACCGCAACACGTGTTTGGATTTCTGATGAGACTTGGGTTCCTTGGCATGTGTAATAGCTTCAGTGTTGTCACAGAATAAAGGTACTGCTCCTCTAATGCTAGGAACCACGCCAAGTTCAGTTATGAACTGATAGTAGTGTGCATACAAGCCAATCATGTATGATGATAAAGCACATACTTTGTAAACAATCTTATTTATTTATTAATAAAATATTCATTTAAGGCATTTAATTATCTACATGGTGCAATTTTTATAATATGTAAATAACCCATAGTTTTAAGCAATGCTTTTAGAATCATGATAAGATCATGTTAATGAGATCTAAATTCTTAGAAAGCTTAAAAACTAAAATAGTTCCCAATTGTGGGATTACTAAAATGGGGATTAGTAAATCCGGATAGATTGGTACATATGTTGCTTGCCCATTAGATGAGGATGACTGATCTCATGGTCATTTATGTGGAGACACTAAAGCAAGTATGCAGGTGCTTATTGGAGAATAAGTTCACTGAACGTGACTCGCTTTAGAATACCTAATGGAGTTTTACTTGCCTGTCAATAGAAATTCCTAATGTGATAGTAGTACAAGTGATCCTTGGACTTGAGATCGTCATAGTATCTTGTATGTAACAAATTATACTTTGACTTATTCCTTAAGGCCTTTTAAGGCATATATAGGGTATGCTTAGGTATAATGAGTTGCATATGGAGATAATGTATGATCAATAAATAATCTACCAGCTCTAGTAAAAGAGGAGATATGTCCTATGTGATTCGTTAAATGACAACCCAGGAATCCTTGACCAAGGTAAAATGAAATTAAAAAGAGATTTCTAATTTGCATTATTTGGAGTTGTGCATTTTCTAATCGAAATACATATGATTAAATAAATTAAGACTTGACAGTAAATCCATGTCTTATATTTAATTGGGAAATTGTATGGTGGAAGGATTGAATTGTAAGGTAACTATTAACTCACAGGTTCTTTTATGATTAATGTTAAAATCTATATTATCTAGAAGGTCGTTGATCGCTAGGGAGGCTTATCCCTATTGTAGAATAAATGTTATTTATTTAAATAGATTATTAATTTAATTTATTTATTTAAATAAGATTAAAATTATTCTAATTGATTTATTCACAACCGGCTTAATATGGAGAACCTAAAGGGTCACACCATAAAAGGAAGAAGAATTATTTAAGAAAAAAATGGCATAATAGTAATAATGCATTAAGTTTAATTAATTTAATCTATGGTGATAGAATAAATTAAATAGCTTAAAGTTTATTATTTAATATTTTAGAAATATTAAATATAAATTAATAAGAGGAGTCTTATTAATATTAATATTATTATTATTATTTTAATTCTAAAGGAGTTTAGAAATTAATATA
Source organism: Panax stipuleanatus (assembly GCA_020205555.1). Classification (NCBI taxonomy): domain Eukaryota; kingdom Viridiplantae; phylum Streptophyta; class Magnoliopsida; order Apiales; family Araliaceae; genus Panax; species Panax stipuleanatus. The sequence continues at coordinate 118,931,355 of CM035120.1, forward strand.
ATATCAGTACTCTCTCTTAATCCTAATAAGATTAGGATATAAATTAATTAAAAGTGTTTAATTAATTAATTAAATAAAATCCTATTCTAATTGGATTAGGAGGGTTAACCTAATATCTATATAAGAGAGTCTTATATCAGAAATAAGGTACGTGAATTTTTCCAAGGGTTGGGAGTACACATATTCTATAGAGATAGAAACAAGGGTTAAGCCAATAACCCATCTTCCTGAGTTCTTCATCTTTCTTGGTGGATCACCGTTAGAGGCCAAACATTTGGGTGGTTGACATTAATCAAGGGAACGAGCCACTATAGAGGAATCAAAAGAATCAAAGGAGTAGAACTTGTACCTGAGGAAGCTTGGATCTTTAAAGGTATAATTCCATCTCCTTCTATGTATTGACTGATAATAGATGCACAAGAAAGATCATGGTTAAGGGTTTGTAAGAAATTTTTAAAATCTAATTTTTCATCCCTTCCGCTGCGTTTATGTAATTTAATTGCATGTTTATGTTTCGTACAAACCCAACAGTGGTATCAGAGCCAATCTTGTGCTAATTATCAGCTTATGTGATTACATACATGTAAGATATGCGATTGGATCGAGTTCTTGGGCAACAAAAATTTTTTTCTGATTCTGCGAAGCTGCGAAGCTGCGCAGCTGCGCCGATGCAAGGCTTTCTTGCTGCGCAGCTGTGCCGGTGTCTGCTTCTGATTTTCATGCTGCACAGCTGCGCCGGTTCCCTTTATATTCCTGGCGCAGCTGCGCCACTAGACAGGAACTGAAATTTTGTTTTTGTTTTATTTAATTAAATGAATGGTTTATTTAATTAAATAAGGGTTTAAAATAAAGATGTTTATTTTATATGAAATGAGATTTCAGAATTGCTAAAATAAAATAGTTTAATTTGGAATTGTTTTTGAATGAAATAAAGGAGTTTATTTTTTCAAAAACAAAGTTTAGCAAACTTTTGCCCATTAACTGATATTAATACATATATGAAATGATTTTATTTTCATGAGATGAATGGATGTTTTATTGATACGTATGATGATATGTATGATAATAAAAGGGATTGATTATGGACTATGACCAATGTGATTGGATTTTATTTTGGATGAATGCTTGAATGTATGGATTTTATAAAATGGGGTCTGCGTACCTCGTCTTCTCTGGCTTTATTCTCGGTGTAAATTCTATCTCCCTCCTATGTACTTCCCCTGACTGCTGATCAATGTTTCTATTTAATTATAAATAGTTTATGTAATAGAGATAGTTAGAATTATCTTGAAGAACTAGAGATCAAGGAGCAAGGAGCGCTTGAAGACCCATTTGTATGAAGCCCGGGTTTAAATGTAATAGTTATATTAAAATTTAAATTCTTGCACTCCTAGGTTTGACCTTTTGGTTCACTTGGTGTCTCTAGTGAACCAAACTAGAATAAAAGTCCATAATCAATCCGGGTAGAATATAGTATTCTATATTGCATGCTAAATATTATATATATTATATTTTATGCAAACATGCTTAGCATGTTTAATAAAATAACGCGTATTTTATATATATATGTGCATGCGCGCTTAACAAGATAAGACAAATAATAACAAACCCTCAAAGAAATAATATTAAGTCCGAAGCGTTCAAATGATATTTAAAATATCGAACGTCGCCTTCTAGCATGGTTAATTAATAGAGTATTAAATATTTAATATGAGTTTGTTGTGCTATCCACAAGGCGAGTATTGAATATTTAAGATGTTAATTAATCACATTTGATGCTTATCAAGAAAATTGGACGATCTAGTCTTGTTGTGCTATCCACAAGGACGAAAATTTTTCTTTTTTGAATTTATGGAAGTGCTAGGCTAGACTTAACTTAAATTATTTTAGTTCGGATGTGCACACACAAAACCATTATGATTTAAGAGGCAAAATAAAAGGAGTTACATGGTGATGTAATCGACAAGAGTTGTCTACCTATTTATTTGTATATCGTTTGTTGTGCTATCCACAAGGTTATATACATTTGAAATGGGATCCTTATTCTCACTAGCAAATCTTTAATTAGATGTTGTCGAACTATATAAGTGAGGGTAATATAGTTTGATGAAAATAGTGGGAGATACCAATTTAAAATAAAAATCTAAATTTATTTTGGTATGCAAAGTTAATAAAATGAATGTTTGCTAAAATATTGTCTTTCCACATGCAGAATTTTAAAAATGTCAAAATCACTAATCTCACTACGAAGCATACTTGATGCAAATAAGCTTACCGGCACGAATTATGAGGACTGGCTAAGAAATCTGAGAATTGTTCTCACTACTGAAAAGATTTCTTATGTCCTAAATTCAACTATCCCTGAATCTGTTTTGAAAATAGCCTCTGAGGAAGAGATTGCCACTTTTAATAAATGGTAAGATGATGCATCTGTGGCTCAATGCATCATGCTCGCATCCATGAATAACGAGCTTCAGCGTCAGCACGTAAATATGGATGTTCCTGCTATGCTGCTTCACCTCAAGGAGTTGTATGGTGAATAGAGTAGGACTGCTAGATATGAGATATCTAAGGAGCTCTTCCGATCTCGGATGACTTAGGCCACTGCCGTCGAGACTCATGTTCTGAAGGTAATCAATTTGAATGAACGCCTTGGACAGCTTGGGTTCGTCATGGATGGGGAGTTGAGTCAAGACTTGGTCTTGCAGTCACTCCCTGAGACCTTCTCGCAGTTTATGCTTAATTTTCACATGAATAAGCTAGATGTTAGCTTGCCTGAGTTGCTTAACATGCTGAAAACTGCAGAAGGTCACTTCCCATCCAAGAAGAACCATATCTTGATGGTGGATTCTTCTAATAAAAGGAAGAGGCCCAAGGTGTCTTCTGAAAAGAAGAAATCCAAGAAGGTTAAGGGAAAGGGGAAAGAAAAGGAACAAAAGAAACTTGAACCATCTAAAGGAATGTGCTTTCATTGCAACGAGCCGGGACATTGGAAGAGGAACTGCAAGAAGTTTCTAGCAGAGAGGAATCTTGGAGAAGCTTCGACTTCCAATCAAGGTTTGTTTATGATTGAGATTAATTTTTCTGAAAGTCATAATTCTACTTGGGTATTGGATACTGGCTGTGGGTCTCACATATGTAACACTGTGTAGGGACTGGTAAGAAGTAGAATGCTGAACAATGAAGAGGTGATCCTACGAGTGGGGAATGGAGCAAAGGTTGCTGCATTAGCTGTAGGAACTTATTGTTTAGCAATGCCTTTGAGCAAGTCCATTTATCTTAATAACTGTTATTATGTTCCGAATATTATTAAAAACATTATTTCAATTTCTGTATTGGATATGGAAGGTTTTGACGTTATTATAAAGAACAATGGTTGTTCTATTTATAAAGACGATGTTTTATATGGTATTGAAAATTTGCGAAATGGACTTTATATACTTAACTTACAAGAAAATATGTTTCAAATTGAACAAACTAAGAAAAGAAAAAGAGATGATATTAATTATACCTACATGTGGCACTGTAGACTCGGTCATATCAAAGAAACAAGATTATCCAAGTTGCATAAAGATGGGCTCATCGAGTTATCCGATTATGAATCATATCTAACTTGTGAATCTTGTCTCATGGGTAAAATGACTAAATCTCCTTTTAGTGGAAAAAGAGAAAGAGTTACAGAGTTGTCGGCATTGATTCACACAGACGTTTGTGGACCTATGACAACAAGTGCACGAGGTGGGTATTCTTATTTTATTACTTTCACTGATGATCACTCAAGTTTTGGATATGTGTATTTGATGAAATACAAATCAGAATCATTTGAAAAGTTCAAAGAGTTCAGAAGTGAAGTAGAGAAACAAACGGGCAAGAGTATTAAGATACTTCGATCAGATCGAGGTGGAGAATACTTAAGCGGTGAGTTTCTCAATTGTCTCAAAGAAAATGGTATAATCTCACAATGGACTCCTCCAGGTACACCACAGTTAAATAGAGTATCTGAAAGGAGAAATCGAACATTGTTGGACATGGTTCGATCCATGATGAGTTTTACCGACCTTCCAATTTCCTTCTAGGGATATGCCCTAGAAACGGCTGCATACCTACTTAACAAGGTACCTACCAAATTCGCCCCAAAGACTCCATATGAGATGTGGAAAGGGAGGAAACCAAATCTTAAGCATGTTAAGACTTGGGGTTGTCCAGCATATGTCAAAAAGTTTGAAAATGATAAGCTACAGACTAAATCCGATAAGTGTAGATTTGTGGGATACCCTAAAGAAATCATAGGGTATTATTTCTATCATCCAACTGATCAAAAGGTGTTTGTTGCGAAACATGCTACCTTCTTGGAGAAAGAGTTTATCCATGAAGGGGTCAGTGGGAGTAAGATATATCTTGAAGAAGTTCAAGAACCACAAGTTACCACGGATCAAAGTCAGGTACCTGACCAAATAGAGGAACCTACTGTACCACACCCTATTCGTAAATCTGGAAGAGTACCAAAGATGCCTGAGAGGTATGGATTCGTTATAGAGAATGAAGATTAGGTACACATCATGAATGATGATGATCCATTGAATTACGGACAGGCTATGAGTAATAAAGACTCAGGGAAATGAATCCAAAATGGACTCCATGGATGAAAACAAAGTATGGACTTTAGTTTCACCACCTGAAGGTATTAAACCTATTGGGTGTAAATGGGTTTCTAAGGGAAAGACTGGAGCAGACGGAAAGGTAGAGACCTATAAGGCCCGACTGGTTGCACAAGGTTTCAAACAAAGACAAGGAGTTGACTATAATGAAACCTTCTCACCAGTAGCCATGCTCAAGTTCATTCGGATTTTGCTTGGGATTGTAGCTTACAACGACTATGAGATCTGGCAGATGGACGTGAAAACGGCCTTCCTCAATGGGAAACTTGAGGAGGATGTGTATATGACACAGCCAGAGGAATTTATTTCAAAAGTTGGAACAAATCAAGTCTGTAAGCTACAACGATCCATTTATGGGTTGAAGCAAGCTTCTCATAGATGGAACATTCATTTTGATGAGACAATCAAAGAGTTTGATTTTAACAAAAATAAGGATGAACCATGTGTATACAAGAAGGTTAGTGGGAGCGCAGTATCATTCCTTGTATTATATGTTGATGATATATTACTGATAGGGAATTACATTCCTATGTTACAATCAATTAAAATCTGGTTATCTAAAAACTTCTCCATGAAGGACTTGGGTGAAACATCTTATATATTGGGGATAAAGATCTATAGAGATAGATCTAAAAGGATGCTCGGCTTATCCCAAGGAATGTACATTGATACGATGCTAAAGAGGTTTAGCATGGAAGATTCCAAAAGCGATCTCATGCCGATGCTCCATGGAATACATCTCTCCAAGAAACAGGCCCCAAAGACACCTGAGGAGAGAGACCGTATGAGTAAGATCCCTTATGCTTCTGTAATAGGATCTATCATGTATGGTATGATATGTACTAGACCGGATGTTGCTCACGCACTTAGTGTAACGAGCAGATAATAGTCGAATCCAGGAGAAGAGCACTTGAAGGCAGTGAAAAATATCCTAAAGTACTTGAGAAGGACTAAAGATATTTTTCTTATCTACGGTGGGTCTGAATTAATACTCGAGGGATTCACGGACTCAAGTTTTCAAACATACCAAGATGACAGTAAATCTATTTCAGGGTATGTGTTTACCTTGAACGGAGGCGCAGTGAGTTGAAATAGTTTCAAGCAGCAAACAGTTGCTGATTCAGTGACAGATGCAGAGTATATAGCTGCAAGTGAAGCTGAAAAGGAAGCTGTTTGGATGAAGAAGTTCATAACTGAACTTGGTGTGGTTCCTAGCATTGGAGAAGCAGTTCCCGTATACTATGATAACACCGGAGCGGTTGCACAGGCTAAGGAACCCAGGTCTCATCAGAAATCCAAACACGTGTTGCGGCAATTTCACTTGATCAGAGAGATCATTGAAAGAGGAGACGTCACCTTGGAGCGTGTGGACTCTCAAGACAACATTGCAGATCCATTTACTAAAGCTCTAACACAACAGCAGTTTGATCGTCACTTAGAGAAGATGGGTATGAGATACCATGGCGATTGGCTTTAGTGCAAGTGGGAGATTGATAGTAGTGTGCATACAAGCTAATCATGGATGATGATAAAGCACATACTTTGTAAACAATATTATTTATTTATTAATAAAATATTCATTTAAGGCATTTAATTATCTGCATGGTGCTGTTTTTATAATACGTAAATAACCCATAGTTTTAAGCAATGCTTTTAGAATCATGATGAGATCATATTAATGAGATCTAAATTCTTAGAAAGCTTAAAAACTAAAATAGTTCCCAATTGTGGGATTACTAAAATGGGAATTAGTAAATCCGAATAGATTAGTACATATGTTGCTTGCTCATTAGATGAGGATGACTGATCTCATGGTCATTTGTGTGGAGACACTAAAGAAAGTATGTAGGTGCTTATTGGAGAATAAGTTCATTGAACGTGACTCGCTTTGGAATACCTAATGGAGTTTTACTCGCCTGTCAATAGAAATTCCTAATGTGATAGTAGTACAAGCGATCCTTGGACTTGAGATCATCATAGTATCTTGTATGTAACAAATTATATTTTGACTTATTCCTTAAGGCCTTTTAAGGCATATATAGGGTATGCTTGGGTATAATGAGTTGCATATGGAGATAATGTATGATCAATAAAGAATCTGCCACCTCTAGTAAAAGAGAAGATATGTCCTATGTGATTCGTTAAATGACAACCCAGGAATCCTTGGCCAAGGTAGAATGAAATTAGAAAGAGGTTTCTAATTTGCTTTATTTGGAGTTGTGCATTTTTTAATCGAAATACATATGATTAAATAAATTAAGACTTGACAGTAAATCTATGTCTTATATTTAATTGGGACATTGTATGGTGGAAGGATTGAATTGTACGGTAACTATTAACTCACAGGTTCTTTTATGATTAATGTTGAAATCAATATTATCTGAAAAGTCGTTGATCACTAGGGAGGCTTATCCCTATTGTAGAATAAATGTTATTTATTTAAATAGATTATTAGTTTAATTTATTTATTTAAATAAGATTAGAATTGTTCTAATTGATTTATTCACAACCGGTTTAATATGGAGAACCTAAAGGGTCTCACCATAAAAGGAAGAAGAATTATTTAAGAAGAAAATGGCATGATAGTAATAATGCATTAAGTATAATTAATTTAATCTATGGTGATAGAATAAATTAAATAGCTTAATGTTTATTATTTAATATTTTAGAAATATTAAATATAAATTAATAAGAGGAGTCTTATTAATATTATTATTATTATTATTATTATTATTTTAATTCTAAAGGAGTTTAAGAATTAATATAATATGAGTACTCTCTCTCAATCCTAATAAGATTAGGATATTAATTAATTAAAAGTGTTTAATTAATTAATTAAATAAAATCTTATTCTAATTGGATTAGGAGGGTTAACCTAATATCTATATAAGAGAGTCTTATATCAGAAATAAGGTACGTGCATTTTTCTAAGGGTTGGGAGTACACATATTCTATAGAGATAGAAACAAGGGTTAAGCCAATAACCCATCTTCCTGAGTTCTTCATCTTTCTTGGTGGATCACCGTTAGAGGCCAAACATTTGGGTGGCTGACATTGATCAAGGGAAGGAGCCACTACAGAGGAATCAAAGGAATCAAAGGAGTAGAACTTGTACCTGAGGAAGCTTGGATCTTCAAAGGTATAATTCCATCTCCTTCTATGTATTGGCTGATAATAGATGCACAAGAAAGATCATGGTTAAGGGTTTGTAAGAAATTTTTAAAAGCTGATTTTTCACCCCTTCCGCTGCGTTTATGTAATTTGATTGCATGCTTATGTTTCGTACAAACCCAACATGAACTTTTTCATCTAAACAACTTCCTTTACAGCTTCACTTGCAGCTATGTACCCTGCCTCTGTCATTAAATCATCAACTGTTTGCTGTTTGAAACTCTTCCAACTCACTGCGCCACCGTTTAAAGTAAATTCATACCCCGAAACGAATTTCTGAAATCTTGGTCTGTTTAAAAATTTGAGTCTGTATAGCCCTCTAGTTTTAATTCAGACACACCGTAGACAAGAAATGCATCCTTAGTTCTTCTTAAGTACTTTAGGATATTTTTCACTGCCTTTCATTGCTCTTCTCCTGGATTCGACTTATATCTGCTCGTTACACTAAGTGCATGAGCGACATCCGATCTAGTACATATCCAACCGTACATGATAGATCATATTGCTGACACATAAGGAATCTTAGTCATACAGTCTCTCTCCTCAGGTGTCTTTGGGCCTATTTCTTGGAGAGATGTATTTCAGGGCTCATCGGTATGAGACCTCTCTTGGAATCTTCCATGCTAAACCACTTTAGCATTGTTCCAATGTACGTTCCTTGGGACAAGCCAAGCATAATTTTATATCTATCTCTATAGATCTTTATGGTTGGTTTGTATGAAATCATTACGCAATCAAATTGCAAAAATTAGCAAAAGCACGAGTTTAAAAATTTCTACAAAACCATTATCTGTATCATCCTTTATGCATATTATTAATTTAAAACAATAAATAAGAAGTTATAGAATTCATACCTTTGTAGAACGAAGCTTCCATAGGTATAAGTTCAACTCCTTGTTCTTCGCGATCTTCTTGAATATTTGGGTTAGATTCCTTCCTTTGATCAATGTTAGCCACCCAAGTGTTTGGCCTCTAGAGATGATCCACCAAGGAAGAGGAATTATCAAGAAGTATGGTGGTTGGCTAAATCCTAGTTTTCTATCCTCTATAAAAAAAGGAGTACTCTCCAACAATTGGAATTGCATCAACTGATATCTAAAATAAAACTCCTCTTATATAGATATTGGTCAACCTTTCTAATCTTAGTAGACATAGAGTTTCATTTAATTAATTTAACTTCTTTAATTAATTAAACTTCCCAACATATTGGGATTAATTTATTAAACTCCTTTAATTAATTTGCCTCCAAATCTTATTAGGAATAAGTGAGAGTACTAATATTAAATTAATTCCTAAACTCCTTTAGAAATTAAAATAATAATAACTGTAATAATATTAATAAGACTCCTCTTATTAATTTATATTTAATATTTCCAAAATATTAAATAATAAACATTAAGCTATTTAATTTATTCTATCACTATAGATTAAATTAATTACACTTAATGCATTATTATGATTATGTTATTACCTTCTAAAATAATTATTCTTCCTTTTATGGTGTGACCCTTTAGGTTCTCCATATTAAACCGGTTGTGAATAAATCAATTAGAACAATTTTAATCTTATTTAAATAAATAAATTAAACTAATAATTTATTTAAATAAATAATATTTATTCTACAATAGGGATAAGTCTCCCTAGCGATAAACGACTTTTCAGATAATATAGATTTCAACATTAATTATAAAAGAACCTGTGAGTAAATAGTTGCCGTACAATTCAATCCTTCTACCATACAATGTCTCAATTAAATATAAGACATGAAATTACTGTCAAGTATTTTTTTTTAATTATATGTATTTCGATTAGAAAATGCACAACTCCAAATAATGCAAATTAAAAACTCCTTTCTAATTTCATTCTGCCTTGGCCAAGGACTACTGGGTTGTCATTTAACGAATCACATAGCACATATCTCTTCTTTTACTAGAAGTGGTAGATTCTTTATTGACCATTCATTATCTCCATATATAACTTATTACACCCAAGCATACCCTTTGATATACCCTAAGGGTTTTAAGGAATAAGTCAAAGTATAATTCATTACATACAAGATACTATGATGATCTCAAGTCCAAGGATCACTTGTACTACTATCACATTAGGAATTCCTATTGACAGGCAAGTAAAACTCCATTAGGTATTCCATAGCGAGTCACGTTCAATGAACTTATTCTCCAATAAGCACCCACATACTTACTTTAGTGTCTCCACACAAATGATCATGAGATCAATCATCCTCATCCAATGAGCAAGCAACATATGTACCAATATATCCGGATTTACTAATCTCCTTTTTAGTAATCCAACAATTGTGAACTATTTTAGTTTTAAGCTTTCTAAGAATTTAGATCTCATTAGAATGATCAACATCATGATTCTAAAAGTATTTCTTAAAACTATGGGTTATTTATATATTATAAAAACAGCATCATGTAGATAATTAAATGTATTTAATAAATGATTACTTTTATTAATAAATAAATAAGATCGTCTCTAAAATATATGATTTATCATCATATATGATTGGCTTGTATGCATACTACTTTCACTTTATCCCCAAAATATAGGATGCTTCTCCCAAGTCCTTTATGGAGAAGTGTTTAGATAACCAGATTTTAATCGACTGTAGGATCATAATATCATTCCCTATCAGTAATATATCATCAACATATAGTACAAGAAATGATACAGCGCTCCCACTAACCTTTTTGTACACATATGGTTCATCCTCATTTTTGATATAATCAAACTCTTTGATTGTCTCATCAAAACAGATGTTCCACCTTCGAGAAGCTTGTTTTAATCCATAAATGGATCGTTGTAGCTTACAGACTTGATTTGTTCCAACCGTTGAAACAAAATCCTCTGGCTGTGTCATATACACATCCTCCTCAAGTTTCTCATTGAGGAAGGTCGTTTTCACGTCCATTTGCCAGATCTCGTAGTCGTTATAAGCTGCAATCGCAAGCAAAATCTGAATGGACTTAAGCATAGCTACTGGTGAGAAGGTTTCATCATAGTTAATCCCTTGCCTTTGTTCGAAACCTTTTGCAACCAGTCTGGCCTTATAGATCTCTACCTTACCATCCGCTCTAGTCCTTCTCTTAAAGACCCATTTTCACCCAATAAGCTTAATGCCCTCAGGTGCTGAAACCAAAGCCCATACTTGGTTTTCATACATGGAGTCCATCTCGAATTTCATGGCTTCTTGCCATTTCTCTAAGTCTTTACTACTCATAGCCTTTTTGGATCATCATCATTCATGATGCGTACCTCATCGTCATCCTCTATGACGAATCCATACCTATCAGGTATCTTCGATATCCTTCCAGATTTACGAATTGAGTGTTGTGCAATAGGTTCTTTTACTTGAACAGGTTCATCCAATTGATCTGTAGTGGTTTGTGGTTCTTAAATTTCTTTAAGATCTATTTTCCTCCCACTAGCCCCTTCAAGGATAAACTCCTTTTCCAAGAAGGCAGCGTGTTTCGCAATAAACACCTTTTGCTCAGTAGGATTGTAGAAATAGTATCCTAAACTTTCTTTAGGATATCCCACAAATGAGCACTTATAAGATCTTGTCTCAAGCTTATCATTTTGAAACATTTTCACATAGGCTGGACATCCCCAAATCTTCACATACTTAAGACTAGGTTTCCTCCCTGTCCACATCTCATATAGAGTCTTGGGGACGGATTTCGTGGGGACCTTATTTAGTAAATATATAGCCGCTTCTAGGGCATAGCCCCAGAATGTTACTAGAAGATCGGTAAAACTTATCATTGATCGAACCATATCTAACAATGTTCGATTTTTCCTTTCAGATACACCATTCAACTGTGGTGTTCCTGGTGAAGTCCATTGTGAGATTATACCATTTTCTTTGAGACAATTGAGAAACTCACCGCTTAAGTATTCTCCACCTTGGTCTAATCAAAGAATCTTTAATACTCTTGCCCGTTTGTTTCTCTACTTCACTTCTGAACTCTTTGAACTTTTCAAATGATTCAGATTTGTATTTCATTAAATACACATACCCAAATCTTGAATGATCATCAGTGAAAGTTATAAAGTAAGAATACCCACCTCGTGCATTCGTTGTCATAGGTCCACAAACGTCTATGTGTACCAACGCTAACAACTTTGTAAATCTTTCTCCTTTTCCACTAGAAGGAGTTTTAGTCATTTGAGACAAGATTCACAAGTAGGATATAATTCATAATTAGATAGCTCTAAGAGCCCATCCTTGTGTAACTTAGATAATCTTGTTTCATTGATATAACCGAGTCTACAGTGCCACATAAAAGTATAATTAACATCATCTCTTTTTCGTTTCTTAGTTTGTTCAATTTGAAGTATACAAGTCAAGTATATAAAGTCCATTCAATAATTTACCAACACAATATAAAACAATCTTATTATAAATAGAATAACTGTTGTTCTTTATTATAATTTCAAAACCATCCATATCCAATATAAACATTAAAATAATATTTCTTATAAGAGTTGGAACAAAATAACAATTATTTAAACTAATGGACTTACCTGTAGGCAGTGCTAAACAATAAGTCCCTACAGCTAATGCAGCAACCTTTACTCCATTTCCCACTCATAGGACGACCTCATCCTTGTTCAGCTTTCTACTTCTGACTAGTCCCTGCACAGTATTACATATGTGAGAACCCTTAGCAGGTATTTAATACCCAAGTAGAATTATGACTTTCAGAAAAATTAATTTCAATCATGAACAAACCTTGATTGGAAGTTGAAGCTTCTCCAAGCTTCTTCTGCTTATGTTTCGCAAGGAACTTAGCACAGTTTCTCTTCTAGTGTCTTGGCTTGTTGCAATGGAAACATATTCCTTTGCTATTTGGATCAGTTTTCTTAATTTTCTTTTTCTTTACCTTGCCCTTAGCCTTCTTGCTTTTCTTCTTTTCAAAAGATACATTGGGCCTCTTCCTTTTCTTAGAGAATCATCTATCATTAAGACATGATCCTGATTGGAGGGGAAGTGACTTTCATCAGTTTTCAACATGTTAAGTAACTCAAGCAAGCTGACGTCCAATTTGTTCATGTGAAAATTCGCAACAAATTGTGAGAAAGTGTCTGGGAGTGACTACAAGATCAAATCTTGACTTAACTCCCCATCCATGTCGAATCCTAATTGCTCCAATCGTTCAATCAAATTGATCAACTTTACACAATGAGTCTCAACGTTAGTGCCCTCGGACATACGAGATCGGAAGAACTCTATAGATATCTGATACCTAGCAGTCCTACTTTGCTCACCATATAATTAATTTAGGTGCAACAAAATAGAATAGGCATCCATTTTTTCATGCTGACGATGTAGCTCGTTACTCATGGATGCGAGCATGATGCATTATGGCATAGATGCATCATCTTGCCACTTATTAAAAGTAGCAATCTCTTCCTCAGAGGCTGTTTCTACAACTTTTGTAGGGAGAGGCGAATTTTGGACATAAGAAATCTTTTCAGCAGTGAGAATAATTCTCAAATTTCTTAACCAGGCCGTGTAATTTGGTTCGGTCAACTTGTTGGCATCAAGTATGCTATGCAGTGATAGTGAGTGTGACATTTTTCAAATTTTGCATGTGAAATAAAATAACATTTTAGCATACATTCATTTAATTAATTACCAAATAAATTAGGTCTTATTTTAAATTGGTATCTCTCACTATTTTCTTCAAACTATATTACATTCATAATATATAGTTCGGCAAATTTAATTAAAGATTTGCTAGTGAGAATAATAATCTCATTTCAAATGTATATAGCCTTGTGTGTGCACAATAAACTATATATAAATAAATAGGTAGACAACTTTTGTCAATTACATCACCATGTAACTCCTTGTATTTTGCCTATTAGATCATTATGGTCAAGTGTGTGCACATCCGAACCAAAACGATCATAGTTAAGTCCGACCAAGCATTTTCATATAAGTGAAGAGAAAATTACAGCCCTTGTGTGTGCACAACAAGCGGTAATGTTCAATTCCTTTATAAACATTTAATGTAATAAAATAACATCTTAAATATTTAATATTTACCTTGTGTGTGCACAACAAACTCATATTAAATATTTAATACTCTATTATTTTATCATGCTAGAAGGCGACGTTCGATATACCAAATATCTTTGAACGTTACAACTTAATATAATTTCTTTGAGGGGTTTGTTATTAATTGTCTCATCTTGTTTAGCGTGCATGCACATATAAATATAAAATATGCGTCATATTAATTGACATGTGAAGCATGTTGCATAATATATATAGTATAAGCATGCATATAAAATGAAATATTCTTTCCAAATTGATTATAGACTTTTATTCTAGTTTGGTTCACTCGAGCCACCAAGTGAACCCAAAGGTCAAATCTAGGGGTGCAAGAATTAAATTTAAATATAACTATTACATTTAAATCTCGGACTTCATTATAAACGGGTCTTTATGTGCTCCTTGCTCCTTGGTCTCCAATTCTTCAAGTAATTTTAACTAATCATATTACATAAACTATTTACAATAAATAAAAACCTTGATCAGCAATTAAGGGGAAGTACATAGGAGGGAAATAGAAATTACATCAAGAAAAATTAAAGAAGACGAGGTACGCAGACCCCATTTAATAAAACTCATACATTCAAGCATCCAACTAAAATAAAATCCAATCTTATTGGTCAATAATCCATAATCAACCCCATTTATTATCATACATATCACCATATGCATCAATAAATAATACATTCAATATATACATTGATATCAATTTAATGGGCAATTCTAGTTAGTTTTAAAATCCAATTTCAACTCTAATTAGTTATCATTGAATCCAATTCCAACTCTAATTAGTTTGCATGAAATCCATTTCTAATTAAAATAAATATTTTTATTTTAATCCAATTCTAAATCTAATAAACTCCTTTATTAATTTAGAATTACAGAAAAATATATAATTTTAATTTTAATTAAAATAAACCTTTTATCTTAATTAGAAATCAAAAATAAAATAAATTTTATTTTCTAGAGTTTGGCGTTACGGCGCCGCTAATAAACTAGCATCTGCGCTGCGGCGCCACGTCACCAAAAAACAGAAACCAGTTGCTGGCACCGCGGTGCTGCTGAAGAACTGGCTTTAGGCGCTACAGCGCCATGTCAGCACCAGGGACACGGAGCAGGCGTTGAGGTGCCGGGATTGTACTGCAATCCGTCGCTGCAGCGCCAGTCTGTAGAATTTGTTTTTCTAGTTTGCGAATTGTGCAGTTTTTCTGCAAACATTATGATTTCTAGCTAACAATTATGCCCAATTAAATTGTTCAAAACACATATCAATATACATATAAAATCAACACAATTAATAACTCGCATAAAGGTTTGGTTTTGATACCACTGTTAGGTTTTTAAGATTCGTAATCATGCAACAATTACATACATAGCAGCGGAAGTGTAAAAATAAGAGTTTTAAAATTTTACAAACCATATACCCGGATCATCCTTTATGCGCAATTATTAATTAAATGAAAAGAAGAATATGAGATTCATACCCTTAAATATACGAGCTTCCTCAGGTACGAGTTCAACTCCAATCCTTTCTTTGTTCGACTTGAATCTACCGGGTGTGATTCCTTCTTTTGATCAACGTCAGCCACCCAAGTGTTTGACCTCTAGAGGTGATCCACCAAGGATGAACAAGTATTAAGAAGATGGGTTATTGGCAAAACTCTAGTTTTTCTCTCTTTAATAAAGGTGTGCTCTCCCAACTCTTGGAAATTGCATTAACCCATAATCAAAATAAGACTCCTCTTATTTATAGATGTAGGCAACCCTCATAAACATTTTAGGATTAGAGTTATATATTAATTAATTAAACTCTTTTAATTAATTAAACTTCGTAATCTTATTAGAAGCAATTAATTAAACTCCTTTAATTAATTTACCTCCTAATCTTATTAGGAATATGGGAGAGTACTTTTATTAATTAATTTCCAAACTCCTTTAAAAATTAAACTAATAATAATAGTAATAATAATAATAATAAAACTCCTCTTATTAATTTATATTTAATATTTTTAAAATATTAAATAATAAATATTAAGCTATTTAATTTATTCTATCACCATAGATTAAAGTAAATACACTTAACTTATTATTACGATTATGTCATTTACTTCTAAAATAAATATTCATCCTTTTATGGTGTGACCCTTTAGGTTATCCATATTAAATCGGTTGTTAATAAATTAATTAGAAAAATTCTAATTTTATTTAAATAAATAAATTAAATATTAATTCATTTAACTAAATAATATTTATTCTACAATAAGGGTAAGCCCCCTTAGCTCAACGAATTTTCAGATAATATAGATTCCAACATTAATCATAAAAGAACTTTTGAGTAAATAGTTACCGTATAATTTATTCCTTCTACTATATAATGTCCTAATTAAATATAAGACATGGATTTACTATCAAGTTTTATTTTATTTAATTATATGTATTCCGATCCTAAATGAACAAACTTCGATAATGCAAATTAAAAACTACTTTCTAAATTTATTATGCCTTGGCCAATGACTAATGAGTTGTTATTTATCGAATCATATAGGACATTCTCTTCTTTTACTAGAAGTGGTAGATCATTTATTGATCATTCATTATCTTCATGTATACTTAATTATACCCAAGCATACCTTTTGATATACCCTTAGGGTCTTAAGGGACATGTCAAAGTATAACTCATCATACATAAAATACTATAATGATCTCAAGTCTAAGGATTACTTGTACTACTATCACCAAAGGAATTCCTATTGATAGGCGAGTCAAACTCTATTAGGTATTCCTTAGCGAGCCACGTTCAATGTACTTATTCTCCAATAAGAACATACATACTTGCTTTAGTGTCTCCACATGAATGATTATGAGATCGATCATCCTCTTCCAAAGAGCAAGCAACGTATGTACCAATCTATCTGGATTCACTAATCTCCTATTTAGTAATCCATCGATTGGGAACTATTTTAGTTTTAAGTTATCTAAGAATTTAGATCTCATTAGCGTGATCATCATCATGATTCTAAAAGCATTGCTTACAACTATGGGTTTATCACATTTAA
This sequence comes from Panax stipuleanatus, assembly GCA_020205555.1. Lineage (NCBI taxonomy): Eukaryota > Viridiplantae > Streptophyta > Magnoliopsida > Apiales > Araliaceae > Panax > Panax stipuleanatus. The sequence goes on from CM035120.1 coordinate 118,948,328, forward strand.
ATATAACAACATTATGTAGATAATATAAACGCTGTTAGTTCCCAGTAGGCACACAATAGATCTAGAAGGGGGGTTGAATAGATCCTTTGCGTTTTTAAACTCTTTTCCTTTTTATTTTGTATTGCTAAGAAGTTAGCACATGACAAACATAAGAATTATTTCAAGCACAGCGGAATAAGTTAAATGTTCCCTTCATTGATATATTGATAAACATTAATACATTGCTCTTGGGGTTAGTTTAGTTGTAAGTAGTTAAAACATACATAGCAGTTATAGCAGTTAAGTACACAATGTAAAGACAGAAAGTAAATGACAGAATGTAAAAGACACAAGGAGTTTTAAGTGGTTCAAAGACACAAGCTCCTAATCCACTCTTCTGCACTCTCGCAAGAAATCCACTAAGGAATGGGCAGCACCCTGAATCACTAAGATTCCTTCTAGGCCCGCAGCCCTGGAACTTCAGTTCACTAAGAACTCTTCAAGTCCTTTGACTTGGAACTCCTTTAGTTCATTAAGAACTCTTCAAGGCTAGCAGCCTTGGAATCTCTAGTTCACTAAGAACTATTCAAGCCCTCCGGCTTAGAACTCATTTAGTCCCTCTGGACAAGGACCCCTCAGGCCTTGGCTACTTGTAGTTGTAGTTGTTGTTGTTGTTTGTGCTTTGCTACTAAGATGTCATGAAGCTTAATCATCTTTTTACTTAGCAGCTAGGCTTGGTCCTTAGCATTCTACTTTTAGTCTGGACCTCTTCTTTCATAAAATTGATCTTCATTCTGTTCAGCTCATCTTCACTTGATGTCAGCTGTGCACCATCACCACATAGGACTGCTAAGGCTTTTCATTGTGGGTCACTTTCTTCTGACCCTTAGCAGCCCTTGAACCATTCTTGAATGATATACAAACATGGTTCTTCATCTTTTCTGGTTCAGCATCTGGTTCTTCATGGTGATTCGTAGAGTGGCTCTTCTGATCTTATTTATGCTTAGCCACTTTCTTGAATGCTATCTTCAAGACTTTCTCAGCTCTCTGCTTGGCTGCCATCTTCAATGGCATTCTCATCCTTGTTGAGTGAAGCTCTAGTCCGTTCATTTTCTTCTTCAAGTCTGCTTCACTTCCACCTTCGTAGTCTCACTACCACTGAGACTTGTTCTCTTCAGCTCTGGTGGAACTCGTAGAGTCAACAATATAGCATTCCAACAACTTCAACGAATCTACTACTCAGCAACAACTCTTATCTTTGAAGCTTGTCTCTTAAATACCCTTCTATGATCTTCCCGTTGGAAAGTAGCCGTTAGAAGCTATTTGAATTACTTCGTAGATCTCGAGTTTTTTGGTGTAGACTGCTGATGTAACGTGACAGCTCCTTTTTAACTTTACTGACATAGCACTCTGCTTTCATACCTACCGCCTCAGAGATGTCACTATTCTATGTCAGTCTGGTAGTCACCTTGATTAGTCCTTTTTGATTCCTTTATTCGAATCCTTAGGAGTTGTCCTTCTGCATCGAAGCTCTCAATTAGCAACGTTCGAATGTCAGTCTTTATATTGATTCATTGCCAGTGCTTCAAAACTCAGATGCCCGAACTCCACGATTCTGATGCAGATTGTTCTTGGACCTTTATCATAGTGTGTCTTTGTTGAATATTTCTTTGACTGGTAGAGACAACACTACGATTCTAAAGAGTGTTCTCGGATCTTCAATGTAGAACACCTCTTCCTTTACTTGTGCAGTGCTTCAACACTTTTGCTTGCCTCGACTGATCTCAGGAACTGATATCTTGACTTGTCGTTCTGGCCTCTTCTGAATATCAAGACACTTCAGATTTGTGGCATACCTAGCTCTCTTTCTCCTGGTGATCTCCTGTTCACCTATCTTCAATGGTCTGACCCATGCTTAATCACTTCTTTCTTGTTCTTCATAAGCTAGCGCTATCTCTGTATAAACTGTATCAGTTCCTTCTTCATTTTCCAAACACTACGATACTGAGTGATTCTCAATATCGTTGTCTTCTGTTCTCTTGGCAGCATCTGCACTTACTGACTTTCGCTAGTCAGCTAATATGTCTGAAGTCTTCTTCTGATTTGCTTTGTGGAAGACTTCATCTTGCATGGCTTCACAACTTCAATCTTCATGTTGATTGAGTTGATGCTTGTATCTTCTGTTAGCTTGCATGCCATTTGTTGAGTGCTCTCTGTTTTCCTTGGAATGTATCTTTGTAGCTCAGACCAGAGGCTCCATACTTTTGATATTCTGGGGGTGCCCATTTATTGAGAATCGTGTTAACACTACGATTCTTCCCTTAGCGCTGTGATCAACCTTTGTAGAAGCCTGAGTTCTGCAGACTACGATTTAGCCTTGTTGCTGCAGACACTACGACTTCGAGATTAGACCTTGACAGACTGCGATTTTTGCCTTCATGCTTGTTGTCCTCGTCTGATCTGGCTCGACCACGATCTCTGCCTTTGATGTGATTAGTAGACTCCACTATTTCAAGTGTGATCTACGATTCTTGACTTAGCTCTGGCAGTTGCTCGATCAGCTTATAGACAGGTTGTTTCTACTATTCTGACCATGACTTCCTCAGCAAACTACGAATCTGAGAAAGCTCTTCTCGACACACTACAACCCTTCCTCGTTTCTCCTAGCAGACTACGAACTTCGAGATCTACTATCATTGCAGACTATGATTCCGTCTTGATAGCTCTTGAGTCTTTCTTGTCTCTCCTGGCAGACTACGATGCTGGCGCAGTGCTCGACGATCAGACAAGCCTATCTATTACATTATATAAGATCAACTTAACAAGCTTGATCTTTCTATATTTATAGTCCTTGTACATCATTTCTTCTTAAGGACTTTACAAAGCTGTTTTGCTTATATAGGATCAACCTAATATATTTGATCAATTCATTCTAAGTCCTTATACATATATTTCTATTATCTATCAAAGGACTTTACAGCTTTTGTCAATGCAAGCATACTTGCTTATTCATTCATTTATATCATAATCAAATCATATATAAATAGGAATAACATTCTCATGTATATTCCTAACAATCTCCCCCTATTTGATTATGACAAAAACAATCAGTGCATATGCATGAGATGAATGAATCTTATATACAGTGAGCAATTGTATTTCTAAAGCAGATAATCATGAATGTCATTGATGATAATATGAAATTACATACACTATAACACTCTATATTCTGGATCCAAAACATACTTAACTAGAATAGAGATGTACCTCTTCTGCTCCATGTAAGTCTCCAGAATGTCTGTTGATTAGCTTCTATTGCTGCTCATCTTTCTTTCTTCTTCTTTTTTCTTCTTTCCCCTGCTCCCCCTCAGATGCATGCTCTCTTTTGCTTGGCTCCCCCTATAATTCTGTGTTCATAGGGTCATCATCTTTTGGCTCCCCCTCAGATGATGATTCTGCTTCTGTTCCTGCTTTCTTCTTCTTTCCTCCTTTCATGGCCTTCTTTGCTTCTCTACTTCTCTTCTTCTCAGACTTCGTCTTGCCCATTGAGTGCTTCTTCTTTTTCCTCTCTCTAGAAAGTCTCTTTTGATGTATCTTTTTCTCCCCCTTTTTGTCATTAATCACTTGTGAAAGCTGCTGTAAGAACCCAAACTTTCAGAAATTATAAATAAGAATTTAATAAATAAAATTCTTAAAGCATGAGATGGGTTCAAATAAGAATATATATATATATATATATATATATATGTGTGTGTGTGTGTGTGTGATACGAGGTTTGTAGTATTACATAGGATAATATGAACTATGTACTAAGTGATTTTTTGTTTAATAAATATATATCATTACTATATATTTGTTATAAATTGTAGAGATGAATTAGTAAGAAGATGGATAAGATTTATCTATCGACATTAAATAATTTATAGAATTATTTTATCATATTAAGTTGATGACATTAAATATCTTTGATGAATAATCACCATTTTCTTGAATATATATAACTAGTATGATTGTAATATAGGTTATTATAAGTGCTTAAGTTATCCATGGATGGATTGAGATAGTAAAACATGAATTAGTTAAGGGAATTAACTAATAAGTATAAATGTTAGTTAATTTAAATTGAAAGTTATATTATGGAATAATATAATTTGAACATTAAAACCTTAATTAACTATGGTGATATAGCAAGGGATTTAAGACCACTTAAATAAATAGTGAGTTAATATATGTGTGGAGTATGTGATTATAGTAAGTGCCTTTATATATATTATTAGGCATGGTATCATATGAATGTGCGAACGATGTTAATAAAATATGTTGTTAAACCAATATATCTTTAAATAAATATTGATTAGAGAATTAATTAATATTGAGATATGATTAAATGTATAGATTAAAGAAATTATTTTGGGGACAATTTATAGAAAGAAAAAAGAAGAATATTATATATTTCTAGTAAAGAATATTAAAATAATTTCTAATATTGAATTATTTTAATAAAAAGGGAATGTTATTTTAAATAATAATATTACTTTATATGTCTTGGTATAAGGTAATATGTATGATTAATTAATATGGTAAATATATTAAAACATATTTGCTATATGTAATAAATTGATGGGAACAATTTATCATAATAGAAGATAAACTTATGATCTATTTTCTATATAAAAGGTATACATGTGTCATACATGTAATTATTTTAATAATACTTAGATATTATATTAAAATAATATCTTGAGAAAATGAGTAAGTCATTTTATTATGATTAATGCCTCTATTGGAGAAAATATAATAAGAATATTTTATATCATGATATGACGGAGTACATAATAGTAATTATATCTTATGTATTTCCAAGAGGGTTAAATCTATGAAAGAAAACTACGTTATTTTAATATATTAAATAACTTAAGTTGTTATTTTGTCGTGGATTTTATGATTTAAATAATTAATAGAGTAAATCTTAATTATTCTAAGCAGGAAAAGTTATACTTATTATAAGTGTATAATTATTTAAGGTAGCTTGACATTAGAGTGCATGTGTCACACAAACCTTATATTAAAAAAAAAGAATATTAAAGTGTTGTGAAAGTAATGATAAGCTTAATATTGAGCTTGTGAGGTATGCCTAGTGTGGCAAAGTGGTGGGATAGACATTCATTAAATAATTTAATCAATGAATAATTAAAGGAATTAATTAGTATTATTATGTAAATTAATTCCTATGGGCAATGATCATATGTTATAATTACATCTATATGATATGAAGTATAACACTTCAAAGTAACTATATTATATAAGAACTATATAGTAAGATTGAAGGAATGATATAAGTTACATAAAAAATATTTATGTGACAAGATGTGATGCATGGATACATTAAGGTGTATGTATGGAATAATAAATTACACTAAATAAACAATTATTATTTAATGATTATTTCAATAATTAAATATAATTGAAATAATAGAGTTATAATAATATGGTTTTTCGGTATTGTCAAATGTACATGGATTATATGATTGGGTGTATGTGTGACCCTATCATATCATATGGTAATAACATTAAGTTATTAGATATAAGCTTGCAAGTTAGCCCACGTGAGAGCAATGATGGTTAACCAAATGGCTAGGATACAATGAATAGTAGTAGTTGGTGGGAGTTAGCCACCAACTTTTCTTTGCCCCTTGTGTAATGATCATAGGAGGGTAATAGCTTGGCTATAAGTAGAGGTCATGCATTGGTGTGTAGAGTGTTAGTTTATTTGCTAAATGCAAGTATATATGTTATGGGAATTAATTATGTGACATGGTGCAATAGACCCCCCTCATATGACCCCTATTCTATGCCCAAATGCTGAAAATTTTGTGTCATGGTGAAATTTGAAAACTAAGAGACATGTGGGAGAAATGATGAGAATGGACCATGCATAGTAGTAGTTGGTGGAGTTAGCCACCAACTCCATTCTTTGCCCCTTGGGTATTGTCCATAGGAGGGTAATAGATTGGTCATGATTAGAGACCATTAGGTAGTGTTAGCATATGAATGTGCTAGTATATAAATTATGAGAACATATGATGTAATGGTATTACATTATGAACATATTATAAGAGGTAATGTTGGGAATAATATTATTTGTGAGATTATAGTATTGTAAGCTTGAGGTCTATTATATACTAAGCTTACATAATTGTGCCTTGTGTGGCATGGGTGGTAAAGTTAAATCAATTAGAGGTTTAACTATAATTGTTAGAAGAAAATAAATGGTAAGTTAATATATATTTATTAATTATCGTAATAATATTTGGATATATTTGAGATAATAAATTTTATGGAAATTATGGGTTGAGAATACCCAACTATTTTATATCTAGTCCAATTATAATATTAATGGGTTAAACCAATGTACATGATTACATTATTATATGTATTGGTATGCTTGATTATATGTGGGTGTACATATATGTAGGTTTGGGTATGTGTGACCCTAACATATAATATGGTAGTAATATTAAGTATTGAATTATGACTTATATTATCCAAATAAAATAAACATAAGTATGCTTGCATGCAAATGTACAAATGCTGAGTTTTTTTAAAGGGGTGTCCCAATAAGAGAGTCTCATCTCTTTCTCATTCACATGAAGTAGAGGCCATTGGCCTATGTTAGAGGATGATGATGGCTATGGAAATGATTTCAATAATGGTGGGGGGAGTGGTCCTAATAGTATTATTCACCAACTCCTTCTTGTCCAACATCCTCTTCCTTCTCGCATTGGTTTGATTCAATGAGCAAGAACCACCAATTGGACAATGGCTCCCCTATAAATAGAAGCCTCCCCTTCACAATTCTTGTTTGCTAAGTTCTTGATGAGTTTATAGAGAGAGTTTGATGATAAGAATTAAGAGAGGGAAGTGCTAAATTGAGAGGAAGCTATCTAAGTTGAAAGCAAGCCTAGTATTGCAAGCCTTGAAGAGGTAATGTTACTATGAACATTTCTCATTTCAAAGTTCTATAATTGTAAGAGATTATCTTGATAAATTAAATGTGGTGAGGATAAGTTGTTTGAATACTGCATGAAGAAGAGGCCAAGTTTGGTGCTGAACCGAAGTGGCATGGCCACACCACTTCCCCATTCAAACCCAGCGCGACCGCGTCGTTTGCCAGAGTTAGATATTGCTTTCTGCTATAATCTGACTTAATGGGCATGCTAGTTTGACTCTCATAAGTATATAAATGAGTTTAATATATGACCTAAGGTTACCATGCATGTAATGAATGGAATTACCTTAGTATTAATGATTTTCTAAAAGAAAACTTAAAGTTTTTGAGAAATGAAACTTGATGAATTTAGAGTCCTTAGAAATCTGACTTTGGAGACATATGTACGTGTCTTGATTATGTGTGTCGATGAGTATAAAAGGTAGTTGTTGATAAGTTACCTTGGTTAATAGTAAACCACTTTTGTTTTAATGGAATTTTAATGAAAACTTAAAGTATTGGAAAACAAACCTTGAAGTACCTAGTGTCCTTTGAAAAATGACCTTGGAGCATACATACGTAAGCATGAAACGTAACTTGTTGTTAAGTCACCTTGCATAAACTAGAATTTGTTATAGCTTGGTTGAAAATGTTTTGAAGGAAAACTTGGAAGTTTTGAAGGAAAACTTGGAAGTTTTTGAGAACTAATAGTTTCAAACATTTTGTAAAGTATACTCTGACCTTTCAAGCATGTATACTAGGACGCTTTATGCCTCTAGACGTGTCGAGTATGTTCATCATGTTGCTAAGCATGAATTAGACTATTTGAACATGGTTTAAAATAAGTTTTCAAATAATGAACTATGCTATGTCCATGTAAATAAGATAGATACATGTGAGCATGCTATTAGAGGCTTATTAGTAGCATTATATGGTTAAAGACTTATTTTAATGACTGTTTGTTAAAAGAAGATATTGAACCTTGTTGATTTTAGTAATTCAACGTAGAGCTACGTGATTCAAACCTAAATGATTCGAATATGAATTTGAAAACCTACTTGATGAATGTTTATAGTATGTATCAGAATACATATCATGCTAGAAATTAAATTGGGCAATGAAAATCTCAAGTCTGGTTTGGACAGGGAGTAGCGCGGCTGCGCCACTCCCAAGCTTATATGCAGCGCGGCCGCGCCGTTCTGCAGAGTGACCAAAAGCAGTTTGTTAACTGCATGGTCTTAAGTTATGGTTAGATGTTGTCCTTAAGGACTCTAAGATATGAAACAAGATTGTTTAGATAAATATGATAGTAGAATGAGCTAGTCTTATGGTTATCCTAAGTTCAAGTAAAAATGAAACCAAGTTAAGAAACAATATTTGTTCTTATATTAAGAGCGTATGAAATGTATGACTGACGGGTATGAATCCATGATTATAAAACTATGTAGGAATACACACAGTGCAGATAAGCTTTAAGCAGTTAAGTCGTAGTTGATAAACTACGAATCAGGCAAGTCTTTCGGTTCCTATTTATATATGAATGCGATAAATGTTAGTTGAGTTATATTATGCTATGAGAATGTTGATGTATATATATGAACTGTATATGAGATATGTAATAGATTGAAAATTAATCTTTGATGATATGCTCGTTATGTGAGAAGTAACATGCGTAGTAAATATAAATTGATTATAAATACATGAACTGAGTATGATATTATATGCTATGTGATGCATGAAAACTGTTAGAATTGCTGAGCTGTCAAGCTCACTCTTGCAAATAACCATTTTTGCAAGTTAAGGACTCACGGTAAAGTTACATGCTACTTGATTGATAGAGTTCATAGTATCGCAAGGAGATTGATTTAATTATCTGATGTTATGATCTTGAACCATGTTTAGGTTCTAGGAGATGTACTTGGTAGTTGTTTACGATGTTTAATACTAGTCGTGTTGTAAAGATGTATTAGTTAATACATAGAGGATATCGAATCAAGATGTAAAATCTTATACAGTAATTCGAATAGAATGAATCATAATATTGTTTGATTCAAGGTTATGTAATTGATTCAAGTTATGAGATCAATAAAATATTTTATTCAAAGGATATAGAAAAGTTTAAATTATTCCGCATTTTTATAATATCGAATATGATGTAAAGTCAGGAACGGTAAATGACCAAAATTGGAACTTATATAAGTTTGGGGTTATTATACGGATCCTGGAAATGGAAGGAATTTATATTCTAAATTGTAATAAAACAAAGTTATATTCTTTAAGTTATGAATAAAAGATATAATAATTTAACGATAGTAGTATCGTGGCGGATCGAATTCGAGGTTTCAAAGGGACACGAATTTGGGGGCGTCACAGGTTGGTATCAAATCTGTACGTTATAAACCTTAGGTATGTATACCTTAGACTATAACCTGAAAAAGGGAAAGATAAAATTTAAAATATATATACGTAAAGATTCAAAGAAGAATCTTGAAGTATCTAGAGAATGAGAATTAGGAGTTACCTAACTCCGGTAATAAAAATGATAAGACGAGGTCTATAAGATGAATATGACATAAATAATAAGAATGAACTCGAATGGAGTTTGGTTGATAATAGGGAAAGAACCCTAAGGTAAACTGATGATCACGACGTGATCGGATTGAGCTATGAAATGACAAATAGTCTGTAACGACTAAGTGGTTATAGCTTGATGCTATAGGAGAAGGTACTATGAAATGGTACGAGATGAACTCATGAGGAGTTGTATACGATGAAATATAGAAAATTCGTAACGAGCAAAGAAAAAGTTAAGAGTAAGATAGAGTTAAGTGTTGGATTTCCATTGAGGACCCATGTGACGGCTTAGTTATACAAACGTTTGTGTGGGCGGAGGTTTTGTGCTTACGCTGAGTGCATCACATTGATAATCGTTTGAATGTTAGTGTCGTGCTATCATTATACATGTGACGAAAAGGTGATTCTTTTCTCATGTTTATTTTGATAAATAGAAATTTCTAAGATTAAATTAGCTAATATTAAGATTAGGTGCAAGTTCTTAAGACTCATGCCTATGATAAGTTTGTGACTCATAATCATATGTATTTTCGAGCCCCTAAGCATATGGACAGTCCCTGATTGGTTCTTGGACTACGTATCGCTAGGACAAGTTCCTAAAATCATATTATTATGGTAAGTTCCTGAGCTTCCAAGGTGTGATAAGTTCGATGAACTATACTGGGAATAGATATATTATATATCAAGAATTAAGAATTTTGGTATAGTGAGCATTAATGGAGTAAGAGATTGAAGTTGAAGGAGAAATTTGAATTTTTTTAAATCTTCTAGCTATACTAGATTTTCAAAATTTGTTGACTTCGTGCTAATGTTTGCACTTTGATTTTCTTGAGAAAACGTTGGGTCAGATGACTGAACCAATGAGTTTTAAAAACCATACCGTTATTCGTATGTCTATGCTATTTGTTTCGGCTAAGACAAAAATGATTTGAAATCTTTCAAAATGTATTTTTGACCATATGCATCATTTGATATGGTGCAGGATGGTAAACGATGGAGTCATCAATGCAATCGAACCTAGTGTCCGGAGCGATTGTAAGATCGTCTGTCCATGATGGTATGATGTAGTATGATAAAGTCATAAAATGACAGAATTTTCAACGTACGACTGAGGTGGTACGGAATCATGACGTCATAAAAAAAATTGGTTTTCGTTTGAACTATGAAAAAGATCAATTAAGTGGATTGGATTCGATCGATGTCCGGATTGTTGATAAGAGTCTAAGTTATTTGATTTGGCTAGATGACTATTAAAGAATAATTATGGAATTCAAGCATTCTTGTGTATTTATGCCAACCCAGATTGCTCTAGTGCGGATTTAAATGTTGAAAAGCCTGAGGTGAACAACCCTATAAAAGGGACATGTTTTCGGGGACAATGGTTCCGAACATAACGCATATAGTCGTTACAACACACTACGTTGTGGCCCAACGTAGTGGTACAATAGGCAGGCCACCTAGAGTACGCGTGGAGGGTGCTTTCAGTCTTTGTGATTGATAAACACTCTGGTTTGTAGTGTGAAGAATTGTGTTGAAACATTAGTAAACCTGGAGAAAAGTTCACGGTCTTGTGACCCCTCAGTATAATTTGAAATCTGAGTTATTCGTACTACTTTTCGATTATTGAAAAATCGTAGAAGATTCTTATTCTTCTGAAGGATGAATGTAGTAAGTAGATGTTCTTTAGAAAGGAGAAAGTAATAGAATGCAATTGAGAAAGTTATAATAATAAAAACTTCCAAAAAGAGAATTGATAAAATTATTCAAGAGAATATGAAACATTCGGAATAGCTCCGAGTAGAGGAGGTTTCGATGATTCCGAGGACGGAATCCTTATAAGGGGGAGAGGATGTAAGAACCCGAACTTTCAGAAATTATAAAATAAGAATTTAATAAATAAAATTCTTAAAGCATGAGGTGGGTTCAAATAAAATATATATATATATATATATATATGTGTGTGTGTGTGTGTGATACGAGGTTTATAGTATTACATGGAGTAATATGAACTATGTAATAAGTGATTTTGAGTTTAATAAATATATATCATTACTATATATTTGTTATAAATTGTAGATATGAATTAAAAAGAAGATGGATAAGATTTATCAATCGACATTAAATAATTTATAGAATTATTTTATCATAGTAAGTTGATGACATTAAATATCTTTGATGAATAATCACCATTTTCTTGAATATATATAACTAGTATGATTGTAATATAGGTTATTATTAGTGCTCAAGTTATCCATGGATGGATTGAGATAGTAAAGCATGAATTAGTTAAGGGAATTAACTAATAAGTATAAATGTTGGTTAATTTAAATTGAAAGTTATATTATGGAATAATATAATTTGAACATTAAAATCTTAATTAACTATGGTGATATAGCAAGGGATTTAAGACCACTTAAATAAATAGTGAGTTAATACATGTGTGGAGTATGTGATTATAGTAAGTGCCTTTATATATATTATTTGGCATTGTATTATATGAATGTGCGAACGACGTTAACAAAATATGTTGTTAAACCAATATATCTTTAAATAAATATTGATTAGAGAATTAATTAATATTGAGATATGGTTAAATGTATAGATTAAAGAAATTATTTTGGGGACAATTTATAGAAAGGAAAAAGAAATGAATATTATATATTTCTAGTAAAGAATATTAAAATAATTTCTAATATTGAATTATTTTAATAAAAGGGGAATGTTATTTTAAATAATAATATTACCTTATATGTCTTGGTATAAGGTAATATGTATGATTAATTAATATGGTAAATATATTAAAATATATTTGCTATATGTAATAAATTGATGGGAACAATTTATCATAATAAAAGATAAACTTATGATCTATTTTCTATATAAAAGGTGTACATGTGTCGTACATGTAATTATTTTAATAATACTTAGATATTATATTAAAATAATATGTTGAGAAAATGAGTAAGTCATTTTATTATGATTAATGCCTCTATTGGAGAAAATGTAATAAGAACATTTTATATCATAATATGACGGAGTACATAATAGTAATTATATCTTATGTATTTCCAAGAGGGTTAAATCTATGAAAGAAAACTACGTTATTTTAATATATTAAATAACTTAAGTTGTTATTTAGTCGTGGATTTTATGATTTAAATAATTAATAGAGTAAATCTTAATTATTCTAAGCAAAAAAAGTTATACTTATTATAAATGTATAATTATTTAATGTAGCTTTACATTAGAGTGCATGTGTCACACAAACCTTATATTAAAAAAAAGAATATTAAAGTGTGGTGGAAGAAATGATAAGCTTAATATTGAGCTTGTGAGGTATGCTTAGTGTGGCAAAGTGGTGGGATAGATATTCATTAAATAATTTAATAAATGAATAATTAAAGGAATTAATTACTATTATTATGTAAATTAATTCCTATGGACAATGATCATATGTTATAACTACATCTATATATATGAAGTATAACACTTCAACGTAACTATATTATATAAGAACTATATAGTAAGATTGAAGGAATGATATAAGTTACATAAATAATGTTTATGTGACAAGATGTGATGAATGGATACATTAAGGTGTATCTATGGAATAATAAATTATACTAAATAAACAATTGTTATTTAATGATTATTTCAATAATTAAATATAACTGAAATAATAGAGTTGTAATAATATGGTTTTTCGGTATTGTCAAATGTACATGGATTATATGATTGGGTGTATGTGTGACCCTATTATATCATATGGTAATAACATTAAGTTATTAGATATAAGCTTGCAAGTTAGCTCATGTGAGAGCAATGATGGTTAACCAAATGGCTAGGATACAATGAATAGTAGTAGTTGGTGGGAGTTAGCCACCAACTCTTCTTTGCCCCTTATGTAATGATCATAGGAGGGTAATTGCTTGGCTATAAGTAGAGGTCATGCATTGGTGTGTAGAGTGTTAGTTTATTTGCTAAATGCAAGTATATATGATAAGAGAATTATTTATGTGACATGGTGCAATAGACCCCCCTCCCATGACCCCTATTCTATGCCCAAATGCTGAAAATTTTGTGTCATGGTGAAGTTTGTAAACTAAGAGACATGTGGGAGAAATGATGAGAAAGGACCATGAATAATAGTAGTTGGTGGAGTTAGCCACCAACTCCATTCTTTGCCCCTTGGGTATTGTCCATAGGAGGGTAATAGATTGGCTATGATTAGAGACCATTAGGTAGTGTTAGCATATGAATGTGCTAGTATATAAATTATGAGAACATATGATGTAATGGTATTATATTATGAATATATTATAAGAGGTAATGTTGGGAATAATATTATTTGTGAGATTATAGTATTGTAAGCTTGAGGTCTATTATATACTAAGCTTACATAATTGTGCCTTGTGTGGCATGGGTGGTAAAGTTAAATCAATTAGAGGTTTAACTATAATTGTTAAAAGAAAAAAAATGGTAAGTTAATATATATTTATTAATTATCATTATAATATTTGGATATATTTGAGATAATAAATTTTATGAAAATTATGGGTTGAGAATATCCAAATATTTTATATTTAGTCCAATTAAAATATTAATGGATTAAACCAATGTACATGAGTTACATTATTATATGTATTGGTATGCTTGTTTATATGTGGGTGTACATATGTGTAGGGTTGGGTATGTGTGACCCTAACATATAATATGGTAGTAATATTAAGTATTGAAGTATGACTTATATTGTCCAAATAAAATAAACATAAGTATGCTAGCATGCAAATGTACAAATGCTGAGTTTTTTTTAAAGGGGTGTCCCAATAAAAGAGTCTCATCTCTTTCTCATTCACATGAAGTAGAGGCCATTGGCCTATGTTAGAGGATGATGATGGCTATGGAAATGGTTACAATAATGGTGGGGGAGTGGTCCTAATAGTATTATTCACCAACTCCTTCTTGTCCAACATCCTCTTCCTTCTCCCATTGGTTTGATTCAATGAGCAAGAACCACCAATTGGACAATGGCTCCCCTATAAATAGAAGCATCCCCTTCACAATTCTAGTTTCTAAGTTCTTGATGAGTTTATAGAGAGAGTTTGTTGATAAGTATTCAGAGAGGGAAGTGCTAAATTGAGAGGAAGCTATCTAAGTTGAAAGCAAGCCTAGTATTGTAAGCCTTGAAGAGGTAATGTTACTATGAACATTTCTCATTTCAAAGTTCTATAATTGTAAGAGATTATCATAATAAATTAAATGTGGTTAAGATAAGTTGTTTGAATACTGCATGAAGCAGAGGCCAAGTCTGGTGCTGAACCTAAGTGGCGCGGTTGCACCACTTCCCCATTCAAACCTAGCGCAACCGCGCCGTTTTCCAGAGTTAGATATTGTTTTCTGCTATAATTTGACTTAATGGGAATGTTAGTTTGACTCGCATAAGTATATAAATGAGTCTAATATGTGACCTAAGATTACCATGCATGTAATGAATGGACTTACCTTAGTATTAATGATTTTCTAAAAGAAAACTTAATGTTTTTAAGAAATGAAACTTGATGAATTTAGAGTCCTTAGAAATCTGACTTTGGAGACATATGTACGTGTCTTGATTATGTGTGTCGATGAGTATGAAAGGTAGTTGTTGATAAGTTACCTTGGTTAATAGTAAACCACTTTTGTTTTAATGTGGTTTTAATGAAAACTTAAACTTTTGGAAAATAAACCTTGAAGTACCTAGTGTCCTTTGAAAAATGACCTTGGAGCATACATACGTAAGTATGAAACGTAACTTGTTGTTAAGTAACCTTGCATAAACTAGAATTTGTTATATCTTGGTTGAAAATGTTTTGAAGGAAAACGTGGAAGTTTTTGAGAACTAATAGTTTCAAACATTTTGTAAAGTATACTCTGACCTTTCAAGCATGTATGTTCATCATGTAGCTAAGCATGAATTAGACTATTTGAACATGGTTTAAAATAAGTTTTCAAATAATGAACTATGCTATGTCCATGTAAATAAGATAGATACATGTGAGCATGCTATTAGAGGCTTATTAGTAGCATTATAAGGTTTAAAGACTTATGTCAATGACCCTTTGTTAAAAGAAGATATTGAACCTTGTTGATTTAAGTAATTCAACGTAAAACTACGTGATTCAAACCTAAATGATTCGAATATGAATATGAAAACCTACTTGATGAATGTTTATAGTATGTATCAGAATACATGTCATGGTAGAAATTAAATTGGGCAATGAAAAGCTCAACTCTGGTTTGGACAGGGAATAGCGCGGTCGCGCCACTCCCAAGGTTATATGCAGCGCGACTGCGCCGTTCTGCAGAGTGACCAAGAGCATTTTGTTAACTGCATGGTCTTAAGTTATGGTTAGATGTTGTCCTTAAGGATGACAAGATATGAAACAAGATTGTTTAGATAAATATGATAGTAGAATGAGCTAGTCTCATGGTTATCCTAAGTTTAAGTAAAAATGAAACCAAGTTAAGAAACAATATTTGTTCTTATATTAAGAGCGTATGAAATGTATGACTGATGGGTATGAATCCATGATTATATAACTATGTAGGAATACACGCAATGCAGATAAGCTGTAAGAAGTTAAGTCGTAGTTGATAAACTACGAATCAGGCAAGTCTTTCGGTTCCTATTTGTATATGAATGCGATAACTGTTATTTGAGTTATATTATGCTATGAGAATGTTGATGTATATATATGAACTGTATATGAGATTGAAAATTGATCTTTGATGATATGCTCGTTGTGTGAGAAGTAACATGCGTAGTAAATATAAATTGATTATAAATGTATGAACTGAGTATGATATTATATGCTATATGATGCATGAAAACTGTTAGAATTGCTGAGCTGTCGAGCTCACTCTTGTAAATAACCATTTTTGCAGGTTAAGAACTCACGGTAAAGTTACATGCTACTTGATTGATAGAGTTCATAGTATCGCAAGGAGATTGATTTAATTATCTGTTGTTATGATCTTGAACCATGTTTAGGTTCTAGAAGATGTAATTGGTAGTTGTTTACGATGTTTAATAATAGTCGTGTTGTAAAGATGTATTAGTTAATACATAGAGGATATCGAATCAAGATGTCAAAACTTATACAGTAATTCGAATAGAATGAATCATAATATAGTTTGATTCAAGGTTATGTAATTGATTCAAGTTATGAGATCAATAAAAGATTTTATTCAAAGGATATAGAAAAGTTTAAATTATTCCGTATTTTTATAATATCGAATATGATGTAAAGTCAGGAATGGTAAATGACCAAGATTAAAACTTATAAAAGTTTAGGGTTATTATACGGATCCTGGATATGGAAGGAATTTATATTCTAAATTGTAATAAAGCAAAGTTATATTCTTTAAGTTTTGAATAAAAGATATAATAATTTAACGATAGTAGTTTCGTGGCGTACTGGATTCGAGGTTTCGAAGGGACACGAATTTGGGGGCGTCACAGCTGCTCCACGTTTGTCATAAGCTGCTCCATCAGGTGATAATAGTTACCCACTTCAATCTTGAGTTCTTGTTGGCTTAGCTCAAGTTGGAGAGAGAGAAACTATTTTAGATCGTCAATCTTGTCAGAGAGAAATAGGGTTTGGTCTTTATTAGCCTTCTGAACTCGTAGAGCTTCTTCCTTCTGCTCACTCTTAGCCTTCTGAAGTACTTGATCCCTTAGTTGAAGCTTAAGGGATATGTCTAAGAGTCTGGCTTGAAGTCTTGTTGACAATTCATTGTCTTCTCCTGTTGACAGGTCCTTTACTTCTGCAGCCATGAGAGAGATTTCCTCAACCAGTTCTTCTGAGAACTTCTGAAGCTCTTGCTCTTGAGGATGTCTATCATCATGTTGTTTATCCTCTTTCTGAGCAGCGTGTTGATCAACCTCTTGCTGAGTATCATGGTGAACTCTACGATTTTTACTTTTGGATAGACTCTCAAAGGTGGTGAGAATTTGGTAGATCGTTGAGTTCCATGTTGCTTGGACAGAGTACAGCTTCTCATATTCATCTTGATCATCTTCAAGGATAGAGTGAGATGACTCTATGATTGTGGACTTGGGCAGTATCCTTCTTCCATCTGAATCTGCTCGATAATCGTAGGAGATGTATTGATTTTCAGCATATCGATATACCTTGAAGTGAGATTTGTTGGGTTTGTACGAAATCGTGACGCAATCAAATTGCAAAAATTAGCGGAAGCATGGTATATCAGAGTTTAAAAAATTTCTACAAAACCATTACCCGGATCATCCTTTATGCAAATTATTAATTTAAAACGATAAATAAGAAGTTATGGAATCATACCCTTGTAGAACGAAGCTTCCACAGGTACTAGTTCAACTCCTTGTTCTTCGTGATCTCCTTGAATTTCCGGGTTAGATTTCTTCCTTTGATCAACGTTAGCCACCCAAGTGTTTGGCCTCTAGAGGTGATCCACCAAGGAAGATGAATTATCAAGAAGGAGGGTGTTTGGCTTAACCTTAGTTTTCTATCCTCTATAGAAAAGGAGTACTCTCCAACAATTGGAATTGCTTCATCTAATATCTATTATAAGACTTCTCTTATATAGACATTGGTCAACCCTTCTAATCCTATTAGACATGGGATTTCTTTTAATTAATTAAACTCCTTTAATTAATTTAGGCTTCCCACCACATGGGAATAATTAATTAAATTCATTTAATTAATTTGTCTCCTAATCTTATTAGGAATAAATGAGAGTACTAAATATTAAATTAATTACTAAACTCCTTTAGAAATTAAAATAATAATAATTGTAATAATATTAATAAGACTCCTCTTATTAATTTATATTTAATATTTCTAAAATATTAAATAATAAACATTAAGCTATTTAATTTATTCTATCACCATAGATTAAATTAATTATACTTAATGCATTATTACGATTATGCCATTACCTTCTTAAATAATTATTCTTCCTTTTATGGTGTGACCCTTTAGGTTCTCCATATTAAACCGGTTGTGAATAAATCAATTAAAACAATTTTAATCTTATTTAAATAAATAAATTAAACTAATAATTTATTTAAATAAATAATATTTATTCTACAATAGGGATAAGTCTCCCTAGCGATCAACGACTTTCCAGATAATATAGATTTCAACATTAATCAAAAAGAACCTGTGAGTAAATAGTTACCGTACAATTCAATCCTTCCACCATACAATGTCCCAATTAAATATAAGACATGGATTTACTGTCAAGTCTTATTTTATTTAATTATATGTATTTCGATTAGAAAATGCACAACTCCAAATAATGCAAATTAGAAACTCCTTTCTAATTTCATTTCACCTTGGCCAAGGATTCCTGGGTTGTCATTTAACGAATCACATAGGACATATCTCCTCTTTTACTAGAGGTGGTAGATTCTTTATTGATCATTCATTATCTCCATATGTAACTCATTATACCCAAGCATACCCTATATATGCCTTAAAAGGTCTTAAGGAATAAGTCAAAGTATAATTTGTTACATACAAGATACTATGATGATCTCAAGTCCAAGGATTACTTGTACTACTATCACATTAGGAATTCCTATTGACAGGCGAGTAAATCTCCATTAGGTATTCCATAGCGAATCACGTTCAGTGAACTTATTCTCCAATAAGCACCTACATACTTGCTTTAGTGTCTCCACACAAATGATCATGAGATCAATCATCCTCATCCAATGAGCAAGCAACATATGTACCAATCTATCCGGATTTACTAATCCCCTTTTTAGTAATCCCACGATTGGGAACTATTTTAGTTTTAAAACTTTCTAAGAATTTAGATCTCATTAGCATGATCATCATCATGATTCTAAAAGCATTGCTTAAAACTATGGGTTATTTACATATTATAAAAACAGCAACATGTAGATAATTAAATGCCTTTAATAAATGAATATTTTATTAATAAATAAATAAGATTGTTTACAAAGTACGTGCTTTATCATCATACATGATTGGCTTGTATGCACACTACTATCAATCTCCCACTTGCACTAAAGCCAATCGCCATGGTATCTCATACCCATCTTCTCTAAGTGACGATCAAACTGTTGTTGTGTTAAAGCTTTAGTAAATGGATCTGCAATGTTATCTTGAGAGTCTACACGCTTCAAGGTGACGTCTCCTCTTTCAATGATCTCCCTGATCAAGTGAAATCGCCGCAACACGTGTTTAGATTTCTGATGAGACCTGGGTTCCTTAGCCTGTGCAACTGCTCCTGTGTTGTCACAGTAAATGGGAACTGCTTCTCCAATGCTAGGAACCACACCAAGTTCAGTTATGAACTTCTTCATCCAAACAGCTTCCTTTGCAGCTTCACTTGCAGCTATATACTCTGCCTCTGTCACTGAATCAGCAACTGTTTGCTGCTTGGAACTCTTCCAACTCACTGCGCCTCCGTTCAAGGTAAAACATACCCCGAAACAGATTTACTGTCATCTTGGTCCGTTTGAAAACTTGAGTCTGTGAAGCCCTCGAGTTTTAATTCAGACCCACCGTAGACAAGAAAAATATCTTTAGTCCTTCTCAAGTACTTTAGGATATTTTTCACTGCCTTACAGTGTTCTTCTCCAGGATTCGACTGGTATCTGCTCGTTACACTAAGTGCATGAGCAACATCCGGTCTAGTACATATCATACCGTACATGATAGATCCTATTGCAGAAGTATAAGGGATCTTACTCATACGGTCTCTCTCCTCAGGTGTCTTTGGGGCCTGTTTCTTGGAGAGATGTATTCCATGGCTCATCGGCATGAGACCTCTTTTGGAATCTTCCATGCTAAACCTCTTTAGCATCGTATCAATGTACGTTCCTTGGGATAAATCAAGCATCCTTTTAGATCTATCTCTATAGATCTTTATCCCCAAAATATAGGATGCTTCTCCCAAGTCCTTCATGGAGAAGTGTTTAGATAACCAGATTTTAATTGATTGTAGCATAGGAATGTCATTCCCTATCAGTAATATATCATCAACATATAATACAAGGAATGAAACTGCGCTCCCACTAACCTTCTTGTACACACATGGTTCATCGTCATTTTTGATAAAATCAAACTCTTTGATTGTCTCATCAAAACGAATGTTCCATCTACGAGAAGCTTGCTTCAATCCATAAATGGATCGTTGCAGCTTACAGACTTGATTTATTCCAACCTTTGAAACAAATCCCTCTGGCTGTGTCATATACACATCCTCCTCAAGTTTCCCATTGAGGAAGGCCGTTTTCACATCCATCTGCCAGATCTCATAGTCGTTATAAGCTGCAATCGCAAGCAAAATCCGAATGGACTTGAGCATAGCTACTGGTGAAAAGGTTTCATCATAATCAACTCCTTGTCTTTGTTTGAAACCTTTTGCAACCAGTCGGGCCTTATAGGTCTCCACCTTGCCGTCCGCTCCAGTCTTTCTTTTAAAGATCCATTTACACCCAATAGGCTTAATGCCTTCAGGTGGTGAAACCAAAGTCCATACTTTGTTTTCATACATGGAGTCCATTTCGGATTTCATGGCTTCAAGCCATTTTCCTGAGTGTTTATTACTCATGGCCTGTTCGTAATTCAATGGATCATCATCATTCATGATGCGTACCTCATCGTCATCCTCTACAACGAATCCATACCTCTCAGGTATCTTCGGTACTCTTCCAGATTTACGAACAGGGTGTGGTATAGTAGGTTCTTCTACTTGGTCAGGTACCTGACTTTGATCCGTGGTAATTTGTGGTTCTTGAGCTTCTTCAAGATATATCTTACTCCCACTGACCCCTTCATGGATAAACTCCTTTTCCAAGAAGGCAGCATGTTTCGCAACAACTTTTGATCAGTTGGATGATAGAAATAATACCCTACAGTTTCTTTAGGGTATCCCACAAATCTACACTTTTCGGATTTAGTCTGTAGCTTATCATGTTCAAACTTTTTGACATAAGCTGGACAACCCCAAGTCTTAACATGCTTAAGATTTGGTTTCCTCCCCTTCCACATCTCATATGGAGTCTTTGGGGCGGATTTGGTAGGTACCTTGTTAAGTAGGTATGCAGTCGTTTCTAGGGCATATCCCCAGAAGGAAATTGGAAGGTCGGCAAAACTCATCATGGATCGAACCATGTCTAACAGTGTTCGATTTCTCCTTTCAGATACTCCATTTAACTGTGGTGTACCTGGAGGAGTCCATTGTGAGATTATACCATTTTCTTTGAGACAATTGAGAAACTCACCGCTTAAGTATTCTCCGCCTCGATCTGATCGAAGTATCTTTATACTCTTGCCCGTTTGTTTCTCTACTTCACTTCTGAACTCTTTGAACTTTTCAAATGATTCTGACTTGTATTTCATTAAATACACATATCCAAATCTTGAGTGATCATCAGTGAAAGTAATAAAATAAGAATACCCACCCCGTGCACTTGTTGTCATAGGCCCACAAACGTCTGTGTGAATCAATGCCAACAACTCTGTAACTCTTTCTCCTCTTCCACTAAAAGGAAATTTAGTCATTTTACCCATGAGACAAGATTCACAAGTTGGATATGATTCATAATCGGATAGCTCGAGGAGCCCAACTTTATGCAACTTGGATAATCTTGTTTCATTGATATGACCGAGTCTACAGTGCCACATGTAGGTATAATTAATATCATCTCTTTTTCTTTTCTTAGTTTGTTCAATTTGAAATATATTTTCTTGTAAGTCAAGTGTATAAAGTCCATTTCGCAAATTTCCAATACCATATAAAACATCGTCTTTATAAATAGAACAACTATTGTTCTTTATAACAACGTTAAATCCTTCCATATCCAATACAGAAATTGAAATAATGTTTTTAATAATATTCGGAACATAATAACAATTATTAAGATAAATGAACTTGCCCGAAGGCATTGCTAAATAATAAGTTCCTACAGCTAATGCAGCAACCTTTGCTCCATTCCCCACTCGTAGGATCACCTCATCATTGTTCAGCTTTCTACTTCTGATCAGTCCCTGCACAGTATTACATATGTGAGAACCACAGCCGGTATCCAATACCCAAGTAGAATTATGACTTTCAGAAAAATTAATTTCAATCATAAACAAACCTTGATTGGAAGTCGAAGCTTCTCCAAGCTTCTTCTCTGCTAGATACTTCTTGCAGTTCCTTTTCCAATGTCCCGGCTTGTTGCAATGAAAGCACATTCCTTTAGCTGGTTCAGGTTTCTTTTGTTCCTTTTCTTTCCCCTTTCCCTTAGCCTTCTTGGATTTCTTCTTTTCAGAAGATACCTTAGGTCTCTTCCTTTTATTGGAAGAATCCACCATCAAGATATGGTTCTTCTTGGATGGGAAGTGACCTTCTGCAGTTTTCAGCATGTTAAGCAGCTCAGGCAAGCTGACATCTAGCTTATTCATGTGAAAATTAACCACAAACTGCGAGAAGGTCTCAGGGAGTGACTGCAAGACCAAGTCTTGACTCAACTCCCCATCCATGACGAACCCAAGCTGTCCAAGGCGTTCAATCAAATTGATCACTTTCAGGACATGAGTCTCGACGGCAGTACCCTCGGTCATCCGAGATCGGAAGAGCTCCTTAGATATCTCATATCTAGCAGTCCTACTCTGTTCACCATACAACTCCTTGAGGTGAAGCAGCATAGCAGGAGCATCCATTTTTTCGTGCTGACGCTGAAGCTCGTTATTCATGGATGCGAGCATGATGCATTGAGCCACAGATGCATCATCTTGCCACTTATTGAAAGTGGCAATCTCTTCCTCAGAGGCTGTTTCTGAAATAGATTCAGGGACAGTTGAATTTAGGACATAAGAAATCTTTTCAGCAGTGAGAACAATTCTCAGATTTCTTAGCCAGTCCTCATAATTCGGCCCGGTAAGCTTGTTTGCATTAAGTATGCTTCGTAGTGAGATTAGTGATTTAGACATTTTTAAAATTCTGCATGTGAAAAATAACATTTTAGCAAACATTCATTTTATTAATTTTGCATACCAAAATAAATTTAGGTCTTTATTTTAAATTGGTATCTCCCACTATTTTCATCAAACTATATTACCCTCACTTATATAGTTCGGCAACATCTAATTAAAGATTTGCTAGTGAGAATAAGGATCCCATTTCAAATGTATATAACCTTGTGGATAGCACAACAAGCGATATACAAATAAATAGGTAGACAACTCTTGTCAATTACAACACTATATAACTTCTTTTATTTTGCCTCTTAAATCATAATGGTCAAGTGTGTGCACATCCGAACTAAAATGATTTAAGTTAAGTCCAGCCTAGCACTTCCATAAATTCAAAAAAGAAAAATGTTCGTCCTTGTGGATAGCACAACAAGACTAGATCGTTCAATTTTCTTGATAAGCATCAAATGTGATTAATTAACATCTTAAATACGCAATACTCGCCTTGTGGATAGCACAACAAGCTCATATTAAATATTTAATACTCTATTAATTTATCATGCTAGAAGGCGACGTTCGATATTCCAAATATCATTGAACGCTTCAGACTTAATATTATTTCTTTGAGGGGTTTGTTATTATTTGTCTCATCTTGTTTAGCGCGCATGCACATATATATATAAAATACGCGTCATTTTATTAAACATGCGAAGCATGTTTGCATAAAATATAATATATATAATATTTAGCATGCAATATAGAATATTATATTCTACCCGGATTGATTATGGACTTTTATTCTAGTTTGGTTCACTAGAGCCACCAAGTGAACCAAAAGGTCAAACCTAGGAGTACAAGAATTTAAATTTAAATATAACTATTACATTTAAACTCGGGCTCCATACAAACGGGTCTTCACGCGCTCCTTGCTCCTTGGTCTCCAATTTCTTCAAGATAATTCTAACTATTCTTATTACATTAAACTATTTAATTTAAATAGAAACCTTGATCAACAGTCAAGGGGAAGTACATAGGAAGGAGATAGAATTTTACATCAAGAAAAAAAAATTAGAGAAGACGAGGTGCGCAGACCCCATTTAATAAAACCCATTCATTCAAGCATTCAACTAAAATAAAATCCAATCACATTGGTCAAATAGTCCATAATCAATCCCCATTTATTTTCATACATATCACCATATATATCAATAAAAAAATATTCATCTCATGAATTAAAACATTCCATATATATATGAGTATCATTTAATGGACAATTTTAAATTGCATGAAATCCAATTTCAAGATTAAAATAAACTCTTTATTTTAATTATAAAATTATTTAGAATATAATATATAAATATATCATATTTATTTTTTAAAAAGAAGTCACCTTCTTTTATTAAAAGAGTCCTGCAGGTTTATTAAAAAAGTCTTTTCATGATGGCTCACCTTCTTTTTGGAGTAAGAAAGAGACAACACCTTTTCTTTGCAGAATTCAAGATTAGCACCCAAAAAAAATTGTGATTCGTCCCAAAAAAAGTCTTTTTTTTTCTTTTTTTTTTTTAAAAAAAAATATAATTTTATACAATAAAATTATGCCCAATAAATTATTTTAAATACATACCCATATGTATATGAAATCAAAAATAAATTAATAATTGCATAAAGATTTGGCTCTGATGCCACTGTTGGGTTTGTACGAAATCGTGACGCAATCAAATTGCAAAAATTAGCGGAAGCATGGTATATCAGAGTTTAAAAAATTTCTACAAAACCATTACCCGGATCATCCTTTATGCAAATTATTAATTTAAAACGATAAATAAGAAGTTATGGAATCATACCCTTGTAGAACGAAGCTTCCACAGGTACTAGTTCAACTCCTTGTTCTTCGTGATCTCCTTGAATTTCCGGGTTAGATTTCTTCCTTTGATCAACGTTAGCCACCCAAGTGTTTGGCCTCTAGAGGTGATCCACCAAGGAAGATGAATTATCAAGAAGGAGGGTGTTTGGCTTAACCTTAGTTTTCTATCCTCTATAGAAAAGGAGTACTCTCCAACAATTGGAATTGCTTCATCTAATATCTATTATAAGACTTCTCTTATATAGACATTGGTCAACCCTTCTAATCCTATTAGACATGGGATTTCTTTTAATTAATTAAACTCCTTTAATTAATTTAGGCTTCCCACCACATGGGAATAATTAATTAAATTCATTTAATTAATTTGTCTCCTAATCTTATTAGGAATAAATGAGAGTACTAAATATTAAATTAATTACTAAACTCCTTTAGAAATTAAAATAATAATAATTGTAATAATATTAATAAGACTCCTCTTATTAATTTATATTTAATATTTCTAAAATATTAAATAATAAACATTAAGCTATTTAATTTATTCTATCACCATAGATTAAATTAATTATACTTAATGCATTATTACGATTATGCCATTACCTTCTTAAATAATTATTCTTCCTTTTATGGTGTGACCCTTTAGGTTCTCCATATTAAACCGGTTGTGAATAAATCAATTAAAACAATTTTAATCTTATTTAAATAAATAAATTAAACTAATAATTTATTTAAATAGATAATATTTATTCTACAATAGGGATAAGTCTCCCTAGCGATCAACGACTTTCCAGATAATATAGATTTCAACATTAATCAAAAAGAACCTGTGAGTAAATAGTTACCGTACAATTCAATCCTTCCACCATACAATGTCCCAATTAAATATAAGACATGGATTTACTGTCAAGTCTTATTTTATTTAATTATATGTATTTCGATTAGAAAATGCACAACTCCAAATAATGCAAATTAGAAACTCCTTTCTAATTTCATTTCACCTTGGCCAAGGATTCCTGGGTTGTCATTTAACGAATCACATAGGACATATCTCCTCTTTTACTAGAGGTGGTAGATTCTTTATTGATCATTCATTATCTCCATATGTAACTCATTATACCCAAGCATACCCTATATATGCCTTAAAAGGTCTTAAGGAATAAGTCAAAGTATAATTTGTTACATACAAGATACTATGATGATCTCAAGTCCAAGGATTACTTGTACTACTATCACATTAGGAATTCCTATTGACAGGCGAGTAAATCTCCATTAGGTATTCCATAGCGAATCACGTTCAGTGAACTTATTCTCCAATAAGCACCTACATACTTGCTTTAATGTCTCCACACAAATGATCATGAGATCAATCATCCTCATCCAATGAGCAAGCAACATATGTACCAATCTATCCGGATTTACTAATCCCCTTTTTAGTAATCCCACGATTGGGAACTATTTTAGTTTTAAAACTTTCTAAGAATTTAGATCTCATTAGCATGATCATCATCATGATTCTAAAAGCATTGCTTAAAACTATGGGTTATTTACATATTATAAAAACAGCAACATGTAGATAATTAAATGTCTTTAATAAATGAATATTTTATTAATAAATAAATAAGATTGTTTACAAAGTACGTGCTTTATCATCATACATGATTGGCTTGTATGCACACTACTATCAAGATTGGTCTTTGATCAGCAGAGTTGCAAACTCCTTCACCCTTGGAAAGTTTTGTGCCACCAGTTCTAGGTTGGGAAGGTGAGAGAAGCACCATGAGAGATAGCTGTTGTCTTCAGTGAGGGATGCCTTTGCCCATGGTATGTGAGGATGAAACCATCTTATAGCATGATCCTTTACTTCAGTATCATAAATCAAGGTTGAGGAATCTAGTTTTATAGTATCTCGATGGTTGAGTAGATGTGCTGCAGTCATTTTCACCACTTGTAACCTTCCATTCCTATGATTTACCCATTTCTCTAGAAGTGCATCTAGTGGTTCTTCATCAATTTCTACCACTATTATCCTTTTGCATTGAATAGGACAAGGAATGTGAAAATCTTCTGGCACGTCATCCTCAGAACTGAAGTCTCTTTTACCTTCATCATGATCTGTGCTAGAGTCAGATTGATGTAGACTTCCTTCAACTGAATCATCAGTTTGTTCAAGCATTTGATCATCATCAGCAGAGCTTGCCTTTGCAGACTCACTAGTCTCTTCTAGCTCTGTAGTCTTCAGCCTTTTTCTGATATCCTTTTCTGATAACGTCTTCCCTTTTTCCTTAGCCTCTCTTCTATTGGATTCAGCCTCATCATCGCTGATTTCAATTGTCTTTGGAAATAATTCTCCTCTTTTTGAGACCATTTTAGCAACCAGCCTGTTGCTTTTTCTTCTTCTTGGGGGTTCAGCTATAGGAGACTTGGATCTCTCTTCATCTTCAGTCTTTGAAGTCTCCGATTTATCTGACAGATTTTCTTGAGATTCAACAGCAGGAGTGACAGATACTTCTTCTTTAGACTCTTCGTCATTTGATCCATCAGATGGACTCTTTTGAATTTCAGCACTATGAGATCTAGTTGTTTCATGATCAGGTTCTTCTTTGTCAGCAGAATGGCTACTCTGAGAATTAGTCATAGGACTTGCAGCTTCTTCTTCATTATCAGACTTGCTCTTTGAAGAATCATCCTTAAAGCTCTCAGTTCCCACTTTATCTTCTGACTCTACGTTTTCTTCTTCAGTAGATATACTTCTTTGGGGAACTGATTTAGGCTTCTTTACCATATTAGTTTTCTTCTTTGCAGGCTTTACAGACTTGGGCTCTGGGATAATTGCACCTTCAGAAGATGAAGACTCTTCTTCTTTCATAGCACTTGCCTTCCTCTTCTTCGAAGTACACTTGCTACTACTGCCATATGTCAGCCGTTTGTTTTTCATTGGGTTCTTCTTCCAATTTGCAAACAGCTGTGTGGTCATCACTTTATAGCTATTAAGGGCTTCACCTTCATCATCCTTAATTTTGTTCTTCAGCCTCTTCTTCAGAATGATACTTAATAATCTTCCATGGAAAACCTTAGTGAGTGGTTTCCCTGTTAACCTCTTCTTCTCTGCTTTCTCCAGCCACTTGGACATTTGGTCAATCAGAATAACCCCAAAGTTGATACGCTTCCTCAAAACAATTGCAGACATGATCTTCAGTTGTTGATCACTCACAGTGTCATGTGTAGTGTCTTTGCATAGTATGCATTTGCCTACAATCTCTGCGAGAAACTCAAATTCTTCAGGAAACTTCTTCTTCTTCATGTCCTTCAGACTAGGGTCTCTTTTGTACCTCATTATCTTCTTGGCTTCTTCAGTGTTGACTTCATCAAGACTTTTTAGACCTAGGTCAGGAAAACCTAAGCACTGATTGATGTCAGAAGATTTCAGCTTCAGAATCTGACCTTTTACTTTGGTAGAAAGAATTCCAGAGTTTGTAGTCATGTTGGAGTAGAACTCTTTAACCAAGTCAGCATAAATTGGAGTATTTGACTCAAGACATTCTGAGAATCTAACCTTCACAAGTTCCAGAATATCTCTGAACTTCTTCTCAGATTTCTCAAACGTCTTGGTTCCAAGCTGAATGCCAGCAATTACTCGCCAGTTTGCCATTTGAAGAGCTAGGGTTTTCTGAGCTTATGACTGTATGAGAATCTTGTGAGATGTCAGGGAGTGATTCAAGGTTTGATAATAGTTTGAGAAGATCTTGGCTATTTGGAAGTATTTAGGTTTTGGCTTAAGAGGATGAGTGTATGGATTTGATAGATTTACAGCTTTTGATGAACCCGCTAAAATGAAACTGCCAATTATTTGAATTTCCCTCTTGTAACTGTTCCGTCCACATTTCTTAGTGGGACAGTTGTAAGACGTTGATCGGTTCCAATCTGTAACTTCTCAATCGAGTTAGTTAATCAGATTTGACTTTTCTTCTGTTGACTATTGACTTCTTAAATCCATGGAGTGACTTATGTCTTAGCTCAGTACTCCACGATTTCCCAGACTGGTCTACAACCTTTGTTTCTTCTTCGATGATCGTAGTCTGTGGTCATGCTTCAATAGACAACTTCCCCATTAGACTCTAAGGGATTGGTAATTCTCATCTGCATCTAGTAATCTTCTGAGGAGATGCTGCTTGGTTTAGCAGAGAATCTTGTGATGGATTCCATATTAGTATTCCTTCTAACATAAGGTAGTTTAGGAAGGGCCAACCTCTTAGCTTAATGCTAAGGATCAGGTTTGTGTTGGGTTTGTACGTAACGCAATCATGCAATCAAATCACATAAATAGGGCGGAAGCGTAAAAAACTAGGTTTTCAAAAATTTATACAAACCCATTACCATGATCATTCTTATGCATCAATTATCAGTGAATGAAGAAGGAGAAAAACAGAATTATACCTTTGAAGATTCAAGCTTCCTCAGGTACAAGTTCTACTCCTTTGATTCCTTTGATTCCTCTGCAGTGGCTCCTTCCCTTGATCAATGTCAGCCACCCAAATATTTGGCCTCTAACGGTGATCCACCAAGGAAGATGAAGAACTCAGTAAGATGGGTTATTGGCTTAACCCTTGTTTCTATCTCTATAGAATATGTGTACTCCCAACTCTTGAAAAATTCACGTACCTTATTTCTGATATAAGACTCTCTTATGTAGATATTAGGTTAACCCTCCTAATCCAATTAAAATAGGGTTTTATTTAATTAATTAATTAATTATTTTTAATTAATTTATATCCTAATCTTTATTAGGATTGAGAGAGAGTACTGATATTATATTAATTCCTAAACTCCTTTAGAATTAAAATAATAATAATAATAATAAGACTCCTCTTATTAATTTATATTTAATATTTCTAAAATATTAAATAATAAACATTAAGCTATTTAATTTATTCTATCATCATAGATTAAATTAATTATACTTAATGCATTATTACTATCATGCCATTTTCTTCTTAAATAATTCTTCTTCCTTTTATGGTGTGACCCTTTAGGTTCTCCATTTTAAACCGGTTGTGAATAAATCAATTAGAACAATTCTAATCTTATTTAAATAAACAAATTAAACTAATAATCTATTTAAATAAATAACATTTATTCTACAATAGGGATAAGCCTCCCTAGCGATCAACGACTTTCCAGATAATATAGATTTCAACATTAATCATAAAAGAACCTGTGAGTTAATAGTTACCGTACAATTCAATCCTTCCACCATACAATGTCCCAATTAAATATAAGACATGGATTTACTGTCAAGTCTTAATTTATTTAATCATATGTATTTCGATTAGAAAATGCACAACTCCAAATAATGCAAATTAGAAACCTCTTTATAATTTCATTCTACCTTGGCCAAGGATTCTTGGGTTGTCATTTAACGAATCACATAGGACATATCTCCTCTTTTACTAGAGGTGGTAGATTCTTTATTGATCATTTATTATCTCCATATGTAACTCATTACACCCAAGCATACCCTATATATGCCTTAAAAGGCCTTAAGGAATTAGTCAAAGTATAATTTGTTACATACAAGTTACTATGATGATCTCAAGTCCAAGGATCACATGTACTACTATCACATTAGGAATTCCTATTGACAGGCGAGTAAAACTCCATTAGGTATTCCATAGCGAGTCACGTTCAGTGAACTTATTCTCCAATAAGCACCTACATACTTGCTTTAGTGTCTCCACACAAATGACCATGAGATCAGTCATCCTCATCCAATGAGCAAGCAACATATGTACCAATCTATCCGAATTTACTAATCCCCATTTTAGTAATCCCACAATTGGGAACTATTTTAGTTTTTAAGCTTTCTAAGAATTTAGATCTCATTATCATGATCTCATCATGATTCTAAAAGCATTGCTTAAAACTATGGGTTATTTACATATTATAAAAACAGCACCATGTAGATAATTATATGCCTTAAATGAATATTTTATTAATAAATAAATAAGATTGTTTACAAAGTATGTGCTTTGTCATCATACATGATTGGCTTGTATGCACACTACTATCAATCTCCCACTTGCATTAAAGCCAATCGTCATGGTATCTCATACCCATCTTCTCTAAGTGACGATCAAACTACTGTTGTGTTAAAGCTTTAGTAAATGGATCTGCAATGTTGTCTTGAGAGTCTACACGCTCCAAGGTGACGTCTCCTCTTTCAATGATCTCCCTGATCAAGTGAAATCGCCGCGACACGTGTTTAGATTTCTGATGAGACCTGGGTTCCTTAGCCTGTGCAACCGCTCCGGTGTTGTCACAGTATACGGGAACTGCTTCTCCAATGCTAGGAACCACACCAAGTTCAGTTATGAACTTCTTCATCCAAACAGCTTCCTTTGCAGCTTCACTTGCAGCTATATACTCTGCCTCTGTCACTGAATCAGCAACCGTTTGCTGCTTGGAACTCTTCCAACTCACTGCACCTCCGTTCAAGGTAAACACATACCCTGAAATAGATTTACTGTCATCTTGGTCTGTTTGAAAACTTGAGTCCGTGAATCCCTCGAGTTTTAATTCAGACCCACCGTAGACAAGAAAAATATCTTTAGTCCTTCTTAAGTACTTTAGGATATTTTTCACTGCCTTCCAGTGCTCTTCTCCTGGATTCGACTGGTATCTGCTTGTTACACTAAGTGCGTGAGCAACATTCGGTCTAGTACATATCATACCGTACATGATAGATCCTATTGCAGAAGCATAAGGGATCTTACTCATACGGTCTCTCTCCTCAAGTGTCTTTGGGGCCTGTTTCTTGGAGAGATTTATTCCATGGCTCATCGGCATGAGACCTCTTTTGGAATCTTCCATGCTAAACCTCTTTAGAATCGTATCAATGTACGTTCCTTGGGATAAGCCGAGCATCCTTTTAGATCTATCTCTATAGATCTTTATCCCCAAAATATAGGATGCTTCACCCAAGTCCTTCATGGAGAAGTTTTTAGATAACCAGATTTTAATGGATTGTAACATAGGAATGTCATTCCCTATCAGTAATATATCATCAATATATAATACAAGGAATGATACTGCGCTCCCACTAACCTTCTTGTATACACATGGTTCATCCTCGTTTTTGATAAAATCAAACTCTTTGATTGTCTCATCAAAACGAATGTTCCATCTACGAGAAGCTTGCTTCAACCCATAAATGGATCGTTGTAGCTTACAGACTTGATTTGTTCCAACTTTTGAAATAAATCCCTCTGGCTGTGTCATATACACATCCTCCTCAAGTTTTCCATTGAGGAAGGCCATTTTCACGTCCATCTGCCAGATCTCATAGTCGTTGTAAGCTGCAATCGCAAGCAACATCCGAATGGACTTGAGCATGGCTACTGGTGAGAAGGTTTCATCATAGTCAACTCCTTGTCTTTGTTTGAAACCTTTTGCAACCAGTCGGGCCTTATAGGTCTCTACCTTTCCGTCTGCTCTAGTCTTTTTCTTAAAAACCCATTTACACCCAATAGGTTTAATACCTTCAGGTGGTGAAACCAAATACCATACTTTGTTTTCATACATGGAGTCCATTTCGGATTTCATGGCTTCAAGCCATTTCCCTGAGTCTTTATTACTCATAGCCTGTTCGTAATTCAATGGATCATCATCATTCATGATGTGTACCTCATCGTTATCCTCTATAACGAATCCATACCTCTCAGGTATCTTTGGTACTCTTCCAGATTTACGAACAGGGTGTGGTACAGTAGGTTCTTCTACTTGGTTAGGTACCTGACTTTGGTCCGTGGTAACTTGTGGTTCTTGAACTTCTTCAAGATATATCTTGCTCCCACTGACCCCTTCATGGATAAACTCTTTCTCCAAGAAGGTAGCATGTTTCGCAACAAACACCTTTTGATCAGTTGGATGATAGAAATAATACCCTACGGTTTCTTTAGGGTATCCCACAAATCTACACTTATCGAATTTAGTCTGTAGCTTATCATTTTCAAACTTTTTGACATAAGCTGGACAACCCCAAGTCTTAACATGCTTAAGATTTGGTTTCCTCCCTTTCCATATCTCATATGGAGTCTTTGGGGCGGATTTGGTAGGTACCTTGTTAAGTAGGTATGCAGCCGTTTCTAGGGCATATCCCCAGAAGGAATTTGGAAGGTCGGTAAAACTCATCATGGATCGAACCATGTCCAACAGTGTTCGATTTCTCCTTTCAGATACTCCATTTAACTGTGGTGTACCTGGAGGAGTCCATTGTGAGATTATACCATTTTCTCTGAGACAATTGAGAAACTCACTGCATAAGTATTCTCCACCTCGATCTGATCAAAGTATCTTAATACTCTTACCCGTTTGTTTCTCTACTTCACTTCTGAACTCTTTGAACTTTTCAAATGATTCTGATTTGTATTTCATTAAATACACATATCCAAATCTTGAGTGATCATCAGTGAAAGTAATAAAATAAGAATACCCACCCCGTGCACTTGTTGTCATAGGTCCACAAACGTCTGTGTGAATCAATGCCAACAACTCTGTAACTCTCTCTCCTTTTCCACTAAAAGGAGATTTAGTCATTTTACCCATGAGACAAGATTCACAAGTTGGATATGATTCATAATCAGATAGCTCGAGGAGCCCATCTTTATGCAACTTGGATAATCTTGTTTCATTGGTATGACCGAGTCTACAGTGCCACATATAGGTATAATTAATATCATCTCTTTTCCTTTTCTTAATTTTTTCAATTTGAAATATATTTTCTTGTAAGTCAAGTGTATAAAGTCCAATTTCGCAAATTTCCAATACCATATAAAACATCGTCTTTATAAATAGAACAACCATTGTTCTTTATAATAACGTCAAAACCTTCCATATCCAATACAGAAATTGAAATATTGTTTTTAATAATATTCGGAACATAATAACAATTATTAAGATAAATGGATTTGCCCGAAGGCATTGCTAAACAATAAGTTCCTACAGCTAATGCAGCAACCTTTGCTCCATTCCCCACTCGTAGGATCACCTCATCATTGTTCAGCTTTCTACTTCTGACCAGTCCCTTCACAGTATTACATATGTGAGAACCACAGCCGGTATCTAATACCCAAGTAGAATTATGACTTTCAGAAAAATTAATTTCAATCATAAACAAACCTTGATTGGAAGTCGAAGCTTCTCCAAGCTTCTTCTCTCCTAGAAACTTCTTGCAGTTCCTCTTCCAATGTCCCGGCTCATTGCAATGAAAGCACATTCCTTTAGCTGGTTCAGGTTTCTTTTTCTCTTTTTCTTTCCCTTTTCCCTTAGCCTTCTTAGATTTCTTCTTTTCAGAAGACACCTTGGGCCTCTTCCTTTTATTGGAAGAATCCACCATCAAGACATGGTTCTTCTTGGATGAGAAGTGACCTTCTGCAGTTTTCAGCATGTTAAGCAGCTCAGGTAAGCTGACATCTAGCTTATTCATGTGAAAATTAACCACAAAATGCGAGAAGGTCTTAGAGAGTGACTGCAAGACCAAGTCTTGACTCAACTCCCCATCCATAACGAACCCAAGCTGTCCAAGGCGTTCAATCAAATTGATTACCTTCAGAACATGAGTCTCGACGGCAGTGCCCTCGGTCATCCGAGATCGGAAGAGCTCCTTAGATATCACATATCTAGCAGTCCTACTCTGTTCACTATACAACTCCTTGAGGTGAAGCAGCATAGCAGGAGCATCCATTTTTTCGTGCTGACGCTGAAGCTCGTTATTCATGGATGCGAGCATGCTACATTGAGCCACAGATGCATCATCTTGCCACTTATTGAAAGTGGAAATCTCTTCTTCAGAGGCTATTTCTGAAACAGATTCAGGGATAGTGGAATTTAGGACATAAGAAATCTTTTCAGCAGTGAGAACAATTCTCAGATTTCTTAGCCAGTCCTCATAATTCGGGCCAGTAAGCTTATTTGCATCAAGTATGCTTCGTAGTGAGATTAGTGATTTTGACATTTTTAAAATTCTGCATGTGAAAAGACAACATTTTAGCAAACATTCATTTTATTAACTTTGCATACCAAAATAAATTTAGGTCTTTATTTTAAATTGGTATCTCCCACTATTTTCATCAAACTATATTACCCTCACTCATATAGTTCGGCAACATCTAATTAAAAATTTGCTAGTGAGATTAAGGATCCCATTTCAAATGTATATAACCTTGTGGATAGCACAACAAGCGATATACAAATAAATAGGTAGACAACTCTTGTCAATTACATCACCATGTAACTCCTTTTATTTTGCCTCTTAAATCATAATGGTCATGTGTGTGCACATCCGAACTAAAATGATTTAAGTTAAGTCCAGCCTAGCACTTCCATAAATTCAAAAAAGAAAAATTTTCGTCCTTGTGGATAGCACAACAAGACTAGATCGTTCAATTTTCTTGATAAGCATCAAATGTGATTAATTAACATCTTAAATATTCAATACTCGTCTTGTGGATAGCACAACAAACTCATATTAAATATTTAATACTCTATTAACTAATCATGCTAGAAGGCGACGTTCGATATTCCAAATATCATTTGAACGCTTCAGACTTAATAATATTTCTTTGAGGGGTTTGTTATTATTTGTCTCATCTTTTTAAGCGCGCATGCACATATATATATAAAATACGCGTCATTTTATTAAACATGCGAAGCATGTTTGTATAAAATATAATATATATAATATTTAGCATGCAATATAGAATACTATATTCTACCCGGATTGATTATGGACTTTTATTCTAGTTTGGTTCACTAGAGCCACCAAGTGAACCAAAAGGTCAAACCTAGGAGTGCAAGAATTTAAATTTAAATATAACTATTACATTTAAACCCTGGCTCCATACAAATGAGTCTTCACGCGTTCCTTGCTCCTTGGTCTTCAATTTCTTCAAAATAATTCTAACTATCTCTATTACATTAACTATTTAAAATTAAATAGAAACCTTGATCAGCAGTCAAGGGGAAGTACATAGAAAGGAGATAGAATTTACATCGAGAATAAAACTAGAGAAGATGAGGTACGCAGACCCCATTTTATAAAATCCATTCATTCAAGCATTCAACCAAAATAAAATCCAATAACATTGGTCATAGTCCATAATCAATCCCTTTTATTACCATACATATCATCATACGTATCAATAAAACTTATTCATCTCATAAAAATAAATTCATTCCATATATGTATTAATATCAATTAATGGGCAAAAGTTTGCTAAACTTTGTTTTTGGAAAAATAAACTCCTTTATTTCATTCAAAAACAATTCCAAATTAAACTCTTTAATTTTAGCAATTCTGAAATCTCATTTCATATAAAATAAACATCTTTATTTTAAACCTTTATTAATTAAATAAACCATTCATTTAATTAAATAAAACAAAAAAAAATTCAGTTCCTGTCCAGTGGTGCAGCTGCGCCAAGAATGTAAAGGGAACCGGCGCAGCTGCGCAGCATAAAAACCAGGAACAGCACTCGGCGCAGCTGCGCAGCTTCGCAGAATCTGAAAAATTTTTGTTGCCCAAAACTCGATCCAATCGCATATCATACATGTATGGAATCACATAGACTGATAATTAGCACAAGATTGGCTCTGATACCACTGTTGGGTTTGTACGTAACGCAATCATGCAATCAAATCACATAAATAGGGCGGAAGCGTAAAAAACTAGGTTTTCAAAAATTTATACAAACCCATTACTATGATCATTCTTATGCATCAATTATCAGTGAATGAAGAAGGAGAAAAACAGAATTATATCTTTGAAGATTCAAGCTTCCTCAGGTACAAGTTCTACTCCTTTGATTCCTTTGATTCCTCTGTAGTGGCTCCTTCCCTTGATCAATGTCAGCCACCCAAATGTTTGGCCTCTAACGGTGATCCACCAAGGAAGATGAAGAACTCAGTAAGATGGGTTATTGTCTTAACCCTTGTTTCTATCTCTATAGAATATGTGTACTCCCAACTCTTGAAAAATTCACGTACCTTATTTCTGATATAAGACTCTCTTATATAGATATTAGGTTAACCCTCCTAATCCAATTAGAATAGGGTATTATTTAATTAATTAATTAAATACTTTTAATTAATTTATATCCTAATCTTTATTAGGATTGAGAGAGAGTACTGATATTATATTAATTCCTAAACTCCTTTAGAATTAAAATAATAATAATATTAATAAGACTCCTCTTATTAATTTATATTTAATATTTCTAAAATATTAAATAATAAACATTAAGCTATTTAATTTATTCTATCGTCATAGATTAAATTAATTATACTTAATGCATTATTACTATCATGCCATTTTCTTCTTAAATAATTCTTCTTCCTTTTATGGTGTGACCCTTTAGGTTCTCCATATTAAACCGGTTGTGAATAAATCAATTAGAACAATTCTAATCTTATTTAAATAAACAAATTAAATTAATAATCTATTTAAATAAATAACATTTATTCTACAATAGGGATAAGCCTACCTAGCGATCAACGACTTTTCAGATAATATAGATTTCAACATTAATCATAAAAGAACCTGTGAGTTAATAGTTACCGTACAATTCAATCCTTCCACCATACAATGTCCCAATTAAATATAAGACATGGATTTACTGTCAAGTCTTAATTTATTTAATCATATGTATTTCGATTAGAAAATGCACAACTCCAAATAATGCAAATTAGAAACCTCTTTCTAATTTCATTCTACCTTGGCCAAGGATTCTTGGATTGTCATTTAACGAATCACATAGGACATATCTCCTCTTTTACTAGAGGTGGTAGATTCTTTATTGATCATTTATTATCTCCATATGTAACTCATTACACCCAAGCATACCCTATATATGCCTTAAAAGGCCTTAAGGAATTAGTCAAAGTATAATTTGTTACATACAAGATACTATGATGATCTCAAGTCCAAGGATCACATGTACTACTATCACATTAGGAATTCCTATTGACAGGCGAGTAAAACTCCATTAGGTATTCCATAGCGAGTCACGTTCAGTGAACTTATTCTCCAATAAGCACCTACATACTTGCTTTAGTGTCTCCACACAAATGACCATGAGATCAGTCATCCTCATCTAATGAGCAAGCAACATATGTACCAATCTATCCGGATTTACTAATCCCCATTTTAGTAATCCTACAATTGGGAACTATTTTAGTTTTTAAGCTTTCTAAGAATTTAGATCTCATTATCACGATCTCATCATGATTCTAAAAGCATTGCTTAAAACTATGGGTTATTTACATATTATAAAAATAGCACCATGTAGATAATTATATGCCTTAAATGAATATTTTATTAATAAATAAATAAGATTGTTTACAAAGTATATGCTTTGTCATCATACATGATTGGCTTGTATGCACACTACTATCAGTTTGTCCCTGAGGCGCTTATCAGATGAAATGCTTTAGACATGATTAGTACTGACATCACATTTGATCTCTCTGCTGGGGAGTTTATTTACCAACTTTGGATATTCAATGGTGTTGGTTTTTGTATAGATTGTAATCGTGGTGTCCTTCTGCTCTTTTTCTATGATCAGATGGTTAATAATAAGCGTTCCACGATTTTAAGATGGGTGGCTGATAGGGTTATCAGTAGTATGTTTTGGTACATTACTACTGACTGTGATGGATGTTCATTTGGTTCATCAGTTATAGAATTTTGGGATTCTGTAACTGGAATCTTTTTGGTTTGGGTTAGCTCCTGTTTACTGTGAACTTTGACAGAAGTGGTCTTGATGTTCATGATGTGGTTCACAAACATTCACCAAGGTTGATTTATATTCTGAGTTTCCCTCACAACCTCTGGAAAGAATTTCACTTCTTTATTTTGCTCCTTGAGCTCCACCATCTCCGTATCTTCATCTGTTCTTCCACCATCTTTGACGTCTCTTTCTCAGCATATATCATAATCTAATCAGATACAATAATATACTTTGTATGACTAATCATGACTTGATTTCCTATGATTCTGATCTCATTCTTAGATGAACCACATGCTTTGAGATTGACTACTTTGTTCACCCTTTTTGCCAGCAATCCTTTGATCATCTTCCTCCTCTGTTAGATCAACCTTCTTGATAACTTTCCTGGTCCTTTTCTTTGATTTGGACACAGCCTTTGTACTTTCTTTAGATTCAGCCATTATAATTATTCAGGCTGAGAGGCTGTTGCAGCTTCTTCATCTGCAGTTATAGTTTGTTTGGACTCTACGATTGGTGACACTTCTTCAATTTTAGTGAGTGAGAACTTCTTTGTTCTGTGACGGCTTTCCTTCTTCTTCTGAAGTTCAAAACTTCTTTAGCTTTATACTTGAACTTTCTAAGTTAATCAAGTTGCCATGTTTTCTGTTTGGAGGATCTGAAGAATTTGCTTCATCAATTATCTTTGACACCTTTAGTGCTGCTGTTCTTAGCAGATCATTGCTCCCCCATAGATGATGCTATTTTCTCAAAGAAGTATGAATTCATCTTCTTCATATGCATCAGAAGTCAGCCTTGCATATCTCCTTCTAACTGGCATCATCTCTATCATATATCTTCCTTGGATCATGGAGAGAGATATCTTCAGGACTGATCACTTCACGACTGTTGACAGAACTATGAACGTAGTCTTCTTTATCTGATACCTGAACAGGCATTTTCAGTAGGATTGTAGTCCTTCCTTAGTTTCTTCAATATATACTAAGGATGAATAAAGACTCATTTCAGACTATCAACTTGTCAACATCTAACAGCCTTCCTTCAGTTAGTTGCCCTTCCTCCTTAATCAGAACTGCAGACTTTGATGCTGACTGGAGGAACACTATGATTATGATCATTGTGACATAATCGTTGTGTGTTGGCTTTGTACAGCTTGATTCAGACTTGATTGTAGAGAACACTATAATTTCTCTTAAGCTCTTGGTAGACTGCACTCGTGGAGTTCTGCTTCTATGATGAGTTCTTCATAATCAAAGCTTGATGATCCTTTGATGTGAACTTCTTCGCATTTCCTTCTTTGAAGATATTCCTTGCATGGATGGATCATGAAAGATCTTTTTCATCTAGGTATGAATGGTCAGGTTCCATATGGAGATCAGCAATCTTGTGAGCTTCATTCATGTTAGCTCAGCAAGTCTTCAAGAATAGGCTTTGGCATAAAATGATTTTGACAAGAACATTGCTGAAATGTCTTGAGCCTCCAGCTGGTTAAGTCTTCGTGACTGAAGTCATCTGCTTCAACATTCCTTAGTGTGGTCAGATAGACCAAGTACATGCAGGTTTAGATAATTTCTATTTTGGTACCCAAGTTTAATTGGGTCCTTCTAGGGTAGTTTCTCAAAACCCCCTATTCCTCATATACTAGAATTTACATCAACTTTAGCATCAATAATCATCATATCCATACATTTATCAGATTTAGATATGACATTTATCATGCATGATTGTGAGTGTGTGTAAAATTAATCATTTTAATAAGACACTCTTTTTCTTTGATGGTTTCACCCTTTGCTTGGTTATGTTCACAGTTTTTGAATGTTCGCAGAGTAGGAATCAACTCTATTATTTAGTTGTATCTGTTTGATTCATGGAGATGATCAGTTTCTAAGAATCTTCAAGATACTCCTTTAGAGCTGGTCATACTCTACGTGTTATCAAAAACTTAGAGCATAGGTTTGTACATACATACCAACCCTTAAGCAAGGATTACTCCACTTAAACTTAAATAATTCTTGATATGCTTATGACCTATTTCAGACTTCTTTCAAGATATTATTTTCAACCTAAAACTTAGGTGGAGAGAAAGTTTGTTAGCAATTGAGTTTCCATCATTAGTATACTTTCTTTCTTCCCCTTTTTAGGTAGAGTATGGTCTCTTAATAGAATATTGTTATAGTACATAAGGTGATGCAACATAATGTACATATTTATATTAATGAGGAACCATACCTTTACACTGTCAGTTTTTTGACAGTCATTTACCTTGCTATAATGAGGCTAGGCATTGATGTGCATATCTTTATATTTATTTCTGATGACAGCTTGTTGCTTCGGTTGTCCTTCGATCAATCAGTCATAGCCTTGAAGAGGTAAACTAAGAACATCTTGGCATCTTTAGTACTTTAATCACCTTGAACCTCAGGGTTCACATCCATCTACTGGTTAGCCAAATACATATTTAAGAAAGTCCACTTTCTCCTCTGGATAAGCGTTTCTTAGCATGTATGGCCTTTCATCTTTCAAAATGGAGGATGCTTGATTCTAACTCTTGACTTCCCACTTCTGGTCTTCAGACTACAAGATTGACCGTGGACAAGGATTGTACTTGTTGCTATAGCATTTGAGAACATGGACCAATCTGAGCAGCTTCAGGTGTATATACACATTTACCTATACACATTATTTTTACCTTGTGAGCTCATCTGCATTTACAAGTGACTTACTACTAAACTAAGTTTAGAACAATGTTTGTGCCCAGGATCAGACTTAAAGCGATTAGCTTTAGAATATAGCATGAGAACCTGCTCTGATACCAATTGTTAGTTCCCAGTAGGCACACAATAGATCTAGAAGGGGGGGTTGAATAGATCCTTTGCGTTTTTAAACTCTTCTCCTTTTTATTTTGTATTACTAAGAAGTTAGCACATGACAAACATAAGAATCATTTCAAGCACATCGGAATAAGTTAAATGTCCCCTTCATTGATATATTGATAAACATTAATACATTATTCTTGGGGTTAGTTTAGTTGTAAGTAGTTAAAACATACATAGTAGTTATAGCAGTTAAGTACACAATGTAAAGACAGAAAGTAAATGACAGAATGTAAAAGACACAATGAGTTTTAAGTGGTTTAGAGACACAAGCTCCTAATCCACTCTTCTGCACTCTCACAGGAAATCCACTAAGGAATGGGCAGCACCCTAAATCACTAAGATTCCTTCAAGGCCCGCAGCCCTGTAACTTCAGTTCACTAAGAACTTTTCAAGTCCTTTGACTTGGAACTCCTTTAGTTCACTAAGAACTCTTCAAGGCCATCAGCCCTGGAATCTCTAGTTCACTAAGAACTCTTCAAGCCCTCCGGCTTGGAACTCATTTAGTCCCTCTGGACAAGGACCCCTCAGGCCCTGGCTACTTGTAGTTGTAGTTGTTGTTGTTGTTTGTGCTTTGCTGCTAAGATGTCATGAAGCTTGATCATGTTTGTACTTAGCAGCTAGGCTTGGTCCTCAGCATTCTGCTTCGAGTCTGGACCTCTTCTTTGGTGCAGTTGATCTTCATTATGTTCAGCTCATCTTCACTTGATGTCAGTTGTGCACCATCACTATATAGGACTGCTAAGGCTTTTCATTGTGGGTCACCTTCTTCTGACCTTAGCAGCCCTTGAACCTTTCTTGAATGATATGTAGACATGGTTCTGCATCTTTTCTGGTTCAGCATCTGGTTCTTCATGGTGATCCATAGAGTGGCTCTTCTG
This sequence comes from Panax stipuleanatus, assembly GCA_020205555.1. Lineage (NCBI taxonomy): Eukaryota > Viridiplantae > Streptophyta > Magnoliopsida > Apiales > Araliaceae > Panax > Panax stipuleanatus. The sequence goes on from CM035120.1 coordinate 118,991,226, forward strand.
ATCTTCTTTATGCTTAGCCACTTTCTTGAATGCTATCTTCAAGGCTTTCTCAGCTCTCAGCTTGGCTGTCATGTTCAATGGCATTCTCATCCTTGTTGAGTGAAGCTCTAGTCCATTCACTTTCTTCTTCAAGTTTGCTTCACTTCCACCTTCGTAGTCTCACTGCCACTGAGACTTGTTCTCTTTAGCTCTGGTGGAACTCGTAGTGTCAACAATATAGCATTCCAATAACTTTGACGAATCTACTACTTAGCAACAACTCTTATCTTTGAAGCTTGTCTCTTAAATACCCTTCCATGATCTTCCCGTTAGAAAGTAGCCGTTGGAAGCTATTTGAATTGCTTTACAGATCTCGAGTTATTTGGTGCAGACCGCTGATGTGATGTGACAGTTTCTTTTTGACTTACTGACACAGCAGTCTGCTTTCTCACCTACCACCTTAGAGATGTCAATTTTCATGTGTCAGGCTGGTAGTCACCTTTATTACTTATTTTTGATTCCTTGATTCGAATCCTTAGGAGTTGTCCTTTTGCATCGAAGCTCTCAATTAGCAACTTTCGGATGTCAGTCTTCATATTGATTCATTGCCAGTGCTTCAAAACTCAGATGCCCGAACTCCACGATTCTGATGCAGATTGTTCTTGGACCTTTATCGTAGTGTGTCTTTGTTGAATGTTGCTTTGACTGGTAGAGACAACACTACGATTCTAAAGAGTGTTCTCGGATCTTTAATGTAGAACACCTCTTCCTTTACTTGTGCAGTGCTTCAACACTTTTGCTTACCTCGACTAATCTCAGGAACTGATATCTTGACTTGTCGTTCTGGCCTCTTCTGAATATCAAGACACTTCAGATTTGTGGCATACCCAACTCTCTTTCTCCTGGTGATCTCCCGTTCACCTATCTTCAATGGTCTGACCCATGCTTAATCACTTCTATCTTGTTCTTCATAAGCTGGCCGTTATCTCTGTATAAACTGTATCAGTTCCTTCTTCATTTGCCAAACAATACGATACTGAGTGATTCTCAATATCGTTGTCTTCTGTTCTCTTGACAACATCTGCACTTACTGACTTTCACTAGTCAGCTACTATGTCTGAAGTCTTCTTCTGATTTACTTTGTGGAAGACTTCATCTTGAATGGCTTTACAACTTCAATCTACATGTTGATTGAGTTGATGCTTGTATCTTCTGTTAGCTTGCATGTCATTCGTTGAGTGGTCTCTGGTTTCCTTGGAATGTATCTTTGTAGCTCAGACCAGAGGCTCCATGCTTTGGATATTCTAGGAGTGCCCATTTGTTGAGAATCGTGTTGACACTATGATTCTTCCCTTAGCGTTGTGAGCAACCTTTGTAGAAGCCTGGGTGTTGCAGACTACGATTTAGCCTTGTTGCTACAGACACTACGACTTCGAGATCAGACCTTGACAGACTACGATTTCTACCTTCATGCTTACTGTCCTCGTCTGATCTGGCTCAACCACGATCTCTGCCTTTGATGTGATCAGTAGACTCCACTATTTCAAGTGTGATCTACGATTCTTGACTTAGCTCTGGCAGTTGCTCGATCGGCTCATAAACATGCTGTCTCTACGATTCTGACCATGACTTCCTCAGCAGACTACGAATCTGAGAAAGCTCTTCTCGACACACTACGACCCTTCCTCGTTTCTCCTGGCAGACTACGAACTCCGAGATCTACTATCATTACAGACTACGATTCCGCCTTGATAGTTCTCGAGTCTTTCTTGTCTCTCTTGGCAGACTACGATGCTGGTGCAGTGCTCGACGATCAGACAAGCCTATCTATTACATTGTATAAGATCAACTTAACAAGCTTGATCTTTTTATATTTATAGTCCTTGTACATCATTTCTTCTTAAGGAATTTATAAAGCTATTTTGCTTATATAGGATCAACCTAACATATTTGATCAATTCATTCTAAGTCCTTGTACATATATTCCTATTATCTATCAAAGGACTTTATAGCTTTTGTCAATGCAAGCATACTTGCATATTCATTCATTTATATCATAATCAAATCATATATAAATAGGAATAACATTCTCATGTATATTCCTAACGCCTTTAAATAAACAATTCTTTTATTAATAATGAATAAGATTGTTACAAAGTAAATGTTTCATCATATCAAAAATGATTGGCTTGTGTGCATGCTACTTTCAGTAAGAAGTGTATCTTTGTAAGGTACTCTAAACACTCTAAAGGCTACGTGTTTATAGGTGGTGTTAGCAAGGATAAAGACTATTATGAGATGAAGGAAGAAAATGGCGCACCTAATCAAATGGTTAAGATTAAGGAATCTAATCCTTTGGCTCCTATAGAAATTGGGAGTGACATACTATCAAGTCCTCTTTCGTTAAATAAAGATTCACCTGTTATTCAATTACGAAGAAGTTAAAGAGGCAATATTCCAATGTTGTTAGAATAAATTTATATGTGTTAGGTTATGAGTTTATTAAGTTTGTATCATATGTTATGTTTAAATTGTTGTTAAAAATGAAGAAATTGGGTGTTTTGGGATGATTTTGTGTTCTTCCCGAACCTGCAGAGTTTGAGTCTGCATGCTGCGCTGCAGCGCCTCTTAGAAGGCTTGACTGGGCACCGCAGAGCTGAAGCACCGCAGCGCCGGTGCTCAGCATTATGGCCATGCCGCAGCGCCTGAGTAGAGCCTCAGCGCTGGTTCTGAGTATAAAAGTAGAGCCGCAGCGCTTGAACCGCGCCGGAGCGCCGGTTTCCAATTCAAATAGTGGCGCCGCAGCGCCAATTAGCATAATGACCCAGAGGTGAGTTTTTAAAGTTGGCGCTTATAGAAGCGAGCAATTCAAGAATTCGAGTTAGGCAATCGAGGAGTAACTGAACTAAGATCTGCACAACATAACTATAAGACATATGCTCACAAGAGTGAGATTGTCTGTTGTGACATGTTATATGGACCTAAAATTTCAAAATGGCGCTTCGAGAAGCGAGCAATTTGAAAGTTTGAAGTTAGGCACTCAAGGAGTGACTAGACTGAAGTCCACACAACAAGACTATTTAATTAGTACGTTGTGATAATATAACATGAGTTTAGCGACAAAATAAAAGAGGTGAGAAAATGAATCCCTACTTTCACATTGTGTGTCATCCTTTAAAGGATAAGGAATTCCTTGATCCTTTTATTATGTACTCTTTTTGATCTTTGACTATGTTACAAAATGATGAATTAATGTTTATACTTGGTTTCATTTCCTAAAGTTCGAACTATGAGACTATACAGATTCTGGGAAAGCAGTTAATTCAGATTTGAGTAACATTAGGGCAAATGAAAGATAACTTAATTTCACCTTGCTCTGCACTTATTGTCGACAACTATGACGTTTTGGAAACGATATAGTAATAAGTGAGAAGTAAAACAGACATAGGTCTAAAGGTGTTAAGTACGACACTTTGAGGGATCGGAGATATTTAAACAGGTGAAAATTGAAGTTAGTCTGGGGTACTCTGAGTTTGAGAGGTTGCAGCCTCAATGCAAACCTTAACCAGTTTAGCATGAAGGTTCCCACATTGTATTTTTTTTGTTAAAATGGTTGATGTCTCTATTTTGGCCTTAACAGGTTTGATTTAGAGCTCCCGCATTGCAGGTAAACTCAGCGGTCGCACGGTTCGGTAACTAAATAAATTTTTCAGCTTACACATTTAGACTTTATTGGCTTATATGATAACAGCGTCGTCCTCGCCATGGGTGAGTGGGAGATGTTAGTTATTGGATCCAAACCGGAGCGCCCATGGAGCGAACGACCCGTCAGGTATCCATATGGTTTATTATCTAGATATAATGAACATGTGAGAATTATTTATCTATTAATATCCTTGGGAGTTACATACATATTATAAGTTATATATATTGTAATTAGTGTAATTCATTTGGGAGTTACAAATGAATTACATAATTAGCAATATTAATTCTAGTTTAATATGCATGTTACACTTGTGTGTGTGTGTGTGTATATATATATAGTGCTGATTTTTGAGTGTGAAGATCATAACACAAAAGAAAATTAGTATATATTATCTATAAGCCATTAGAAGTATATTTAAAAGCTTGAAAGTTTTTTAGTTACACGAACTGTGGAATTTATATTTGGTACTCGTTCTAACGTAGTCCAAATTATCGCTGAGATCATTGTTTGTAGAGTTCGTGATTCTAGTCGTTCGTTGTTGTGGACATACGCTTCAAAAGGTAATTAGAAAATGTTAAATTTTTCGGTTCATATCCGCTGCGTGTATGCTATATATATTCTTACAAAAATAAAATTAAGTGAAAGAGAAAATGGAAAAAGTTATTACTCCCTCTGTCCTAGAAGTATCACTAAAAGTTACTAATTTTTGTCCTTAAAAAAGATGACATGAAGTACATAAAATAAAGAGTAAATATATTATTTAGTGGAGTCCGTTAGTATAAAAAAAAAGTATTCATCATTTTATATAATATTTTGGGATCATTAAGAATAATTTTTTTTTAAAAAAAATTACTCTCCTTTTTTTTTAAATATATGTGCAAATTGTACTTTGCTCGTCTTTTTAGGAATGACATAAGTATTATACAAGTAATTGATTGATGGACTAAAATTTTAAACCCCTACGTAGGGGTGTTCAAAAAAATTAACACAACCGATTTTTTATCGATACCGACCGGTTCGGTATGAACGATTCAATAAAATTTAAAATCGACATGATAATCATATAAAAATCGGTTTATACCGATTAATCGGTGTCAATATCTATTTTTTCCAAATGATATATGACGTACCGAATCGGTATATACCGGTTATACTATATATAGTATAGATATTTATATTTATTCATCAACAAGTGTTATAGGAATTAAAAAACAAGATACTTAATGAAATTTACATTTAAAAATTTTCCAAAAAAAAATTCTAATATCACTAACATAAAAAGCAAAAAAAGTAATAAAAAAAATAAAAGAAAAAGAAAATTCATGCATACAATATAATGGCCCATGAGTTTACTTCCTAGGGAAAAAAATAGCTTACTAATTCCTTTTTCTATATATCATTCATGCATATTTTTATCACTTTTTAACTCATAATTATGGCTATATATTATAATAAAATTATTAAAAAAATAACTGGTATTATTGATACCGTTCTTGTATCGAATCAACATATTTGGATCAGTATTAGTACTTATTTTTCCAAATATTAAATAACCGGTTTGGTACCATTTTTCAAGGATAAACACCACTACGGCCCTACGTGTCCTTAGACTACTTTGCCAGCCTGTTCTTCTACTTTCTGTCTCCATTCTTCGAAGTTCTAACTCCTACACACACACACACAGACTGACAGACACGGTAGTAATTAATTTTCTCTCTCACACAGTAGAACTTTCTCTCTCACACAGTAAACACACACATATACACTTTGTCTCTCTCACACACTGCACTCACACACACACACATTTATTCATAGAGCAATGCTACTATCACCTAAAAACTATCACATAACTCTCACATACACACATAAATATATATCTTGAATCAAATATTCATCTTTGCATTACGGGCCAAAGATATTCATCAGGTAATCATTCATCTTTGCACTACAGGCCAAAGATATTCATCAAATAATCATCCATCTTTGCACAATAGGCCAAAGATATTCAGTTATATCATTATTTAGGACTGAGGATGATGAAAAATATTTTAAAAAACGAATTCAATGAGATAAAGGATAAAAATTAGGAATTCGGAACTTATTTTATCCAAGTTTAAAAATACTCCTTAATAGTACTTTGTGGAGAAAAATTCAAGAATAAAGCTCAAAACTTGGATCCAATCAAAGATAGAATCCATAATAACCAATTTGGACAAATAGAAAAAAAATTATTTTTTTCCTGAATAGTGTCGTATACGTGAATAGTAACCCCGAGGGAAAAAATAAGAATTTTATAATAAAATTCATGCCAATATTTTGGTATAATGATATTAAAAAGAATAACATCATTTACGAAAGAAAATAACATCCCTTACCTCGAAAGAACAGTAGTTCTGACTCGAATTTCAGGTATCATGCTGAAGAAAACTTGCACTGAATAGCAACACTCAAAGTATCTAAATACTCACAAAAATACGCTCGATATTATAGAGAGAGAAAACTTCTGATTCTGGTGTGATTTTCAAATTCTAATTCAGCACCCTGTTTATAAGAAAATGCTTAGAACGCCAAAGCAGAAAATTTAATAAAATAATATTTAAATTTTTTTTTTCACGCCCACCTCTTGACTAAAATCCATCAGCCATCAGTGGGGCCCACCTCCCATTAAAAAAACATTTTTCTTAAAAAAAATATTTTTAACCCCAAAAATCACTTCCGACCCAAAATTCTAAAACTTTCATAATTCATGAAAAATAACTCTTTTATCAGAAAAATACAAATCTTATGTCTTTTTCATAGAAAATTTAATTCTCTACAACTTTGTAGAAGAAAGGTTTTCCAAATTCCAAACATAAATTGTCCGAAATCAACAAACGGATGATTTTTCACACCAAAATACTGATAAAAATACCTCAACACTAATTTCTTCTTTTATATCCACAAAAATTAATATTTTCTTATCATATAAATTAATAATTAATTATTTACAAATAATAGTACAGAACTACAATATTGACAACCAGGTCGTTCCCAAAAAAGAGGGGGCCTTCCGATAAGTATTTTTTCTTACTGGCGCGCAATTAAATAACCACTCCTAGTCAGAACTTTCTTAGACATTGTCAATAATGTTATCTAATAATATTATTCAAATAATATGAATTATTGATCTGATAAAGAAAAATATTGTGCAGTGACAATTATTGAATTAATAATAATATAAAAGTACTGTGCAATACCGTGTGCTACTGTGCAATAACGCGTATTACTTTACTTTATCCACCGGATATTCCAACAGTGTTAACGGTAACAACTACGCCGTTATTTATAAAAAATTTATTCTTGTCGTTTTCTTCATCCGACAGTTTTCCGTTATGAGGCCCACAAATGGCTGCGCCGTCGTACGAATATTCTCCGACAACAAGAATATTTCACGACCAAACGAATATTCCCCGACAACAATGAATATTTTATAACTATTTGCTTATTTAAAATATTTACGTATTTTACCCATAACATTCCACATTATCAAATTAACCCCTGACTATTTCAAAATAATATATAGAGGAAATTCAATTTTTTTGTTCATAAAAGTTGGGGTCTTACACTTTTCATTTTATATATGTATACTTTTTAAAATAATAAGATGTTCATTCATTAATAATGACATTATATACATGAATATAACTAAGTGATAGGATTTATTTTTTTTGAAACGAAAGGAGTATTTTTGTTATTTAAAAATAATAATTACTTCGTTTCACAAAAAAAAATTTATTTATAAAATTTATCAATATTAAATATATATTTTTGTTCTATATCTATTTCAAGTGAATAAGTTGTTAGGTTAACATTAACCACACTATATTAAAATATGATGATAATTTATAATCATCACTATAAAAATAATTATTTTTATATTCTTTTTAAAAGGAGTAATGGACGTGTTTGACCTTTTTAATATTTTTCTATTTGTGAAACGAAGTAAATAACAAAGGAGGTCTGTATATTGGAGGGTCTGGTAGAAACAGAAGATGAGAAGAAAGGAGAGAAGAGAGCCGCTGCTGCTATCGCCGGTCGCCATTGCCGATTGCCGCGCCTACGACCGTCCGCCAGAGTCCCGACTTAAAATATCTGGCTCTGCCACTGCACCCCACAGCAGAGTCAGCTACCATGTGACAGTGTACCATTTTGTTATGTGACCATTCTTTGTTTCTCAATCAATGGCAAATGGTAACCAAGACCCCACATTTATAAACAAGTGCTGTACCCCAACTCCCAAGGAGACAAACTTTGCCAGTTGCTTTTTTATTACACAAATTAGGAAATTACAAACCAACTCCTCTAAGTTTGTTACATTTACGCATTCACCCCAATAATTTTGCATGCATATGTACAACTAAAATCAATGATAATCCATAAAAGATGTCCTAAATATATTTTTCACACAAATTATAAAAAATTCAAAGTAGAAGAGAGAATAAGTACCGATTCACTCACAATGAATCCACGTAAGTTGATAATGATTCTTTCTCTCTTTAAAAAGAGTGAATTCTACTTATTTATATATCATCTTAAATTTGAATGGTGTACTTTAGCATCTTTTAGCCGATAATTATTTTATAAATTTTTTGACTTATTTAGTTGAACGGATGCAGTGGTTAAACTTCTCTTTTCTGTCCATTAATCTGAAATGGGGAAATAATAATTGAGTTAAAGATTAACAAACTGACATTGTCTAGACGAACGATGTTAAAATTACAATGCATCATTAACATAAGTATAATTCCTTAAACACATCTATTTCAGTAATGTAATAATGTGTTATAATTTTAACACTACTCGAATATATACCGTAATAATGCTTTGATGACAAAACCTAATGTTAGTTGTGCTTCAAAATTTCTTGTGTAAAATTAAGTCTCACATTACTCACTTCACTTTGTAAAACTTCCTTGAGTAGTGGCGAAACTATAAATTTTATTCAGTCGAGTCAAAATATTGCGATGCTACAAATAATTTGGCAGGGCTCCCGAGCCAATTTTTGTAAATGATTTTGTGTTTTTTGGTCGGTTGCATATGTAAAACATGTATTTAGTTACAATATTGTTAATATAACTAGTAACTAATTACAAATTTATTAATAAATATTTAAATTTCTTATGTTATAAAAATAATATTAATTAAATTATTATTTATTTTAAAAATATTAGAGAAAGATACATACATCAAAGAGTAGAAGTAATATAGAATTGAGAAAGTTATAAAAAAGTCAATTTGACCCCGCATATTAAAAATTTTATATAATTTCAATGGGGTCAATTTATTCATTACACTTAAATTTTTTCTAAATTTATCATATATTATAAAATAATTTTTTTTCCCAGTCACTCTCTAATGTGGCTTCGCCACTGTCCTTGAGTATATTTGTACGCTCACTTGTTGGACTTAGTAACATGGCTGAGAAAAGGAGTGGGCTCGCGCTGTAAGACCCCGACTTTTTATAAATAGAATTTAAATTTTCTTATAATTATAATTCTAAACAGTAAAGTACTATATTGATAAAATAATAAAGTTAAGGGTGATATAGGCAAATTCAAAGATAATTTTTTTTTGGAAAATATTCATTTTTTCTGAGAATATTTGCTCTGTCAGGGATTAGATAAAGTACGACGGCGCCGTAACAACCCAATCATTGGTGGGTCTCACAACGATATAATTGTTGGATACCGAAAATGACAGAAATAATATTTTTAATAAAAATTGTCAACAGTACTATCACATTTAACTGTTAAATACCTGGTGATAAAAATATATTTGCACACGGTACTCTATAGTAGCACGTGTTACTCTACAGTACCACGCGGTACTCTACAGTAACACGTGATACTCTATAGTAACACACGATACTGCACAATATTTTATGTTATTGAATCAATAATTGTCATCATAGCAATGCTTGTGACGCCCCCAAAATAGATCCACACAACCCATTTTGAGTCTCCAAAATACACACTACAAAATTCAAATATAAATCTTCATATTTTAACTATTACTCTGTCGTGCAAAATACGACAACACACATACTGTGAGTTTCAATACAAATAACAGTACTCATATTCCTTATCAATGATACGTTATATAAAGGTACAATCAATAACTGTTTTAGGAATTATAATATTTGGAAAATGCTCAAGAAAATTGTGACGCCCTAGAATTGGTCCAATCAACCCAATCTGAGTCGCCAAATACATGGTATAGAATACAAATACAATCTTTTATAAGGTCGTGTAAAATACGACCACACAAACTATGAGTTTTAATACAAATCATATATAATACGAAATATAAACACTCAAATTCATTCCTTATTCATTACAATTATTGTCTCACTATTTTATAGAATAGTGAAGACTTCCACATATCTAACTTAGATCATCACACTGTTCTCCGACTAGTCCCAGCGATATTCTCATTTCCTAAATAGAACAATGGAAGAAAAGGGTGAGCTCAACTAGCCCAGTAAAGAATATTATGAGTAAGATAATGAAAAACAAATTATCGTTAGCCTTCAATATATTAGATAAAATATTATGGACAACAAGTTTTAGATCAATATTCTCAGCGAAAATAACAATTCATTAGAAGAGTTAAGTAGAGAATGATGTCTACTATCTTCTTTGATTTAAAAGTCCATCATCAATATTTTATCCCTGTAACATCAATCAATATACATCTTGAAATAAATATTCATCTTTTGCACTACGGGCCAAAGATATTCATTTGTATCACCAGTTGGTCATGTTCATCTCAACACCTGTCCATCTTTGCACTACGGGCCAAAGATATTCATCAGGTAATCATTCATCTTTGCACTACAGGCCAAAGATATTCATCAAGTAATCATTCATCTTTGCACTACATGCCAAAGATATTCAGTTATATCACCATTTAGGACTGAGGATGATGAAAAATATTTTAAAGAACGAATCCAGTGAGATAAAGGACAAAGATTAGGAATTCGTAATTTAGTTTATCCAAGTTCAACAATACTACATAATAATCAATTGTGGAGCAAAATTCAAGAATGAAGTTCAAAACTTGGATCCAATTAAAGATCATTTGGAAAGAGAAAAAAATTATTTTTTTTTACCGTGAATAGTATCCCATGAATAGTAACTCGTAAATAGCAACTCGACAAGAAAAGATATAAATTTCACAAGAAAGTTCAGACCAATATTCTAGTGAAATAATATTAGATGAAGCGCAAAACTCAAGGAATTTCTGATTATTTCAGGAATTATAGAAGCAATATTTACCGTAGTAACTTTAGAGTTAGGAATCTGAAATGAAATGATATACGAAACTACAATTGGATTTTCACCCGTCAGGCGGTAGTCCGCTTAGACAGATTATTTCCATAATTTAATAACAACTGAATACGAAGGGTTATGCACCAGGCATGCGGTAGTCCGCTTAGACAGGTTATTCCCACATAATAATAAAGAATGGAATAACAACAGGATTTCACCATGCATGCGGTAGTCCGCGTAGACAGGTTATTCCAATAGAATAATAAAGCATGGAATAACAACCCTTACGAGTATTGAAAGAAAATAACTCTCTTCATGAATACGAAAAAAATAATACCCCTTACCTTAAAATTTTGGAGACTGCACTAGTGTAATAGCAGAATACTCTTCTTCTTTCTCTCTTATTCTCTCTATACTTTCTCTCTCTATAGCTTTAGTGAATTGGTGAGAAATAATAAAGAAATGAGCTTCTATTTATAGGCTCGGCATAGTAAGGGTAAAATAGTCTTTTCGTCATAATTTATAACATCATTGGTTACATCATCGATTCTATGACATCATTGCTTACCTCATCGTTCCGATGACATCATTGCTTACCTCATCGTTCCGATGACATCATTCCTTACATCATAAGAATTCAAATTCAATTTGTTCTCTTCTACCTCATTTTACTTTTATACCATGAATTTACTATAATAATGTTACCATTCAAATTATAAAAATCATACTATTATATAATCACATCATACTACTATAATGTAATATTATAATAATATATTTGAACGAATTATTTTATCGAAAAAGATAAAATACCAACTTTCAACAAATGTCACATGTTAAAAATTCCTCCGTTTAAATTCACATTGAATAAATATTTTCTTATCATATATATCAACAATTAATTATTCACAAATAATATTATAGAACTACAATATTGACAACCAGGTCGTTCCCAAGAAAGAGGGGGTCTTCCGATAAGGATTTCTCCTTACTGGCGCGCAATTAATCAACCCCTTTCCTAGACAAAACTTTCTTAAATATTGCCAATAATACTATCTAATAATATTATTCAAATAATATGAATTATTGATTTGATAATTTGAAATATTGTGCAATGACAATTATTGAATCACTAATATAAAATAGCAAAGTAGCACTTATTGATATAAAATATCAAGTAGCAAATATTGAACCAATAAAATATTATGCAATTATTGAATCAATAATATAAAATATTGAACAGTAATTACTGTAACAATAATTGAGTAAGTGCCTTCCTACGTAAGAATCAATAATTCGAAATACTGTGCAATACCGTGTTCTACTGTGCAACGCCAGTATATTATCAATGGAAACTTGGTCATTGTCAGTGCTGAACTTGAATATATATCCCATACTTAAGTTGATATGACATGATCATCTTGAACGAGGGTATTGAGCCTGCAAGCTTTCAAGCTTTCGAAGTAAGCACTCCACAATACAACTCTATGGGTGCACCGGCATTGAGACCCTGAATATCTCCAGAAGTGATGGCGGTTGGTCAAGAGATGCTCACCCGAGGACACCGAATTGGCCAAGGGATAGGTAAGGATGGCCAGGGAATGAAAAACCCGATCCACATACTGACACAATTAGATAACGCTGGACTGGGTTACTCCGATTGGTCCAAACACCGTAATCCTTACAAAAGGGTGTCAGCCCACCTTCTAAACACTCTCATGTCGAACCTCACGAAGCCGATTTTAAGGAGCCAGGGAATAAGGTCTCCGTCGATGTGTCAAAACTTCTGATCCCCAAGGTCAATTAGGTGAAAGACAGAGAAACCCATGAGGAATAGCTTGTCGAAGATAGGGAAAGGAAAACTCGGAGCAAAAAATTCCTGAAGGAAGTTTAGTTAAGATTTATAAGCGTCTTTTGCCCCACCGAAGGTGCCGCTAAGGATTCTATGGGGGCGAGCCCATTAGATAATCAGCATGGTCTTCCTTTTATTAACTAGTCAAAAGTCAACTTCCCAAAGGAAGATCCCGGGTCCAGTTCTGAGCCAGTTATCCTCAAAGACAACAATAACTCCGACAACACTTCTATCTCAACCATCCCTGAAGATATGACTACCAGCAATTGGACGATCACCCCTCAGATCGTTCGGAAAAGGTAAAAATAGGAAAATGATCTGTTAACAGGGAGCCTAACATTTTTTTGTTTTTGTCTATTTTATTTTCTCTGCAACTTATTATTGCCTTTTCTTATATTAACTGTTGAACCCCTTTGTAATTGACAAATGTTTTATATATATTACGTAATCAAGTTTTCTTCTTAGGTTCCCAAATTTGAGTATTTCTAGCCTTGTCCTTGACTTCTCAAATTCGAGTAGCGACTACGATTTTGATATATAGTTGGACTTTGACTTGATGGGAATTGAGCAAGAAGAGGTGGACGATGAAGAGGTGCCTGAGGAAATTAAACGATAGGTTAAAGACAAACCCAAACCTAACCTTGAGCAAACAATCACCATAAACATCAGAACCTTTGGTAATCCTAAAGAGCTACAAATCAAAACTAACCTCCCCTTTAGCCAAGAAAAAGAACTAACTAACCTCCTAACCCAGTTCAAGGACGTTTTTGCATAGTCTTATGAAGACATGATCGTCTTATACACAGACATAGTCGTCCATCAGTTACTAGTTAAAGAGGGATTCAAACCAGTGAAGCAGAAGCTAAAACGATTGAAACCAGAATGGAGCCTAAAGGTCAAAGAAGGAATCATCAAACAATTTAAAGCATGTATCATTATGGTATCAACCTACCCTGAATGGTTGTCTAATGTGGTTCCAGTGCTGAAGTCCATGGGAAAGGTACGAGTTTGTGTAGATTATCGAGATCTCAACAAAGCCAGCTTTAAAGATGACTTCCCAATGCCGTTCATCCATGTGTTGATAGATAATAAGGCACAGTGCGAGATATACTCCTTTGACGATTGCTTTTCTGGATACCACCAAATTATAGTTGCTGAAAATGATAGGGAAAAGACCGCCTTCATCACCCCATGAGGCACTTTCTGCTATAGAAGATTGGCCTTCGACCTTACCAATGTCGGTGCTACATATCAAAGGGATATGATGACCTTATTACGCGATATGATGCATAAAGAGATTGAAGTATATGTGGATGATATCATCTTAAAGTCCAAAGAGGCGGAAGACCATTTTACCTATCTCCAAAAGTTCTTTGAGCGGCTCCGCAAATATAATTTGAAGCTGAACCCAATAAAGTGTGCTTTTGGTGTGAAGTTCTCTAAACTTTTAGGATTCCTTGTATGCAATAAAGGCATCGAATTAGACCCGGCTAAGATAAAAGCCATCACTAAGATGCCCAAACTAAAAACAGAAAAGGAAATCTAAGGTTTCCTAAGGTGGATAAACTTCATCAGCAGGTTCATATCGCAGTTAACAGCCACCTATGAACCCATTTTCAAGTTATTGAGAAAGAACTCCTCTGAGAAATAGAATGAACACTACAAAAAGGTCTTTTGCACTATCCAAAAGCGGTTGAGTGAAGCACCTATGCTGGTACCCCCAAGGGAAGGAGTCCCATTGTTTATATACATATCAGTTAACTCCAACGCCATGGTCTGCCTGTTGGGGCAGAAAGACGATATGGGCAAAGAAAGAGACATTTATTATCTCAGCAAATGATTCAGTAGTGGGGAACAAAAGTACACACTAATAGAAAGAACCTGCTGCGCACTGGCTTGGGCCACAATGAGGCTAAAACATTACCTACACGACTATATAACTTATCTCATCTCCCGTATAGATCCTTTGAATTATATTTTTAGCAAAACGATGTTTAATTACCAATTATCTAAGTGGCAGCTAATTCTTTAACAGTTCGACATCGTCTATGTGACCTAAAAGTCCATTACGGGACAGGGGATCGCGGACCATCTATCGAAAGCACCGATAGGAGGTTAAGAGCCTCTTGAAACATACTTTCCTGACAATGAGGTAATGGCGATCCAGTAAGCCTATAAAGAAGATATGGGCTGGAAATTGTACTTTGACGGTGCCGTAAACGCAGAAGGCGCTGGTGCTGTGGCAGTTCTTGTATCTATCATTGGGTAGCAGTACCCTGTGGAAACTAAGTTATAATTTAATAACTCTAACAACATGACAGAATATTAAGGATACTCTATGGGTTTAAGATTGGCTCAATCTATGGGCGTCAGACGGTTGGCAGTATTTGGAGACCCAAAGCTAGTCATCAGACAATCCACTTGGGCCTACAGTACTAAAGAATTACATCTCTTACCATACCAGCGCCATGTTATCGAGCTGGCAGGAGAATTTGAAGACATTGCCTTTATGCATATCCCTCGGAATAAAAATGATTTCGCCGACGCATTGGCCAATGGAGAAGTCCCCCCGATGGATAATGAAGCTGTCAGTGAAAACAAAGTAGTCTATCATAAAGTCAATCGAGATAATGTGGCAACCACCTACCTCGTCCAAGACAACTACCCTCCTCAAGCCAGTGATAGTCATAAACTGGAGGTGCATGTGTCCCACTACCACTCTAGCACAGGACCCCTCCATCGATAAGCCTGAAATATCACCATACTCCTCCAAGCCAAACCTGAAGACATGCCTCTCGGGGATCCAATAAGCAAACATACCATCAACAAATCCCTCTGGAACTTGGAAGGATAATAGAGAGATGGAAGGACCTAACATACGACCAACTATAATGCGATCAGAATCAGACAGACTGTCATGCCAAGATATCAAGCTGGTAGCTATCCGACTAGGCAAAAGGTGATCTAAGCGAGCAACGGAAGAAGAGGTCATCTGTAAAAACTATGTCAAAAAAACCATACAGGGGTCTATCTTTATCCAACCATTTCTATATATATGAAACATACATCATAATGAGTGATAATACATCATATGAAATAAAAAAATAAAAAGACAGCATTATATATATCTAAATAAAATACATCAGTTTTATATATACATAATGTAATACCCATGTTACATGTGAAAAATAAAACTAAAAATAAAAATTACAGGATATTGGAGCACAAGCGCCCAATGACTAACAAAATGACTATAAATAGAGGCCTAAACTATCCAGAAAGGTACTGGAGTCATCAAATTGATCGACCTGGGCCAGATCATCCTGAGTGGGCATGTCCTGCATATCCAGGCGATAGTGAAAGGGACCCCCTCCATCAGTAAAGCTACCAGTGCCTGATGATCCCAGCCCAAATAGCGAACATACATCGACATCCTCTCCAACTGATGTGTCATATCCGTAATCTGAGATAGATGAGAAGGCTCCTAAAAACATGATATCCAATCAGTCATCATGAGAGACCCTGGAACCACATCCCCAGAAACTAGGTAGCCCTGATCTGAGCTCCAATAGTATGAGGGCCTCACCAAGTGGAGAAATCATCTGAAATGATAAGACCATCTGATACATAAACTCCCTCATATACCGATGTAGGATTCACTACAATCGGCTGCTAACGAAAAATTGTTGGGCCGGAGGTAAGAATAGGAGGCAGATCTCCCCGATAATACATCTAAAAGCGCTCTCTCCAAGGTAGAGCTCCTAGCCTCCATCAAACAAGAAAGGAATCCTGAGAGTAGACAAATCATACTCAGGCCCTGTCAGAAGACCATCCTCAAAGCACTCTATCAAGTGCTATGTAGTATGGGGGACCCACACTACATCAGACACGGACAACAGCTCCAGCTAAAAATGGACGTGGGTGAAACTCTCTGAAATCAGAACCTCTACCAAACTAGAACGATGTCACCGACGACCTCGAGGGTAGGTGTCCAAGCCCAAGACGGTGAGAGGTCGAAGGAAAGGAAGCCTCTCGTAAGCCCATAACTATCAATTCAAAGAACACGACATTAATCACGTGAAAAGATAAATCAAGATTTAGAGAATAAAAAATCAGACAAAATAACTCACCAGAAGGAATGGATAAAACCCAAGCCAAGCATCGGTTACTCCCTTGGAGCGCAGTCGCATCCAGTACAGAAAATATGCAAAGGTGAATGAACCCCAATTATAATCTAAAATGCATTCTACATCCCGGAGAGCCCCCACTAAGTTGAATGAAACCGTGGAGGAGTTGTTCACAAGGAAATAACCCCTCATGATGGTCAGGAACAATCGCCTCAAGATGCGATCCTTCTCTGCCAAGTCCTTGAGGAAAGGCTCCTGCAAAGTGCCTCAAGCCTCATCAATACTTAAAGGGCCCGAGAAAATACTACAGGTCTTGAAGGCCCATTCCTGAGGAGAAAATCCAAGAAGTGTGAACGACAATAGGAATGATACCGGCCTCCAAAGGCACACGATCTCCAATAAACTGCAAGCCAGTAATATACCTCCAATCCATAGGGGTCATCATAGCCTCACAATCCAAAAGATGAATAGGCTGGCTCTGATGAAACCACCTCTCAGATAAAGCTCGGAGATAGCCCCAAGGGCATCGACGGGGGGCAATGGTAAAGAAAGTTTGTAAACCCCAGGAGTTCACTCGAGTTTGATAATAATGACGAACTGACCAGTACAAAGAGTTCACGCTAAACCAGTTACCTGGGGCTTGGTAAACTCCGAAACCTGCATGACATTAAGGTTAAAAACCTATTGTTGGCAAAGAATGGAGAATTTAGGCGAATCAACATATCTTGTACCTCGTTCGCGTGAAGTGAATGGATGGGTGGCGGCTTAAGTCGGTACCCAGCAAATCAGGAATATCTACCTGGATACCAGGAAAAAATTGAGGCACGTCAATAGGCTTAGGTGGAAACTTGGGCTTAGGAACGTCACCCTCCTCGTCCAGATGAGTACTATTTACATCAATAGAGTGAATCACTGACTCTGTCAGACGGCGAACCTGCCGAGCAATTCGCGAAGCGG
This sequence comes from Panax stipuleanatus, assembly GCA_020205555.1. Taxonomy (NCBI): domain Eukaryota; kingdom Viridiplantae; phylum Streptophyta; class Magnoliopsida; order Apiales; family Araliaceae; genus Panax; species Panax stipuleanatus. Next base: position 119,009,157 of record CM035120.1, read on the forward strand.
GAGTATCTGATGCAGGCCTCAGAAGGCGGACCCCCGATGAAGCCCTGTGGGAAGTGGAGCTGCTGGGTATATCTGCATTCATGCTTAGACAACGAGTCTATGGAGTTCAAAGTAAGACAATGCATAACTCCACCCTTTGTTAATTTAACTAAAGTTTCTATAATCTAAAGATAATAAACTCTTAGAAATATAATTTGGATCATAGCATCATGCATGTCCTGCACATGCCTAGTAGATGTTTGCCTCATTTCAACGTCCTAGTATAGCTAAGCATACATATATGACCCTGTCATCTAACCCGTAAAAAAATTTCACCAGAGTTTCCTCTATAATATGGACTATCCACATGCATGTAGGCATGCATTAAATCACCCTTTAAGGGTATACAATCACAGCCATCAGATAGCAATTTAAACAGTTTTTCTAATGCATTGTCAGAATACATGCGTAGACTAACCATTAAAACAAAATATGTTGCATCCGTACGGTCCATATGATGATACGTAAGAATGCATTGCATTGTAACATGTCTATCAATTATCTATGCATACATTTTCAATATAATGCATTTAATGAAAAAAGTACGATAAAACACCGGTCAAAACATAAAAAAGGGAGTGTATACGTTACCTATAGTGCGTAGAACGAACGTAAGGTGGATGAATAACCAAAATAAAGCCCAAAATTAGTAGATCTAAGAAGAACGGTTGCATTCTACATAGAGAATGAAAGAAAACTTGAATCAAATGAATGATAATGAGCCTGCCTGAGAGTATAAGCCCAGCCACGACCAGCCTCAGGCATACCTGCTCCAGCCGCAGGTATACCTACGGCTGCCCAAGCTGGGCCCCGCAGCTCCCCGTTTGGTAAAATGCAGTCTGAGACGCTTCCTTTTGGGTCCAAAAAAAGGTGTTCACTTAGAAAGGTACCCTTCCAGGTTATTTTTAGGCCTCAAAAACCCTAAAAAAAACCCCCAAAGAGAGGCGAAAACTAGGGCAAACCAAGAACCCCGCCATGGAACGACGGAAGACCAAAAGGTGTAATCCGAATCACTGTTATCGATAACTGATCTTTAAATCCACTGGCATTGACCCTAGTGAAGGCATCAACTTGACCCCGATGTAGAATCTGCTGGCATTGACCCTAGTGACAGTGTCGGCTTGACTCTGATGTAGAATTCGTTGGCATTGACCCCAGTGAAGGCATCGACTTGACCCCGATGTAGAATCCACTGGCATTGACCCCAGTGAAGGCGTCGACTTGAACACGATGCAGAATCCACTAGCATTGACCCCAGTGAAGGCGTCGGCTTGACCCCGATGTAGAATCCACTGACATTGACCCTAGTGAAGGCGTCGGCTTGACCCCGATGTAGAATCCGCTAGCATTGACCCTAGTGAAGGCGTCGACTTGACCCAAATGTAAAATCCACTAGCATTGATCCCAGTGAAGGCGTCGGCTTGACCCCGATGCAAAATTCGCTGGCATTAACCCTAGTGAATGCATCAGGTTAATTCTGATGTAAAATCCACTGGCATTGACCCCAGTGAAGGCGTCGTCTTAACCCCGATATAGAATTCATTGGCATTGACCCCAGTGAAGGCGTCGACTTGACCTTGATGTAGAATCCACTAGCATTGACTCAAGTGAAGGCGTCGGCTCAACTCCGATGGTGTAATCAGTTGGCGATAATCCAACGCAAGCATTGGCACAACCACGATATTGAATTTATTGGCCACAACTTAACGAGGGCGTTCATTGCATACTCATAATCCTCATCCTCCCCAACGACATTCTCATAATCCTCATCCTCCCCGACAGATGGGATCTAAATCATACATATCATTGCATACTTTACACATGGCATTACATCATTGGATATACCTTGTCATTCATCTTCGTGTCTAGTAATCTTTATCGTGTTCATTCCATTGCACTACATAAACATGACAAAAGAGGGGCATCTGTAGACACTCAAAATTTCATTTTACTCGGACTAACCTTGGAGGAGGATAAAAGCGTAATTTAACTTCAAAGACAACCCCGAGGTAGGGAAAAAGCATTATTTCATCCTGGAGACAACCCCGTGGAGACATCAAAGTGCAACGACACCCAAACATGATGCGGAACGAACGAGGAACGCAAAATTGAGAATGTGGCCGCAAGAAGTCACTACAGTAACCATTGAACTACGAGCTATCCAAGACGAGCCAATTAATCTAAAGATACCTTTTAGCTACTTGCATCATCTTCCCGGACTCCAATTCCATCAGAATCGACCTTATTTCTCAGCCTTTCACAAGGACTTTTTAGGATTTTTAGGTACGGCGCTCAAATTTCACCAGACCAAGACCAAAGGAACGAACTTCGAGACGGCATGACCCATGGTGTCCAGCCACAGTTACAACAACGGCTACCCGTAGGTATACATGTGGCTGGCTCCGGGGACTTTATCTAGTAGCCAACAGCTCATTTAGAAAAAAAGAAGAAGTTAGAGAGAAAAGTAGTTTTAGAGAGAGAAACCCTCAGGTCTCAATATATTTCACCACATTTGAGTTGTTTAATCTTACATCTTGTAAAATTTGAGTGTCTAGAGTGATATAGAGTGAACCTAAGCCAAAAGAAGCTTGTTTCGTTGCTCCCTAAGGTGAAAAACACTCATTTTTACTCATTTCCTTTGTAAACTTTGTTTAATGTACTAGATCTATGTTATATATTGCTTAAATCTAGTTAAACTCATTGTTATATATATATTGTGCATAGTAATTGGTAGATCTAGAGTTTTTACCGGTTATTTTGTGCATAGTTAGTTGAAAATCAAGTCTGGAGGCTAGATCTACCTAGATCTAGCACTTTGGATGGTTATGGAGCATGAAGATCTAACCTATATGCTAGATCGGTTATACCTCTTGGAGCCTTGAATTACTAAGCTTGCTTCCCAAATCAGTTTTCTCACATAACTCTCATCACCATATTCTCTATATCAACTTAGCAATAAATTCAAGTAACTAGAATTGTGAAGGGAAGGGTCTCTATTTATAGAAAAACTCTTACCCAATTCATAGCTTTGCCCAACAATTTAAACCAAAGGAAAGAAGGAGAAGATGATGGGCAAAAAGGAGTTGGTGAAGCATACTATTTGAGCCACTCCCCCCACCATTATTGAAATCATTGCCTAGCTATCATCAACCTCTTGCTAGCCCTTTTTAATTTTCAGCAATGTGAACTATGATAGGCCAAAGGCTATTCACGTGTATGAAGAAAGAATGACACTCAATTTGGGACACTCTCTCTTAAAACTCAGCATTTAGTAAGATGGGTGTAAGCATACTAAGTTTTATTTCTTTTTGGACTATACAAGTCACACTTTAATACTTAATGTTGCCACATCAATATTAGTTATGGTCACATATACACCACTCTTCATAAATGTACACCCATATATAAACAAGTATACTTATAATTTAAATATACATCAATACGTATTATAATGTAACTCATGTACATTGTTTTAACTCAATTAATATCTTAATTGGACTAGATATAAAATAGTTGAGTATTCTCATACCATAATTTTCCATAAAATTATTATCATAAACATACTCAAATATTATAATGATAATTAATATCAACCATTCATTTTCTTCTAATACTTCAAATTAAATCCCCTTGATTTAACTTCATTATTTATGCCACACAAGGCATAATTATGTGAACTTAGTACTTAATAGTCCACAAGTTTATAATAATATAATCTCCTAAAATAATATTATACTCAATGTTACATCTTATAATATGTTCATAAAGTAATATCATTACATTACTAATTTACATGTTCTCTATTATAATCAATCTATTACCCTCCTATGGGTAATACCCAATGGTCAAAGAGGAGTTGGTGGCTAACTCCACCAACTACTACTATTCATGGTCCTTCCTCATCATTACACCTTATAACATGCTCATGGTGTAATTACATTTCTTATTATATGCTTTCTTAGCAACAATGTAGTAATTGAATTAACAAACTCTACACACCAATGTATTGCATCTATTCATTATCAAGCTATTATTCTCCTATGGTTATTACCCAAGGGCAAAAGGGAAGTTGGTGGCTAACTCCCACCAACTACCACTATTCATGTACCCTAACCACTTAATTGACCATTATTGCTCTCACATGGACTAACTTGCAAGCTTATATCTAATAACTTAATGTTATTACCATATGGTATGATAGGGTCACACATACACCCAATCATATAATCCATGTACATTTGACAATACCGAATATATTTTAATTGAGCAGTGTCACACCCCATTATTGTAACTTTATTATTACACTTAATCATGTAGTTTCCTATATTATATAGTTTTTCTTGAAGTGTCACACTTCATTCCATATTATATAGATGTATCTACTATATAACTTATAATTACACATCATTGCACATAGGAATTTATTCATATAATAATAGTAATTAATTCCATTAATTATTCATTCATTAATTTATTTAATGAATGTTTATTCCACCACTTTGCCACACTAGGCATATCTCACAAGCTTACCTTAAGCTTATTATCACTCCCATCACACTTTAATATTCTTTTAATATAAGGTTTGTGTGACACATGCACTTTAATGCTAAATTATTTAGCTACCTTGAGCAATTATATGTATAACCTTTACACTAGAATAATTAATATTTACTCTATTAATTATTATAAAATCTACGATAAAATAATAACTTAAGTTATTTAATATATTGAAATAACTTAGTTTTCTTTCATTAATAAACTTTCTTGAAAATACATTAGGAATTATGTATTTTGCCACAACATAAAATATTATGTTTTCTCCAAATAAAGATATTCATTGTTAGAAAATAATTTACTTATTGTCTCAAGATATTATTCTTAATATAATATCTACTAAAATAATTACATGTATGACACATGTACATACATTATATATAGAAAATAGGTAATAAGTTTATTTTCTATTATAATAATTTATTTCCATCAATTTATTTATATATAGCAAATATGTTTTAATGTATTTACCATATTAATTAATCACACTTATTACATCATACCAAAAACATATAGGGTAATATTATTATTCAAAAATAATATTTCCTCCTTTATTAAAATAATTCAATATTAGAATTTATTTTAATATCCTTTATAATAATTATTTCTCTTTCTTTTCTATAAATTATTCCCAAAAAAATTTCTTCAAATATTTATTTAAAGATATAATGATTTCCATTTCTCTTTAATAACGTATATATATCTATTAACGTTATTTGTACATTAGACTTTCACACATATTACCATTCTAAGTAATATATAGAAGGTACTAATTATAATCATATATTCAACATATATATTAATTCACTCCTTTACTTAAGTAAATTAAACCTTGTACCATATTACCTTAGTTAATTAAGGTTCAATATTCACATTATATTATTCCATAATATAACTCTCAACTTAAATTAACCAATATTTATTCTTATTAGTTAATTTCTTAACTAACTCATGCTTCACTTATCCAAACCTATTCACGGATAGCTTAAGTGCTATTAATAACCTATATTATAAACATACGAGTTATTAGTACACATACACAAGAATATGGTGATTATACATTAAGGATATTTAATGTCACCAACTTACTATGATAAAATAATTCTATAAATTATTTAATATCGATAGGAATTTATCCACTTCCTTTACCTCAATTGAATCGTCTCTAAAATAAATAACAAATATATATTAATAATATATTCATTAATCACAAAAACACATATTACATAGTCTATATTTCCCTATGTAATATAATACCACATACCTCATATCACATATATATCTTTTTATTCGAACCCATCTCACGGTTTAAGAATTTTATTTATTAAATCCTTATTTAATAATTTTTGAAAATCCGGGTTCTTACAGATGAAATCACCCATTATCAGGTTTAGGACATGTATATACATTTTAAGTATAATAATGTGAGCCTAGGAATCCCAAGGTCGAGATCTAATGATCGAATGTTGACTAGATTCCCACGATGGGCGTTTTATTTGCTATCTAATGTTTAAATAACTCCAAATCTTTGTACATGTAACATCAGATCTTAAAACGAGTTTGAGGGGTTAGTCTAGAGAAGTCGTAGTTAAGATCCTGTGATAGTGAAATTTATGATTGTTGGTGTTCGGGTTCATCAAGATGGCTTTCATACCCGATGATGATCCGACCCTTTTTGGCCCTTTCTAACATACATTATCACTAAAAACGATTTTCAAGTTAAAACCGGAAAGAGCTTTCATCAAAAATAAAGCGAGTTGGGATAGATTTACTTAGGATGAATAAATGGAAGAATCAAAGGGCCTAGATTCCTATTTGACGAAGGATTCAAAAACCCTATTTTCCAAAACGTCGCTTCTATATATATGTTCTAAAAATGAACTTTTATCTAAATCGAATCATTTGTGCATAGGTCCAAAGAGGTACAGCACTACTTTTAGAATCATTTCATAAACTTAAGTTAATAAACGGAAGTATTAAAGGATCTCAATTCCTATTCGACGAAGGATTTGAAAACCTTTTTTCCAAAAAATGTCATTGCTATATACTTTTGTCTATAATGAACTTTTATCTAAATCAAATCCTTCGTGCATAGAACCAAACAAGAACATCACTACTTTCAAATAACTAAAAAATGAGACTTAGAATAAAGAATAAAATTAAAACACTTATCACAATAAAAGCACACACACACACACACACACACTTTATGTTTAGGAAATTCATAAGATGCGGTAACTGTGTTTTCACGGAAGTCGGGGGGTGCCTAACTCCTTCACCTCGCTTAAGCAAGCCTCGAACTCTATGAATCTCAGGTTTTCAGACCAATTCTACAGAGTCACATATTGGACCATATTGCAAAAATATTCAAAACTCGAATGAGTTGGTACATCCATTTAAATTATACCAACTGGCGAATCTGTCTAATTCGGTCCAATCATAATCATTAACATTAGACAACCTCGTGGGACAGTAAAAAGAAACTTCAACTCCAGAGACAACCGCGAGGGACGACAACATCACAACTTAAACCCCAGAGACAACCCCGTGTGACAGCCAAAAGCAACTTCAAACCCGGAGATAACTCCAAAAGGGAAAAAAGGTAATTTTACCAACACAACATAAACAACAATCGTCTGGCTGAGGATAGGGTCACAAAGAGCCACCGCAACAATCCCGAGTGCAAACTACGCAAGACAGATCCACGGACTACCTTCGGAACCTTGAAGATGTTATTTTGCTCATGAACCCATCTTCCCGGATTCAGAAATGGTCAAGCCTAATGTCAATGCGTAGCTCTCAAAAAGAGCAATCCGGAATGGTATGGCAAATCTCCCAGCAGTTCTCGAATTATAAGATATAGACGTTTTAGCAGATAGTGCAGCGATCGAAGGATCGAACTTCGAAGTGGTGAGACCCACTGGGCCCAGTCGCAGGGCTGGCCGAGATCTATAAATCAGCTCCCCAGCTCATTTGTGAAGACAGATTTCAATTCCAAAAAAATCTAGAGATAGAAAGAGATTAAATCTTGCTCCTAAACAGTGTAAATCTCAGTTTCATACACTTCTATACATATAAATCTTGTTATAGCAGCTTTCTACCAGTTAAAAATAAGTTCTTGGAAGCGAATAGCCCTCCTTTGTGCAGATCTCGTGTAAATACGTAAGATCTTCTTAGATCCGTGTTTATTTACTACTTTAATATATATATATATATATATATATATATATTTCTTGGTTGTGCATAGATCTAACTTTTTATCGATTAATTTGTGTATATAGTTGGTATTTGAAGTGTTTTGACTAGATCTATCCTAGATCTAGCCAGATCTAGCATTTAACAGGTTTAAAAGCTCTATAGCTTGATCCTTTGAGCTAGATCGGTTTAGATCTAGGAAGATCTAGTTTATTTTTAAGTTTTGTAAATGATTTGCTACCCCGTATGACCCTAGATCCTTATCTAGCGGGAATGGGAAGCCTAACTAATCGCATGCAATGATTTAATCGATAAATCACTTATTTAGCGGAGGTAGGAAATATATGTATATGTGATTCTTTAAAATCTATTTTGGGCATGCTTTGGAATAATACCATGTGAGCCTAAAAACCATGGGTGGAAATATTTAATCAATGGATCCGAACCCGGTTCTCATGATGGACTGACTTCAGTTGTAATATCAGCTTACCGTAAATTATACATGTAATCTTAGGCCTTAAAACGGTATCCAGATTTAAGGCCCCATAATAGTTAAAATATTATGGTTGTAGGTGTTTGGGCTTACTTGGATGGCTTCTATGCCCACAAGGAGCCCGACCCTTGTAGTTAATAATATCGATTTGGGATACCAAGCATGATGCCTCGCATCTTGATTAAAATAAATCAAAGCCACTTCTAGTTAAAATTGAAAGTATCAGAGGGCTTTGATTGTTATTTGGTGAAGGGTTTGAAAACCATCTTTTCAAAGCATCACTTTCCTATGCTTTATTTAAAAATGAATTTTTCTTTAAATCAAACCCTTGGTACATAAGTTCAAAGAGGCACAACATTACTTTCAAAATAAAACACTTAAAGCACCATTTTTAAATCACACACTTCATGTTTAGGGAATGAAAAAGTCACGATAACCGTGTTTCACAGAAGTCGGGGGGTACCTAACACCTTCCCCTTGCTTAAGCAAGCCCCTGAACTCCATGAATCTCGAGTTCTAGACCAATTAAATAGAGTCACATATTGGGCCACATTGCGAATACCTCCCAAATTTGAATGAGTTGGTACATCCTTAATTTTGAACTCATACCAACTGACGACTCTGTCTAATTCGGCCCAATCATATAAAATCAATCTTTTCAAAATCATCGACATGTATATCGGTCCTTTTCCAAATCTCACCCTTTAAATAAATTAGTTAACATAGCAAAATATAGAGGGTAGGAATTGAAATTTTCTCGGCGTCAACAATCATGTCATTAAACAATTACTCTTTCTACCAAGGCCAAAGAGAAATTTTACCACAATTTAAGTATGATGATCATAATAATGATATAATGGGTAAATAGAAATAATAGGAAGAGTATGATCAAGAATAAACATTAGAGATTTGTAATTTCTTTTTATTCAGAGTTTAAATTGTAAACACGATATCCAGAAAATCAATTAGAGTTCTTGATAAAATATAAATTTCAAGAAATTTACGGTTCAGAGTTCAAATATAAAGATTAAAATTTAAACAGAAGATTCAGATCAAAAGATAGTTGGTGGAACACAAACTACGAAGGATATTCAAATCATTTCAAAAAAATTCACCATTTAATGGTGAGGCTATAGCAACAAATAATAATTTATTAGCATAACTTTAGGGGTATGAAAGAAAATGATATCCCTTATCTCGATATTGTGAATTATAAAATTAATATCCGAACAAATCCTTCCTTATTGGTCTTTGCGAAAGTAAAGAATCTGACTTTCGGGTTTTCGAGAGTTTCCAAAATTTCTTTATGTTTTTCACAAAAATTCTAACTCTCCAGAAGATACACGAAATAGACTCAAGAATCACTCTACTCGAATTTAATATGAGTGAGTTATGCATTTTCAAAATTAGGGCTGAAAATAGTGATGAAAATAAGGACAAGTTACAGCTTTTCGCATTTGAAGGCATGAAGATAATATCAAATAAGTTTTCTTCATTCTTCAAAATTGTAGAGAACGAAAAATTGAAGAAACTAGATTTGGATTCACTCAATTCTTAGAAAGGATGAATTAACTATGATTTTTCTTAATTACTTCAGTACATAAGAAAATTCCGCTCGGGAATTCAAAGAAGAATGCAATAAAAGACTTCATAACTTGGAATGACTTGGAATACAAATGTAGAACTTATATTTATACTGAAGCATAGCCCACATAACTTAACTACAAACATTATTCATTAATTACTCTTTTTTAATATATTATTCACCCATTATATTTATCTTTAATTTATTTATTCATAATGGTTTATACAAATTCATCCATTATCTTTATTTTTAATTTATTTATTCAATATGGTTAGTACATATTCATCCATTATCTTTATCGTTATTTATTTATTTATAATGGTTTAAACAATGTAGACAATCGAAAAAAAAATTCCTATTACTAACCAATACAGAAGGACAAAATTATCTTTTTCCAATCCGGAGACAGTCCCGGAGGATTGCAAACAGTCATTTTGGAGATAACACCAGAGGACTACATCAAATTAAACCATGGAGACAGCCCCGGAGGATATCAAATCAACCCCAAAGATAGCCCAAAGGGACAGCTAAAAGCCTCATCGACCCCGGAGACAACCCTGGCAGGGCAAAGATGTAATTTTGCAAGCACAATAGAAAACAACCTCCATCCAGCTATGGTCAGTTCATAAGAGCCACCGCAGTGATCCTGAGTGCAAACTATACAAGACAGCTCAACGGACTACTTACGGAGACTTGAAGATGCTATTCTAGTCTTGGACCAATCTTCCTAGATCCGAAAAAGGTCAAGTCCTATGTCATTGTGTAGCTCTCGAAAAGAGCTTTTCGGAATGGTATGGTACACCTCCATAGGATTCCCGGATTACAAGATTTGAAGGTTTCAGCCAACAACACGTCGATCGAGGGAACAAACTTCGAGGCAATGGGGCCCACCTGGCCTATCAGTGGTGTACCTGCTCCTGGTCGGGTCTTTAAATATCAGCCCCCAGCTCATCTTCAAGAAAGGTGGGAGAAAGAGAAAGGGTCCAGGAGAGAGAAAATCTAAAATATATAGTTTTAAACAACTCAAATCTTGCTTCTAAACCCTGTTAATCTCAGCTGTAAACCCTTATATATATAAACTCTATCATATCAAGTTTTAACCGGTGGAAATTGAGTGTAAATGCGTCAAAAGCCGTTCATTTGCAAATCTCGTGTTAGACAGTAAGATTTCTTCAAATCTGCAACCTTTTTATACTTTTTTTATATATATATAGTAGTTAGTTATTATGGTTAAATATAGCTTTAAACGTTCATTTTGGTGTAAATAGTCAGTATTTGAAATGTATTGACTAGATCTATCCTAGATCTAGTTTTTAACCAGTTCAAAAGTTGTAAAACTCAAACCTTTTAAGCTAGATTAGCTAAGATCTGAATTTATCTAGATTACTTTCTAGGTAGTAAATATTTGGTAATCATGTGACTCTAGATCTGTATCTAGAGGAAACTAGAAGTTTATTTACTCGCGTACAAGGATTTGATTATTAAATCCCTTATTTGGCGAAGTTTTGCAATTATATGTATATTATGTTTAGGTATACATCATGTAAGCTTTTAATGATATCATGTGAGCCTAGGACCCACAGGGTCGACAATTCAATCAATGGATTTAGATCCTGTTCCAATAACGGACTTGTTTAAGTTGTACAGTTAGCTTGCAATCCATTGTAAATGTAAATCTAGGGCCTTAAAACGGTATCCAGATTTAATGTCCCAATATAGTGAAAAACAAGTATGTGGTGCTCGGACTTACTTATATGGCTTCCATGCCCATAAGGTGCCCGACACTTGTAAATAGTTTCAATACTGTCAAAGATGTTTTGCATCTTAAATAAAATCAAATGAAGCCAAATCCAGTTAAAATGGAAGTATCAAAGGACCTTGATTCTTATTTTAGCGAAAGGGTTTGAAAACCAGATTTTAAAACATCACTTTCATATGCTTTAAATGAAAAATTGAACTTTTATGTAAATCAAACCCTTCGTACATAAGTCCAAAGGGGCACATCACTACTTTCAAATAAAGCACTTAAGCACTCTTGCATATGTAAGCACACACACACACATATTAAATGCATAGTGAATAAAAAAGTAGCGGTAACCGTGTTTCACGAAAGTTGGGGGTGCCTAACACCTTCCCATCGCTTAAGAAAGCCCCTAAACTCTATGAATCTCGGATTCCAGACCAATTAAATAGAGTCACATATATATTGGGCCATATTATAAAATCTTTCTAAAATCCGGTTGAGTTGGTACAACCATTTGAACTCATACCAACTGGCGGTTCTGTGTAATTCAACCCAATCATATAAAATCAATCTTTGTAAAATCGTCGACAGTTATATCGGACCTTTTCCTAAAACTCACAAGGTAACTAAACAATCCTAGAAAACAACATAAAGGGAAGATGGAAAAAACCCAGCGTAGACATACATATTCATCTATTATCTTTATCTTTAATTTATTTATACATAATGGTATATACATATTCATCCATTATCTTTATCTTTAATTTATTTATTCATAATGATTTACACATATTCATCCATCATTTTTATCTTTAATCTATACCATTATCAATTATTACTATATTATTCGTCTTCGACATTATTGACTTAATTATTAATATTACAGATATTAGCTTTCTTCAAATAATGAGTCTATCTAACTATTTAATACACGTGACTTTTAATTACGTAACTTTTCATTACTACCATTTCTATGATGACAATTATTTGTTTAATAATATAAAATATTATGTAGTATCATGTGTTTATTGTGGAATGTTGTGTGCTACTGTAGAGTACCGCATGTTACTGTAGAGTACCGCGTGCTATTTTACTTTAGCACCCAGTATTTAAACAGTTAAAGGTGATAGTACCGTTGACAACTTTTATTAAAAATATTATTTCTGTCAATTTTGATATCCGATAATTATGTCATTTTGGGGCCATCAATGATTGGGTTGTTTCGGCGCCGTCGTACTTTATCTAATCCCCTATAAAAAGAATATTTCCCGACAAATCTAAAATTCTCTGACGTACTTTTTATCTTATAATTTGCACATATCACCCTCAACTTTATCATTTTATCAATTTAACACCTTACTGTTTAAAATAATAATTATAATAAAATTTAAATTTTATTTATAAAAAGGTGGGCTCTAACAATTTGTTTTTAATAAAACGGTAAAGAATTGACTTACTCAATTAATAAAACATATTAAGAATTAAAGCAAAATAGTGGGCTACCCAAGGCACAATATACCCGGATCCTCACCCCTCCAACCCCCCTCCCCCACCCCACCCTCGCGCGGGCGTAAGTGCATTAAGATTTTTTGGTCAAAATTCCAAGATACAAGTTAGCTCCAACACAATTTCTTAGCCCACTTCATGTGCACGTGAGCCCACTCCTTTTCTCAACCATGTTATTAATCCAAACAAGTGAGTGTACAAATATACTCAAGAAAGTTTTACAAAGTGAGCAATGTCAGACTTAGCTTTATATAAAATTTTTTGAAGCACAACTAATAATCCCCAACATGATTCAAAATTTTCATTTAATAATTAAAAAATAAAAATAAATAAAATTACAAAGGAAGTAAAATGGGCAATAGATTTTAGATACATGACTCGATACTTGTTCGTTTGAATCGACACTTAGTGAAACAAACTTATGATTGTAGATTATAGGTGAACTATATTCTTGAACATACTCTATATGGTACATCTATTTGAACTTGTACACATACTAAAAATCCCGAATCCACACAAGTTCGCGATTAGGAGCATTCTCGGTCATGCGCCATATCCTAGATTTTCATAAAGGCTCTAGAGAATTTTCCATAGGCTCTCATAGGAAGCAGCCACCACCTCCACCTTTATATAGGTGAACACATCAAGTGTAAACTAACATACACCACCTTTTGAGCTATTAGTTTTCTTAAGAATCTAAAAGATTCATCCTATCACAATTTGTTAGTAAGCACCACACGCACATAATGAGAGACATTATAATTGTAGTGCCATAACTAAGAAATTTTGTGACTTGTTGTTACTCATTAAACTCAATTCATAGGATCTCCAATCACATGGAATGAGTTTCCATAACGTATCACTTACTTAAGATGTTGGCAACAGTCTCATCCCCCTCGATGCCTGTTGGACGGCCTTTCTATTCAATCCCTTTATGAATGGATATGCCAAATATCTTTTCAGACCTCATGAACTCCACAATTTTCAAACTCGGCCCGGACTGATTAGTTCAACCGATTAAACCGGGAACTAGTTCTATGTCTGGTCTGGTTTGGCCCGGCTGAACCAATTTGGTCAAAACCCAAATTGAACCGATTGACTAACGGTCGAACCAGTGGTTCAACCAGTAAAATCGGTTAAGTTGACCAGGTGAACTAATTTGTTATTATTTTTTAATATTTTTTTGTACCAATTTTTTTAATATTAAAATTAACCACTTATAGAAATATTTTAACTCAACTTTCTTATGTTTTAGTTTATAAAAAATGAGATTTTTTAAAATTTTATTAATTACTAATAATATATATTTTTATATATCTATGACGTCACTGGTTTAATAATGTTTCAACTAGTGGTTGAACCAGCGACCCATCCACCCGATAACTTTTTCAGTTAGAGGACCGATCCGGGTCTGAAAATATTGACGAATTCCATGGAAACAACATCTTTGTTGATCAGTCCTCTTACGATATTGTGTCTGAAGCGAATGTCTTTGTTTACTATGTTTATAACATGGTTCATTACCCGAACAATAGCTATTTGAGAATCACAATGCAAAAAGATAGAAGGAATTAGTTTTGACCATAACGGCATGTCCGCCTGTAAATTCCTCTTCCACTCTGCTTCTGTACTTGTCAATTATAATGCAATAAATTCAAATTCCATAGTAGATCTAGAAGTACAAGTCTATTTAGCAAACCTCTAAGAGAAAACTCCCACACCTAAAGTAAACATATATCCACTAGTGGAGTTTGTCTCATCACTATCAGATACCCAATTAGCATCACAATATCCTTCTAAAACATTAGGATGACCAATAAAATGTATACCTACATTAATTGTTCCTTTTAAATACCACATTAATAATGGCAATGCATTTCAATGATCTTGTGAAGGAATATGTGTATATCTGCTAAGTCTACTAATGGCATATGCAATATCAGGTCCAGTACAATTCATTAAATACATTAAACTGCCGATGATTTGGGCATATTTAGTTTATGCAATAACATTCCCTTTGTTTTTCTTTAAGTGAACACTAGAGTCAAAGGAGTTCCTAATGGTTGTTCATTAAAAACATTAATTTTCTTAAGAATATTTCCACATAATGAGACTAAGATAAAACCAAACCATGTTCAGTTTATTAATTTTCAGGCCAAAAATCAAATATGCTTCTCCTAAATCTTTCATGTCAAATTTAGAAGATAAAAATGTTTTAGTAATTTTCACAACTTTTTCATCAGTAACAAATATTAGCAAGTCATCCACATATAAACAAGAACTAATTATACTTCTATTATATTAAGTACCATCAAATTCATAATTCTGCCCCAAAGTATTTGGGCTTACAATTTACTACATAAAGTACCTAATTTCATTTAATATATCCCCCAAATTCAGATTTCTACTAAAATTAGCCGGAATACCAAACCCGTTCATGAATCTGATCGAGTCTTTAGTGTTTTATACTATTTGGCAGTATAAATATACGGATTAACTTAATTTTTTTTAAAAAATCTAATTAATATCGTATGGAGTAAAAATACAGTATAAATTGTTACTATTCTTTCACTATTCCTTTCGCTTTCCCTTTCCATCTCCTTTTCAGTTTTGACTGAACCCCAAGTTAAACCGTATTCTTATGATCGTAATCCGTTCTTTAACCTCCTTTTCAAACTGTAGGAGCACTAATTCGTCGATTGAATTGACATCAGAGGAAGATTGGAATAGTGCCCGGTAAGCATGTTTGGAAATGATATATGTATAATTGCGAGAGAGATTAGCAAACACCCTAACGAGTTTGGAGTTCTCAAGATTGAGCTTGCGAGCATAAGAAATGTATGCGAGAACAAGAGATATGTGATCATCGACTTGCTTTCAGATCTGATCGAGCCTCGACTTTAATGGATCGGACTTGAACGCCAGTACGGATCTATAAATCCATTGAACACCGTATGAATCATAAGTGGAGCCCTAATTTACAACCAAAACACAATAATTACATGTACAAATCTATAGGATGTGATGAAATGCTGATATTGATGGATTTGGAGAGAAGAAAAAAGTACAAAAAAGTATAGATACGAGCTATTTATAAGCCTAATTCACCAAATAAAATTTGCTAAATACATATAATCAATCACATCTACAATGGGATGTGAAATGTCAACTGACGAGATTGACATAAATTAACTTAAGAATCATTTGCAAAGCCTAATTAAGTATAATCATAAATATAGAAATCTATATATATATATATATATACATATATACGTACATACATACATATATACATATAATGTATCGAAATGATAGTAGATGCATATGTATATAAAGAGAGGGGGAGGGAGTTACGAAATGTGAACTTAAGAGTTGGAGATTGAAGGGATAGCCGGAGGATGTGAAGAGGAGAGAGAGAGTGAAGAAGAGTAACGATGACGAAGAGATCAGTAACGAGGAGTTTAAAGGTGAAGAAGGGCATCAGATGAGATAGAGAAGTGCGAGTGCTTCAAAACGTCATCGTGTTTTCTATTAGCCCAGCTACGAGCAATTATTTTGGATGGAGAAGTAATTTTTTTAAGTCAAATCGTATTATATACGGTCAAACTATATACAATTCTTATCTGGCTAAATATTTAGGTATTCCTGCTAATTTTGGCCAGCAACTGAATTTAGGGGCAACATTATATGAAATTAGATACTTTATGTAGTAAATTTTAAGTTCAAATACTTTGGGGCCTAATTATGAATTTGATTGTACTTGATGTAACAGAACTGTATTTGGCCCTATAAACAAATAATCACACCACAATTTCAATTGAATCTACTATAAACACGACACAAAACTATTAGAAAAGAAAGTTTCATTAATATTTTCATTTCATTGTTTTGGGGCTTGTTTCAAATACAACGATTTTATCAGTCTACACACTTTTTGTTCTTCATTTGGAACTACAAACCCTTCTGGTTCACACACACACACACACACACACACACACATATATATATATATATATATATATATATATATATATATCTTCATTTAACTCTCCATTCAAAAAAATAGTTTTAACGTCCATTTGGTGGATTATTAATTTGTGAATAGATGCCAAAACAATTAAAACTCTTATGGTTACAATTTTAGTCACTGGTGAGTAAGTTTTAAATAGTCAAGCCCTTTCTTTTGAGTAAACCCTGTAGCCATTAATCTAGCTTTAAATATATCAATACACCCGTCTACCTTTAATTTCTTTTAAACACCCATTTACATCCAATAAGATTACATCTTTTAAGCAAGTTTACTAATTCCCATGTGTGATTAGACATAATGAATTCTAGTTCACTATTAATGGTATCTTTCCAAAAGGTTGCATCTATTGATTTCATTGCTTCTTCATAAGTTTTAAGGGAATCTTCAGTTATACAATTAAAAAAGCAGTTATAAAGTTTGGGCTAAATTTTTTCTCCAACGTTGCCTTTTACTTCTAGTAGATCCATGTCCAGGTTCTTTATCATTCCTTTTATGGTTTTCATTTAAAGATGAACTAGCCACATCTCTTATATCCATCGGAAGTATATTTTCAAAAAATTATGCATCCTTAGTTTCGAAAAAAGAATTACTTTGATAATTATAAGTCTTGTCATTAATTACCAAAAATATGTATTCACCTCCACAGTCGGATCTAAGTCTTTTAATTTTCCATTATAACTGATTTTCAACCTATCTATGCTTTATATTTAATAAGCATTTCTTCCGCTTACTCTTTAGAGGCAAGGAGATAGATTTTAGTATATCTCGAATGATCATCCATAAAAGAAATATAATATTTCTTTCCACCTTTACTCATAGTATTTTTAAAATCAGCTAGATCACTGTGAATTAGTTTAAGAAGTTCAGTTTGTTTTTCAACACTTTTAAAAGGTTTCTTAACATGTCTTGCTTCCACACAAATTTCACATTTATTAAACCTGGTATTAGCAAGATTAGGTATAAGCTCAAGTTATTTCAATTTTTTAATAGATGCCACATTCACATGTCCTAATCTAGCTTGCCACATATCCAAATATTCAATAATATAAGCAAAAGATACATTCTTATTATTCAATTCAGTAAAAGTATCAAGAACAGATAAGCCCTCATCACAAAAAACCCTTCCCCATAAATTTCTCATTACGATTCAGTACAATTTTATCAGACTCAAACATAAGTTTAATGCCAACTTTATTTAACAATGATCTAGACATAATATTTCTATGAATATCAGGCACATGAGTGCAAAGCAACAATTTTTCCCAAAGTTAATTTAAGTAAAACTTTCCCTTTGTAGTTTTTGGACTATTATTGATTTGAAACTTTTTGGGTCTTCCATTGCGTCATTTGTTCTATGAGATTAGCCTTGGTGGTATGATCAACAACGATATCTCCTTTATCTTTTGCCCTATTTTGTTCTTCGATATGTATGTGTGTCACTAGTTCATGTATAGTAAAATCTTTAGTTACATGTTTAAGGCTCATCTGATACTTTTTCTATGAGGGTTGTAATTTTTCAATATGTGCAGTAGCCTGAGAGGTCTCGCACATTTTCATTCCTTCCCCAATAACATCCCTCACAATAGTCTGATATTTATGAACTTGCTCTATTACGGATTTTCCATCTTACATCTTACAATCCCAAAATTTCCAGCAACGTATTTCTTAAATCTAGAGTTTTCAATGGCATATTTAAATTTTAAGGCATCCCAAATCTTTTTAGCATTTTTATACGGATAATAAATTTCAAACAGCGAATTAGACAAGTAGTGCAAAATATATCTACGACATGTATGATTATCCTTACCATGATCCATTTTTCTAGAATTATCATTAGCAAATTTTTTTAAGAGTTTTAGTAGAGGGGATAACAATAGTATTATCAGGAACACTATTAGCAAAAGTATCAGGAACATGCACAATAGGATCCACATATAACACATATTCCAAATTCATATTTTTAAATAAAATAATATGTCTTCAGACCATCTCTTAAAATTAGTACAATCAAATCATTCAATTTTTGCAAGATCAAAAACAGGTCTCATCTTGTTAACATACCGAATCACTTTTAGATTGTTGGAAAATAACGCATTTACAAAAGAAACACTAAAATAAAATTGGAACAACTTATCATATAATTGAATGAAAGTCGAGGCACGGCGTAACTACTGTCATAAAAAGTGATTCTGCCACCACTAGTTCATAACCTTTGCTACATATGGGCAACAGAGAGAACTTGTGAAAGAAAGTTTTCTTTTTCATGTATTGTAACACATTAAGATTTTTTGGCCGAAAGACCAAGATCCAAGCTTGACCCAACATAATTTCTTATCCCACCTCATGTGCGCGCGTGTGATGCCCCCAAATTTAGGTCTACACCACCCAATTTGAGTCGCCAAAATACATACTACAAACACAAATTCTCCTATTTAAAAATTTATAACGACAAAATTCACACCTAAAACTAATAATACCCTACATATAAGTACAATCAATGACTGATTTAGGAATCAAAATATTTGAAAAATGATCAAGAAAACCCTTGTACATTGGAGGCCATGTTTCTAAGTTATAATAAATATCATAGGAATGAAGAATTATCCTTGGTTAACACATTAAACCCCAAAGAAACACAAAAAGATTAATGTTCTGTTCATTCTAATTGTGTGTATCTTCTTGCCATATAATTATCTTCATCGCATTAATTGAAGATTATATTCCAACCATACTCCAAGATTTTATAGATAGTGCTCAAAAATATAGTCAGAAAGCGGATACGCAGAACTATATCTTATGGTAAAAGGATCTTGTACGTGGTTGGACATCTTGCAGTATATAATATTATCTTACTGATGAAGAAATAGAAAACAACTTGGTATATATACTAAATTAAATTTGTTAACGCTGAATTCTGCCCGCTTTCCAATTCACCTAATAGCGAACCTAAAACCTTAAGCTCTAAGTACAATTATTGTCACACTATTTTTCAATGTATTGAGAATTACTACCGCTACTAACTTGAACTATCACCCTATTCTCCTGTTCTTCCCGCCATAACCAGCTACATTCTTATTCCCTAAAAGGAATTATGAAATAAAAGGTTGAACTCAAATAGTCCAATAAAGAATATCATGACTAAAATAACGAAGAATAAGTTATCATTAGCCTTCGACAGTGATAAATCAGATATTTATAACATATGGTAGATGGTATAAGTTATTAATAAATAACTACGGCGGAATGAGCAATGCATTAGAAGAGTCAAGTTGAACATAATGTCTACTATTTTTTCCATTTGAAAAATTCAACATCAATATTTTATTCTTGTATGGGCAGATTACCCATCTCATATCCCGCATGTATCCATTGAAGTAAGTATTCAGCAAACCCATGTTGAAGCAGTTGATCCTACAACAGTTCAACATTATCTATGTGACTTAGAAGTCAGTCAAAGGTCAGGGAATTGCAAATCAATTGGCCGAAGCATCGTCAGGGGATTTTAAACCATTGGAAACTTATTTCCCGGATGATGGGATAATGATAATTCAACAAATACCTCAAGAAAATATTGTCTAATATTGGAAAATGTATTTTGATGGAGCCGTGAATATGGAATGTGCTGGAGCTGGAGCAGTTTTTGTCTCTTTTACAGGAAAATAGTATCTTGTGGCCATCAAGTTGTAGTTTGTCAACACCAACAACACAGTATAAAGGCTGTATAATGGGGTTGAAACTAGCCCAATCCATGGGTATTAAATGTTTACTAGTCTTTGGGGATTCTGAGTTAGTTATCAAATAAACCACCGGGGCATATCATACCAAAGAGTTGCATTTGCTGCCATATCATCGGCAAGTTATCAAGATATCCATGGAGTTTGAAGAAATAACCTTCATCTACATCCCTCAAGGTAGGAATGACTTTGCTGATGCATTGGCAACATTGGCTTCCTTGATCCACATATATAATAGAATGGCAATTCCTAACATCAAATTTGCAAGACAGAAGGCCCATCATTACAATGGAGAAATATCAGATGAACTACCTCCTATAAAACATCCTTGGTACCATGATCTAAAAGAATATCTGCGAGATAGATCTACGCCTACCGGGGCAAGTCAAGCTGAAAGAAAGCGGATTCATAAGATGGCTATGAATTTTTATCTGAGCGAAGATGCACTATATAAAAGGGATGCTGGAATATTCCTTTTAAGGTGCCTGGATAAAGATCAAGCCCAACGACTGATGGATGAAGTCTACGGTGGAGTATGTGGTCCACACATGAGCGGTCCTTTACTTGCTAGGAAAATATTGAGAACAGGGTATTACTGGATCTCTCTCAAAGCTGACTGTGATGATCACTTCAGGAGATGCTACCAATGTCAAGTTCATGGAAATGCCATCCACGCTCCTCTAAACGAACTGCATAATATGAGTTTGCCATGGCCCTTTTCCATGTGGGGAATGGACGTGATTGGGCCAATAAAACCCAAAGCCAGCAATGGTCATCGATTCATCTTCACCATGATTTATTACTTCACCAAATAGGTTGAAGCTGCATCTTTTCCCAAAGTCACCAAAGAGGTAATCATTGGTTTCATCTGAAACAATGTAATCTATCGATATAGACTATCGGAGGTGATCGTGTCAGACAATGCCAATAATCTAAACAACTAGATGATGAAAGAATTATGCAACAAGTTTTAGATCAAGCATCTCAATTCCGTCATCTATTGTCCTAAGATGAATGGTGCTGTCAAAGCGGCCAACAAAAATATCAAGAAAATTATGCAAAAAATGTTCGCCAATTACAACGGATGGCCTGACTTATTGCCTCTGACTCTGCTAGCCTACAAAACGTCAATGCATACTTCTACTAGGGCTACCCCCTACTCATTAGTATATGGCATGGAAGCAGTACTCCCCATAGAAGTAGAAATGGAGTCTTTGAGGGTGTTAATAGAAGCTTAGATGGGAGAAGACCAGTGGTTGCATGAGCGGTATCACCAGTTATCAATGATAGATGAAAAAAAGGTTCCAACCATCTTTCATGGGAATTATATCAGCAAAGAATTGCTCGATCATACAACAAGAAAGCTCGACTCCGGTAATTCAAAGAAAATGACTTGGTACTGAAGAAAGTCCTTGCCAATCAAGATGAAGCCAAAGGAAAGTTTGCCCTAAATTGGGAAGGCCCTTTCATTGTAAAAGAAGTGTTTACAGGAGGAGCCATCAAATTACAAGAAATGGATGGGAAAGAATTTCCCCATCTCATCAATTCAGACACCGTGAAAAGGTACTATGTCTGAGTTACTTGCAAGCCATCATCCTAGTCCTAAAAAAAAGAGATTATAAAAAAGATCAAATCAATTCAAGTTTTCACTAGAAGCCTGAATTAAGAATAACATGATCTTCCTCAAACCAAACAAAACATCCAAAAACCCCTCAAACCAAGTTCAAACCTAAATAAACACTTCTCAAACCTTTCAGGTTTTCACTAGAAGCCTGAACTATGAATGACCTGATCTCCCTTAAACCGGTAGTACGTAGGCAGCCATTTATGGTGCGGTTTAACTCTCAAGAAAAAAACACAAACCCTATTAAAAACCAGTCCCAAAACACCAAAACCCC
This sequence comes from Panax stipuleanatus, assembly GCA_020205555.1. Lineage (NCBI taxonomy): Eukaryota > Viridiplantae > Streptophyta > Magnoliopsida > Apiales > Araliaceae > Panax > Panax stipuleanatus. The sequence continues at coordinate 119,031,935 of CM035120.1, forward strand.
TATAAAACCCAAATACTATCAAGCGTCCTTGATCAATAGGCCCTGCTGAGGTGCTCTCCGACATTTCAATGTCAATCCATCAAGGAAAAGGTCATAGTACATCAAGCCAGCGAGTCATGAAAAAAGTGGTAATCACTCAGCAATGACAATACATATCCAACAGGGAAGTGAATCAAAATATATTTCTCTGCCATATAATACTGTTTAATATATACAATGTATCCTGTACATGACAAAAATGGCTGACCTAGTCTGTGCAAGAAAATGAAAGCTAGTCTATAAACCAGCTGATAAACTGGATAGCAAGTCCAACATGGCATCCCTCTCAGAAGATGGAGGTGCATCTGTAAGCTCATGTCCTAAGGTCTCCATACGAGCTAGAAGATCCACAGCCATCTGCATAGTGCTACAATGATCATCTATGAAGGCACTCATATCTGCAATAATGCTATGTGTATAGGACCTGAGTGCAGTACTATCAGCGATGTGAACATTTCGGGTAGCTAGAGCCTCATTCTGCTTAATAAAAGCAGCATCCCGGGCAACTAGAGCCTCCTCTATCTCAACAAAAGCTGCATCCTAAGTAGCTCAAAAATCGTCCCAATCGATAAAAGTAGCATCCCAGCCAGAAAGGGCTGTCAACATCAATTATCTCGCCTGATCTTTCTCAAAGGTCATCTAAGCTAACGAATCTATAAGACATGGATCCACCACAGTCAGAGTTCTAGGGGGGGCACTGACCAAAGTTGCTATTAAACCAACAAATAACTCTTCCTCGATAGGAGAATCAGGTTCCTCCATAAGCTCATCCTCATCAGAATCAATACTTGACCTTGAGTGAACAACCATGACAGATGAAATATTTTCCTCTAGCTATGCCGAGTACTCTAGAGAACGATCCGGATGACTAGTCGAAAAATCAGCCCTCTCATGACGAGTCCAACAATCATAAATCCTGGTCAAGTCAACTGATGACAAAGACAAAGTTGATAGTCGCTGATCCAAAGCCCTCTCAAAGTTGTGAATATCCTGAAACTGATCAAACTATCCCATGACAGCCAGTGGATGATATGTGGTCACCCCTTTCAAACTCGCCAAGGGTAGATAATCCATGCCAACTGCATGAGTAATGAAGCTATAAGGTGAGCTAAGCCCTGAACTGGGAAAAATCGCAAATGGATGCTCGATCGTCGTTAGGAAGGCCAACCACAATGCCGCATCTGTACATGCAGCCGGTTGAAAAGAGTAGGACATGGCTATCTCATGAGTAAAATAATACCCATGATGTTTAAAAGTGCCAATGGGTCTCAAGTGTGTCATAAACCACACGTACAATAAAACGGCACTACCCCTAAAGAACCCCACATGATAGGTACGACAGAATGTAGCCGACCTTAAGATCTCTACTAGTATCATGGGAAGGATGGTACAACCCTATCTAAGAGTGTGAACCACTATGATCAGACTGATATCCAAGTGATCCATATACAACAGCATATACAAGTAGGCTGTGACGCACACCAACAAAATATCTACGCATACAATCTGCTAATCCCCTGCAGTAATAGTAAAATCTCCTGAATATCATGCATAGCTGTCTAGCCAGATAAATCGATCAATCAGGAAGTTCAGGGACACCACATACCCCGAAGTAATCTCATATGTGACGACTATACGCCTCAAGCCAGTCAAGGTCATGAACTGTCGTCTCATATCACGGATGGCAGTCCTAGCACAAGGTTGATCCAATGGTAAACTAGTAATGCACTCATACTCCTCCAAAGTATGAGTCATCACATGGATGCCAAATTTGAAAACCTATCGCTCAGATATCCAACAGGATAACATACTGTCCACGAAGCCCAATGGGGCCTGGAAAGCCAAGATGGCCATAGAATGCCCCAACAACTAATCAACTGTTGCCCTGTTTGTGGGAGGCAAACTGTCATACCAGGATCTTAAAGAAGATGCTAACAATGAAGGTGGCATGCGCTCAATACGGCTAACGTTAGATGAAGACATCTGTAGAATCGTATAATGACACCATCCAAGGGTCAAAGCTAAACTAACCTATCTGAATGCATATCAATGACATAATGCATGCATCATGATCGATGGTAATGATAAATGATCATAGGATGCAATAGATAGGAAATATAATGTATTTCTAAATACACTGTCTACTGATAGCATCATCTCTGTCTGCTACTAAAATGAAAAATAAAAAGTATAGGGAAATGAGGCACAACCGCCCAATGACTAAAAGAGGCCTATCAAAAGAGATAATGAGAAATGGGGCACAGCCGCCCAATATCTAACAGAGCCTATCAAAAGATATAATGAGAAATCTATCAAAATAAGTTTATGATATCTTCATCTAGACGATTAACCTGCTGCAACTCCACCTGAGTCACTGAATCTCTGCCAAAAGAAATGTTTGGTCGATAGGGTGGATGATCTGCACATGTATAACTGCCAGAATATGGACCTCATGAGGGGCCAGCTCCGGAGCTGGAAGGATCAAAAGAATTTGCCTCTGATGGATCCCTGCCAAGGTGCCTGATAAAAAACTGTGCCCGTTCCAACCGCTGGGTCAAACTGGAAATCCGCTCCAAATGAGTAGACTCTTGAAGGCAAACTATCCAGTCTGTCATCATAACAGACCCATGAACCATGTCTGCCATAAACTAAGTGGCAGGAGTCTGAGCTTCAATAGTGCGAGGACTCCACCAGCGATAAAAGGCCTCCTAACTGTGACCCTCTGATAGGGTGAATCCATCTAAGCACACTAAGGGAATATCTGTGACTGGCTGAGATAAGGGCAATGATGCCTAGTAGGAGGACGAAATGGAATACAAATCTCTCATGTGACGCTCCTGATAGCTCGCTCTTCCAAATAGAGCTCCCAGCCTCAATCAGTCAAAAAGGGAATCCGACGAGTGGACAATGTAAACTCTAATCCGGTCGGGAATCCATCCTCGAATCCGACTGTCAGATAATCCGGGGTGTAAGGAATCCACGTGATAGAATCGGTAGTCAAAAGCTCTAACTGCAAGTGAGAATGGGTGAACTCCTCTGCTACACGGACCTCTGTAAAGGTGGAATAATGCCATCACCGTCCTCGAGGATAGGTCTCTAGACCTAGAGCAGTAGCCGGGAGTAGGCAAGGGAGCCTTTCATATGCCCAAAACTGAAAGTGCAAAAAATCAAATGTCCTCAGTAATAAAGACTGATAAACACAAATGAGGGAGATTGAAAAGTGAAAGAGAAATTACTCACCTGTAGAAAGGGATAAAAAACCAGCCAAGCCTCCGTCACACCCTCAAAGCGTAGGCGGAACCCACGAAGAAAATAGGCGAAGGTGAAGGTGCCCCAGTCAAAATTCCTGATGTGCTCCACATCTCGAGTAGCGCTAACCATAGCAAAAGAGACCATCGAGGAGTAATTGCTATGAAATAACCCCTGATGATGACCAAGAATAGTCACTGAAAAATGCGATCTCTAACCCTCTGATCATCAGGCAGAGGCTCGATTAAAGCCCCACTCTGAGCATCAACACTCAAGGGCCTTGAGGAGATAGTCCGACCATTGATGGCCGTTGGAAGAACTCCCAGAAGGGATTGAACGACAATAGGTGAAATGTCAGCCACCAAAGGCACTGACTCATCTGTAAACTCTAACCCTGTGATTAACCGCCAATCCATCAGGGTCATCATAATCTCGCAGTCCAACAAGTGAAGAGACTAGGTCTGGTGGAACTAGCGCTCAGATAAAGCCCGTAGATAACCCCAAGGGAAATGACGGGGAGGAATAGAAAAGAAGGCCTCGAAACCCCAAGTGTTAACGATGGCCTGGTACTCTGGATGCAGAGTATGATACAAGGAGTGGATGCTAAACCAGTTCCCCCATGGCGGAGTAAAGCCGGGAATCTGCATCAAATTGCAAATCTAGATTAAACCTTTATCCTAAAATGGCAAAATGAAGAAGAGTCCAAAATAAAAACTTCGGTCACCTCATTGGTATGAAGATAAATTTGAAGGATGGCGTCTCAAATCATCCAAAAGCTCCGAAATCGTCACAACGATGGCTGGAAGCTCCCGACGCAAGGTAGTTGGAGCTGGAGCGGGATCCACAAAGGGGACATCCTCCTCCCCGTCCACATCATCCGACCTCTCAGCCTGGATCAGACGAATAACTGACTCAGCCAACCAGCCAGGCTGCCAGGCTAGATGAGGTTGAGGAACATCAAAAGCTCTCCTCCTCTTCACACCTGTAGAGACCCTGCTAGAACTGCATTGTCTATCTGAATCCATAACCTAAAAAAATCTCCAAATCACCTAAGAAAAGGTGAGGTAAGCCTTAAACTTACGACCTATTAAAATTAAATAATTGCGTCATGCATATTCTAAGTCCTAAAGCATGCATTAGTTAACATACATCTACAGTAGATTTAAAATTGCGTGTTCATTAAATGTTAAGGCTTTTGAAAAAATTTCACCAGATTCTCATTTGTAAAATGGACTAATCCACATGCACATAGGTATGACTAGGTGGTCATTCAGTAGCACACCTACCCAAAATCATGAGCATTTCATATATATGAAAAACATCAAAATCAAACTCTCCATAGCAACTAAATTACCATGTGTATTTTTAGTTAAAAATTTAGGCTCATTTATCCTCAAATAGGATGAGTAAACTTGCTAAAAAGGACGCCAAATGACTATCTTAGAAATCCGTTGTTTTTAAATTAAAACGTTCAACATAGTAAAACATACACATTTACTAAGTCTGAATTTTTTTATCAAGTCATATAAGCATACATATTCACTATATTGTGTTTAGAAGTATTCTATATGAAATCTAACGATCTAACGGTCAAAACTTAAAAAGAAAGGATGTAAACGTTACAAGAGTTGTGCAGAACAATTATACGGTGACGGATTTTGAAAAAAGCAGCCCGAACTCAGTAGATCTAAAGAAGAATTTTCGTATTTTCTATATAGTTCAACTTGAAAATAACTTGTAAAAGCCACGGGGGGACCAAAATATACCCATAGGGAGCCGCAACTCTACCTACAGCACGCTAAGGTGGGTCCCACCCCCTTCGATTCAGTCCAAATAGAGTTAAAGCGGAGTTCTCGGAAGCTAAAAAGTCAAATCTGGGAAACAAATGCTACGCGATTGAGCAAAAAAGGCCTAAAACCCTGAATCCGGGTGTCAAACTCTTGATGAAAGAAAATCTTCATGTAAGCCATTGGTATGAACCCTGATGTGTTATTTAGAATGCCAATAATGAAAATTGCTAAAAATTGCCTCTGTCAAAGCATCGGGAAGGTTCGACATTATGAATAGTGGATTTTGAATGCGTCAAAGTATACAAAATTTGCCGAGGGTATAACTTATCAGAAGGATACCCCAACATCGAGATCAGGTATGTCTGATATTGTAAACCGTTGGCGACAACTCCACCGTGGCATCGAAAAAGAGCCGGTGATTAAAGTCTTTGAGAACTACTTCAATGAAGATCAGAGTGTCTAATATTTCAAACAGTTGACGACAACTCCAGCGTAGCATCGGGAAAGAGTCGGTGATGAAAGCCGTTGAGAACTGCTTCAATGAAGATCTGAGTGTCTGATATTGCAAACCGTTGGCGATAACTCCAGCGTAGCATCGGGAAAAAGCCGGTGATGAAAGCCGTTGAGAACTTCTTCAACGAAGATCATAGTGTTTGATATTGCAAACCGTTGGCAAAAACTCTAGAGTAGCATCGAGAGAGATCCGATGATGAAAATAATGGAAAATTATCCTTCTCGGGGAGAACAGATGATGGAATCTATTAAACAAATCCTCAGCCGAGGCTTCGAATATGTTTAACCGACGGTTGTAAACTACCATCCGAGTAGGCACCGAGGAGGTTCAGTGTTGGTCAAACTTTGTAAACTACCATTCGAGTAAGAATCCAATCAGTTCAATCGATCGTTGTAAACTATCATTTGAGTAGGCATTGAGGAGGTTCGGTGATGGTCAAACTCTACAAAATACCGTTTGAGTAAGAATCAAATCAGTTCAGTAGACCGCTGTAAACTACCATTCGGGTAGGCATCGAGGAGGTTCGATGATGGTCAAATCATTGTCAACTATTATTCGAGTAGATAGTGAGAATTCTATCCCCGACAAAAACGTCGGCATCAACCGAACAACATTCGAAATAGTTGGCGACAACCCCAACGTAGCGTCGAAAAAAGTCGATGATGTAAACCGGTGTAAGCATCAGGAGAGGCATCAGGAATCCCCAATGATGTCATTCGTCATAAGAGGAATATCCTCAACATAGGTAAAGGTAAAAAGCATATTTGAAGACAAGGAATGTTGGGGACAACCCCGACGTTGAATTCTAAAAGGTTCAAGGGTATCAATCATAGAAATCTTCCCCATAGAGATTTGGAAGACATATCTACAACAATTCGTCTATTCAGTCTCCATACCATTGATGGATATCTTAAACCGTTGGCTTCAACCCAATGTAGCATAGGGAAAGATCTGGTGATGAAAGCTTTACAAACCGAGTAGGCATCAAAAGAGTTCAATGAAAACCATCATGGACAACTCCATATAGCATTCATGACATATTATATCATGCATTGCATTACATTTACATGTATCATAATTTCAGTGTCTAGCAGTCTTTATCCTGTTCATTCCAGTGCATTGCATAAACATGATAAAGAGGAGCTTTTATAGACACTCGAATGTCCAATCATACTATATTCTTAAAATAACTTAACTTCTCTTTATTATTCATTTTAAACTCTGACTTAATATTATTAATTATTTAATAATATTTTATTCATTCACAAGTATTATTTATCATTTAATAATATCTTACTCACCTCGTAATATTATTAATCATTTAATAATATCTTACTTATCTCATAATATTATTAATCATTTAATAATATTTTAATCCTTAACTAATAGTATTAATTATTTAATAATATTTTAATCCTTAGCTAATATTATAAATCATTTAATAATATTTTAATTTACCTTTAATATAAATATTATTAATTACTTAATAATAACTTTAACTAATATTATTAATCTTTTAATAATATTTTAATCATTTATTAAACTTATAAATAATTTATTTTAATTGTTTAATCTTTACTAATTCATCTATTTAATAATTATAAAATGCCATAAATATAATATTTCATCATTAATAACCAAAATACCCTTCAAGAATCTGCATATAGCATATTTAGGGTTCTCAAGACATAAAATCTTGTTTTCCTAATTTTTAACATCACATAATTAATTTTACCCATTTATCCAATATACAATCATTTATATGAAGACTAAAAGACAGTTTGCACCCAAAAATTTGTAGCATTGTTGAGGTTTGCACCATAATATTTAAAACGTATCTAAGTGTACCCTAAACTTCTTTTTCGCTAAACAAAATGCGCCCTCCATACAATTAACCGGTCAAAAATAACTGGATATTATTGTAAACCTATTTTGTAAAGGGAAAAATTGATAAATCATGTTTAAGAAAATTAAAAACATAAAAAAAAATAAACAATAAACCACACCCCCAAATATAAACCAAAGCCCAACCCTAATCCCCAAATCATTTGTTCATCATCTTTAATTTTTAAATTCTACCTATCATCAAACCCCAAATGTAATCATTCATTATCTTCATCTCATACTCCACTGTTGCAACAATCTAAAATCAAAATCACAAAAACAAAAAAAGTTCTCTATCTCTTTATCGTTATTTGATCCCCAGCCAGATCTTTTTGGATATATTTTTATACTTAAGTGGCTCGAAGAGGCATTGAAGTTTTTAGGGGATACTTGTGGGATGGCGATTCAGTGGTTGGACGATATTGTGGAGTACTTGGAGGACTATATGGTTGCAGATGAGAGGTACATATCAAATTTGAAGAAGGGTTTGAAGTTTCTTAGGTAATTGCAGAGTAATGAGGAAAATGGTCGACTTGATAGTGGGGTACTTGAGGCTAGCATTTTATAAGTTATCAAAATAGAAGTAAGACATGCTCAAGAAGAAAGCTGATCTCTTCTAGAAATATAATTCAACATTTCTCGAGTGATCCCCCTTCTCTTTAGTATATTTTTCCTTCAAGTTCCAATTAATATGGCCTCATTTCTATTGTGGTTGCCTCGATGTAGTGATGACTATAGCTACTTTTCGTTTTGGTTTTGTGCCCGCTTGAAGAGTATTTTCTTTCTCCCCTCTTTATGCTGCTACATTTGGTGTGATCGTATGTTGTAATTACAAAGACTGTAGGCACTAATTATTTAGTTTGATGATTATGAGGGTTTGTGGCTGTTTAAGTCCCTTTTATTTATTTTATTTGTTATTTGTATTTCACAGAAAGGATGTATATGCATTGCATTGGCATTTGTAATCAATACCAATTATAATGATTGTAGACTATAATGTTTGCCATGGAATGATTTGTTTTTTCCCCAAAAGGGGAATACTTCATGTGTAACCTATGAATTTGTTTCCTGGAGCTTTACAAGTCCTCTCATCCTCAAATGTTTGTTGTTGTTCTATTCATCTGAATTAGTTTTTTTTTGGATAAAGTGAAACATTAGCTGCGTTGAACAGATTAAAGAAAGAATTTCGTCGGCAATTAACAGAAAACAAGGTTCCTCTGCCTATGTACTCGCCATCTGCTCTTGGAGAACAAGTTTGACAAACGAGAATTTTGTAATTTAACTTGAATATTTATTGAATTAAATAAATATTTTTGATGATTTATTTATTGAGTTAAATAAATAATTGATGTTTATTTATTGAGTTAAATAATTATTTGATGGAATTGTGGTAGACTAATTTAATTATATGTGTTACATTGATTAAATTAATGTGGAGAATTTTTATGGATATTATAGTTCAAAGTGTGAATTTAATTGAGTTTAATTGATTAAATGAATTATGTAATAATTATAATGTTATTCTAATTAAGTTAATAATTAATTAGAGGTTTAATGATTTGACATAATTAATAAATGAGAATTTTAATCATGTAATTTAATGTGTAATATCATCTTTCATTTAATTGGTTTAAATAATGATTGTTTGATTAATTAAAGTGTGACGCCCCCAAATTCGGGTACTTGAAACCCGTACTTGGTGCTACACGATACCATTCATACGAACTGATTACTATATTATATACTTAAAAATTATATCAAAGTTAACTAATCCCCATGTACGGCGACCCTTAAGTACTTTATTACATGATAGATAACATATTATCATAATACAAAGTTCTAAATATTACAATTAACACCTTATAACTATTCCTTCAGCTTCCCCTTTCCTTTGTCCTTGCTAGAACCTTCTGGTCAATCACGCTTAACTGAAAACATTTAATTTAAAGCAAGAATGAGCATTTAATTGCTCAACAAGTAATAATAGATAATAAACATCAGCTGAAATAAATAAATGTTTTCTTTGAAGTATACTTCTACAACGAATCAATAGTTGTGAAGCCATTTGAAACAATTCGTAATAACATATCAAACCGTTTACATTTTTGAAATGACGTAGTGACTATAAATGCTGAGCAGTCAATAGACCTTGAAATATTATTTTTAAGTTTGAAAAGGTTTGTACAGAAATTCATCTTCAAACCGTCATGACTTACAGACACGTTGGGTGATCAGCCTGTATGCCCTGTATTGATCAACATTACTTAATGGAACTATATTTACGTTCATCATAACCACCTTTGGCGCATAAAAATTTCCCAATTTTGGGATGCTCATACTCAGTCTGGAGTCCGAACTAAAGCAATCAAGTTGGACGACTCTATCATAATCAATAATATTCAACAATACATTTCAAATTATGTCTAGCCGAGTCAAATAGCTTAAACAGCTTTTAAACCATATATACATACCAATATTGAATAGTACCCATCAATACTTGTAATGTCAAAGAATTTTGGGTTCAAGAATACTTGTTCAAATACAATAACTTATATAAGTGAGAAAACTTGCATAATCAAACTTAGCTTACAAAGAACAGAACAATTTTGATTATATATGAATCATAGGAAAACAGCAATAAAATACTTGTAAACAATGAACGAAACAAATGAAATTCGAGAGTTTGCTTGAATATAAATGAATTGAGAATAATTATTGACCTAAAGAGCCATTGCATAAATGCAAAGATTCAGATACTTGCTCAGTAAAAAGTAGAGTTAAGAAACTAGCTTACACAAAGATCCATTGCCTGAAGTAAATGCAAAGGTTAGAATACTTGCATAGTTATAGATCTCTTGCATAAAGTGAATGCATAGAGTAGGGATACTTGCTCAATAATAAACAAGTTAGAGATACTTGCCTTGATCGCTGCTTACTGCTACGCAATATAGTTTTATCTTTAATACAAAGACCTATCATTAATAAGATTATTCTTGCAATCAGTATATCACATTATACTTCATAATACTACTACTTTATAAGTAAATTATCTAACATGTAATCACATAATCAAACATTAGATAACACCTTAATACCATACATATTCACAATTCTAAACTTACCACACATCGAGTCTTTAACAATGTTCAATATAGTACGCTGAGTGGTTTCCCACAAACAACCAACAAACTAGTTTTTCGTCTCGTCTACACTATTTTTACACAGCGAGCTAGATCAGTAGCTAGTTCGTATATACCTCCGCTCCATGAAGGAATTGTTTAGCCCATATACTATACATCAACCATTAAAGAGTATGATTGTACTACTTTAGATTTAATACGTACTATTTTATTTTATAAGTTTTTATTTATAAACTAGTAAACCATATAACCAATCCAACAACCTAGATTGACCTAACATACTAATCCAGTAACTTGGATTATCCAAACAGACCAATCGAGCAACCTAATGGCCAATCCAGCAAACTGAATTCCACTTTTTCAACCTACTATATACCAAATCATTTTATTATTTTTTTAATCTTTTGGCCACACATATAAACATATATTCCATACACAAAAAAATTTAAAAATTTCAATTTCCTTTAGTATTTTTCAAAAGTCCGTTTTTAGTTCGTAACTTAAAAAAATTAGCTATATCATGCTCAGCTCCAAAAATTCCCAAATCTTGGCAGAATCTTACACATATTAACATGAACTTCCAGTTTAATTTTTGTGGCCATCAGAGTTATTGAACTCCAGTTATAGCAGTTTTCGTCGAAAAAACCCAAATATTGAAATGACCATAACTCGGTCGATTTAAGTCGTAATGAGCTCATCTTTGGACATGAGCTACTTTATATAATATATTTTCATGTTCCAAAAGGTTTGAATTTATTTCATTAATTAAGTTGCCGAAATGGCCCTTGGAAATGTTGGGCAGAATGTTTTTTTTGACTTTTTCAGATTTAGCCTACTTTGCTAAAAACAGTCCATACAAATATTTACAACTCCTTTTTTAGTGATTTCACTTGGAGATGTTAAAAGACTCATAGATCTAACTCTAGGACTTAACCACACTTAAAAATTCAAAATATAATAACAGATATGATTGTTTTAATTTCATGTTTTGTTTTCTTAAAAATCTGATTTGCTAACCCTTATGATTTCTAAGAAAACATTCTTGATCTCTTGATTAATCACACATTAAACATCATAAACAATCATAATACATACTAATACTCCTTTAGATCAAGGATCTACCATGATCCATTATCTATTTCATTAAACATTCACCAAACACTAGGTCAAACATAATCTATGCTAAGAAAAATTATGGTTTTCTTAACTTTTTGAAAACTAATTTCCATTTCTTACCTTAGATCCAACTTTTAACATTCAAAAGGGTTAGATCTAAACATGAAACACTTATTAACACATAGATCTAAGTTTTTAGATCTTAAGATCATAAACTTTAGATCCTCAAGCACAAATCAAACAAAAAAAATAAACTATATTAAAGTAGAAATCTTTTATACCTTTGCTTGAATTCTTCTTCCTTCTTCCTCCTAAGGTTTGTTTATGGGGCTTTGAAGTTTAAAGAAACTCTCCCTCTCTCTTCTCTATTTGGCCGAAATTAGCTCCTCTCTCTCTTGGTTTTTGTTTTGTTACCAAATATGGAAAGGAATTAAAAGAGAAAGAAAGTAACTTTTGTTGGGAAAGTATAGAGATATAAGATATGTTAGTAGACTAATAACCCAACACCTCTCTCATTCACTCTCTCATGTTACTTTTGCTTTGTAAAATGGCAAAGAACTAATGAACTTAGCTCTCTATTTATAGGAAAACATAGTTTTGATAATTGCACGTTAGGGGCTCGACTTAGTACAGTTTGCACCTGGCTTATTACAGTTTGGTACCTAGGTTAATTACACTTTAGTATCTCATTAATTGCACCTTAGTCCCTCAAAATAGCATCCACCAAGTGATATCATCATGATGACATCATCTTTGTGTTTTTTAAGGCCGATGTCATGCTTACATCATGTTTGCATCATCTGTGTTTCTTTAAGGATGATGTCATGCTTACATCATATTTGCATCATCTCTTCTCTAATTGGTTGATTGAATTTCACATGGATTGGTTCTATTTTAATTACTAAATTTAGCTTATGAAAAGAAAAGAAAAGGGTATTTTGGTTATTTCACACATAAAAAGGCATTTTGGTTATTTCATAAATAATTTTAAAGGTAATTTAGTCATTTCACATATTTCTCTTAAATTGTAACCCTTAAGATTTGCTAATTAGCATTAGGGTTTTAAAATTAGGTTTAGGGTTTTCAAATCTTAAATTAGGGTTTCTAAATGAACATTAGGGATTCTAACTACACATTAGGGTTTCCTAATTAAACATTAGGGTTTCCTAATTAGGTTCACATAATTGCATTCCATCTAATCAGTACTTAACATTAATCACATAATGTACACACACATAATCTTAAATACAATTATAATAATAATTGTATTAATATACAAAGCCATATTCAAATTAGGGTTTTGATCCGCTATTTACCTTTACCTCCTTGGCATTTCTTAGTCAATAAATAAATTAACTAACTTGCTAAATTCATAACACGTATTCTCAAAATATTACTGATAACAATAATGATAATAATAAAAAAAAAATTATTCGTAAAAATATAATCGTATGAAATTATGGGTCCTTACATAAAGTGTGACAAATAAACTATGTAATAAACACTTAAATTAAAATAATGGGAAATGTGTTAGTAGAGGAGACAACTAAACAAGGCCTTAGTTAGTGGGAGAAGTTAAATCCATTAAGGGGATTAACTGACACCCATTATTTCTACGGTTATATTATATACATACTTATATTGTATATCAATGTTCATATATTCGTATCAGAGAAATATTTTAGAGAGAACTAAGAGAGAAAATTGAGTGGGAAATTTTGAATTGAAGAAGTAGGGAAAATTTCTTTCATCTGTGAATCATCTTAACAAGTAGCAAGGGTAATCTCTTCAACCGAACCTTTTAATTTTATGTTGTTATGTTTTCCTTATGAAAACTATTTTTAAGATCTCTGTGAATGAAAATTTTGATGAATGCTTGAGATAATGATTCTATGTGTTAATAAATGCTTACAATACATCTCATATCTATTATAATCTGTTTTAAAGTAATCAAATTCATGTAAACATGCTTTAATCAAAGTTTTATGAGTTACAGAGTATGAAAAACATGAATATGGCATATATGTAAAAATTTGCATGCTTTAATTGTGTATTCCACTTGAAATTGATGATTGATTATGATTATGAATGTTAAAACGAAGAAAACAAAATTAAAATGGACAGATTAGGTGTTATAACGAATTTGTAATGATGAATTTCATGACTTTTGACGAAACTTTGCAAAATATCAAAAACATGACATTTATGAGTTCTAACTTGACTAATTATGTGATTTAAGTTGTTAAATACATGCTATGTATGTTATTAAATATTTCTGTGAAGTTTATAGTTCATGGGTAACATTAAAAATCGTTGTTTGAGCTTAATTTGGCATTATTTTGCCTTTCCTGTGCTTTATTCGCTAACTGCCAGACTTACTACGAAGCTGGTGCCGCGGCGCCAATCCTGTGAAGGAACCGGGAGCTGCAGCACCAGGCCAAGGTTAGGGCTGAAGTAGGCATGACGCCGCGACGCCTGTCCTGTGAAGGAACCGGGCGCTACAGCGCCAGGCCAAGGGAGTTGCTAACGTGGGCTCAGCACTGCAGCGCCGGTGCCCAGTACAAACTGGGCACTGCAGCGCCGACCAGCAGAATAAAACCAATAAATTTTATGTAAATGTTCAAAGTTTAGAAATGTAATTTAAAATGTTATGTTAAGCATATATTGAGATGTTAAAATAATTTGTTAACTTATTTTACGTGATTAATTGATAAGTTAAATATGTGATTTAAACTCGTTATTCGTGAAGTCTAATAACATTTTCAAAGACTGATGTTGTTATTCGATAAGTATAATCAAACTTAGAATTAATTGGTGTTGTGAATGTAATGGAATGTAGGATTAATTGAGGAACGTGATTATAATTGTAGCTTGTGCAAGAGGCAAGTTTCTAAACTCAAACCTTTTATTGAGCAAGTTTTCTAGCTATATTGTTTAAGTTGAGCAAGTATTCATATCTTATCTTGATTTCAACTATGCAAGTCTTGAATCGTATCCTAAGATTGATTAAGTTCCAATTGTTATTTATTCAAGTTATGATTTCATTTGAGATGTATTATTTCTTTTGAAGCTATACTTTAGTATACAATCCTTATTCAATTGTATACTTTTGAGATTCATTACTCAATTTTATTATCAGTTATTGTTGAACCTTGTAAGACTAGCGAACCCTTATTGATTCGACTAGTCCATAGTTGATGAACGTTCTAAATTCTAGAACTATTATTGAGCTTATCCAAACCAAACTTCCTTTGGTGCGGACTCTGATGTCAAACTGAGATGAACAACCCTTTATAGGTGATTAAGTTACGCGTTAGTGTTGAGATGATGTGCACATTCTGGTACTAAGGGCTGCTCCCCCTAAGTACGAGATGTAGAGTCCATATAGTCTTATAACTATTAAAGGTTTAAAGTATAAACACTTGACAACATGGGACAGAGTTCTTGGTCTTATGACCCTCAAATATACTTTTAATTCTTGTATTCATTTCTCTATTCAAAAGCCGAGCTTTCTATTATTCAAAACTTATTGATTCTTCGCATGTTATTATTGTTATTGTATTGTTATACTTGTGGGCAATCGTTGCTCACTCTTGCATAATAACATTGCAGTTAAGATAGAAAAAATTGACGAGCCTTCCACTAGCAAAGGCAAGGGTAAAGCTAATAAGTGATGAAGACTTGTTGTTTCTTTGATTCAGAATATTATGTTTAAGACTTATGATGTTGTCTAAGACTTACTTGTTATTTATGTTTCTGCGTTGAGATTTATGGTTAGTTTAACCTAGGATTTATTTATTATTTAGATGTTATTGTCGACGTTGGGAAATAATCCGTGGGTCGGGTCACAGCCCGGATCTTTCTCTCTTCCTAAGTTATCTCTACCCTTACTCTTTTTATTTGTGAAAAAGATTTTGAAGGGTTTTTTAGGAAAATGCCAACATGTATCATGTCGACGATTTGAGCATTTTATAGAGTCGCCAGTTGGTAGATTTGAAATGGTTGTACCAACTCAACCGAGTTTTGTTTGAAAATAGGCTCAATTGCTGGACACTGTCGAAACTTGATCTTTGAAACTGAAGTTTTGAGTTGGGGGGGCTTGGTTAAGTGTGGGGAAGGTGTTAGTCACCCCACGACTCCCGTGTAAACACGGTACTTCATCTTTTCAATATTTCCCTTTTTAATCCCCAAAGTGTGTGTGTGAATGTTGAACGAAATTGGGCCTATGTTTGATTTAAAGCATGTCTATGCATCTTTAAACCTATATACGAAGGGTTTCATTTGATTTTTGCAAAACATTTTTGATTTGATTTGAAAAAGTGTTTGATTTTATTTGCAAAAGCTTCTCTTTTCGATAAGATTATTGAAATGATGTTTTGAATGAAGGTTTTCAAACCCTTACGCTAACATAGGAATTGGAGCATATCGATACTTCAGTTTTATCTTTTAAGCCTTAAAGCTCAATTTGAATAATGATTGTCGGGCTGCGAAGCATCCTCGACCACAACATATATACAATTATCGATCTCCTCATGGACATGATAGTCATTAGAGGGACTCTGACACGACAAACTATATTTTCACTATGTTGATATCTTAAATTTGGATAATCGTTTTAAGGTCTTTTGTATGTATATTTTTTTACAGAAAAACTGGCAGGATACATTTGTAAGGTGGAGTTTGTCCATCGTGGGAATCAGATTCTGATATGTTTGATCATGAATCCCACGATTCCTAGGATCACATAGGGAGGCCGATAAACCTGCTCAGCTCAAATTTGTACAGAAATATATCCAAATATTGCCAGAACCAAATATTCATTAGTAAATCCTGGCTCGCACATGGCCGAAGCATCTCGTTCCCACTAGATAGCGATCTAAGGGCTACGAGGTAGCTTTTATAACTGACACTAGAAAAAATGCTAGATTTAAATAAATATCAGCCATTCTAGCCTCCCGGTTCGGTTTGGACCTATTTTGAACCGTTTGAAAGCTAGAGTTGGCAAGATTTAAATAAATCTAGTTCGCCCGCAGAAATGTCAGTGACGATTCATATAAAATGAATATTTAAAGAAACCATTTAATAAAAAATGAGTTAAGAAATATATATATATATATATATATATATATATAATTATATATACGAAAGCTGTAAAGGGCGATGGGTTTTCACACTAGTGCCCGCCCGGACTGAAATTGAAATATATATATTTATAAAAGCTGTATAAAAGCCATGGAATGATCCAGGCTTGACAGAATTGAAATATATATAAAAACAGTAAAAAGGGCAATGGGTTTTCACGCCTGTGCCCGAACTGAAATATATATATACAGAAACGTAGTCTACCGGACTGGGAAGATAACCCAGTATGGTGAATGGTGCAAACATAGTAAAAAGGCCACAAAATGACCCAAGCCGAACAGGAATGCAAATATATATATATATATAGACAGAAAAGTAGTCAACCAAGACTGGGAAGATAACCCAGTGTGGTGAATATTGCTTATATATGCATATATATATAAGAAGTAAAAAAGGCCACAGAATGATCCAGGCCAAACTGGAATATAAAATATATATATATATATATATATATACAGACAGAAAAGTGGTCAACCAAGACTGGGAAGATAACCCAGTGTGGTGAATGTTGCTTATATATGTATATGTATATATATATATATATATATATATATATATATATAAAAGCAGTAAACCACCGCAGATTTGACATCCGGGCTTGACAGAATTGAAAAGTTAGTATATATACAGTTAAATATATATATAAAAAACCCAAACCCAAACTAGGAAGATAACCTAGTCCGACGAAGTTGCTTACTATGAAGATGCAAGTATATAAAAGCTGCTGGAAGAGACAGATCGTCATTCCGAGTTGTAAAAATGCCAGAAAATGCGTTTAGGTACTAAAATGTACCAAAAGTTAACAAAAACGGCCACAGAACTGAGTTCCGGGAATATTTAGAAATTAAAACTTGATATGCAAGTGTATAAAAGTGCAAAGAAGTAATAATAATTTTCTGATCATAAAACTACTTATAATGGACTGCTACACGGGTTTTTTTGCCAAATCGTAGGCTTTAAACATCCAAATCTACCAGTTATTTTCTGATATGTGCTAGTATGTGGGTATATCTACGTGTTAGAGTAAAGAAATTTGTGTTTGGAAGATAAGAAAATAGCTGGAAAAATAAACGGGTAGGGGTTCAAAGCGTTTTTGAATTCTTAAAATGAGCTGAGGGTCACCTCATATATATATAGACCCTGGAGCCTCCACTTTACATGCTGCTACCACAAGTAGAGGTACGGCTCCACATGGTACGGCCCACGTGGCGGGTCCCATTGCATCGAAGTATGTGCACTTCGAGCAATGTGATGTCAGGTCCAAAACTTTCTAACTTTTGATCAGAGTGTCCGTTTGAGGCATGCTGTACCTTTCTGGAAAGCCCTCGCCGAGAGTGTCACAATGACATGGGATAAATAGTTTTTTGGGTCCAAGAAGATGGGTTCATAACCAGGTCTTTGATTCCCTACAGTCTATCCGTTGAGCTGTCTTGCGCTGTTTGCACTCAAGATCACTGTTATGGTTCTTCTTGAGCTTTATGGCATCAATTCGGCTTGAGTTTGACCTACTCAACTTCAAGTTGGTAGAATGACCATTTTTCGCCTCCCGAGGTTGTTTACTGTGCAGGCACGGTCTTTGGCTATCTTCCCGGGGTTGTTTCCCGAGGTTTGGCTCCCAGCCGATTCTGTTTGTCCTCAAGGTCATCTCTGAGGCTGACTTGGTCCTCCCAAGGTTGACTCTGGGGATGATGTGATGCTTTGGGTTTGTATCTGAAAGTTAAATTGGCTTCCAAGGATTATCTCTAGGGCTGAACTTGATCTCCTGGTTGTTATCGGGGCTTAACTGTACCTCCTGGGTTGCAACCAGGGCTGAATTAATATCCTGGTATTAAGACCAAGGTTAATCTGATGGCCCGATATTGAGTCCGGGTTTGACCGATGGCCCAGTATTGAGACCGGGGCTTAACTGATGGCCCGATATTGAGACCGGGGTTGAATCGGTAGCCCGGTATTGAGACCGGGGTTGAATTGATGGCCCGACGTTGAGATTGGGGTTGAGCTGATGGCCCGATATTGAGACCGGGGTTGAACTGATGGCCCGAAATTAAGATCGGGGTTAAACTGATGGCTAGACATTGAGATCGGGCTTGAACTGATGGCCTGATGTTGAGATCGGGGTTGAACTAATGGCCCGACATTGAGACCGGGGTTGAACTTATGGCCCGGTATTGAGACCGGGGTTGAACTGATGGCCCGACATTGAGACCGGAGATGTGGTTGTCCCGGTATTGGTGACCGGGGTTGAGTTGGCGATTTTGCCTTCCTGTAGGATTAGTATCAGGATTGCAAAAATTTCGAGTGTCTACAGATGCCCCTCTTTATCATGTTTATGCAATGCAATGGAATGAACATAATAAAGATTTACTAAACACTTAAAATATGACAGGATATTAGTGATGCAAATCGCAATGCAATGAATGTTAAAATATTTTTGCAAATCGCATTTTGCACTTCACAAATCGTATATCGCATCGCAAATCGCATCGTAAATCACTTACCCTAACCGGTCATGAATGATGCCTGTGTTGGGGCTGATCTCCACGGTTGACTTTCATCAGTGCTGCTGATGTCTATGGTGGTGTTAATTCCAACGGTTTGATTTCCATCGGTGTTGCCGATGCTTGTTTGATGAGGATAAACTAAGATGTTTTCTACATTTTTGCTGTGGATGACGTCCTTTATGATAGCCTTTGTTGTTACCTTGGTTTTTAGACCAATGGTTTCCCCAATCTGTCGATACTATCTGGGGGCAGATTTTCTCTTGGCTGATGCCGTTGTACATTTCTGAAGGTTCCTCTGTTGGGGATATATCTCTTTTGCCGAGTTACCTTAGTGGGTGCTTTCGATGCCTATCCTGATGATAACTTACACCGGTAGTTTACAACAGTGCCGACCCTGATGGTAGGGACAATGGTTAATCATTGGACTGTCCCGATGCCTACTCGAACTATAGCAGGCTTTTTCATCGAGTTTGTGTATTTAATGTGTATGAATTTTTAATTCTACTGGGTATGTATGACTAACTTTTTAATAGAGATGTGCGCTGATGTAGCGCTTGTTGCACATGTGCAGACCAAACATGATATGGTGATCTTAATTTGTCCTAGGTTGATGCATATTCTTAATTAACTTGATGTAGAACCATACCTTATTTTTTCTGAGGTGAATGGATTTTGATAGGCTTATTAGCTCTAACTCCTATATGACTTCTTTTGGCATGGCAGATTCAGATGTTCCCCCTTCATATGTCGTCTTTGGTGGGGATCCCGTTGAGGCTGCTATTTCTGAATCTAGATCTGGCGTTGGTACATCTACCGGTTCAGACACTGATGGCTTTACTAGGAGATATCCTGATATCTTCACTGAAGTAGTGTTCAACGGCTTACATCACTGGTTCCTTCTCTGATGCTACGCTGGATTGTCGCCAACGGTTTGTTCATTGAGTATGAAAAGGGGAAAGCTCTTTACTTGTGACTTTGCTAGGCTAGATACTGGCTTAGCTGATGACTTGGGTGATGCTGACGTCCTGGAGGATGTAGCCCGTTCCTTCATTGCCCAGAGCTAAAATGCAGTGCAGAGGCCTTGACTTGTGAGGACTTGGCACAAGTTGACATGTTTAATGATGTATATTTCATTTGCTAGACCTTTTGTCATCGGGCCTCTGTTTTTTCCGAGTTAAGGACTCTCTTGGGAATTTTTACCTTCTTTTGGAGGGACAAGCTTATGTCGCCTTGATTTCTTTCGGGAATTCTCCCTTTTCTTTTGATGAAGAGCCTGGTCTCGTCGTAGATCCTTTCTATTTCTTGGAATTGGCAATGCCCCAACCCTTTCGTAGGTTGTTACTGAGGTTTATAGAAGAAACTCACTTTGTTGACCACATCTGGAGTGAGCAATATCCTGGACATTAGACAAATAAAAAAATGTGCCCAAAATCTAGATGGTTCGGGCCGTCGGGATTAGTATGATCTTGTGTGAGGTCTAGGCCTATCTGGATTTCTTTGATGTTTTTGGAGGTTCCTATGTTGATAGTGGTGGTTTGGTCGAGGTTTGGTTTGGGTTTGTCTTTGACCCATTCTTTGATCTCCTCGAGCACCTCATAGTCATTTTCCTCCTCTTGATCAATATCTATCAAGTCGAAGTTCAGTTCTACATCAAAGTTATAGGCACTGTGACAGGTTGGCATCTCATCAGCAGTGACAAACAAATACATTTCTAGAGTCCTAAAAACAAAATGCTTTCACTTTAACATATGCAACCGCTTAAACATACAAAGCATTTGGCAAAGCATGACAAACGTTACTGCTATAGCTGTGCAATCAAAAGTAAGCAGTAAATGAAAGCATATTATAGGGCAAACGAACTCTCTGCCCTTTTATCCTTTTTAACTGAGGTAAGGTATGCTGCTCCAGTTATCTAGGGTTAGATCCCCCTGAACAAGGAGAATCGAGGAATTGTGCTCGTCTGCCTCGTCTCGGATAATGACTGAGACATCCCTTACAATAAGGCCGGGGTTTTTCTTTGCACTGCCCCTTTTTCCCTTTTTGAGGCTAGGAATTTGAATCTGATCCTCATCTTCATTGTCTGGAATCTCATCAATCATACCCTCGTAGTTTATGATGACACGCATGTTAGCAAATGGGTCTTGTCCTACGTATAGGATCTTTTCTTTTCCCTTTTTTCTATCCCCCTCAGGCTTTGGGGTCTTTCTTTCACCTACTGGTATGATTGGAGGAAACAACATAGCTGATACCACAGTAGGGATCTTCCTCATTGGCTTTATGAAACCAACATTAGTGAAATTTGGCAGCAGTATGGTGGAAGCATGAGCTTTAGGGTGCTTATGTGGATTCCGACAGCTTGACCCAGATGAATAACCGAATCCGGCTCTCCCTGTCTGGCTCGGGATTTGGACTGGACTTCTGATACCTTGCTGATTCTTTCCTAATCCTTTCCCAGGTTGGAAACCCAAAGATACCATATCTTGGCCCACTGTCATCACTTCAGGGTAGATCTTAGGCTTCAGGGCTGGTGCTCCGATAGGTAGATACTTAGTATCACTTACCTTCAGGGCTTGAAAACTTGCAGGTTCAATCCCTGCATCCAGGCTGATTACCTGTATATTTTCCTGTATGCAGATAGGGTATTTCGGTTCGCCATTGACTATGATTACCGGTATATTTTCCTGTATGCAGATAGGGTATCACTTCATGCTCATGAGACCGGTAGTGATCCCTCGTGGGAATGGGACTGATCTTCGGTGTGGGAGGACTTGCATTAGATGGGTTAGTCTTGTTTATCAGCTGCCTGGTAATTTGATGTTGGTATACGACCAGTTTGGCTAACTGTTCAATTTGTTTCTTGATAGACTTAATCTCTTGTTCTATCAGGAATCGCCTTTCCGAGACTTCCCAACAGTCTGGGTTGTTGTTGCTGGATGGAGTTCATTCCCCCATATAACGGAGGTACTTGGATCCTTCTCCATTTCCTGTTCTGATCATATTGACATTTTCCTCTTTGTGTTGAGGGAGGGGATTATCTTATACATGTGGTTGCTCCAGTTTGGTTACCACAATCTCTCCATTATCAATCAAGTCTTGGATTTTGTGCTTGAGAGACCAACAGTCTTGTGTGTCGTGGCCCGGAGATTCTGAATGGTAGGCACACTTCTTGCTTTGGTCAAAATTCCGTCCACCAGTATTGGTTGGTGGAAGGAGTTGTACAATCTTCTTCTGTGCGGTCAACAGTTTCAACACATTCTCGAGTGAATCCCCTAATGGGGTGAATGTTCTCCTACGTTTGGCCTCCATAGTCCTCTAAAATGGAGGGTTTGAAGGCTGTGCAAGAGATTGAAAAGGGGTATAATTCTTCATTTGAATGGGCATATTGCTTGAATCACCCCTTGGATTCTGTCCTTGCAATACTAAGGACACTTCTTCATCTTTCTTCTTATCTGCTCTTCGGGGATTACTCCCGTAATTCCCGGACTGGATATGTTCGGCAACGGCTTCCAAGGCAGTCAGGTCCTTTATCTTTCAAGACTTCAAACCCATTTCGGCCATTTCACCGTGCTTGATCATCTCATAGAATGGTTTTCCTATGCCTGCTAGGACCCTCTCGTAATATGGAGCTTCTTGAATATCGATGAAGGTCATGACTATCTCAGTCTCATTCATAGGTGGAAGGACTTGTGCTGCAACTCATCTCCATCATTGAGCATATTCTCTAAATGACTTAGAACTTTGTTTCTTGATTTTGGTTATCTAGTATCTGTCTGAAGCCAGCTGAGACTGGAAACTGTATTGACTAAGGAAGGCATGGGCCAACTCTTCCCAACTGTGAATTTTGGAGTTGTCTAGACGGGCGTACCAGGCTCTAGCCTCTCCGGTCAAACTCTTCTAAAATAACTACATTCAGAGTTTCTTGTCCTCTGCATAGGATCCGAGTTCTCCAATGAATACCTTTAAATTAGTGTAGGGGTCTCCCAATCCATCGTATTTCTCAAAATCAGGAGTTCTAAATTTTTCGGGACAACGAACCCCAGGGAAAATGCAGAGGTCTGAATAATTGACACCCCCAAATGCCCAAGTCCCTTTGATGGACCGGAAAGTTTCTTCCATCTGCTGCACTTTCTTCAGAATTTTACTAGTTCCTTATTTTTTATTGAGGGTGGTGATTTCAGGGGTTTTGTTGGTTGTCCTGGTTTTGTGGTCCAGGAATCTGAGTATCTGCCTTTTCGGTCTCTTGATTGCCACCACTACCACCAGGTGTTCCCGGTTCTGTGTGAGCTTGGGCTTGCTTCCCTTTAAGATCTTTGCTTTGCCCTCTCAAGAAATTGGCCAATTCGGCTATCTAATTCTTTAGTTCTTCAAACTCTTTCCTAGAGATAGGGATGGATTCTGGCTGAGCACTAGAAGTCATGTCCGTGGATGGACTATGTTCTTTCTTAGACTTAGATCTAGTGATAGGACCAATTTTTCACCTACAACAAAACGTAAGTGTGTCAATTTCTTGAGGTAGATAGGGATAGGATGTATGCCATGATGTGTTTTTGTGGTTTTTTAATCTTATCCTGCAAAACAGAGGTCAGTTGTTTTGATGACAAGATGACAAGATGTATTATAACAGGGAATGTAAATTTTTATTATGATATTTACATTGTGCTCCTTTACATTTGGAATTAAAAACTTGACATTATATTGAAAGAGGAAGGCATGAAGAAGCTTCCCATCGGATTTGGTTAATCAGAGGCTGGCCTATCTTAGGCTACTTCACGGCTTTTTGGCATGAATGTCCCCATATCATCGCAATCTACTAGAGGGAAAATTAATTCGATCTTTCAACTGGAGCAAATCTGGGTGGTGCATTTTCATGAGCCCTAGAGACTTAGCCGTCCACAGAGACATTACTTATCACCGACTGGTTTACCTCCCGGAGGAGGAATCACAACATACATTCACATACATCACATCTCACCGTTATGCATATGATGACATTGGTGCGAAGCACTAAAAAAGAAGGAAAGCATTCATTCACATTCATTCAACGTAACGATGCAGCATTCACGCATTCATTCAATGTAAAGACGCAGCATTCACACATTCATTTAATGTAAAGACGCAGCATTCACACATACACAGATATGAATGGGAAATGTTTGAAGAGATTTGAATGCAGCTTAAGCCCTCTACTGTCCCAGTAGAGTCTCTACCTGTCGACGTCAGAAAAAAATCCAAGGGTCGGGTCACAACCCGGATCTTTTTCTCTTCCTATGTTATATCTACCCTTACTCTTTTTATTTGTGAAAAAGGTTTTGAAGGCTTTTTTCAGAAAAAGGCCAACATGTATCATGTCGACGATTTGAACATTTTATAGAGTCGCTAGTTGGTAGATTTGATATGGTTGTACCAACTCAACCGAGTTTTGTTTGAAAAGAGGCCCAATTGCTGGACACTGTCGAAACTTGATCTTTGAAATCGAAGTTTTGAGTTCGGGGGCTTGGTTAAGTGTGGGGAAGGTGTTAGGCACTCCACGACTCCCGTGTAAACATGGTACCACATCTTTTCAATATTTCCCTTTTAAATCTTCAAACTGTGTGTGAATGCTTAAAGAAATTGGGCCTATGTTTGATTTAAAGCATGTCTATGCATCGTTGAACCTATATACGAAGGGTTTGATTTGATTTTTGCAAAAAAAATTTGATTTGATTTGCAAAAGTGTTTGATTTTATTTGCAAAAGCTTCTCTTTTCGATAAGATTATTGAAATGATGTTTTGGAAGAAGGTTTTCAAACCCTTACGCTAACATAGGAATTGAAGCATATCGATACTTAAGTTTCATCTTTTCAGCCTTAAGGCTCAATTTGAATGGTAATTGTCAGGCTGCGAAGCATCCTCGACCACAACATATATACAAGTGTCGGGCTCATGGGCATGATAGCCATGGGAGGGACTCTGACACAACAAAACATATTTTCACTATGTTGAGACCGTAAATTCGGATAACTGTTTTAAGGTCTTTTGTATGTACATTTTTTACAGAAAAACTGGCAGGGTACATTTTTAAGGTGGAGTTTGTCCATCGTGAGAATCAGATTCTGATAAGTTTGATCATAAATCCCACGATTACTAGGCTCACATAGGTAGGCCGATAAACCTGCACAGCTCAAATTTGTACAGAAATATATCTAAATATTGCCAGAACCAAGGATTCATCAGTAAATCCTGGCTCGCACATGGTCGAAGATTCTCGTTCCCACTAAATAGCGATCTAAGGGCCGCGAGGTAGCTTTTATAACTGAAACTAGAAAAAAATGCTAGATTTAAATAAATCTCAGCCATTCTAGTCTCCCGGTTTGGTCTGGACCTATTTTGAACCATTTGAACGCTAGAGTTGGCGAGTTTTAAATAAATCTAGTTCGCCCGCAGAAATGTCAATGCCGATTCGTATAAATGAATATTTAAAGTAATCATGTAATAAAAAATGACTAAAGCAATATATATATATATATATATATATATATATATATATATATATACGGTCAGTCTCTCTAGCGAACCATAGAAAGCGAACTAAAAACGAACCGGCTATAGCGACAGTTTTTTTCCGTCGCTATAGCATAAAAAACTGGTTTTCTATGTTATAGCGATGAAAAACACCGTCGCTATAGCCGGTTCGCTTTTAGTTCGCTCCCTATGGTTCACTGGGGAGACGGACCCTATATATATATATATAATTATATATATGAAAGCTGTAAAGGGCGATGGGTTTTCACACCAGTGCCCGAACTGAAATTGAAATATATATATATATATATATATATATATATATATAAGCTGTATAAAAGCCATAGAATGACCCAGGCTGAACAGAAATGAAATATATATAAAAATAGTAAAAAGGGTGATGGGTTTTCACATCTGTGTCCGGACTAAAAATATAAATATATATAGAAACGTAGTCAACCAAGACTGGGAAGATAACCCAGTATGCTGAATGGTGCAAAAGTAGTAAAAATGCCACAGAATGATCCAAGGAGAAAAGAAATGTAAATATATATATATATAGACAGAAAAATAGTAAAGCAAGATTGGGAAGATAACCCAGTGTGGTGAATGTTGCTTATATATGTATATATATATATATATATATATAAAAGAAGTAAGAAGGCTAAATATATACAGCTAAATATATACAAAAAAAGCCAAACTCGGACTGGGAAGATAACCCAGTCCGACGAAGTTGCTTAATACGAAGATGCAAGTATATAAAAGCTGCTGGAAGCGACGGATCGTCAGTCCGAGTTGTAAAAATGCCAAAAAATATGTTTAGGTACTAAAATGTACTAAAAGTTAACAAAAATGGCCACGGATATGAGTTCCGGGCATATTTAGAAAACAAAACTTGATATGCAAGTGTATAAAAGTGCAAAGAAGTAATAATAACTTTCTGATAGTAAAAATACTCACAATGGACTGCTACACGGGCTTTTTCCCAAATCGTAGGCTTTAAACATCCAAATCTACTAGTTATTTTTTGATATGTGGTAGTATGTGAGTATATCTACGTGTTAAAGTGAAAAATTTTGGGTTTGGAAGACAAAAAAAATAGCTGAAAAACCAAATGGGAAAGTGTTCAAAGCGTTTTTAAATTCTTGAAATGAGCTGGGGGTCATATCATATATATAAACCCAGGAGCCTCCACTCTACCTGCTGCTACCGCAGGTAAAGTTGCGGCTCCACGTGGCAGGGCCCACGTGGCAGGTCCTGTTGCATCGAAGTACGTGCACTCCGAGCAATGTGATGTCAGGTTTAAAACTTTCTAACTTTTGATCGGAGTGTCCGTTTAAGGCGTGCTATACCTTTCCAAAAAGCCCTCGCCGAGAGTGTCACAATGACATGGAATAAAACATTTTATGGGTCTAAGAAGACGAGTTCATAACAAGGTCTTTGATTCCCCGCAGTCTGTCCGTTGAGCTATTTTGCACTATTTGCACTCGGGATCACCGTTATGGTTCTTCCTGACCTTCGTGGCATCAATTCGACTTGAGTTTGATCTAATCGGCATCAAGTTGGTAGAATGTCCATGTTGCCCCTCCCGGGGTTGTTTACTATGCAGGCACGGTCTTCGGCTAGCTTCCCGGGGTTGTTTCCCGAGGTTTGGCTCCCAGCCAATTCTGTTTGTCCCCAGGGTCATCTCCGAGGATGACTTGGTCCTCCAAAGGTTGACTCTGGGGATGATGTGATGCTTCGTGTTTATCTCTGAAGGTTGAATTGACCTCCTAGGGTTATTACTGGGCCTGAACTGGATCTCCTAGTTGTGATCGGGGCTTAACTGTACCTCCCGGGTTGCGACCAGGGCTGAATTGATATCCCGGTATTAAGATTGGGGTTGATCTGATGGCCCAGTATTGAGTCCGGGGTTGACCTGATGGCCCGGTATTGAGATCGGGGTTAAACTGATGGCCCGGTATTGAGACTGGGGTTGAACTGATGTTTCGGTATTGAGATTGGGGTTGAACTGATGGCCCAACATTGAGATCGGGATTGAACTGTTGGCACAGTATTGAGACAGGGGTTGAACTGATGGCCCGACATTGAGACGAGGGTTGAACTGATAGTCAGGCATTGAGACTGGGGTTGAACTGATGGCCCGGTATTGAGACCGGGGTTGAACTGATGGCCCAACATTGAGATCGAGGTTGAACTGATGGCCCAGTATTGAGATCGGGGTTGAACTGATGGCCCGACATTTAGACCGGGGATGTGGTTGTCCCGGTATTAGTGATCAGGGTTGAGTTGACATCCCGATAATGGTGATCGGGGTTGAGTTGACGGTTTTACCCTCATGCAGGGTTAGTACCAGGAATGCTAAAATTTTGAGTGTCTACAGTTGTAACCCCTTAAGGGGAAGATTTCTATTTTTTTATGTTTTTGCATTTATTATGGGTAGTTGGTTATGTGATATTTGTATAGTGAACACCAAATCCCGTGGAAATAAAGTACCCATATTTGGTGGTGTCACAACAAGCCTACATTGTACCCTCCCCATTACTAGTTCTTGTTATTCACAAGCTGCATGCTATTCTTGGGAGATTAATTACTAACGATAAAATTGAAAACTGCATTTCTATTATGTTGAAGTTCGTAGCTCAAATTTTAGGGCAAGTTTGGAGTCACTCAATTTGGATTACCTTGAGATATCAATTTTTGAGTTTAATATTGTGCAGAGTATAGAGGGTTATATAGCTTAGTGGAGTAAGCATTTGGAGTTTGCCGTGAAATATCTATTTGAGGCTGAATACAAACTTTGTAACGATATCTTTGAAATAATGGGATTAGATGTGTGGAGGGGCTGTTTTGCTAAGATAGCTGCCCAAGTAGGTATTCTCGCTTTCCTTCAATTTGGCAAAATAATTATAGAGAGTAAGAAGGATCCTATAAAGCTATTGAAGCTGTTAGACATTTTTGCATCTTTGAATAAGATAAGGTTGGATTTCAACTAACTTTTTGGTGGTGAAGCGTGTGCTGAAATTCAAAATCTTACTAGAGATCTTATCAAGAGGGTGATTGAACGAGCTTGTGAAATATTTGGGGAACTCTCAGTTCAGGTGGAATTGCAGAGGCAAAGTCCACCTCCTACAGATGGTAGTGTTCCGAGACTGGTGAGTTTCATCACTGATTACTATTATATTGGTGTGGACTTGATTTGGGGATAGGGATAGGGTTTGGGTTATTGATGGAGAAGATGCAGTGAGTTGGAGGTTTGGGTATATTTTAATTTTTTTTTATTTCTTAAACATGTTTTACCAAAATTACCCCTTCAAAATTTGGATTACAAGCACAACCAGTGAATTTTGACATGTTAATTGTATGGAGGGTGCATTTTGTTTAGCAAAAAAGAAGTTTAAGGTGCACTTAGATACGTTTTAAATATTAGGGTGCAAATCTCAACAATGCTACAAACTTTGGCGTGCAAATTATCTTTTAGTCTTATATGAAAAATATCAAAACATATCCAAATATATGTATTTTCTTGAAATCAACATAATATTGTTCCTTATGAAAATATATTTTTCCTGGAATTTTTGAAATTCATTTACTATTTTTAAATATTCCAAATCAGTCGGATCTTGCTACATTTATCATAAATTGAAAATTTGTCCAAAACATATGAATTTTTTAGAGAATGTTCCTGTTATATATATATGTATTTCGAGTAAAACGTTTATAATTTTTGGAGTTACATGATAAGTTGGTTTTATACCAACGAATTGATATCCGTTATAGCTTGTTTCTTGCTTACTTCAAGTTATTTTAGTATCATTTTACCTGGTTTTGTGTTATTTTGTGCATGATTGGAATTGAGGAGAAACCAGGAAGTAAAGGGCAAAAATGCATATTTTTGTAGAAAGTGGACCCCCGTTGGGGAGTGCATCTCCAGGCCAAAACCCCCGCTGGGGCGGGGGTGCAATTGAGCAAGCTAAAAAGTGGCATGCCACCGGGGCGGGCGTACCAATGGTTAAAATACCGCCGGGGCGGGCATACGGCAGAGAAAACTATCAGTTTCCTGTTTAGAATGGGATTGTGCAGAAAACAAGGGTTGATTTATGTTGCATCTGGGACAGTATAAAAGGATAATTATAAGGCTGCTATACATATAATTAGACAGATCAAGAAGCTCTAAGTCAAGTATTGATCTAGCACGGAGGATTGAAGCATCAATTAGACACGAAGAAAGCAATATCGGAGTGGAGAGCTGTGATACAATTATAGTGTCTACTTTCTCTCTATCTTTTTATCTTGTAATAGAATGTTTCTTACGATGTGGATTATTGGATTTTACTTATCTATGATGAACTAATTTCCTTTTTAAGCCTATGACGGATCTTATTATGTAATGGAAGATTAATTATTCTTAAAGTCAGTTTATAGATGTTATTCTTAGATTATTTGCTATGAGTGTGCTTAATCTATATAATTGTCTGATCAACAATTATCTGTTATCCCTTATGAACTTGATAAAGAACATATAGGATTAGAACTAGCCATAGTGACATATGTTCGTGATTTCTGCGTAGATGGAATTTATGATTCGTGTTTAGGATAGAGATGCCTTTACGCCATATGCAATCTGATAGAGAACTTGATAGTAAACTCTCTTTAATTGTAATTCACATAGAGATATAGTGAATTAGTAAATTAGGGTGTCATGCTTAAATCTATCATCTGTGGATGTGAGTGAGTATGGATATTATGCATCGAGAGGTAATTTTATCTGCATTAGTGTTCTTGATTAATAATCTGGGGTAATTAAAATAAACTGGAGAAAATGATATTATCTAAAGTGAAATAATAATTGAAGTTGTAGGCTTAATTCTCTCAAACTTGTGAAAATCTTGATTTAGTGTTGCGATTGGTTTAAGTAATGATTTAGTTATTTAAAAAAACATCTTTTAATTGTTAGTTTGATAAAGTTGAGATATTATGAAGTTGGTACTTGTTTGATTAAATAGAAATTACTGTCTCTATGGGATCGATATCTGATTTATCATTATATTACTTGTTGACCACAAACACTTGCGTGTTGCGCGTAGAAAATACACAACAAGTTTTTGGCGCCAATACTTGGGACAGTAATTACGTTTATTACTTACAATATCGATTTAAGTAGATCAGTTTTAATTAAACAGATATATATATATATATATATATATATATTTGTTTTTTTTGGGTATTTCAGGTACTTTCGAGTAGTGCATGCAAACTAGATTGAAGAAGCCAGAGTTGTTGCCCATGGAGGACTACATCAACAAACGGTTTCGGAGACTAACTAAGTGGATTGCAAAGAAGCGAGAGGAATTTGAAGCACCCAGAACAAACATGGCTGAACAGGACGACAAACCACTAAGGGAGTATGCTATACTGAAGATTTCAGAAATTCACTTGAGTATAGCCAGGCCAGCGATCAACGCAAATAATTTTGAGATTAAGCCTGGGACAATACAGATAGTGCAGAATATTTGTCAGTTTGGGGGTCTTCCTAATGATGATCCGAATGA
Source organism: Panax stipuleanatus (assembly GCA_020205555.1). Lineage (NCBI taxonomy): Eukaryota > Viridiplantae > Streptophyta > Magnoliopsida > Apiales > Araliaceae > Panax > Panax stipuleanatus. Next base: position 119,063,366 of record CM035120.1, read on the forward strand.
CCATATCTTCACTTTCATAGAAATCTGCAGCACTTTCAAGTGCAACGGGGTGTCGGACGATGCAATCAAGTTAAGGTTATTTCATTTCTCGCTCAAGGACAAGGCGAAGGCTTGGCTACATTCTGAACCACCGGGTCAATCACTACATGGAATGATCTAGCACATAAATTTTTGGCCAAGTTCTTCCCACCATCGAAGACACATAAGATGAGGATGGATATATCTTTGTTTGCACAGTACCAAGGGGAACCACTTTATGAAGCATGGGAAAGATACAATGAGCTATTGAGAAAATGTCCACATCACGGATTCCCACCTTGGATGCAAATGAGTAATTTTTACAATGGGGTATCAAGTCAGATACGGACTAGCAATGACGCAGCTTCAGGTCGAGCTTTTTTGACTAGGAAATTTGAGGACGGATGGGCATTGATAGACACGATGGCTTCAAATGGTTATCAATGGCCGACTGAAATATTGATTCAGCCCACAATAGCAGTTGTTCTGGAAGTGGATACTTCGACAACCATATTGGCACAACTGGCAGCATTACAAAAGAGTATGGACACTTTGCAAAGGGGAAACGTGCAGCAAGTAGCAGTCATATGTGAAATGTGTGCAGGAGAACACCCGACAGAACATTGTGCAATTAACCCAGCTTCAGTTCAGTATGTGGCTAATTATAATATGTTAGCCAACACATACCAGAATACATACAATCAAAGGAATAGGAACCATCCGAACTTCTCATGGAGAAACACCCAGACTTAGAACCAGCAGCAGGCTCCACGACAAGCATACCTTTTTGGTTTTCAGAATCAGCAGCAACAGGCAGCACCATAGTAGGAGGAAAAGCTTCGTTGGGAAGAGGCTATAGCCAGAGTCAGAACAGAAAATGAAGTGGGGAGGAGAGCTCAAGCAGCGGAGACGAAGGCTCTAGCGATGGACATGAAGAATCTAGGAATTCAAATGGGACAAATAGCAAGTGCAATAAATAGTCGACCCCAAGGAGCTTTGCCAAGTGACACATAGAAGAATCCAAAGGGAGGACATGAGCAATGTCAAGTTGTTACACTCCGAAGTGGGAAACAGTTAGCTGAGGAGGAGTTGGAGAAGCCAGCAACCAAAGTGCAAGTCAATCCTAATAAGGAATAGACAGTGGAAAGGGAAGCATGAGAAAAACCTGCGAAAGAAGCACAAGTAAATACACCGATAGTCTATCCTCCACCTCCACAAAGGCTCCACAAACAAAAATTACAGCAACAGTTCACAAAATTCTTGGAAGTGTTCAAGAAGCTACATATAAGCATACCTTTTGTAGAGGCATTAGAGCAGATGCCCAGTTATGCCAAGTTTATGAAGGATATTCTGTCAAAGAAAAAGAAACTAGAGGACTTCAAAACTGTAGCACTAACTGAGGAATGCAGTGCAATTCTGCAAAAGAAGCTCCCACCGAAGTTGAAGGATCCGGGTAGTTTCACCATTTTATGCACTATAGGGAGTTTGGCCTTAAATAAATGCCTATGTGATTTAGGTGCCAGTATAAACCTCATGCCATTATCAGTTTATACTCGGCTAGGGTTAGGGGTGAGCATGATACGGTTTGGTGTGGTTTGAAGACCAAACCGCACACGAAACTGCTTAGGTGACGTTTGACAAATTTAAAACCACACATATGAAACCACTTGTGATTGGTGCGGTGCTGTTTCATTTGGTGCGGTTTCGGTTTTAAAACCAATTGAAACAATAAAATTTATGCAATTGAAATTAACAATTTAGCATCACACAATATTAAAATTGTAAAAGAGATACAAAGGCATCATAGTTATTATCTCTTGTTCTACTGGTGATTGCTTAATTTCAATAACTTTAATTCTTTTAACCAGAAAAGATATTGAATCCAAATATAATTATATATATATATATATATATATATACAATTTATGAAGTATATATACATATATAAGCTCAAGCATTGTGTAGTCCAATAATTTTCTATAATTAAGGGATAATTGTATGAGATTTGTATGGTGATGGTGATCATGTAGATCGATAGCATCCAAATTCAAAATTAGTAGCTTAATTTTCATGGGAGGTTCATTACACAAGGTGAAATGAAACATCTCTCCTGTAATAGTATTGTATAATTAATTATTTTTCATTGTGCGGTTTGGTTTCGGTTTTATGCGTGCGATTTTGGCTAGTAGCCAAACCAAAATTGTAAATTTGGTTTGTCAACCCACCTAAAACCGCCACATACGCTGGAACTGTTGGTACTGTTTTAATTGGTGCGGTTTGTGCAGTTTTTGGTGTGGTTTCGGTTCTAAATTGGTTCCTTGCTCAGCCCTAGCTAGGGTTACCAGCACCTAAACCTACCAACATCTCCCTATAGTTGACAGACAGATCAGTAACTTATCCACAGGGAATTGTCGAGGACAACTTGGTAAAAGTGGACAAATTACTCTTTCCAGCGGACTTCATCATCCTCAACTATGAAGAAGATAAGGATATTCCAATAATCTTTGGGAGACCATTCTTGGCGACTGGCAGGACTCTCATTGAAGTTCAGAAAGGAGAATTGACCATGAGGGTGCTAGGCCAACAAGTCACATTCAACGTATTCAAGGCCATGAATTTTCCCAAGGAAGATGAGGAGTGTTACTAGGTGGATATGATTGATACAGTGGTGGATGATGAGCAACTTCGAATACTGAATACCAACCCACTAGAATTAGCTTTGATGGAAGATTGTGATGAGGGGGATGCCGAAATAATAGAGTATCTACAGCTGTTAGAGGCTCATCCGAGAGCAAATAGATTCACACTACTAGTTGAGCCTTTGGAAATAACAGGAGCTTCATCAGAAATGATGAAGCCATCTCTCCAGGAACCACCTAAACTTGAACTAAAACCTCTACCTAACCACCTCAGGTATGCGTATTTAGGCAATTTATCTACTTTATATGTTATTATTGCATCTGCACTTAACCAAATGCAGGAAAGTAAGTTGTTAAGAGTGCTAAGAGAATATAAATCAGCTATTGGCTAGACAATCGCCGACATTAAAGGAATCAGCCCAGCATTCTGTATGCACAAGATCCTGATGGAGAAGGATAGCAAGCCAACAGTAGAGCAACAGAGGCGGCTCAACCCTATAATGAAAGAGGTTGTAAAGAAAGAAAACATGAAATGGTTAGATGCGAGAATCATCTACCCAATTTCAGACAGTGCTTGGGTGAGCCCGGTCCAATTGTACCGAAAAAAGGTGGTATGATAGTGATGAAGAACGAGAATAATGAACTGATATCGATAAGGAAAGTGACCAGTTGGAGGGTCTACATGGACTATAGAAGACTGAATAAGGCAACTAGAAAGGATCATTTCCCCTTGCAGTTCATTGATCAGATGTTGGACAGACTAGCTGGCCACGAGTGCTACTGCTTGTTAGATGGATACTCCGGGTATAACCAAATTGTCATTGTCGACGTTGGTTTAAAAAATCCGCGGGTCGGATCACAACCCAGATCTTTTAATCTATTTTCCTAAGTTCTCTCTACCCTCACTCTTTTTATTTAGGAAAAAGGTTTTGAAGGGTTTTTAGAAGAAAGGCAACATGTATCATGTCGACGACTGAACGTTTTACAAAGTCGCCAGTTAGTAGATTTGAATTGGTTGTACCAACTCAACCGATTTTTGTTTGAAAGAGGCCAACTTACTGGACACTGTCGAAACTTGATATTTGAAAATAAAGTTTTGAGCTCGGGCTCTTGGTTAAGTGTGGGGAAGGTGTTAGGCACCCCATGACTCCCGTGTAAACACGGTACCGCATCTTTTCAATATTTCCCTTTAAAACTGAAATACGTGAGTGAATGCTATTTGAAAATCGGGTCTATTGATTTGATGGATTGAAAGTAGTGCTTTGGTTCGTTGTACGGAGGGTTTGATTTGATTTGAAAATCTGTCTATGATTTGATTTGCAAAAGCATTTAATTTTGTTTTTCTTTGAAAAGCTTTTCTTTTGATTTATTTGAAAATGATGTTTTGAAAACTGGTTTATCAAACCCTTACGATGCCATACGAATTGAAGCATGTTGATACTTCCAATTTTATCTTTATAGCCTTAAGGCTGCATATGAATGGTGATTTGTCGGGCTGTGAAGCATCCTAGACTACAGAATATACAAGTGTCGGTCTCCTTACGGGTATGAAAACCATCGGAGGGACGCTGACATGACAATCAATATTTTTTCATTATCTTGAGACCTTAAATCCGGATAATCGTTTTACGGTCTGTTTACATGTACATTTCTAAAAAAAACTGGCAGGGTACATTTGTAAATCAAAGTTTGTCCATCGTGGGAATCAGATTCCGATCGTTTTGATCGTGAATCCCACGATTCTTAGGCTCACATATGAGTAGCCAAAACCTGCACATTTCAAATTTGTACAGAAATAGATAAATATGACAAAATTGCCAGGACTGAGGATTCAATCAGTAAATCCCGGTCCGTACGGCCAAAGCATCTCGTTCCCACTAGATAGCTATCTAAGGGACGCAAGGTTGCTTTTGAAGCTGAAACTCGAAAGAAAGCTAGATTTAAAAAAATCTCAGCCATTCTAGCTTCCCGGTTTAGTCTGGAGGTTTTGAACCATTTGTAAACTAGAACTGACGATATTTGAATAAATCTAGTCCGCCTGCAGATATATCAGTGACAATTCATATAAATGAATATTTACAGCAGCAGTTGAATAGAAAGCGAGTAAAGCAATATATATATAAATATATATAAAAGCTGTAAAGGGCGATGGGTTTTCACGCCGGTGCTCGGACTTGAATTGATATATATATATATATATATATATATATATATATATATACCATTTAATAGCGGATAAAAAGTTTAAACTTAAAATAATTTTTGAAACTTAAAAAAGATGACTGGTGATTCGGTAAAGTAATCTCTTTCTTTATTTATAAACATTTGGAAAAGGATTACATTAATTTGGAAATGTTTACTAAGGGAGGCCGAAACCATAAGGACTTCGACCTTCTTCCAACTAAAGAGAAGGTATAGAGAAGGGGGAGAGAAGGAGGAGAGACCTCTGAGAGGTTTGTTAAAACAAAACCTAAGGAAACTCTAACACTTGAGTTCCTTTAAATAGAACTAAAGTTACCGGTTTATATTTATCGAAGTAACTTTTACATTTACATAAAGTTAAAAGTAAAAACATTTAACTAAAGTAAGAAACATTTAACTTAAGTTAAAAACATTTAACTTAGGTTAAAAGTAAATTACTTTTACATTTACTAAAGGCAAAGTAAAAATATTTAACTAAAGTTAAAAACATTTAACAAAAGTTAAAGTATTTACATTTACTTTTACATAAGTAAATTACTTTTACTAAAGTAAAGTTATCCTTTACTTTTGACTTTGTCGGATGCATTGATTGTATCTGATGATGACTGGAGCATCCGATGACTGTAGGACCTCGGGGGGCCAGCATCGTCTGATTGACTGTTGAGGTCCGGCTCCTTTATCGCCGGTGGGTGCTGTAGATCTTCTTCTCAGAGAGATCACCATCCCCTATTCCTTCGACCCAAAAAAAAATCCAGGGATTCAATCCTTTTTCCGCCCAAAAATTATGTTTAATTTTAAGAAAGGAGAAAAAAAATCACCGAATTTTTTGTCACCGACTGTTGATTTCAAAAAATTTTATGTAATTTTTTTTTATAAAAACTAATCAGACTTTGTCTGATATAGTGGATCACATGGCTGACTCTTGACTAACTGATGAACTCAATCTAAATAGTCTACTTCATTTTAACTTGTTCAAACCTAATCTCTAGATCTGTTAACATTCCACTTAAAGACAGACCAAAGTCTCTTAAGTGCATACCCTTCTTACCTTAAGCAGACGCATACCCTTGGATCTAGTGATTCCCTTTTTACCTTAACTGCTCACACTCTAGAGACTTACAACGGCTCGACGGGACCTATGGCGATCCGGGGTGTTCTACGGTAAGATCTTAGGTAACTTAAACTAGGTGCCCTAAGGACGAAGCAACAGAAGTCTAAAGAAGAAGTAAAAACAAGGTTTAAACTCAGACCTCTGTGTTTGACCGGAGAACAAACAGTGACACCAAGAGACAATACCGCATGGCTCTGATACCATTTAACAGCGGACGAAAAGTTTAAATAAAAATTTAAACTTAAAACAATTTTTGAAACTTAAAGAAGATGACCAATGATTCGGTAAAGTAATCTCTTTCTTTATTGATAAACATTTGGGAAAGGATTACATTAATCTGGAAATGTTTACTAAGGGATGCCGAAACCATAAGGGCCTCGACCTTCTTCTAACTAGAGAGAAGGTAGAGAGAAGGGGGAGAGAAGGAGGAGAGACCTCAAAGAGGTTTGTCAAAACAAAACCTAAGAAAACTCTAACACTTGAGTTCCTTTAAATAGAACTAAAGTTACCGATTTATATTTACCGAAGTAACTTTTACATTTACTTAAAGTTAAAAGTAAAAACATTTAACTAAAGTAAGAAACATTTAACTTAAGTTAAAAACATTTAACTTAGGTTAAAAGTAAATTACTTTTATATTTACCAAAGGCAAAGTAAAAATATTTAACTAAAGTGAAAAATATTTAACATAAGTAAATTACTTTTACTTTTACATAAGTAAATTATTTTTACTAAAGTAAAGTTGTCCTTTACTTTTGACTTTGTCGGATGCATTGATTGCATCTGATGATGACTGGAGCATCCGATAACTGTAGGACCCTGGGGGGCCAGCGTCGTCTGATTGACTGTTGAGGTCCGGCTCCTTTCTCGCCGGTGGGTGCTGTTGATCTTCTTCTCAGAGAGATCACCATCCCCTATTGCTTCTGACTTTGTCGGATGCATTGATTGCACCTGATGATGACTGGAGCATCTGATGACTGTGGGACCCTAGGGGGCCAGCATCGTCTGATTGACTGTTAAGGTACGGCTCCTTTCTCACCAGTGGGTCCTGTTGATCCTTTCACCCTCTTGGTATCAGAGCCATGTGTTGTTTGTTTACTAAGTGTTGATCTTAATCTGCTTAATCAAAGTCATTTTTGAAAATCAAAAATTTTCTTTTGATTCTTTGTTCAAGAAATCACCTAAGCTCTTTCTGTAGAACACCGTGTTCGCCCCGGTCTTTTGCCCTTTGTAAGTCTTAGTGTGGAGCAGTGTCGGGTGTTTGACCTAGGACATAGGTATGTGTCTACTTAAGGAAAGAAGGGTATGTATGGAAGAACATAGAATTATTAAAAAATTTAATTTTTAAAAAATAAGTAGATTATTCAGGTCCAGTTCTTTAGTTAGTAATAGATCAGCTCTGCCTCTGGTTCCAGATATAGTCAACCAGGAAGAACATAGTAAAACATTAATCAAACTCTTAGTAGTTAGAACATACCTAGTGTGTCTCCTAAAGAGATTTATCAGTCAACCTTTATTGATAATTTTAAATCTGATTATAATGTTAAAATAGTTGAACGTGTCTATGTGATCAACAAAGAATATGAAAATTGTAACCTTCTTTCTTCTGATGTTATTAACAAACATAGAAAGAAAGGTTATAATTTTATTCATATTGGTTTAGTTCAGGTCGTAGTCAAGCCTTTATCTATTAAAGGAATAAACTCAAGCATCTTTTTATGTCTTAGAGATGCACGATACCTTAACTATGCTCCTAACATTATTGATATCATGGAATCGAGTTTGCATGATGGACCTATCCATTTCAAATGCTTTCCCGATCTCCCTTTGAGTTTAGGCGATGCTAACTTATTAACAGCATTAACTCTGAATATTAAGACTGCAGGTGAGATAACTCGTATGATTGAGGGTTCACAACCTATAGCCTTAATTTACAGAATTTATTATAAAGTTATGAAAACCAATTTAAACATTCATGCTCTTAATAAAAGCCCAAAAGATCACACTGTTTTAATTCAAAGTAGTACTAGTAATGCTAATATCCAAACTCCAAGGACTATTCTTTAGAAGGATATTACGCTGCCTAGTCAGTGGATTTTACCTCAAGAAATTCCACAAAAACCAATTATTAATAATTTATTGAATTTAGAAAATATTAAACAATTTTCTAATGGTACTGTCAGAGTTAGTTTTGAACGTACCAGAAGACCTTTGATAATAGAAGAATTTACTAATTCCTCAGTCCCTTCGGTTATTTCCAGAAGAGATACTGAAGTCTTAAGTGATTTTTCTATTCTTGGCATTAAAATGAAAGGAGTTTTAAACCAGGGTCAAACCAGTCATCCTTGTTATAGTCCTATTAATCTAGTAGAAGATGAACAAGATATTTCTTCTACTACTTCTGTAGGACCGACCCCTTCGAATTTTGAGGCCCATATTAATCATCAGTTAAGAGTAATTACTAAAGCATTTAAATTTGATTGGAACAATCTGGTTGCAGATTTTAATTCCATATCTAATAAAGATAAAAGGTATGCTTTTTGTAATAAGTACGATAAGCATGACAGAGATAAAATAGTTAATAAATAGAAAATATTTATTAAGATTAATCAAGAGAACCTTACATTTTATGATTGGTATGAAAATTATCATTCACAATGTAAAGTTCTTACTAAAAGTCAGCGGACAAAAGATGATAAATCTAAAATTTTAGCAAGTCATCCTCCTTTAGAAACTGTCCTTCTACATGTTAAAAATACTTCAGTTGTTGCCAGCCCATTTAAAGTTGCTGATGGAAAAACTGATGAAAAGAAAATTATTGAACAAAATAATTTTACTAATCAATATTTGGCTACAATTGGTAAACAGTTAGATAAAATTTAAGAAAAATTTGATCATTCTATGGTTAAAAATCTTGATAAAAAAATTGATCAACCTTTATTAACTCTCCTAGAAAAAAGAGAAGGAATGGGATTGCCTAATAAGGATTATGATTTAGTTAAAACTATAGATAAGCTACTTAAAAAGATTGGTTCAAGTTCTGGTGAAGCGAGTGGAACTGTTGCTATCATCGATCAGGTTGAAGATTCTGATGATGAAAGCATTAGTCAAACAGATGCTAAATCTGAAACTGCTTCTATCCCAGATCTTAATGAACAGTTAAACAAGTTAGCCTTTAATTATGCTAGTATTACAAAAAATTGGTACTCTAGACCCACTCCTCCTGAGCTTCAGTATGAGAAAAAGAATGTAGATAATCAATATTCTGTCTCTTCTAATAAAATTTATGAATAGAATATTGATGGTCTTAGTGAACACCAAATACTTACTAAAATGAATCATTTATCTATGGTTGCCACTAGTTATAATACAGCTTTCAGCAGTTTGACACAACCTGAAATAGTTGAAATATTAACTAATGGTTTCACTAGTGTTCTTCGTTCTTGGTGGGAAAAACACCTTGATGAAGATGTTGGTTTTGGTATTCCAGATGGTATTAACACATTAATTTTTACTATAATAAAACATTGTATTGGAACCCCTAGTAATATCACTGAAAGAATTTATGATAAGTTAAGTAATCTCACTTGTCCCACTCTAAGTGATTTTAGGTGGTACAAAGATGTTTTTATTTCCCGTGTCATGATGCGTAGTGATAGTAACAAACCTTTCTAGAAAGAGAAATTTGTTAATGGTCTTTCTAATTTGTTTGCTCACAAAGTTAGAGAAGAACTTAGCAAAACTCTTGGATATATTGATTATGATAACCTGACTTATGGTGACCTAATTAGCTATATCCAAAAGATTGATTTAAAAATGTGTATTGATTTCAAAATTGCTAAACAAGCTAGTAAAGACAAGAAAAAGGCTAAGTATGAGCTTGGCACGTTTTGCGAACAATATGGTTTACCTCCTGTTGCTCCCTCTAGAAGAAAGCATTGAAAGAAACAAATTAAAAAACGTAAAACTGGTAAGTATCATAAGAAACGGTCTAGTCAGTCAGAAAATTAAGACAATTATTATGAAAAACCCAAGTCACGAAAGAAATCACATAGTAAAAAATCTACTTCTAAAACCCAGGATAAGAGTAAAATTACTTGTTATAATTGTGGTAAAAAGGGTCATTACAAGAGTGAGTGTAAAATTAAACAGAAATTGAGTCAGTTAAATATTTCTGTCGAAGACACTGATAAGATATTAGAATTAATAAGGATAGAGAATGATGTTGATAGTAATAATTATTCTGATATTCCTTATTCCTCTGGTAATGATGAAGATAATCAAACTCCTAGTGAAGAAAACGAAGTCACTTTTTGTAATGATAATTGCAGGTCTGATTGCTGTAAAACTATTAATGTTCTTAGCAAAGAAGACCAAGAGAGCTCTTTGTTAATTGAGTTAATTAGTAAAATTACTGACGAAGAGTTAGAACTGCAGTACATGAAACAGTTAAAGGAATTATTCTCTAAGAACAATTCTAGTAAGAATAAGGTCTTTAAGGGTAAAGATAAGCCTATCATTAGCCTTAATAAAACTCTTGAAAGATTTAAAACCTCGAATAGAGACGTCACCCTTCCGGAGTTAAACCAAGAAGTCAATAAACTTAAGAAGGAAATTTCGGGTCTTAAGATTGAGATTTCTGAGTTACTCAAAGAAATGGTTACTTTGGCGACTAAAAGTTCAAAGCTTCACACATCTGATTCGTCAAAAAATGATGAAGAAGATGAATCTTCTAATGTCAAAGAAGATGAGTCAATTCTTATGGTTCAAGGTAGTTCATTAAAAAGGTTAAAAGATATTACCATTCAAAAATGGTATATTATTATCCGACTAGTTATTGATGGAACTTTTGCAATTCAACTTCCTGCTCTGGTTGACACTGGTGCGGATCTTAATTGCATTCAAGAAGGTTTGATACCTACTAAGTTCTATAAAAAAAACTAGTGAACGATTGAATTATGTTAATGGTAGTATGATGGAAATAAAATATAAACTTCCTAAGGTTCATATTTGCCAAGATAATATGTGTTTTAAAACTTTTTATGTTTTAATTCGCAACTTGACAGATAAGATTATTTTAGGACGTCCGTTTATATATTTATTATATCCATTTACTATTAGTAATAATGGTTTAACAACTGAGCATTTAGGTCAAAAGGTTGTTTTTGAATTCATTACTCAACCTAGAGAAAGGGATTTAAAATTTATTCAAGATGAATCTATTTCAAAATCACTTAATCTGTTAAGCTATAAAATTTCTCAGTTAAAGTTCTTAAAACAAGAGATTAAATATAAACAAGTGGAAGATCTTATTCTTCTTGATAAGGTTTAAGATAAGATTGAAGAACTTCGGGTGTTTATGACTAAAAACTTATGTGCTGATTCTCCTAATGCTTTTTGGCATAGAAGAAAGCACGTGGTTAGGTTACCATATGCTAAGGAATTTAAGGAACACCTAATTCCTACTAAGGCTAGACCTATTCAAATGAGTCATCAGTAAATGGAGCTTTGCAAGCAAGAAATTAACAATCTACTTGCAAAAGGTTTAATAAAACATAGTAAATCGCCTTGGTCTTGTCCAGCTTTCTATATTAATAATGAAGCTGAGAAAGAAAGAGGTGTTCCCAGGCTAGTTATTAATTACAAGCCCCTTAATAAGGTCTTAGAATGGATTAGATATCCTTTACCTAACAAAGAAGATCTCCTAAGTAGGCTTAGTAATGCTACAATTTTTAGTAAATTCGACCTCAAGTCAGGGTTTTGGCAAGTTAGTATTCATCGTAGCGATAGGTATAAAACTGCTTTTACCACTCCCTTTGGTCATTATGAATGGGTTGTTCAAGCTTTTGGTCTTAAGAATGCCCCCAGTGAATTCCAAAATATTCTAATGAAATTTTAAATCCTTTCAGTTATTTCATCATTGTTTACATTGATGATATTTTAGTTTTTTCCAAGTTAATCGACGAATATTTCAAACATTTGAATTCGTTCTTCAAGGCTATCAAAGTAAATGGTTTGGTTTTGTCCCCTACAAAATGTAGTTTGTTCCAAACAAAAGTTAAATTTCTAGGTCATGATATTCATCATGGTCTAGTCCGTCCTATTAAACGAGTTATTTAATTCACTGATACATTCCCAGATAAAATCATTGACAAAACTTAACTTCAGCGATTTTTAGGATCTCTGAATTATGCTGGTAAATTCCATCAAAACCCTAGAAAGATCTGTAAACCTTTATTTCTTCGTTTACAAAAAAATTCTCCTCCTTAGACGGATGAACATACTTCCATCATCCAACAAGTTAAAAAATATGTTAAGGTTTTGCCTTGCCTTGGCATTTCTAATGAATTTGGGTTTAAAATTGTTGAAACTGATGCATCTGAAATTGGTTTTGGTGGCATTCTGAAGCAGAAATTAACCCCTGCTTCCCCTGAATAAATTGTTTGGTTTCACTCTGGTGCGTGGAATCAGGCTCAACTTAATTATAGTACAATTAAAAAAGAAATTTTAGCTTTTGTTTTATGTATTAGTAAATTTCAAAACGATTTATTAAATGAAAGATTTTTGGTTCGAATTGACTGCAAGTCAGCTAAATATATTTTAGAAAAAGATGTTAAAAACATTGCTGCTAAGCACATTTTTGCCCGATGGCAATCTCTTTTAAGCATTTTTGATTTCGATATTGAATATATTAAAGGAAGTCAAAATTCTGTTCCTGATTTTCTTACTAGAGAATTCATTAATTCAGGTACTCAAGACAAATGAGTGTGAGAGGTGGGAACAATGTTGTTCGGCCCTCTTCTGGCCCAAGTCAAAGGCCCAGTGGAGCCGTAATCCCTCATCCAGTTATCCCAGTAACTCCTGTTGATGTAGCTAATAGGTTTACTGTTCTTGGTAATGTTCCAAAGCCTTACAATACGGTTTTGGCCCAGTCACCTAGGCCCGTTGATCCCTTTGCTTCGTCTTCTTCTAGTAACCCTAACCCTGGTCAACATACACCTTCTCAGTATGTCCCCATTTTTTCAGTCAATCTATTTTATATAGAATCTCATATGAAATCTGTTGACGATCCAGTTAAATTGGCAGCCCAGTTCTTCCCAACTTGTTGGCACTTTCTTCCTCTTGCTCCTTATAAATCCCTCGTGTATTATAAGGATATTCTTCTCCAAACACAGTCAATCCATGTTAAACCCATTTTTGATAGAAATGATAATTCTAAAATCATCTATCATTCTCTATATATTAAATAGATTACTTCCATGTCTGACTAGGGTAATCATCCGTCCGATCTTCGTAAGTTAGATAATCACAATAGCCAGTTTTGCTATTATGATTATATGGAAGCTTGGAACAGAGTCTTCTTGTTCCAAACTCCCTCTTTCAGTCATTCGCGGTTCGTCCAATTTGACCATAAATTCAAAAGTCAAATTCCTCATTGGTTTACTCTATGGTGGGAAAGATTTAGTCTCACTTATAGTGTCTTGCCCATTGAGCTCCAGTCAGTTCTTAACCTTTTTTCCTATAGAAGTCATTGCATTCCTAAAAATGAATGTATTCCAGTTCTTCTTCAGTTTGTAAGTAAATATAAGGTTCCATGGATCCTTAAATGGAATTATGGTTTTATTCTCCTATTACTGAAGTTAATCTTGAGTCAGTCAAGGATAAATCAGTTATCACTTGCTATCATATTAGTCAATTGACTTATGTGACTCGTGAGTTTTATATTAAATGGTGGGATAAATTTGATATTTATCGCATTATTGGTCAAGTTCAGAATAAATTTCCAGTAAATCCTACCCCTATTAAATCTGCTCCTCCCAAGGATTCTTCCTCTAGTAAATCAAAAAAATCTTCTCAGACAAAATTAGATTTTGCAAATATTAATCATTGTTCTAACGCTGAGTTAAAACAGTTAGCTCGGCTCATTCAAAAATGAGTTGATAAGCTCAGTGAGGATACTGTTCCCTCAATTTGCTCATCATCTTCGTCAAAATCCAGCCAAGAAGTTTCTAGTCCTGATGATCCATATGGCAGCATTGGCCTCTAAGATGCTCAGGATCTTTTTGCCTTGGATGCCTACAGTTACATAAGTTTTCAAGCGACAGACAGACACTATTTCTTTCAAAAATTCAACCTCTACATGTGCTTCTTTTTCAAAAGTAGCCGAAAGATAAAGTAAAGTCGGTTTGTATTTTAGCTGAGTCATGTTTTCTTTGTCGGCCATCTGGTCGTCTTAGTCAAAAGTTATGTTTTCTTTGAGGCTTACTTGGTCCTTCCAGGTTTGTCTCTGGAGATGATGTGACGCTTCGGGGTTGTCTCTGAAAATTGATTTGACCTCTTGGGATGTTAGCGGGGCTGACCTATACCTCTTGGGTTGTGACCGAGGCTGACCTGTACCTCCCGAGTTATGACCAGGCCTGACCTGTACCTCCCGAATTATGCCCAGGGCTGAATTGTACCTCTTGGGTTGCGACCAGGGCTGACCTATACCTTTCAGGATGTGACCTGGGCTGACCTGTACCTCCTAGGTTATAACCGGGGCTGACCTATAACTCTCGGGATGTGACCGGGGCTGACCTGGCATCCCGGTATTGAGACCGGGGTTGAACTGGCATCCCGTTATTAAGATCGGGGTTGAACTGGCATCCCGATATTGAGACTGCGATTGAACTAGCCTCTCGGTATTAAGACTGGGGTTAAATTGGGATCCCAGTATTGAGATCGGGGTTGAACTGGCATCCCGGTATTGAGACCGTGGTTGTATTGACATTTTAATATTAAGACCGGGGTTGAACTGGCATCCCGATACTGAGACCGGGGTTGAACTGGCATCTCGATATTGAGACCGAGGTTAAACTGGCATCCCGGTATTGAGATCGAGGTTGAATTGGCATCCCGGTATTAAGACCAGGGTTAAACTGGCATCCCGGTATTGAGATCGAGGTTGAACTGGCATCCCAGTATTGAGACCGGGGTTGAGTTAACATCCTGGTATTGAGACCAGGGTTGAGTTGACTGTTTTTCCCTCCTGCAGGGTTAGTAACAGGAATGCCAAATTTTGAGTGTCTACAACAAGACTGAAGAAAATTTTGACTGTCTACAGATGCCCTTCTTTATCCTGTTCATGCAATGCAGTGGAATGAACAAGATAAAGATTACTAGACACTAGAAATGAAAATGCAAAGGTAATGCAATGCATATCTTGATATATGATGAATGTTAGATACCTTCGAGGGGAATAGGGCTATCACTGAATGCTCACGTCATCACCTGCTGGGGATAACGTTATCCTGGATAGCCCTTGGTATTGGTAAGGTACCACTGGTAGATTATCAGTGTTAGGTTATCACAGATTGTTCTCGTCACTTTCTGCTAGGATGACGTTATCCGTGATATCTCTTGATGCTACCTTGGTTTAAGACCAATGGTTTCCCATGCCTGTCAATACTCTCCATAGGGCATATTTTCCTTTAGCTGATGCAGTTGTACATTCCCAAAGGCTCCTCTGCTGGGGATATATCTCTGTTGTCGAGTTACCTTAGTGGGTGCTTTCGATGCCTATCCTAAGGATAATTTACACCTGTAGTTTGCAACAGGAGGTTGAATAACCAATCCTTCTTTGTGTTGTTTCGAAGGATTTGTATAACAAATTCCATCATCTATTCTAGGTGGGGATAGAGTAATATACTATTTCCACCATCGGATCATTCCCGATGCTTTGCTGGAGTATCTGCCAATGACTAAGCTGTTAAGAAATCTGAACCTCGTTGAAGTGGCCTTCAACGGCTGATAGTGTTACCGGACCATTTTCGATGCTTCGCTGGGGTTGTGCCAACGGCTGATAGTGTCAGTCAATTTGACATTCGCCAAAGTTACCTTCACCGGCTGAATGTCACCGGACCATTTTCGATGCTTCGCTGGGATTGTGCCAACAGCTGATAGTGTCAGTCAGTCTAACCTTTGCTGAAGTAGCCTTCAACAGCTAAATGTCACCGAACCACTTTCGATGCTTCGCTAGGATTGTGCCAATGGCTAATAGTGTCAGTCAATCTGACCTTCGCTGAAGTAGCCTTCAACTGCTAAATGTTACCGGATCGCTTCATATGCTTCATTGGGGTTGTGCCAACGACTGATAGTGTCAGTCAGTCTGACCGTCGCTGAAGTAGCCTTCAACGACTAAATGTTATCGGACCGCTTTCGATGCTTCGCTGGGGTTGTGCCAACTGCTGATAGTGTCAGTTAGTCTGACCTTCGCTGACGTTGCCTTTAATGGCTGAATGTCACCGGTCTGTACCCGATGCTTCGATAGGGTTGAGCCAATGACTGAGATGTCATCGGTCTGTACCCGATGCTTCATTGGGATTTAGCCAACGGCTGAGATGTCACCGGTCTGTATATGATGCTCTGACAGTGGCAATTCTTGGTAGTTTTGTGCAAATGTTCAGTAGTTTTACAGGGGCTAATCCTCCTTTGTATCGCCCTGACATTCACGATGGCCGAGATTTTGTGTCTTAGAAGGAGCTAGAGCGGGTTAATGGCCTGGATGCAGATAATATGGATCTCTTTTGATAGCATCCCTAGCTATATCTTTTAATAGGCCACTGTTTGGCCATTGGGCGGCTGTGCCCCATTTCCCTATACTTTTTATTTTGGATTGTACAAGTAAACAGAGATGATGCTTACAGTAGATAGTTTATTGTAGATATGCATGATATTTCCTATCTATTGTATCATGTTTATAATTGTCATTATGTATATATTATGTCATGGATATGCACTTAGACAGATGAGTTCAGATTTGACCCCTGGATGGTCTTGTGATACGGTGATACAGATGTCGTCATCGACGGTTAGCCGTATCGAGCATTTACCACCATCAGTGGTAGCATCGTCGCTGAGGTCGTGGTATGATAGTCTGCCTTTCCCTGCCAGAGGGGCAGTGGATCGGATGTTGGGGTATTCATTGGCCTTTGTGGACTTCCAAGTTCCATATAGATTCATATATGGCATTCTATCCTATTGGATACCTGAGCGGCAGGTTTTTCACTTCGGGCGGCATGAGTTTACACTAACTTTGGAGGAGTACGAGCGACTTACAGGTTTTGCTTTGGACTTGCCTTGCGCTCACACCGCCATTAGCGATATGAGGAGACCATTTATGTAGATGTCGGGTCTACGCCATAGAGTAGTCATGGATGAGATCATTTCAGGATATGTGATCTCTATTAACTTTTTGATCTATCATTTTGACAGACTGGATAGCTATGATCGACATGCTGGTGATTTTATTATCTCGACAGAGGAGTGGCATTCGGCCTGCATAGACGTCTTGTTGATGTACGTCATGGCTTACTTATACATGCCACTATACTTGGACCACTTAGATGTTGGGTTGATGGTCGTGGTTCGTGCCCTTAGACAGGGTAGCACCGTCCTGCCGATGATACTGCCCGAGACATTGAGGTCAACTACCTATTGCAATACCCATCTAGAGGGGTATTTTAGAGGTAGTTCTGTCTTGTTGTATGTATGGTTCATGACCCATTTGCGCCCAATTGGCTTCTTCAAACATCAAGGATATTGCTTCACCCACGAGATAGCTATGTCCTACACCTTTTAGCCAGCGGAGTGTTCAGATGCAGCGACATGGTCAGCTTTTCTGTCAGATATTTAGCATCTTTTTTCGATTTTGCCATGCTCAGGGCTAGTCTCCCTTGTAGCTTCATTACCCATTATCTGGCATAGACTACTTTCCCCTGGCGGGATTGAGATGGGTGACCACTTACCATCCATTGGCAGTTATGGGTTAGTTTGATCAGTTTTAGAGCCTACACCAGTTTGAGGGTGCTATTGATCAGCGGATGTCAGCTTCTTCTATGTCGTCAGCCGACTTGATCCGGATTTATGAGTGTCGAACTCATAGGGAGAGGGCTAATTTCTTTACTAGCCATCCGGATTGCTCTCCGGAGGATCCTGATTCTCCTACGGAGGACGATTTATTCATGGGTCTGACAGTAGCGTTGGTTAGTGACCCGCCTATCAATCCTACCGGGACAGATCTAGCTATGGCAGATTCATTAGCTAGGATAACTTTCGAGAGAGATCAGGCTAGGGCGGTGATGCTGATAGCCTTGTCCAACAGAGATATAGCCTTTTCTAATAGAGATGAGGCTCGAGCCACTCGAGATACGGCATTGGTCGAGAGAGATAAGGCTCGATCTTCTTGAGATGCTGCTTTTGTTGAGATCGAGGAGACTTTGATTGCCACGGATGCTACTTTTGTAGAGAGGGATGAGGCCATAGCTTCCCGGGATCTCCACATTGATTACAGTACTACTCTCTGATCATATACTCATGGCCTGGTTGCCGATATGAGTGCCTATATTGATGATCACAGTGCCACTATGTAGATAGTTGTGGATGCTTTGGCTCGTAAAGAGGCTGAAGGTATTACGCTTGCAACGGCTCCTCCATCTTCAGAGAGAGACGCCATGTTGGCGTTGCTATCCCACTTGTCCATGGGTTCATAGACTAGCTTTATTTTTCCTACACATACTAGATCAGCCATTTTTATCATATACAGAACACAGTGTATATATCAAACAGTATTATATATCAGAGAAATATAGTTTGATTCACTTCCCGGTTGGATATGTATTATCACTACTGAGTGATTACCACTTCTTTTATCACTTGTTGTTGTTGAAGTATTACGAGCTTCTCCTTGATGGATTGACAATGAGATGTCGAATAATATCTCAGACGGGCCTATTGATCAGAGAGGCTTGATAAGATTTATGTTTCGGTGTCTTGGGACTGGTTTTTATTGGTTTTTGTATTTTCTTGAATGTCAAACTGCACCATGAATGGATGCCTACGTACTCTCGGGTGTAGGGAGATCAGGTCATTCGTAGTTTAGTTTTTGTGTATAAGGTTTAAGAAATGTCTCTTTTGAGTTTGGTTTGATGAGTTTTTGAGTTTTTTGTTTGGTTTAACCGCACCAGGAATGGCTGCCTTCGTACTCCCGGGTTGAGGGAGATCAGGTTATTCGTAGTTTAATTTTTTTTATTGAAAATCGGACTGATTTGATTGATTCGCAGGACCAAGACGCTGGAATGCATGTGTCTCAGACATAGTACCTTTTCACAGTGTCTGAATTGATGAGTTGGGGAAATTCGCTTCTGTCCATTTCTTGTAATCTGATAGCTCCTCCTATCAACACTTCCTTGCCAATGAAAGAGCCTTCCCAATTAGGGGTAAACTTTCCTTTGGCTTTTTCTTTATTGGCCAAAACTTTCTTTAGCACTAAGTCATTTATTTTGAATTGCCGGATTCGAACTTTCTTGTTATATGATCTAGCAATCCTTTGCTGATATAACTGCCCGTGGAAAATGGCTGTAGCACTCTTTTCATCTATCAGGGATAGCTGGTGGTACCGCTCTCGCAACCACTGGTCTTCATCCATCTGAGCGTCTATTAATATTCTCAAGGACTCCATCTCTACTTCTATGGGAAGGACTGCTTCCATGCCATAGACCAATGAATAGGGGTTAGCCCTAGTAGAGGTACGCATTGACGTCCTGTATGCTAATAGGGTTAGAGGTAACAGATCAAGCCATCCTTTGTGATTGGCAGACATTTTCTGCATGATTATTTTGATGTTCTTGTTGGCCGCTTCGACAGAACCATTCATCTTAGGCCGATAGATGACGGAATTGAGATGCTTGATGTGGAACTTGCTGCATAAGTCTTTCATCATCTGATTGTTTAAGTTCTTGGCGTTGTCTGAGAAGATCACCTCCAGTTGTCCATATGGACAGACAACATTATTTCTAATGAAACGGATGATTACCTCCTGGGTGACCTTATGAAAAGAGGCCGCTTCAGCCCACTTGATGAAATAATCAATCATAGTGAAGATGAAGCGATAACCTTTACTGGCTTTGGGTTTTACTAAACAGATCACATCCATTCCACACATGGAGAAAGGCTATAACGAACTCATATTGTGCAGCACATTTGGAGGAGTGTGAATAGCGTTTCCATGGATTTAGCATTGATAGCATCTCCTGATGTGATCATCACAGTCGGCTTTGAGAGAGATCCAGTAATGCCCTGTTCTCAATATTTTCTTGGACAGCAAATGACCGCTCATGTGTGGACCAAAGACTCCACTGTGGATTCATCCATTAATCTTTGGGCTTGCTCTTTATTGAGACATCTTAAAAGGCCTATTCTAGCATCCCTTTTATAGAGTGCGTCTCCGCTTATATAGAACCTCATATCCATCTTGTGAATCCGCTTTCGTTCATCTTGGCTTGCCCCAATGGGTGTAGATCTATCGAGGAGATATTCCTTGATGTCTTGATACCAAGGTTATTTGATAGGAGGTAATTCCTTTGATACTTCTCCAACGTATATCCCGTATGTCGGTCTATTGGTTTTTGAATTTGATGTCGAGACTTCCCCTCCTATCGGATATGTTGATCATGGAAGACAACGTCACCAAGGCGTCCGCAAAGTCGTTCCTTCCTTGAGTGATGTGGATGAAGGTTATCTCTTCACAATCCATGGATATGTTGATGACCTGCCGGTGATAGGGCAACAAATGCAGTTCTTTAGTGTGATATGCCCCAGTGGTTTGTCTGATAACCAACTCAGAATCTCCAAAGACTAATAGACGTTTAACACCCATGGATTGGGCTATTTCCAACCCCATTATGCAGCCTTCATACTCAGCTGTGTTGTTGGTGTTGACAAACTGTAGCTTGGTAGCCACAAGATATTGCTCTCATGTACCAGAGATGAGGACTGCCCCAGCTCTGGCACCTTCCATGTTCACCGCTCCATCAAAATACATTCACCAAGGTTGGACTGTATTCTCTTGTCGGATTTGCTGAATTGTCATGATCCCATCATCCGGGAAATAAGTATCCAGAGGTTCGAACCCTCTTGATGGTGCTTCGGCTAGTTGATTTGCAATGCCTTGACCTTTAATGGACTTCTGAGTCACATAGATAATGTCGAACTGTTGGAGGATCAACTACCATTTGGACAGTCAAAAATTTAACATTGGCTTGTTGAATACGTATTTTAGTGGATCCATGTAGGATATGAGATAGGTCGTGTGCCCCTGCAGATAATGTTGTAGCCTCATGGCGGCCCATGCCAATGCGCAACATGTCTTCTCAATCAGAGTGTACTTATGCTCACCACTGCTGAATCTTTTACTGATGTAGTAGATAGCTCTCTCCTTGCTACTATCATCTTTCTGTCCCAGCATATAGCCCATGGCATTGGCATTGACGGATAGGTACATAAACAGGGGGACTCCATCCCTCGGGGGTACCAAGACAGGGGCTTAGATCAGCTGCTTCTTGATGGCAAGGAAGGCTTTCTGGCAATCTTCATTCCATTTGATGGAGGAATTCTTCCTTAGTAGCCTGAATATGGGTTCATAAGTCGCTATGAGCTGGGAAATGAATCATCTTATGAAATTAATCCTTCCCAGGAACCCGCATATCTCCTTCTCTGTTCGGGGTATGGGCATTTCAGTGATGGCTTTTATCTTGGCAGGATCCAGCTCAATACCTCTATTGCTTACTAGAAATCCCAACAACTTGCCTGATTTGACACCAAAAGTACATTTGGCTGGATTCAGCTTGAGGTTGTACTTACGCAACCTATTGAATAGCTTCCTAAGATGGTCAATGTGATTGGCCTCTTTTCGAGATTTGACGATGATGTCATACACATAGACCTCTATCTCTTTATGCATTATGTCATGAAATAAGGCCATCATGGCTCGCTAATATGTGGCACCGACATTGATAAGGC
The DNA here is from genome assembly GCA_020205555.1 of Panax stipuleanatus. Lineage (NCBI taxonomy): Eukaryota > Viridiplantae > Streptophyta > Magnoliopsida > Apiales > Araliaceae > Panax > Panax stipuleanatus. Next base: position 119,085,173 of record CM035120.1, read on the forward strand.
CAAAGGATAATCGTCTATAACAGAAGGTTCCCCAGGGAGTGATGAAAGCTTTTTTCTCCCTGTCTTCTTCAGCGACCATGATTTGATGGTAACCAGCAAAGAAATCCATAAAAGAATATATGTCGTACTACGCTATGTTGTCTATCAAGATGTGGATAAACGGTACTGGGAAATTATCCTTGAGGCAATCTTTGTTCAAATCCCTGTAATCCACGTATATTGGGACCTTCCCTCCGGGCTTAGGCAAGGGAACTATGTTGGACAGCCACTCTGGGTATGTTGATACCATGATGGTGCCGGCTATGAATTTTTTGACAACCTCTTCTTTGACTTTCAAACTTCATTAAGGTTTCAATCACCTGAGCTTCTGCTTGACTGGCTTGAATCCGTCTTTAATAGGGAGTCGATGGATGACAATGTCAGTAGAAAAACCAATCATGTCTTTATGTGACCATGCAAACACATCCTGGAACTATGTTAAGATTTCAATCAGGTCCGCTTTTTGATCTGTGGTGAGGTCTAGGCCAAACTGGATTTCTTTGAGGCTTTCTGAGGTTCCGATATTGACAGTGGTGGTTTGGTCGAGGTTTGTTTTAGGTTTGTCTTAGACCTATTTTTTGATCTCCTCGGGCACCTCATAGTCATCTTGATCCTCTTGATCAACTTTCATCAAGTCAAAGTTCAATTCTACATCAAAGTTGTAGTCACTATGACAGGTTGGTATCTCATCAGCAAAGAAGAACAAATCCAATCTTAGTGTCCTGAAAAAATAAATGCTTTCTCTTTAATATATGCAACTACTTAAATATACAAAGCATTTAGCAAAGCATGACAAAAGTTATTGCTATAGCTGTGCAATCAAACAAGAGTAAAAGAAACCATGTTACAGGGCAGATGGATACTCTGCCCTTTTACCCTTTTTGAATGAGGCAAGGGGCGCTGCTCCAGTTGTCCAGGGTCAGATCCTCATGAACAGGGAGGATACAAGATTTGTGGCTATCTGCCTCATCTCTGATAACGACTAGCACATCCTTCATATCAGAGCCGGGGTTTTTCTACTAACTGCCTCCCTTCTCTCTCTTGATGCGAGGATTTTGGATCTGATCCTCCTCGTCACTGTCTGGGATATTATTATTTATTCCCTCGTAGTGTATGACGACACGCATGTTAGCAAATGAGTCTCGTCCTTCGTACAGGAACTTTTCCTTTCCCTTTTTTTTCTCCCAACCAAGTTTTGGGGCTTTTCTCTCACCTACCGGTATGATTGGAGGAAACAACATGCCCGACACAACTGCATGAATCTTCCTCATTGGCTTCACGAATCTGGCATTAGTTAGGTTTGGCAATAGTATTGTGGAGGCATGGACCTTTGGATGCTTACGTGGGTTCCGGTGGTTTGACCCGCATGTGTAGCCCAATCCGGCTCTCCCTGACTGGCTTGGGATCTGCACCGGACTCTTGAAACCTTGTTTATTCTTTCCTAACCCTTTCTCCAGAGCGAAAAACCAAATATTCCATCTCCTGGACAACTGTCATCACTTCGGGGGAGACTTTAAGCTTCAAGGCTGGTGCCCCAACTGGTAGGTACTGAGTATCGTTTACCTCCAAGGCTTAAAAACTAGCAGGTTCAATCCCTGCATCCAGACTGATCACTGGCATGTCTCCCTGTATGCAAACAGGGTATTCTGGTTTGGCATTCACTATGACCAGGTTGCCATTGATAATGTACTTGAGCTGTTAATGGAGGGTGGATGGAACTACTCCTGCCACGTGAATCCAAGGCCTTCCCAGCAATAAGTTGTATCTGGTTGTCATGTTGAGTACCTGGAAGGATACATAGAAAGTGTGTGGACCAATCTCCAGTGGAAGCTCAATCTCTCTCACGGCTTCTCAGCGAGTTCCATCAAAAGCCCAAATAACCACATGACTGGTCTTGATTCGGTTTGGATTGGTCTTCATTCTCTCCAAGGTATCATAGGGATAGATGTTTAGAGACAATCCTCCGTCTATTAGCACCCCTCTGATCACATACTCGGATGACATTACTGCTATATAAAGGGACTTGCGATGACCCGTCCCCTCTGCAGGTATATCATCGTCAGTGAAAGATATCACATTGCTGTTAAAGATGTGTTCTATCACATGACAGAATTTCTCGGCATCCATTGTCTTTGGCAGATGGGCTTCTTCCAGTACTTTCACCAGAATGTTACGATGATCCATCGAGGATAAGACCAGATCTAGGATGGACATATGCTTGGGCGCATCCTTCATACTTTGCACCACCTTGATTTTATTGTGTCCCATTTTCCTGAGGAACCGTTCGATTTTCTCTTCAGCTACCTTCCCTTTGGCCTTGATAACTGAATTGATCACCCGATGAGGCAGGTATAATGGATTCTCCTTGGATACAATGGTAATGTTCTTCGAGGTTAAACCTTCATCATTCCCATAGTTCCATGGGACTCTCTTCAGGCTGATTACTAGATACTGGAGTATGAAAGGTAAGATTAAAGGCTCAGGTGCAGCTACCTTCACAGGATTCTGTGTTTCTTGGACCCCTTTCCCTGGCAATACAAAGGGTGCTCCGGCTAGCTCCTTCTCACAGAAGATAACAGCCACTGTTTCCTGATTCCAAGACATAGGAATAAAAAGTGTTTCTTCATCGGGAAGGCCATAATCTTGATTCCCTCTTATCAGTTCACCACTTTCAATCATATTCTGAATTAAGTGACAAAGGCCCCAGCAATCTTTGGTGTCATGACCGGGTGCATTAGAGTGATACTGACAGATTCGGCCAAGCTTAAATTTTTTGGATCGAGGGTTCACTGGGGGTAAAAGATCTGTAACCATCCCCTCATTGATCAACATCTGGAGGATTTCCTTCATCGGCTGGTTTAGGTTAGTGAAATTTCTCTGAAAGGCAAATTCCCTATCAGCTTGAAACTTTTCTTCCTTGGCCACCTTGTCGGCCTAGGGGTCATGCTTATGAAATCGGTAGTGATCCCTCAGAGCGATGGGGCTGATCTATAGTGTAGGAGGACTTGCTTCAGATTGGTTGTATTGGTTTATCAGTTGTCTAGTTACCTGATACTGATATACGACCAGCTCTGCTAACTGTCCAATCTGTTCCTTGATATACTTAATCTCCTATTCTATCAGGAATCGCCTTTCTGATAACTCCTAACTGTTTAGGCTATTGTTACTAGATTGAGTTGGTTCTTCGATGTATCAGAGTTATTTGGATCTTTCTCCATTTTGTGTGCTAATCATGTTGACAGCTTCCTCTTTGTGCTGAGGGAGGGGATTATCCTGTATGTGCGGTTGTTCTGGTTTGGTCACCACGATCTCTCCATTGTCTATAAAGTCTTGGATTTTGTGCTTAACAGACCAGTAATCATATGTATCATGGCCCGGAGATCCGGAATGGTTTGCGCACTTCTTACTCGGGTAAAAATTTTCGTCCACCGGTGTTGGTTGGTGGAAGGAGTTGCACAATCTTTTTCATTGCCATCAACAGTTTTAACATATTTTCGAGTGAATCTCCTAACGGGGTGAACTTTCTTTGATGTCTGGCCTCCAAATTTTTCTGGAATGGCGGGTTTGAAGGTTGTATTGAAGCTTGAACAGGGAATAGTCCCTCTTTTGAATGGGCATCCTGCTTGAATCACCCCTCTGATTCTGTCCTTACAATACTAAGGAAACTTCTTCGTCTTTTTTCTTGTGTGTCCTCCGAGGATTATTCCCATAACTCTCGAATTAAATATGCTCGGCGACGGCTTCCAAGGCGGTAATATCTTTTATCTTCCCAGACTTGAGCCTCATTTCTGCCATTTTGCCGTGTTTGATCATCTCCGAGAATGGTTTTCCTATGCCAGCTAGGACCCTTTCATAATATGGAGCTTCTTGAACATCGATGAATGTCATGACTATCTCAGACTCAGTCATCGGTGGAGTGACTTGTGCCGCCATTCGTCTCCAGCGTTGAGCATATTCTCTTAATGACTCAGTGTTTTATTTCTTGATTTTGGTTATTTGATATCTGTCTGGAGCTAGTTGAGACTAGAAACTGTATTGATTAAGGAATGCATGTGTCAGCTCTTCCCAGCTGTAAATTTTAAAGTTGTCCAGACGGGCATACCAGGCTCTAGCCTCTCCGGTCAGACTTTTCTGGAATAACTGCATTCGGAGTTTCTCGTCCTTTGCATAGGATCTGAGCTCTACAATGAATACTTTTAAATGGGTGTATGGGTCTCCCAATCCATCGTATTTCTCAAAATTAGGGACTCAAAACTTTTCGGGAAAACGAGCCCCAGGGAAAATGCATAAGTCTAAATAATTGACACTGCCAAATGCCTTAGTCCCTTTGATAGACTGGATAGTTTCTTCTATCTGTTGGACTTTCTTTATAATGTCACCAGCTTCCTGTTCTTTGTTAAGGATGGTGATTTCAGGGGTTTTGTTGGTAGTATCCTGGTTCTGTGGTTCAGGAATCTAAGTGTCCTTCTTCCTGGTCTCTTGACTTCCATCGGGTGTACCTGGTTCTGTATGACCCTGTGCTTGTTTCCCATTAAGAGCTTTACTCTGTTCTCTCAAGAAAGTGGCCAATTCGGCTATCTGGTTCTTTAATCCTTCAAACTCTTCCCCAGAGACAAGGGTAGATTCTGGCTATGCACTGGAAGCCATGTCCATAGATAGACTTAGTGCTTTAGACTTAGATCTAGTGATAGGACCAATTTTTCACCTACAACAAACATACGTGTGTTAATTTCCTAAGGTAGATATGGATATGATGCATGCCATTATGTGTTTGTGACGTTTTTTAATCTTATCCTGCAAAATAGAGGTTAGTTGTTTTGATGACAGGATAATATGATAGGATTTACAAGACATGGAATGTACATTATGACATTTACATTGGAATTTGAAAACTTGACATTGAATTGAGAGAGGAAGGCATGAAGAAGCTCCCCTTTAGATTCGGTTAATCAGAGGCTGACCTATCTTAGGCTACTCTCGTGGCTTTTCTGAATGAAGGTCCCCAGATCATCGCAATCTACTAGAGGGGAAATTAATCCAATCTTTCAACTAGAGCGGATCTGAGTGGTGCTTTTTCATGAGCCCCAAAGACTTATTCGCCCTCGAAGACATTACTCTGTCACGACGGATTTGCCTCCTGGTGGAGGAATCACACAATATACATTCACATACATCGCGTCTCACTGTATGCATATGATGACATTGGTGCGAAGCACTAATATAAAGCAGTAAAGCATTCATTCAATGTAAAGACGTAGCATTCACACATTCAATCAATGTAGAGACGCAACATTCACACATACGCAGATATGAAAGGGAACTTTTTGAAAAAATTTGAACGCGGCCTACGCCCTCTACTGTCCCAAGCAGAGTCGCGACCTGTCGACGTTGGGAAAAAATCCTGTTCGAGTTGGACCCGAATCTTTCTTTCTTTTCCTAAGTTTGTTTCTACCCTTATTTTATATTTTTTTATGAAAAGGGTTTTGAAGGGGTTTTTAGGAATAGGCCAATATGTATCATGTCAACGATTTGAACATTTTACAGAGTCGCCAGTTGGTAGATTTGAAATGGTTGAACCAACTCAATCGAATTTTACTTTGAAAGGAGGCCCAATTGCTGGACATTGTCAAAATTGAATCTTGAAACCGAAGTTTTAAGTTCGAGGGCTTAGTTAAGTGTGGGAAAGGTGTTAGGCATCCCACAACTCCCGTGAAAACACGATACTGCATTTTTTTAATATTTCCCTTTTAAATTTATAATGTGTGTGTGAATGCTGGAAGAAATTGGGCCTATGTTTGATTGATTTGAAAGTATGGTCGTGCTTTGTTGAACCTACATACGAAGGGTTTGATTTGATTTGCAAAAGTCTCTTTTTAGACAAGATATTAAAATGATGTTTTGAAAGCAGGTTTTCAAACCCTTACGCACACGTAGGAATTGAAGCATGTTGATACTTCCATCGGAGTGATTCTGATATGATAAATCTTATTTTGACTATGTTGAGACCTTAAACCCGGATAATCGTTTTAAGGTCTTTTGGGAGTTCATTTTTATATAAAAACTGGCAGGGTACATTTGTAAAGTAGAGTTTGTCCATCGTTGGAATCAAATTCTGATCAGTTTGATCATGAATCCCACGATTCCTAAGCTCACAGAGGGAGGCTAATAAACCTGCACAGCTCAAAATATGCATAGAAATGTATATTTACATCTAACCGTCACAAAAGCTAAGGATGTTGGGTTTGTACGAAATCGTGACGCAATCAAATTGCAAAAATCAGCGGAAGCATGGTATATCAGAGTTTAAAAATTTTCTACAAAACCATTACCCGAATCATCCTTTCTGCAAATTATTAATTTTGAAAGATTAAATAAGTAGTTATGGAATCATACCCTTGTAGAACGAAGCTTCTACAGGTACGAGTTCAAGTCCTTGTTCTTCGTGATATCCTTGAATTTTCGGGTTAGATTCCTTCCTTTGATCAACGCTAGCCACCCAAGTGTTTGGTCTCTAGAGGTGATCCACTAAGGAAGATGAATTATCAAGAAGGAGGGTGGTTGGCTTAGTTTTCTATCCTTTATAGAAAAGGAGTACTCTCGAACAATTAGAATTTCATCAACTTATATCTATTATAAGACTCCTCTTATATAAATATTGGTCAACCCTTCTAATCCTATTAGACATGGGATTTCATCTAACTAATTAAACTCCTTTAATTAATTTAGGCTTCCCACCACATTGGGAATAATTAATTAAATTCATTTAATTAATTTGTCTTCTAATCTTATTAGGAATAAATGAGAATACTAATATTAAATTAATTACTAAACTCCTTTAGAAATTAAAATAATAATAATTGTAATAATATTAATATGACTCCTCTTATTAATTTATATTTAATACTTCCAAAATATTAAATAATAAACATTAAGCTATTTAATTTATTCTATCACCATAGATTAAATTAATTACACTTAATGCATTATTACGATTATGCCATTACTTTCTTAAATAATTATTCTTCCTTTTATGGTGTGACCCTTTAGGTTCTCCATATTAAACTGGTTGTGAATAAATTAATTATAATAATTATAATCTTATTTAAATAAATAAATTAAACTAATAATCTATTAAATAAATAATATTTATTCTACAATAGGGATAAGCCTCCCTAACGATCAACGACTTTCCAGATAATATAGATTTCAATATTAATCATAAAAGAACCTGTGAGTTAATAGTTATCGTACAATTCAATCCTTCCACCATACAATGTCCCAATTAAATATAAGACATGGATTTACTGTCAAGTCTCATTTTATTCAATTATATGTATTTCGATTAGAAAATGCACAACTCCAAATAATGCAAATTAGAAACTCCTTTCTAATTTCATTCCACATTGGCCAAGGATTCCTGGGTTGTCATTTAACGAATCACATAGGACATATCTCCTCTTTTACTAGTGGTAGTAGATTCTTTATTGATCATTCATTATCTCCATATGTAATTCATTATACCCAAGCATACCCTTTTATATACCTTAAAGGGCTTTAAAGAATAAGTCAAAGTATAATTCATTACATACAAGATACTATGATGATCTCAAGTCCAAGGATCACTTGTACTACTATCACATTAGGAATTCCTATTGACAGGCGAGTAAAACTCCATTAGGTATTCCATAGCGAGTCACGTTCAGTGAACTTATTCTCCAATAAGCACCTACATACTTGCTTTAGTGTCTCCACACAAATGATCATGAGATCAATCATTCTCATCCAATGAGCAAGCAACATATGTACCAATCTATTCGGATTTACTAATCCCCTTTTTAGTAATCCCACGATTGGGATCTATTTTAGTTTTAAAGCTTTCTAAGAATTTAGATCTCATTTTCATGATCATCATCGTGATTCTAAAAGCATTGCTGAAAACTATGGGTTATTTACATATTATAAAAACAGCACCATGTAGATAATTAAATGCCTTTAATAAATGAATATTTTATTAATAAATAAATATGATTGTTTACAAAGTATGTGCTTTATCATCATACATGATTGGCTTGCATGCACACTACTATCAATCTCCCACTTGCCCTAAAGCCAATCACCATGGTATCTTATACCCATCTTCTCTAAGTGATGATCAAACTACTGTTGTGTTAAAGCTTTAGTAAATGGATCTGCAATGTTATCTTGAGAGTTTATATGCTCCTCTTTCAATGATTTCTTTAATCAAAGTGCCGCAACACATGTTTAGATTCAAGATGAGACCTAGTAACTATTCCAAATTTTGTAATGAACTCTTCATCCGAAACATCAACTTGCAGCTTCACTTACAGTTATATACTTTGTCTTTGTCACTAACCCAACAACTTTTTGCTGTTTGGAACCTTTCCAATTCACTGCACCATCTTTCAAGGTAATGACTTACCCTAAAGTGGATTTGTTATCGTCTTGGTCAGTCTGAAAACTTGAGTCTGTTTAGCACTCTAGTTTAATTCAGACTCATCATGTCATATGATGACATCCTTAGTGTCAGTTAAGTACTTTAAGATGTTTATCACTGTCTCACAGTGATCTTCTCCATAATATGACTGATCAACATCAAGTCTTGTATATTTTATTGCATACATGATAGTAGCTCATGCGATCTCTCTTTTATTGAGGACAATTTTAAAGAGATTCACCCCATGACTCATCAACATGAGACACCTTTTGGAGTTCGCTATGCTAAACGCCTTTAGCATCTAATGAATATACGTTTCCTTGGGTTAAGACGAACATCCTTTTAAATCTTTTAATACAAATTTATATCCCCAATGAGGGATGTTCTACCCAAATCATTCATGGAGGAATGTTTAGACAACTTTATTTTGATCGATTGTAGCATAAGAATTTCATTCCCTATCAGTAATATATCATCAATGTATAGTACAAGGAATGAAGCAGCGCTCCTACTAACCTTCTTGTACACACATAGTTCATCTTCGTTTTTGATAAAATCAAACTCTTTGATTGTCTCATCAAAACAAATGTTCCATCTACGAGAATCTTGCTTCAATCCATGAATGGATTGTTGTAGCTCATATACATGATTTGTTTTAACCATTGAAACAAAAAACCATCTTGCTGTATCATACATATATTCTCCTCTAATAATGTATATTTGAGGAAGAGTGTCTCCACGTCCATTTTGCCAGATTAAGTAATAATAAGCTGCAATCGCAAGTAAAATCCAAATGGACTTGAGCATAGCTTCAAAATCCATTTTAGATTTTATGGTCATCTACCATTTCTCTGAGTCTTTATTACTCATAGTCTGTTCGTAATTCTATGGATCATCATCATTCATGATGTGTACCTCATCGTCATCCTCTATGACGAATCCATACCTCTCAAGTATTTTCGATACTCTTCCAGATTTACGAATAGGGTGTGATACAATAGGTTCTTCCACTTGGTCAAGTGCCTGACTCTGATCCATAGTAATTTGTGGTTCTTGAACTTCTTCAAGATATATCTTACTCCCATTGACCCCTTCATCGATAAACTCCTTTTCCAAGAAGGCAGCATATTTCGCAACAAACACTTTTTGATCAGTTAGATGATAGAAATAATACCCTACAGTTTTTTTAGGGTATCCCACAAATCTACACTTGTCAAATTTAGTCTGTAGCTTATCATGTTCAAACTTTTTGACATAAGATGGACAACCCCAAGTCTTAACATGCTCAAGATTTGGTTTCCTCCCCTTCCACATCTTTTATGGAGTCTTTGGGGAAGATTTGGAAGGTACCTTGTTAAGTAGGTATGCAGCCGTTTCTAGGGCATAACCCCAGAAGGAAATTGGAAGATCAGTAAAACTCATCATGGATCGAACCATGTCCAACAGTGTTCTATTTCTCATTTCAGATACTCCCATTCAACTGTGGTGTACCTGGTGGAGACCATTGTGAAATTATACCATTTTCTTTGAGACAATTGAGAAACTCACCGCTTAATTATTCTCCACCTCGATCTGATCGAAGAATCTTAATACTCTTGCCTGTTTGTTTCTCTATAACACTTTTGAACTCTTCAAACTTTTCAAATGATTCTGATTTGTATTTCATTAAATACACATATCCAAATCTTGAGTGATCATCAGTGAAAGTAATAAAATAAGAATACCCACCCATGCATTTGTTGTCATAGGTCCACAAACGTCTGTGTGAATCAACATTAACAACTCTGTAACTCTTTCTCCTTTTCCATTAAAGGGAGATTTAGTCATTTTACCCATGTGACAAGATTCACAAGTTGGATATGATTCATAATCAAATAGCTCTAAGATCCCATTCTTATGCAACTTGGATAATCTTGTTTCATTGATATGACCGAGTCTACAGTGCCATATAAAGGTATAATTAATATCATCTCTTTTTCTTTTCTTAGTTTGTTCAATTTGAAATATATTTTCTTGCAAGTCAAGTATATAAAGTCAATTTCACAAATTTCCAATACCATATAAAATATCGTCTTTATAAATAGAACAACCATTGTTCTTTATAATAACGTTAAATCCTTCTATATCCAATAGAAATAATGTTTCTAATAATATTCGGAAAAAAATAACATTTATTTAGATAAATGGACTTGCCCGAAGGCATCGCTAAACAATAAGTCCCTACAGCTAATGCAACAACCTTTGCTCCATTCCCCACTCGTAGGATGACCTCATCATTGCTCAGCTTTCTACTTATGACCAGTCCCTGCACAGTATTACATATGTGAGAACCACATCCAGTATCCAATACCCAAGTAGAATTATAACTTTCAGAAAAATTAATTTCAATCATAAACAAACCTTGATTGGAAGTTGAAGCTTCTCTAAGCTTCTTCTCTACTAGAAATTTCTTACAGTTCCTTTTCCAATGTCCCGGCTCGTTGCAATGCAAGCACATTCCATTGCCAGCTGGATTGGGTTTCTTTTGCTCCTTTTCTTTTCACTTTCCCTTAGCCTTCTTGGATTTCTTCTTTTCAGAAGACACCTTGGGTCTCTTCCTTTTATTGGAAGAATCCACCATCAAAACATAGTTCTTCTTGGATGGGAAGTGACCTTCTGCAGTTTTCAGCATGTTAAGCAGCTCAGGCAAGTTGACATCTAGCTTATTCATGTGAAAATTAACCACAAACTGCGAGAAGGTCTCAAGGAGTGACTGCAAGACCAAGTCTTGACTCAATTCCCCATCCATGACTAACCCGAGCTGTCCAACGCGTTTAATCAAATTGATCACCTTTAGGACATGAGTCTCGACGGCAGTGCCCTCGGTCATCCGAGATCGGAAGAGCTCCTTAGATATCTCATATCTAGCAGTCCTACTCTGTTCACCATATAACTTCTTGAGGTGAAGCAGCATAGCAGGAGCATCTATGTTTACGTGCTGATGCTGAAGCTCGTTATTCATGGATGCGAGCATGATGCATTGAGCCACAGATGCATCATCTTGCCACTTATTGAAAGTGGCAATCTCTTCCTCAATAGCTGTTTCCGAAACAGATTCAGGGATAGTTGAATTTAGGGCATAAGAAATCTTTTCAGCAATGAGAACAATTCTCAAATTTCTTAGCCAGTCCTCATAATTTGGTCCGGTAAGCTTATTTGCATCAAGTATGCTTCGTAGTGAGAATAGTGGTTTTGATATTGTTTTTTAAATTATGCATGTGAAAAGACAACATTTTTAGCAAACATTCATTTTATTAATTTTGCATACCAAAATAAATTTAGATCTTTATTTTAAATTGGTATCTCCCACTATATTTTTATCAAACTATATTATCCTCACTTATATAGTTTGGCAATATCTAATTAAAGATTTGCTAGTGAGATTAAGGATCCCATTTCAAAACATATATAACCTTGTGGATAGCACAACAAATGATATATAAATAAATAGGTAGACAACTCTTGTCAATTACATCAACTTGTAACTCCTTTTATTTTGCCTCTTAAATCATAATGGTCAAGTGTGTACACATCCGAACTAAAATAATTTAAGTTAAGTCCAACCTAGCACTTCCATAAATTCAAAAAAGAAAAATATTCGTCCTAATGGATAGCACAACAAGACTATATTGTTCAATTTTCTTGATAAACATCAAATGTGATTAATTAACATCTTAAATACGCAATACTCGCCTTGCGGATAGCACAACAAGCTCATATTAAATATTTAAAACTCTATTAATTTATCATGCTAGAAGGCGACGTTCGATATTCCAAATATCATTTAAACGCTTCGGACTTAATATAACTTCTTTGAGGAATTTGTTATTATTTGTCTCATCTTGTTTAGCGCGCATGCACACACACATATATATATATATATATATATATATATATATATATATATAAAATACGCGTCATTTTATTAAACATACAAAACATGTTTGCATAAAATATAATATATATAATACTTAACATGCACATATAGAATACTATATTCTACCCGGATTGATTATGGGCTTTTATTCTAGTTTGGTTCACTCGAGCCACCAAGTGAACCAAAAGGTCAAACCTAAGGGTGCCAGAAATAAAATATAAATGTAACTATTACATTTAAACCCTAAACTCCATACAAACGGGACTTCACGCGCTCTTTCCTCCTTGGTTTCTAATTTTTTCAAGATAATTCTAACTATTTCTATTACATTAAACTATTTAATTTAAATAGAAACCTTGATCAGCAGTTAAGGGGAAGTACATAGGAGGGAGATAGAATTTATATCGAGAAAAAAATTAGAGACGACAAGGTATGCAGACCCCATTTAATAAAACTCATTCATTCAAGCATTTAACTAAAATAAAATCCAATCACATTGGTCAATAGTCCATAATCAACCCCATTTATTTTCATACATGTCACCGTATGTATCAATAAATAAATATTCATCTCATGAATTAAAACATTCCATATATATATGAGTATCATTTAATGGGCAATTTTAATTTGCATGAAATCCAATTTTAAGATTAAAATAAACTCTTTATTTTAATTATAAAATTATTAAGAATATTATATATATATATATATATATAATATAACCTTAATATATATATATATATATATATATATATATATATATATATATATATATATTATAATATATTAAGGTAATCATGGGTTACCTTTCTTTTAAAATTTCCTTCATGTTTCAAAAAACTTGCAGAAACCTTTTTGTTTTGAATTGAATAACTTTTTATTTAAAACAATTAATATCATTTTCTAAGATAATGTGAGTCGGCTTTTAAAAACAAATTCGGCAAGTTCCCTTTAAAAAAAAATCGGCAGTCACCATTTTGTGATCAATTCGCGGGCACAGCGAACCAAGAAGAAAAAATAAATTTGTTTCTATTAATTTTTTTTTCTTTCTCCTATAAAAAAAATTTATACAACTAATTATGCCCAATAAATTATTCTAAATACATACCCATATGTATACGAAATCAAAACAATTAATAATTACATAAACGTTTGGCTCTGATGCCACTGTTGGGTTTGTACGAAATCGTGACGCAATCAAATTATAAAAATTAGCAGAAGCATAGTATATCAGAGTTTAAAAAAATTCTACAAAACCATTACCCGAATTATCCTTTATGCAAATTATTAATTTAAAATGATAAATAAGAAGTTATGGAATCATACCCTTGTAGAACGAAGTTTCCACAGGTACGAGTTCAACTCCTTGTTCTTCTTGATCTCCTTGAATTTCCAGGTTGCATTCCTTCCTTTGATCAACGTTAGCCACCCAAGTGTTTGGCCTCTAGAGGTGATCCACCAAGGAAGATGAATTATCAAGAAGGAGGGTGGTTGGCTTAGTTTTCTATCCTCTATAGAAAATGAGTACTCTCCAACAATTAGAATTTCATCAACTAATATCTATTATAAGACTCCTCTTATATAGATATTGGTCAACCCTTCTAATCCTATTAGACATGGGATTTCATCTAACTAATTAAACTCCTTTAATTACTTTAGGCTTCCCACCACATTGGGAATAATTAATTAAATTTATTTAATTAATTTGTCTCCTAATCTTATTAGGAATAAATGAGAGTACTAATATTAAAATAATTACTAAACTCCTTTAAAAATTAAAATAATAATAATTGTAATAATATTAATAAGACTCCTCTTATTAATTTATATTTAAGACTTCCAAAATATTAAATAATAAACATTAAGCTATTTAATTTATTCTATCACCATAGATTAAATTAATTACACTTAATGCATTATTATGATTATGTCATTACCTTCTTAAATAATTATTCTTCCTTTTATGGTGTGACCCTTTAGGTTTTCCATATTAAATCGGTTGTGAATAAATCAATTAGAATAATTCTAATCTTATTTAAATAAATAAATTAAACTAATAATCTATTAAATAAATAATATTTATTCTACAATAGGGATAACCCTCCCTGGTGATCAACGACTTTCTAGATAATATAGATTTCAACATTAATCATAAAAAAACATGTGAGTTAATAGTTACCGTATAATTCAATCCTTCCACCATACAATGCCCCAATTAAATATAAGACATGGACTTACTGTCAAGTCTCATTTTATTTAATTATATGTATTTCGATTAGAAAATGCACAACTCCAAATAATGCAAATTAGAAACTCCTTTCTAATTTCATTCCACATTGGCCATAGATTCCTGGGTTGTTATTTAACGAATCACATAAGACATATCTCCTCTTTTACTAGAGGTGATAGATTCTTTATTGATCATTCATTATCTCCATATGTAACTCATTATACCCAAGCATACCCTTTTATATACCTTAAAGGGCTTTAAGGAATAAGTCAAAGTATAATTCATTACATACAAGTGTTGGGTTTGTACGAAATCGTGACGCAATCAAATTGCAAAAATTAGCGGAAGCATGGTATATCAGAGTTTAAAAAATTTCTACAAAACCATTACCCGGATCATCCTTTATGCAAATTATTAATTTAAAACGATAAATAAGAAGTTATGGAATCATACCCTTGTAGAACGAAGCTTCCACAGGTACTAGTTCAACTCCTTGTTCTTCGTGATCTCCTTGAATTTTCGGGTTAGATTCCTTCCTTTGATCAACGTTAGCCACCCAAGTGTTTGGCCTCTAGAGGTGATCCACCAAGGAAGATGAATTATCAAGAAGGAGGGTGTTTGGCTTAACCTTAGTTTTCTATCCTCTATAGAAAAGGAGTACTCTCCAACAATTGGAATTACATCATCTAATATCTATTATAAGACTCCTCTTATATAGATATTAGTCAACCCTTCTAATCCTATTAGACATGGGATTTCTTTTAATTAATTAAACTCCTTTAATTAATTTAGGCTTCCCACCACATGGGAATAATTAATTAAATTCATTTAATTAATTTGTCTCCTAATCTTATTAGGAATAAATGAGAGTACTAAATATTAAATTAATTACTAAACTCCTTTAGAAATTAAAATAATAATAATTGTAATAATATTAATAAGACTCCTCTTATTAATTTATATTTAATATTTCCAAAATATTAAATAATAAACATTAAGCTATTTAATTTATTCTATCACCATAGATTAAATTAATTATACTTAATGCATTATTACGATTATGTCATTACCTTCTTAAATAATTATTCTTCCTTTTATGGTGTGACCCTTTAGGTTCTCCATATTAAACCGGTTGTGAATAAATTAATTAAAATAATTTTAATCTTATTTAAATAAATAAATTAAACTAATAATTTATTTAAATAAATAATATTTATTCTACAATAGGGATAAGCCTCCCTAGCGATCAACGACTTTCTAGATAATATAGATTTCAACATTAATCAAAAAGAACCTGTGAGTAAATAGTTACCGTACAATTCAATCCTTCCACCATACAATGTCCCAATTAAATATAAGACATGGATTTACTGTCAAGTCTTATTTTATTTAATTATATGTATTTCGATTAGAAAATGCACAACTCCAAATAATGCAAATTAGAAACTCCTTTCTAATTTCATTTCACCTTGGCCAAGGATTCTTGGGTTGTCATTTAACGAATCACATAGGACATATCTCCTCTTTTACTAGAGGTGGTAGATTCTTTATTGATCATTTATTATCTCCATATGTAACTCATTATACCCAAGCATACCCTATATATGCCTTAAAAGGTCTTAAGGAATAAGTCAAAGTATAATTTGTTACATACAAGATACTATGATGATCTCAAGTCCAAGGATTACTTGTACTACTATCACATTAGGAATTCCTATTGACAGGCGAGTAAATCTCCATTAGGTATTCCATAGCGAATCACGTTCAGTGAACTTATTCTCCAATAAGCACCTACATACTTGCTTTAGTGTCTCCACACAAATGATCATGAGATCAATCATCCTCATCCAATGAGCAAGCAACATATGTACCAATCTATCCGGATTTACTAATCCCCTTTTTAGTAATCCCACGATTGGGAACTATTTTAGTTTTAAAACTTTCTAAGAATTTAGATCTCATTAGCATGATCATCATCATGATTCTAAAAGCATTGCTTAAAACTATGGGTTATTTACATATTATAAAAACAGCAACATGTAGATAATTAAATGCCTTTAATAAATGAATATTTTATTAATAAATAAATAAGATTGTTTACAAAGTACGTGCTTTATCATCATACATGATTGGCTTGTATGCACACTACTATCAATCTCCCACTTGCACTAAAGCCAATCGCCATGGTATCTCATACCCATCTTCTCTAAGTGACGATCAAACTGCTGTTGTGTTAAAGCTTTAGTAAATGGATCTGCAATGTTGTCTTGAGAGTCTACACGCTCCAAGGTGACGTCTCCTCTTTCAATGATCTCCCTGATCAAGTGAAATCGCCGCAACACGTGTTTAGATTTCTGATGAGACCTGGGTTCCTTAGCCTGTGCAACTGCTCCTGTGTTGTCACAGTAAACGGGAACTGCTTCTCCAATGCTAGGAACCACACCAAGTTCAGTTATGAACTTCTTCATCCAAACAGCTTCCTTTACAGCTTCACTAGCAGCTATATACTCTGCCTCTGTCACTGAATCAGCAACTGTTTGCTGCTTGGAACTCTTCCAACTCACTGCGCCTCCGTTCAAGGTAAAAACATACCCCGAAACAGATTTACTATCATCTTGGTCCGTTTGAAAACTTGAGTCTGTGAAGCCCTCGAGTTTTAATTCAGACCCACCGTAGACAAGAAAAATATCTTTAGTCCTTCTCAAGTACTTTAGGATATTCTTCACTGCCTTCCAGTGCTCTTCTCCAGGATTCGACTGGTATCTGCTCGTTACACTAAGTGCATGAGCAACATCCGGTCTAGTACATATCATACCGTACATGATAGATCCTATTGCAGAAGCATAAGGGATCTTACTCATACGGTCTCTCTCCTCAGGTGTCTTTGGGGCCTGTTTCTTGGAGAGATGTATTCCATGGCTCATCGGCATGAGACCTCTTTTGGAATCTTCCATGCTAAACCTCTTTAGCATCGTATCAATGTACGTTCCTTGGGATAAACCAAGCATCCTTTTAGATCTATCTCTAGATCTTTATCCCCAAAATATAGGATGCTTCTCCCAAGTCCTTCATGGAGAAGTGTTTAGATAACCAGATTTTAATCGATTGTAGCATAGGAATGTCATTCCCTATCAATAATATATCATCAACATATAATACAAGGAATGAAACTGCGCTCCCACTAACCTTCTTGTACACACATGGTTCATCGTCATTTTTGATAAAATCAAACTCTTTGATTGTCTCATCAAAACGAATGTTCCATCTACGAGAAGCTTGCTTCAATCCATAAATGGATCGTTGCAGCTTACAGACTTGATTTATTCTAACCTTTGAAACAAATCCCTCTGGATGTGTCATATACACATCCTCCTCAAGTTTTCCATTGAGGAAGGCCGTTTTCACGTCCATCTGCCAGATCTCATAGTCGTTATAAGCTGCAATTGCAAGCAAAATCCGAATGGACTTGAGCATAGCTACTGGTGAAAAGGTTTCATCATAGTCAACTCCTTGTCTTTGTTTGAAACCTTTTGCAACCAGTCGGGCCTTATAGGTCTCCACCTTGCCATCCGCTCCAGTCTTTCTTTTAAAGACCCATTTACACCCAATAGGCTTAATGCCTTCAGGTGGTGAAACCAAAGTCCATACTTTGTTTTCATACATGGAGTCCATTTCGGATTTCATGGCTTCAAGCCATTTCCCTGAGTCTTTATTACTCATAGCTTGTTCGTAATTCAATGGATCATCATCATCCATGATGTGTACCTCATCGTCATCCTCTATAACGAATCCATACCTCTCAGGTATCTTAGGTACTCTCCCAGATTTACGAACAGGGTGTGGTATAGTAGGTTCTTCTACTTGGTCAGGTACCTGACTTTGATCTGTGGTAATTTGTGGTTCTTGAGCTTCTTCAAGATATATCTTACTCCCACTGACCCCTTCATGGATAAACTCCTTTTCCAAGAAGGCAGCATGTTTCGCAACAAACACCTTTTGATCAGTTGGATGATAGAAATAATACCCTACAGTTTCTTTAGGGTATCCCACAAATCTACACTTTTCGGATTTAGTTTGTAGCTTATCATGTTCAAACTTTTTGACATAAGCTGGACAACCCCAAGTCTTAACATGCTTAAGATTTGGTTTCCTCCCCTTCCACATCTCATATGGAGTCTTTGGGGCGGATTTGGTAGGTACCTTGTTAAGTAGGTATGCAGCCGTTTCTAGGGCATATCCCCAGAAGGAAATTGGAAGGTCGGTAAAACTCATCATGGATCGAACCATGTCTAACAGTGTTCGATTTCTCCTTTCAGATACTCCATTTAACTGTGGTGTACCTGGAGGAGTCCATTGTGAGATTATACCATTTTCTTTGAGACAATTGAGAAACTCACAGCTTAAGTATTCTCCGCCTCGATCTGATCGAAGTATCTTTATACTCTTGCCCGTTTGTTTCTCTACTTCACTTCTGAACTCTTTGAACTTTTCAAATGATTCTGACTTGTATTTCATTAAATACACATATCCAAATCTTGAGTGATCATCAGTGAAAGTAATAAAATAAGAATACCCACTCCGTGCACTTGTTGTCATAGGCCCACAAACGTCTGTGTGAATCAATGCCAACAACTCTGTAACTCTTTCTCCTTTTCCACTAAAAGGAGATTTAGTCATTTTACCCATGAGACAAGATTCACAAGTTGGATATGATTCATAATCGGATAGCTCGAGGAGCCCATCTTTATGCAACTTGGATAATCTTGTTTCATTGATATGACCGAGTCTACAGTGCCACATGTAGGTATAATTAATATCATCTCTTTTCCTTTTCTTAGTTTGTTCAATTTGAAATATATTTTCTTGTAAGTCAAGTGTATAAAGTCCATTTCGCAAATTTCCAATACCATATAAAACATCGTCTTTATAAATAGAACAACTATTGTTCTTTATAACAACGTTAAATCCTTCCATATCCAATACAGAAATTGAAATAATGTTTTTAATAATATTCGGAACATAATAACAATTATTAAGATAAATGGACTTGCCCGAAGGCATTGCTAAATAATAAGTTCCTACAGCTAATGCAGCAACCTTTGCTCCATTCCCTACTCGTAGGATCACCTCATCATTGTTCAGCTTTCTACTTCTGACCAGTCCCTGCACAGTATTACATATGTGAGAACCACAGCCGGTATCCAATACCCAAGTAGAATTATGACTTTCAGAAAAATTAATTTCAATCATAAACAAACCTTGATTGGAAGTCGAAGCTTCTCCAAGCTTCTTTTCTGCTAGATACTTCTTGCAGTTCCTTTTCCAATGTCCCGGCATGTTGCAATGAAAGCACATTCCTTTAGCTGGTTCAGGTTTCTTTTGTTCCTTTTCTTTCCCCTTTCCCTTAGCCTTCTTAGATTTCTTCTTTTCAGAAGATACCTTGGGCCTCTTCCTTTTATTGGAAGAATCCGCCATCAAGACATGGTTCTTCTTGGATGGGAAGTGACCTTCTGTAGTTTTCAGCATGTTAAGCAGCTCAGGCAAGCTGACATCTAGCTTATTCATGTGAAAATTAACCACAAACTGCGAGAAGGTCTCAGGGAGTGACTGCAAGACCAAGTCTTGACTCAACTCCCCATCCATGACGAACCCAAGCTGTCCAAGGCGTTCAATCAAATTGATCACTTTCAGGACATGAGTCTCGACGGCAGTACCCTCGGTCATCCGAGATCGGAAGAGCTCCTTAGATATCTCATATCTAGCAGTCCTACTCTGTTCACCATACAACTCCTTGAGGTGAAGCAGCATAGCAGGAGCATCTATATTTACGTGCTGACGCTGAAGCTCGTTATTCATGGATGCGAGCATGATGCATTGAGCCACAGATGCATCATCTTGCCACTTATTGAAAGTGGCAATCTCTTCCTCAGAGGCTGTTTCTGAAACAGATTCAGGGACAGTTGAATTTAGGACATAAGAAATCTTTTCAGCAGTGAGAACAATTCTCAGATTTCTTAGCCAGTCCTCATAATTCGGCCCGGTAAGCTTGTTTGCATCAAGTATGCTTCGTAGTGAGATTAGTGATTTAGACATTTTTAAAATTCTGCATGTGAAAGAAAATAACATTTTAGCAAACATTCATTTTATTAACTTTGCATACCAAAATAAATTTAGGTCTTTATTTTAAATTGGTATCTCCCACTATTTTCATCAAACTATATTACCCTCACTTATATAGTTCGGCAACATCTAATTAAAGATTTGCTAGTGAGAATAAGGATCCTATTTCAAATGTATATAACCTTGTGGATAGCACAACAAGCGATATACAAATAAATAGGTAGACAACTCTTGTCAATTACATCACCATGTAATTCCTTTTATTTTGCCTCTTAAATCATAATGGTCAAGTGTGTGCACATCCGAACTAAAATGATTTAAGTTAAGTCCAGCCTAGCACTTCCATAAATTCAAAAAAGAAAAATGTTCGTCCTTGTGGATAGCACAACAAGACTAGATTGTTCAATTTTCTTGATAAGCATCAAATGTGATTAATTAATATCTTAAATACGCAATACTCGCCTTGTGGATAGCACAACAAGCTCATATTAAATATTTAATACTCTATTAATTTATCATGCTAGAAGGCGACGTTCGATATTCCAAATATCACTGAACGCTTCAGACTTAATCTTGTTTCTTTGAGGGGTTTGTTATTATTTGTCTCATCTTGTTTAGCGCGCATGCACATATATATATAAAATACGCGTCATTTTATTAAACATGCGAAGCATGTTTGCATAAAATATAATATATATATAATATTTAGCATGCAATATAGAATACTATATTCTACACGGATTGATTATGGACTTTTATTCTAGTTTGGTTCACTAGAGCCACCAAGTGAACCAAAAGGTCAAACCTAGGAGTGCAAGAATTTAAATTTAAATATAACTATTACATTTAAATTCGGGCTCCATACAAATGGGTCTTCACGCGCTCCTTGCTCCTTAGTCTCCAATTTCTTCAAGATAATTCTAAATATTTCTATTACATTAAACTATTTAATTTAAATAGAAACCTTGATCAACAGTCAAGGGGAAGTACATAGAAGGGAGATAGAATTTTACATCAAGAAAAAAAATTAGAGAAGACGAGGTACGCAGACCCCATTTAATAAAATCCATTCATTCAAGCATTCAACTAAAATAAAATCCAATCGCATTGGTCAAATAGTCCATAATCAATCCCTATTTATTATCATACATATCACCATATATATCAATAAATAAATATCCATCTCATGAATTAAAATATTCCATATATATATGAGTATCATTTAATGGGCAATTTTAAATTGCATGAAATCCAATTTCAAGATTAAAATAAACTCTTTATTTTAATTATAAAATTATTAAAAATATCATATATATATATATATATATAATATATAAATATATATAATATAACCTTATATTATATATATATGATAACAACCTCCATTTAGAAATCCTGTAAGTTTCCAAGTTCTATACATATTAACATATTATATATATTATGTTAATATGTTAATCAATCGTGGGATTACTTTTTAACTTTCTTTGTGGAACGGATGAATAACCCCTTGTAAACCAATCCGAGCCCACCGTCCGGCGAGAAAAAATAAAATAAAATAAAACGTGAGTCTCCCTTTTAAAAAAAAAAAATTCGGCAGGTTCCATCTCTTTTTATAAAAAATAATTTTATACAATTAATTATGCCCAATAAATTATTCTAAATACATACTCATATGTATATAAAATTAAAATAATTAATAATTGCATAAAGGTTTGGCTCTGATGCCACTGTTGGGTTTGTACGAAATCGTGACGCAATCAAATTGCAAAAATTAGCGGAAGCATGGTATATCAGAGTTTAAAAAATTTCTGCAAAACCATTACCCGGATCATCCTTTATGCAAATTATTAATTTAAAACGATAAATAAGAAGTTATGGAATCATACCCTTGTAGAACGAAGCTTCCACAGGTACTAGTTCAACTCCTTGTTCTTCGTGATCTCCTTGAATTTCCGGGTTAGATTCCTTCCTTTGATCAACGTTAGCCACCCAAGTGTTTGGCCTCTAGAGGTGATCCACCAAGGAAGATGAATTATCAAGAAGGAGGGTGTTTGGCTTAACCTTGGTTTTCTATCCTCTATAGAAAAGGAGTACTCTCCAACAATTGGAATTACATCATCTAATATCTATTATAAGACTCCTCTTATATAGATATTAGTCAACCCTTCTAATCCTATTAGACATGGGATTTCTTTTAATTAATTAAACTCCTTTAATTAATTTAGGCTTCCCACCACATGGGAATAATTAATTAAATTCATTTAATTAATTTGTCTCCTAATCTTATTAGGAATAAATGAGAGTACTAAATATTAAATTAATTACTAAACTCCTTTAGAAATTAAAATAATAATAATTGTAATAATATTAATAAGACTCCTCTTATTAATTTATATTTAATATTTCCAAAATATTAAATAATAAACATTAAGCTATTTAATTTATTCTATCACCATAGATTAAATTAATTATACTTAATGCATTATTACGATTATGCCATAACCTTCTTAAATAATTATTCTTCCTTTTATGGTGTGACCCTTTAGGTTCTCCATATTAAACCGGTTGTGAATAAATCAATTAAAATAATTTTAATCTTATTTAAATAAATAAATTAAACTAATAATTTATTTAAATAAATAATATTTATTCTACAATAGGGATAAGCCTCCCTAGCGATCAACGACTTTCTAGATAATATAGATTTCAACATTAATCAAAAAGAACCTGTGAGTAAATAGTTACCGTACAATTCAATCCTTCCACCATACAATGTCCCAATTAAATATAAGACATGGATTTACTGTAAAGTCTTATTTTATTTAATTATATGTATTTCGATTAAAAAATGCACAACTCCAAATAATGCAAATTAGAAACTCCTTTCTAATTTCATTTCACCTTGGCCAAGGATTCCTGGGTTGTCATTTAACGAATCACATAGGACATATCTCCTCTTTTACTAGAGGTGGTAGATTCTTTATTGATCATTCATTATCTCCATATGTAACTCATTATACCCAAGCATACCCTATATATGCCTTAAAAGGTCTTAAGGAATAAGTCAAAGTATAATTTGTTACATACAAGATACTATGATGATCTCAAGTCCAAGAATTACTTGTACTACTATCACATTAGGAATTCCTATTGACAGGCGAGTAAATCTCCATTAGGTATTCCATAGCGAATCACGTTCAGTGAACTTATTCTCCAATAAGCACCTACATACTTGCTTTAGTGTCTCCACACAAATGATCATGAGATCAATCATCCTCATCCAATGAGCAAGCAACATATGTACCAATCTATCCGGATTTACTAATCCCCTTTTTAGTAATCCCACGATTGGGAACTATTTTAGTTTTAAAACTTTCTAAGAATTTAGATCTCATTAGCATGATCATCATCATGATTCTAAAAGCATTGCTTAAAACTATGGGTTATTTACATATTATAAAAACAGCAACATGTAGATAATTAAATGCCTTTAATAAATGAATATTTTATTAATAAATAAATAAGATTGTTTACAAAGTACGTGCTTTATCATCATACATGATTGGCTTGTATGCACACTACTATCAACAAGATACTATGATGACCTCAAGTCCAAGGACAACTTGTACTACTATCACATTAGGAATTCCTATTGACAGGCGAGTAAAACTCCATTAGGTATTTCATAGCGAGTCACGTTCAGTGAACTTATTCTCCAATAAGCACCTACATACTTACTTTAGTGTCTCCACACAAATGATCATGAGATTAATCATCCTCATCCAATGAGCAAGCAACATATGCACCAATCTATTCGGATTTACTAATCCCATTTTTAGTAATCCCACGATTGGGAACTATTTTAGTTTTAAAGCTTTCTAAGAATTTAGAACTCATTTTCATGATCATCATTATAATTCTAAAAGCATTGCTTAAAACTATGGGTTATTTACATATTATAAAAACAGCACTATGTAGATAATTAAATTTCTTTAATAAATAAATAAGATTGTTTATAAAGTATGTGCTTTATCATCATACATGATTGGCTTGTATGCACACTACTATCAAAGGATTCATCAGTAAATCCTGGCATGTGCGTAGCCCAAAGCATCTCGTTCCCACTAGATAGAGATCTAAGGGCTGCGAGATTGCTTCCTAAATGAATAAAACTAGAAAAATTGCTAGATTTAAGTAAATCTCAGTCATTCTAGCTTCTCGGTTCTGTCTGAACATATTTTGAACCGTTTGAAAGGTAGAATTGGCGAAATTTAAAGAAATCTAGTTCGCCCGAAGAGACATCAGCGCCGATTCATATCAAATGAATATTTAAAGCAGCAATTTAATCACAATAAATAAAATATATATATATATATATATATATAAATGTAAAGGGCGATGGGTTTTCACTCTGATGCCCGGACTGGAATGTAAATATATATATTTATAAAAGTTGTAAAAAGCCACGAAGTAATCCAGGCTGGATAGAATGGAAATATATATATATATATATATATATATATATATATATATGTATAAAAGCCGTAAAGGGCGACGGATTCAATCCTGTGCCCGGACTGTAATGGAAATATATATATATATATATATATATATATATATATATATATATATTTATAAAAACTATAAAAAGCTACGAAATAATCAAGGCAAGACAGAATTGAAATATATATACATAAAAGCTGTAAAATGCCACGGAGTGATCCAGGCTTGACGGAATGTAAATATATATATATATATATATATATATATATATATATATATATATATATATAAGAGCTGTAAAAGAGCGACGAAATTGTTCAGGCTTGGCAAAAAGTAAATATATATATATATATATATATATATATATATATAAACTGTAAAGGGCGATGAACATTCTATCTTTTGCCCGGACAGAAATGTAAGTTTATATATATTTATAAAAACAGTAAAAAGGCCACAGAATAATCCAGGACAAACTAGAGTGTAAAAAGTTAATATATACAGTTAGAATATATATATATATATATTAAAGCAACAAAAAGGCCACGAAGTAGAAATCCAGGCCCAAATAAGTCAAAAAAAAATTATATCTATATATATAGTTATATATATAAAAGCAATAAACTGCCACGGATTTGACATCTAGGCTTGACAGAATTGAAATGTTAGTATATATATAGTTAAATATACAAAAAAACAAACAAACCGGGACTAGGAAGATAACCCAGTTCGGTGAAAGGCATATATATGTATATATAAAAGTTAGTAAAAGCGACGGATCGACGATCCGAGTTGTGGAAATGCCAGAAAACGTGTAAATGTACTAAAATATACCAAAACGTAAGCAAAAACGGCCACATAACTGAATTTTGGGAATAATTAGAAAACAAAACTTAACTTGCAAGTGTATAAATGCGCAATGAAGTAATATGAACTTTCTGATCATAAAAATACTCACAATGGACTACTACACCGGCTTTTTGCCAAATCGTAGGCTTCAAACGTCCGTTTCTACTATTTAGTTTTTGATATGTGGTAGTATATGAGTACATCTACGTGTTAGAGTAATAAAATTTGGGTTTGAAGTACAAGAGTGGGGTTGAGAAACGAAATGGGCAGAGTTCCAGAGCATTTTTCTATATAAAATGAGCTGGGGATGCACTCATATATATAGACCAAATGGAAATGGCCCTACCAGATGCAGCCGTAGGTCTACCTACGGTTCCATGTGGCAAGGCCCCATGTGGCTGGTCCAGTCATCTCAAAGTACGTGCACTCTGAGTAACGCGAGGTCAGATTCAAAATTTTCTAACTTTTGATTGGAGCATCCGTTTGAGGTGTGCTGTACCTTTCCTGAAAGCCCTCGCCGAGAGTGTCTCAATGACATGGGAGTAAACCTTTTCTGAGTCCAATAACACGTGGTCATAACCAGGTCTTTGATTCCTCGCAGTTTGTCCGTTGAGCTTTCTTGCGCTGTTTCCACTCGGGATCACCGTTATGGTTCTTTCTAACATTGGTAGCATCAATTCGGCTTGAGTTTGATCGAATTGGCTTCAAGTTGGCAAGATGACCAATTTGCCCCTCCCGGGGTTGCCTTTCGTGCTGGCAAGGCCTTCGGCTGACTTCATGGGGTTGTCTCCGAGGTTTGGATCCCAGCCGATTCTGTTTATCCTTAGGGTTGTCTCTGAGGCTGATTTGGTCCTTCTAGGTTTGTCTTTAGAGATGATGTGAGGCTTTGGGGTTGTCTCTAAAGTTAATTTGACCTCCCGGGATTTGATCGGGGCTGACCTGTACCTCCCAGGTTGTGACAGGGGCTGACCTGTACCTCCCGGGTTGTGATCGGGGCCGACCTGTACCTCCTGGGTTATGATCGGGGTTGACCTGTACCTCCTGGGTTGTGATCGGGGCTGACCTGTACCTCTCAGGTTATGACCAGGGCAGACCTGTACCTCCCGGAATGTGACCAGGGCTGACCTGTAACTCCCGGGGTGTGATCGGGGCTGACCTGTACCTCTCGGGATGTGATCGGGGTTGAACTGGCAGCCCGATATTGAGACTGGTGTTGAACTGGCAACCCGATTTTGATATCGGTGATGAATTGGCAGCCCGGTATTGAGACTGGGGTTGAACTAGCATCCCGATATTGAGATCGAAGTTGAACTGGCCTCCCGGTATTGAGATTGGGGTTGAACTGGCATCCCGGTATTGGGACCGGGGTTAAACTGGCATCCCGGTATTGAGACGTACAGGGGTTGAACTGGCATCCCGGTATTAATACCGGGGTTGAACTGGCATCCTGGTATTGAGACCGGGGTTGAACTGATATCCCGATATTGAGACCGGGGTTGAACTGGCATCCCAATATTGAGACTGGGGTTGAACTGGCTTCCCGGTATTGAGACCGGGGTTGAACTGGAATCCCTAAATTGAGACTGGGGTTGAGTTCACATCTCGGTATTGAGACTGGGGTTAAGTTGAATATTTTTCCCTTCTACAGGGTTAGTAACAGCAATGCCAAATTTCGAGTGTCTACAACAAGACTGAATAAAATTTTAAGTGTCTATAATTTCAACATACTAACAACATCTATCATCAATATATAGATTATTGCATAACTTAACCATCAATTTTAGCCTCAAAATACGCCAAGACATACATATTACAACAAAACTTACATTCTTCATCTTAAATATGTTTTTCATGAATTTGATAACTCCAAAATCGTTAATAAACAACATATAACAGATTATACCTATCCATAAACAAATACAAACTATACTTCCACAAATTCAACCACCAAAAAATCTATTTTTATTGAAAACAAAAGAACGCATAAATTAGAACCTATAGTCAAATTCATACATTTTAATTCCTTGTTTAGACTACCTAGATGATAAGAATGGCTTCGTTAATCTTCTACTCCATTCCTTGAATCTCATAATTGGTTCTCAAATCCCACAGAACCCTTTTCTCTCTCAAACTCTCTCTATAGCTCTCTTTTTCTCCAAACTCTATTTTCTAACTCTTAGCCTTAGAAATATTACATTAACATAAACAGATGGAACATGGGTTATCAGTTTAAACAAACAAGAGTCTCAGCTGTTACAATATACCAAAGGTCATAAGACCTTGTTTGGCTATAACTAACTTAAAACTCTTTTAATTTATTTTTTATTATTCTTTTATTATGTAGTACTCATGTCACACCTTATTATGCCAAACTCATTATTTCATATTTAAATTACATTATTTTATGAATAAACTTAATTTACTAATAAATCAAATTAAACCCTATTCATATAATTATAATTTTATTTAACAAATCACTAATTCTTTAATTTAATTATTAAATTAAATTAGAATATTTCCATCACACTCGCGTAACAAAATACGCACCAATTACAAAATTGTTAAACATAATTTAATTAACATTATCACACTTAATTAAATTATTCCACAATAATTTCCATCAATTATTTATTTTATTCAATAAATAATCCAACTAAAATATTTATTTAATTCGATAAATATTTTAAATTATTACAAAATTCAAGATCGTTACATCCTTCCCTCCTTAAAAGGATTTTGTCCCCAGAATCACCACACAATTAACTTATTCATTACATTCTTCCCTTCTTAAAAAGATTTTGTCCCCATAATCGCAATTCAAAGGTTAAATAAATAAATGAGGATAGTTTTCCATCATCTTGTCTTCGAGTTCTCACGTAGCTTCTTCAGTGTTGTGGTTCCTCCAAATTATCATAACAAAAGGTATTACTTTATTTTTGTGAGAACTTGCTATTTCCTGTCAATTATTTGAATATGAACTTCTTCATAAGACAAATCCTTCTCGACTTGTAACGATTCATTCTCTATAACATGTTTGTAGTCAGATTTATACAGTCGTAGCACCGAAACATGGAAAACATTGTGAATGTGTTCTAACTCTGGAGGTAGAGTTACTCATAAGCTACTTCACCCACTATTCTCAATACCTCAAATGGTCCAATAGACCTCGGGCTTAATTTCCCATCTTGTCAAATCTGATCTTCCCCTTCCAGGGAGATACTTTCAGGAAAAACAAAGCTACCCACTTTAAATTCTCGGTTCTGACGATGTTGATCCGCATACTTCTTTTGTCGGTCTTGAGCAGCTAATAGTCTGGCTCTTATCACTTTGACGATCTCTGCAGTTTGTTGTACCAGTTCTGGCCCTAACTGTCGTCGTTCATAAACTTCATCCCAGCATAGAGGAGTTCAGTATTTTCTTTCGTACAACGCTTCGTAAAACGGCATACCAATACTTACGTGATAGCTGTTATTGTATGCAAATTCAACTAAAGGTAAATGGTAATCCCAATTCCCCTTAAAATCTATGACACAAGCTCTAAGCATATCTTCCAATGTCTGGATTGTCCTTTTGATCTGTCCATCCGTTTGAGGATCGTACGCTGTGCTCATTCTCAAATGTGTTTCCATGCGTTCTTGCAGGCTTTTCCAGAAATTCGATGTAAAATGCGGATCACGGTCTGACATAATTGGCACTGAAATACCGTGCCTTGAAACAATCTCTTTGATATACAACTTTGCCAACTGATCTAAATTAAACATAATCTTGATCGGTAAGAAATGTGCTGATTTCGTTAATCGATCTACAATTACCTATATCATGCCATAACCCTTTTGAGTAGTTGGAAGACCTACTACGAAATCCATCGTAATATGCTCCAACTTCCATTCTGGTATCTCCAATGGTTGCAACAAACCACTGGGTCTTTGATGTTTTGCTTTGACTTTCTGACAGGCCAGGCACCTTGCAACACCCTCAGCTACCTCCCTTTTTATATTTGGCCACAAGAAATGTTGTGGAAGATCATGGTACATTTTCGTACTTCCCAGGTGAATTGAATATCTCGAGCTATGAGCCTCACTCAAAATTTCATCTCTGACTTCTTGTACCAGCGGAACCCAGATTCTCCTTCTAAACCTCAACAACCCTTCGGTATCAATTTTAAATTTAACTTCCTCCCCTTCGAACACTTTCTTCCTTATCTTCTCACATTCCTCATTCTGAAGTTGAGCTTCTTTTACTTTATCTAGTAAGGTTAAATGGTTTTCGATCTGAAATAAGTTGTCGCACGACTCCTTCAGATATTTTACGTCCAGCTCCAACTTTGCCATTTTTGAGATTAGCTTCTCCTGAGAAGTTAACAACGATAACTTTTCTTGACCCTTCCTGCTTAATGTGTCGGTGACCACATTCGCCTTACCCGGATGGTAAAGGATTTCGCAATCATAATCCTTAATCAGTTCTAACCATCACCTCTGATGCATATTCAGATCTTTCCGTGTGAAAATATATTTCAGACTTTTATGGTCCGTGTATATCTCATATTTCTCCCCATACAGATAGTGCCTCCAAATTTTTAGAGCAAACACTACTACAACAAATTCTAAATCATGGGTCGGATACCCTTTCTCATAGTCCTTCAGTTGTCGCGATGCATACTTTCGATGTCTAGAAAAATCTTTGGTGATCCCACTTTCTCTATGTGTTTCTACCCTTGTTTGTTTTCTATTTATTTGATCTGAAGAGTGAATTTTTTAGGAAAAGGCCGGCATATAATGTTGACGATTTGAAAAGTTTTATTTTAGAGAGTCGCTACTTGGTATGTTTGAAATGGTTGTACCAACTCAACCGAATTTTGTTTAAAAAGTTCTGCAAGTAAGTGGGAGCTGTCGTTAGCACTCCTAAATTAATACCTTACTTCTACTCTACAATCACAAGAATGCGTATAGCAATAATCAAGGATTGATCCCACAGAGAGTATATTGTTTTATATTTATCCAATTATTTTCCAATGATTTGGGGGTTTTGTTTTGAATAACTAAATTAACAAAAGTAAATTTAGAAGAAATATCAATAAGAAAAAATATTCAATTCTTTAGTTCAGTATCACCTTTTCACAATCATGGATTAATCAAGGTTTATAATATTTATCCTTCAATGAGATCAACAACCCTAGATAACCGAGATCGCTAATTATCCAAAATTCTGCTTATGTGTAGATCTAATTCGACGATCGCCAACAAAAGATCCTAACTATCATATAACCTAGAACTATCAGTCTAGATTTAATACAATAGAAGCATGAAGAATGAGAATTAGATTGTTCCAAGCAACAATTGCAAAATTATGAATTATTTAACTTGTCTTCTGAAAACCATAACAATACCCAAAAGCTTGTCCACAATCAAGTATCATTAATTGCAACTTATGATTAGACATACATCGTTTGCTTAATATATATCTTAATGATCAGATTAATCTAACTGGACATATCAAATTAATCAGATAGTATAACATACAAGAAGTTTATGTAGATAATCAGAATAAATCTCACATACGAAGAAATAAATAAAGTAAAATTTATCAAACCGTTAATTATGAATAAGGTTCAACATCCCTTCAGAATTAAATTGAGTAGTTTAGCTTGACATGCTTTGATTCCCCAAAACTAGGGTTTTTGATGAATGTAGAAGATGACATATGATGATATAAGATGATCCCTTTTTTATTGGGTCTTACATATCTTTATAAAGTCTAAAGCAATCCCTAAAAACTAAAAAGTTTGCAATCCAAATCGTATTACAAGTCTGCCTAAAACTTCCCAAAACTAAAAATTACTGTTTTCTTGTCTACAATCTCGCTGGGGCGCATTTTCCTTCATAAAAACTCGTTGGGGCAAAGTTTGGCAGAGAAAACTCATCTACGCACAGTTTTCCTTCATAAAATCTCGCCTAGGCAAAGTTTGGCAGAGAAAAACTCGCCTAGGCACAGTTTTCCTTCATAAAATCTCACCTAAGTGAGTTTCCATTTTCTACTGCGACATCCTTTGGTAAAATGAGCATAACATTTGATCCAAGAAGATTTACGGGGTCTGGTACCTATAAAATTGAAGCTCTCGACGAGATCTACAAATTTTATTCTTTGAGCATTGAAAGATTCTGAATGGATCCAGGTTGAAATCGGCTCCAAGGGACTGCTATGTAAATTATAACTTCCAAAATTTGAGGTTTCAACTTTTGCTCGGTAAAAAAGTCATAACTTTTTCATATGAACTCCGATTGGGACGATTCAAGATGTTTCGGAAAGCTAAGAAATAACTTTACAACAAAAGCTAAGTCCAAAGCCAAGACCGTGAATCCAACTTTGCATTAAAAACCCAATAATCTTACTATTTTCCTCGTCTCCGCTCCATTTCGACCTGAAACCCATAAACAATCCTATTAAGCCCTTGTTAAAAACCAAACATGCAATAGACTACGCATAAAGGAATCAAAATAAATGAATATCACGCACTCGTCAAATTCCCCCACACTTAGCTTTTACATGTCCTCCTGTAAACCAAACCCAAGTTTATGTTATCATTCACATACTTCTATCCAACTATAGTATCAAAAAGTTCAAGTTAAAATTCATGAATATCAATACTTATCAACAGAAACCCAATTAGCATCTCATTAATCAAGTCATGACTACTAACCTTATCACCTCACTAATGAATTTCATCAAATCGAACTGTACCCACATAAGTATCTATCCCACAATCCACATACTCACCCGACTTAGTTATCATGGAGCAAAAACCACGCAAACTAACTCATAACTAAAAACAAATTTTCCTGCACTTTGCCTTGCTTTTCGTAGAACCTTCTTTATATCCCAGATGACAATATTTTAATGTTTTCTTCTATTGTTCCTTTTCTTGACATCTGAAATGTCTCATTTTCTTAGGCTTTTCAATGCTACCCATGTAACGAACTTTCCACCAACGACTCTCAAACCAGATGGTCTTAGGGCGTTTGGTGTAGAGACACCCCTAAGGCTTACTCATTCAAGTAACAAAGGCCACAAAAGTCGACTAGTCAAGCTGCTTTTATCCATCACACTTTTCAACGTGAATACCGATGCTTCCCGAGGCTTGGATACCTAGTTAATTCATATAATGGACATTGAAGCAGATTTTCACTATTTTTCCATACATCAATTTCATCATCAATTTTTTTTTCACTTTTCATTCATTTTTCTTTTCACAAGGATCGTTCATTGAAATAGCAGTGAAAATAGTTTTAAAGTAAGAAATTAGTGCACATAGACAACTCCACATACAACTTAGTCAATTAAGCATGCTTCACATATTCAAGTACTCATTCATCAATAAATTCAATTCAAATCAAGTACACTGGTTACTGACTTAGTTTTCAACATTCATTGATCAACTAAATACCAACAGATCTTGAAATTAAGCATCAATTTTCAATTTGTGACTCTAACTCATCAACACTTGGGTGAATAAAATCATGGAACCAAGAAATTTTTTTAGCAGATTTCCAAATTCTAGCAAATTTTAGACTATTATACCTAAAAAAACAAAGAAAACTAAAATCTAAAATTCCCTCCCCCACACTCAAACCTTACATTGTCCCCAATGTAAAAAAATCACGCAAAGTAGAAAACTACTAAAACTAACAAATTAAAAAGATATGTGATAGAAAGATCAAATCTGAATTCTTGGGTTGCCTCCCAAGCAGTTGCCCTTGTTTATTGTCATTGGCTTGACATCTTCCCTCTCATTCATATGTAATTGGACTTTTGAACTTCAAGTGGACTAGTAACAGTTTTAGCTCTAAATTAGGAACATTTTGTACTTCATAATCCTGCTCCTTTCCAGCCATCAAATCCTCCTTGTATAATTATATTCAATCAAAAAAATCATGAACTAAATAGTTCACAACATCAATAGCAAAAACATATTTAACATTACCAAGAAACCTTTTAGCCTCATATGCACTTAACTAGAACTTTGCATTGTCTAATTCCATGGTAAAGGTTCGATGGTGTGTATCACTCATTGTTTCTATTGGTTGTATTGATGGAGATGAATCCACGTCTTTCTTGTACAGATCTATAGAACTTATCAAATCATTCTCGTCTTCCTCTTGTTCCTTCTCTTTATCAAATTCTATATTACTGTCTGTTCCTGAAGTAAGCACGGAATCCTCTTGCTCTTTTTCATCACATCCCATTGCACTTAAGTTCTCAACAAATTGAGGAGGTAACTTCCCTAAGCCTTGAGATTCCAATCTACTAACTGTGGTAGCGAGCTGACTCATCTGATTCTCCAACATGTGGATAGAAGTCCTTGTCTCTTGCTGGAACTGTTACGTCTGATTCTTGAAAGCTTTGAACATATCCTCCATAGACGTTCCAAAATTAGCAGGTACTTTGTAGCTCAGATCGGGATGATTTCTCCATCCGGGATTGTGAGTTTCTGCCCAAGGATCATATTAATGTCGATGATGTCCTAAGAATGTTCCCACGGCATTGACGTGTTACACAGTTTCATCCTCATGAAATATTGGACAAACATCGCTGGTATGCCCTGACTTTGAGCAAATTCCACACTCTTTTGCAACTTGCATATTCTCTGCAGCCATTTGACGAACCAAAGTAGTTAATTCAAAAATCTGTTGTTCAATATTACTTGCACTTACCCCATTTACCCTTTGAGGTGTATGATCTATCCTAGTTCCATACTGCTGTGAGTTAGCTGCCATGTTTGCAATTAAGTTCCTTGCAGCTTCTGGAGTCTTGTCTACCAGTGCTCCTCCACTTGTTGCATCAATCATGCTTCTATCCATTTGTAGCAACCCCTCATAGAAGTACTGAATCAAGTGATAGTCATCAATTCTGTGAGGTGGACAGCTGGAACACAACTTCTTGAACCTTTCCCAATACTCATAGAGATTCTCTCCATTAAACTGTCTGATTCCACATATCTCTTTTCGTATGTTAGCAACTCTCGAAGCAAGAAAGTACTTCTCCAAGAATAACTTTTGCATCTCAGGCCATGATCGTATTGATCCTGAAGGAAGATAGTATAACCAGTCTTTAGCCAAATCTGCTAATGAGAACGGAAAAAAGTCTAAGCTTGATCTACTCCTTTGTAACTCCTTGTGATTTCATTGTGGAACACACCACATGGAACTCCTTTAGATGCTTATAAGGATTTTCATCTGTATGACCACGAAAAGTAGGCAAAAGACGAATTAGTCCAGAGTTAAGTTCAAAAGCAACATCTAAAGTAGGATATTCAATACACAAGGATGGTTGATCAAGGTCAGGAGTAGCCAGTTCTTTTAAAGTTCTGTTGTTTCTTGGCACCTCCATCTTTTCCTTTTCAAGTGTTGGAACAAGAGCTTCTTTTGTATCTGTAGTTTTCTCTACCTCTTGATCAAAATTTAAGTCAATAGGGTGAGAGGATTGAGTCATAAAATAAAAAAAAGAAAATAATAAATAAATGAAAACAAAGAATAAACAAAAACAAATAACATTCCCAGACAACAGCGCCAAAATTTGGGACCTATCGTTAGCACTCCTAAATTAATACCTTACTACTACTCTACTATCACAAGAATGAGTATAGCAATAAACAAGGATCGATCCCATAGAGAGCGTATTGTTTTATATTTATCCAATTATTTTCCAATGAATTGGGGGTTTTGTTTTGAATAACTAAATTAACAAAAGTAAATTTAGAAGAAATATCAATAAGTAAAAATATTCAATTCTTCAATTCAGTATCACCTTTTCACAATCATGGATTAATCAAGTTTTACAATATTTATCCTTCAATGAGATTAATAACCCTAGATAACCGCGATTGCTAATTATCTAAAATTCTCCTTATGTGTAAATCTAATGCGACGATCGCCAACAAAAGATCCTAACTATGATATAACCCAGAACTATCAATCTAGATTTAATATAATAGAAGCATGAAGAATGAGAATTAGATTGTTCCAAGCAACAATTGAACAATCATGAATTATTTAACTCATCTTCTGAAAACCTTAACAATACCCAAAAGCTTGTCCACAATCAAGTATCATTGATTGCTACTTATGATTAGATATACATCGTTTGCTTAATATATATCTTAATCTAGTAGATGATATTTATCAGGTTAATTTAACTGGTCATATCAAATTAATCAGATAGGATAACTTACAAGAAGTTTATGTAGATAATCAAAATAAATCTCACATACGAAGAAATAAATAAAGTAAACTTTATCAAACTGTTAATTATGAATAAGGTTCAACATCCCTTCAGAATTGAATTGAGTAGTTTAGCTTGATATGTTTTGATTTCCCAAAACTAGGGTTTTTGATGAATGTAGAAGATAATATATGATGATATAAAATGATCCCTTTTATATTGGATCTTACATGTCTTTATAAAGTCTAAAACAATCCCTGAAAACCTAAAAGTTCGCAATCCAAATCATATTAGAAGTCTGCCTAAAACTTCCCAAAACTCAAAATCACTGTTTTCTTGCCAACAATCTCGTCGGGGCACATTTTCCTTCATAAAAACTCGTCGGGGCAAAGTTTGGCAGAGAAAACTCGCCTAGGCGCAGTTTTCCTTCATAAAATCTTTCCTAGATGATGTTTGGCAGAGAAAAACTCGCCTAGACGCAGTTTTCCTTCATAAAATCTCGCCTAGACAAGTTTCCATTTTCTACTGCGAGATCCTTTGGTAAAATTTGCATAACTTTTGATCTAAGAAGAGTTACGGGGCTTGCTACCTATCAAATCGAAGCTCTCGACGAGATCTACAAATTTTATTCTTTGAGCATTGACAGATTCTGATTGGATAAAGGTTAAAATCGGCTCCAAGAGACTGCTATGTAAATTGTAACTTCCAAACTTTGAG
The DNA here is from genome assembly GCA_020205555.1 of Panax stipuleanatus. Taxonomy (NCBI): domain Eukaryota; kingdom Viridiplantae; phylum Streptophyta; class Magnoliopsida; order Apiales; family Araliaceae; genus Panax; species Panax stipuleanatus. Next base: position 119,122,217 of record CM035120.1, read on the forward strand.
GTTTCAACTTCCTCTTGGTAAAAAGGTCAGAACTTTTTCAAATTAACTTCGATTGGGATGATTCAAGATGTTACAAAAATCTAAGGAATAGCTGTACAATAAAATCTAAGTCCCAAACCAAGACTGTGAATCCAACTTTGCAATAAGAACCCAACAATCTTCCCGTTTTCCTTGTCTCCACTCCATTTCGACCTGAAACCCATAAACAAACCTATTAAGCCCTTGTTAACAACCAAACATGCAATAGACTACGCATAAAGGAATCAAAATAAATGAATATCATGCACTCGTCAGTAGGCTCAATTACTGGACTCTATTTAACTTGCCTTGGATACCGAGATTCATAAAGTTCAGGGGCTTGATTAAGCGGGGGGAGGTGTTAGGCACCCCCTGACTTCCATGAAACACGGTTACCGCATCTTTTTAATTTCCCTATTTAATTTGTAGTGTGTGTGTGTGTGTGTGCTTGCAGTAATTGGGCCTAAGTGCTTTATTTGGAAGTAGTGTTGTGCTTCGTTGGACCTATATACGAAGGGTTTGATTTAATGAAAAGTCCATTTTTAGACAAGATATGAAAGTGATGTTTTGGAAGATGGTTTTCAAATCCTTTCGCTCGCATAGGAATTGAAGCCTTTTGATACTTCCTTCTTATTCTGCATTCGGCTGATTTTGATTTTATTATCGGGATGCAAGGCATCCTCGACCAAATAATATATATACAAGTGTCGGTCTTCTTATTGTCATGAAAGCCATCAAAGTGATCCGAGCACTACAAACCACAATTTACTATGCTAAGACCTTGAATTAGAATTATCGTTTTAAGGGCCATCTAATTTAAATTTACAAGAAGACAGGCAGGCGATATTTACTGTGTAAAGTTGTCCATAGTGGGAACCAGATCTAGATCCATGTGATTAATCGTAGATCCCGTGATTCCTAGGCTCACAGAATATTATCAAAAAGCCTGCACAGCAAAGATATTGAAATAAAATGCAAATTGAAATCTAGACGTCGCAAGATAAAGGATTCATCATTTAAATCCTTGTATGCGCGTAGCCAAAGTTTCCCGTTCCATCTAGATATGGATCTAGGGTCGCGTAGTTGCTTTAATATTTACAAAACTAGAAAGAAAGCTAGATTTAAATAAATCTTAGCCATTCTATCTCAACGGTTCCAGTTTGACAGCTTTTGAACAGGTTGAAAGTTAGAGATGGCTAGATTCAGATAAACCTAATCCACAAACTTTACATCAGTAAAGAATTATATCAAATGAGCAGTTAAAACAGATATTTAATCACATTGAATAAATAATATATATAATTATATATATATTAAAGCTGCAAAGAGCCACAGATTTCCAATCCAGGCATGACTGAATAGTGTAAATATATATATATATATATATATATATTGAAGCTGAAAAGGCCACGGATTTGCAATCCAGGCTAACGGAGTTAGTATAAATATATATATAGTTATATATAGGTTAAAGCAGGAAAAGCCACAGATTTATAATCCAGGCATGACTGAATTAATGTAAATATACATACATATATATATAAATATATATAAATATATTAAAGTTGAAAATGCCACAGATTAACAATTCAAGCTAATTAAGACTTATTAATATATATATATATATATATTAAAGCAATAAAAGCCACAGATTTGAAATCCAAGCTAAAAAAACACCTAAAAATGTATATATAGATATACTTATATATACATAAATGTAAGCTAGAATGGCCACAGATTTGAAATCCAGGTGAAACTAGAAGCTATAAATATATATATGCGCTCATATATATATGATAAAGAAGTAAAAAGCTTCAGATCACAAGAAATCTTACAGTATGTAGTGCTAGAGGCTTTAAACCACTTAGAGGGTTTGAAAACTCCATTTCCACCAGTTAAAATTTGATATGTTAGTATATATATGTATACAAGTGTATTGGAAGAGAAATATTGAAATTTAGAGCAATGTAGGTAGGGTTAAGAGCTGAAATGGGCGGAATTTCTTCTCTTTTCTTCCGTTTTCTATTCTTTTTTGGCTGATGGGGGGTTTTATTTATAGACCCGATCAGCCGCGGGTCTACTTGCTACTGTTTCTAGTGGGTCCTGCTGTCTCGAAGTACGTGCACTCCGACCAACGCGTAGTCTGCTTGAACCTTCATAACTTTTGATCTGGGAATCCTATAGAGATGTGACATATCATTCTGGAAAGCTCTTTCCGAGATCTACACAATGGCATAGGATTTTCCTTTTTTGAATTTGGGAATATTTTTCCATGACCAGATCTTCAAGTCTTCGCAGTCAGTCCGTTGAGCTGTCTGGTGCAGTTTTCACTCGGGATTTGTTGTGCTGGTTCTGTATGACCTTTTTCATGGTAATTTGATCTAATTTAATGTTTAGTTGGTGAAATTACTCTTTTGCCCTTACAATTTGGTTCCTGGCATGACGCGGCTATAGCTGTCTTCTCTCAGGGTTATCTCCGAAGTTTAACTGATGTTGACTCTGTTCTTCCTTAGGGGTATCTCCGGGGATTGATTTGATTTTTCGAAGTTTGGTTTGATGATTTTCCGAGGTTGTCTCCAAGGTTGGAAAAAAACATTTTTGCCCTCTTGTATGGTTATTAACTGGAAAATAAAATTTTGAGTGTCTACAGATGCCTCTCTTTATCTTGTTTATGCAATGTAGTAGAATGAACATGATAAAGATTTGCTAGACACTTGAAATATGACAAGATATATATTTAATGATGCAAATCGCAATGTAATGAATGTTAAAATGTTTTTGCAAATCGCATTTCGCACTTCGCAAATCGCATATCTTATCACAAATTGCATTGCAAATCGCATCACAAATCGCATATCGCATCGCAAATCACTTACCATTACCGATCATGGATGGTGTCTGTGTTGGGGTTGATTTCAATGGTTGGCTTTCATCAATGCTGATGATGTCTATGCTGGTGTTGACTCCAACGATTTGATTTTTATCGGTGTTGCCGATGCTTGTTTGATGAAGATAAACTAAAATTTTCTAAATTTCTGCTGGAGCTGATGTTCTGAAATCATCTGATCTTCCCGATGTTTACATTGTTAGTTTACAACGGTGCCTACCCTGCTGGTTGTTAACAACGATACCTACCCTGCTGGTAGTTGACAACGGTGCCTATCTTGATGGTAGTTAACAACGGTGCCTACCATGCTGGTAGTTAACAATGGTGCCTACCCTGATGGTAGTTAATAACAGTTGATCACCAGACTGTCTCGATGCCTACTCGAACGGTAGTTTACAAAGCTTTATCTAACCGAAATGTCTCGATGCCTACTCGAACGGTAGTTTTCAACAACAGATTTTTTCCTCGAGTTTGGGTATTTAATATGTATGCATATTTAATTCTACTGGGTATGCATGCTTAACTTTTTAATGGAGATGTGCGCTGATATAGCACTTGTTGTACATGTGCAGACTAGGCATAATGTGATGATCTTAATTTATCCTAGGTTGATGCATATGCTTAATTGAATTAATGTAGAACCATACCTGACCCTTTCTGAGGTGATTTGGATTTTCTTTTCAGACATGGATTTTGTTAGGTCTATCAGGTTCAACTCCCGTATGGCTCCTTTTGTTATGGGTGGAGCAGATTCAGATGTTCCCATTTCATATATCGTCTTTGGTGGGGATCCTGCTGAGGCTGATATTTTTTCCTTTCTGAATCTAGATCTGGTGCTGGTACCTCTGGCGATTCAGACACTGATGGCTTTACTAGGAGATATCCCGATATATTCACTGAAGTAGTGTTCAACGGCTTACATCACCGGATCTTTCCTCGATGCTACGCTGGATTGACGCTAACAGTTTGATCATTGATTATAAAAAGGGGCGAGCTCTTTACTTACGACCTTGCTGGATTAGATACTGGTTTGGCTGACGACCCAGGTGTTGCTAACGTCTTGGAGGATGTAGCCCGTTCTTTCATTGCCCAGATTTGAACTTCGGTGTAGAGGGCTCGACTTGTAAGGACTTGGCACATGTTGACATATTTGATGGTGTAGATTTCATTCGCTAGACCTTTTCTCGTCGGGCGTCTATTTTGAATTAATGACTCTCTTGAAAATTTTTCCTTTTTTGTGGAGGGACAAACTTATGTCGCCTTGATTTCTTCCAGGAGTTTTCCCCCTTCCTTTTGATGAGAGGCTTGATCCCGCCTTGGACTCCTTCCATTTCCTGGAATCGAAAAATGCCCCAGCCCTTTCGTACGTTTTTACTAGAGATTCATATAATCTTTGTTGACTAAGTTGAGAGTGATAAATATCCTACACATCAAACGAATAACAGAATGTTCAAAAGCTTGACAGCTTGGGCCGTCAAGATTAGTATAATCTTGTGAATGATGTATTTGAAGTTCAAGTTCATGAAATATAATGAGTTATGAAATCACAAGGCAATTTTGAAGCATCCATGGTCATTGTTCTTGCGTAGGATCTGTGACGCCCCTAAATTTGGGTTACTTGACCCCCGAGTTTGGTGCTCACGATTCAACATTTAAATATCATCTAACTACCCAATTATTTATGAATAGAAATATACATATCCTTAACTGATATTTATAATATATTGTCCCAAGTTTTCTAACCTTAACATAACAAATATACCCTTAGATATACAAAAAGGGTTATACAAAACAACATAATAAATATGTTCATTATAATTACTCCAGCAATAAACCTTTGCCTTTGTCTTTCTCTGCCCCTCCGGTTACTTTGTTTCTAGCTGAAATATTATATTTAAGCAAGGGTGAGCAACAAATTTGCTCCGCAAGTTAAATTATACAATAAAGTATAAGAATCAAGAATATAAGACTATCGATTCATTAGAATATCACCAAAGTTCAAAGGACTTTGAAATAGCTAAACAAATCGTTAATCAGTAATAAGACTTTCTCGCATTTTAGGCAAAATAATAATTAAATAGTGAAAGAGTAAAACGCTTTCGAAATTTCTCAATTGAATAACAAGAAACAATTCTACGCAATAACAAAATGGAATATTATCTAGATTTTATGTTGAGCGACCCTACAGGATCTTGAACTTCTCGAGTAACTATCAAAGGTTTTACTTTGAAGTACCTTGGTGTATCAGATAATCATAAAGATTAAATCACACCCCTCTGCAAGTATATAAAGTGATCAGATTCATTATATCCTATATTATGCATAATACTCACATGCGCGCAATGGCCGAATATACGACCACAAAGGCCCTTTTTATATAAAAAGGTTGTTCTTCTTAGTCTTATAACCAGAATTCGAATCACAACAACGAAATACAATGATTTCAATATCTAATCGCTTTCTCGATCTAGCCGGAATAATTGGCATTGACCTGTCAATAATAATTGAGTTCTCTTCTCGAACCTATCAAGTTTCAACAAATGTTCGTCTAGCCAAAATAATTAGCTACGACATAGCTCAAAACGATTCAATAATAGACAAAAATTAACTGTACTATTTGTAATCAATAATAACTTCTACAGATGTGAATAACCAACAACAGTTATTCCCCAAGCATATTCTCAAAATCAATAATTCAATTTGAATTAATAAACATGCACTAACTGCGAATAATCAACAAAAATTCTCAGACGTGGCATAATCAGCAATAATTAACCACCACTATATTTAAAAAGTAATAACTCGAGATTGAGTTAAGGAAACTTGCCTGATTCGTTGACTACTGCTACTCAATATACGTTAACTTCTTTTGTAAGACCTATCATTCATAAGATCGATCTCTTAATTAGCATCACATATCTTACACATCGCATGTAATCACATAATCAATCATTAAAAGAGTATAACCATACTACCTTAGACTTAACACTTACTCGTTCATATATAAGTTCTTAATATAACTTGATACACTAGTTATGACTTCAGTATACTTAATATATCACTTCAGTTTCCATTTCAGCAAGCTAAAACAAAACTGACATCTCTTCTGACATTTCAGTTTCTCATTTTAGTAACCTGAAATACACTATTCACGAAAATACAAAATCAGCTTATTATTTTTCTATCTTTTGGCCAATCATATATACATATATTCCATACACAAAAAGAATTTTTCTAGAATTTTTCAACTTACTTAAGTATTTTCCAAAAATCCATTTTTAGTTAATTTCTTAAGAAAATAACTACCTCACGCTGAACTCCAGAAATTCCCAACTCTTGGCGAGATCTTACACATGTTAACGTGAGTCTCCAGTTTAAATTTCATGGCCATCGGGGTAATACAACTTCGGTTATAGCATTTTTTGTCAGGAAATCCCAAAAATTGAAATGGCCATAACTTGCTCAATTTAAGTCGGAATGAGCTCATTTTTGGACACAAGTTACTGCATTCCATATATTTTCATGTTCCAAAAGGCTGGAATTTATTTCAATATTTAAGTGGATGAAATTTCCCTTACAATTTCCAGACAGCCTACTATTTCGACCTTTTTAGATTTTGCTTTTGTTACTAAAATCAGTCCTAACGAAAATCTACAACATTTTTTTTCGTGATTCCACTTGGTTCTATTAAAAGACTCATATATCTAACTCCAGAATTTGACCACACTCAAAAATTCAAAGTAGAATGAAAGATATGGTCGTTTCCATTTCATACTTCGTTTTCCAAAAATTTATTTTTCAACTTTTGGTGATTTTAAAGAAAACTCCCATATTTTCACATAAAACCAACATAGCCTGTGACAAACAAGATTTTTGTAATTTATTTTGAATATTTATTGAATTAAATAAATATTTTTTTGATGATTTAATTATTGAGTTAAATAATTAATTGATGAATTTGTGGTAGATTAATTTAATTATATGTGTCACATTAGTTAAATTAATGTGGTGAATTTTTATATTCAAAGTATGTATTTAATTGAGCTTATTTGATTAATATATTAATTAATAAGCATAATGTTATTCTAATTAATTTAATAATTAATTAGAGATTTATGATTAGACATAATTAATAAATAAGAATTTTAATTATGTGACTATGTGATTTAATGTAGATTTATGCTATTTTATTTAATTGATTTAAATAGCATTATTTGATTTAATTGGGTGTGACATTAATTAACTATATTATAATAAATTAATTAAAATAAATGAGAAGGGATTCCTTAAGCTAGCCAAACAAGGCCTTAAGGGGAGTTGGTCAGTTAACCCACTAAGGGACCAACTGACAACCACTCACCCATTATATATTATACGTATTATACTTATATACATATATACTATATCAATTCATATATTCATATCAGAGAGAATTTTGAGAGAAAAGATTGAGGAAGAAGAATTTGAAAAGTTTATATCATCATCCTTGAATCATCTTCACCAACTAGCAAGGGTAAATTCAGTTATATTAAGTTTTAAGCTTTCTATTTTTACGTACTTTGAAGTTCTCTGTAATCGTCAATTTTGAATCATTGTTGGTTATATGGTTTTATATGGGTTAAATTATGTTTATAACATGTTTTATACCATGTATACATAAATCACAGTGATCAATTTTATGTAATTACGTCTTAATTAAGTTTTCAAAACTTCCATTAACGTACTTTGAAGTTTTCTGTAAAAGACTAAATTGATGACTTGTTCATGATATGGCTATATATATATTAATTGATGTCCATAACATATTATATGCCATATATGCATAACTTTCAGTGATCACACCATGGAATTTTGTTGATAATTGGGTTTTCAAAAGTTACAGAGTGTAAAAATTGTACATATGGCCCATATGGCCCTTACGTACAAAATTTACACACCTTATGCGTTTATTTAACTTAAATTAACACTTGAATGTGATTGTGTACATTTAAACGAACAAAATGGAAGTTAAACGAACGGATTCGGTGTTATAACGAATCCGTAACGTTGAATTCTTGTTTTCTTTCAAAACTTTATAAAATGTTGAAAATAGTGAAATTAAATGTTGTGATTTGTGTAATTTCGTGATTTAAAGTGTTAAAAGCATGCTTAGAACATGGTATGATGTTTCTGTAAATTCTATATCTCATGGGTAGCCTTAAATTCATTTCGTTAGTTTAATTTGGATTTATTTGGGTTGCTCTGTGTGTCATTCGCGAACTGGAAATCTGGGTCTGCGTTGACGCGCGGCCGCGCTGGTCCCAAGGGTAACTGGCGCGCGGCCGCGCCCCTTGCAGAAATTTGAAATTTTTTTGCTAAGTGTTCGTGTGTTCTAAGAGGTGGTTTAAAACCTAATGTAATGAACATAAAGATATGCTAAACATATAATAAGAGGTTAATAACTTATATTACGTGAGTAATTAATAAGTTAATTACATGACTTGAATCGTTAATTGTATAGTCCAATAACGTGCTCAAGACCGATGTGTGTGATTCGATACGTATATCGAGTTATTGATTAATTTGTATTGTGAACGTATTGATATGTAGGATGTAATAAAGAACGTGAATTATAATTGTAGCTTGTGCAAGAGGCAAGTATCCTATCCCTAATTTATTGATTTAGCAAGTTCCCTAAATTCTAATTTATTCATTTATTAAGCCTTAGACTTGTGTTTCTATATCGAGTAAGCTCGTGTTTTTAATTGTTCAAGTTCGAAATTCATATTACATATTGTAACTCTTTTAAAAGCATGATTCAGTGATACAATACTTATTCGATTGTATACTCTTGAGATTTATTATTCAAGTTGAATATCGATGTTATTGTTGAACCTTATAGGACTAGTGAACCCTTATTGATTCGACTAGTCCATAGTTGATGAACGTTCTAAATTCCAAAATACTTATTGAGCTTATCCAAACCAAACTTCCTTTGGTGTGGACTCTGATGTCAAAACTGAGATGAACAACCCTGTAAAAGGGGATTATTTACGCTTTAGCGTTGAGATATTGTGCACAGTATGGTACTAAGGGCTGATCCCCCTAAGTACGAGAAGTAGAGTCCATAGTCTTATGACTGTTAAAGGTTTAAAGCATAAAAACTTTACAACCTAGGACATAGTTCAAGGTCTTATGACCCTCAGACGTTCTTTTGATTCCTGTTATTCATTCTTGAGTCAAAAGTTGAGTTTCTTTATTCAGATGTCTTTGATTCACTCGCATGTTATTATATTGTTGTCATATTATTATACTTGTGGGAAACCGTGCTCACTCTTGCGTAATAATAACATTGCAGTTAAGAACGAAAGGTCTGACGAGCCTTCTACTAGCAAAGGCAAGGGCAAAGTCAACAAGTGATGAAGACTTGTTGTTTATTTTATGTGTTTATGTTTCAGACTTATGTTAAAGTTGTGTAAGACTTATTTAATTATTTATATTTCCGCACTTGAGATTTAAGGTTAAGTACGACCTGGGATTGATGTATTTCTTTTCAGATGTTGTAACCCCATAAGGGGAGGATTATTTCTATTTATTTCATGGTTTGCATTTACTATGGGTAGATAGATAGATGATATTTGTACAGTGAACACCAAGTCCCGTGGAAATTGAAGTACCCGGATTTGGGGGTGTCACAGGTTGGTATCAAAGCTGTAGGTTATGAACCTTAGGTGGGGAAAAACCTTAGGATAGTAGCCTTTTTAGAGATCGAGAACATAGTAATGATAACTCTTATCGAGTTCTAAGAAAGATAATAACTTACCTTATGTGCTACGTGCTTATACTTATATATTCGAGTCTCGATTAGCATCACGTAATTACTAAAACTTAAAATTTTATTTGTCAGGATGACGAATGCTGGAGAACCTAGTCAGTCCAGGGACCTTGTACCCCTAGAGGCTAGAGAGGAGGAGCCCCGAGATATCCACGTAGTTTGGGAGCAGTTAGTCCGACGAGAGCCATCACCCTTGATCACAGTCATTGGTCAGGAGATTGTGCCGGTGTCTAATTCAGAGGAGGACTCTGAGGAAGACCCTGAGGAGATTGAAGTTCAGGCTGAGGCAGCTGAAGAGGAGGAGGAAGACCCTGAAGAGTTCCCGCCGAGCTCTATCAGTGCTGAGATGTATGACGAGCTGTATGACCGTAACATAGAGTTACGTGATACTGTTCAGGAGCTGAGGGAGACTGTTCAGGAGCTGAGGGAGCGGTCGGTTACTCAACAGTCTACCATCGAGCTGAGGGATGGAGAGGTTGAGGCTCTTCACACACGTTTGGGAAATGTAGAGTGGAATTTGGCTCACGAGAAGGGCCAAACCGAGCAGAAGTCAGAGGAAATTGAGGAATTGAAGAATGAACTAAAAGAGAAATCAGCAAGGCTGGCCATAGCAGAGGAGGCTTGGGTAAGGGAATCACGACGAGCAGATCTCGCAGAAGATAATTGTCGGGCGAAGAAGGCCAAGCTTGAAGAGACGTACTCTATACTTCAGTATGCAATTGACGAGGCCCAGGATCGGGTTATGAGGTACCCAATTCAGTTTGAAGGACTACCGTCGTACATGCTAGATCGCAGGACGATGTCTCGGATTATGGAAGAAGAGCGTGGCAAAGCTGTTCGTCGCCTTAATGGGCAGTGATAGGAACATTTGATTTTGTGAAACCTATCTGGTAGTTAATAATGTAAATTCCAATGTGTTTATAAACAGAGGAATATTTTATGTTTTAAATCCTGTAGATTCTTTATCTCAGGATAGTTGATGTAAATAGCAGTGATGCTATCGTATTATGTTAAAACTTTTGATTTAGTAATATATCAGAGTTTATTTGAGATAATGTGTTGACTGATTGTGTCTAAATGTTTAAGTTAAGCCTTAGATATTTAAAAGATTGAATAAAGTTCTAATACGCGTATTTCTTAAGAGTAAAATGCCGCCAAGGAGACGATCTAACCGTCAACAGGCCCAAGAAGGGTCAACTAACAACAACAACGACGCCAATGCTAACCCCGTTCAGCAGTTGGCGAACTTACTTGCTGGAGCGCTTAACAACCAACCTCAAGCTCCACCGGCCACAACGTTCAAGGACTTCAAGGCGGTGGGACCGCCAGAGTTTAAAGGCACCATGAACCCGATAGAAGCTCAAACCTGGGTCATGGAGATGGAAAAAGTTTTTGACGTCGCCAGAGTCAGAGAGGACCAGAAAACCGCCTATGCAACGTTCATGCTGAAATCTGAGGCCAGCTATTGGTGGCAAGCGAATAAGGTCCGGGGAGGTGAAGGTGTGATTACCTGGGAGAGGTTCAAGGAGATGTTCTTCGAGATGTACTTTCCGACCAGCTCGCAGAATCAAATGGAGGTCCAGTTCTTGGAACTGAAACAGGGAAATATGTCCGTACCAGAATATGCGGCGAAATTCAATGAGTTGGCTAGGTTTGCCACGTATCAAGTGCACACCGATCAGAGGAAGGCAAGGAGGTTTGAACAGGGCCTGAAGCCCTGGTTGTATAGCAAAGTGTCAATGTTCCAATTGAACACTTTTGCTGGGGTGTTGGAGAAGGCCATTCTCGCTGAAGGCGGGAGTGATGCAGTTACAAAGTATAACCAAGATCAGAAAAAGAAGAAGAGTGAAGGTGAAGGAATTAACAAGGCTAGTGGTAGCAACACGGGAGGGAGTAATAATCAGAAGAGGAGGTGGAATGATAACTCATCGACTGGGAATCAGCAAGGTGGTCAGAAAAAGAGGATCGAAGCTTGTTCGACCTGCGGGAAAGCTCACCTGGGGGTCTGTATGAAGGGAAAACGAGTATGTTATAATTGTGGTCAGGAAGGCCACATAGCACCTAACTGTCCGAACCCAAAGAAGGGCGCTTGCTTCACTTGCGGCTCAAAGGACCATCTGGCAAGGGACTGTCCCAAGAAGGGATCTGGAAGGGAAGGATCAGGTGGAAACAGGGGAAACAGCGGTGGAAGTGCTTTAACTATCACGGGACCAACCGCAACCAACCGACCAACCGCCAGGACCTTCAACATGACCGTGCAGGATGCTGTGCAGTCTCGCGATGTGGTGTCAGGTATCATTCCGATCAATAAAGTTAATGCTTATGTACTATTTGATTCGGGTGCTACTTGTTCATTTATATCCGATGACTTTGCTAAGAACTTAGAACTTCCTATGGACGAGTTAGAATACCCCATGAATATAGAGATTGCGAATAGAGAAGTAATCCCTGTTAAGTATGTACACAAGAACTGTAGAGTAGATATTAAGGGTAACATTATGAACGTAAATCTTATCCCGATTAGACTTGGGGAATTCGATGTTATTCTGGGAATGGATTGGCTAGTCAATTATGGGGCTGTAATTGATTGCCAGAGGAAGTGTATCAACCTTATGACCCCGTCAAAGGTTGTGTTTTATGGCAGTAAATCGCCTAGAAAAGCGAGTTGTCTGACGATGATGCAGGCCAGGAAGTTGTTAAGACAAGGCTGTGTAGGATATTTAGCCTACATAGTCGATAGTCGTAAAGAAAATTCGAAATTAGAAGATATACCAGTCGTGAGGGACTTCTTAGACGTATTTCCGGATGATCTGCCAGGACTTCCGCCAGACAGAGAGGTTGAGTTTGTGATCGATTTGGCGCCAGGGACGGCCCCAATATCGAAGGCACCATACCGGATGGCTCCGGTAGAGATGAAAGAGTTAATGGTACAACTACAAGAGTTACTGGACAAGAAGTACATCCAACCGAGCGTATCGCCGTGGGGAGCGCCGGTGTTATTTGTGAAGAAGAAGGACGGGACGATGCGGCTTTGCATCGACTACAGAGAACTGAATAAGGTCACAATTAAGAATAGATATCCATTACCGAGGATCGACGATCTGTTCGACCAATTGAAGGGTGCAAGGTACTTTTCAAAGATAGACTTAAGGAGTGGCTATCATCAGCTGAAGGTGAGGCCAGAGGATGTTCCAAAGACAGCATTTAGGACTCGATATGGTCACTACGAATTTTTGGTAATGTCATTTGGTCTAACGAATGCTCCTGCAGCATTCATGGGCTTAATGAATGGAGTGTTCAAGCCGTTTTTGGACAAATTCGTGGTGGTCTTTATCGACGATATTTTGGTATACTCGAAGACCAAGGAAGAACATGTAGAACATCTGAAGTTAACATTAGAGGCGTTGAGAAGAGAGAAGTTGTACGCCAAATTTTCTAAATGTGAATTCTGGATTGAAAGAGTGCAATTTCTTGGACATGTGATCGACAAGGACGGAATTTCGGTAGATCCCTCTAAAGTCGAAGCTGTGATGAACTGGGATCTGCCGAAAACACCGTCGGAAGTGAGGAGTTTTCTTGGATTGGCGGGTTATTATAGAAGATTTATTCAGGACTTTTCCAAGATCGCAACTCCGCTGACAATTTGACTAGAAAATCGGTGAAATTCGTTTGGACAGAGAAGTGTGAGGAAAGTTTCCAAGAGCTCAAGAGGAGGTTGAGTTCAGCACCTGTGTTATCCCTTCCGGACGACACAGGCAATTTTGTGGTTTATAGTGATGCGTCGCATAAAGGACTTGGCTGTGTGCTTATGCAAAACGGCAGGGTCATTGCGTATGCGTCACGACAATTGAAAGACTATGAGAAGGGGTATCCGACCCATGACTTGGAGTTAGCTGCCGTGGTATTTGCTTTAAAAATTTGGAGACACTATCTCTATGGGGAGAAGTGTGAAATATATACAGACCACAAGAGTCTGAAATATATCTTTACACAGAAGGACTTGAATATGCGCCAGAGAAGGTGGCTGGAGTTAATTAAGGATTATGACTGTGAAATCTTATACCATCCGGGTAAGGCTAATGTGGTTGCCGACGCCTTAAGCAGAAAGGGTCGGGAGAAATTGATGATGTTGACTACTCAGGAGGAACTAATTTCAGCAATGGAAAAGCTGAAATTGGAAGTGAAGTATTCGATGGAGATTGACGAGAAGTTGTTTCAGATTCAAGCTGGTACAACCCTATTGGATAAAGTTAAGGAAGCTCAACTTCAGGACGAAGAATGTGAGAAGGTTAAGAAAAAGATATCTGAAGGAACCGAACCGAGATTCAAGATAGACAGTGAGGGACTACTGAGATTTGAGAATAGAGTTCGGGTACCGTCAGTGCCAGAAATTAAGGATGACATTTTGAGAGAGGCTCATAGCTCACGGTATTCAATTCACCCCGGTAGTACCAAGATGTACCAGGATCTTCGACAGCACTTCTGGTGGCCGAATTTGAAACGAGATGTTGCTGAGTGTGTTGCAAAGTGTCTAACCTGTCAGAAAGTGAAAGCAGAACATCAGAGACCAAGTGGTTTGCTACAACCCCTGGAAATCCCAGAATGGAAATGGGAACACATTACGATGGATTTCGTGGTTGGCCTTCCGACGACTCAGAAAGGCTACGACGCAGTATGGGTTATCGTTGACCGACTGACGAAATCCGCACACTTCCTTCCGATTAAAATCAGATTCAACTTAGACCAGTTGGCAAGGCTATATGTGAAAGAGATTGTTTCGAGGCACGGAGTTCCGGTGTCAATTGTTTCCGACAGAGATCCGCGTTTCACATCGAACTTCTGGAAGCGACTACAAGAATGCATGGGGACACAGTTGAGAATGAGTACGGCTTATCACCCTCAGACAGATGGGCAGAGTGAAAGAACGATCCAGACATTGGAAGATATGTTGAGAGCATGCATCATGGATTTTAAAGGAAATTGGGATGATCACCTACCGCTTGTGGAATTCGGTTACAACAACAGTTACCACGCTAGTATTGGCATGCCGCCTTACGAAGCGTTGTACGGAAGAAAATGCAGAACCCCGCTATACTGGGATGAAGTTGGCGAGAGACAACTATTAGGTCCAGAACTGGTACAGCAGACAGCAGAGATAGTCAAAGTGATCAGAACAAGACTGGTAGCAGCTCAGGATAGGCAGAAGAAATACGCCGATCCACACCGTAAGAACGTTGAGTTTGAATCGGGTAGCTATGTGTTCTTGAAAGTCTCTCCCTGGAAGGGGAAGATCAGATTCGGTAAGAAGGGAAAATTGAGCCCAAGGTTCATTGGACCCTTTGAAGTACTGCGAAGGATTGGAGAAGTTGCGTATGAGGTAGCCTTACCTCCGGCGCTTGAGAATGTCCACAACGTCTTTCATGTGTCAGTTTTACGCCCCTACAAACCCGATTACAAACATGTGATTGAATATGAACCCCTACATTTTGAGAAAGACTTATCCTATGAAGAAATTCCTGTTCAGATTGTTGACAGGAAAGAGCAAGTCCTCAGAAATAAAATTATACCTTCTGTTAAGGTAATTTGGAGGAACCACAATGCTGAAGAAGCTACGTGGGAACTCGAAGAGCATATGATGAAGAATTACCCAGATTTATTTACTTAATTTTTTTGTTTATGCGATTCTGGGGACAGAATCTTTTTAAGGGGGGGAGAATGTAACGGGACGAAATTTAATTGAACCGTGATTCTGGGGACAGAATCCTTTTAAGGGGGGAAAGATGTGACAAACAAGATTTTTGTAATTTATTTTGAATATTTATTGAATTAAATAAATATTTTTTTGATGATTTAATTATTGAGTTAAATAATTAATTGATGAATTTGTGGTAGATTAATTTAATTATATGTGTCACATTAGTTAAATTAATGTGGTGAATTTTTATATTCAAAGTATGTATTTAATTGAGCTTATTTGATTAATATATTAATTAATAAGCATAATGTTATTCTAATTAATTTAATAATTAATTAGAGATTTATGATTAGACATAATTAATAAATAAGAATTTTAATTATGTGACTATGTGATTTAATGTAGATTTATGCTATTTTATTTAATTGATTTAAATAGCATTATTTGATTTAATTGGGTGTGACATTAATTAACTATATTATAATAAATTAATTAAAATAAATGAGAAGGGATTCCTTAAGCTAGCCAAACAAGGCCTTAAGGGGAGTTGGTCAGTTAACCCACTAAGGGACCAACTGACAACCACTCACCCATTATATATTATACGTATTATACTTATATACATATATACTATATCAATTCATATATTCATATCAGAGAGAATTTTGAGAGAAAAGATTGAGGAAGAAGAATTTGAAAAGTTTATATCATCATCCTTGAATCATCTTCACCAACTAGCAAGGGTAAATTCAGTTATATTAAGTTTTAAGCTTTCTATTTTTACGTACTTTGAAGTTCTCTGTAATCGTCAATTTTGAATCATTGTTGGTTATATGGTTTTATATGGGTTAAATTATGTTTATAACATGTTTTATACCATGTATACATAAATCACAGTGATCAATTTTATGTAATTACGTCTTAATTAAGTTTTCAAAACTTCCATTAACGTACTTTGAAGTTTTCTGTAAAAGACTAAATTGATGACTTGTTCATGATATGGCTATATATATATTAATTGATGTCCATAACATATTATATGCCATATATGCATAACTTTCAGTGATCACACCATGGAATTTTGTTGATAATTGGGTTTTCAAAAGTTACAGAGTGTAAAAATTGTACATATGGCCCATATGGCCCTTACGTACAAAATTTACACACCTTATGCGTTTATTTAACTTAAATTAACACTTGAATGTGATTGTGTACATTTAAACGAACAAAATGGAAGTTAAACGAACGGATTCGGTGTTATAACGAATCCGTAACGTTGAATTCTTGTTTTCTTTCAAAACTTTATAAAATGTTGAAAATAGTGAAATTAAATGTTGTGATTTGTGTAATTTCGTGATTTAAAGTGTTAAAAGCATGCTTAGAACATGGTATGATGTTTCTGTAAATTCTATATCTCATGGGTAGCCTTAAATTCATTTCGTTAGTTTAATTTGGATTTATTTGGGTTGCTCTGTGTGTCATTCGCGAACTGGAAATCTGGGTCTGCGTTGACGCGCGGCCGCGCTGGTCCCAAGGGTAACTGGCGCGCGGCCGCGCCCCTTGCAGAAATTTGAAATTTTTTTGCTAAGTGTTCGTGTGTTCTAAGAGGTGGTTTAAAACCTAATGTAATGAACATAAAGATATGCTAAACATATAATAAGAGGTTAATAACTTATATTACGTGAGTAATTAATAAGTTAATTACATGACTTGAATCGTTAATTGTATAGTCCAATAACGTGCTCAAGACCGATGTGTGTGATTCGATACGTATATCGAGTTATTGATTAATTTGTATTGTGAACGTATTGATATGTAGGATGTAATAAAGAACGTGAATTATAATTGTAGCTTGTGCAAGAGGCAAGTATCCTATCCCTAATTTATTGATTTAGCAAGTTCCCTAAATTCTAATTTATTCATTTATTAAGCCTTAGACTTGTGTTTCTATATCGAGTAAGCTCGTGTTTTTAATTGTTCAAGTTCGAAATTCATATTACATATTGTAACTCTTTTAAAAGCATGATTCAGTGATACAATACTTATTCGATTGTATACTCTTGAGATTTATTATTCAAGTTGAATATCGATGTTATTGTTGAACCTTATAGGACTAGTGAACCCTTATTGATTCGACTAGTCCATAGTTGATGAACGTTCTAAATTCCAAAATACTTATTGAGCTTATCCAAACCAAACTTCCTTTGGTGTGGACTCTGATGTCAAAACTGAGATGAACAACCCTGTAAAAGGGGATTATTTACGCTTTAGCGTTGAGATATTGTGCACAGTATGGTACTAAGGGCTGATCCCCCTAAGTACGAGAAGTAGAGTCCATAGTCTTATGACTGTTAAAGGTTTAAAGCATAAAAACTTTACAACCTAGGACATAGTTCAAGGTCTTATGACCCTCAGACGTTCTTTTGATTCCTGTTATTCATTCTTGAGTCAAAAGTTGAGTTTCTTTATTCAGATGTCTTTGATTCACTCGCATGTTATTATATTGTTGTCATATTATTATACTTGTGGGCAACCGTGCTCACTCTTGCGTAATAATAACATTGCAGTTAAGAACGAAAGGTCTGACGAGCCTTCTACTAGCAAAGGCAAGGGCAAAGTCAACAAGTGATGAAGACTTGTTGTTTATTTTATGTGTTTATGTTTCAGACTTATGTTAAAGTTGTGTAAGACTTATTTAATTATTTATATTTCCGCACTTGAGATTTAAGGTTAAGTACGACCTGGGATTGATGTATTTCTTTTCAGATGTTGTAACCCCATAAGGGGAGGATTATTTCTATTTATTTCATGGTTTGCATTTACTATGGGTAGATAGATAGATGATATTTGTACAGTGAACACCAAGTCCCGTGGAAATTGAAGTACCCGGATTTGGGGGTGTCACATAGCCCATCTTAATACTTAAAATAACTCATATACTCATGGATATACCATGATCCATGATCTATATCATTAATAATCCACAAACACAAGATCAAACACAACCAAAGATAAGAAAATTTTGATTTTCTATCTTTTGAAAAACATTACTCATATTTCAAACTTTAAATCTAACTTTTGTTCCACAAAAGGGTTCAATCTATACATAAAACACTTTTAAACACATGGATCTAAGGTTTTAAACCTTAAGATCGTATTTTTACAAAAATCAAAACTCAAATCATATCAAAAGGAAAATAAACTATAAAAGTAGAAATCATTTATACCTTTTGTTTTCCTTTCTCTCCTTCTTACTAATTTTGTTTAAGGGACTAAGAAAATATCAAGAACTCTCCCTCTCTCTTCTCCCTTTCTTGGCCGAATCTCCCCTTTCTCTTTCCCTCTCCTTCTCTCTCTTGCTTGCTTATACAAAATGTTATAAATGAGAGGAGAGAGAGGATGAGATTTGATTTGGTGAGTTGTTAGATTAGATAGATATATTTTGATATCTTACATATCTATCTAAATCTTTCCAATATCTATCTCTCTCTCTCATAATCATTTAAGCTTGCTTGCGCTCTTGGTTTATCTTGTGGGTTTGATGAAAAGATAAGAATAAGACCAAGGCTTGACACCTAGTAAGTTAGCTCACCTACTAAAGCAATGTAATCGTTACATGCCTCCCCCCTTTCTCTCCTCTCTCTAAATTTCAGCCAAAGGGCCTTGTTTTTCCGCATTTTATTTTCTTTTTAAGGCCCATTTAGCTTACTTAATGGCCCAAAAGGTCCCCTCCCAATTGGGCTAAGAGTTGGGCCACTTAATTAATTATTTAGGCTAGCAATTCTAATTCTTTGGGCTTGCAATTCAACATAGTTTATACTTTCTAATTTTTATCCTCTCCTAATCATTTAGTTAGGGTTTTATTACACACCTTAGCAAGTTAATTCCTTACTCAACTATCTTTAATTTCATAACCCAATTAGACTTACTTTACTTAGGTTATAAAATTAATTAATAGAGATGTATATAAAATAAATCTCTTAGGGTTAGTATATATTTTTAAATACTATCATTCTCTTATATTATAACCCATTAGGTTATTTAATTATCATACCTAATATTTGTATTAGGTTACATAACTTTATTCTTAATTCTCTGTATATACAAAATAATTTGTATATACCTTACATAATACACATGTATTCAATCACATACATAATTCACATATGTCATAATATATTCCCCTAGTGTATTAACTTAATGGCCCTAATTGACTTAATAAGTTATAAACACTCACATATTCATCAATACAATTATTATAACTATATTTTCTACCGAATCCCTATTCATAACTAGGGTTAGAGCTTCTATTCTCTGTTAAACAAAATTGTACTCATATTTCTCAGTCAATACACAGTTTGACCACTTTGATAAACTCGTATCACAGATACTCAGCACAATATTGATAATCAATATCAATATTAACTAATAAAAAAATAATTCAAAAAATTTGAATTATGTGAAATTCTGGGTTCTCACATTCTCCTCTCCTTATAAGGATTCCGTCCTCGGAATCACCGCTTTCTTATTCTCTACAATCTTTTAAAGTTGTATCATCAATTTATTCTTATCAACACAATATTCATTTGTGTCTCATATACTAACCAGTGACTTGAATCTATAAAAGAAAACAACTCACATTGATATCTATCCCATATTTCTCAAGTAATTTATTTACTAAATTAAATCGTTATCTGTCACCACCTCCTGGGCAGCTACTGCATCTTGCACCGTCATGTTGAATGTACGGGCCGTTGGTCTTCCTGACTGTGCAGGTCCTCTAATCGTCAGGGTTCCGCCACTGGGTCCCTTGTTGGTACTTCCTTTCTCCACATTCTTCTTTAGATAATTTCGAACCAGATGATCTGTCGATCGACACGCATAACAACCTTATATTTTCTTCGGACTAGGACAATTAGGCGACATGTGTCCCTCTTGACCATAGTTATAACAGACTCCCTTCCTTTTCAGACAAATTCCTAGATGATTCTTCCCCCAAGTCGCACAAGGCTCACCTCCCTTCCTATTCCTTTCTGACTTATTACCCGATTGGGTATTCTCACTCCATTTTCGCTTGTTCTGATTACTACCACCACTACTATCTCCTTCATTTGTTTTCTTCTTCTTCTCTTGATGATATCGGGATGCAGCTTCGCTTCCCCCTTCAGCAATTATCGCTTTCTCCGACAAAGCCGTAAACGTATTAATCTGCAATACAGCTACCTTGTTGTATATCCCTGGCTTCAATCCATTCTCAAATCTTCTCGTCTTTCTTGCCTCCGTGTCCACCTGATGTGGTGCAAATCTCACTAACTCATTAAACTTAGCAGCATATTTCGATACCGACATATTCTCTTGCTTTAGTTCTAGAAACTTGACTTCCATCCTGGCTTGCATACTTGATGAAAAATGGTTCTCAAAGAACAACTCTTTAAACTTTTTCCAAGTCACTACAGCTGTCCCAGCTCTAGCCAGATTGGTTTCCCACCAGTAATTGGCTTCTCCCTTCATCAAATTTGTGGACAAAGCTGTCTTTTGCTCTTCTTCCACTCTCGCAATAATAAATGCTTTCTCTATCTCCTTTACCCATGTTTGGGCTTCAATAGGATTCGTAGTTCCCTTGAATTCTGGAGGTCTTACCGCTTTAAAATCTTTAAAGTTTGCCAATCTATTAGCTGGCTATTCTCTTGCTCTTGCTCTTGCTGCTGGCGCCCTATGTTGCATATCTTGGGCTAACATATTCACAAAATTCTGCATCGGGTCTGCTTGACCACATTCATTATTCACTGATTGCTCCTCTTTGATTTCGATTCTGTCGTCTAGGCGGCATTATCTGATCTAAATGAAAATCTTACATTAATCCTTTTTCTCTACACAAATTCTTATTAGTAATATAAGAATTTAACACAAATTTCTCATATAATCGCATATTTATTCAAATAGCACATAATACTTTTAGTACTTAACACCTACTGTTATAATCCGCCACTATCCCTTTTTGAATAAATATTGGGATTAACAACAGAACCTTACACAAAAAGTTGCAATTACCACAACTTTACACAAAAAGTTTCACTTCCCCAAAATTATCTTAATATTCATATTGAAAATAAAGATTACATTCATACAAACAGATATATTACATATACTCACTCATTGTTCTCGATATTATAATCTTTGTATTACACCTTGTTATCAAAAGGTGCTACTGCTTATACTTAAGCTGTCTACAATCTACTCCCTTCTCCTGCCTTCTTACTGGGACACTTGATAAATCCGTGACCCATTCCTCCACATGAAAAACATTTTCTCATATTCGGCATAGGACAATTTGGAGAAATATGTCCTTCCTGTCTACAATTGAAACACACATTCTTCCACATCATACATTCTCCCAAGTGAGTCTTTCCACACTTGCCACAGACTTTCTTCTTTTTCAGGTTTGAGTTCCCTAAGTTATTATCACTGTCGTTGTCCCTTTTTCGCTTGTTGTTTATCTTCTTCTGCTTGACTACTCCCTCAGATGATCCACCACCTTCAGCCTTCATTCTTTCTACTTGTGTCTTCAATTCATTTTGTTCTTCGGTCATTTCGCATAATGCTCGCTCCGTCTTCCACAACTCTTCCAAGAGAAACACTATACTCCAGAGTTCTTGAACTTCTGCAGATACTTGATCTTTTTCTCCCACTTTGGTCTTAATCTCTGTCTCCACCCTAACTTCTTCGGACTCTGCCTCCTCATCTTCATTCAGATACATTTTGGGATACTCATCATGATCACTCGCCTGATTCACCATGGGTTCATCTTTTCTAACTTTCTCAACTGACTCGTTTTGCGCTGGCACCTCGGCTACAGGCATTGGTGCAACAGCTGCCAACACTTCTGTACTCATTTCATCTTCTCCTGACATCCTACAATCAGTTTAAACAACTTGATTAATACTATATCAGTACGAATTTCATACTCACTATGTGTCCACACATCTTTCTATTGATGTATTTTGGCAATCCCTCACTAAGTACTCTAAATGAGTTTTCTCTATCTCGCTTATGGTTATAATCCTATGGTTTTTCCCTCCACTTAATATTTATAACCTATAGCTCTGATACCAACTTGTGACGCCCCCATATCCGGGTTACCTGACCCCCGAGTTTGGTGCTCACGATCCAATAATTAAATATCATCTAACTACCCAATTCTTTATGAATAGAAATATACATATCCTTAACTGATATTTATAATACATTGCCCAGGTTTTCTAACCTTAACATACCAAATATACCCTTAGATATACAAAAAGGGTTATACAAAACAACATAATAAATATGTTCATTATAACTACTTCAGCAATACACCTTTGCCTTTGTCTTTCTCTGCCCCTCCGACTACTTCGTTTCTAGCTGAAATATTGTATTTAAGCATGGGTGAGTAACAAATTTGCTCCGCAAGTTAAATTATATAATAAAGTATAAGAATCAAGAATATAAGACTATCGATTCGATAGAATATTACCAAAGTTCAAAGGACTTTGAAATAGCTAAACAAATCGTTAATCAATAACCAAACTTTCTCTCATTTTAGGCAAAATAATAATTCGTTAGTGAAAGAGTAAAACGCTTTCGAAATTTCTCAATAAAATAACAAGAAACAATTCTACGCAATAACAAAATAGAATATTATTCAGATTTTATGTTGAGCGACCCTACAGGATCTTGAACTTCTCGAGTAATTATCAAAGGTTTTACTTTGAAGTACCTAGGTGTATCAGATAACCATAAAGATTAAATCATACCCCAAGTATATAAAATGATCAGCTTCATTATACCCTATATTATGCATAATACTCACATGCACGCAACCGCCGAATATACGACCACAAAGCCTCTTTTTATATAAAAAGGTTGTTCTTCTCAGTCTTATAACCAGAATTCGAATCATAACAACGAAATACAATGATTTCAATAGCTAATCGCTTTCTCGATCTAGCCGGAATAATTGGCATTGACCTGTCAATAATAATTGAGTTCTCTTCTCGTACCTATAAAGTTTCAACAAATGTTCGTCTAGCCAAAATAATTAGCTACGACATAGCTCAAAACGATTCAATAATAGACAGAAATTAACTGTACTATTTGTAATCAATAATAACTTCTACAGATGTGAATAACCAACAACAGTTATTCCCCAAGCATATTCTCAAAATCAATAATTCAATTTGAATTAATAAACATGCACTAACTGCGAATAATCAACAAAAATTCTCATACGTGGCATAATCAGCAATAATTAACCACCACTATATTTAAAAAGTAATAACTCGAGATTGAGTTAAGGAAACTTGCCTGATTCGTTGACTACTGCTACTCAATATACGTTAACTTCTTTTGTAAGACCTATCATTCATAAGATCGATCTCTTAATTAGCATCACATATCTTACACATCGCATGTAATCACATAATCAATCATTAAAAGAGTATAACCATACTACCTTAGACTTAACACTTACTCGTTCATATATAAGTTCTTAATATAACTTGATACACTAGTTATGACTTCAGTATACTTAATATATCACTTCAGTTTCCATTTCAGCAAGCTAAAACAAAACTGACATCTCTTCTGACATTTCAGTTTCTCATTTTAGTAACCTGAAATACACTATTCACGAAAAATACAAAATCAGCTTATTATTTTTCTATCTTTTGGCCAATCATATATACATATATTCCATACACAAAAAGAACTTTTCTGGAATTTTTCAACTTACTTAAGTATTTTCCAAAAATCCATTTTTAGTTAATTTCTTAAGAAAATAACTACCTCACGCTGAACTCCAGAAATTCCCAACTCTTGGCGAGATCTTACACATGTTAACGTGAGTCTCCAGTTTAAATTTCATGGCCATCGGGGTAATACAACTTCGGTTATAGCGTTTTTTGTGGGGAAATTCCAAAAATTGAAATGGCCATAACTTTCTCAATTTAAGTCGGAATAAGCTCATTTTTGGATAGAAGCTATTTAATTCCATATATTTTCATGTCCCAAAAGGCCGGAGTTTATTTCAATATTTAAGTGGTCGAAATTTCCCTTACAATTTCCGAACAGCCTACTATTTTGACTTTTTTAGATTTTGCTTCTGTTACTAAAATTAGTCCAACGAAAATCTACAACATATTTTTTTGTGATTCAATTTGGTTCATTAGAAGACTCATATATCTAACTCCAGAATTTGACCACGCTCAAAAATTCAAAGTAGAATGAGAGATATGGTCGTTTCCATTTCATACTTCGTTTTTCCAAAAATCTGTTTTTCAACTTTTGGTGATTTTTAAGAAAACTTCCATATTTTCACATAAAACCAACATAGCCCATCATAATACTTAAAATAACTCATATACTCATGGATATACCATGATCCATGAGCTATATCATTAATAATCCACAAACACAAGATCAAACTCAACCAAAGATAAGAAAATTTTGATTTTCTATCTTTTGAAAAACATACCTTATATTTCACACTTTAAATCTAACTTTTGTTCCACAAAAGGGTTCAATCTATAAATGAAACACTTTTCAACATATGGATCTAAGGTTTTAAACCTTAATATCATATTTTTACAAAAAAAAAAACTCAAATCATATCAAAAAGAAAATAAACTATAAAAGTAGAAATCATTTATACCTTTTGCTTTCCTTTCTCTCCTTCTTACTAATTTTGTTTATAGGACTAAGAAAATATCAAAAACTCACCCTCTCTCTTTTCCCCTTCTTGGCCGAATCTCCCCTTTCTCTCTCTCCCCCCCTCTCTCCTTCTCTCTCTTGCTTGCTTATACGAAATATTACAAATGAGAGGAGAGAGAAGAAGAGATTTGAGTTGGTGAGTTGATAGATTAGATAGATATATTTTGGCATCTTACATATCTATCTAAATCTTTCCAATATCTATCTCTCTCTCTCATAATCATTTAAGCTTGCTTGCACTCTTGGTTTATCTTGTGGGTTTGGTGAAAAGATAAGAATAAAACCAAGGCTTGACACCTAGCAAGTTAGCTCGCCTACTAAAGCAATGTAATCATTACATGTCTCCCCCCTTTCTCTCCTCTCTCTAAATTTCGGCCAAGGGGCCTTGATTTGCCCTATTTTATTCTCTTTTTAAGGCTCATTTAGCTTACTTAATGGTCCAAAAGGTCCCCTCCCAATTGGGCTAAGAGTTGGGCCACTCAATTAATTATTTAGGCTAGCAATTCTAATTCTTTAGGCTTGCAATTCAACATAGTTTATACTTTTTAATTTTTATCCTCTCCTAATCATTTAGTTAGGGTTTCATTACACATCTGAGCAAGTTAATTCCTTACTCAACTATCTTTAATTTCATAACCCAATTAGACTTGCTTTACTTAGGTTATAAAATTAATTAATAGAGATGTATATAAAATAAATCTCTTAGGATTAGTATATATTTTTAAATACTATCATTCTCTTATATTATAACCCATTAGGTTATTTAATTATCATACCTAATATATGTATTAGGTTACATAACTTTATTCTTAATTCTCTGTATATACAAAATAATTTGTATACACCTTACATAATACACATGTATTCAATCACATACATAATTCACATATGTCATAACATATTCCTCTAGTGTATTAACTTAATGGCCCTAATTGACTTAATAAGTTATAAACACTCACATATTCATCAATACATATATTATAACTGTATTTTCTACCGAATCCCTATTCGTAACTAGGGTTAGAGCTTCAATTCTCTGTTAAACAAAATTGTACTCATATTTCTCAGTCAATACACAGTTTGACCACTTTAATAAACTCGTATCATAGATACTCAACACAATATTGATAATCAATATCAATATTAAATAAAAAAAATTATTCAAAAATTTTGAATTATGTGAAATTCTGGGTTCTCACATTCTCCCCTCCTTACAAGGATTCCGTCCTAGAAATCACCACTTTCTTATTCTCTACAATCTTTTAAAGTTGTATCATTAATTTATTCTTATCAACACAATATTCATTTGTGTCTCATATACTAACCTGTGACTTGAATCTATAAAAGAAAACAATTCACAATGATATCTATCCCATATTTCTCACGTAATTTATTTACTTAACTAAATCGTTACCTGTCACCACCTCTTGGGCAGCTACTTCATCTTGCACCGTCATGCTGAATGTACGGGCCGTTGGTCTTCCTGACTGTGCAGGTCCTCTAATCATCTGGGTTTCGCAACCGGGTCCCTTGTTAGTACTTCCCTTCTCTACATTTCTGCTGGGGATGATGTTCTGAAATCATCGGATCTTCCCGATGTTTGCATTGGTAGTTTAAAATGGTGCCTACCCTGCTGGTAGTTGACAACGATGCCTACCTTATTGGTAGTTGACAACGGTGCCTACCTTGATGGTAGTTGACAACGGTGCCTACCCTGCTAGTAGTTAACAATGGTTGATCACCGAACTGTCTCGATGCCTACTCGAACGGTAGTTTACAAAGCTTTTTCTCATTGAATTGTCTCGATGTCTACTCGAACGGTAGTTTTCAATTGCAGAATTTTTCCTCGAGTCTGGGTATTTAATGTGTATGCATATTTAATTCTACTGGGTATGCATGCTTAACTTTTTAATGGAGATGTGCGCTGATATAGAGCTTATTGCACATGTGCAGACCATGCATGATGTGATGATCTTAATTTGTCCTAGGTTGATGCATATGCTTAATTGAATTGATATAGAACCATACCTTACCCTTTTTGAGGTGATTTGGATTTTCTTTTCAGGCATGGATTTTTGATAGGCTTAGCAGCTCTAACTCCTGTACGGCTTCCTTTGGCATTCGCGTGGTAGATTCGAATGTTCCCCTTTCATATGACGTCTTGGTGGGGATCTCGCAGAGGCTGTTATATTTTTTTCTAGATCTGGATTTGGTGCTGGTCCCTCTTGCGGTCCAGACACTGATGGCTTTATTATGAGATATCCCGATATCTTCGCTGAAGTAGTGTTCAACGACTTACATCACCGGATCCTTCCCCGATGCTATGTTGGCTTGACGCCAACGGTTTAATTATTAGTTATGAAAAAGGGCGAGATCTTTGCTTGTGAACCTGCTGGATTAGATGTTGGCTTGACTGATGACCCGAGCACTACCCAGATTTGAACTTCGATGTAGAGGCCTCAACTTATGAGGACTTGGCGCAGGTTGACATGTTTGATGATGTAGATTTCATTTACCAGACTTTTTGTCATCGAGCATCTATTTTTTCGAGTTAAGGACTCTCTTGAGAATTTTTCCTTTCTTTTGTCGAGGCAATCTTATGTTACCGTGATTTCTTTTAGGAAATCACCCTTTGCTTTTGATGAGAGGCTTAATCCCGCCTTAGATCCCTTCCATTTCTTAGAATCGAAAAATGCCCCAGCTCTTGCGTACGTTGTTACATGGGATTTATATAAGAAACTCTCTTTGTGGACCAAGTCGAGAGTAAGCAATATCCTGCACACCAAATGAATAACAGAATGCGCAAAAGTTTGACGGCTTAGGCCATCAGGGTTAGTATAATCTTGTGAATGATGCATTTGAAGTTTATGAAATTTAATGCTTGTATTCACTGAGCTTTTATCTTATCGCTAAAGATCTTGAAATTAAGTACAAAAATGAATTTTTCTTAAGGAAATCAAAATTTTCATTTGACAAGTTATGACATCGCAAGAAAACTTTTACGCATCCATGATAATTGTTCATGGGTATGATCAGATTCAAAATACTTATCTCCCTTCATCAAAGATACTTCATCGTCGCTTTAGACACCGCTCTTCACAAAATTAACATCATATGACATGTACACTATGAGTGACGCAACCCTTAGTAGGGGTTTCTTTTTTATGACTTTAGATGATCTCATTTCTATCTTACAAATTTTTCTTTGTCATCCTCTCTTAGGTTTGTCTCATTTTCTAAGGCTTTTTAGGGTTAACCATGTAACGAGTTTTGGGCCAATGACTCCTAAAGTATACGGCTTTAAGGCACTAGGTGTTAAGACACCCCTTTGGGTTTACTGGCTCAACTAACAAAGCACACACTTTGAGACAAGTCAGGCGGTCTACTCTATTTGATCCTTGCATGAGCTTGTACAAGATTCATTTTCTTAGGCTCTAAATTACCCATGTAATAATTATTGGGCTGGTGACTTCCAAATCAGATGGCTTTAGGGCACTATGTGTAGAGACACCCCTTGGGCTTAATTACTCAAGTAACCTAGGCCACGATTCTGATCTGCTCAGGTTTTTCCTTCTTCTTCTATTAATGCTCCCTTTATTAGGCACTAAGTTAACCATGCAGCGAGCGTTGGGCCGGTGGCTCCCAAACCAGATGGCTTTAGGGCACCAAGTGTAAAGACACCCCTCAGGCTTAATAACTCGAGTAACCCAGGCCACGATTCGAGACATTAGGCTGGGTACTTATCTATTATCTTCTCATTAATTGCCATTTTCGTCGCCATAGTTTCATACCCCTCAACTAAAAGTCAGGTAACTGCAAAGTGCAGACACGCATATGAGGTCAATTCTACTCCAAACAACACTTCAAACTAGAATTTTGAAAACTATTAATTTTTTGATCATTCCCGTGATTCTTGCTCCACGGACGCTCATCGGAATTAATCCAATTCATAACAAGTTAAAAGAAATCTTTTTTCTTCTTTTTTTAAAAAAAAAAACTTTTTCTGAGATTCTAACAAGGAAAGACTTATCTATACTTATCATGTATATTATCGCTAATGCATGTAAATGGAAATTGAAAGCACATAAAGAGATAAAAGAGTCATACCTCATCCGTGGATCGCTGTATTATAAGAAAAATTATAATTGGAAAAGACCGATTGATCATATCGGATCGCTAGTGAAATGATGGAAGCTCTGATGATGACAAACCATGCTGATGGTGCCGACTGGTGCATTTTCATTGGATGGTTGTTAAGTGCCCCAGTGTTGAGTTATCTCGATTTCCAAAATTGCCCTAGTCTTATTGTAAGGGTCCCAACATCTGGTTGTCGTTGATTCTGAACTTGCCCCAGTCTTGCTTGTCATATGGGGTAATTTCTTTGTTGTATATTTTACCGATGGGTTAATTATGTCGAGATCGCAAGTGTCTTTTTTCTCATGACCCACATGGTGAATCGGTAGTGGATTTTTGACATTTGGTTTGCCCCAATCTTTTTTTTAACTTGTAGGCGCAATTGGCTTTGATTATTTTCTTTTTCTAATTTGATGAAGATTTCAGATTGAGGATATCAGCCCTTTGAAGGTCCTTGCTGATGATCATGCTTGATATATTGATGTATTGTTGTTCCAACTTTGATTATTGATATCGAGATGCCTTTAGACTACAATGAATTGGACCTAAGAGCTCAGCTTTGTTGGTGATGTAATGGCTTTAACCGGATTTAGTTTGATCTGTAAGGTTTAATCCGTGGCCTTTTGCTCAGGGAGCAGGTCTTCGGGTATGAGATAGACTTTGCCACGACAGTAGCCCATATGTTTTTGTGGGTCAAAGGAGATCAAGTCTTCTCGCACTTCAGGAGTGATGAGTTGCTAACAGGTTGCATCTTATGATGATTGATATTTCATCCATGTGACTGGTCGTCTTTATGTATCGCTATCTCTTCCTTTTCGGGACATGTGCCAGATTTTATGGTATGACATTGAGTTGTCATTGAGTCGTTTCAATATGGCTCACTGATTTTATGAGTTTTTCTTGGGTGTAGGCTTTCAGGTTTGATTTGGTGTCTTAAGACTGGTCTTTGGGTTTATATTTGGGTTAGATTTTGGGTTGAGAGGTAGAGTGTTTGTTTTTTTTTCTTTTGAAGGTTAGACCGCACCATAGATGGCTGCCTACGTACTCCCGTGGATGGGGGAGATCAGGTCTTACGTATTTCAGGCTTGGCCTGAACGGTTTGAGAAGTGGTTTTTTTGTTTTTGGTTTTTGTTTGGTTTAAGTGAGTTTTTTCGATTTTTTTTTAGTTTGACCGTAGCAAAAATGGTTGCCTACGTACTCCCGTGGCTGATTAGAGATTCGGTCTCACGTAGTTCAGGCTTAGCCTGAACAATTGAAAAGTGTTTATTTGGGTTTGAGCTTGGTTTGAGGGTTTTTTGGATTTTTTTATTTGGTTTGACAGCACCACAGATGGCTGCCTACGTACCCCATTGAATGAGAGATCAAGTCTTTCGTAGTTCGCGCTTGGATAAGAGGTTTTATTTTTTGATTGATTTTGATTCTTTTATTTTTTATTTTTTTTTCAATATTTACATGCATGAAAAATAAAAGGCATAACGCTAAGAAAGTGATAACGTCCCAACATCTCCTGGAACTCGCAATTTTATCTTCTGGATCCACATCTTCCTAGCTAGCTTAGGCCTGATAGTCCAGTTGTCAGTGGTTTTGTTACCTTCGAGGCTCGCGATGGAGGTTACCTCCTGATCATGAATATCTTCAATTATTGTCATAACTTGATCGTCTCCTGATTTAGCATGTCCCTTAAAGAGGCTCAAAATGGACTCATCGCAAAAAGGGATGAACTATTGATTCCTCGATGGGTTGGCTTCCCCGAGAACTTCACTTTTTTTTCATCATCTATTCCTTCACCTTTCTCATAGGCTTAAGAGGATTTGACTATGAAATCACTCTCGAATTGTTGTTATATTTCTCGTAAGGAATTTTCCTTTTAGGCTTTTTCCACATTAGGAAGGATCAATATTTCCTCCTCATCATTTAGGATGGTAAAATCAGGAATGTGGTTGCTGGCTTTGGGCAACAAGATATCTGATGGTGGCAGATGAATTTCCTTAGAGGACTCTCTTGTCTCCTCTGTCACTCCCAGCATCAAGATCAGTCCACCTTGTGTTCTGCTAGGATTAGTGCTCACAGCTGTCACCTCCTTTGAACTGCTTATCTCGAGTGGACATCTTAACCTCTTTATTTCCCATTCGCCCTTTCTATTCATGGGGACTTTAATAATTAGTTCTTTGATTTCTCGGGATGCATCTTTTGCAGAGAGGGATGAGGCTATAGCTTCTCGTGATTTCCACATTGATGATTGTACTGCTCTCCGATCTTACACCCATGGTTTGGTTACCGAGATGAGTGCTTACATTGATGACCACAGTGCCACCTTACAGATGATTGTGGATGTCTTTAGCCGTATAGAGGCTGAGTGGACTATTCTTACTGATGTTCCTCCATCTTCAGAGAGAGATGCCATGCTGGCATTGCTGACTCGCTTGTCTTTGGGTCTATAGACTAGCTTTATTTTTCCTGCACAGACTAGATCAGCCATTTTTGTCATGTACAGGGCAATATGTATATAAAGCAGTTTATATATCAGAGAAATATATTTTTGAGATACTTCCCTGCTTAGAGATGTATTGTCATCGCTGAGTGATTACCACTTCTGTCATGACTCGCAGTTGTTGATGCATTTTGAGCTTCTCCTTGATGGACTGACAGTTGAGGTGTCAAGGGAGTTCCTCAAATGGGTTTTGTAGCCAGACAGATTGACAATATTTTAGCTTTTATTTGTCTTCGGTGTCTTGGAACTGGTCTTCCATTTTTTATTTTTTCTTGAGGGTCAAACAGCGCCGTAGATGGCTGCCTACGTACTTTCGGGTTGAGGGAGATTGGGTCATTCGTAGTTCTGGTTGTTTAATTGAAGAAGCTTAAAAAGAGTTTATCTGGGGTTTGAATTTGGTTCGATGAGCTTTGGAATTTGATGCTAGAATTTGCAAGTTCTTTGGATTTTTGCTTGATTTGACCGCACCATAGATGGTTGCCTACGTACTCCCGGGCTGAGGGAGATCAGGTCATTCGTAGTTCATGCTTCTCTAGTGAAAAGCCGAACCTAATTCGATTTATAGGACCCAGATGCAGGTATGCATGTGCTTCAGACGTAGTACTTTTTCACGGTGTCTAAATTGATGAGTTGGGGAAATTCATTCCCGTCCATTTCTTGTAGCCTGATGGCTCCCCCTGTCAGTACTTCTTTGACAATGAAAGGGCCTTCCCAGTTTGGGGCAAATTTTCCTTTGGCTTTATCCTGATTGGCCAGGATTTTCTTTAGCACCAAATCATTTTCTTTAAATTGTCAGATTCGAACTTTCTTGTTGTAGGACCTGGCAATCCTTTGCTGGTATAACCGTCCGTGGAAAATGGATGTGGCCCTTTTTTCTGTCTATTAGGGACAGTTGATGATATCGGTCTTGCAACCATTGATCTTCGTCCATCTGAGCATCTATTAATACTCGTAAAGACTCCATCTCTACTTCTATGGGGAGGACTACTTCCATGCCATAGACTAGTGAATAGGGGGTAACCTCAGTAGAGGTGCGCATTGACATCCTGTAGGCCAACAAGGTGAGAGGTAGCAGGTCAGGCCAGTCCTTGTGATTGGCGGACATTTTCTGCATGATCTTCTTGATGTTTTTGTTGGCCTCTTTGACAACACTGTTCATCTTGGGCAGATAGATGACGGAGTTGAGATGCTTGATGTGGAACTTGCCGCACAGTTCTACCATTATTTGATTGTTCAGGTTTTTGGCGTTGTCTGATACAATCACCTCCGGTTGTCCATATCGACAGACGACATAATTTCTGATAAAATTGATGATGACCACTTTTGTGACTTTAGGAAAAGAGGCTGCTTCAACCCACTTGGTGAAGTAGTCGATCATGGTGAAGATGAACCAAAGACCGTTGTTTTCTTTGGGTTCGACTGGACCTTTCACGTCCATTCCCCACATAGAAAAAGGCCATGGTGCACTCATGTTATGCAGCTCATTTGGAGGTGCGTGGATGGCATTTCCATGTGTTTGGCATTGAAAGCATCTCTTAACGCTATCATCGCAATCTACTTTGAGCAAGATCCAGTAATGCCCTGTTCTGATTATCTTCTTGGCCAGCAGATGGCCGCTCATGTGTGGACCACAGACTTCGCCATGGACTTCATCCATTAGTCTTTGGGCTTGCTCATTGTCGAGGCATCTTAACAGACCTATTCTAGCATCCCTTTTATAAAGTGCATCTCCGCTTAGATAGAACTTCATGGTCATTCTGAGAATCCATTTTAGCTCTGATTGGCTTCCACCAGCGGGTGTAGATCCATCACGGAGATATTCCTTGATGTCTTGAAACCAAGGTTGCTTGAGAGGAGGGATTTCGTCTGATACTTCTCCAATGTAATTCCTGTATGTTGGGGCTTTTTGATTTGTGAACTGGATGTTGGGAAACCTGCTCCTGTTGGATATGCGGATTAATGAAGCCAACGTTGCCAGTGCATCGGCAAAGTCATTTTGACCCTGAGGAATGCGGACGAAGGTTATTGCTTCGAACTCCTGGGACATTTTGAGGACTTGCCGATGATATGGCAGCAGATGCAATTCTTTTGTGAGATACTTGCCGGTGGTTTATCTGATGACCAACTCGAAATCTCAAAAGACCAATAAGTGTTTGATACCCATGGATTGGGCTAGTTTCAACCCTAGTATACAGCCTTCGTACTCCGCTGTGTTGTTGGTGTTGCCAAATTAAAGTTTGGTAGCCACAGGATATTGATCACCTGTACCAGAGATAAGGACTGCCCCAGCTCCGAAACCTTCCATGTTTACCGCTCCGTCAAAATATATTTTCCATGGTTGGACTGTATTCTCTGACTGGAGTTGTTGAATTATCAGAATCCCATCATCTGGGAAATATGTCTCCAAGGGCTCGAACCCTCTTGAAGGTGCTTTTGCTAATTGATCTGCAATGCCTTGGCCTTTGATAGACTTCTGAGTCACATAGACAATGTCGAACTGCTGTAGAATCAACTGCCATTTGGACAGGCGGCAATTTAACATTGGTTTGTTGAAGACATATTTGAGTGGATCCATACGAGATATGAGATACGTCGTGTGCCCATGCAAATAGTGTTGCAACCTCATAGCGGCCCATGCTAATGCACAACACGTCTTCTCGATCAGGGTGTATTTTTGTTCCCCGCTACTGAATCTTTTGCTGATGTAGTAGATAGCTCTTTCTTTGTTACTATCATCTTTCTGTCCTAGCATACAGCCCATGGCATTGGCATTGACGGACATGTACATGAATAAGGGGACTCCATCCCTCGGAGGTACCAAAACAAGTGCTTCGACAAGCTGATTTTTAATGGCAAGGAAGGCTTATTGACAATCCTCATTCCATTTGATGGAGGAATTATTCCTTAATAACTTGAAGATGGGCTCACAGGTTGCTGTGAGCTGGGAAATGAATCGACTTATGAAGTTGATCGTTCATAGGAATCCTCGTATCTCCTTCTCTGTATGAGGCACGGGCATTTCACAAATGGCTTTGATCTTGGCAGGGCCTAACTCAATGCCCCGATTGCTCACCAAGAATCCTAGCAGTTTGCCTGGCTTGACTCCAAAAGTGCATTTGGTGGGATTTAGCTTGAGGTTGTACATGTGCAACTTGTTGAATAGCTTCCTGATATGGTCTATGTGATCATTCTCCCTCCGGGATTTGATGATGATGTCGTCAA
Organism: Panax stipuleanatus; assembly: GCA_020205555.1. Lineage (NCBI taxonomy): Eukaryota > Viridiplantae > Streptophyta > Magnoliopsida > Apiales > Araliaceae > Panax > Panax stipuleanatus. The sequence continues at coordinate 119,157,225 of CM035120.1, forward strand.
TTTAGACTTCTATTTCTTTGTGCATCATATCATGAAAGAGGGCCATCATGGCTCGCTGATACGTTACTCCGGCATTGATGAGGCTGAAGGATAGTCATCGGTAGCAAAAAGTTCCCCAGGGAGTGATAAAAGTTATTTTCTCCTGGTCTTCTTCAGCAACCATGATTTGATGGTAACCAGCAAAGAAGTCTATGAAGGAATACATGTCGTACTTTGCAGTATTGTCAATTAGAATGTGGATAAAAGGTACCGGGAAAATGTCCTTGAGGCAGGCTTTGTTTAGATCCCTATAATCCACGCAGACTCGTACCTTCCCTCCTGGTTTAGGCATGGGGACTATGTTCGGTAGCCATTCGGGATATGTTGATACCATGATGATCCCGACTTTGAATTGCTTAACGATTTCTTTTTTGACTTTGAGACTCCACTCAGATTTCAATCGTCTGAGCTTTTGTTTGACTGGTTTGAACCCTTCTTTGATGGGCATCCGATAGATGACAATGTTTATGGATAGACCGATCATGTCTTCATGCGACCATGTAAACACATCCTGGTACTGTGTTAGGAGTTTGATAAGGTCGGCTTTTTGATCTGAGGTGAGGTCTAAACATATTTGGATTTCTTTGATGGTTTCGGAGGTTCATATGCTGATGGTGGAGGTTTGGTCGAGGTTTGGTTTAGGTTTGTCTTTGACCCATTCCTTGATCTCCTTTGGCACCTCGTAGTCATCTTCCTCCTCTTGATCAAGATCTGTCAAGTTGAAGCTCAATCTTGCATCACAGTTGGAGTTATGTTGACAGGTTGGCATCTCATCAGCAGAGACACACATATCCAATGCTTGGGTCCTAAAAAAAAGCTTTCATTAATATATACAACTTCTTAAATACACATAGCATTTGTAAAGCATGATAAAAGTTAGTGCTCTAGCTGTGCAATCAAAACTAAGCAGTAAATGAAGGCATGATTAAGGGCAGATTGACTGTCTGTCCCTTTACCCTTTTCAACTGAGGCAAGGGACACTGCTCCAATTGTCCAATGTTAGATCTTCATGGATGGGGATGATACTGGAAGTGGTGTGTTCGTCTGTCTCGTCTTGAATGACAACTGAGACATCCTTTAGGATATGGCCGAGGCTTTTCTCGGGATTGGTCCTCTGTGTGCAGCGAGGAAAGTGAGCACGATCTTCGTCGTCACTATCTGGGAGTTCATCATTCATCCCTTTGTAGTTGATAATGACTTTCAAGTTAGCAAACGGGATTCATCCTTCGTACATGATCTTTTCTTTTCCCTTTTTGCTATCTTCCTTAGGTTTGAGGGCTTTCCTTTCATGGACAGGTATGACCGAAGGAAACAACATGGCTAATACTGCAGTCCAAATTTTTCTCACAGGTTTCATCCATCCGGTACTCGTATGGTCTGGGAGTAGAATTGTGGAGGCATGAGCCTTGGGGTGTTTGTGTGGGTTCCGGTGATTGGATCCGGATAAGTATCCCAATCCTGCTCTTCCCATCTGACTTGATATTTGAATTGGCATCTTAATAACGTGCTTGTTCTTTCCTAACCCTTCTCCAGGCTGGAAACCCACAGCTACCATTTCTTGGCCCACTGTCATTACTTCAGTGGAAATTTTAGGCCTAAGGGCTGGTGCCCCAATTAGTAGATATTGAATATCACTTACCTCGAGAGCTTGAAAACTTGCAGGCTCAACTCCGGCGTCCAGGCTAATCACTGGCATGTCACCATGTATGTGGGTAGGGTATTCTGGTTCGGCATTCACTGTGATGAGACTGCCATTGATAATGTACTTGAGTTGCTGATGGAGGGTGGATGGAACAGCCCCGACCATATGGATCTATGGCCTGCCTAATAACAAGTTGTATCCGGTGGCTATGTTGAGCAACTGGAAAGATACATAGAAGGTGTGTGGACCAATTTTTAGAGGAAGCTTGATTTCCCCTATAGCGTGGCGGTGAGATCCATCGAAAGCACGGATAACCATGTGACTGGCATTGATCCAGTTTGGATTGATCTTCATTCTTTCCAACGTGTCTTATGGATAAATGTTGAGGGAAGATCCCCCATCAATAAGCACTCCTCCGATCACGTATTCGGAGGACATAACGGCTATATGCAGGGACTTGTGGTGGCCCCTTCCCTTAGCCGGAATATCATCGTCTGTGAAAGAAATCATTTTGTTGTTGAAAATATGTTCTATCACGTGACGGAATTTCTCTGTGTCTACTGTGTGTGGCAAATGGGCTTCTTCTAGTACCTTCACTAGGATGTTACGGTGATCCTCTGATGATAGGACCAAGTGCAAGATGGATATTTGCTTGGGTACGTCATTCAAGCTTTGCACTATCTTGATTTCAATGTGTCCCATCTTTTTAAGGAACTCTTTTATCTTTTCTTTAGCCACCCTTTCTTTTACTTTGGTAACTGGTTTAATCACTCGCTGAGGCAGGTACAATGGATTATCCTTTGACAGGATGGAAATGTTGTTTGAAGTAGAGCTTTAAATGTCCACGTAATTCCATGGGACCTTCTTCAGACTGAGGATTGGATACTGAGGCCTGAAGGGCAAAATTAGAGGCTGAGGTGCAGCCATCTTCACAGGATTTTGTTTATCTTGGACCCCTTTACCTGTTAGTACTAGGGGTGTGATGATTGATTCTTTATCGCAGGATATGACAGCCACTCTGTCCTGATACCATGCATTGAGGATCCAGAGGCTATCTTTATCTGTCATGTAGAGGATTTGATCTCCTCTGATTAGGTCACCTTTCTCAATCAGGTCTTGAATTAGGTTACGAAGTGCCCAGCATTCTTCTGTATCATGGCCGGGAGAGTTGGAATGGTACTGACATATTTGGTCAGGTTTGAATTTTTTAGATTGAGGGTTCAGCGGAGGTAGCAAGTTTTCTACCATTCCCTCGTTGATCATCATTTGCAGGATTTCTTCCATTGACTGGTTCAAATTGGTGAAATTCCTTTGAAATACAAACTTCCTACCTGCTTGGACACTTGCTTCTTCGATCCCCTTGTCAGTCCAGGCTGTAAGCTCACAAATTCGGCTATGATCTTGATTGAAATTAACTTTCGCTGGAGAAAAGTGACTGCCAATAGATTGAGGGATTTGCTTCAATGTCTTTCTGGTGAGTTGATGTTGGTAGACGACCAGTTCAGTCAACTGCTCATTTTGTTCCTTGATAGACTTTATTTCTTGTTATATCAATAATTATTTTTCAAAAGCTTCCCAACTCGTTGGGCTGATGTTGTTGGATTGAATGGATTCTTCAACATAGCAGAGGTATTTGGATCCTTCTCCACTTGAAGTGTTGATCATATTGACACTCTCCTCCTTGTGCTGTCGGAGAGGGTTATCTTGGACATGCGGTTGATCTAGCTTTGTGACTACAATTTCCCCGCTATCAATTAAATCTTGGATTTTGTGCTTGAGGGACCAACAGTCTTGAGTGTCATGGCCCGGTGATCCGGAATGATAAGCACATTTCTTGCTAGGGTCGACGTTCCTTGCATTAGTGTTAGTTGGCGGAAGGAATTGGCCAATCTTCTTCTGAGCTGTCAGAAGTTTGAAGACGTTCTCGAGTGAATCCCCTACCAAGGTGAAAGTTATTCTGCGCCTGACCCCCATACTTTTTTGGATAGAAGGATTTGAAGGCTGTGTTGTAGCCTGTAAAAGGGGTATAGTTCCTCTTTTGAATGGGTATATTGTTCGAATTACTGCTTGAATTTTGTCCTTGTAACACCAAGGAAACTTTTTCATCTTTCTTTTTGTGGACCGTCTAGGGATTATTCCCGTAATTTTGGCATTGGATATGCTCAGCAACAATTTCGAATGCTGTTAGGTCTTTTATTTTCACGGACTTGAGTCCCATTTCGGCCATTTCGCCGTGTTTGATCATTTCAGAGAAAGGTTTTCCTATGCCTGCCAGGACCCTTTCATAATAAGGAGCTTCTTGAATATCGATGAAACTCATGACTATTTCAGATTCTTTCATGGCAGGGGTGACTTGTGCTGCGACCCGTCTCCATCGCTGGGCATATTCTCTGAATGATTCAGTGTTATTCTTTTTGATTTTGGTAATTTGATATCGATCTGGAGCTAGCTGAGATTGAAAACTGTACTGGCTGAGAAAGGCATAGGCCAATTCTTCCCAACTGTGGATTTTGGAGTTGTCCAGACGGGCATACCAGGCTCTGGCTTCTCTAGTTAGACTATTCTAAAATAGCTGCATTCGAAGTTTCTCGTCCTCAGCATAGGATCCGAGTTCTCCGATGAAAACTTTCAGGGGTGTATAAGGGTCCCCTAATTCGTCATATTTCTCGAAATCAGGGACTTAGAATTTTTTGGGATACCGAGCCCCGGGAAATATGTATAGATCTGAGTAGTTAACACTGCCAAATGCCCCAGTTCCTTTGATGGACCCGAGGGTTTCTTCCATTTGTTGGATTTTCTTGAGAAGGTCACCAGCTTCCTGTTCTTTGCCTAAGATGGTGATTTTCGGAGTTTTGTTGATTGCATCCTGATTCTGGGGTCCAGGGATCTGAGTTTTGGCCTTTTCTGTATCTTGACAGCTAGAACCACTACCAGATGCTCCTGGTTCTAGATGAGATTGTTTCTTTTTGAAAGCCTTGCTTTGCTCTAGAAAGGAAACCTGCTGGCTCGGTTGTCTGATTTTTCAATCCTTCGAACTCTTCCCTAGACACAGGGGTGGATTCTGGTGAAGCACTTGAAGCCATGTTCGTAGCTAGACCGTGTGCTTTTCTGGCCTTTGATCTGGTGATGGGACCAATTTTTCCTACCTACACCAAAACGTATGCGTGTCAGTTTCCTGTGGTAGGTAATGACTGGATGCATTTATTATGTGTGTGTTTTTAAGTTTATACTGCAAAACCGAGGTTAGTTGTTTTGATGGAAGGATGATAGGATATTTGACAAGAAAGTAAATCTTTCATTATTATCATTTACATTGTGCTCCTCAGTAATTGGAGACTTGACATGGAATTGAAAGAGGAAGGCGTGAAGAATCATCCCGTCGAATTCGATTGATCAGAAGTTGACCTATCCTAGGTTACTCTCGCGGCTTTTATTTCGGCATGAAGGTTCTCAGATCATCTCAATCTAGTAGAAGGGAAGTTAATCCGATCGTTCAACTTGAGTGAATCTGGGTGGTGCATTTTCAGGAGGCAGCCCCGGAGACTTATTCATCCCCAAAGTCCTTACTTATCACCGACCGGGTTAGCCTCCTAGTGGAGGAACACACAACAAACATTCACATACACCGCTTATGTATCCAATGACAGTTCGTGCAAAGCACTAATATGGGTGTGAAGCACTAAAGCATTCATTCTCATTCATTCAATGTAAAGGCATAACATTCATACGTTCAATGAAAGATGCAGCATTTACTCATCCATTGACTATGGAGATGCAGGATTTCACGCATTCAATTGTTTTGAAAGAGAAATGTTTGAAAAGATTGAAAGCGGCCTAAGGCCTCTACTGTCCCCAGCAGAGTCGCAACTTGTCAACGTTGGAAAATTTAAGAAATACCGCGGGTCGGTTTATAACCCGGTTTTCCTTAAATCGATCTTCCTAAGTTATCTCTACCCTAATTCTTTTTATTGCAAAAAAGGTTTTGAAAGGTTTTATAGGAAAGAGGTCAACATGTGTATATGTCGACGATTTGATTTAAACAGAGTCACCAGTTGGTAGTTTTGATAATAGTTGTACCAACTCAACCGAATTTTTATTTGAAAAGAGGCCCAATTGCTGGACACTGTCGAAACTTGATCTTTGAAATCAGAGTATTGAGTTTGGGGGCTTGGTTAAGTGTGGGGAAGGTGTTAGGCACCCCACGACTCCCATGTAAACACGTTACTGTAATCTTTTCAATATTTCCCTTAAAACTGGAATGCGTGAGTGAATGTTGTTTGAAAATTTGGCCTTTGGATTGATTGAAAGCTTTGACAGGCTTCGTTGAGCCTATATATGAAGGTTTTGATTTGATTTGAAAATCAATCTTTGATTTGTTTTGGAAAAAAACATCATTTAATTTGATATTTTGCGAAAGCTCTTGAATTGAATTGACAATGATGTTTTGAAAGCTGGTTTCATCAAACCCTTATGCTGACATGGGAATTAAAGCATATCGCTACTCTCAATTTTAACTTTATAGCCTTAAGGCTGCATGCAAATGGTGATTTATCGGGCTGCGAAGCATCCTCGACCACAAAAATATAAAGTGTCGGTCTCCTCATGGGTATGAAAACCATCGGAGGGACGCTGACACGACAATCCATATTTTCACTATGTTGAGACCGTAAATCCAGATAACCATTTTAAGGGATGTGCATGCACATTTTATAGAAAAAAACTGGCAGGGTACATCTGTAAATCAGAGTTTGTCCATCATGGGAATCAGATTCTGATCAGTTTGATCATGAATCCCACGATTCCTAGGCTCACATATAAGTGGCTAGAAAATCTGTATAGTTCGAATTTGTACAGAAACAGATAAATATCCCAAGATAGCCATAACCAGGGATTCATTCAGTAAATCCTGGTCCGTACGGCCGAAGCGTCTCGTTCCCACTAGATAGCGATCTAAGGGATGCGAGGTTGCTTTTGCAGCTGAAACTATAAAAATAACTAGATTTAAAGAAATCTCAGCCATTATAGCATCCAAGTTCTGTCGGGACCTGTTTGAAGCGTTGAAAGCTAGAAGTGGCGAGATTTGGATAAATCTAGTTTGCCCGCAGAAATTTCAGTGCAAATTCATATACAAATGAATGTTAAATACAACAGTTGAATAAATTAAACAGAGTAATATATATAGTTAAACATAGATAAAAGCTGTAAAGGGCGATAGGTTTTCACTCGCAAGCCCGAACTAGATTTGAAATATATATATATCTATATATATATATATAACTATAAATAGCCACAAAATAATCTAGGCTGTGACAGAAATGAAATATATATATATATATATATATATATATATATATATATATATATATATATAGAAAAACAGTAAAAAGGGCGATGGGTTTTCACGCATATGCCCGTACTGGAATTGAAATTGACAGAAAAATAGTCACCCAATGACTGGGGAGAGCAACTAGTATGGGAAAGTGTGTAAAAGCAGTAAAATGGCCACAAAATAATCCAGGCCAATTGAAAATATATATATATATATATATATATATATATTGACAGAAATGTAGTCAACCAGGACTAATATGAGTACCAATAATGGTGAATGTCGCTTATATATTCGTAAATATATATAAAAGCGATAAAATACCACGAATTTGAAATTCGGCCTTGACAGAATTGAAATGTTAGTCCATAAACAGTTAAATATATATAGAAAAAGGCAAAACCCAGACTGGGAAGACAACCCAGTCCGGCGAAGATGCCAAAACTGTGAGTGCTAGTGCATTAAAGCTACTGGAGCTGATGGATCATCAATCCGAATTATAAAAATGTTAAAAATGGAGTTTATATACAAAAATGTATCAAATTTTAACAAAAACGGCCACAGAACTAAGTTTCGGGCATATTTAGAAGATAAACTTGATGTGCAGGTGTAAAACAGTGCAAAGTAGTAGTATTGACTTGCTGATCGTAAAAATACTTATAATGGGCTGCACTACTGGCTTTTTGCTAATCGTAGGCTTTAAACGTCCAAATCTACCGGTGGTATTTTGATATATGGTAGTATATGCGTATATCTACGTGTTGGAGTGAAAATATTTGGGTTTGGAAGAGGTGTAAAAGTCAAAAAATCAAACTGGTAGGGCTTTGCTGCGTTTCTGAATTCTTTTCAAATGAACAAGGGGCACGTTTATTTATAGGCCAGGGAGCCTCCACTCTACCTGCGGCAGCTATAGGTAGAGTTGCGGCTCCCTTAGGTTGGGCCCACGTTGCCCGGCTTGGTCGTCTCGAAGTACGTGCACTCCGAGCAATGCGATGTCCGGTCGAAAGCTTTCTAACTTTTGATCAGAGCGTTAGTTTGAGGCATGCAATACCTTTTCAGAAAGCTCTCGCTGAGAATGTGGCAACGATTTGGGAAAAAACATTTTCTAGGTGTAGGAAGACAGGTTTATAACCAGGTCTTCGATTTCCCGTAGTTTATCCGTTGAGCTGTCTTGCGTAATTGCCACTCGGGATCGTCGTTAGGGTTCATTCTAACTTTGGCAGCATCAATTTAGCTTGAGTTTGACCAAGTCGGTTGAGAGTTGATGAAATGACTGTTGTACCCTTCCCGGGGCTGCCTGTAGTCTCGGCATGGTCGCTAGTTGACTTTCGGGAGCTGATTCCAAGACTTAGATCCCAGTCGAGTCTTTTGACCTCACGGTTGTCTTTGAGGCTGACGTGGTCGTTCCATGTTTAGCTCTGGCATTTTTGTGATGCTTCAGATTGATGTCTGAAGTTGACCTGACGTCCCGGGTTGAGACCGGGGATGACCTGCACTTCCCGGGTTGAAACCAGGGTTGAGTTTGACTTCCCGGGTTGCTGCTGGGGATAAATTGACTTCCCGGGTTGAGATCGAAGATGGCTTGATATGTCCTTGATTGATGTCAAGGTTGCCTTGACTTCCCAGATTGAGGCCAGGGCCAATTTTAATGATCCGATTGACTGTCAAAACTTTTAATTATGGTCCGAGTGACTGTCAAAACTTGATTGATTGTCTGATTGACTGTTAAAACTTAATTGATGGTCCGATTGACTGTAGAAACTTGATTGATGGTCCGATTAACTGTCGAAACTTGATTGATTATCCGATTGATTGTCGGAACTTGATTGATGGTCCGATTGACTGTCGGAACTTGATTGATGGTCCGATTGACTGTCGAAACTTGATTAATGATCCGATTGACTGTCGAAACTTGATTGATGATCCGATTGACTGTCAGAACTTGATTACCGATATTGGGAATCAAATTTAGGTTGATGAACCGACGTTGGTGGCCGAATTTGGATTGATTGACGGTTTTTCCCTCCAACCGAGTTAGTATTGGGGCAAGAAAAATTTCAAGTGTCTACAGAAAGCATGATGCATTGAGCCACAGATGCATCATCTTGCCACTTTAAAATGGTGGTAATCTATTTCTCAGAGGCTGATTCTGGAACTGTTCTGGGGACAGGTGAATTTAGGACATAAGAAATCTTTTCAGCAGTGAGAACTATTCTCAGATTTCTTATCCAGTCCGTATAATTCGGCCCGATAAGTTTATTAGCATCAAGTATGCTACGTACTGAAATAAGTGATTTTGACATTTTTAAAATTCTGCATGTGAAAAGACAACATTTTAGCAAACATTCATTTAATTAATTTTTTATACCAAAATAAATTTAGGTCTTTATTTGAAATTGGTATCTCCCACTATTTTTATCAAACTATATTACCCTCACTTATATAGTTCGGCAACATCTAATTAAAGATTTTCTAGTGAGAATAAGGATCCTATTTCAAATGTATATAGCCTTGTGGATAGCACAACAAACGATATATAAATAAATAGGTAGACAACTCTTGTCAATTACATCAACATGTAACTCCTTTTATTTTATCTCTTAAATCATAATGGTCAAGTGTGTGCACATCCGAACTAAAAAAATTTAAGTTAAGTCCAGCCTACCACTTCCATAAATTCAAAAAAGAAAAAGGTTCGTCCTTATGGATAGCACAACAAGACTATATTGTTCAATTTTCTTGATAAGCATCAAATGTGATTAAATTAATATCTTAAATACGCAATACTAGCCTTGTGGACAGCACAACAAGCTCATATTAAATATTTAATACTCTATTACTTTATCATGCTAGAGGACGTTCGATAATCTAAATATCATTGAACGCTTCAGACTTAATATTAATTTCTTTGAGGGGTTTGTTTTTATTTGTCTCATCTTGTTTAGCGTCAGTGCACACACACACACACACACACACACACATATATATATATATATATATATATATATATATATATATATAATATACATCATTTTATTAAACATGCGAAATATGTTTGCATAAAATATAATATATATAATACTTAGCATGCACATTTAGAATACTATATTCTATCCGGATTAATTATGCACTTTTATTCTATTTTGGTTCAGTAGAGCCACCAAGTGAACTAAAAGGTCAAACCTAGGAGTGCAAGAATTTAAATTTAAACGTTACTATTACATTTAAACCCGGGCTCCATACAAACGGGTCTTCACGCGCCCCTTGCTCCTTAGTCTCCAATTTCTTCAAGACAATTCTAACTATCTCGATTACATAAACTATTTAAAATAAATAGAAACCTTGATAAACAATCAAGGAGAAGTACATAGGAGGGAGATAAAATTTACATAGAGAGAAAAAAACTAGAGAAGACGAGGTATGCAGACCTCATTTTATAAAATTCATTCATTCATGCATTCAACTAAAATAAAATCCAATCATTGGTCAATAGTCCATAATCAACCCCATTTATTATCATACACATCAACATATGCATCAATAAATAACCATTCATCTCATGAATAATAAAGTCATTCCATATATAGATCGATGTCATTTATTAAACAAAAGTTTTGCTAAATTTTATTTTTGAAACAAAATAAACTCTTTTATTTTAATAAAAAACAAATCCAAATTAAACTCCTTTAATTTTAGCAATCTGAAATTATATTTCAGATAAAATAAACATCTTTATTTTAAACCTTTATAAATTAAATAAATCGTTTACTTAATTAATTAAATTAGAATTTTAGTTTCATTCCAGGGACTGGCGCAGCTGCGCCCAGACTGAACTGGGCAGCGGCGCAGCTGCGCTGCCTTGTTGAAAGGCGCAGCTGCTCCCAGAATGAACTGGGCAATGACGGAGCTACGCTGTTTGTCGCAGAATCTGCAGAATTCAATTTTTGTCCAGAAAATTCAATCCAATCTCACATCAATTCATATATAGAATCATAAAATTGATAATTAGCACAAAGTTTGGCTCTGATACCACTGTTGGGTTTGTACGTAATGCATACATGTAATCAAATTACACAATTAAAGGGCAGAAGCGCGAAACTTAGGTTTTTAAAATTTTATACAAACCCATACCATGATCATGCTTTGTGCACAATTATCAATAACAGAAAAAGTAAAAAGATCAGAATCATACCCTTGTAGAATCTAACTTCCACAAGTACGAGTTATACTCCTTGCTCTCCTTTGATCTCCTTGAATATCTTGTAGTGGCTCCTTTCTTTGATCAACGTTAGCCACCCAAGTGTTTGGCCTCTAGAGGTGATCCACCAAGGAAGAGGAAGAACTCAAGAAGATGGATAGTTGGCTAAACCCTTTTTCTATTCTTTGTAGAAAATATGGTGTACTCCCAACTTTTAGAATTCACGTACCTTGTATCTGATATATGACTTTCTTATATAGATATTATGTTAACCCTATTAATCTAATTAGAATAGGGTTTTATTTAATTAATTAATTAAACTCTTTTAATTAATTTGGCTTCCCAACATATTGGGATTAATTAATTAAACTCTTTAATTAATTTGCCTCCTAATCTCATTAGGATTGAGTGAGAGTACTTATATTAAATTAATTCCTAAACTCTTATAAAATTAAAATAATAATAATAAAAATAATAATAATAATAATATAATAAGACTCCTCTTATTAATTTATATTTAATATTTCTAAAATATTAAATAATAAACATAAGCTATTTAATTTATTCTATCACCATAGATTAAATTAATTACACTTAATGTATTATTACTATTATGTCGTTATCTTCTTAAATAATTCTTCTTCCTTTTATGGTGTGACCCTTTAGGTTATCCATATTAAACCGGTTGTGAATAAATCAATTATAACAATTCTAATCTTATTTAAATAAATAAATTAAACTAATAATCTATTTAAATAAATAACATTTATTCTACAATAGGGATAAGCCTCCCTAGCGATCAACGACTTTCCAAATAATATAGATTTCAGCATTAATCATGAAAGAACCTGTGAGTTAATAGTTACTGTATAATTCAATCTTTCCACCATACAATGTCTCAATTAAATATAAGACATGGATTTACTGTCAAGTCTTATTTTATTTAGTTATATGTATTTCGATTAGAAGATGCACAACTCTATATAATGCAAATTAGAAACTCCTTTCTAATTTCATTCCACCTTGGCCAAGGATTCCTGGGTTGTCATTTAACGAATCACATAGGACATATTTCCTCTTTTACTAGAGGTGGTAGATTTTTTATTGATCATTCATTATCTCTATATGTAACTCATTATACCCAAGCATACCCTTTTATTTACCCTAAAGGGCCTTAAGGAATAAGTCAAAGTATAATTCATTACATACAAGATATTATGATGATCTCAAGTCCAAGGATCACTTGTACTACTATCACATTAGGAATTCCTATTGACATGCGAGTAAAACTCCATTAGGTATTCTATAGCGAGTCACGTTCAGTGAACTTATTCTCCAATAAGCACCTACATACTTGCTTTAGTGTCTCCACACAAATGATCATGAGATCAATCATCCTCATCAAATAAGCAAGCAACATATGTACCAATCTATCCGGATTTACTAATCCCCTTTTTAGTAATTCCACGATTGGGAACTATTTTAGTTTTTATGCTTTCTAAGAATTTAAATCTCATTAGCATGATCAACATCATGATTCTAAAAGCATTGCTTAAAACTATGAGTTATTTACATATTATAAAAATAGCATCATGTAGATAACCAATTGCCTTTAATGAATACTTTTATTAATAAATAAATAAAATTATTTACAAAGTATGTGCTTTTATCATCATACATGATTCGCTTGTATGCACACTACTATTAAAATATTCATCATAGAAGATACAGAGAGAAAGAGAGAAAATTGAGAGGGAATTGTGAATTGAAAAAGTAGTAGTGAGGATTTATATCATCTAATCTCAACAAGTACCAAGGGTAATCCCTCATCTTAAGAGTCGATTATGTTTTCAAAGTTTTTCCATTAACGTATATTTTTAAGTTCTCTGTGAATAAAATTATTTATGAATACTTGAGATATGATCATATATGTGCTAATATATGTTCATAACATGTTTTATATCATGTATGCATGATTTAAAGTAATTAAATCCATATAATTATGCTTTAATTAGAATTTCATAAGTTACAAAGTATGAACATATGAATATGGCCCTTATATATGAATTTGCATGCTTTAATTGCTTATGTAACTTGAATTGATAGTTGATTATTATTATGCATGTTTAAACGAACAAAACAAAATTCAAACGAACGGATTCGGTGTTATAACGAATCTGTAATGATGAATTTTATGATTTCTCTCAAAACTTTGAAAAATACCATAAACATGACATTTATGTGTTTTAATTTGACCAAGTATGTGATTTAAGTTGTCAAATGCATGCTGTATATGTTATTACATGTTCTGTGAAGTTTATACTTCATGGGTAACATTAAAAATCATCGAGTTAGTTTAATTTGGAATTTATTTGGCTTTTCAATGTGTTATTCGTGAACTGCAACAATTCTGTCTGCGCAGCCAAGGCATAAGTGGAGCGCGCCCGCGCCATATGGCGCTGCCACACAGTTCCAAGGCACATTTGGAGCGGGGCAGCGCCAGTTTGCAGTTTGCCCTGAAATTTTTTATTAAGTGTTCAAAATCCAGAAATATATTTCAAACTTAATGTTATGAATATGATGACATATTAAATATATATCGAGATGTTAAAACAGTTTATTAACTTATTTTACGTGAGTAATTGATAAGTTAAATACGTGAATTAAACGCGTTATTTGTGAAGTCTAATAACGTGTTCAAAGACTGATGTTGTGATTCGATAAGTACAATCGAACTTAGAATTAATTGGTATTATGAATGTATTGATATGTATGATTAATTAAAGGATGTGAGTTATAATTGTAGTTTGCGCACGAGGCAAGTGTTCTATCCCTAACTTATTATTGTAATGCAAGTTCCTTAGTTCTAAATTATTCATTAAGTAATTCCTAGACTTATATTCTATATCAATCAAGTTAATGTTCTTGTTTATTCAAGTTATGATTCCATTTGAGATATATTAATTCTGTTAGGTTTCAAAGACACGTTATTTATCTAGAAGGGGGGTTGAATAGATATTTTAAAATTTTCTTTGTTTAAAATACTTTGTCAATATTGAATATACTGACAGTAGCGGAATATATGTTTGTTCTCCTTCAAGATATTGCAGTTATGGTTTGATAAGTAGTTATAGCAGTTATCACGGGTATAGCAGTTATAGCAGTTAATGAGAGACAAATAGACACAGAGGATTTAAGTGGTTCAGAGCACACAAGGCTCCTAGTCCACTCTTCTACTCCACGAGTAGGAAATCCACTAAGGATATCTATTACAAATTGAATCTCTTAGGTTCCTTCAAGGCCAGTAGCCTTGGAACTTCTCTTAGTTCACTTTTGAACTCTTCAAGTCCAGCAGACTTGGTACTTCTCTTAGTTCACTCTTGAACTCTTCAAGTCCTTCTGACTTGGAACTTCACTTGAGCTGATAGTTGTATTCTGGGGTGTGCTACTCAGTTGCAATTAAGCATCAGTTTTGAAGAACTGAGTAGTGAAGCAATCCTTCCTTTTTCAGGATTCGTAGAGTTGATCGTTGAGTGTTCTTGAGCTTTTCTCGTTGTATATTCTTTCTTTGCTTGTCTTGCTTGCTTAGTCTGAATCCTTGTCTGATTACCTTATAAAAGAGCCACTCAAAATGTATCCGTTTGAATGCTTCTTTAATAACATTAAATGCATCAGACCTTTCTGTGCAGTTGATGTTGACATCCTGGTTTCCTGCTGCTGAGCCGTCTGGCCCACTAGCACAGCAGACTGCAACTTCACCCAACACCTGAAAAAGTGTTTTCAGCAGGTGGTTTAGTCCTTTCCTTAGCTTCTTTAATACGCTTCTTCGATTTGTACTAAGGATGAATATGGAATCATTGGGACCATTAAATTGTCAACGACTATAAGCCTTTCTTCATTTGTCGCTCTTCCTCCCTTCATCAGATATATAAACTTTGATGCTGATTGGAGGAACAACGCTATTATAGTCATTGTACCATAATCGTTGTGTGTTGGCTTGCACAGGCTGGACTTAAACTTGATCGTAGAGGACACTATAATTTTTGTTAAGCTCTTTGGTAAACTACTATTCCTTCTTGCTTGTCTTGCAGACTCCACGCTTCTGAGAGCACACTGCGATTCTTGACTTAGCTCGGCAGGCGCTCGGATCATCTTCATAATTCTCAGTGTGGCTTTCAAGGCAGACTACGATTCTTCGATGCTTTCACTTTAGCTCCACGAATCTTTCCTTGGCCTCTCCAGACTTGGTTTTCTTAGCAGACTACGATTCTAGACATCTTCATTGAAACTCCACCATTCTGCCTTGGCTTTTGTATAAAACCTTTGACAAACTACGATTATGTCAAGACTTTAACTTTTACATCTCAAATAGATCAACCTAACAGTTTTGTTTTTTTCTTCTATACATTTATTTACATAAATGATAAACATTAAAGCTCAGATCAACCTAACAATTTTGATCTATCATCTAAGTCCTTGTACATATGATCATTGAAGGACTTTACACTTAAGCATTTATATTTACTTTTAACATCAAATTTGAATATGCAATTCCCAATAATCTCGCCCTATTGATGTTGACATAATCAAGGAGATTTGTATCATTGCATCATTTTCTAAATGCAGAGTGCTAGAAAGTAAATATGGCTTAGTGTTTCAGTGAGCAACTGAAAATTCTAGAGAATAAGTATGAAGTTATTGATGTTTGAAAAGATATTATAATCTAGCATAGAAACATCAATACAGCATTAAATTTGTCTTATCTCTATCTTCTTTGCCTCTTATTCCTTGGAGGGTTGGCATACTCTTCAGCTCTTCTTCTCCTTGAGGCTTTATCTCTCCATGCAATGTCTTTTATCTCTTCTCGAGTCAGAGGTTCTTGAAGATCATGTCTGGTTATAAAGGCATGATCTCCAACTGGCATGTTAAAACCAGTAGAGGATATACCTTGTGAGCCAGAAGCTTGACCTTGACTCCTTTGAATAGGTTCAACCATGAGAGGACGCTGCAGCTGTTGATCAGATTGTGGAAGCTAATGACTTGGACTCCTGGGGTTGCCACCCGACGATTGACCAATTTGAGTTTGTCTTTGTCTTTGCTGAGGTGCTTCTATCTCTTTGCTCATTATTCTCCCCCTTTATGTCAGCATCAAGGGTTCTAATATTGTCAGAGAGACGCTTGACCTCTTCCACCAGCTCATGTATCTGAGAGCGGTTGAGTGCAACGTCACTACAATTTTCCTCGACTAGAGCCTCAGTTTGTCTTCTTTGTTGCTAAGCCGCTCCATTGCATTGTTATTCTGATTAATTTGAGTGACACTGCAGGCTTGGAATTGTTGTAGTGAGATACGTAGTTCTGAAATTTATTTGGTCATCAGCTCATTTTGAGATTGTTGAGTCTTCTGCATGATCTCCATAGCCTCCTTATGCTTCTTTGTTGCCGCAAAGTGAATAACATCCCTTTTACTGAGCCTGTCAGCCATTTCCTTGACAATATCCCTTAGCTTCTTGGACAGCTCAGTTACCAAATTTTTTGGCAGAGTCTTGACAAAGTCGATTATGTGATCGAATCTCAGATGAAGCGCCAGAGAGTGTGCTTCAAGTATCTCTCCATACTCTGAAGCCATTTGGCTTGTAATCTCAGCCAGCTCCTCCTTTGTTAGCATTAGAGATAATCGATCAAGAATTCGTTGTGTCTCAGGATGAGGAGGGGCATTATTGGGTTCACCTCTCCTTGACATGCTTGAGCGAGCAAGTGTTATGTCAAAATATTCATTGTTGGAGGATGAGGGAATATCTGTTTAAGTTATAGGGCCTGTGTTTGCTGTATGTACGAAGTGTTTGGTTCAGGAATTTGGGTTTCTGGTTCGTAAAGCTGTTCTGGGGACTCTACGATTGCCATATCAGATTGATCAATAGGCAAAAATCGTAGTGTGTCGTCCAGAGTTGGTGTCTCAATAGTTGAGCTTGCAAGCAATTCTTTAACTACTCTTGTGATATGCTCAATCACCATTGGTTCATTTACAGTTGGCTTTACGAGAACAAGTTGATTATTTGGTTCATCAGTCACAGAGTTTTGGGACTCTATAACTGGAAATTGATTGAGTGGATGCAGGACCACTTCCAACTATTTGGGCAATTAGTACAATTGACTGAAGTATGGTGATGGAGAATGGTTGACAATAAAAGAGAGGGGAGTGTAATGTACCTCATACTCAAATTCTGAAGTTGATTCATTTGTAATCAGTTTCTAAGCAAACCTCCTTTCTTTTGGGAATCCAAGGCAAGTACTGAGATTACTGTATTTGCCTTGAAGGTCCAGAATATGTGATCCCAGGAGTTGAGAATCATAACTCTATGATATGGCCTCATGGGTAAGTAATTAAACAGCTGATTATAGTTAGCTGTCCTTTCTCCATCTTGTCCCACATATAGGATCTAAAGTTCATCCTCCTCTTCTTCATCATTATCTTCATCATGAACTTCCACCACATCATTCATCACATCATCATCAGTAATATTCACCATTTCTGCAGCAGCGGACTCCAAAAATTTATCATGAACTTGGGGGACTTCAAAATTTTCCTTTGGTAGCTCCCCCTCAGCTTCTGCATTTTCTGGCTCTAGTGCTTCTAACAGCTCCCCCTCAGCTGTAGCACTTTCTTGAACAGGAGCTCCCAAAGTTTCTTCATCAGCATTGGCTGAGTTCACTTCAAGTGCTTCTGGTACTCTTTCAGCAGCAGCACTTGTTTCTTGCATCTCTTCTTCCTGCACTTCAACAGTATCAGCAATAATTTCATCAGGGCTTATCACAATAGTTACTGGCACAATCCTTTAAGAGTTGGCCATTTCTTCTTCCTCAGCTTCATCAGTGTGAGTACCAGCTTTAGGCGTCTCCATATCAGCTTGATTTATAGCCTGATCAGGTACATCAGTGTTGTCTGTATCTCTGATGTAAGCTATCACATCTTCAATGATTCTGGTCTCTTCAGGGGTTGGACCAGATGCTTGAGGCTCAGTAGTCTGTTCATCCTTTTTAGCAGCCTTTCTTCTGTCATCTTCTTCCAATATTTTCTCATTGGTAAGAATATACTTCTTAACCATCTTCTTCACCCTTTTCTTTGGCTTGGGAACAACCTTTTCACCTTCTTTAGCTTCAGCCCTTAGAGTTTGTTTAGGCTGAGAGGCTGTTTTAGCTTCTCCTTCTGCAGGGGCAGCCAGTCTGGACTCTACGAGTGGTGATGATTCCACAATCGTAGTGAGTGAAGACTTCCTTGTTCTGTGACTGCATTTCTTCTTCTGAGGCTCAGAGCTCCCTTCCCCCCTGTCATCACTTGTCTCTTCTTCTTCTTCTTCTTCTTCTTCTTCTTCTCTTTCAGAACTTCTTTTGGTGATTTTAGAGTGATGACTTTATCAGTGCTAAGGCTTCTGAACTCCATATCAACACCAGGACCCACTTGGGGTGCATCTATAAGAACCCGAATTTTCAGAATTTATATAATAATAATTCAATAAATAAAATTCTTAAGACATGTATTGGATTTGAATATATATTTGTTATGAGGAAGGAAGTATTGTGTTACATAGGATAATATGAACTATGCAATATGTGATTTTGTGATTAATAGATATATTATTAATATATATTTGTTATTTATCATAGAGACAATTGAGTTGAGGTAAAGGAGGTGGATAAGATTTTTTATCGATATTAAATAATTTATAGAATTATTTTATCATAGTAAGTTGGTGATATTAAATATTTTTTAATGAATAATCACCTTTTTCTTGAATAATATATGTACTAGTGAATAGTATGATGTATTATAGGTTATTGTTAGTACTTAAGCTATCCATGGATGGATTTGGATAGTGAAGCATGAGTTAGTTAAGGGAATTAACTAATAAGAATAAATATTGGTTAAATTAAGTTGAGAGTTATATTATGAAATAATATAATATTAAAACCTAAATCAACTAAGGTGATTTAGTAAATGGGTGAATTAATATATGTATTGAAAAGGTAATTATAGTTAATACCTTCTATATATTACTTAGATGGTAATATGTGAGAAAGTCTAATGTACAAATAATATTAAAAATATATACGTTATTAAGGGGATATGGAAATCATTATATCCTTATATGAATATTTAATATTTGAAGAAATTATTTTGGGGACAATTTATAGAAAAGAAAGAGAAATAATTATTATATATTTCTAATAAAGGATATTAAAATAATTTTTAATATTGAATTATTTTAATAAAGGAGGGAATGTTATTTTTAATAATAATATTACCTTATATGTCTTTGTATGAGGTAATAGGTATGATTGATTAATATGGTAAATATATTAAAATATATTTTCTATATGTAAATAAATTGATGGAAACAATTTATTATAATAGAAAATAAACTTGTTATCTATTTTCTATATGTAATATATGTACATGTGCCTTACATATAATTATTTTTAATAGATATTATATTAAGAATAATATCTTGAGACAATAAGTAAATTATTTTCTAATAATGAATGCCTTTAATTGGAGAAAACATAATAGTTTATGTCATGTTATGGTGGAATACGTAGTTGTTATAATAGTAATGTATTTCCAAGGGAGTTAATTAATAAAAGAAAGCTGAGTTATTTTAATGTATTAAATAACTTAAGTTATTGTTTTACCATAGACTTTATAAATAATTAATAGAGTAAATATTAATTATTATATGCGTAAAGGTTATACATATTATTAAGTGTGTAAATTTATTGAGGTAGTTTAGCATTTAAATGCTTAATTCACACAAACATTGTATTAAAAGAATATTAAGTGTGGTGGAAGTGATAATAAGCTTAAGATTGAGCTTGTAAGAAATGTCTTGTGTGGCACGATAATAGATTCGATGTTGAATTAATTAATTCAATTATGGAGGATTATCAATTAAATAATTAATCGTTAATTATTATTATAATGATATGTTGAATTAGTATTGCGAGTGATAGCATGATAATAACTATATTGGTTATAAATATAATAAGATTTATAATTATTTAATGTGATAATTAACCATGTAAATGGTAATTAATTCTTATGGAGATTAATAATTACATGAGGGATGAATTAATTAATTAATTAATTGCCACTGAGTATAATAATTTGTAAATGAGTAGATTATAATTGCTCAATTAGTTTATATGTGCAAAGGATGTGATAATTAAAAAAAAATTAACATATAGTAGTTACGCATATGTTATATAAAGTGTAGTACAACATTAATGTGGCTATATATTATATATATAGACTATATCGTAAGATTAATTTCATTATGTGAGTTACATAATATTATTGCTATGTAACATGATAAGGATTTTAATAATTTAATTGGGATAATAGAATTGGGATAGTAAATATGATGATACCCGATAGAATTATATCAAGTAGGATGGGATATATATGGATAGTATATGATATATTGTCATTAGAAATTACATTGGTAATCTATTTATAACCTAAGTTATATGGGATTAAATGTATACATAAATTATATGACCTAAGTGTATATATTATATGTAGAGGTTTATGACCCAAGTGTTGAACTACATTGCAAATGCTGAGTAGTATGCCTTGTCCCTTATTATTAGTCACATTTCCCTCCCACGTGAATACACCATGAAGCTAACTCCCTATTTCTTCTTCAAACTCAGCAAACTCCCTAGCTTCATAGCTCGTCATGCAATGGGGAGTGGGTGTGATGATGGAATTCAACCACCCATTACCTACCCTTTCATAACCAACATACAATCCTAATTTACGTTGGTTTAATTCAAAGAACAATAGCAATATCTGGACATTAGTTTCTCTATATATATAAGTCTTTCCCCTTCAATTTGATTTGCTGAGAATTCCTTAAGGCTTGAGAGCATATAGAAAGTGAGAGTGCTTTAGTGAGATAGAAGCATTGTGAGTTGGTATTTGACAGCAAGTTCGCATGAACCAAGTAGAAGAGGTATACTACACTTCCTTGTTCTTCATTAATGTTTACTGTCAAGTTTCGATTCTTGAAATTGAACATGGAATCTATGAGTTTGTGATTTAATAATGTTGTTTAGTTGTTTTATGGACTCATATACATGTTGGAATTATGATATGGCTGTTTAAAACTATTTTGATGAAAGAAATTTGGCACTTGGCCTAAGTCCTACCGAAGCAGGAAGATTTCAGGGATGAACTGCACACGGCGTAGCTGCGCCGGGTTTATACCCAGGCGCTCTGCAGCTGCGCTCCGCAGCTGCGCTAGTAGCCTGTTCCAGTTTCTACAATCTGCTACAAATCTACTATGTGTTGATCAATTGCTATAGCTTAGGCAAGCATACAAGCATGTGTAATATATATATATATATAAGTACATTGACATAATGTAAACATGTTTTACTAAGAGTTACACGCATACTTATAGTTTTGAGATAAACTTAACATTTTATAAACAAAACTTCGAATTTGAAAATGAACTCGAAATGTGTACTTGCCGTGTTCACATTCTGATTTTTTTACAAACATGTTAGAATGGTTAAGAAATGCATGAAAGATATGTGGACTTACGTATATATGTTTCATAGTGTGACACGAGCATGATGAACCTCACTAGTGAACATTTTTAACGAAAGTGTAAGTTTTAAAAGTGAACTTTGACATGAAAAGATTATATATGTATTCTAATTTTTCGGGCATGTTTATATGGCCTTGAAATGCATGTCGGACATATTAACTTATGTATATGGATTTCATAATGAAGCATGAACATGTTGGACTTATTAGTGAGCTTCACTAATGAAAATACGAGTTTTGAACTTGAACGTTAACATGTTACCTTAAGATTTGGATTTTGATGTTTATGGACATATGTGATAGCACTTTTGGACTCTCTCATGTATCACACATGTATATATACCATGACTACATGTCGTGACACCAAGTTTAGAGTAAACAAAGCATGTTTTCAAACTAATAACTATAATAGATACATGTATGAAATATGAATATTCATAAACATGCCTAACACGAGTTACATGGTTACCTTATGTGTTTAAAAAGCGAGCAAGTTAGACTTTATGACTTTATAACCTTGAATGGACTTAAGTTATTAAGTGTATTAACTTAGAACCTATATCATGTAAATTGAATGTGAAAAGGTTGAACGAGCATGAAAGTATCCTTTAATATGTATACATGCTATGTAAGATCATATGTTAATACTTGAATCCAATTTCGACGGTTAATAGAGTATGTTTGTTAATTGTTATGGTCTTATGTGTTAGTAATAATATATGAGAATGATTAAGGATGGACTACACTAGCTATATGTAAATAGATTAGTGGTAGGTGGGCATGTGTATATGAAGAATGGTAGTACGTACGTATGGTTAAAGTATACTTATACGTACATAGATATTCTAAGAATACGATAAGAAAGTAAGACGAAGGTTCTAAGAACCAAGTTAGACAATAATGTATCAATTGTATTGTGTTGAGAATGTATGGATACGTATAACTGATATGTATGAATCCATAATTGTATGATTGTGTAGGAATACACGAAGCGCAAATATCTTTAAGCAGTTAAGTCGTAGTGGTTAAACTACGAATCAGGCAAATCTTTCAATTTCTATTTGATATATGAATTCAATAACTGTTAGTTGAGTTATATTATGCTGTGATGATGTGAACTTATATATGAACTGTATATGAGATATGTATGAGATTTAAAGTTGATCTTGGATGATATGTTTTTTATGTGAATTGCTGAGCTGTCGAGCTCACTCTTGCAAATAACCATTTTTACAGGTTAAGGATTCACGGTAGAGTTACGTGCTTCTTGAATAATAGAGTTTCATAGTATCATAACGAAGATTACTATGTAGTCGAAGTTATTGCTTGAACCATGGTTAGGTTCTAGGGGTTATTCATAATAGTAGTTTACGATGTTTAATACATGTAAAGTTGTAAATTTGTACAATGTGTTACATAGAGGATCTCGAATTGAGATGTAGAAATTTATACAGTAATTCGAATATAGTGAATCATATATAATCAATTCAAGGGTTGTAATTGATTCAAAGTTATGAAATCAATAAAAGGTTTTATTCAAAGGAGATTGAAAAAGTTTAAGTTAATCCGTATTTTTGTAACATCAAATATGATGTAAGACAAGAAGGGTAAATAACCAAGATCGAAACTCATTAATGTTCGGGGTTATTATACAGATCCTGAAAATGGAAAGAATTTATATTATTATTGTAATAAAGCGAATTTATATTCTTTAAGTTTTGAATAAAAGATGTAAATATTTGACTAGTAGTATCGTGACTGCACCGGATCCAAGGTAATAAAAGTGACCCGAATTTGGGGGCGTCACAGGTTGGTATCAGAGCTATAGGTTATAAACCTTAGGTAAGTGTACCTTAGACTATAGCCTGAGAAAGGGAAAGATAAGATTAGAATATATATACGTGAAGATTCAAAGACGAATCTTGAAGTATCAAGAGAATGAGAATCAAGAGTTACCTAACTCTGGTAATAAAAATATTAAGACGATGTCTATAAGATGAATATGACAAAGATAATGAGAATGAACTCGAATGGAGTTTAGTTGATAATGGGAAAGAACCCTAAGGTAAACCAATGATCACAACGTGATCAGATTAAGTTATGAAATGATAGATAGTCTATAACGACTAAGTGTGTATAGCTTGATGCTATAAGAGAATGTACTATGATATGGTACGAGATGAACTCGTGAGGAGTTGTATATGATGAACATAGAAAGTTCATAACGAGCAAGCTAAGAGTAAGATAGAGTTAAGTGTTGGATTTCCATTGAGGACTCATGTGATGGCTTAGTTTTACAAACTTTTGTATGGACAAAGGTTTGTGCTTGCGCTGAGTGCATCACATTGATAATTGTTGGAATGTTAGTTTCGCGCTATCATTATACCTATGGTGAAAAATGTGATTCTTTTCTCATATTTATTTTAATAGATAGGGATTTCTAAGATTAAATTAGATAATATTAAGATTAGGTGTGAGTTCTTAAGACTCATGCCTATGACAAGTTCGTAACTCATAATCGTATGGTGGAACCCCTCAATGAATGGACGACTTTGGTCTGACTGGGATAAGTTCCTAAACTAATATGATTGTGGAAAGTTCCTGAACTTCCATGGTGTGGTAAGTTGGTGAACTGTACTGGGAATAGATATATTATATATCAAGAATTAAGAGTTTTGGAATAGTGAGCATTTATGGTAATAAGAGATTGAAGTGATGGAGAAATTTGGATTTTTCTAAATCTTCTAGCTATGCTAGATTTTCAAAATTTATTGACTTCGTGCTAGTGTTTGCACTTCTGTTTTCTTGAGAAAACATTGGGTCAGGTAACTAAACTAATGAGTTTTAAAAATAACACTGTTATTCGTATGTCTAAGCTATTTGTTTCGGCTAAGATAAAAATCTTTTAAAATGTATTTTGACCATGTGCATCATTTGATATGGTGTAGGATGGTAAATAATGGAGTCATCAATGCATTCGAACCTAGTGTCGGAAGTGATCGTAAGATCGTCAGCCCATTATGGTAAGATGTAATATAGTAAAGTCACAAAATGACGGAATCTTCAAAGTACTATTAAGTGGGTGCGGCATTTTTACGTCATAAAACAATTTTTGGTTTTCTTTTAAATTATGAAAAGTTGACTAAATTATTTCGATTGATATCCGAATTGTTAATAAGAGTCTAAGCTAATTGATTCGGCTAGGCGACTGTTGAAAAGTGATTATAGAATTCAAATATTCTTATGTATTTGTGCTAAACTAGGTTGCTCTGGTGCGGATGTAGAAGTTGAGAAGCTGAGTTGAACAACCCTATAACGGGGACCAATTTTCGGAGACAGTGGTCACGAACATGACTCATATAGTCATTACAACACACTACGTTGCGGCCCAACGTAGTAGTACAATAGGGTAGCCACCTAGTGTATGTGTGGAGGATATTTTCAGTCCTTGTGATTGATAAACACTCTAGTTTACAGTGTGGAGACTCGTGTTGAGACATTTGTAAATGTGAAAGAGTTCACGGTCTTGTGTGACCCCTCAACATAATCTGAAATCTGAGTCATTCATACTACTTCCCGATTATTGAAAAATCGTGGAAGATTCTTATTCTTCTGAAGGATGAATGTAGTAAGTAGAATGTTCCTTAGAAAGGAGAAAATGGTAGGATGCAATTGAGAAGGTTATAATAATAAAAACTTCCGAAAAGAGAATGAATAAAATTATTCAAGAGAATATGTACTATTCGGAATGGCACTGAGTAGAGGAGGTTTCGGTGATTTCGAGGACGAAATCTTTATAAGAGGGAGAGGATGTAAGAACCCGAATTTTTAGAATTTATATAATAAGAATTCAATAAATAAAATTCTTAAGACATGTATTGGATTTGAATATATATATGTTATGAGGAAGGAAGTATTGTGTTACATATAGTAATATAAACTATGTAATATGTGATTTTGTGATTAATAGATATATTATTAATATATATTTTTTATTTATAGTAGAGACAATTGAGTTGAGGTAAAGGAGGTGGATAAGATTTTCTATCGATATTAAATAATTTATAGAATTATTTTATCATAGTAAGTTGGTGATATTAAATATTTTTAATGAATAATGACCTTTTTCTTGAATAATATATATACTAGTGAATAGTATGATGTATTATAGGTTATTGTTAGTACTTAAGCTATCCATGGATGGATTTGGATAGTGAAGCATGAGTTAGTTAAGGGAATTAACTAATTAGAATAAATATTGGTTAAATTAAGTTGAGAGTTATATTATGGAATAATATAATATTAAAACCTAAATCAACTATGGTGATTTAGTAAAGCGGTGAATTAATATATGTGTTGAAAAGGTAATTATAGTTAATACCTTCTATATATTACTTAGATGGTAATATGTGAGAAAGTCTAATGTACAAATAATGTTAAATATATATACGTTATTAAGGGGATATGGAAATCATTATATCCTTATATGAATATTTAATATTTGAAAAAATTATTTTGGGGACAATTTATAGAAAAGAAAGAGAAATAATTATTATATATTTCTAATAAAGGATATTAAAATAATTTTTAATATTGAATTATTTTAATAAAGGAGGGAATGTTATTTTTAATAATAATATTACCTTATATGTCTTTGTATGAGGTAATAGGTATGATTGATTAATATGGTAAATATATTAAAATATATTTTTTATATGTAAATAAATTGATGGAAATAATTTATTATAATAGAACATAAACTTGTTATCTATTTTCTATATGTAATATATGTACATGTGCCGCACATGTAATTATTTTTAATAGATATTATATTAAGAATAATATTTTGAGACAATAAGTAAATTATTTTCTAATAATGAATGCCTTTAATTGGAGAAAACATAATAGTTTATGTCATGTTATGGTGGAATACGTAGTTGTTATAATAGTAATGTATTTCCAAGGGAGTTAATTAATAAAAGAAAGTTGAGTTATTTTAATGTATTAAATAACTTAAGTTATTGTTTTACCATAGACTTTGTAAATAATTAATAGAGTAAATATTAATTATTATATGCGTAAAGGTTATACATATTATTAAGTGTGTATATTAGTTGAGGTAGTTTAACATTTAAATGCTTAAGTCACACAAACATTGTATTAAAAGAATATTAAGTGTGGTGGAAGTGATAATAAGCTTATGATTGAGCTTGTAAGAAATGCCTTGTGTGCACGATAATAGATTCGATGATGAATTAATTAATTCAATTATGGAGGAATTATCAATTAAACAAATAATCGTTAATTATTATTATAATGATATGTTGAATTAGTATTGCGAGTGATAGCATGATAATAAGTATATTGGTTATAGATATAATAAGATTTATATTTATTTAATGTGATAATTAACTATGTAAATGGTAATTAATTCTTATGGAGATTAATAATTACATGAGGGATGAATTAATTAATATTTAATTAATTAATTAACTGCCACTGAGTATAATAATTTGTAAATGAGTAGATTATAATTGCTCAATTAGTTTATATGTGCAAAGGATGTGATAATTAAAAAATATAACATATAGTAGTTACGCATATGTTATATAAAGTGTAGTACAACATTAATGTGGCTATATATTATATATATAGACTATATCGTAAGATTAATTTCATTATGTGAGTTACATAATATTATTGCTATGTAACATGATAAGGATTTTAATAATTTAATTGGAATAATAGAATTGGGATAGTAAATATGATGATACCCGATAGAATTATATCAAGTAGGATGGGATATATATGGATAGTATATGATATATTGTCATTAGAAATTACATTGGTAATCTATTTATAACCTAAGTTATATGGGATGAAATGTATACATAAATTATATGACCTAAGTATATATATTATATGTAGAGGTGTATGACCCAACTATGGAACTACATTGCAAATGTTGAGTATTATGCCTTGTCACTTATTATTAGTCACATTTCCCTCCCACGTGAATACACCATGAAGCTAACTCCCTATTTCTTCCTCAAACTAAGCAAAGTCCCTAGCTTTATAGCTCATCATGCAATGGGGAGTGGGTGTGATGATGGAATTCAACCACCCATTACCTACCCTTTCATAACCAACATACAATCCTAATTTACGTTGGTTTAATTCAAAGAACAATAGCAATATCTGGACATTAGTTTCTCTCTATATATAAGCCTTTCCCCTTTAATTTGATTTGCTTAGAATTCATTAAGGCTTGAGAGCATATAGAAAGTGAGAGTGCTTTAGTGAGGTAGAAGCATTGTGAGTTGGTATTTGACAGCAAGTTCGCATGAACCAAGTAGCAGAGGTATACTACACTTCCTTGTACTTCATTAATGTTTACTGTCAAGTTCCAATTCTTGAAATTGAACATGGAATCTATGATTTTGTGATTTAATAATGTTGTTTAGTTGTTATATGGACTCATATACATGTTGGAATTATGATATGGCTATTTAAAACTATTTTCGTGAAAGAAATTTGGCATTTGGCCTAAGTCCTGCCTAAGCAGGAAGATTTCAGGGATGAACTGCACACGGAGCAGCTGCGCCGGGTTTATACCCAGGCGCTCTGCAGCTGCGCTAGCAGCCTGTTCTAGTTTCTGCAATCTGGTACAAATCTACTATGTGTTGATCAATTGCTATAGCTTAGGCAAGCATACAAGCATGTGTAATATATATATATAAGTACATTGACCTAATGTAAGATGTTTTACTAAGAGTTACACGCATACTTATAGTTTTGAGATAAACATAACATTTTATAAACAAAACTTCGAATTTGAAAACGAACTCAATATGTATACTTGCCGTGTTCACATTCTAATTTTTAACAAGCATGTTAGAATGGTTTAGAAATGCATGAAAGATATGTGGACTTACGTATATATGTTTCATAGTGTGACACGAGCATGATGAACCTCATCAGTGAACATTTTTAACAAAAGTGTAAGTTTTAAAAGTGAACTTTGACATAAAAAGATTATATATGTATTCTAATTTTTTGGGCATGTTTATATGGCCTTGAAATGCATGTCGGACATATTAACTTACGTATATGGATTTCATAATGAAGCATGAACATGTTGGACTTATTAGTGAGCTTCACCAATGAAAGTACGAGTTTTGAACGTGAACGTTAACATGTTACCTTAAGATTTGGATTTTGATGTTTATGGACATATGTGATAGCACTCTTGGACTCTCTCATGTATCACACATGTATATATATAATGACTACATGTCGTGACACCAAGTTTAGAGTAAACAAAGCATGTTTTCAAACTAATAACTATGATAGATACATGTATGAAATATGAATATTCATAAGCATGCCTAACACGAGTTACATGGTTACCTTTTGTGCTTAAAAAGCGAGCATGTTAGACTTTGTGACTTTATAACCTTGAATGGACTTAAGTTATTAAAGGTATTAACTTAGAACCTATATCATGTAAATTGAACGTGAAAAGGTTGAACGAGCATGAAAGTATCCTTTAATATGTATACATGCTATGTAAGATCATATGTTAATACTTGAATCCGATTTTGACAGTTAATAGAGTATGTTTGCTAATTGTTATGGTCTTATGTGTTAGTAAAGATATATGAGAATGATTAATGATGGACTACACTAGCTATATGTAAATAGATTAGTGGTAGGGGGCATGTGTATATGAAGAATGGTAGTAAGTACATATGGTTAAAGTATACTTATACGTACATAGATATTCTAAGAATATGATAAGAAAGTAAGACGAAGGTTATAAGAACCAAGTTAGACAACAATGTATCAATTGAATTGTGTTGAGAATGTATGGATACGTATAACTGATATGTATGAATCCATAATTGTATGATTGTGTAGGAATACACTAAGCGCAAATATCTTCAAGCAGTTAAGTCGTAGTGGTTAAACTACGAATCAGGCAAGTCTTTTAGTTCCTATTTGATATATGAATTTAATAACTATTATTTGAATTATATTATGTTGTGATGATGTGAACTTATATATGAACTGTATATGAGATATGTATTAGATTGAAAGTTGATCTTGGACGATATGCTTGTTATGTGAGAAGTAACATGTGTAGTAAATATAAATTGATTATAAATGCATAAACTGAGTATGATGTTATATGCTATGTGATGCATGAAAACTGTTAGAATTGCTGAGCTGTTGAGCTCACTCTTGCAAATAACCACTTTTGCAGGTTAAGGACTCACGGTAGAGTTACGTGCTTCTTAAATGATAGAGTTTCATAGTATCGCAAAGAAGATTACTATGTAGTCGAAGTTATTGCTTGAACCATGGTTAGGTTCTAGGGGTTATTCATAATAGTAGTTTATGATGTTTAATACATGTAAAGTTAAAAATTTGTACTATGTGCTACATAGAGGATCTCGAATTGAGATGTAGAAATTTATATAGTAATTCGAATATAGTGAATTATATATAATCGATTCAAGGGTTGTAATTGATTCAAAGTTATGAAATTAATAAAAGGTTTTATTCAAAGGAGATTGAAAAAGTTTAAGTTAATCCGTATTTTTGTAACATCAAATATGATGTAAGACAGGAAGGGTAAATAACCAAGATCAGAACTCATTAAAGTTCGGGGTTATTATACAGATCATAGAAATGGAAAGAATTTATATTATTATTGTAATAAAGCGAAGTTATATTCTTTAAGTTATGAATAAAAGATGTAAATATTTGACTAGTAGTATCGTGACTGCACCGGATCCGAGGTAATAAAAGGGACCCAGAT
The DNA here is from genome assembly GCA_020205555.1 of Panax stipuleanatus. Taxonomy (NCBI): domain Eukaryota; kingdom Viridiplantae; phylum Streptophyta; class Magnoliopsida; order Apiales; family Araliaceae; genus Panax; species Panax stipuleanatus. The sequence goes on from CM035120.1 coordinate 119,187,866, forward strand.
TTGGGGGCGTCACAACATCAGTGGTTGAGCCTTGGGGCTCCTCAGCTGCTTGAACACTTTCATTCATTTTTTCTTTCCTTTGTTCTTTCTAATCAGATCCACTAGTTCTTCTTTGTTGACTTCTTCATCTTCCTCAGCTTCCTTCACGGCAGATGAGGTTGCAGACATCATCTTCACATTCTCTGCGGATTCCTCTTCCAATTCTGGAATAACTACTGGGTCATCTTTCTATTAGGATTTATGGATACACCTTCCTTATCCATAATTCTGTTACCTAGAGCATACTGTATAATTATGCTGATAGATCTTCCATATGGCATCTTCGTAGAGCTCTTTGTCTTCTTAAGGCTTTCCATCCATTTCCCAAACCATTCCATCAGTAGAGCTCTATAGTTAAGTTAAATTCTAAAGCGGATGGTTGTCATGAGCTTCAATTACTTCTCATTGATAGAATCGTGGCCAGAGCCCTTGCAGCATATGCATTTCCCAACAATATCAACAAGGTACTCATATTCTTGGGGAAACTCTTTCTTCTTGTAGCCACTTTTTCATTCAGTCGTGTGGTGACGCATCTTTTGCAGACCTTCATGGAAATCAAGTCTCTCAATTTATGGAAGACCTTTATTTTTGAAACCTAGGGATAGGTTTATGCCTTTGGCGTTGAGTCACATCTGCACGCCCTTGACCTTGGTGAGGATGAAGTCTCCGTCAACGACTCCATTACAATATAACTCTTTTACCAGCTTTGAATATATCAGTGTGCTGGTACTCAGAGCTTCTTCAAGTCCTACTTTCTTTAGCAGTGAGAGAATCTTGTGAAATTCTGGGTCGGCATCCTTAAACTCTTCGAAGCATAGCTCCATATATTTTGCATAGTGGGACATGTGTCGAGTTCTGCAGGACTCTACAGTTTTAAGTTATGTAGAAAGTTTGATTCTTCCCTTAGCTCTCCTTGAGCCAGTGAGTCCTTGTGGGAACACTACGAATACCGAAAACCACTCCACGATTGTGGAGTTCTTTAGCTGGATTTGCTCCATGGCCGATGACTCTGCAATTTCTGAAGAAATCTGAGATATCATCCCTTCCAAGTTAAGGTAGCTCAGGAAGGGCCAACATCTTAGAAATATGCTAAGGGTCAGGTTTGCCCCTGAGGTGCTTATCAGAAGGGTTGCTTCAACTAGGTTGTACTGTCATCGTAGTGAGCTATCCTTCCCTATCTGGAATACTCCATGATTATAGTCTCTCTTAGTCATCTCTATGATTTTGACTTAGCCTTATTATCTGCATGGTTAGCATAAATCTAGAGCATAGAATTCATGGTTATAAATTTAACATACCTAACTCACTTATTAGCTTATTAAATCTGGATTCGTCTAAGGGTTTTATAAACACATCAGCAAGTTTATTTTTAGTAGGGATATATTGCAACGATATAGTTCCATTTTAAATATGATCCCTAATAAAATGATATTTTATCTCTATATGCTTAGTCCTTGAATGCATGACAGGATTATGAGTTATTGCTATGGCACTTGTGTTATCGCAATGTACATGTATAGATTTGAAATCAAACCCATAGTCTGCTAGCTGATTCTTCATCCATAGGATTTGAGCACAATAGCTGCCTGCATCAATATATTCAGCTTCTGCTGTTGAAGTTGATACTGAGTTTTGCTTCTTGCTGAACCAGGACACAGTCTATTTCCTAGCAGTTGACAGGTGTCACTGGTACTCTTTCTATCTATTTTGCATCCTGTAAAGTTAGCATCTGAGTATCCTGTCAGTTCAAAGGAGGACTCCTTTGGATACCATAGACCCAAGTAGGGTGTACCTTTAAGATACTTGAAAATCCTTTTTTACAGCAGTTAAGTGTGATTCCTTAGGATTAGCTTGAAATCTAGTACATATAGTAGAGAAGGGAGCCTATCATACCTCTTTATTGAGTAATGTCAATACTTTTACCTTTCTCATCTTTGTCAAGCTTGGTTGCTATAGCAATTGGTATTTTAATGGGAAAGGCTGACTCCATGCCATACATCTTAAGTAAGTCTTTGATGTACTTGGCTTGGTTAATGAAGATACCTTCATCAGTTTGCTTTATTTGCAGTCCAAGGAAGAAATTCAGCTCACCCATCATGCTCATTTCGAACTTGCTCTGCATAAGCTTGGAAAATTTCTTGCATAGATTTTCATCAGTAGAACCAAAGATAATATCATCTACATATATTTGAACTAGTAAAACTTTATCTTTGTGCTTCCTTAGGAATAGTGTAGTGTCTTCTCTACCTCTAGTGAATCCTTTTTCAATAAGAAAGTTAGTTAGTGTTTCATACTATGCTTTAGGTGCTTGTTTAAGTCCATATAAGGCTTTGTCTAATCTATAGACATAATTAGAAAGGGTTGGATTGACAAAACCTGGGGGTTATTCCACATATACTTATTCTTGAAGTTCACCATTTAGGAATGCACTTTTGACATCCATCTGGAAAACCCTGAACCTCGTGTGGGCAGCAAATGCAAGGAATATTCTGATTGCTTCAAGTCTGGCAACTGGTGCAAAGGTCTCATCATAGTTAATGCCTTCTTCTTGAGAATAACCTTTGGCCACTAGTCTTGCTTTGTTCCTTGTGATCACCCCATCTTTATCCATCTTGTTTTTGAAAACCCATTTGGTGCCTATGACTGGGTGATTCCTTGGTCTTTGAACTAATCTCCAGACTTTGATTCTTTCGAATTGATTCAGCTCCTCTTGCATTGCTTCTATCCAGCTTGTATCTTGCATTGCATCTTCAATCTTCTTGGGTTCTATTTGAGACAGAAAACTTAAATAGAAACATTCATTCTGTGTTGCAGATCTTGTTTTGATTCTGGCCGTTGGATCTCCAATGATTAGGTCTTAAGTGTGATCTCTTGCCCACCTGTTCCCTATTGGAACATCAGTTCTGGTGCCTTCTTGTCTGAACTCTTTAAGATTGACTTCTGGTTCTTGTTGATCAGAATCGTCGTCTGGTGCAGCTCTCTCTACTATTTCTTCACCAGCCTCTACGATTCCACCTTCAGGGACTACGGTCGTGGTGTTGGGCTCGACCACCTCATTCGTGGTGTCTGAATTGTCGATTGTAGTGCCTTATGGTGCAGACTTGTCCGAGTCTGTTTCATCAAAGATAATGTGGATCGAGACTTCAACACTTAGTGTTTTCTTATTGAACACTCTATAAGCTTTGCTGTCTGTGGCATATCCAAGGAAGATTCCTTCATCTGACTTGGGTTAGAACTTAGTCAGATATTTCTTCCCATTGTTGAGAATGTAGCATGAACAGCCGAACACATGGAAGTAACTGACATTTGGCTTTCTTCCTTTCCACTGCTCGTAAGGAGTCTTCTTCAAAGTACAGTGTACAAGAGATATGTTTTGTGTGTAGCACGCAGTGTTGATGGCTTCTTCCCAGAAGTATTCAAGCAGATGAGCTGCTGCTAGTAGAGTTCTTCCTGCTTCTATAAGTGTTCTTTTCTTCCTTTCAGCTACTCCATTTTGCTGAGGAGTTTATGGTGCTAAGAAGTTGTAGCTGATGCCATTGTCTGAACAGAACTGATCCATTTATGAGAAGTGAACTCTCTACCATGATCACTTCTTATAGCCTTGATAGTCTCTCCTTTTTCATTCATCACCAGCTTAAACATCTTGATCAGTTGGGAGCTTGTTTCATCTTTAAAGGTAAGAAAGAACACCCATGTGAATCTATTGTAGTCATCCACTACGACTAGTGAGTATCTCTTTCCTCCTAGGCTCACAGTTGGGATTGGCCTGAAAAGATCCATATGAAGTAATTGTAGGGGCCTGCCAATTGAGTTGACTGCTTTGCCTTTGAATGAGCTCCTTGTTTGCTTTCCAAGCTGGCAGGCATTGCATAGCCTTTCTTTGATGAAGCTAAATTTTGGTAATCCTGCTACGAGATCTTTGGAGGCCATTTTTAACATGTTCTTAAAGTTGAGATGAGATAACCTTCTGTGCCATAGCCAACTTATCTCTTCAAAGGCTTTAGCAAGAAGGCATACTATCTCTTCAGAACTCAGCTGAGCAAGATTGACAGTGTAGACATTTCCTTCTCTTGTCCCAGTCAGCTTGATGGATGATGTCTCCAGATCTCTGACTAAACATTGGCTGTTGAGAAATGTGACTTAATGGCCTTTATCGCAGAGTTGGCTGATGCTGAGAAGATTGTGCTTTAACCCATCTACATAAACCACTTTGTTAAAGGACATAGTACCATTTCCAGCTGAACCATAGCCTTTCATCTTACCAGAGCTGTTATCTCCAAAGATAACTGTTGGTCCCTCTTTTTCCAAGAAGTTAGATAGGAGGGCTTTGTTCCCGGTCATATGCCTTGAGCAACCACTATCCAGATACAATGTTGTAATCATGGTGCTCATTTTCTGCAGATAGATTCAGCTTTCATGTTGGTACCCAGACTAGCATGGGTCCTGCAGTGTTAGTACCCTTAGGAACCCAAATCTGCTTGACTTTGGGCCTCCCATGCACAGTGTTATGAAAGCATAATGAAGCTTTATGACCAAATCTTCCACATGCAAAGCATCTAATATAATTCATGTTTGTGTGTGTATATGGATTCTTTCTTTATTTGGACTTGCGTGGATACTTAGTGGCCTTGCCCTTATATTGCATCTTTTTTTCCATTCTGCCTTGGGGGTCAAGTTTTGTGCTGAGTGAACCTCAACACCACGATTCCTTCCAAGTTGATTCAAGAGTTAATTTTTCTTGATTCTACGATTCTACGAGGTTGGGCAGTGGTGACTGAGTTACTCTTCTCTTTTCTAAATCCTAAGCCAGCATAAGATCCATTGTGTCTAGGGACATGGCTTGGATCCGAAGAGCAGGGTTGCACTGGTTCATCCTTCTATGTGGATTTCACAAATACAATGCTTCTATTTAAGTTAGAAGCATTGTTATTATTAGTGTCCTTAACTTTTTCCACACTTGGTTCTAGGATAGATTCCCCAAGCCCTAAACTTGTTCTGTCAGAGACACTTCTCTGAATGGAGATCAGGGAGTCCATGGATGAAGAAGACCTATTCCATGTAGAGATAGTCTCTTCTAACTCCTCAATCTTAGAGGTTAGCTTTGACTCTCTTTGTATGCTCAGTTCATTGGTCTCTCTCAAGATTTTATTCTTAGCTTCAAACTTAGAGAGAGAGTAAGAACTTAGTAGAGTTGCTTCCAGCTCTTTCTATTTCTCCTTTTGAAGATCAGAATAATCTTTAGATAGAACTCTGAACCATCTCATATATTAATATAGATCAGTTGATATGTCACGAATGCCAATTCTTAAATCATCAATATCTATATCAGGAAAGTTGAAGTCAAATACCTTGTCTATAAATGCTTCAACACTCTTCTTGCAGAGTGCATCTTTGGCCATCATACATAGGTTGGCTTTTTTAGGTGCTTCATCATCTTCAGACTCAGTATTGGTGTCATTGTCTGAGTCACTCCACAAGCTTCTAGCTACAAGCCCTTTTTCTTTCTTCTTATTCTTTTTGTAGTCTTTGAGCTCCTTCTTTGGATTTGACTTTCTTTTCAGCTCTTCTCTGATCAGTTAGTTGCAGTTGGCAATGAAATGGCCAGGCTTCTTGCAGTTGTAGCATAGGTCATTGATCTGCTCCTGACTGCTACTATTGTTGAGTCTTTTAGGTTTAATGCTTTTCCCTTTAAGCATGAGCCTTCTGAATCTTCTTGCCATCATTGTAACTTCATCATCATCACCTTCCTCAGAGTCATATTCATCTTCATCATGAGCTTTGGAGATCTCCTCTTTTGCTTTGAGAGAAACTCCTTTGTCCTTCTTTCTTCCTTCAGATTGAGTTTCTGCTCGTTGAGTCAGCTCTAGTTCATAGGTAAGAAGTTTTCCATAGAGTTGTTGAACAGTCATCTCATGCAGGTTCTTTGACTCTCTGATTGCAGTGGTTTTGGCATCCCACTTGCTTGGTAAGGACCTCATTAACTTGATGATTAGATCTTTGTTGGGATATAGCTTTCCATAAACTCTAAGAGAATTGAGCAGTGTAGTGAACCTCTCATATGTGGAAATGACATTCTCTTCTCGTAGTCCACTCTTCTACTCCACGAGTAGGAAATCCACTAAGGATATCTCTTACAACTTGAAACACTTAGATTCCTTCAAGGCCAGCAGCCTTGGAACTTCTCTTAGTTCACTTTTGAACTCTTCAAGTCCAGCAGACTTGGTACTTCTCTTAGCTCACTCTTGAACTCTTCAAGTCCTTCAGACTTGGAACTTCACTTGAGTTGATAGTTGTATTCTGGGGTGTGCTACTCAGTTGCAATTAAGCATCAGTTCTGAAAAACTGAGTAGCGAAGCAAGCCTTCCATTTTCAAGATTCGTAGAGTTGATCGTTGAGTGTTCTTGAGCTTTTCTCGTTGTATATTCTTTCTTTGCTTGTCTTTCTTGCTTAGTCCAAATCCTTGTCAGATTTCCTTATAAAAGAGCCATTCAAAATGTGTCTGTTTAAATGCTTCAGTTGCAGCTTTAAATGCTTTAGACGTTTCTGTGCAGTTGATGTTGGCATCCTGCTTTCCTGTTGCTGAGCCGTCTGGCCCACTGACACAGCAGACTTCACTTCACCTAACATCTGAAAAGGTGTTTTCAGCAGGCGGTTTAGTCCTTTCCTTAGCTTCTTCAATACACTTCTTCGATTTGTACTTAGGATGAATATAGAATCAGGGACCATCGAATTGTCAACGACTATAAGCCTTTCTTCATTTGTTGCTCTTCCTCCCTTCATCAGAACTATGAACTTTGATGCTGACTGGAGGAACACCACGATTGTAGTCATTGTACCATAATCGTTGTGTATTGGCTTGCACAAGCTGGACTCAGACTTGATCATAGAAAACACAGCAATTTCTGTTAAACTCTTTGGTAGACTACGATTCCTTCTTGCTTGTCTTGCAGACTCCAAGCTTCTGAAAGCACACTGTGATTCTCGACTTAGCTCGGCAGGCGCTCGGATCATCTTCATGATTCTCAGTATGGCTTTCAAGGCAGACTACGATTCTTCGATGCTTTCACTTAATCTCCATAAATCTTGCCTTGGCCTCTGTAGACTTGGTTTTCTTGGCAGACTACGATTCTGGACATCTTCATTGAAACTCCATGATTCTGCCTTGGCTTCTGTATGCTGCCTTTGACAGACTACGATTCTGTCAAGACTTTAACTTTTACATCTCAAATAGATCAACCTAACAATTTTGATCTTTTTTTCTAAACCTTTATTTACATAAATAATAAACATTAAAGCACAGATCAACCTAACAATTTTGATCTCTCATCTAAGTCCTTGTACATATGATCATTAAAGGACTTTACACATAAACATTTATATTTACTTTCAACATCAAATTTGAATATGCAATTCCCAACAAATTCTTTTGGAGCTTTTGAAGTTATACAATGTTTATTCAATTGTATACCTTTGAGATTCATTATTTCTTTTAATTATCAATATTATTGTTGAACCTTGTAAGACTAGTTAACCCTTATTGATTTGACTAGTCCATAGTTGATGAACATTCTAAATTCTAGAACTATTATTGAGCTTATCCAAACCAAACTTCCTTTGGTGCGGACTCTGATGTCAAACTGAGATGAACAACCCTTTATAGGGGATTGTTTACGTGCTAGCGTTGAGATGATGTGCACAGTCATAGTACTAAGGGCTGATCCCCATAAGTACGAGTAGTAGAGTCTATATAGTCTTAGGACTGTTAAAGGTTTAAAGTAGAAATACTTGACAACATGGGACATAGTTCATGGTCTTATGACCCTCAAATGTACTTTTGTTTCTTGTTATTAATTTTTGATTCAAAAGTCGAGTTTCCTTTATTTAGAATTCTTTGATTCACTCGCATGTTATTATTACTGTTATATTGTTATACTTGTTGGCAATCGTGCTCACTCTTCCATAATAACATTGCAGTTAGAACGAAAGGACCGACGAGCCTTACACTAGCAAAGGAAAGGGCAAAGTTAATAAGTGATGAAGACTTGTTATTTTAATTGAGAATATTTGTTAAGACTTATGTTGTGATGTTTAAGACTTATTTGTTTATGTTTTTTGCATTGAGATTTAAGGTTAGTTCAACCTGGATTTATTTATATATTATTCAAATATTATAACCCTATAAGGGGAGATGTTTTTATCTATTTCATGAGATACTTTTATTATGAGTAGATAGATATGTGATATTTGTACAGTGAACTCTAAATCCCGTGAAAATTAAAGTACCCAGATTTGGGGGTGTCACAGGTCAGGGGTCTTATTTATAGACCAGATGGCAGTGGGTCTACCCGTTGCAGCTGCAGGTAGAGGTGCGGCTCCCTGAGTGGGGCCCACTCCCGTGGGATCCATCATCTTGAAGTATGTGCACTCCGACCAACGCTTGGTATGCTTTGAATCTTCACAATTTTTGACCCGGGCGTCCGTTTGTGGCGTGTTGTACCTTTCTAAAAAAACCCTTTTCGAGAGCGTGGCAATGACATGGGACTTGACCTTTTTCGAATCCAGGAAGATGGGTTTATAACCAGATCTTTATTTTTTTGCAGTCCGTTCGTTGAGCTGTATTGTGTTATTTTCACTCGGGATCGATGTTATGGCTCTTTCTGACCCTCATTGCATCAATTTGGCTTGATTTTAACTTGATTTGGCTTCAAGTCGGTAAAATGATCGTTTTGCCCTTCCAAGTGTTGTCTTCTGTATTGGCAAGGTTTTCGACTGTTTTCTCGGGGTTGTCTCCAAGATTTGATCACAGCCGACACTGTTCTTCCTCAGGGTTGTCTCTGAGGTTGACTTGGTCTCCCAGGGTTGTCTCTGGGGATGATTCGATACTTTGGGGCCGTCTTCGAAGGTTGAATTGGTCTCCAGGTGTTGTCGTCGGGGCTACTGTACCTCCCGAGGTTGTCGTAGGGGCTTGATTTGACATCCCGGTATTGCCGGGGCTCGGCTTGACATCCCGGTGTTGTGTCCGTGGTTGAGTTTGATCTCCTGGTGTTGTCGTCAGGGCTTTTGTATCTCTCGGGGTTGTCGTCAGGGCTTCACTTGACATCCCGGTATTGCCGGAGCTTAGCTTGACATCCCGGTGTTGTGACCGGGGTTGAGTTTGATCTCCTGGTGTTGTCTTCGGGGATTCTGTACTTCCCGGGGTTGTTGTCGGGGCTTCACTTGACATCCCGGTATTGCTGGGGCTAAAAGACAGTATTACCCTCCTGCAGGGTTAGTAACAAGAATGCAAAATTTTGAGTGTCTACATGGTCAACCAAGGTTAATTCTTCATTCTTATGATATTTTATATAACCTAGAAGCATAGCCTCCAATATACGAGGGTTTCCTTGATCATTTTCTAAACATTTTGATTCATAAACCAGACATTATTTGTACTTATATATAGGGTATTATTGGTTTCTGGTGTGAATATTGTCTTTGTAATAAATTTTTAAATAGGAGAAATTGTGTTTGTAGTAAGTATTTTGCCAACTCAAATTGGGTGGTGTAGACTCGAATTTGGGGGTGTCACAGTTGGTATCAAAGCTTAGGGATATGATCACTGACGGATATCTAGATTAGAACTAGGAGGAAGGAGATGAGTAAAATCATTTACAAGTGTGTGTTTTACCTAAATTGAATTTTTATTTATTTAATTAGTCTGTCTAGATGTAGGCATAAGATGTGACATGTCAATTTCTTTAACTAACCTTTGTTTTGTGGCCGCAATTAAGAATGACAACTAAAAACCAGAAGATGAGCAATAGAGAAACAATGATAAAAAAAACTTACTTGGGAGTTAAAATTCGAAATGAAAGATATGTATCCTCACATCTTCGAAATGTCAAGTACGTACATCAATTTCGGGAACAAAATTGACAGTAGTATGCACACAAGTCAATCATGTTTGATGATAAAGCATATACTTTATAACAATCTTATTCATTTATTAATAAAAGTGTTATTTAATTAAAGGCATTTATTTATCTACATGGTGCTATTTTTATAATATGTGATAAACCCATACTTTTAAGCAATGCTTTTAGAATCATGATGATGATCATTGTGACAGCCCCGAATTCGGGTCCTCTGACCCAGGTCCGTTTGTCACGATACTATACTAACATCCACCTCTAAACCGCCTACGATAACTAAAAATGCGGAATATAACAAACGTACGTCGTTAATTCAAAAGGTGTTACTAGTCCTATGATTCGATAACCTTAATACAACAATACAAACATACCCTATAATAGTCATTAGGGTTTAAATTACAATAATAGTAATTAAATTAAGCATAAGGTAAAGTCTGCTCCTTGCAAACTATCCTTCATCTTTCCTTTGCTCTTATCCTTCCCTGAGGTCTCGGGCTTAACTGCAATGGAATTCATGATATAGCAAGAATGAGCAACAAGTTTGCTCAGCAAGTTTAAATACAACAATAAAGGATATATCATGATGAATGGAAAATATCTGACAATGAATTCAATAATATTAATATCTGAAGGATTCAACAATATGAATATCTGAAGGATTCAACAATATAAATATTAGAAGCAAAGATAATGATTGCTTTTAGAATAACTGATAGTCAAGTAGACTTTGAACTATAAAACTCCAATGGATTCAATAGCTAATTGACACTTTGGTTAATGGCTAAAGAATAAGTACTTGAGGGGATCAGCCTCGCATACCCTATGTATATGCATAACATTTAAATCTGCTCTTGGTATCTTTATACTAGATACCTGGGGTACTCCCCTATCATTTAGGGGTGTTGATGTACAAGTCCAAGACTGTACGAACTCAAATGCACCAAGTGCGAATATCAATAATATCGATATGGAATAATTGTAAAGTAATTAAACCACTTAATAGCATGCTTGGAAATGAAGTTCAAGCTTAAATGAATAACTGTTAATACGATAATAACCTGCTCAACACAATATGAGAAGGATAGAAAATTTGCACAATAAGGAGTGTAAGGGAACTTGCGTTCAAATCAGGTGAAGTTAAGAAACTCGCTTACACGATCCATTAAATAAAGTAGTGCAAGGGTCTATAATACTTGCCTGTTTGCTCAGCTACAAATAAGTTTTAGCTTTAATTAAACTCGTTGAAACAACCTAACATTAACAAGTCGGTCTTTCAATTAGCATGTGTAAACCAATATAAGTCTACACTTATAAGAATCTACTTATCATATAAGTTTATCACATACTTCACGTAAGTTAATCTAATCATGTCTTAGATTTAATAACTTCAGATTATCTAGTTTCTATGCATCAATATAGGCTTGACCACATAGCACTTCAAGTTACTTATATAAATTAACACACATTATTTATCAAGTTATTAACTCAAATTCTAAACATAGCATGCTCATCTTACGTTCACTTTAAGGTTATAGGTTTTCATTCTGGTAAACCTTAAGCCAATCAAATCCATGTTATAAGGTTTAGCCACAGAAATCATATTGTCACATAACGAGATTAACAATACTTAGTAATCATGCTCGTACGTACACTACACATGTATACTTTAATCCACATAGTTCATGCTTGAAATTCATTCTCTATGAATAAGTATGCATAGGCGATATTCATGTAGGATGCTCATGTCAACATGTCTATAGGCATAATGAAATCCTAATATGTATGCTTGCATGCTCATAATATAACCCACATGGTAATTGATGTTATTAGCCTTTAAATCTTAAGTTTCTTTGAAAAGTATACTAAGTCCACAAAGTTCGTTTAGTGTAAACAAAGTGTTTCGTAACCATGTCTCACATGTATGAAAACACACTACTAAGCCATATAAATGCTCTCATATGGTCAGAATCTAAAAGACATTAACCTTGGTCAAGTTTGCTTCAAAAGTTCTTAACTGTCTTACTTTTGAAATTGTCTTAACTTTCAATCTAGTATGCTAGTGTACGATTAACACTTTAAACATTCATTACATGTCAATGTAAACCATACTATCATGTTCATTAAATCCGAATACACATATGGCATGTTTATGACAAAGTTCAAATCCAAAACTATGAGTTTTATTTTGAAAACGTCTTAACTTTCGATCAAGTATGCTAGTGTGTTTAACCACTTTAGACTTAGTTCTCATATCCATATAGACCATACGGTCGTGTTCTAAAATCAGAATATACATTTGTTATGTACATCTCAAGTTCATAATCGAAACTATAATTTTTATTTCAAAACCATAAGGGTTGTGTCAATCATGTGTACTAACATTGTTATACTTGTTCATACTACATGAATATACTTATATATGTATGCTAATCTAGTTTACATGCTTGTTCTAACAAGGTACCATATGTTAGTTCATGACAACAGCTTAACAGAACTCATCAACAATTTCTACAGAGGGGCGCGGCCGCGCCCCATTTGTACAAAGGAGACGCGCGGCCGCGCGACTCCGTTTCCAGACCAGGAACAGGCTGCTTCGGCAGAAATTTAGCCCAACTCAAAAAATTTCCAACGAAAATCATTCTAAACATGATATAGTATAATTCCAATATGTTTATAATCACATATAATACTTAACAAGGTACCATATGTTAGTTCATGACAACAGCTTAATAGAACTCATCAATAATTTCTGTAGAGGGGCGCGGCCGCGCCCTATTTGTACTAAGGAGATGCGTGGCCGCGCGGCTCCGTTTCCAGACCAGGAACAAGCTGCTTCGGTAGAAATTTAGCCCAACTCAAAAAATTTCCAAAGAAAATCATTCTAAACATGATATAGTATAATTCCAACATGTTTATAATCACATATAATACTTAACAACATAACCCAATCCATTAATTTAGTCAACCCATGATCAATTCAATAATCAAGAACTAGAAATTCACAGAAAAGAAGAACTTGAATGCAATTGATTATACCTCTGTTATGGAATGGACTAGCTGTTATGGTACTCTCCCTCACTAATATCTCTCACAACAACTTACTTAATATAATGATAACAATTCTATACTTGTATGGAAATCTCAGCAAAACAAAGAAGAAGGAGAGAGCTCTTATATATAGGCAAACAAAATAACCAGACAACTCAATTACCTTCCATATTAAATCAAAGGATAGCAAGATTGCTCAATAGACAAGAGAGAGTTGGTGAGAGTTGGTGATTTCACTCATGAATCCCACTCCCCATCCACTTATTAGCTAGATTTGTGAGGAAATTGAGAAGAAGATAGACTAGTGTAGCATGTGGGAGTTCACGTGTGTGTATATGAGATGGGCACTCAATGTGGTACAAACAAATGACCGAGCAACTTGGAAACGTATATAGTGTATATGGCCAACACTTAGTTATATAATAAATACACTTGAACATATAGTATACATACTTAGGTTAGATTATATAGGTATACATTTCATCCCATATATCTACATTCATTTTATATAACTTAGGTTATTAATTATAAATGAAATTTCTCATTACAATGAATCAAATAAGGGTACATATATATAGCAACATATAATCTATGTACATTATATTAACACTGAATATAAAACAATTCGGTATTATTATAATAATAACTGTTATTATAATAACTTATTGAAATCATTTATCAAATAATAATGCTATTGATATTAATATAAGATAATAGGGTATTTATTAAATTCTACCCACACACATCAAGTAACTCACATAGTGACATTAATCTCACTATATAGTTTATAATGTATAATCATATTAATGTGTCACTTTGTACTATATATAACATATAGTTAACTACCATATTAAAGGTTTAACATATCGCATACTTGTATAAAATAATTAATCAAGTAAATATAATATTATTATATTTATAAATCTCTTACTCATTAATTATTATTTATTCATTATAAATTAATACATTATTAATTAATTACTCATAATTGCAATTAATCAATATGTTCAACTCCCGCCACTATATTCAAACAAATTGAATATTTAATTACTAATCACCTTATCAATTTTTTGATATTAAAGTCTTAGGGTTAGTTCACTAATATAAATAAACTATTAGTGACTCCCTTTAATCATTTCACAAATTCACATAACCACATAAGGTTTAAATAAGTTCACAAAAATAACTCGTTAAAATTTAAATCACATATTAAATTAATAAGGATTTTAAAATTCATGGTCGTTACAATCATGCTAATGAGATCTAAATTCTTAGATAGTTTAAAACTAAAATAGTTTCCAATCATTGGATTACTAAAAAGTGGATTAGTGATTCCGGATAGATTGGTAGATACGTTGGTTGCTCATTGGATGAGGATGATGGATCTCATAATCATTTGTGTGGAGACACTAAAGCAAGTATGTAGGTACTTATTGGAGAATAAGTACACTGAACGTGGCTCGCTATGGAATACCAAATGGAGTTTTACTTGCCTATCAATAGAAATTCCTTTAGTGATAGTAATACAAATAATCATTAGACGTGAGATTATCATAGTATCTTGTGTATGATGAGTTATACTTTGACATGTCCCTTAAGACCCTAAGGGTATATCGAAGGGTATGCTTGGGTATAATAATTTATACATGGAGATAATGAATGATCAATAGAGAATCTACCTCTTCTAGTAAAAGAAGATAATGTCCTATGTGATTCGATAAATGACAAGCTAGTAGTCCTTGGCCAAGGCAGAATGAAATTAGAAAGGAGTTTCTAATTTGCATTATTTGGTGTTGTGCATTTTAGGATCGAAATATATATAATTAAATAAAATAAGAATTGATAGTAATTCCACGTCTTATATTTAATTGGGACATTATATGGTGGAAAGAATGAATTGAACGGCAACTATTTATTCAAAGGTTCTTTTATGATTAATGTTGAAAACTATATTATCTAGAAAGTCGTTGATTGCTAAGAAGACTTATCCTTACTGTTGAATAAATGTTATTTATTTAAATAAATTAATAGTTTAATTTATTTAAATAAGATTAGATTTGTTCTAATTGATTTATTCATAACCAATTTAATATGGAGAACCTAAAGAGTCACACCATAAAATGAATAATATTTATTTAAGAAGTAAATGGAATAATCGTAATAATAAGTTAAGTGTATTTAATTTAATCTATGGTGATAGAGTAAATTAAATAGCTTAATATTTATTGTTTAATATTTTAAAAATATTAAATATAAATTAATAAGAGGAGTCTTATTATTATTATTATTATTATTATTATTATTATTATTATTATTATTATTAGTTTAAATCCTAAAGGAGTTTGGGAATTAATTAATAAAAGTACTATCTCTCATATTTCCAATAAGATTAGGAGGCTAATTAATTAAATTAGTTTAATTAATTATTCCTAATATGATTAGGAAGCCTAATTAATTAAAAGAGTTTAATTAATTAAAATGAAACCTTATTCATAAATAGTTTAGGAGGGTTGCCTACATCTATAAATAATAAAGTCTTCTTATAGATTTAGGGTTACACACTTTATTCCAAGAGTTAGGAGAGTACACATATTCTATAGAGACAAAATTAGGGTTTAGCCAAACACCCATCTTCTTGAATAACTATCCTTTCTTAGTGGATCACCTCTAGAAGCCAAACGCTTTGGTGGCTTACGTTGATCAAAGAAAGGAATCTATCTAGGCGAATTTTAGGAGAACACAAAGGATTAGGAGTTGAACTTGTACCTAAGGAAGCTCGATTTTACAATGGTATAATTCTGATCTCCTACTTCTTTTATAGATTAATAATCAAGCACAAGAATGATCATGGTTTATAGTTTGTAAGAAAATTTTAAAATCCTTTTTTATTATGCTTCTGCCTTGTTTATGTAATTTGATTGAATGTATGCATTTCTAGCAAACCTAACAGTGGTATCAAAGTCTAATCTTGTGCTTATTATCAATCTTTTATGATACCATGTATGTATCATATGCGATTGAATCGAATTTTCTGGGCAACAGAAAAGTTTTATGATTCTACGACGTGGCGCAGCTGCGCCGTCTCCAACCCATATACAGTTTTCTGGATGAGCAGCGCAGCTACACCGCGACCCAGTTCATTTTGGGCGTAACTGCGCCTGTTCATAGGAAATCAGTTTTGCCCTTTGAAGCGTAGCTACGCCGCGACCCAGTTCATTCTGGGCGCAGCTGCGCCCCTAGACAGAATGTGAAAAACTTTTGTTTTCTTTAATTTAAATAAATAGTTTATTTAATTGATAAAAGTTTAAAATAAAAGAGTTTATTTTATCTGAAATATGATTTCAGATTCCTAAAAATAAAAGGAGTTTAATTTGGATTTGGTTTTTGATTAAAATAAAATAGTTTATTTTTGTTTCAAAAACTAAAGTTTAAGCAAAATTTTGCCCATTAAATGATATCGATGTATATATGAAATGAATTTATTATTCATGAGATGAATGTTATTTAATTATGCATAATTTGATATGTATGATAATAAATGGAATTGATTTTGAACTATTGACCAATGTGATTGGATTTTATTTTAGTTGGATGCATGAATGTATGTGTTTTATTAAATGGGGTTTTCCTACCTCGTCTTCTCTAATTTTTCTTGATGTAAAATTTTATCTCCCTCCTATGTACTTTCCATTGACTACTGATCGAGATTTCTATTTAATTAAATAGTTTATATAATAGGATTAGTTAGAATTATCTTAAAGAATTGGAGATCAAGGAGCAAGGAGCGCGTGAAGACCCGTTTGTAATGGAGCCCGAGAATTAAATGTAATAGTTATATTTAAATTTATTCTTGCACCCCTAGGTTTGACCTTTTGGTTCACTTGGTGGCTCTAGTGAACCAAACTAGAATAAAGTCCATAATCAATCTGGGTAGAATATAATATTTTATATGCATGCTTATACTATGTATATATATATATGTGTGTGTGTGTGTGTGTGTCTGTGTGTGCATGCTCGCTAAACAAGATGAGACAAATAATAAACCCCTCAAATAATTTATATTAAGTCCTAAGCATTCAAAGGTATTTAGAATATCGAACGTCGCCTTCTAGAATGGTAAATTAATAGAGTATTAAATATTTAATATGAGTTTGTTGTGTCACACAAGGCAAGTATTAAATATTTAAGATGTTTATTTATCACATTTGATGCTTATAAATAGACTGAACGATGTTGTTTTCTTGTGTCACACAAGGACGGTGTTTTTCTTTTGAATATATGGAAGTGCTAGGTTAGACTGAACTTGGATAAAAATTTTATTCGGATGTATCACACTAGATCAAAATAATCTAAGAGGCAAAACATAAGGAGTTACATGTTGATGTAATTGACAAGGGTTGTCTACTTATTTATTTATATATAGTTTGTTGTGTCACACAAGGCTATATACATTTGAAATGGGATCCTTATTCTCACTAGCAAATCTTTAATTAGATTTACCGAACTATATATTATGAGGGTAATATAGTTTGAAAAAAATAGTGGGAGATACCAATTTAAAATAAGTCCAAATTTATCTTGGTAATTAATTAAATGAATATATGCTAAAATATTGTTTTATTTTCAAATGCAGAATTTGAAAATGTCACACTCACAATCACTGCGTAGCATACTTGATGCTAACAAACTGACCGGACCGAATTGCACGGACTGGTTATGAAATCTGAGAATTGTTCTCACTGCTGAAAAGCTTTCTTATGTCCTAAATTCGCCCGTCCCTGCAACTGTTGCAGAAACAGCCTTTAAGGAAGAGATTGCTACTTTTAGAAAGCGGCAAGATGATGTATTTGTGGCTCAATGCATCATGCTCGCATCCATGAGTAACGAGCTCTAGCGTCAGCATGAAACTATGGATGCTCCTGCTATATTGTTGCACCTCCAAGAGTTGTATGGTGAGAAAAATATGACTGCAAGATATGAGATATCTAATGAGCTCTTTCGATATCGGATGATCGAGGGCACTAGTGTTGAGACTCATGTCCTAAAGATAATCAATTTGATTGAACGTCTGGGACAATTAGGGTTCATCATGGATGGGGAGTTAAGTCACAATTTGATCTTGCAATCACTCCCAAACACCTTCTCGCATTTTCTTATGAATTTCCACATAAATAAGTTGGATGTCAGCTTTCCTGAATTACTTAACATGTTGAAAACTACTGAAGTTCACTTCCCATGTAAGAAGTACCAAGTCTTACTGTGACGCCCCCAAATCCACGTTCCTTCGAAACCTCGGATTCGGTGAAGTCACGATACTATTATCGCCAAATTATTACATCTTTTATTTATTACTAAAAGAATACAACTTGCTTTATTACAATTTAGAATATAAATTCTATTTATATCCAATATCTCGTCTTTACATCATATTCGATATTACTAAAATGCGGAATAATTTAAACCTTTCAATATCCTTTGAATAAAATCTTTTTATTGATTTCATAACTTTGAATCAATCATAATTTTCTTGAATCAAACTATATCATGATTCACTCTATTCAAATTTCTGTATAATCGCATACACCTTAACTTAATATCCTCTATGTATTATCTAATATATTTTTACAGTACGACAAGCATTAAACCTCGTAAACAAATATCAAGTACAACTACTAGAACCTAAACATGGTTCGAGTAATAATCTAATCAGTATTCTCCGTTGTGATACTATCTATGTTTATCAATCAAGAAGCACGAAGTCTTTATCATAAGTCCTTAACCTGCAAAAGTGGTTATTTGCAAGAGTGAGCTTGACAGCTCAGCAATTTTAACAGTTTTCATGCATCACATAGCATACAACATTATACTCAGTTCATGCATTTATAAATAATTTATATTTACTACGCATGTTAATTTTCACATAACAAGTATATCATCAAAGATCAACTTTCAATCTCATTTATATCTCATATACAGTTCATATATAAGTTCACATTATCACATCATAATATAATTCAACTAACAGTTATTGAATTCATATATCAAATAGGAACTGAAAGACTTGCCTGATTCGTAGTTTAACAACTACGACTTAACTGCTTAAGAATATCTGCACTTCGTGTAATCCTACACAGTTATATTAATAATAGAGATCACACTTATCAGTTATACACTTCCATACATTCTCAATATAATAATTAGTATTACATTGTTGTCTAACTTGGTTCTTAGAACCTTCGTCTTACTTTCTTATCGTATTCTTATAATAACTATGTACGTATAAGTATACTTTAACCATACGTACTTACTACCATTCTCTACATATACATATGCCTGTCTACCACTAATCTATTTACATATAGCTAGTGTAGTCCATCTTTTGAGTTAATCATTCTCATTTGTCATTACTAACACATAAGACCATAACAAAGCAAACATACGCTATTAACCGTCGAAGTTGGATTCAAGTATTAACATATGGTCCTACATAGCATGTATTCATATTAAAAGATACTTTCATGCTCATTCAACCCTTTTCACGTTCAATTTACACGATATAGGTTCTAAGTTAACATTTCAACAATTTAAGGCCACTCGAGGTCGTGAACATCACAAAGTTTATCATGCTAGTTCTTTAAACATATAAAGTATTCATGTAACTCATGTTGGGCATGTTTATGAATATTCATTCTTCATACATGTAACTATCATAGTTATTAGTTTAAAAACATGCTTCGTTTATCACTTTAAAACATGCTCGAACTCATGCTTGGTTAGTTGTCAATATATCCAATCACATACGAATCATATTTAGAGACATAATAAACACAAACATGGCAGCTTAAATCTTTAGAATCTAGCTACTCATACTTAATGCAACTTGAATCGAAAACATATTCATGTTCGCCTTTAAAATCATTTCAAACTTGAACGATACAATTCGACACATACAAGAAAACTTTAAAGCTCTTATCATATGTAGTTAAAGTATGTTAACATCTTCACAAGATCAGAATGTCCACGTCTCACGTATGTGTCAACGTTCATATTTAAAACTATAAATTTAAGTTTAAAACTATAAGTTTTTCATCAATCGTGTACACTATCATGATTATTCATGCTTATGTCATGTAATGTACTAATATCTATAGTTTGATCATGTTCACATGCTTGTTCCAAGTGAGGCCACATGCTAACACTTAACAGAACTGAAACAGAAACCAAAACCAGAAACTGGGACAGGGGACCGGCGCAGCTCCCCAGTTCAAAACTGGCGCAGCTGCGCAGGGCCTTGCCCAACTCAAGTCTGGTACCGGCGCCGCTGGCCAGTACAAAACTGGCGCAGCTGCGCAGGTGGCCGGCCAGGGGCAGAGACAGCCTGCTTCTGCAGAACTTAGCCCAAACTCAAAATTTTCCACAGCAATTCGATTATATGTACTATATATTAGTTATATCATGCTTATAAGCCCATATAACAACTAAGTAGACATTCCTCAACTCAATTATCATTTATCTCCACCTAATCAAGAATTTGAAATTCAAGAATAAAAAGTTTGACAGAAACGAAATGAAGAATAAGAAGCAACTCGTATACCTTTGCTATATGAAGATGAACTTGCTGCTATAACAATCTTTAGACACCGTACTATCATGTTGTATTTTCTCTCAATTTTCACTTAACATAAATCTCAGCAAATGAAAACATGAAGAAGGAGAGCTTCATATTTATAACCAAATCAATACCCAGACAAATGCAAAATCTCCCAAATCAAACCAATAGATTGTAGAATTATATGGAGGTTAGCAATTAGTTGGTGAGAGTTGTTGGAACTCATCATGAATTCCTCACCCTTGCTCATCATTTGCTATGGAATGCTGAGGTTGAGAGCAATAGGGAGTAGACTAGCAATTGAGTTAATCACGTGAGAGGGAAATGTGCCTCTCATTATGGGACAATGCACATACTCAGCATTCTAGCAACACACAACATTTAAATTATTATACACATAACATATACTTAGGTTATAATTTGAGTCACAATGTACTTTCAATATATAACTAATATTACAATGTAGCAAGTAGGGATACATATATTCAATATATAATCCATGTACATCTTATTAATACCGAATATAATTTTATCGGGTATCATCACAGTGTATTGTCTCCTCTATTAGTAAATTCAATAATTGTTTATAATATATCTATGATATATTATTTTATTGTATACTTAATATATACATTGTCACACCCACATTTCATGTAACTCACATAGTTTAATAAATCTTGATACATGGTCCCTATATATAGTATAGTCACATAATTGTTGCACCACACTATATAATATAATTGCACCACACTTCACACTTCATATAATATATAGTTAGTTACTATACGCTGGACATTTTATTCGCATGCTTGCACATAGAAGTAAGTAATTTACTTATCTCATCAATTAATTAATAATAATATTTATTAATCCATTTCTCATTAATCAATGGAATTAAAATTTCCATAACAATTAATTAACATTTATATAGTTAATTTTCACAATAAATATAAATCTTATTATATTTATAACAAATATACTTATTATCATGCTATCACTCGCAATAATAATAATTCAACATATTATTATAATAACAATTAATATAGATTAATTGTTTAAATAATTCTTCCATCATTCATTACCGAATCTATTATCGTGCCACACAAGGCATATTTCACAAGCTTACATTAAGCTTATTCTTATTCTCATCACTTACTACTTATAACATGTTCAATATAATTAGAACTATTAAATCACAAGGTTCACATATATAAATATATCGTGAATGAAAATATTCAAATATTCTATATAACCTTTACGGTAATATAATAACTCTAGCTATTAAAATGCTAAACTACTTCAATTAATTATATTTATAATAAGTATAACCTTTACGCTTAATATATATACTCTATTAATTATTCAAATAATAATATTCACGATCACATAATAACTTAAGTTATTTAATATATTAAAAATAACTTAGTTTTCTTTCATTAATTAAACTCCCTTGAAAAATACATTAGAAATTATGTATTTTGCCATAACATAAATATTACGTTTTCTCCGAATAAAGACATTCATTATCAGAAAATAATTTACTTATTGTCTCAAGACAATATTCTTAATATAATTTCAAATAACTATATGTACGACACATGTACATATATTATATATAGTTAATAGATAATAAGTTTATTCTCTATTATAAGAAATTATTTCTATCAATTTATTTACATATAGCAAATATATAATATATATATCATATTAATCATTCACACCTTATACAAAATATATAAGGTAATGTTACTATTCGAAAATAACATTTCCTCCTTTTATTAAAATAATTCAATATTAAAAATTATTTTAATATCCTTTATTAAAATATATAATAACCATTTCTCTTTTTTTTCTTCTATAAATTGTTCCCAAAACAATTTCTTCAAATATTCATTTAAAGATATAATGATTTCCATCTCCCTTTTAATAACGTATATATATATATATATATATATTTAACGTTATTCGCACATTAGACTTTCTCACATATTACTATTCTAAGTAATATAAAAGTATCAACTATAATTACATATTCAACACACATATTAATTCACTCATTTACTTAAGTAAATTAAACACTGTACTATATCATCATAGTTAATTAAGGTTCAATACTTTCATTATATTATTCCATAATATAACTCCCAACTTAAATTAACTAATATTTATTCTTATTAGTTAATTCCTTAACTAACTCATGCTTCACTATCCAAACTTATTCACGGATAGCTTAAGTGCTATTAATAACCTATATTATAAACATACTAGTTATTAATACACATACTCAAGAATATGGTGATTATACATTAAGGATATTTAATGTCACCAACTTACTATGATAAAATAATTCTATAAATTATTTAATATCGATAGGAATTTATCCACTTCCTTTATCTCAACTGAATCGTCTCTACGCTAAGTAACAAATATATATTAATAATATATTTATAAATCACAAAAACACATATTACATAGTCCA
Source organism: Panax stipuleanatus (assembly GCA_020205555.1). NCBI lineage: Eukaryota > Viridiplantae > Streptophyta > Magnoliopsida > Apiales > Araliaceae > Panax > Panax stipuleanatus. Next base: position 119,210,952 of record CM035120.1, read on the forward strand.
TATTACCCTATGTAATATAATACCACATACCTTATATCACATAAAAAAAATACTCTTATTCGAACCCATCTCACAGTTTAAGAATTTTATTTATTAAATCCTTATTTAATAATATCTAAAAATTCGGGTTCTTACATCCTCTCCCCCTTATAAGGATTCCGTCCTCGGAATCACCTAAACTTCCTTTACTCGGTGCTATTCCGATTATTACATATTCTCTTGAATAATTTTATTCATTCTCTTTTCAGAAGTTTTATTACTATAACTTGCTCAATCTCATTCTACCACTTTCTCCTTTCTAAGGAACATTCTACTTACTACATTCATCTTTTAGAAGAATAAGAATCTTCCACGATTTTTCAATAATCGGGAAGTAGTATGAATAACTCAGATTCCAATTTATGCCGAGGGGTCACAAGACCGTGAACTTTTCTCCAGGTTTACTAATGCTTCAACACAATTCTTCACACCGCAAACCAGAGTGTTTATCAATCACAAAGACTAAAAACACTCTCCACGCGTACTCTGGGTGGCCAACCTATTGTACCACTACGTTGGGCCACAATGTAGTGTTTTGTAACGACTATATGCGTTACGTTCGGAACCATTGTCCCCGAAAACATGTCCCCTTTATAGGGTTGTTCACCTCAGCTTTTCAACATCTAAATTCGCACCAGAGCAATCTGGTTTGGCATAAATACATAAGAATACTTGAATTCTATAATCCCTTTCCAACAGTCGCCTAGTCGAATCAAATAGCTTAGACTCTCATCAACAATTCGGACACCAATCGAAATAATTTAGCCAACTTAATTGACCTTCTTTATAATTTACAAGAAAACCAAAAATTCTTTTATGACGTCATGATACTATACTAGATTAGTAGTACGTTGAGGATTTCGCCATTTTATGACTTTGTCATATTAGAACATACCATAGTGGACTGACGATGTTTCGATCACAACCAACACTAGGTTCGATTGCATTGATGACTCCATCGTTTACCATTCTACATCATATCAAATGATGCACAAGGTTAAAATATATTTTGAAAGATTGTCAAATCATTTTTGTCTTAGCCGAAACAAATAGCGTAGACATACAAATAACGGTGTTGTTTTTAAAACTCATTAGTTCAGTTACCTGACCCAATATTTTCTCAAGAAAACCGAAGTGCAAACACAAGCACGAAGTCAATAAATATTGAAAACCTAGCATAGCTAGAAGATTTAGAAAAATCCAAATTTCTCCATCGCTTCAATCTCTTACCACCATCAATGCTCTCTATTCCAAAACTCTTATATAATACATCTATTCTCAATACAGTTCACCAACTTACCACACCATGGAAGCTCAGGAACCTACCACAATCATATGGGTTGAGGAACTTATCCTAGTCAGACCAAAGTCGTCCATTCGCTGAGGGGTCCCACCATACGATAATGAGTCACGAACTTGTCATAGGCATGAGTTTTAAGAACTCGCACCTAATCTTAATATTATCTAATTATATCTTAGAAACCTCTATCTCTAAAAATAAATATGAGAAAAGAATCACCTTTCCACCATATGTATAATGATACCGCGACACTAACATTCCAACGATTATCAATGTGACGCACTCAGTGCAAGCACAAAACTTCTACCCATACAAAAGTTTGTACAACTAAGCCATCACATGAGTCCTCAATGGAATTCCAACACTTAACTCTATCTTACTCTATCACTTGCTCGTTACGAGCTTTCTACGTTTCATCACATACAACTCCTCATGAGTTCATCTCGTACTTTTTATAGTACATTCTCTCATAGCATCAAGCTATACACACTTAGTCGTTACAGACTATCTATCATTTCACAGTTCAATCTGATCACGTCGTGATCATCACTATACCTTAGGGTTCTTTCCCTATTATCAACCAAACTCCATCTGAGTTTATTCTCACTATCCTTGTCATATTCATATTATAGACATCGTCTTAACATTTTCATTACCAGAGTTAGGAAACTCCTGTTTCTCATTCTCTAGATATTTCAAGATTCTTCTTTGAATCTTCATTTAGATATATTTTAATCTTATCTTTCACTCACTCAGGTTATAGTCTAAGGTACACTTACCTAAGGTTTATAACCTACAGCTTTGATACCAACCTGTGACGCCCCCAAATCCACGTTCCTTCGAAACCTCGGATTCGGTGCAGTCACGATGTTATTATCGCCAAATTATTACATCTTTTATTTATTACTAAAAGAATACAACTTGCTTTATTACAATTTAGAATATAAATTCTATTTATATCCAAGATCTCGTCTTTACATCATATTCGATATTACTAAAATGCGGAATAATTTAAACCTTTCAATATCATTTGAATAAAATCTTTTTATTGATTTCATAACTTTGAATCAATCACAATTTTCCTGAATCAAACTATATCATGATTCACTCTATTCAAATTTCTGTATAATCGCATACACCTTAACTTAATATCCTCTATGTATTATCTAATACATTTTTACAGTACGACAAGCATTAAACCTCGTAAACAAATATCAAGTACAACTACTAGAACCTAAACATGGTTCGAGTAATAATCTAATCAGTATTATCCGTTGTGATACTATCTATCTTTATCAATCAAGAAGCACGAAGTCTTTATCGTAAGTCCTTAACCTGCAAAAGTGGTTATTTGCAAGAGTGAGCTTGACAGCTCAGCAATTCTAACAGTTTTCATGCATCACATAACATACAACATTATACTCAGTTCATGCATTTATAAATAATTTATATTTACTACGTATGTTAATTTTCACATAACAAGTATATCATCAAAGATCAACTTTCAATCTCATTTATATCTCATATACAGTTCATATATAAGTTCACATTATCACATCATAATATAATTCAACTAACAGTTATTGAATTCATATATCAAATAGGAACTGAAAGACTTGCCTGATTCGTAGTTTAACAACTACGACTTAACTGCTTAAGAATATCTGCACTTCGTGTAATCCTACACAGTTATATTAATCATAGAGATCACACTTATCAGTTATACACTTCCATACATTCTCAATATAATAATTAGTATTACATTGTTGTCTAACTTGGTTCTTAGAACCTTCGTCTTACTTTCTTATCGTATTCTTATAATAACTATGTGCGTATAAGTATACTTTAACCATACGTACTTACTACCATTCTCTACATATACATATGCCTGTCTACCACTAATCTATTTACATATAGCTAGTGTAGTCCATCTTTTGAGTTAATCATTCTCATTTGTCATTACTAACACATAAGACCATAACAAAGCAAACATACGCTATTAACCGTCGAAGTTGGATTCAAGTATTAACATATGGTCCTACATAGCATGTATTCATATTAAAGGATACTTTCATGCTCATTCAACCCTTTTCACGTTCAATTTACACGATATAGGTTCTAAGTCAACATTTCAACAATTTAAGGCCAGTCGAGGTCGTGAACATCACAAAGTTTATCATGCTAGTTCTTTAAACATATAAAGTATTCATGTAACTTATGTTGGGCATGTTTATGAATATTCATTCTTCATACATGTAACTATCATAGTTATTAGTTTAACAACATGCTTCGTTTATCACTTTAAAACATGCTCGAACTCATGCTTGGTTAGTTGTCAATATATCCAATCACATACGAATCATATTTAGAGACATAATAAACACAAACATGGCAGCTTAAATCTTTAGAATCTAGCTACTCATACTTAATGCAACTTGAATCGAAAACATATTCATGTTCGCCTTTAAAATCATTTCAAACTTGAACGATACAATTCGACACATACAAGACAACTTTAAAGCTCTTATCATATGTAGTTAAAGTATGTTAACATCTTCACAAGATCAGAATGTCCACGTCTCACGTATGTGTCAACGTTCATATTTAAAACTATAAATTTAAGTTTAAAACTATAAGTTTTTCATCAATCGTGTACACTATCATGATTATTCATGCTTATGTCATGTAATGCACTAATATCTATAGTTTGATCATGTTCACATGCTTGTTCCAAGTGAGGCCACATGCTAACACTTAACAGAACTGAAACAGAAACCAAAACCAGAAACTGGGACAGGGGACCGGCGCAGCTCCCCAGTTCAAAACTGGCGCAGCTGCGCAGGGCCTTGCCCAACTCAAGTCTGGTACCGGCGCCGCTGGCCAGTACAAAACTGGCGCAGCTGCGCAGGTGGCCGGCCAGGGGCAGAGACAGCCTGCTTCTGCAGAACTTAGCCCAAACTCAAAATTTTCCACAGCAATTCGATTATGAGCACTATATATTAGTTATATCATGCTTATAAGCCCATATAACAACTAAGTAGACATTCCTCAACTCAATTATCATTTATCTCCACCTAATCAAGAATTTGAAATTCAAGAATAAAAAGTTTGACAGAAACGAAATGAAGAATAAGAAGCAACTCGTATACCTTTGCTATATGAAGATGAACTTGCTGCTATAACAATCTTTAGACACCTTACTATCATGTTGTATTTTCTCTCAATTTTCACTTAACATAAATCTCAGCAAATGAAAACATGAAGAAGGAGAGCTTCATATTTATAACCAAATCAATACCTAGACAAATGCAAAATCTCCCAAATCAAACCAATAGATTGTAGAATTATATGGAGGTTAGCAATTAGTTGGTGAGAGTTGTTGGAACTCATCATGAATTCCTCACCCTTGCTCATCATTTGCTATGGAATGCTGAGGTTGAGAGCAATAGGGAGTAGACTAGCAATTGAGTTAATCACGTGAGAGGGAAATGTGCCTCTCATTATGGGACAATGCACATACTCAGCATTCTAGCAACACACAACATTTAAATTATTATACACATAACATATACTTAGGTTATAATTTGAGTCACAATGTACTTTCAATATATAACTAATATTACAATGTAGCAAGTAGGGAAACATATATTCAATATATAATCCATGTACATCTTATTAATACCGAATATAATTCTATCGGGTATCATCACAGTGTATTGTCTCCTCTATTAGTAAATTCAATAATTGTTTACAATATATCTATGATATATTATTTTATTGTATACTTAATAAATACATTGTCACACCCACATTTCATGTAACTCACATAGTTTAATAAATCTTGATACATGGTCCCTATATATAGTATAGTCACATAATTGTTGCACCACACTATATAATATAATTGCACCACACTTCACACTTCATATAATATATAGTTAGTTACTATACGCTAGACATTTTATTCGCATGCTTGCACATAGAAGTAAGTAATTTACTTATCTCATCAATTAAATAATAATAATATTTATTAATCCATTTCTCATTAATCAATAGAATTAAAATTTCCATAACAATTAATTAACATTTATATAGTTAATTTTCACAATAAATATAAATCTTATTATATTTATAACAAATATACTTATTATCATGCTATCATTCGCAATAATAATAATTCAACATATTATTATAATAACAATTAATATAGATTAATTGTTTAAATAATTCTTCCATCATTCATTACTGAATCTATTATCGTGCCACACAAGGCATATTTCACAAGCTTACATTAAGCTTATTCTTATTCTCATCACTTACTACTTATAACATGTTCAATATAATTAGAACTATTAAATCACAAGGTTCACATATATAAATATATCGTGAATGAAAATATTCAAATATTCTATATAACCTTTACGGTAATATAATAACTCTAGCTATTAAAATGCTAAACTACTTCAATTAATTATATTTATAATAAGTATAACCTTTACGCTTAATATATATACTCTATTAATTATTCAAATAATAATATTCACGATCACATAATAACTTAAGTTATTTAATATATTAAAAATAACTTAGTTTTCTTTCATTAATTAAACTCCCTTGAAAAATACATTAGAAATTATGTATTTTACCATAACATAAATATTATGTTTTCTCCGAATAAAGACATTCATTATTAGAAAATAATTTACTTATTGTCTCAAGACAATATTCTTAATATAATTTCAAATAACTATATGTACGACACATGTACATATATTATATATAGTAAATAGATAATAAGTTTATTCTCTATTATAAGAAATTATTTCTCTCAATTTATTTACATATAGCAAATATGTAATATATCTATCATATTAATCAATCACACCTTATACAAAATATATAAGGTAATGTTACTATTCGAAAATAACATTTCCTCTTTTTATTAAAATAATTCAATATTAAATATTATTTTAATATCCTTTATTAAAATATATAATAACCATTTCTCTTTCTTTTCTATAAATTGTTCCCAAAACAATTTCTTCAAATATTCATTTAAAGATATAATGATTTCCATCTCCCTTTTAATAACGTATATATATATATATATTTAACGTTATTCGCACATTAGACTTTCTCACATATTACTATTCTAAGTAATATAAAAGTATCAACTATAATTACATATTCAACGCACATATTAATTCACTCATTTACTTAAGTAAATTAAACACTGTACTATATCATCATAGTTAATTAAGGTTCAATACTCTCATTATATTATTCCATAATATAACTCCCAACTTAAATTAACTAATATTTATTCTTATTAGTTAATTCCTTAACTAACTCATGCTTCACTATCCAAACCTATTCACGGATAGCTTAAGTGTTATTAATAACCTATATTATAAACATACTAGTTATTAATACACATACTCAAGAATATGGTGATTATACATTAAGGATATTTAATGTCACCAACTTACTATGATAAAATAATTCTATAAATTATTTAATATCGATAGGAATTTATCCACTTCCTTTATCTCAACTGAATCGTCTCTACGCTAAGTAACAAATATATATTAATAATATATTTATAAATCACAAAAACACATATTACATAGTCCATATCACCCTATGTAATATAATACCACATACCTTATATCACATAAAAAAATACTCTTATTCGAACCCATCTCATAGTTTAAGAATTTTATTTATTAAATCCTTATTTAATAATATCTAAAAATTCGGGTTCTTACACTTACTGGTGGATGATTCTTTCAAGAAAAGGAAGAGGCCCAAGGTATCTTCTGAAACTAAGAAATCCAAGAAGACTAAAGGCAAGGCGAAAGTGAAGGATCAAAAGAAACCTGATCCAGCTAGTAAAGGAATGTGCTTCCATTGCAACAAGCTGTGACACTGGAAGAGGAACTGTGATAAGTTCCTTGCGGAACAAAAACAGAAGAAGCTTGTAGAAGCTTCGACTTCCAATCAAGGTTTGTTCATGATTAAAATTAATTTTTCTGAAAGTCAATCTTCTACTTGGGTATTGGATACCGGCTGTGGTTCTCACATATGTAATACTATACAAGGACTGGTCAGAAGTAGAAAGCTGAACAAGGATGAGGTCGTCCTATGAGTGGGAAATGGAGCAAAGGTTGCTGCATTAGCTGTAAGGGCTTATTGTTTAGCACTGCCTACGGGCAAGTCCATTAGTTTAAATAATTTTTATTTTGTTCCAACCATCATTAGAAATATTATTTATATTTTTATGTTGGATAAGGATGGTTATAATATTATAATAAAGAACAATAGTTGTTCTATTTATAATAAAAATGTTTTATATGGTGTTGGAGAATTGCTGAATGGATTTTACATACTTGAATTGCATGAAAATATATTTCAAATTGAACAAACTATGAAACGGAAAAGTGATGATGTTAATTATACCTTTATGTGGCACTGTAGACTCGGTCATATTAATGAAACAAGATTATCCAAGTTGCATAGTGATAGGCTCTTAGAACTATCTGATTATGAATCATATCCAACTTGTGAATCTTGTCTCATGGGTAAGATGACCAAATCTCCTTTTAGCGGAAAAGTAAAAAGGGTTATAGAGTTGTTAGTGTTGGTACACACAGACGTTTGTGGACTTATAACAACGAATGCACGAAGAGGGTATTCTTATTTTATTACTTTCAGTGATGATCATTCAAGATTCGGATATGTGTATTTAATGAAATACAAATCTGAATCGTTTGAGAAGTTCAAAGAATCCAAAAGTGAAGTAGAGAAACAAACTAGCAAAAATATTAAGATTCTTCTATTGAATCGAGGTGGTGAATACTTAAGCTGTGAGTTTCTCAATTGTCTCGAAGAGAATGGTATAATCTCATAATGGACTCCACCAGGAACACCACAGTTGAATAGTGTATCTGAAAGAAGAAATCGAACATTGTTGGATATGGTTCGATCCATGATGAGTTTTACCATTCTTCCAATATCATTCTGAGGTTATGCCCTAGAAACGGCTACATATCTACTTAACAAGGTACCTATCAAATCCGTCCAAAAGACCCCATATGAGATATGGACAGGGAGGAAACTAAATCTTAAGTTTGTTAAGACTTGGGGTTGTCCACCTTATGTCAGAAGTTTGAAAATGATTAGCTATAGACTAGATCCGGCAAGTGTAAATTCATGGGATACCCTAAAGAAACTATAGGGTATTATTTCTATCATCCAACTGATCAAAAGGTGTTTTTTGCAAAACATGATGCCTTCTTGGAAAGGGAGTTTATCCTTGAAGGGGTCAGTGGGAGTAAGATATATCTTGAAGAATTTCAAGAACCACAAAACATTACGGATCAAAGTCAGGTTCCTAACCATGTAGAAGAACCTACTTAACACACCCTATTCATAAATCTGGAAGAGTACCGAAGATACCTTAGAGGTATGGATTCGTTATAGAGGATGACGATGAGGTACACATCATAGATGATGATGATCCATTAAATTACGAATAGTCTATGAGTAGTAAAGACTTAGAGAAATGGCTAGAAGCCATGAAATCCGAGATGGACTCCATGTATGAGAACAAAGTATGGACTTTTGTTTCATCACCTAAGAGCATTAAGCCTATTGGGTGCAATTGGGTCTTTAAAGAAAAGACTAGAGCGGACGACAAGGTAGAGACCTATAAGGCATTACTGGTTGCGAAAGGTTTCAAACAAGGACAAAGTGTTGCCTTTTATGAAACCTTTTCGCCAGTAACTATGCTCAAGTCCATTCGGATTTTTCTTGCAATTGCAGCTTATTACAACTACGAAATCTGGTAGATGGATTTGAAAACGGTCTTCCTCAATGGAAAACTTGAGGAGGATCTATATATGACACAACTAGAGGGATTTGTTTTAATGGTTAGAACAAATCAAGTCTGTAAGCTGCAACGATCCATTTATGGATTGAAGCAAGCTTCTCGTAGGTGGAACATCCATTTTGATGAGATAATCAAAGAGTTTGATTTTATAAAAAATGAGGACGAACCATGTGTGTACAAGAAGGTTAGTGGGAGTGCTGTTTCATTCCTAGTATTATATGTTGACGATATATTACTGATAAGGAATGATATTCCTATGCTATAGTCTATCAAAATTTTGTTATCTAAACACTTCTTCATGACGGACTTGGGAGAAGCATCCTATATTTTGGGGATAAAGGTCTATAGAGATAGATCTAAAAGGATGTTTGGCTTGCCCTAAGTAACGTACATTAACACGGTGCTAAAGAAGTTTAGCATGAAAGATTCCAAGAGAGGTCTCATGCCGATGAGCCATGGAATACATCTCTCCAAGAAACAGACCTTAAAGACACCTGAAGAGAGAGACCGTATGAGTAAGATTCTGTATGCATCAACAATAGGATCTATCTTGTACGATATGATATTTACTAGACCTGATTTCGCTCTTGTACTTAGTGTAACAAGAAGATATCAGTCGAATCCTAGAGAAGAGCACTGGAAGGCAGTGACAACTATCCTAAAGTACATAAGAAGAACTAAGGATGTATTTCTTGTCTATGGTGGGTCTGAGTTGAAACTAGAGGGCTACACAGACTCAAGCTTTCAAATGGATCAAGATGATAGTAAATCCATTTTGGGGTATGTGTTTACCTTAACCGGTGGCGCAGTGAGTTGTAAGAGTTCCAAACAGCAAACAGTTGCTGATTCAGTGACAGAGGCAGAATACATAGCTGCAAGTGAAGTTGCAAAGGAAGTTTTTTGAATGAAGAAGTTCATAACTGAACTTGGTGTGGTTCCTAGCATTAGAGGAGCAGTACCTTTATTCTGTGACGACATCATATTTGTTACGCAGGCTAAGGAACCCAGGTCTCATCAGAAATCCAAACACGTAATGCGGCGGTTTCATTTGATTAGAGAAATCATTGAAAGAGGAGATATCACCCTAGAGCGTGTGAACTCTCAAGACAACATTGTAGATCCATTTACCAAAGTTTTAACATAACAATAGTTTGATCGTCACTTAGAGAAGATGCGTATGAGATACTATAGCAATTAGCTTTAGTTCAAGTGGGAGATTGAAAGTAGTATGCACACAAGCCAATCATGTTTGATGATAAAGCATATACTTTGTAACGATCTTATTCATTTATTAATAAAAGTGGTGTGCTGTCGCAGACAACCAAAAATAAAACCTTACTGCGAAAAATAATTATGTAGTAGTGCAAGTAAGAGTCGATCCCACAGAGACTGATTAATCTATTTTTCTACTTTGTTTTCCAAAAGAGGGAGTTTTTGAATATTATTAATTAAAGTAATATATTGTGCAAAATAATGTAACGAATTAAATCAGGAGAACAAACCTTGGGTTAAGTTAACTTCCACCTTAGAAACATATACTGATCATTGACTCAAGCATACACAATTAACACTCTGAATATTTATCGTTAGAATTAATTCCATGTATTTCCTTAATTTGAGTTTGATAGAAACAAGCGATCTAAATAACCCTATCTAATAAACAACTTCAGACAAGCACTAAAAGTTTAATCTAGTAGAAGCTTTAAGAATCAGAAAAACCGATGAAGCTAAACAACACAAGCATAAGCGGTTGCATTTAAATTAATTGAATATTCTTCCTAAGATATAATAATCTTGTGATCTGCAGTCAATTATTAATCTTAGTTGCTTCGCAAATTAGAGTGACCAAACAATTACGGATTCGATATCTAATTTAGTAGTAGATTTCAATGAATAATAAACTAGTGTGCACCTAGCAATTAAACAAATCAATCATATAGTTCAAGCGCAGAAGAATAATCAATACTCAGAATAATAATTGAACAATTACAATCAATTAGATCTCACAGTGTATTTAATCCAAGGCTTCCGTCTCCTTAATCCAAGAACAAGAGTTAAGCTACACATAGCCATAGAAAATACCAAAGAATTATAGAGATAAGTTTTTAGTGAATAGATGAGATAACAAGATATGTGATAGGTTACTGCAAGCCCCTATTTATAATGTATATTAGCAGCCCTAATTATCATGCCCTTGTTCTCCCATCATCTTACCGAGACCAAATTGCTAAAGGAGATTGCTGGCAAGTTCCGCCTCCCCGCCCCAGCAAGAGAGTGCACTGTCCAGACTTAGCATTCAACTTCTAATTTTGTGGCTGCTTACTTAGTTCGTGGCCCACATCTTTTCCAAGTTGCTAGGAACCGCAATGATGATTACTAGGAACGTGAGTGAGCTGGTCCAATTCCCTTCCAGTTGCTGCAGTAATGTTGCCCAATGTATTAATTCCCTTATTTGCCAGCTGTTGGACCGTGGGCTGCTACTCAATCGTGGGCCCCATGTATATAATGAACAGCCCATGAAATAATCTATTCAAGCTGCTGAATCGTGACCCATGTCATGTGATGAAAGGCTTTGTATGGTGTGGCCCACATGTGACTAAGCAAATATGATAATGATTTGCATGGATTTCCCTTGCATGAATGAGCTGCTACCTTTATCATGAATCACCAAATCCATTCGCATGCATGCAATTTTCGAATTGGATTTTAAAAACCCACAACTTATTCCTTTTTCATCTGTTTTGCTTCCTGAGCTCAATTATACCTAAAATATAAATATAAGATAATTAAATGTACTTAGGTACAAAAGAGATATAAAAGATTAAGTATTAAGGGAATAAAATATAACATATTTCATCCTTGTCAAAAAGTGTTATTTAATTAAAGTCATTTATTTATCTATATGGTGTTATTTTTATAATATGTGCTAAACTCATAGTTTTAAGAAATGTTTTTAGAATCATGATGATGATCATGTTAATGAGATCTAAATTCTTAGATAGTTTAAAACTAAAATAGTTCCCAATCATTGGATTACTAAAAAGGGGATTAGTGAATCCGGATAGATTGATACATACGTTGCTTCTCAGTGGATGAGGATGATGGATCTCATAATCATTTGTGTGGAGACACTAAAGCAAGTATGTAGGTGCTTATAAGTACACTGAACGTGGCTCGCTAAGGAATATCTAATAGAGTTTTACTTGCCTAGTAATAGAAATTCCTTTAGTGATAGTAGTACAAATAATCCTTAGACTTGAGATCATCATAGTATCTTGTGTATGATGAGTTATACTTTGATACGTCCCTTAAGACCCTAAGGGTATATCAAAGCGTATGCTTGGGTATAATAATTTATATATAGAGATAATGAATAATCAATAAAGAATCTACCTCTTCTAGTAAAAGAAGAAAATGTCCTATGTGATTCGATAAATGACAACCCAGTAGTCTTTGGCCAAGGCAGAATAAAATTAGAAAAGAGTTTCTAATTTGCATTATTTAGTGTTGTGCATTTTAGGATCGAAATATATATAACTAAATAAAATAAGACTTGATAATAATTCCATGTCTTATATTTAATTGGGACATTGTATGGTGGAAGGAATGAATTGTCCGGTAACTATTTACTCAAAGGTTCTTTTATGATTAATGTTAAAATCTATATTATCTAGAAAGTCGTTGATCGCTAAGAAGGCTTATCCTTATTGTAGAATAAATACTATTTATTTAAATAAATTAATAGTTTAATTTATTTAAATAAGATTAGAATTGTTCTAATATATTTATTCACAACCGGTTTAATATTGGAGAACCTAAAGTGTCACACCATAAAAGGAATAATATTTATTTAAGAAGTAAATGGCATAATTGTAATAATAAGTTAAGTGTATTTAATTTAATCTATGGTGATAAAATAAATTAAATAGCTTCATATTTATTATTTAATATTTTGAAAATATTAAATATAAATTAATAAGTGGAGTCTTATTATTATTGTTACTATTATTATTATTAGTTTAATTCTTAAAGGAGTTTGGGAATTAATTAATAAAAGTACTCTCTCTCAAATTCCCAATAAGATTGGGAGGCTAATTAATTAAAGAAGTTTAATTAATTATTCGTAATAGGATTAGGAAGCCTAATTAATTAAAAGAGTTTAATTAATTAAAATGAAACCATATTCCTAAATAATTTAGGAGGGTTGCCTACATCTATAAATAAAAAAGTCTTATTATGGATTTAGGGTTACACACTTTATTCTAAGAGTTGGGAGACTACACATATTCTATAGAGATAGAATTAGGGTTTAGCTAAACACACATCTTCTTGAATAACTGTTCTTCCTTGGTGGATCACCTCTAGAGGCCAAACGCTTAGGTGGCTTACGTTGATGAAAGGGTGGAATCTATCTAGGCGAATTTGAGGAGAACACGAAGGATTAGGAGTTGAATTTGTACCTGAGAAAGCTCGATTCTACAAAGGTATAATTCTGATCTCCTTCTCCTTTTATAGATTGATAATCAAGCACAAGAATGATCGTTATTTATGGTTTGCAAGAAAAATTTAAAATCCTATTTTATTACGCTTCCGCCTTGTTTATGTAATTTGATTGCATGTATTCGTTTCTAGCAAACCTAACAGAAATTTCATAAGGAGTGGGGGTTGTAAGACCTCAACTTTTTATAAATAAACTTTAAATTTTCTTATAATTATTATTTTAAATAGTAAGGTGTTAAATTGATAAAATTTGAGGATGATGTGTAAATTATAAGATAAAAAGTATATCGGCGAATATTCGTTTTGTCGGTGAATATCCATTTTGTCGAGGATTAGGTAAAGTACGATAGCGCCGAAATAACCCAATAATTAGTGGACCCCACAAAGACATAATTGTCAAATACCGAGAACGACATAACCTTTTAAATAAAAATTGTAACAATACTATCATCTTTAATTGTTTAAATACTCAGTGATAAAAGTAAAGTAGAATGCAGTACTCTACAGTCTACGGTAGCACGCGGTACTCTACAGTGGCACACAACATTCCATAGTAACACGGTATTTCATACTATTTTATGTTTTTGAACCAATACTTATCATCATATCAATGGTAGTAATGAAAAGTTACGTAATTAAAAGTCATGGGTATTAAGTAGTTAGACAGACTCATTATTTGAAGAACACTAATTTCTGTGATATTAGTACATTAAGTCAATAATGCAAAAGACGAATAATATAATTATAATTGATAAATTTTATAGATTAAAGATAAAAATGATGGATGAATATGTGTAAATCATTACGAATAAATAAATTAAAGATAAATATAATGGATGAATATGTATAAACCATTATGAATAAATAAATTAAAGATAAAGATAAAGGGTGAATGTGTATAAACCATAATGAATAAATAAATTAAAGATAAAGATAATGGATGAATATGTATAACCCATTATGAATAAATAAATTAAAGATAAATATAATGGGTGAATAATATATTAAAAAAGAGTAATTAATGAATAATGTTTGTAGTCAAGTTATGTGGGCTATGCATTTGTATAAATATGAGTGCTACATTTGTATTCCAAGTCATTCCAAGTTATGAAGTCTTTTGTTTCATTCTTCTATGAATTACCGAGTGGAATTTTCTTATGCACTGAAGTAATTAAGAAAAATCATAGTTAATTCATCCTTTGTCAGAATTTGGTGAATCCAAAGCCAGTTTCTTCATTTTTTTGATCTCTGAAATTTTTAAGAAGGAAGAAAAATTATCTGATATCATCTTCATGCCTTAAAATGCTAAAAAAATATAACCTGTCCTAATTTTCGTCACTATTTTCAACCCTAATTTTGAAAATTCATAACTCAATCATAATAACTCCGAATGGAGTGATTCTTTAGTTTATTTCATGTATATTTTTGAGAGTTACAATTTTCGTGAAAATATAAAGAGATTTTGAAAAGTCTATATGACCCGAAAGTCAAATCCTTTACTGCTGCAAAGACGAACAAGGAGGGATTTGTTCGGCTATTAATTTTATGTTTCACAATATCGAGATAATGGATATCATTTTCTTTTATACCCCTAAATTTATGGTAAGAAATTATTATTTGTTTCTATAGCCTTACCATTAAATGGTGAAAATTCCTAAAATGGTTAGAATATCCTTAATAGTTTGTGTTTCACCAATTCTCTTTTGATCTGAATCTTCTGATTAAATTTTAATCTTTATATTTGAACTGTGAACCGTATATTTCTTAAAATTTATATTTTATCAAGAACTCTAATTGATTTTTTGGATATCGTGTTGTCAATTTGGACTATGGATAAATTAAATTGAAAATCTCTAATGTTTATTCTTGATCTTATTCTTCCTATTATTTATATTCATCCTTTATATCATTGTTATAATCATCATACTTAGGTTGTGGTAAAATTTCTCTTTGGTCTGGGTGTAAAGAGTAATTGTTGAATGTCATGATCATGACCATTGGTGTTATAGTTGAATATCTTAGGCCTAAGTGAAAAGATGAATTTATCAACATGATTATGACTAGGAAATGTTGATTAACATGATTATGACTAGGAATTATGAATTAACATGATCATGATCATTGGTGTTACAATTGATCGTCTTTGGCATGGGTGCAAACACAATATGATTGTTGAGTGTCTGTAGCCTATGTGGCAAAGATACGTGGTGAAAGTTCTCTTTGGCCTAGGTGCAAAGAGAAACTGTTGATTGGTGTTACAGGGATAAAATATTGATGGTGAATTTTTCAATTAGAGAAGATAATAAACATTATGTTCTACTTGACTCTTCTAATGGATTTCTCATTCCGCTATAATTATTTATTGATAACTTATATCATCTACCATATGTTCTAAATATATGAGTTATAACTGTTAAAAGCTATTGATAAATTATTCTTCGTTATCTTAGTAATGATATTCTTTACTGAGCTATTTGAGCTCACCATTTTGTTTCATATTTTCTTTCAGGGAATAAGAATGTAGTTAGTTATAGCGGAGAGAACAGGGGAATGGAGTGATGGTCCAAGTTAGTAGCGGTAGTAGTTCTTAATACATTGAAAAATAGTGTGACAAATAATTGTACTGAGAACTTAAAGTTTTAGAATCATTGTTAGTGATTTGGCGAGCAGACAGAATTCGACGTTAACAAATTTAATTTAGTATATATCTCCGATTGTTTTCTATTTCTTTATAAGTAAGAAAATATTCTATCATGCAAGATGTCCATTCACGTACAAAATCCTTTTAACATAAAATATGGTTGCGCGTATTTATTTTTTGACTATATTTTTTAGCATTATCTGTAGACACTCAAAATTTTGCATTCCTGTTACTAACTATGCAGGAGGGCAGAATCGTCTTTTACCTTCTAGAGACAACCCTGGAAGTCTAAATCATCAAACTAGACCCCCGAAGACAGCCCCGGGAAATCATCAAACTAGACCCCCAGAGATAGCCACTAGAAATCATCAAACCAAACCCCCGGAGACAGCCCCGGGAAATCATCAAACTAGACACCCGGAGACAGCCCGGGTATATAATCAAACTAGACCCTCGAAGACAGCCCTGGGAAATCTTCAAACCAGACTCCCCAGAGACAGCACCAAGAAATCATCAAATCAGACCCCCGGAGACAACCCCGGGAAATCATCAAACCAGACCCTCGGAGACAGCCCCTTGAATCATCAAATCAACTTTAGAGACAACCCTGAAGATAGACAAAAGTTAACAGCAGTCAAACCCCAGAGATAACCCTGAGGGAAGACAGTTGTAACCACGTCAATCCCGGAACCAACCCGGAATGGCAAAAGCGTAATTTTGCCAACTCAACATCAAATTAGATCAAATTACTATGAAGACGGACACACAGAACTATCACAGCAATCTCAAGTAAAAACTATACCAGATAGCTCAACGGACTGACTGCGAAGACTCGAAGATTTGATCATGGACACATGTTCCTGGACTCAGAAAAGGTCAAGCCCTATGTCATTGTGTAGCTCTCGGAAAAGGCTCTCCGAAAAGGTATAGCTGATTAGTGGGTTTTATACCTACGAATCGGACATCTCCTAGGCTTAATACTTTGTTAACTTTAAGTATTTTTAGTGTTATTTTAATTATTTTTTTTGTATGTGTTGTAGGAAACGACTTCGCAGGATTAAAAAATGAAAAATGGAGCTTAAAAGCATTTTTGTAATTTCAGTCACTGTACACCCGCCGGGGCGGGCTTTCATATGCCAATTCACCTACCGGGGCGGGGGTCACATTATCAATAGTGGATACCCGCCGGGCCGGCATTCCTAGTACAAAAAGCCAGCTGGGGTGGGCATGTCGAGGAAGAATGTTGATTTTTAGATGTTAATTCGAAGAAGGATTGTAAGAGTTGATTTGGAGAAGGATCATCAGAGGGCTTTAAAAGGAGAATAATACACAAGGATTAAGGGAGTGAGATTCCATTAAATTAGTTTAGATTAGATTTTAATTAAATTAGGAAAAACCCTAGTTGGGATTGGATTGGAGATTGAAACAACTTGGAGACCATTGAAGAGCAAGAGCGGGAGCAAGAGGGAGCATAAGATTTGCTGACAACGAATTCTATTCTCTTCTCTAATCTTATTTCTATCTTTTAATGTTTATTCAATTTTGGATTCTTGGTTTTGATTCAATGATAATGAACTAAATATTTTGTTTAAGATTATAATGGATCTTATTGCATAGTTTATTTTAATATGCTTCTCTATTAATTATTATGTTCTATCGTGGGGATTGTCTATTGTGATTTGGACTTAATTGTGCAATTGTCTAGCTAATAATTATTGTGATAATCTATATGAACTCGTGAGAGGGATTATAGATTTAGATCTGATCATAATAGCATGCGATTGTGTTTTCTGCATGGCGTTAGAATTCATGATTTGTGTTAGGATAGAGATATACCTATACATCGCATGTAATCTGATAAAGAACTTGTGCTTGAAATCCTCTTTAATTATAATTCACATAGAGATATAGTGGATTAGTTAATTAGGGTGTTCTTTTTAATTCTATCATATGTAGATTTAAGTTGATATGAGTATGATACATTGAGAGATGGTCGTATTTATTTATGTGTTCTTGATTAACAATTCAGAATAGTGAGTATAATTGATAAGAAGTGTGTTAATTTAAATGAAGCAATAAGTGAAATTGTGATCTTAAATCCCCGTAATCTTATTTTAAACTAGTGGGATTTAGTAGTATTGTAGTTATAAATTGTTAATTCACAAACTTGAAATTATCTGTTTAAATAACATTAAGTTGGTTACGGGTTAGTACTTGGTGATTTTTATTAAATAATTCCTCGTGGGAACGATAGTCTACTTTCACTTTATTACTTGTTGACCACGTATACTTGCGTGTTGTGCGTATTAGATTTTACCCAACAATAGTAAGTATACATCAAATTCCCAGATTACAAGTTATGAAGGTTCAAGTGAACATCGTGTTGCTCGGAGTGCAAGCACTTCGAGACAGCAGGGCCCACCAGGTCGTGCCCGCCATGCCCAGCCGTAGGTTGACCTGCGACTGCCACAGGTAGACCTGCGACTGATCGAGTCTATATATATGGCCTCGCCCCTTAGCTAATAGGAGAAGAGAGAGAGAAAGAAAGGGTCGCGGCTAGAGAAATAGATGTTAGGATAGCCAAACGGAGCCTCTAACGTACTCCGATTCTTTTAAAACTTTTTTGTAAATGCTCGTATACATATATACTACAACATATCAAATTTTAACCAGTGAGAAACGAGTATCGAGGCTCCAAAAGCCTTTCGAGAGCTGATCTCGCAAAATACTGTAAGATTTCGGCAGATCTGTCTTTTTTGCTTACTCTAATACGTATATAAGTGCTATAGACATATATTTAGTAGCTTATATTCATCATATCTAAAGTTTTAACCGTTCATTTCTTGTAAATAGTCAATATTTGAGCTGTATTGACTAGATCTATACTAGATCTAACTAGATCTAGCTTTTAACCGGTTCAAAAGTTGTAAAACTTAAACCTGGATGCTAGAATGGTTAAGATCTGTACAGATCTAGTTTTCTTTCTAGTTTTGTAAATATTTAGCAACCATGTGACCCTAGATTTGTATCTAGAGGGAACTAGAAGCATTAAGCTACTCGCGTACAGAGATTTGACTGATGAATTATTCGTTTAGTGATGTCTAGTATAGTTTTACGTTTTATTGCAGTATATTCATTATACAGGCTATTTATTTGATTTTTTGTAAGCCTAGGAGCTACAGGATCTACGATTCAATCAATGGATCTAGATTCGGTTCCCATAATCGACCTGGTTGAGTTGTACAGCTAGCTTGCAAATTTTGTACTAGTAAATATAGGACCTTAAAATGTTTATCCGGATTTAAGGTCCCGAAATAATAAAAATCATCTTTGTGTGGTGCTCGGGCATACTTTGATGGCTTTCACGCCCATAAGGAGCCCAACACTTATATATAATATAACTAAAAGTATCAAAGGGCTTCAATTCTTATGCGAGCGAAAGGGTTTGAAAGCCTATTTTCAAAACATCACTTTCCTATTATTTCTTAAAATGGACTTTTTAATAAATCAAACTCTTTGTATATAGGTCCAACGAAGCACAGCATTAAATTCAAATAAAGCACTTAAGCCAAATTAACTGCAATACACACACACATACACAATGATTAGAGAATGAAAAGACGTGATAACAGTGTTTCACGGAAGTCAGGGGGTGCCTAACACTTTCCCCCCGCTTAAGCAAGCCCCCGAACTCTATGAATCTCGGTTTCCAAGACCAATTAAATAGAGTCCAATATTGGGCCATATTGCAAAATCTTACAAAACTCGGTTAAGTTGGTACAACCATTTACCTCATACCAACTGGCGGCTCTGTCTAATTTGGACCAATAAAATCAATCGTTTCAAATCGTTGACATTTTATGTCGGTCTCTTTCTAAAATCTCACCCTTAAAGCAAGATTAAACCACGTAGAGGGTAAGAAACGCCTAGGAAGATGGATTAATTTCTCCCAGCGTTGACAGGTGGCGACTCTGTTGGGGATAGTAGAGGGCTTAAGCAGCATTTCAAAATTTTCAATTCCCTTCTTTGTGCCTGTGTGTGAAATGACGTCTTTACATTAAATGGGTGTGAATGTCTCTTTACCACGCTTTATATTAGTGTTTCGCGCAATTTCATCATTTTGCATGCGGTGAGACGCGATGAATGTAAGTTGTGTGATTCCTCCCCCAAGAGGCGAACCCGTCGGTCACTGAATACTGGACTCCAGTTGCGATTAAGTCCAAGTAAGGCTTAGGAAAGGTACCACTCAGATCCACTCCAATTGAAAGATCGAATTGGCTTTCCATTTAGTAAATTGCGATGATCTATGAACCTCCATACCAAAAAACTTGTGAGAGTAAACCTAAGATAGGTCAGCCTCTGATAAACCAAACGCGAAGGGAATGCTCTTCATACCTTTCCCTTTCAATTCCATGTCAAATACTAAATATTATAAATATTAAATTCCCTATCAAATATTAAATGTTGTAAATAATAATTCTTTCACATCTATTTTCTAATATCAAATCCTATCATAATATCCTGTCATCAAAATAACTGACCTCTGTTTTGCAGGAGAATATTAAAAAA
Source organism: Panax stipuleanatus (assembly GCA_020205555.1). NCBI lineage: Eukaryota > Viridiplantae > Streptophyta > Magnoliopsida > Apiales > Araliaceae > Panax > Panax stipuleanatus. The sequence goes on from CM035120.1 coordinate 119,231,892, forward strand.
CCTTTAAACCTAACACATTGCATAGCATGCATACTGTTCATGTTTATTAAGTCTAAACTACCTACTTTTATTGTAGGCAAGATTGGTCCTACTACCAGATCCAAATCTAAGAAGGCAAAAAGCCTATCCACTAACATAGAAGAAAGTACCCAACAAGAGACAGGCTTCGTGTCTCGAGATGAATTCGAGGGACTCAGAAATCAGATAGCAGAATTAGCTATTTTCTTGAAAGAATAGAGCAAAAGTACTCAAGGTCAACAGATACCCACCCAAACAAAGTCCTCCGAACAAAGTGGCGGTAAGGGTACTGACAAGAAAAAGGAAGCTCAGATACCTGAACCCCGAAATAATGAAAAGACCAACAAAACCCCTGAAATCATCAATCTCAAAAAAGATCGAGAAACTAGGGATATCCGAAATAAAATCCAACAAATGGAACAAACTATCCAGTCAATCAAAGGGACTGAAGCCTACGGAAGTGTGAACTACTCAGACCTCTGTATTTTTCCCAAGGCTCGGTATCTAGATAAATTCTAGATCCCAGATTTTGAAAAATATGACGAATTGGGAGATCCTTACACCTATTTGAAAGTTTTCATTGGATAACTCAGATTATATACATAGGACGAGAAGTTGAGAATGCAGTTGTTTCAGAAAAGTCTGACGGGAGAGGCCGGAGCCTGGTATGCTCGACTGGACAATTCCAAAATTCATAGCTGAGAAGAGCTAGCACATGCCTTCCTAAATCAATACAGCTTCCAGTCACAAATGGCTCCAAATAGATATCAGATTACCAATGTTAAAAAGCAGAACAGTGAATCTTTCTATGAATATGCCCAAAAATGGAGACGCCTGGCTGCTAAGTCATCCCACCAATGACAGATCTGAGATGGTAATGACATTCATCGACATACAAGAAGCTCTATTCTATGAAAGGGTCCTAGCAGGCATAGGAAAACCATTCTCAAAGATGATCAAACATGGAGAAATAGCTGAGATGGGGCTGAAGTCTGGAAAGATTAAAGACCTTACTGCTTTAGAAGCCATGGCTAAGCACATTCAGGTGGGATATTAGGGGAATAATCCTCGGAGAGTTCATAAGAAGAAAGAAGATGATGTATCCTTGGTACTCCAAGGTCAAACTTAGAGAGGCAACCAAAAATTTCCCATTTAAAGGAAAAATTATTCCCCTTTCCAAACATATGTACAACCCTCAAATCCTATGTTCTAAAGAACTGGAGAGGCTAAATGTCAAAGGACATTTACACCCTTAGAGGACTCACTTGAGAATATACTCAAGTTTCTAACAACATAAAAGAAAATTGCTCAGCTCCTTCCACCAGCCAATCTAAGTGTGAAGAATTTTGACCCAAGCAAGAAATGTTCTTACCATTCTAGGGCTCCAGGCCATGATACCCAAGAATGTTGGTCCCTAAAACAAAAGATTCATGACCTGGTAAACAGTAGTGAGATTGTGGTGAGAAAACCAGAGCAGCCACATGTTCAAGATAACCCTTTGCCTTAACACAATAAGGATGGAGTCAACATGATCAGTATGGGGAATGGAAAAGATTCCAAGTACCTCAAATACATAGAGGATCCTTCCCAAACAAGCAAGGATAGCTCTGACAATTGGGGCTATTCAGAATGTCAATTTTTGATAGAACGAGAAATGAAGTATATCAAGGAACAGATTAGTCAACTGGCAGAACTGATGGTATACCAGCACCAAGTGACGCGACAATGGATAACTCAAGTCAACCAAAGGAGAACAAATTGTCCCACACCCAAATTTCTTCCAATTGCAAGGAAGGATCACTATCGATTCCATGAACACGAAACCTGGGCAGATAAAGTTTCCAGGGAAGAAAGAGTATGAGCTTATATAGAGTTTGCTTTCAAGAGAAAGTTCAAGGCTTTAGATCAGCCAATGGAAGAAATTCTCCAGATGTTCATCAATGAGGGAAAAGTCAAACAGCTATTGGCCCTAGAGGACCCTCGATCAAAGAAGTTCAATCCTTTCAAGATATGTTAATATCATTCCAACACTCTTGGGCACGATACAGAAGAATGTTGGGGACTTCGTTATCTCATTCAAAACCTGATTGAAAGCTGTGAATTGCTAAAAGCAAGTCCAGACAATGGCTTTCCTAATGAAGAAGCGATATTTCCTCCCATTGCATGAAGTCTGAAGGATGTTGTAGCAATCATTTAGTGTGAAAAGGACACAACTGTAATACCCCTGATAATTCAAGGAAAATGGGAAAAAGGAGAAAAGAATCCTCCGAAAGTGGCTATACCAGAACCACTGATGTTTCCATTCAAACCGCAATATCCCTTGATCAGCCTGAAAAGAGTCCCATGGAACTATAGGGAGAACGAGGGATCAACATCAAATTATACGGCTGCTATATCAAACGAAAAACTCATTGTATTTACCTCAGCGACTGATAAAGCCAGTCACCAAGACCAAGGGTAGAGTGCCCGAGGAAAAGATTGAAGAATTCCTCAGCAAAATGGGTCATAATAAAGCTAAGGTGGTGCAAAGATTAAAAGAGGCACCCCAACAAGTATCCATTCTGGATTTGGTCTTGTCTTCGGAAGATCATAGCAAAATCTTAATACAAGTATTGGAAAAAATGCATCTGCCTAAGGCAATGGACATAGAAAAGTTCCGTCACTTGATAGAGCATATATTCAAAAGCAATGTGATATCTTTCACTCATGATAACATACTAGTGGAAGGAACTGGTCATTGCAAGTCATTGCATATAGCAGTGATGTCCTCTAGATAAGTGATAGGGGTGTGTTGATAGATAAAGGGTTTTCCTTGAATATCTGTCTCTATGACACTTTGGAAAGAATGAAGATCAGTCCAAATTAAATTCAGAGCAGCCATATAGTTATAAGAACTTTTGATGGGTCTCGACGAAATGTTGTAGGAGAAATCAAAATCCCCATGGAGATTGGTCCACGTACATTCTACGTATCCTTCCAAGTGCTGAACATCACCACGGGATATAATTTACTGCTGGGAAGACCATGGATCCATATGGCAGGAGCAGTCCCATCCACCCTTCATCAACATGTCAAGTACATCATCAATGGAAATCTGGTTACTATTAATGCCGAACCAGAGTATCCTGTCTACGTGTAAGATGATATGCCTATGATAAACCTCAACGAAAGAGTTGAGCCATCCAGTTTTCAAGCCTTCGAAGTGAACAACACTCAGTATCGACCCATCGGGGCCCCAGCCTTAAAGCCAAGAATTTCTTCTGAAGTGATGTCCGTCGGTAAAGAAATGATATCTTTAGATTTCTGTCCTGGCAAAGGGCTAGGAAAAAATCAACAAGGGATTAAGCATCCTGTCCAGATACCTAGCCAAACAGGGAAGGCTGGATTAGGCTATTCCTATGGATCAAATCACAAGAACCCGCATAAGCATCAGTCGGTTCATTCATCCACCATCCTGCTACTAAATCTCACGGATGCTGGATTCGTGAAGCCAACAAGGAAAATTCCTACTTCTGTGTCAGGTATGCTGATTCTTAAGGTCAAACTGTCCAGTGAGAAAGAAATCCAGATTCCTGTTAAGAAAAACAAGGAAAGAAATGAAAGGTTCCTACAAGAATTGTAAGATCGATTTGCAAAGATGTATTTTCTAGCACATACTGAGGGTATGAACGATGATAACCCAGATGATGACTATTCAAAAGAACAAATCGTATTCCCTCGCCTAAACAGGGCTAAGGAGAATTGTCTAAAGAAAAGCACTTACCCTAATGCGAGTTCAATCATAGTCATCATCAAAGAGGAGGAGGATAACAACAACCCCTTTATCATAGTTGTCAACAAGAACTTGATGAAAAAATGTGCCCGGTCCAATTGTTAGTTCAAGCTGGTAATCTGCTCTAAATGAGTGGGCTCTCTGATACAGACAATCCAGTCTGTCATCATCACTGACCCAGGAACCATGTCCGCCAAGAACTGAGTAGCGCGGGTCTGACCACCAATGGTGCAAGGAGTCTACCAGCGATAAAAGGTATCCTGAGTGTAAGGACCCTCTAACAATGTAAAGCCATCTAAGCTCACGAGGGGAATCTCTATGACCGGCTGAGATAAACACCAATGGAATCTAGCAGGAGGAAAATATGGAATGCGAATCTCCCTTGTAGTGCTCTTGATAGCTTGCTCTCCCAAGTAGAGGTCTCAGACTCCCTCCGTCAAGAAAGGGATCCGACGAGTGGATAATATATACTCCATCCCAATTAAAAAACCGTTCTCGAAACCAAATGTTAGATGATCGGGGGTGTAAGGAACCCATGTAACGACATCGGCGATCAGCAACTCTAACTATAAACAAGAATGGGTAAATCCCTCTGCCAGGACCTCTGCCAAGGTGGAATAATGTCATCGTCGTCCCCGCGGATAGGTCTCCAGACGTAAAGTAATAACTGCGAGTAGGAAAAGGAGCCTCTCATATGCCCAAAACTGGAAGTACAAAGATCAAATATCATCAATGATAAAGTTTGATAACCCGAACGAGGGGAATTAAAAGATAAAGGAGAAATTACTCACCAGTAAAAATGGGTAAAAGCCTAGCCAAGCCTCTATCACGTCCTCTAAGCGTAGGCGCATCCCTCGAAGGAAGTAGGCGAAGGTGAATGAGCCCCAGTCAAATTCTCTGATGTGGTCCAAATCACGAGTGGCACTGACCAAAGTGAAAGAAACCGTCGGGGAGTTATCCGTTAGGAAATAACCCCTAATGATGACCAAGAACAATCGCCGAATGATGCAATCTCTATCACTCTGATCAGCATGCAGAGGGTCGAATAAAACTCCATTCACAGCATCAAATGCTTAAAGGGCCAGAATGGACAGCCCAACCCTTGAGGGCCGAAGCAAGAACTCCCAGGAGGGATCAAACCGCAGCTGGAGAAATATTAGCCGCTAAAGGTACCGGCTCCCCTGTAAACTCCAACCAATGATGAATCGCTAGTCCATCGGTGTCATCATCACCTCATAGTCTAGTAGATGGAGTGACTGAGTCTGGTGAAACCAGCGCTCAAACAAAGCCCTCAGATAACCCCACGGGATGTGATGGGGTGGAATGGAAAAGAAGGCCTCAAAGCCCCAAGAGTGGACAATGGCCTGGTACTCCGGATGAAGGGTCTGGTACAAAGAGTGAATATTGAACCAGTTCCCCTGGGCTGAGTGAAGCTGGGAACCTGCATCAAGCTTAAAATCAAAGATCAAACCATTGCCCCAAAAGTGAAGAAAGACAAAATGTAAAAAAAATGAAAAATGCTATTATCTCATTCGCGTGAAGATAAATAGATGGATGACGTCTCAAATCATCCAACAAATATGGAATCGTCACGCTAATAGCAAGAAGCTCATACTACATGAATAAACCAGCCAAAAAGGATGCAAATTGACTGTCACGAAAATGGAAAATTTTTAGGCTGGAATGTTTAACATGGTAAAATACACGTATTTACTAGGGTTATTCATTTTTATAAAGTCATTTATGTTGGGTTTGTACGTAACGCAATCATGCAATTAAATCACATAAATAGGGCAGAAGCGCAAAACCTAGGTTTTCAAAAATTTATACAAACCCATAACCATGATCATGATTTGTGCTAGTTATCAATAACAGAAAAGAGAGAACATGGAATTATACCTTTGAAGATCCAAGCTTCCTCAGGTACAAGTTCTACTCCTTTGATTCCTTTGATTCCTCTGTAGTGGCTCCTTCCCTTGATCAATGTCAGCCACCCAATTGTTTGGCCTCTAACGGTGATCCACCAAGGAAGATAAAGAACTCAAGAAGATGGGTTATTGGCTTAACCCTTGTTTCTATCTCTATAGAATATGTGTACTCCCAACTCTTGGAAAAATTCACATACCTTATTTCTGATATAAGACTCTCTTATATAGATATTAGGTTAACCCTCCTAATCCAATTAGAATAGGGTTTTATTTAATTAATTAAATACTTTTAGTTAATTTATATCCTAATCTTTATTAGGATTGAGAGAGAGTACTGATATTATATTAATTCCTAAACTCCTTTAGAATTAAAATAATAATAATAATAATAATATTAATAAGACTCCTCTTACTAATTTATATTTAATATTTCTAAAATATTAAATAATAAACATTAAGATATTTAATTTATTCTATCACCATAGATTAAATTAATTATACTTAATGCATTATTACTATCATGCCATTTTCTTCTTAAATAATTCTTCTTCCTTTTATGGTGCGACCCTTTAGGTTCTCCATATTAAACTAGTTATGAATAAATCAATTAGAACAATTCTAATCTTATTTAAATAAATAAATTAAACTAATAATCTATTTAAATAAATAATATTTATTCTACAATAGGGATAAGCATCCCTAGCGATCAACGACTTTCCATATAATATAGATTTCAACATTAATCATAAAAGAACCTGTGAGTTAATAGTTACCGTACAATTCAATCATTCCACTATACAATGTCCCAATTAAATATAAGACATGGATTTACTATCAAGTCTTAATTTATTTAATCATATGTATTTCGATTAGAAAATGCACAACTCCAAATAATGCAAATTAGAAACCTCTTTCTAATTTCATTCTACCTTGGCCAAGGATTCCTGGGTTGTCATTTAACGAATCACATAGTACATATCTCCTCTTTTACTAGAGGTGGTAGATTCTATATTGATCATTCATTATCTCCATATGTAACTCATTATACCCAAGCATACCCTATATATGCCTTAAAAGGCCTTAAGGAATTAGTCAAAGTATAATTTCTTACGTACAAGATACTATGATGATCTCAAGTCCAAGGATCACTTGTACTACTATCACATTAGGAATTCCTATTGACAGGCGAGTAAAACTCCATTAGGTATTCCATAGCGAGTCACGTTCAGTGAACTTATTCTCCAATAAGCACCTACATACTTGCTTTAGTGTCTCCACACAAATGACAATGAGATCAGTCATCCTCATCCAATGAGCAAGCAACATATGTACCAATCTATCCGGATTTACTAATCCCCATTTTTGTAATCCCACAATTCGGAACTATTTTAGTTTTTAAGCTTTCTAAGAATTTAGATCTCATTATCATGATCTCATCATGATTCTAAAAGCATTGCTTAAAACTATGGGTTATTTACATATTATAAAAACAGCACCATGTAGATAATTATATTCCTTAAATGAATATTTTATTAATAAATAAATAAGATTGTTTACAAAGTATGTGCTTTATCATCATACATGATTGGCTTGTATGCACACTACTATCAATCTCCCACTTGCACTAAAGCCAATCGCCATGGTATCTCATACCCATCTTCTCTAAGTGACGATCAAACTGCTGTTGTGTTAGAGCTTTATTAAATGGATCTGCAATGTTGTCTTGAGAGTCCACACTCTCCAAGGTGACGTCTCCTCTTTCAATGATCTCCCTGATCAAGTGAAAACGTCGCAACACGTGTTTAGATTTCTGATGAGACCAGGGTTCCTTAGCTTGTGCAACTGCTCCGGTGTTGTCACAGTATACGGGAACTGCTTCTCCGATGCTAGGAACCACACCAAGTTCAGTTATGAACTTCTTCATCCAAACAGCTTCCTTTGCAGCTTCACTTGCAGCTATATACTCTGCCTCTGTCACTGAATCAGCAACTGTTTGCTGCTTGGAACTCTTCCAACTCACTGCACCTCCGTTCAAGGTAAACACATACCCTGAAACAAATTTACTGTCATCTTGGTCTGTTTGAAAACTTGAGTCCGTGAATCCCTCGAGTTTTAATTCAGACCCACCGTAGACAAGAAAAATATCTTTAGTCCTTCTCAAGTACTTTAGGATATTTTTCACTGCCTTCTAGTGCTCTTCTCCTTGATTCGACTGGTATTTGCTTGTTACACTAAGTGCGTGAGCAACATCCGGTCTAGTACATATCATACCGTACATGATAGATCCTATTGCAGAAGCATAAGGGATCTTACTCATACGGTCTCTCTCCTCAGGTGTCTTTGGGGCCTGTTTCTTGGAGAGATTTATTCCATGGCTCATCGGCATGAGACCTCTTTTGGAATCTTCCATGCTAAACCTCTTTAGCATCGTATCAATGTACGTTCCTTGGGATAAGCCGAGCATCCTTTTAGATCTATCTATATAGATCTTTATCCCCAAAATATAGGATGCTTCACCCAAGTCCTTCATGGAGAAGTTTTTAGATAACCAGATTTTAATGGATTGTAACATAGGAATGTCATTCTTTATCAGTAATATATCATCAATATATAATACAAGGAATGATACTGCGCTACCACTAACCTTCTTGTAGACACAAGGTTCATCCTCGTTTTTTGATAAAATCAAACTCTTTGATTGTCTCATCACAACGAATGTTCCATCTACGAGAAGCTTGCTTCAACCCATAAATGGATCGTTGTAGCTTACAGACTTGATTTGTTCCAACTTTTGAGATAAATCCCTCTGGCTGTGTCATATACACATCCTCCTCAAGTTTCCCATTGAGGAAGGCCGTTTTCACGTCCATCTGCCAGATCTCATAGTCGTTGTAAGCTGCAATCGCAAGAAAAATCCGAATGGACTTGAGCATGGCTACTGGTGAGAAGGTTTCATCATAGTCAACTCCTTGTCTTTGTTTGAAACATTTTGCAACCAGTCGGGCCTTATAGGTCTCTACCTTTTCGTCTGCTCCAGTCTTTTTCTTAAAAACCCATTTACACCCAATAGGTTTAATACCTTCAGGTGGTGAAACCAAAGTCCCTACTTTGTTTTCATACATGGAGTCCATTTCGGATTTCATGGCTTCAAGCCATTTCCCTGAGTCTTTATTACTCATAGCCTGTTCGTAATTCAATGGATCATCATTCATGATGTGTACCTCATCGTCATCCTCTATAACGAATCCATACCACTCAGGTATCTGTGATACTCTTCCAGATTTACGAACAGGGTGTGGTACAGTAGGTTCTTCTACTTGGTTAGGTACTTGACTTTGGTCCGTGGTAACTTGTGGTTCTTGAACTTTTTCAAGATATATCTTACTCCCACTGACCCCTTCATGGATAAACTCTTTCTCCAAGAAGGTAGCATGCTTCGCAACAAACACCTTTTGATCAGTTGGATGATAGAAATAATACCCTACGGTTTCTTTAGGGTATCCCACAAATCTACACTTATCGGATTTAGTCTGTAGCTTATCATTTTCAAACTTTTTGACATAAGCTGGACAACCCCAAGTCTTAACATGCTTAAGATTTGGTTTCCTCCCTTTCCACATCTCATATGGAGTCTTTGGGGCGGATTTGGTAGGTACCTTGTTAAGTAGGTATGTAGCCGTTTCTAGGGCATATCCCCAGAAGGAAATTGGAAGGTCGGTAAAACTCATCATGGACCGAACCATGTCTAACAGTGTTCGATTTCTCCTTTCAGATACTCCATTTAACTGTGGTGTACCTGGAGGAGTCCATTGTGAGATTATACCATTTTCTCTAAGACAATTGAGAAACTCACTGCTGAAGTATTCTCCACCTCGATCTGATCGAAATATCTTAATACTCTTGCCCGTTTGTTTCTCTACTTCACTTCTGAACTCTTTGAACTTTTCAAATGATTCTGATTTGTATTTCATTAAATACACATATCCAAATATTGAGTGATCATCAGTGAAAGTAATAAAATAAGAATACCCACCCCGTGCACTTGTTGTCATAGGTCCACAAACGTCTGTGTGAATCAATGCTAACAATTCTGTAACTCTATCTCCTTTTCCACTAAACGGAGATTTAGTCATTTTACCCATGAGACAAGATTCACAAGTTGGATATGATTCATGATCAGATAGCTCGAGGAGCCCATCTTTATGCAACTTGGATAATCTTGTTTCATTGATATGACCGAGCCTACAGTGCCACATATAGGTATAATTAATATCATCTCTTTTCCTTTTCTTAATTTGTTCAATTTGAAATATATTTTCTTGCAAGTCAAGTGTATAAAGTCCATTTCGCAAATTTCTAATACCATATAAAACATCGTCTTTATAAATAGAACAACCATTGTTCTTTATAATAACGTCAAAACCTTCCATATCCAATACAGAAATTGAAATAATGTTTTTAATAATATTCGAAACATAATAACAGTTATTAAGATAAATGGATTTGCCCGAAGGCATTGCTAAACAATAAGTTCCTACAGCTAATGCAGCAACTTTTGTTCCATTTCCCACTCGTAGGATCACATCATCTTTGTTCAGCTTTCTAATTCTGACCAGTCCCTGCACAGTATTACATATGTGAGAACTACAGCCGGTATCCAATACCCAAGTAGAATTATGACTTTCAGAAAAATTAATTTCAATCATAAACAAACCTTGATTGGAAGTCGAAGCTTCTCCAAGCTTCTTCTCTGCTAGAAACTTCTTGCAGTTCCTCTTCCAATGTCCCGGCTCATTGCAATGAAAGCACATTCCTTTAGCTGGTTCAGGTTTCTTTAGCTCCTTTTCTTTCCCTTTTCCCTTAGCCTTCTTAGATTTCTTCTTTTCAGAAGACACCTTGGGCCTCTTCCTTTTATTGGAAGAATCCACCATCAAGACATGGTTCTTCTTGGATGAGAAGTGACCTTCTGCAGTTTTCAGCATGTTAAGCAGCTCAGGCAAGCTGACATCTAGCTTATTCATGTGAAAATTAACCACAAACTGCGAGAAGGTCTTAGGGAGTGACTGAAAACCAAGTCTTGACTCAACTCCCCATCCATGACGAACCCAAGCTGTCCAAGGCGTTCAATCAAATTGATTACCTTCAGAACATGAGTCTCGACGGCAGTGCCCTCGGTCATCCTAGATCGGAAGAGCTCCTTAGATATCTCATATCTAGCAGTCCTACTCTGTTCACCATACAATTCCTTGAGGTGAAGCAGCATGGCAGGAGCATCCATTTTTTCGTGCTGACGCTGAAGCTCGTTATTCATGGATGCGAGCATGATGCATTGAGCCACAGATGCATCATCTTGCCACATATTGAAAGTGGCAATCTCTTCCTCAGAGGCTATTTCTGAAACAGATTCAGGGATAGTGGAATTTAGGACATAAGAAAACTTTTCAGCAGTGAGAATAATTCTCAGATTTCTTAGCCAGTCCTCGTAATTCGGGCCGGTAAGCTTATTTGCATCAAGTATGCTTCGTAGTGATATTAGTGATTTTGACATTTTTAAAATTCTGCATGTGAAAAGATAACATTTTAGCAAACATTCATTTTATTAACTTTGTATACCAAAATAAATTTAGGTCTTTATTTTAAATTGGTATATACCACTATTTTCATCAAACTATATTACCCTCACTTATATAGTTCGACAACATCTAATTAAAGATTTGCTAGTGAGATTAAGGATCCCATTTCAAATGTATATAACCTTGTGGATAGCACAACAAGTGATATACAAATAAATAGGTTGACAACTCTTGTCAATTACATCACCATATAACTCATTTTATTTTGCCTCTTAAATCATAATGGTTATGTGTGTGCACATCCGAACTAAAATGATTTAAGTTAAGTCCAGCCTAGCACTTCCATAAATTCAAAAAAAAAATTCGTCCTTATGGATAGCACAACAAGACTAGATCGTTCAATTTTCTTGATAAGCATCAAATGTGATTAATTAACATCTTAAATATTCAATACTCGCCTTGTGGATAGCACAACAAACTCATATTAAATATTTAATACTCTATTAATTAATCATGCTAGAAGGCGACGTTCGATATTTTAAATATCATTTGAACGCTTCAGACTTAATATTATTTCTTTGAGGGGTTTGTTATTATTTGTCTCATCTTGTTAAGCGCGCATGCACACACACACACACACATATATATATATATATATATATATATATATATATATATATATAAAATACGCGTCATTTTATTAAACATGCGAAGCATGTTTGCATAAAATATAATATATATAATATTTAGCATGCAATATAGAATACTATATTCTACCCGGATTGATTATGGACTTTTATTCTAGATTGGTTCACTAGAGCCATCAAGTGAACCAAAAGGTCAAACCTAGGAGTGCAAGAATTTAAATTTAAATATAACTATTACATTTAAACCTTGGCTCCATACAAATGGGTCTTCACGCGTTCCTTGCTCCTTGGTCTCCAGTTTCTTCAAGATAATTCTAACTATCTCTATTACATAAACTATTTTTAATTAAATAGAAACCTTGATCAGCAGTCAAGGGAAGTACATAAGAGGGAGATAGAATTTTACACCGAGAATAAAATCAGAGAAGACGAGGTACGCAGACCCCATTTTATAAAACCCATACATTCAAGCATTCATCCAAAATAAAAACAATCACATTGGTCATAGTCCATAATCAACCCCATTTATTATCATACAAATCAACATATGCATCAATAAATATCCATTCATCTCATGAATAACAATGATATTCCATATATGGATCGATGTTATTTAATGGACAAAAGTTTTACTAAATTTTATTTTTGAAACAAAATAAACTCTTTTATTTTAATCAAAAATAAATCCAAATTAAACCCCTTTAATTTTAGCATTCTGAAATCATATTTCAGATAAAATAAACTTCTTTATTTTAAAACTTTATCAATTAAATAAATAGTTTACTTAATTAATTAAAATTAATTTTCAGGGTCTGTCCAGGTACCGGCGCAACTGCGCCAGTAATGAACTGGGCAACTGCGCAGCTGCACAGGTAGCCTGAAGCCGCAGTTTTTGCAGACCGGCGCAGCTGTGCCAGTAATGAACTGGGCAGCTGCGCAGCTGCGCCGTTCGTCGCAAAAACTTGCAGAAAACGATTTTTGTCCAGAAAAACGATACAATTCTCACATCAATTCATACATGGAATTATAAAATTGATAATTAGCACAAAGTTAGGATTTGATACCACTGTTGGGTTTGTACGTAACGCAATCATGCAATCAAATCACATAAATAGGGCAGAAGCGCAAAAACTAGGTTTTCAAAAATTTATACAAATCCATAACCATGATCATGCTTTGTGCTAGTTATCAATAACAGAAAAGAGAGAACATATAATTATACCTTTGAAGATCCAAGCTTCCTCAGGTACAAGTTCTACTCCTTTGATTCCTCTGTAGTGGCTCCTTCCCTTGATCAGTCATCCTCATCCAATGAGCAAGCAACACTTTAGTTTTATTAATCAAAATTTCAGATTCAGATAATCTTTCTGTAAAGTAAGAACGATTATGATTATCTACAGCGTTAATGATTTCTGTTCTATATCGATTACTATTATCCTGATGATATGATAAAAGATCAACTAAGAAAACATAATAATTTATATTAGCAATACTTACAGAGAGCAAAGAGACGCCAGATATCTTCAATATTCTGAGATGAGGAAGGTTTATCAGAAATAACATTAATTTGAGATGAAGATCCTGTAGAAAATTTTAAATCTTTCATTTTGGTAAGAAGATTTTCAATAAAATCATCATCTGTTTTAGTAGATCGCATCTTAAAGTTTGTAACTTCAAGAGGAGGTTTGATAGTGACAGGTTGGAGGTTAGCAGGTTTAGGAACCATTTGATATTTATAATTTAAGTTACTAACCTGGTCCTCAATTTTGGTTAGCTGTTTTCCAATATCATTAAAATTAATGATTTGGTCCTCAATTCTGATTAACTGTTTTCCCACAGTTTGAAAGAATAAATTAGTATAATTATTCTGTTTGGTAATGGGTATAATATCCCCATACCTCATACTTCTTTGAAGATTTGAATTATCTTCAGAAATCTCGACATACGGATTAATAATTAAAGGTTTTGAATTCTCATTTCCTGCTCTCAGTTCTAAAGACTGGGGGGGGGAGGATGAACAGATTTAATAATACCACCAGTAGTAGTTATCCAATCTCTCTGGATACTGGTTAAAACGTTTAATTGATATTTATCAAAAGTTTCAGTAGGTTTAATAAAATCAAAATACCATTGAGTAAATGATATAATACACTGGTTTTGATTTAAATATAAATAATAATCAGATTTTAATTCTGCTAATTTATTTTTATCATGATTTTTAAAATACCAAGTTCTAAAATCTCGATATTTATCCTGCATAAATTCCTGGTTTAAAAGAACACGAATTATGCTATTAGGTGTAAAATCCATTAGCATTCAAAATGCATATCACTAGCGGTAGGACTGTTTGGTCTTCTGTTGGAGGTACTAGGTCCATAGATACCGTGAGGTATCTGGTTTTCAGAAATATGAAGGCCTTTAATATGATCCTCAATTTTAATGGATTCGTTGCTAGATGCCTTGGTAGATTCCTGATAGACAGACTCTACAGGCTCAGACACAGAGTGTCTAGTTGATTCGGGAAGATCAATATTATAAGGAATACAACTTCTAGTAGACTGGCTACGGATTAAGGGTTTCTGAAAACTAATATAGACATTTCCCTCGCGAGTCTGGATAACGTCTTCTATGGATTGTCTAATTAAGGGTCTGGTAGGAACAGCATTAGTAATCTGCCATTGTTTGGGAAAAGTTATATCTTCCCAAGGAATCATTCTGGGTATAGCCACTTGGCTGCTGAAGAGATTAGAATCAATAAGGACAGTATGACCTTGTAGACTCTGCTTTCTAATATACGGATTTAAAGTTGTCAAAACTTTAAGATTAATTCTGAATAAAATAACAAAAGGAGGGGATCCTGGTAAATACTCATATCCATGGGATATGATTCTCATTTCAAGGACTTTAGACAAATTACTGTCGGTCAGAGAAATGCTCAAATTCGGATAAATATTAAAATAAACAGGTCCGTGGGCAAGGCTAGTTTCAATAGCTCCCATAAGAGATGCTTTCCAGTTAAGACATCTACCATCTCTTAGAGTGCATTGAATACTGGTATTTTGACCAAGTAAGGTCAAAGGTTTAAAAGCAATTTGAACAAGTCCTATATGCACATATTTATATTTTTGCATAAAGGGAAACAGATCTTCAATCTGAAGTAAATAAACAATAGTATCATTGTCCTGTAAGGGGACAGCATGTTCAAAAGTTTTGATTATTCTTTTACTGGTAAAATCAAAACTTCCAATTTTGTAAATCATTTCCGGTTTAACTTTAGGTATAGTCCATTTATCTAAAGCTTCTTTAACATCCTGGTAGGCAATTAGCTCAGTGGCTTCTGAAGTTGAAGCTACAGTATTAGCTACGGTAGTAACAGATGTGGAAGAAAGGTCAGTCATGTCTGTGAGTGATCATCCAAATAATGCAAATTAGAAACCTCTTCTAATTTCATTCTACCTTGGCCAAGGATTCCTAGGTTGTCATTTAACGAATCACATAGGACATATCTCCTCTTTTACTAGAGGTGGTAGATTCTTTATTGATCATTCATTATCTCCATATGTAACTCATTATACCCAAGCATACCCTATATATGCCTTAAAAGGCCTTAAGGAATTAGTCATAGTATAATTTATTGCATACAAGATACTATGATGATCTAAAGTCCAAGGATCACTTGTACTACTATCACATTAGGAATTCCTATTGACAGACGAATAAAACTCCATTAGGTATTCCATAGCGAGTCACGTTCAGTGAACTTATTCTCCAATAAGCACCTACATACTTGCTTTAGTGTCTCCACACAAATGACCATGAGATCAGTCATCCTCATCCAATGAGCAAGCAACATATGTACCAATCTATCCGGATTTACTAATCCCCATTTTAGTAATCCCACAATTCGGAACTATTTTAGTTTTTAAGCTTTCTAAGAATTTAGATCTCATTATCATGATCTCATCATGATTTTAAAAGCATTGCTTAAAACTATGGGTTATTTACATATTATAAAAACAGCACCATGTAGATAATTATATGCCTTAAATGAATATTTTATTAATAAATAAATAAGATTGTTTACAAAGTATGTGCTTTATCATCATACATGATTGGCTTGTATGCACACTACTATCAATTTATGTATACATATTTGGTACATTGCGTTTAAACTCATAATACATGAAAACCAACATTCTAATAGTCAAAACTTGAAAAGAAATGATGTAAACGTTACCAGAGTTGTGCATAACATTTGTACGGTGACGGATTTCACGAAAGCAGCCAAACTGGGTGAATTTAATAGAGAATTTTGATTTTTCAGAAGCTTTCAAGTTGAAAATGATTTTTTAAAAGGCTAGAGGGGTATAAATCCATCCGTGGTCTACCGCGAGTCTACCTGCGACAGCCGTAGGTAAACCTGTGACAACTTAGGGTGGGTCCCACCCCCTCTGGCTCTATTAAATTTGAGTTACAGTGGGTTCCTCTAAGGCTAAGAAGTCGAATCAAAAAAAAAAGTTCTACGCGATTGAGCGGAAAGGGCCTGAAACCCTTAAACGGAGCGTCAAACTTCGAAGTATGAAAATCTTCTGTAAACTGTTGGTCACATCTCCAGCGTAGCATCGGAAGGGGATTCAGTTTTTTAAACCATTGGTATTAGCTCCAACGTAGCATCGGAGGGTCTGGTGATGAAAGTCGTTAAGGACTGCTTCGACAAAGATCACAGTAGCTGATGTTGCAAACTGTTAGTGACAACCCCGATGTAACATCGGGAATGGTTTGATGTTGTAAATTGTTGAAAGCTACTTCTGCTAAGATCAACAGATTTGACGTTATAGGTCACTGGCATCAACCCAGCATGACATCTGGAAAACCTGGTAAGAATGACCATATAAAACTATCTTCATCGGAAAGGACTGACGATGGAATCGGTTACAAAAATAAATCTCCAACTAAGACATCAAAGCAGTTCAGTAATAGTCGACCATTGTAAACTACCGTTTGAGTAGGCATCAAGGAGATTCGGTGATAGTCGACCCTGCAAACTACCATTCGAGTAGGCATCAAATCAATTCAGTCGACCCTGCAAACTATCGTTTGAGTAGACGTCAAATCAGTTTAGTCGACCATTGTAAACTACTGTTTGAGTAGGCATCAAGGAGGTTCGGTGATGGTCAACCCTATAAACTACCATTCGAGTAGACATCAAATCAGTTCAGTCGACCCTGTAAACTACCGTTCGAGTAGGCATCAAATCAGCTCAGTTAACCATTGTAAACTACCGTTCGAGTACGCATCAAGGAGGTTCGGTGATGGTCGACCCTACAAACTACCGTTCGAGTAGGCATCAAATCAGTTCAGTCTACCGTTGTAAACTACCATTCAAGTAGGCATCGAGGAGGCTCAGTGATGGTCAACCCTATAAACTACTGTTCGAGTAGGCATCAAATCAGTTCAGTCGACCCTGAAAACTACCATTTGGGTAGACATCAAATTAGTTCAGTCGACCATTATAAACTACCGTTCGAGTAGGCATTAAGGTGGTTTGATGATGGTCAATCCTATAAACTACCGTTCAAGTAGGCATCAAATCAGTTCAGTCAACCGTTGTAAACTACCGTTCGAGTAGGCATATTGAGGAGGTTCCAAACCTGTAAATTGTAATACCCGAGAATTTCCTAATATTATTAAATAAATATATTAATGGAAATGAGAATTTATTTGAAAATAAATAATTTTTGTGTTATGAGATGAATTAATTCAATTATATAAAATTGAATAATTATAATAATTGAGAAATTGATGGAGTTTGCGATAAACTCGTTGATAGCCTTGTGTGGCACAGTGACGTAATATAAGAATGATTATATTAATTTAAGCGAACAATTAATCTATTTTAATTGTTATTGTAGAATATTAATTAATTGTTATTGTAGAATATTAATTAATTGTTATCGTAGAATATTAATTAATTGTTGTGGAATATTAACTATGATTGATTAATAATATGTGATTATTATTATTGCAAGAAATATAATAATAATAATGAGCAACGTGTTTATAAATATAATAAGAGTTATATTAAAGTGATAATTAATCATATAAGGGTTAATTAAATTGTTATGGAGATTAACAATTATATTAATTGATGAAGGATGTGTGTATATTATTAATTAATATTAATAAGATGAGTAATTCTATGTGCAAGCATGCGAATTAAATGTGTAACATATATTAGCTAACTATGTATTATGCGAAGTGTAATATGACACTACTATATGGTAAGGCTTATTGAATTATGGGAGTTACATGATAATGCCTATGTGACATGTGAATATACAGTAAAAGAATATGACATGGATTATATATGTGTAAATTAATTGTACCACATTGCCATGTTAAAAGTACATTGTGACTTAAAAGTATATATTATATAATCTAAGTGGATTTGTATAATATAAGTATGTGTGTATAGTTTAAGTATATAAATAATTAATAAAGTTCCTTCATTCATTGAATAAGGCAAGATGTGTTGTGACATTAAAATAGCCTATGTGACAATATGTATGTAAGTATCCATTAAAATAGTGTATCATGAATATAAATAATAATTGATGATTATTTATATATATAATGGAATAATAAAATTTAATAAAGAAGATAATGTGATGTGATTATATCCGAGTAAGTTATATCCGGTATTAATAAATGTACATAGATTATATGATGTGAGTACATAGGTAATCCCTAATTTTTCCTAATATAGTAATAATTGTACATAAAAACCCATTTTTGGAAAGTATAGTAACTAAATTGAACTAATTAATCGCATTGCTGGAAATTTAAATGCATCAGTTGCTCCAACAGTAGCCAAACAGTGGCCTATAATCCCATTGCGTAACTTGAGCAGCTATACTCCATGGTGATGATGGCTAAGCATATGGCTGAGGAAGAGTAGTTGAGCAACTCCTTATTACCCATTATTCTCTTCTTCTACCTCATGAATTCTAACCTTTGAGCAAATCCATTAACTAGATAACAATTCCTCTATAAATTGGCAGCTGTGTTACTAAGTTTACGTTGCTGTGTTTTGTCTAATAAAATTCTGAGAATTGAAGTTTGAGTGTTTGTTGTTCAAAGAAGAATCTAGCAATCACAGAAAGTTAGAAGCTAAGCAAACTAAGTTTCAAAAGGTATAATTCCATCATTCTTGTTCTTCGTTCAAGTTTACTGTCCAGATTTTGATTCTTGAATTTAGCATGAAATTCATGATTTTGTGATCAAGGATTGTTTGTTAGTCGATATGTGGGTTGTTATATATGTTGGTATGCAATGTGACATGCTCAGAACTATTTTCATGAAGTAATTCTGTGATTTGGGATGTTAACTGCCGAAGCAGGAAGAACACTGGCATGAACTGCACACGGCGCAGCGCAGCTGCGCGGGAACCTGATTCCAGTTTCTGCTTCTGCTGCAAGCTGCTATGTGATATCATGTTCAAACTTGTTTACACATGCATGATGACTAGTCCAGCATATGTATTAGTATACCTAGACCTAAAGAGAACACGTTTGATTATATTAGCATGCATGACGAAAGAAAACTTATAGTTTGAAATGAACTTAGCATTTATAAACGGACTTTGATATATGCATGGCATGTTGATATTCTGATTTTAGTGAACATGCTTACACGATGTAACTACACATGAGGTGTAATTCAAAGTTATATACATGTGCTAGAATATAATTCCCATTTGGTTTAAAATAACTTTTCACAACAAGCTTGGATGTGTTATAATCTAATAAACATAGTGTGGTGCATATTCTGAACTTAGAACATGTGTGATTTATATTTCTTAAGTAGCCACACATATAATATACGTATGCTCATTGTAGTTAAACACATTGAAGGTTATTCAAAAAAGAGTTTAAACGTGCTTTAAAAGTGATTAACGATGCTAGCTATGGGCAAAAGATGTGAACACTTATAAGCATGCGTAGTACAGATTATGTGATCTCTTTATGTAAACATATGATTAATTAGTACTCATTGTAATTATATGACCCTATTTGGCCTTAATTCTGTGGCGATCCTAAACTAAGACCATGATATGTAAAAGTGAACTTAAGATGGTCATAAGCTTATGAAAAGTCCTCTAGCATGAATGTATGTTAAGTGTAATTGCCTTAGTATGCTTATGTGTTGGACAGATACAGCAGCAGCCCAACCCTAGTCTGGCCAGGGGGAAGCGCAGCTGCGCCACCCCTAGGCCTAACTAGGGCGCAGCTGCTCCAGGCCAAAATGAAATCTGGGCAATTTTGTTGATCTGACTTTTGGCAGATAACTCACCTCAATGCTATAGCTGCTAAACAAGACTAACTGCTACTGATATTTGATAGTAACATACCATGAAGATGTTTCAATTGAGAAAAGTAATTCCATAGCTAATGAAAGCCTAATTGCTTAAAAATGACATAATGCTATACGGATGTTATTTGAATTCATGGTAACTTAAAATTTGATTTCATACCGAATGCGTATAGGTATGTAATGACGTGAGACTAAAGTAATACCATGTGTGTATATTTAAATTGAGTAACAAGATTATGTACCGAATGTGTTAACTAATGAAAATCCTATACATGTAATACATTATAAATAGGATTCGAAAGTGTTGGCTAGTTTTACGTGAGTAAACTACGCATAAGGCAAGTATCCTAAACCCTTGCATTACTTTATTCAACGGATATCGTAAGCGAGTATCTAAACCTTATCTCTTTGGATACAAGTATTTTATCTTTGTATATTGCGAACTAGTTTCCTACTTAATCGTTTGAATTGAATTAGCATACTTGAACTCTTATTTCATTAAAGCTATTATTCATGTTGACCTTATTATTGTTCTTGAATATTGTGAAAGTGTCTATGCCATTTGATTCGGCTAGACTTATATTATTGAAAAGCGACCCAAACTAATTGATCGATGCGGGATCTTGTATTTGACTGAGAAGAACAACCTTCTTTGAAGGGAATATATAATTGTCGGAGAACCGACGTGCACACTTGAGTATGATTGATTGTTATGCATAACGATGGTGCTTTAGGCTGATCACCTATTGTACCTGTTTTTGTTGGATTTTCAGTTTATTACTGTTAATTCTAGTAGAAGTTCATAGTCCTTAGCGACTGCTCAGTAATGAGTTATCTTGAAATCTTGAATTGATTTGTTATTGAATCACATTGATATTATTCTGTCCTTAGCGACTATTATTGAAAACTGTTGATATTCTTGTTATCCTTGAACTATCAAACTTTGTTATACCCTTTCGAGAATTAAGAATTATATCACTTACCCTTATTGTATATTACTTGCTGAGCAATTTGTGCTCATTCTTGCTTTCCCTAAAACATTTCAGTTAAGGCAGAGCAGGGCGAACCTTCGGGCGTTGATAAGGGCAAGGGCAAGGCTACCAACTAGCTTGTCTCTTTTATGTTTTAAATATTTTAATATTATATTAAGATGATGTAGTAAGACTGGATTTGATTATGTTTAAGCTTAAGTTAGATTATGTAATAAGTCGTTAATTGATATTATTATGTAATCTATTAAGTACTGTAGGTTGCGAGACTTGGGGGAATAATTATAATAAATCATTGTAAATTATTCTAGAATAAATTTTCTGCTGTAATTGTGTGATATTTAGTTATTATTATTGTGATGTATTACCATGAGCACGTGATGAACCGAATTCGAGAGACCCCGTGACGATCCTGGAATTTGGGGGCATCACAGGTTGGTATCAGAGCTGTGGTTATAAACCTTAGGAACGAGTGTCCTTAGACTATAACTTAGGCGAACTTAAAAGTTGGAAAGGAGATAAAACTCACATAGAGTTTTCCCTAGAGCAAGACTTAGTGTGTTATGAAATGTAACTTCATTCTATACAATGAACTTATGTTTTATTTAACATTCTAATGGAGTTGCTATTTTTTTGTCTTGTGTTTGTGATTGTTGGATGACAGACACAGGTGTACCTAGGAGGGTGGCAGAGGAGGAGCCCAGGGATATACATGTAGTATACGAGGCACCCCTAGAGGCTACACCAGTGCAGGCTATTGCACCATTCGAGTCTGACAACGAGGATGAGATTGAGATAGAGTCTGATCCAGAGGAGGAGTCAATGGAGGATAAGCCAGTAGAGGACTCTGATGAGGCTACTATAGAGGAGTAGATGCTAGGAGAGTATGAGGAGCGGATCCTAGAGTTAGACTGCAGGGTCCAGGAGCTGGAGGCAGAGGCCCAAGAGAGAGAGTTCGAGTTCCAGAAACTGAGGGACGAGGACCACCAGAGGAAGCTGGCCATGCAGGAGTTAGAGGTGGAGATCGCCTACCGTAAGGAGGCAGGGATCCAGACGGGGACTCTGTTTCACAGGTCAGTGGCTAGGAATGTAGATTTGGCAGAGAAGCTAGAAGAGGTTGAGCAGAGGGAGCTGAATGAGAAGACAGAGAAGGAAGCACTCCGCACTCAGTTGGAATTAGAGGTAATGGATAGGATACACTTCGAGGAGAAGTGGGGGGCTGCCCATGAAAGAGTAGATGACCTGGAAGATGAGGCCAAATGTAAGAAGAGGAAAATAAACTAGATGGGGTACGTGTTCCGTTCGGCATTTGAGAGGGTGCTTGATGGTTTGTACCACTACCCGGCAGAACAAGGACAGATCCTACACACTATGAGCAGAGAGCTGGTTGCTTATATAGCACAGATGGAGTACAAGAGCGCAGTAGAGCGCGGGATGATGTGATGAGATTCCTTTAGATAGTCTAGTGGTATTCTCTTTATGTATTATATATACTATGTTGAAATCCCAATCTTTTGTGTAAGATGTGGGATAGTGGTGTGAACCCCGAGTTAGCTTTTGTTAGAGGGGTAGTTTGGTAGTAGGTTGGTATATTCCCCGTCTTTTGTGATATTATGGGATATATGTGATAACATTTATAGAAGTATGCTAGGGAAATCATGTAATGAAACGATTTAGCATATGAATATAAATGAAGTTTATTTCAGAAATGTGTTACAATTTTTTTTTCTTTTAAAAGAAATACTTAAGTAATATACTTGAATAATAATAAAATGAAAACTTGTGATGCAGATAATGCCGCCCAGACGTAGGTTGACTGCACCTAAGGAGTCAGTGAACAATGAGAGGGAACAAGTAGACCTGATCCAGAAACTGGTAGACCTGTTAAGAGAGGCACTAAGGGGAAGGAACAATGAACCCGTGCCCCCGAACCCTCAGGTTGTGCCAGTAACAACCTTTAAAGACTTTAAGAGTGTAGGACCCCTAGAGTTCGAGGGAACTACCAACCCAATCGTCGCACAAATGTGGATCAAGGAGATCGAAAAATCTTTCACTATAGCTAGCGTAGGCGAAGATCAGAAGACGGTGTTTGCCACGTACATGATGAGGGGAGAAGTGAACTACTAGTGGGAGGCTAATCAACAAAGAGCTGGAGAAGGGATAATAGCTTGGGATAAGTTTAAGACGTTGTTCTTCGAGAATTACTTCCCGAAGAGTATGAAAAATTGAATGGAGGTGAAATTATTAGAGTTAAAACAAGGTGAGATGACTGTGGTGCAATACGCGGCTAGGTTTAACGAACTAGCGCGATTTGCGGAGCACCAAGTTGGTGATGAAGAGAGGAAGGCTAGATGCTTCGAACAAGGGTTGAAGCCATGGCTATTCAATAAGGTATCAGTTCTTCAAATTGATTCCTTTGCAACATTAGTGGAGAAGGCAATCATTGCGGAAGGTGGCAGTGAGGCCTTAAGTCTGTATAACAAAGAGAAGAAAGGAAAGAATACTGGAGGAGAGAATCGTATTGGAGGAAGCAGCAGTGGAGGAAGTAACTTGGGAAAGAGAAAGTGGGAGAACAACAAGAACAACAATAATCAATCAGGGAATTTTCGTGGAGGTTTTAAGAAGAGGGCTGAAGGATGCCCAAAGTGTGGGAAGAATCACCAGGGTGAGTGCTGGAAGGGACGTGGCACTTGCTACAACTGCAGACAGGAAGGGCACATCTCGCCCAACTGTCCAAAACCAAAGAAGATCCAAGGGTGTTTTGCTTGAGGCTCAACTGAGCACCGTATTAAGGATTGCCCGAAGAAGGGAAGAGGCGGAAGTGGTAGCCAACAAGGGGGAGGAAACAAACTGATGATCGGTGGACTAGTACAATCAAACCGCCCAACCACCAGAACCTTTAACATGACCGTCCAGGACGCCGTGGCTGCGATGGACGTGGTGTCAGGTATAATTCCAATCAATGATATAAATGCTTATGTATTATTTGATTCGGGTGTCACCTGTTCTTTTATATCTGAAGAATTTGCTAGTAAACTTAGTACACCCCGAGAACGATTAGAAAATCCTTTGATCATAGAAGTTGCTAATAAGGAAGTGATCCCTGTAGAATACGTTTATCGAGATTGTCGCGCAAACATTAGAGAACATGAACTGAGCGTAGACTTGATTCCTATTAGATTGGGAGAATTTGACGTAATACTGGGAATGGATTGGTTGTATAACCATGCCGCGATAATTGACTGTCAGAATAAATGTGTGAACCTTCAGACTCCGAGCAAGTCTAACGTAGTGTTTTATGGTAGCTCATCGCTTAAGCAATCGTGTTGCGTTACGATGATGCAAGCCAAGAAATTGTTAAGGAAAGGATGTGTAGGTTATTTAGCTTACATTGTTGATACTCGGAAAAATGGAGTAAAAATTAAGGATATATCCGTAGTTAATGAATTTCAAGATGTGTTTTCGGACGATCTTCCTGGTCTTCCGCCAGACAGAGAAATTGAATTCGTAATAGACTTAGCACCAGGAACGACACCGATTTCGAAAGCTCCATATCGTATGGCGCCAGTAAAAATGAAGGAATTGATGATACAATTGCAAGAGTTATTGGATAAGGGTTACATTCGACCGAGTGTTTCTCCTTGGGGAGCACCAGTACTATTCGTTAAGAAGAAGGACGGATCGATGAGGCTTTATATCGATTATCGGGAATTGAACAGAGTAACAATCAAGAACCGATATCTGCTATCGAGGATAGACGACCTGTTTGATCAACTGAAAGGAGCAAAGTGTTTCTCAAAAATTGACCTACGAATAGGATATCATCAACTGAAAGTGAGGGATGAGGACATACCAAAGACTGCGTTTCGAACCCGTTATGGACACTACTAGTTTTTGGTAATGTCATTTGGATTGACTAATGCTCCGGCAGCATTTATGGACTTGATGAACCGAGTTTTCAAGCCATACTTGGATAAATTTGTAGTGGTTTTTATCGACGACATTTTAATCTACTCAAAGACAGAGGAAGAACACGCCGAACATCTGAAGATTGTTTTGGAGGCACTAAGGATGGAGAAGATGTATGCGAAATTTTCAAAGTGCGAATTTTGGATGGAGAAGGTTCAATTCTTAGGTCACGTGGTGGACAAGGATGGAATCTCAGTAGACCCTGCGAAGGTTGAAGTAGTAAGTAATTGGGAACAACCGAGAACACCGTCGGAGGTGAGAAGCTTTTTAGGGTTAGCTGGATACTATCGAAGATTCATCCAAGATTTTTCTAAGATAGCAACCCCGTTGACCAATTTGACTAGAAAGATGGTGAAATTTGTATGGACCGACAAATGCGAAGAAAGTTTTCAAGAACTGAAAAGGAGATTGAGCGAAGCACCTGTGTCATCATTACCAGATGATGCGGGAAATTTTGTGGTGTATAGTGAAGCATCGCACAAGGGACTTGGCTGTGTGCTTATGCAGCCCGGCACAGTCATTGCGTATGCATCATGACAATTGAAGAATTACGAAAAACGATACCCTACGCACGACTTAGAGTTAGCGGCAGTAGTTTTTGCGTTAAAGATATGGAGGCATTATTTGTACGGAGAGAAATGTGAGATATACACGGACCACAAGAGTCTGAAATATATCATCACACAGAAGGAGTTGAATATGCGTAAGAGGAGGTGGTTAGAATTGATCAAGGATTATGACTGCGATATTCTTTATCACCCGGGAAAGGCAAACGTGGTTGCCGACGCTCTGAGCAAAAATGGAAGGGAGAAGTTGTTTAATTTGACGACTCAGGAAGAGTTGATAAGAGAGATGAAGAAATTGGAGATAGAAGTGAAAGGACCAGAAAAGTCTGGTGAGAAGTTAATTGTAATGGAAGCTTGTCCGACATTGTTGGATAGAGTGAAGGAAGCCCAGGAAAAGGATGAAGAGTGTGAGAAAATCTGAAAGAGGATCACAGAAAATGAGGAAGAGAAATTTCGAATGGATACAGATGGTATCTTAAGATTCAAAGGAAGAGCGGGGGTACCAGCGGTAACCAAGTTGAGGGAAGAGATTTTGCACGAGGCACACAATACGACATATTCCGTTCATCTGGGAGGCACAAAGATGTACCGAGATCTAAGGCAACATTTTTGGTGGCCCAATTTAAAACGGGAAGTCGCAGAGTGCGTCAGTAGATGTTTGACTTGCCAACGCGTTAAAGCAGAGCATCAACAGCCGAGTGGTTTACTACAACAGTTAGAAATACCAGAGTGGAAATGGGAGCATATTACCATGGACTTTGTGGTAGGACTTCCAGTTACACAGAAAGGTTATGATGCTATTTGGGTTATCGTGGATCGACTAACAAAGACCGTATATTTTCTACCAATCAAGATCCGCTACAGTTTGAATCAGTTAGCGATCCTATACGTAAAAGAAATTGTCTCACGACATGGAGTTCCGGTGTCAATTGTCTCTGATCGAGATCCGCGCTTCACGTCTAATTTTTGGAAGAGTTTGCAAGAAAGAATAGGAACGCAGTTGAGGTTGAGTACTGCTTACCATCCTCAGACCGACGGACAGAGTGAGCGAACAATACAAACGCTAGAGGACATGCTTAGAACTTGCGTGATGGATTTTATAGGAAATTGGGATAACCACCTACCCTTAGTCGAATTTACGTATAATAATAGTTACCATGCGAGTATCGGCATGCCACCGTACGAAGCTCTTTACGGAAGATAGTGCAGAATGCCATTATGTTAGGATGAAGTCGGAGAGCGACGAATACTCGGACCAGAGTTAGTTCAACAAACTGTAGACGTGGTGAGAGTGATAAGAGCCAGATTAGTAACAGCTCAAGACCGCCAGAAGAAATACGCAGATTTGCATCGGCAAGACCGAGACTTCAAAGTCAGCAGTTTCGTATTCTTGAAGGTATCTCCATGGAAGGGAAAGATCCGTTTCGACAAGAAAGGAAAATTGAGTCCAAGATTCATAGGACCATTCGAGATACTGAAGCGAGTGGGCAAAGTGGCATATAAAGTTGCGTTACCACCCGAGTTGGAGCACATCCACAACGTGTTCCACATTTTCGTGTTGCTACCGTATAAGGCCGACTACAAGCACGTGATTTCTTACGAGCCCATTCAAGTGGAGAAGAACTTGGCGTATGAAGAAATTCATGTCCAGATATTAGATAGGAAAGAACAAACTTTGAGAAATAAAATTATTTCATCTGTAAAAGTACTTTGGCATAACCCGTTGTAAACTACCGTTTGAGTAGGCATCAAGAAAGTTTGATGATATTCACTCTTTGGAAACTACAATTTAAGTAGACATTTAGAGGATGTTAAGATAGTGATCATCAAGAATTCTATCCCCAGCAAGAAAGTTAGCATCAACCGGATAGAAATCCCAAACGTTGGTGATAATACCAGCATAGCGTCAGGAAGGATCCGACACTGTAAACCGATGCAGACTATCATCAGGATAAACATCGGGAATCCCTAATGAGGTCACTCGTAAAAAGAGGAATATCCCCAGCAGAGGTAAATCCAAAAAGCATATCAGGAAAAGAGAGCATTGGTAACAACCCAACGTTAAATTTGGAAAGGTCCAGTGGTATCAGCCATAAAAGTCGTCCCTAGCAGAGAATAGGGAATGGAAAATGATAAAACCTATGGCAGGTAACCCCACAGAGGCATATAGCATTCATAGCATATCATACCATGCATTAGATTACATATGCATTTATTATATTTCCAGTGTCTAGTAGTCTTTATCATGTTCATTCAATTACATTACGTAAACATGATAAAGAGGGGCATCTGTAGATACTCAAAATTTTGCATTCTTCTTACTAACCATGCAAGAGAGCAGAATCATCTTTTACCTTCTAGAGATGACCCTGGAAGTTTAAATCATCAAACCAGACCCACAAAGATAGCCCCGAGAAATCATCAAACCAGACTCCCTGGAGACAACCCCGGGAAATCATTAAACCAGACCCCCAGAGATAGCCCCGGGAAATCATCAAACCAGAATCCCGGTGACAGTCCCGGGAAATCATCAAATTAGTCTCCCCGAAGACAGCCCCAACAATCATCAAATCAACTTCAAAGACAATCCTGAAGATAGACGAAAGTCAACAACAGTCAAACCCCGGAGATAACCTTGAGGGAAGAAAGCTGCAGCCACGTCAAGCCCAAAACCAACTCAAAAGGGTAAAAGAGTAATTTTCCAACTTAACATCAAATTAGATCAAATTACTATAAAGAAGGTCACACAGAACCATCATAGTAATCCTGAGTAAAAACTGCGCCATAAAGCTCAATGAACTGACTACGAAGACTCTAAGATCTGGTTATGGACCCATCCTCCTGGACTCAGAAAAGTTCAAGATCCGTGTTATTTTGTAGCTCTCAGAAAAGGCTTTCCGAAAAGGTATAGCACGCCTCCATCGGATTCCCAAATTAAAAGTTATGAAGGTTCAAGCGAACAACGCGTTGATTAGAATGCACGTACTTCAAGACAGCAGGGCCCACCAGGCCTAGCCGCAGGTAGACCTGCGGTTGGTCGGGTCTATATATATGGCCTCCCCCCTTAGCTTATAGGAGAAGAGAGAGAGAGAGAATGAAAGGGCCGCGGCGAGAGAAATAGATGCTAGGATAGCCAAACGGAGCCTCTAACGTACTCCAATTCTTGTAAAACTTCTTTGTAAACGTTCATATACATATATACTACAACATATCAAATTTTCATCAATGGGAAACGAGTATCAAGGAGTCAAAAGCCGTTTGAGAGCTGTTCTCACAAAATACTGTAAGATTTTGCCAGATCTATCTTTTTTGCTTACTGTAATACATATATATATATGCTATATACATATATTAGTAGGTTATATTCATCAAATCTAAAGTTTTAACTTTTTATTTCTTCTAAATAGTTAATATTTGAGCTGTATTGACTAGATATGTACTAGATCTAGCCAGATCTAGCTTTTAACTGGTTCAAAAGTTGTCAAACTTATACCTGGAAGCTAAAATTGTTAAGATCTATAAAGATTAAGTTTTCTTTCTAGATTTGTAAATATTTAGCAACCATATGACCTTATATTTGTATCTAGAGAGAACTAGAAGCTATGAGCAACTCCCGTACAGAGATTTGACTAATGAATCTTTTGTTTAGGGATGTCTAGTGTTGTTTTATGTTTTATTGCAGTATATTCATTATGCAGTCTATTTATTTGATTTTCTGTGAGCCTAGGAGCAACACGATCTACGATTCAACCAATGGATCTAGATTTGGTTCCCATGATGGACCTGGTTGAGTTGTACAGCTAGCTTGCAAATTTTATACTTGTAAATATATGACCTTAAAATGATTATCCGGATTTAAGGTCCCGAAATAATGAAAATCATCTTTGTGTGGTGCTCGGACATACTTTGATGGCTTTCATGTCCATAAGGAGCCTGACACTTATATATATATATATATATATATATATATATATATATATATATATATATTATTTTGTCGAAGATGCCTCGCATCTCGAGAATAAAAACCAAAACAAGACGAATATGGAATAAAATGGAAGTATCAAAGGGATTCAATTCCTATGCGAGCAAAAAGGTTTGAAAACCTCTTTTTAAAGCATCAATTTCCTATTATTGCTTAAAATGGACTTTTTAATAAATCAAACCATTAATATATATATGTCCAACGAAGCACAACACTACTTTCAAATAAAGCACTTAGGCCCAATTAACTGTAATACACACACACACATACACAATGATTAGGAAATAAAAAGACGCGGTAACCGTGTTTTACGAAAGTCGGGGGGTGCCTAACACCTTCCCCCCACTTAAGCAAGCCCCCGAACTCTATGAATCTCGGTTTTCAAGACCAATTAAACATATTCCAATAATGAGCCATATTGCAAAATCTTTCAAAACTCGATTGAGTTGGTACAACTATTTAACTCATACCAACTGGCGGCTCTATCTAATTCGGACCAATAAAATCAATTTTTTCAAATCGTCAACATTTTATGTCGATCTCTTTTTAAAATCTCACCCTTAAAGCAAGATTAAACCACATAGAGGGTAAGAAAAACCTAGGAAGAGGGATTAATTTCTTTCGATGTCGACACTATATATATAACCTTGGAGTATGGCTGGAATATAATCCACAGTTTGACGCGATGTAGATAATTATAAGGCAAGAAAATACACATCATTGGAACGAACATGACAACAACATTTTTGTGTTTCTTTAGGGACTAATGGGTCAACCAATGCTAATTCTTCATTTCTATTGTCGACACCAGGAAAAATTTATTTTGTTGGTGTATGATCGTCTTTCCTAAGTTTGTGTTGTTTATTTTACCCTTCCATGTTTGCTATGTTTATGGATTCTATTAAAGGGTGATGTTTTAGGAAAGTGATACCAATATAAGTGTCAACGACTTTGAAAAAATTGATTTTATTATTTTATAATTAGACCGAATGAGACAGAGCCGCCAGTTGGTATGGTTGAAATGGATGTACCAACTCATCCGAGTTTTGAAGGTTTTCGCAATATGGTCCAATATGTGACTCCAAAAGATTGATCTGAAACCCGAGATTTATAGAATTTGGGGGCTACGTTAAGCAGAGGGAAGGTGTTAAGCACCCCCCGACTCCCGTGAAAACACAGTACCGCATCTTATTGATTTCCTATACATAACAGTGTGTGTGTGTGTGTGTATGAGTGTATGTGTATGTGTTTGAAAGTTTATTCTAAGCTCCTTGTGAGTTATTTTGGAAGTAATGTTATTCCTCTTTTGCACCTATGTACGAAGGGTTTGATTTAACAAAAGTTTATTTTTAGACAAAATATACATTTCATATGATATTTTGGTAAAAACACAAGGTTTTCAAATCTTTCGCCCGAATAGTAATTTAGGTCCTTCGATACTTCCATTATTAATTTTTTAGTATATGTAATTATTACGAAAGTAGTGATGTACCTCTTTACCCCTATGCACAAAGGATTAAATTTATATAAAATTTCATTTTTAGAACACAATATATATCAATGACGTTTTGAAAATAAAGTTTTCAAATCCTTCGTCACATAGGAATCGAGGTCTTTTGATACTTTCATTTACGATCTAATGTTTATCCCCAAATCACTTTATTGTTATTGAAAGCTCTTTACTATTTTGATTTGGAAATCATTTTGATGAAAATGCATGCTAAAAGCACCAAAAAAGGTCGGGTCCTCATCGGGCATGTAAGCCATCTCGATGAATTCGAGCTCCCACAATCAAAGTTTTCACTATCACGGGATCTTGAATCCGAATTCTAGAGACTAACCCCACGAGTTCGTCTTCAAGATCCAACCATTACATATATAATAATTTTTGATTTATTTAAACATTACATCATAAAATCGGTCCATCGTGGGAATAAAGTCGGGATCCAATCATGGGATCTCGACACCGGGATTCCTAGGCTCACATTATTATGCGCAAATATATATGTACAATCTGACAACCCGAAAATTTATAAGATCTTAAATGATTAAAATAAAGGTTAAAGGATAAAACCTAGAGTGAAAACAGAGGAATAATTAAAAAAATTTAAAGAAGAACCTATATGGTTTACTATTTGAATGAGAATAAATAAAATATGGGTTACAAAATTTCTAAACCCTAGAAATGAATTTATATGTACGTAAAGGAATATTAAGGATAAAGTACTACGATACCTATAAAGTTTGGTGACCTAATATATAAATTAGGTATTTGTATTAAATAACCTCAAGTGTTATCTTTGTTTAATTGTCCTAGTATTTTAACTATATACTAGAAACCTAATCTAAGAGATTTATGAAATATGTCTCAACCTATTAGGTTATCTTGTATGATTATGTGAGTATTTATAACTTATTAAGCCAATTATGACTATTAAGTTAATACACTTAGTGGAGTATGTTATGACTTGTGAGAATTATGTATGCGATTAAATAAATATACATTATAAAATGTATATACATTTATTTTATATATAAAGATAATTAAGAGTATGTAAATATCTATAATGTGGAGCATTAGTTCTAGTGATAATAGATTTAATGGACTAAGGAGTGTAAGTAATTTAAATAAGCCCAATTGTTTATTTAAACATTGGACTTGTAGCTAATTTGATTAATAAAAATTAAGTTATTAGTCTAGCCCAATATAATATGAATAGGACAAGTATAATATTGGCCCAATTTAATTAATAGAGGAAGCTCAAGTTCATTTTAACTAGTAAGCAAAATAGAATTAATTTGCAAGCTCAAAATGAATTAATCAAAGCCCAAACTCTTAGCCCAATTAAGAGAGGACTTATTGGACTCCTAATGAGCTAAATGAGGAATAAAAAACAAACCAAATGGGCCAAATAAGGTAATCATGGCCGAAAATTTGGAGGAGGAACAAGGGGGAGGTAAGTAATGATGAGGTACTTTAGTAGGTGAACCACTCTTGCTAGGTGTCAAGCCTTGGTGTTATACTTATCATTTCACCAAACTAACAAGCAACCTTTAGCTATGCTTGCAAGAAACAATAATCATAATGTGAGGGAGAAAGGTGCAAGCATATGGGAATAATAATAATAATAAGAGATATATAGTATATCTCTTAATTTTTACAAAACAACAAAAGCATTTTATCTTCTCTCTCCTCTCATTTGTATCATTTTCGTTCAAGCAAAAGAGAGGGAGAGAGAGGGAGTTTGGTAGTTCCATAGTTCCTAATCAAAGATAGGAAGAAGAAGAAGAAAGAGAGGATGAATCAAGCTAAGGTATAAAAATCTCTACCTATATAGTCTAATTCCTTCTTGATTTGATTTGAGTTTTGATCTTTGTAAAGTTTTGATCTTAAGGTTAAAACCTTAGATATATGTGTTTAATAGTGTTTCATGTTTAGATATAAACCTTTTGACGATCAAAAGTTAGATCTAAAGTATGAAATATGAAATAAGTTTTTCAATGTGAGAAAACCTAATTTTTCTTAGCTTTACTTGTGTTTAATCTTGTGTTCAGTGATTTTTGGTGAAATAGATCATGGATCATGGTAGATCCATGAGTATATGAGGTATTAGAAGGTCTTATGATGATTTATGTTGGCTAATGGGTGAGAATATGGAAGCTTTCTTAGAAATCACAAAAGGTTAAAAATCAGATTTTTAGAAAACGCAACGTGAAATGGAAATGACCATATCTCTCATTCTATTTTGACTTTTTAAGTGTGGTCAATTTTTGGAGTTAGATATATAAGTCTTCTAACTTTTCCAAGTGGAATCTTCGAAAAATTCCTTAAAAATTTTCGTGTGGACTAATTTTAGCAAAGGACGCCAAAACTAAAAATGGACAAAAAACTGCTGCCACTATTTTGCAGGGGCAGTTTTGTCAACTTAATTTATGAAATAAATTCCAATCATTTGAGACTTGAAAATATATAAGATAAAGTAGCTTGTGTCCAAAAATGAGCTTATTCTGACTTAAATGGTGCAAGTTATGACCATTTCAATATTTATATTTTTCTGATAAAAATTGCTATAACCGGAGTTGTGTAACTCCAATGGCCACGAAATTCAAACTGGATGTCCACGTTAACATGTGTAAGATCCCACCAAGAGTTTGGAATTTCTGGAGTTAAGCGTGAGGTAGCTAATTTCTTAAGGAATTAACTAGAAATGAATTTTTGAAAAATACTTAAGGGAGTTGAAAATTTCCAAAAAAATTATTTTTGTGTATAGATTATATGTATATTTGTGTGGCTAAAGGATAGAAAAATAATAAGCTAATTTGGTATTTTCGTGAAAAGGATATTTCAGATTCCTGAAACGAACAATTCAGGGTGCTGAAATGGAAACTGAAATGTCAGGAAGAGATGTCAGTTTTGTTTCAGCTTGCTGAAATGGAAACTAAAAAGTGTAGGAAGGGAAGACAATTTGGATTTAGTTTGCTGAAATGATATATTAAGTCTTATGAATTCATAAATAGTTTACCGAGTTATAATAAGAACTTATAAAAAAAGGAGTAAGTGTTAAGTCTAAGGTAGTGCAATCGTACCCTTTAATGGTTGATGTATAGTAACTGGGCTAAACGATTCCTTCAGGGAGCAAAGGTATATACGAATTAGTAACAGATCTAACTCAATGTGAAAACAGTACAGACGAGACGAAAACTAATTTGTTGGTTGTTTGTGGGAAACCACTAAGTATACTATATTGAATACTATTAAAGACTCGATGTGTGCTAAGTTTAGACTTGGGAATTAGTATGGTGTTAAGGTTATCTAATATTTGACTATGTGGTTAAGTGTTAGATAATTTAATTTTAAAGTAATAGTATTATGAAATAAGGTATGTTATACTAATTGAAAGATCAATCTTATAACTGATAGGTCTTTTCAATAAAGCGATTAAATTAGATTGCGTACCAATAATCGACGATACAGGCAAGTTCCTATACTCTTTTATTGAGCAAGCTCTCTAACTCAAATTGGAGTTGTTATTGTTAAATATGTTCGTGGTTAATTATTGTTGATTATATCACATCTATGATTTATTGATTCGCACGTAGTGCATGTTATATATGTTTATCAGGTATGAAAGACTGATCACCTTCACTACCATATTGTTCAGTTAAATTTATTCATGTTCATTGTTGGCTATTCAGCATTATTGATTCAGTCATTCAGTTATAGAAATTGATTCATGTTCTTCCATAATGCTTATATTTTTGAAAGTTTGTCAGCTTATTATTCCTTTTCAATCATGATATATCTTCTTTTGAACTAAAACTTGCTGGGTAAAATTATTGCTCACCCTTACTATATCATGATAACCATTTCAGATTAAGACGAAACTTCGGACACAGGTAAAGGCAAAGACAAGTTCCAAGATTGGATTATTGTAAGTTAAAATTATAATAGTATTGGACGCAAATGGCATTTTATGTTGTATAGGATATTGAAAGCAGGTAATCAGTTAAGGTTAACAGACCTTGAAAATTATGTGTAAAAATTTATTGTATAAACAATTTATGTTTATATCTTCCGTAGTAGTTATAGAAATTATGTATCATAACGTACCATATACGAGGTTCTGGGGGCCCGAATTTTGGGACGCTACAATTGGTATCAGAGCTGTAGGTTATAAACCTTAGGTAGGGTTACCTTAGGCTATAACCGCAGGGATGAGGATAAGGAATAAACTCAAATAGAGTTTGAAATTTAAGCGATGAATTTCGGCAAGGTTTTGGTAAGTCAATAAGATTAAAAGAAGAATCCTGACAAGTAATAAAGATTCAGAGTTACCTAACTCCTATAATAAAGATGAACAGTAGTAATGAATAGATAGAGTCTAAAAGACTAAAAGTATAAAGAAAAAGAAGACCGTAAAACAAAACGATCATAACATAGAAAAGAATCGTAATATAAAACGATTATAACATGAGATCACAACGTGATCTGATAAGGTCATAGCGGGAGGAGGATCAATCAAATGATTGAAAACTTTTATAGCAAAAATTGTTATACGAATATGGTACTATGAAATAGTACGAGTTAAACTCAAAAGAGTTGTAGAATTGTAGATACTGATTAAATAGAATTTGTATTGTGCTAAGAGGGAGATAGGATTAGGTGAGATTTTAATTGAGGACTCATGTGATAGCTGAGTTGTACAAATCTTTGTATGGGCGAGGGTTCTGTGCTTGGTCTAACGACTACTTAGTTTATCACATTGACAATAATTGAAATATTGGCGTCGCGCTATCGATATTCTTATGACGAGAAGGTGATTCTTTTCTCATAATTATATTAGATATATAGAGAATATAAGATTAGGTGCGAGTTCTTAAAACTCATACTTATGATAAGTTTGTGACTCATAATCATATGGTATGTTTTGAACCCCTAAGCGTATGAACAGTTCCTGATTGGTTCTTGAACTACGTATTGCTAGGATAAGTTCCTAAACTCATATTATTGTGAAAAGTTCCTGAACTCATAATGTGTGGTATGTTTGATGAACTATATGGGGGTATAGGAAAGCTGTGGCTGGAGAATTGAGGATTTTCAGTATAGTAAGTTTTAATGGTGATAGAATAGATAGAATTATTAAGCAATTGATCATTAGAGAAATTTGAGTTAATGGTGGAAGCATAGGTATTCCAAATCTTCTAGCTATGCTAGACTTCAAAATTTTTGACATCAAGCTAAATTCGCACTGATGTGCCTTTAAAAATATAAATAATTTTTTTGTTATCAGCAACACATAGTTACAATTGTGTAGAAGTGGGCTTCGTACCACTAACGCATCGTTATTTGTTACGGCATGATAACACCAAAAATAAATTTTTGTTATCCTCAAAACATGGTGACAAGTGTGTATGTGTGGACTTCGAAACCCTGACACATCGTTACCTATTGAGGTATGATAACACTAAAACTGATTTTTAAAGATTTTTGAACCGTTTAAAAGAAAAGTCTATGCTAACTATTTCAGAAAGATAAAAATTATTTGAAATACCAAAATGTATTATTTATGTCATCAATGCATCATGGAACCTAGTGTAAAGATGATAAAAATGATGGAATCATTAATGCAGTCTTACCTAGTGTCGAATGTGATATAAAGATCGTCAGCCCACTATGGTATATTGTTGTATGACAAAGTCACAAAAATGACAGAATCTTCAACGGACTGTAAAAACAGTGCAGTATAATGACATCATAAAATAATTTTCAGAATTTTAAAGAAAAGTCAAGTGCCAATTAAAGTTGGCCAGATACATATTTCGATTAATGTTCAAATTATTGGTATATGTCTAAGCTATTTGATTCAGCTAGACAAAGGTTTATGAAAATTCAAATATCTCTTTGAGAATTTATCCCAAACCATATTGTTTTAGTTCGGACTTCAGGCTGAGTATGAACATCCCTAAATTGGGAAATATTTTTGCGCCAAAGGCGGATATGATGAACGCGAATGTCGTTCCAGCATATAGCATCTGATCAATGCAGGGTATATGGGCTGATCACCCACCATGCTCGTAAGTATGATGGTTTATAAATAAATTTCTGTTTAAACCTTTTCAAAATTGAAAAATAAAAGTTTATAGCCACTCAGCATTATATAAAAAGTTTTTTTTAACTCCGCAGAGAGAAGTCTGGGTAGAATGTGATGATATAATCGTTCCTCATAGAAGGAAACCGTATGTACTCTTAAATGAGAATGAAATTAAATAAAGATTAACTTGAAAACCTAGTTTTGGTAAATAAAAGGAGTAGGTAATATTAGGCTGTAATTTTGAGGACGAAATTCTTAGAAGAATGGGTGAATGTGACAACCCGAAAATTTATAAGATCTTAAATGATTAAAATAAAGGTTAAAGGATAAAACCTAGAGTGAAAATAGAGGAATAATTTAAAAATTTTAAAGAAGAACCTATATGGTTTATTATTTGAATGAGAATAAAGAAAATATGGGTTATAGAATTTCTAAACCCTAGAAATGAATTTATATGTACGTAAAGGAATATTAAGGATAAGGTAGTACAATACCTATAAAGTTTGGTGACCTAATATATAAATTAGGTATTTATATTAAATAACCTCAAGTGTTATCTTTATTTAATTGTCCTAGTATTTTAACTATATACTAGAGACCTAATCTAAGAGATTTATGAAATATGTCTCAACCTATTAGGTTATCTTGTATGATTATGTGAGTATTTATAACTTATTAAGCCAATTAGGACTATTAAGTTAATACACTTAGTGGAGTATGTTATGACTTGTGAGAATTATGTATGCGATTAAATAAATATACATTATATAATGTATATACATTTATTTTGTATATAAAGATAATTAAGAGTATGTAAATATCTATAATGTGGAGCATTAGTTCTAGTGATAATAGATTTAATGGACTAAGGAGTGTAAGTAATTTAAATAAGCCCAATTATTTATTTAAACATTGGACTTGTAGCTAATTTGATTAATAAAAATTAAGTTATTAGTCTAGCCCAATATAATATGAATAGGACAAGTATAATATTGGCCCAATTTAATTAATAGAGGAAGCCCAAATTCATTTTAACTGGTAAGCAAAATAAAATTAATTTGCAAGCTCAAAATGAATTAATCAAAGCCCAAACTCTTAGCCCAATTAAGAGAGGACTTATTGGACTCCTAATGAGCTAAATGAGGAATAAAAAACAAACCAAATGGGCCAAATAAGGCAATCATGGCCGAAAATTTGGAGAAGGAACAAGGGGGAGGTAAGTAATGATGAGGTACTTTAGTAGGTGAACCACTCTTACTAGGTGTCAAGCCTTGGTGTTATACTTATCATTTCACCAAACTAACAAGTAACCTTTAGCTATGCTTGCAAGAAACAATGATCATAATGAGAGGGAGAAAGGTGCAAGCATATGGGAATAATAATAATAATAAGAGATATATAGTATATCTCTTAATTTCTACAAAACAACAAAAGCATTTCATCTTCTCTCTCCTCTCATTTGTATCATTTTTGTTCAAGCAAGAGAGAGGGAGAGAGAGGCAAATTCGGCCAAGAGAGGGGAAGGAGAGAGAAGGAGTTTGGTAGTTCCATAGTTCCTAATCAAAGATAGGAAAAAGAAGAAGAAGGAGAGGATGAATCAAGCTAAGGTATAAAAATCTCTACTTATATAGTCTAATTCCTTCTTGATTTGATTTTAGTTTTGATCTTTGTAAAGTTTTGATCTTAAGGTTAAAATCTTAGATATATGTGTTTAATAGTGTTTCATATTTAGATCTAAACATTTTGATGAACAAAAGTTAGATCTAAAGTATGAAATAGGAAATAAGTTTTTCAAAGTGAGAAAACCTAATTTTTCTTAGCTTTACTTCTGTTTAATCTTGTGTTTGCTGATTTTTGGTGAAATAGATCATGGATCATGGTAGATCCATGAGTATTTGAGGTATTAGTAGGTCTTATGATGATTTATGATGGATTATATTGGTTAATGAATGAGAATATGGAAGATTTCTTAGAAATCACTAAAGGTTGAAAATCAGATTTTTAGAAAACGCAATGTGAAATGGAAACGACCATATCTCTCATTATATTTTTAATTTTTGAGTATGGTCAATTTTTGGTGTTAGATATATAAGTATTCTAACTTTTACAAGTGGAATCACTGAAAAATTTCTTATAGATTTTTGAGTGGACTAATTTTAGTAAAGGACGCCAAAACTTAAAATAGACAAAAAGTTGCTGCCATTATTTTATCAGGGGCAGTTTTGTCCACTTAATTTATGAAATAAATTTCAATCTTTTGGAACACGAATACATATGAGATAAAGTAGCTTGTGTTCAAAAATGAGCTTAATCCGACTTAAATTGAGCAAGTTATGACCATTTTAATATTTGCGTTCTTCCGACAAAAATTGCTATAATCGGAGTTGTATAACTCTGATGGCCATGAAATTTAAATTGGACACGTTAACATGTGTAAGATCCCGTCAAGAGTTTGGAATTTCTGGAGTTAAGTGTGAGGTAGCTAATTTTTTAAGGAATTAACTAGAAATAAATTTTTGAAAAATACTTAAGGAGTTGAAAATTTCCAAAAAAATTATTTTTGTGTATAGATTATATGTATATATATGTGGCCAAAGGATAGAAAAATAATAAGCTGATTTGGTATTTTCGTGAAAATGATATTTCAGCTTCCTGAAATGAACAATTCAATGTGCTGAAATGGAAATTGAAATGTCTGGAAGAGATGTCAGTTTTGTTTCAGCTTACCAAAATGAAAACTGAAAAGGGTAGGAAGGGAAGAAAATTTGGTTTCAATTTGCTGAAATAATATATTAAGTCTTATGAATTCATAAATAGTTTACCGAGTTATAATAAGAACTTATAAATAAACGAGTAAGTGTAAAGTCTAAGGTAGTGCAATCGTACCCTTTAATGGTTGATGTATAGTAACTGGGCTAAACGATTCCTTCAGGGAGCGAATGTATATACGAATTAGTAACCGATCTAACTCACTATGAAAACAGTGCAGACGAGACGGAAACTAATTTGTTGGTTGTTTGTGGCAGTAATCGACGATACAGGCAAGTTCCTATACTCTTTTATTGAGCAAGTTCTCTAACTCAAATTCGAGTTGTTATTGTTAAATATGTTCGTGGTTAATCATTGTTGATTATATCACATCTATGATTTATTGATTCGCACATTGTGC
The DNA here is from genome assembly GCA_020205555.1 of Panax stipuleanatus. Lineage (NCBI taxonomy): Eukaryota > Viridiplantae > Streptophyta > Magnoliopsida > Apiales > Araliaceae > Panax > Panax stipuleanatus. Next base: position 119,272,473 of record CM035120.1, read on the forward strand.
ATGTTATATATGTTCATCAGGTATGAAAGGCTGATCACCTTCACTACCATATTGTTCAGTTGAATTTATTCATGTTCATTGTTGGCTATTCAGCATTATTGATTCAGTCATTTAGTTATGGAAATTGATTCATGTTCTTTCATAATTCTTATATTGTTGAAAGTTTGTCAGTTTATTATTCCTTTTCAATCATGATATATCTTCTTTTGAACTTAAACTTGCTGGGCAAAATTGTTGCTCACCCTTACTATATCATGATAACCATTTCAGATTCAGACAAAACATCGGACACAGGTAAAGGCAAAGACAAGTTCCAGGATTGGATTATTGTACGGTTAAATTTGTAATAGTATTGGACGCAAATGGCATTGTATGTAGTATAGGATATTGAAAACAGGTAATCAGTTTAGTTTAATAGACCTTGGGAATTGTCGACGTTGGAAAATTTATGACATACCGCGGGTCGGTTTATAACCAGGTTTTCCTCAAATCGATCTTCCTAAGTTATCTCTACCCTTAATCTTTTTATTGCAAAAAAGGTTTATAAAATGGTTTATGTCGACGATTTGATTTGATTTAAACAGAGTCGGTTGTTGGTAGTTTTGAAAATGGTTGTACCAACTCAACCGAATTTGATTTGAAAAGAAGGCCAAATACTGGACACTATCGTAACTTGATCTTTGAAATTGGAGATTTGAGTTCGAGGGCTTGGTTAAGTGTGGGGAAGGTGTTAGGCACCTCACGACTCCCGTGTAAACACGGTACCACAATCATTTCAATATTTTCCTTAAAACCGGAATGCGTGAGTGAATGCTATTTGAAAATTGGGCCTTTTGATTGATTGAAAGCTTTGTTAGGCTTTGTTGAGCCTACATACAAAGGGTTTGATTTGAGTTGAAAATCAATCTTTGATTTGATTTGCAAAAAGAATCATTTAATTTGATTTGCAAAAGCTTTGAAATTGAATTAACGGTGATATTTTGAAAGCAAGTTTTATCAAACCCTTACGCTGACATAGGAATTGAAGCATATCGCTACTTTCAATTTTATCTTTATAGCCTTAAGGCTGCATGCAAATGGTGATTTATCGGGCTGCAAAGCATCCTCGACCACAGAAATATAAAGTGTCGGTCTCCTCATTGGTATGGAAACCATCGGAGGGACGCTGACACGACAATCCATATTTTCACTATGTTGAGACCTTAAATCCGGATAATCGTTTTAAGGTCTGTGCATATACATTTTACAGAAAAAACTGACAAGGTACACCTGTAAACTTGAGTTTGTCCATCGTGGAAATCAGATTCTGATCAGTTTGAACATGAATCCCATGATTCCTAGGCTCACATATGAGTAGCTAGAAAACCTGCACAGTTCAAATTTGTACAGAAGCAGATAAATATCCCAAAATTGCCAAAACTGAGGATTCATTCAGTAAATCCCGGTTCGCAAGGCTAAAGCGTCTCGTTCCCACTAGATAGCGATCTAAGGGACGCGAGGTTGCTTTCAAAGCTGAAACTATAAAAATAACTAGATTTAAAGAAATCTCAGCTATTATAGCTTCTAGGTTTTGTCGGGACCTGTTTGAACCTTTGAAAGCTAGAAGTGGCGAGATTTGAATAAATCTAGTTCGCCCGCAGATATGTCAATGTACATTCATATACAAGTGAATGTTAAATGCAGCAATTGAATAAATTGAACAAAGCGATATATATAGTTAAATATATATAAAAGCTGTAAAAGGGCGATGGGTTTTCACTCGCAAGCCTGGACTTGAATTGAAATATATATGTAGATATATATATATATATATATATATATATATATATTGACAAAAATACAGTCAACCAAGACTGGAAAGATGACCAGTGATGATGAAGGTTGCTTATATATGCATAAATATATATATATAAACAGTAAAAAGGCCACAGAATGATCCAGGCCGAACTGAAATGTAAATTGCAGAAAAATAGCCAACAAGTGACTGGGGAGAGCACCCAGTTGTTGGGTTTGTACGTAACGCAATCATGCAATCAAATCACATAAATAGGGAGGAAGCGCGAAACATTGGTTTTCAAAAAATTTATACAAACCCATAACCATAATCATGCTTTGTGCTAGTTATCAATAACAGAAAAGAGGATGGAATTATACCTTTGAAGATCCAAGCTTCCTCAGGTACAAGTTCTAATCCTTTGATTCCTCTGTAGTGGCTCCTTTCCTTGATCAATGTCAGCCACCAACTGTTTGGCCTCTAACGGTGATCCACCAAGGAAGATAAAGAACTCAAGAAGATGGGGTATTGGCTTAACCCTTGTTTCTATCTCTATAAAATATGTGTACTCCAAACTTTTGAAAAAATTCACGTACCTTATTTCTGATATAAGACTCTCTTATATAGATATTAGGTTAACCCTCCTAATCCAATTAGAATAGGGTTTTATTTAATTAATTAATTAAACACTTTTAATTAATTTATATCCTAATCTTATTAGGATTGAGAGAGAGAGCGAGTACTGATATTATATTAATTCCTAAACTCCTTTAATATTAAAATAATAATAATAATAATAATATTAATATGACTCCTCTTATTAATTTATATTTAATATTTAAAATATTAAATAATAAATATTAAGCTATTTAATTTATTCTATCACCATAGATTAAATTAATTATACTTAATGCATTATTACTATTATGCCATTTTCTTCTTAAATAATTCTTCTTCCTTTTATGGTGTAACCCTTTAGGTTCTCTATATTAAACCGGTTGTGAATAAATCAATTAGAACAATTCTAATCTTATTTAAATAAATAAATTAAACTAATAATCTATTTAAATAAATAGCATTTATTCTACAATAGGGATAAGCCTCCCTAGCGATCAACGACTTTCCAGATAATATAGATTTCAACATTAATCATAAAAGAACCTGTGAGTTAATAGTTACCGTACAATTCAATCCTTCCACCATACAATGTCCCAATTAAATATAAGACATGGATTTACTGTCAAGTCTTAATTTATTTAATCATATGTATTTCGATTAGAAAATGCACAACTCCAAATAATGCAAATTAGAAACCTCTTTCTAATTTCATTCTACATTGGCCAAGGATTCCCGGGATGTCATTTAACGAATCACATAGGACATATCTCCTCTTGTACTAGAGGTGGTAGATTCTTTATTGACCATACATTATCTCCATATGCAACTCATTATACCCAAGCATACCCTATATATGCCTTAAAAGGCCTTAAGGAATAAGTCAAAGTATAATTTGTTACATACAAGATACTATGATGATTTCAAGTTCAAGGATCACTTGTACTACTATCACATTAGGAATTCCTATTGACAGACGAATAAAACTCCATTAGGTATTCCATAGCGAGTCACGTTCAGTGAACTTATTCTCCAATAAGCACCTACATACTTGCTTTAGTGTCTCCACACAAATGACCATGAGATCAGTCATCCTCATCTAATGAGCAAGCAACATATGTACCAATCTATCCGGATTTACTAATTCCCATTTTAGTAATTCCACAATTGGGAACTATTTTAGTTTTTAAGATTTCTAAGAATTTAGATCCCATTAGCATGATCTCATCATGATTCTAAAAGCATTGCTTAAAACTATGGGTTATTTACATATTATAAACACAGCACCATGTAGATAATTAAATGCCTTAAATGAATATTTTATTAATAAATAAATAAAATTGTTTACAAAGTGTGTGCTTTATCATCATACATGATTGGCTTGTATGCACACTACTATCAATCTCCCACTTGCACTAAAGCCAATCGCCATAGTATCTCATACCCATCTTCTCTAAGTGACGATCAAACTGCTGTTGTGTTAGAGCTTTAGTAAATGGATCTGCAATGTTTTCTTGAGAGTCCACACGCTTCAACGTGACGTCTCCTCTTTCAATGATCTCCTTGATCAAGTGAAATCGCTGCAACACATGTATGGATTTCTGATGAGACCTGGGTTCCTTAGCCTGTGCAACCGTTCTGGTGTTGTCATAGTATACGTGAACTGCTTCTCCAATGCTAGGAACCACACCAAGTTCAGTTATGAACTTCTTCATCCAAATAGCTTCCTTTGCAGTTTCACTTGCAGCTATATACTCTGCCTCTATCATTGAATCAACAACTGTTTGTTGCTTGGAACTCTTCCAACTCACTGCGCCTCCGTTCAAGGTAAACACATACCCTGAAATAGATTTACTGTCATCTTGGTCTGTTTGAAAACTTGAGTTCATGAATCCCTCGAGTTTTAATTCAGACCCACCGTAGACAAGAAAAATATCTTTAGTCCTTCTCAAGTACTTTAGGATATTTTTCACTGACTTCCAGTGCTCTTCTCTTAGATTTAACTGGTATCTGCTCGTTACACTAAGTGCGTGAGCAACATCTGGTCTATTACATATCATACCGTACATGATAGATCCTATTGCAGAAGCATAAGGGATCTTACTCATACGGTCTCCCTCCTCAGGTGTCTTTGGGGCCTGTTTCTTGGAGAGATGTATTCCATGGCTCATCGGCATAAGACCTCTTTTGGAATCTTCTATGCTAAACCTCTTTAGCATCATATCAATGTACGTTTCTTGGGATAAGCCGAGCATCCTTTTAGATCTATCTCTATATATCTTTATCCCCAATATATATGATGCTTCACCCAAGTCCTTCATGGAGAAGTTTTTAGATAACCAGATTTTAATTGATTATAACATAGGAATGTCATTCCCTATCAGTAATATATCATCAACATATAATACAAGGAATGATATTGCGCTCCCACTAACCTTCTTGTATACATATAGTTCATCCTCGTTTTTGATAAAATTAAACTCTTTGATTGTCTCATCAAATCGACTGTTCCATCTACGAGAAGCTTGCTTCAACCCATAAATGGATCGTTGTAGCTTACAGACTTGATTTGTTCCAACTTTTGAAATAAATCCCTCTGGCTGTGTCATATACACATCCTCCTCAAGTTTCCCATTGAGGAAGGCCATTTTCACGTCCATCTGCCAGATCTCATAGTCGTTGTAAGCTGCAATCGCAAGCAAAATCCGAATGGACTTGAGCATGGCTACTGGTGAGAAGGTTTCATCATAGTCAACTCCTTGTCTTTGTTTGAAATATTTTGCAACCAGTCTGGCCTTATAGGTCTCTACCTTTCTGTCTGCTCCAGTCTTTCTCTTAAAAACCCATTTACACCCAATAGGTTTAATACCTTCAGGTGGTGAAACCAAAGTCCATACTTTGTTTTCATACATGGAGTCCATTTCAGATTTCATGGCTTCAAGCCATTTCCCTGAGTCTTTATTACTCATAGCCTGTTCGTAATTCAATGGATCATCATCATTCATGATGTGTACCTCATCGTCATCCTCTATAACGAATCCATACCTCTTAGGCATCTTTGGTACTCTTCCAAATTTATGAATAGGGTGTGGTACAGTAGGTTCTTCTATTTGGTCAGGTACCTGACTTTGATCCATGGTAACTTGTGGTTCTTGAACTTCTTCAAGATATATCTTACTCCCACTGACCCCTTCATGGATAAACTCTTTCTCCAAGAAGGTAGCATGTTTCGCAACAAACACCTTTTGATCATTTGGATGATAGAAATAATACCCTACAATTTCTTTAGGGTATCCCACAAATCTACACTTATCGGATTTAGTCTGTAGCTTATCATTTTTAAACTTTTTGACATAAGCTGGACAACCCCAAGTCTTAACATGCTTAAGATTTGGTTTCCTCCCTTTCCACATCTTATATGGAGTCTTTGGGGCGGATTTGGTAGGTACCTTGTTAAGTAGGTATGCAGCCGTTTCTAGGGCATATCCCTAGAAGGAAATTGGAAGGTCGATAAAACTCATCATGGATCGAACCATGTCCAACAATGTTCGATTTCTCCTTTTAGATACTACATTTAATTGTGGTGTACCTGGAGGAGTCTATTGTGAGATTATACCATTTTCTTTGAAATAATTAAGAAACTCACCGCTTAAGTATTCTCCACCTCGATCTAATCGAAGTATCTTAATACTCTTACCCGTTTGTTTCTCTTCTTCACTTGTGAACTCTTTGAACTTTTCAAATGATTCTGATTTGTATTTCATCAAATACACATATCCAAATCTTGAGTGATCATCAGTGAAAGTAATAAAATAAGAATATCCACCCCGTGCACTTGTTGTCATAGGTCCACAAACGTCTGTGTGAATCAATGCTAACAACTCTGTAACACTTTCTCCTTTATCACTAAAAGGAGATTTAGTCATTTTACCCATGAGACAAGATTCACAAGTTGGATATGATTCATAATCGGATAGCTCGAGGAGCCCATCTTTATGTAACTTGGATAATCTTGTTTCATTGATATGACCGAGTCTACAGTGCCACATGTAGGCATAATTAATATCATCTCTTTTCCTTTTCTTAGTTTGTTCAATTTGAAATATATTTTCTTGTAAGTCAAGTATATAAAATCCATTTCGTAAATTTCCAATACCATATAAAACATCGTCTTTATAAATAGAACAACCATTGTTCTTTATAATAACGTCAAAACCTTCCATATCCAATACAGAAATTGAAATAATATTTTTAATAATATTCGGAACATAATAATAGTTATTAAGATAAATAGACTTGCCCGAAGGCATTGCTAAACAATAAGTTCCTACAGCTAATGCAGCAACCTTTGCTCCATTCCCCACTCGTAGGATCACCTCTTCATTGTCAGCTTTCTACTTCTGACCAGTCCCTGCACAGTGTTACATATGTGAGACCCACAGCCGGTATCCAATACCCAAGTAGAATTATGACTTTTCAAAAAATTAATTTCAATCATAAACAAACCTTGATTGGAAGTCGAAGCTTCTCCAAGCTTCTTATCTGCCAGAAACTTCTTGCAGTTCCTCTTCCAATATCCCAGCTCGTTGCAATGAAAGCACATTCCTTTAGCTGGTTCAAGTTTCTTTTATTACTTTTCTTTCCCCTTTCCCCTAGCCTTCTTGGATTTCTTCTTTTCAGAAGACACCTTGGGCCTCTTCCTTTTATTGGAAGAATCCACCATCAAGACATGGTTCTTCTTAGATGAGAAGTGACCTTTTGCAGTTTTCAGCATGTTAAGCAGCTCAGGCAAGCTGACATCTAGCTTATTCATGTGAAAATTAACCACAAACTGCGAGAATATCTCAGGGAGTGACTGCAAGACCAAGTCTTGACTCAACTCCCCATCCATGACTAACCGAAGCTGTCCAAGGCATTCAATCAAATTGATTACCTTCAGAACATGAGTCTCGACGGCAGTGCCCTTGGTCATCCGAGATCGGAAGAGCTCCTTAGATATCTCATATCTAGCAGTCCTACTTTGTTCACCATACAACTCCTTGAGGTGAAGCAGCATAGTAGGAGCATCCATTTTTTCGTGCTAACGCTGAAGTTCATTATTCATGGATGCGAGCATGATACATTGAGCCACAGATGCATCATCTTGCCACTTATTGAAAGTGGCAATCTCTTCCTCAAAGGCTGTTTTTGAAACAGATTCAGGGATAGTTGAATTTAGGACATAAGAAATCTTTTCAGCAATGATAACAATTCTCAGATTTCTTAGCCAGTCCTCATAATTCGGGCCGGTAAGCTTATTTGCATCAAGTATGCTTTGTAGTGAGATTAGTGATTTTGATATTTTTTAAAATTCTGCATGTGAAAAGACAACATTTTAGCACACATTCATTTTATTAACTTTGCATACCAAAATAAATTTAGGTCTTTATTTTAAATTGGTATCTCCCACTATTTTCATCAAACCATATTACCTCACTTATATAGTTCGGCAACATCTAATTAAAGATTTGCTAGTGAGATTAAGGATCCCATTTCAAATGAATATAACCTTGTGGATAGCACAACAAGCGATATACAAATAATAGGTAGACAACTCTTGTCAATTACATCACCATGTAACTCCTTTTATTTTGCCTTTTAAATCATAATGGTCATGTGTGTGCACATCCGAACTAAAATGATTTAAGTTAAGTCCAGCCTAGCACTTCCATAAATTCAAAAAAGAAAAATTTTCGTCCTTGTGGATAGCACAACAAGACTAGATCGTTCAATTTTCTTGATAAGCATCAAATGTGATTATTTAACATCTTAAATATTCAATACTCGCCTTGTGGATAGCACAACAAACTCATATTAAATATTTAATACTCTATTAATTAATCATGCTAGAAGGCGACGTTCGATATTCCAAATATCATTTGAACGCTTCGGATTTAATATTATTTCTTTGAGGGTTTGTTATTATTTGTCTCATCTTGTTAAGCGCACATGCACACACATATATATATATATATATAATACGAGTCATTTTATTACACATGTGAAGTATGTTTGCATAAAATATAATATATATAATATTTAGCATGCAATATAGAATACTATATTCTACCCGAATTGATTATGGACTTTTATTCTAGTTTGGTTCACTAGAGCCATCAAGTGAACTAAAAGGTCAAACCTAGGAGTGCAAGAATTTAAATTTAAATATAACTATTACATTTAAACCCGGGCTCCATACAAATGGGTCTTCAAGCGCTCCTTGCTCCTTGATCTCCAGTTTGTCAAGATAATTCTAACTATCTCTATTACATAAACTATTTATAATAAAATAGAAACCTTGATCAGCAGTCATGGGGAAGTACATAGGAGGGAGATAGAATTTACACTGAGAATAAAATCAGAGAAGACGAGGTACGCAGACCCCATTTTATAAAACCCATACATTTAAGCATTCATCCAAAATAAAATCTAATCACATTGGTCAAAGTCCATAATCAATCTCTTTTATTAACATACATAGCATCATACATATCAATAAATATCTATTCATCTCATGAATAACAAAGCTATTCCATATATATATTGATGTCATTTAATGGACAAAAGTTTTGCTAAATTTTATTTTTGAAAGAAAATAAAGTTTTTTATTTTAATTAAAAATAAATTCAAATTAAACTCTTTTAATTTTAGCAATCTAAAATCATATTTCAGATAAAATACACATCTTTATTTTAAAACTTTATTAATTAAATAAACAGTTTACTTAATTATTGAAAACCAAATTTTAGGGTCTGTTCAGGAACCGGCGCAGCTGCGCCAAAAATGAACTGGGCAGCTGCACAGCTGCGCCATTCGTCGCAGAAACTTACAAAAAATGATTTTGTCCAGAAAAATCGATCCAATTCTTACATCAATTCATACATAGAATCATAAAATTGATAATTTGCACAAAGTTAGGCTCTAATACCACTGTTGGGTTTGTACATAACGCAATCATGCAATCAAATCACATAAATAGGGCGGAAGGGCGAAACATAGGTTTTCAAAAATTTATACAAACCCATAACCATGATCATGCTTTGTGCTAGTTATTAATAACAGAAAAGAGGATGGAATTATACCTTTGAAGATCCAAGATTCCTCAAGTACAAGTTCTACTCCTTTGATTCCTTTGATTCCTCTGTAGTGGCTCCTTCCCTTGATCAATGTCAGCCACCCAAATGTTTGGCCTCTAACGGTGATCTACCAAGGAAGATGAAGAACTCAGGAAGATGGGTTATTGGCTTAACCCTTGTTTCTATCTCTATAGAATATGTGTACTCCCAACTCTTGAAAAAATTCACGTACCTTATTTCTGATATAAGACTCTCTTATATAGATATTAGGTTAACCTTCCTAATCCAATTAGAATAGGGTTTTATTTAATTAATTAATTAAACACTTTTAATTAATTGATATCCTAATCTTATAAGGATTGAGAGAGAGAGAGAGAGAGAGAGTACTGATATTATATTAATTCCTAAACTCCTTTAGAATTAAAATAATAATAATAATATTAATAAGACTCCTCTTATTAATTTATATTTAATATTTAAAATATTAAATAATAAATATTAAGCTATTTAATTTATTCTATCACCATAGATTAAATTACTTATACTTAATGCATTATTACTATTATGCCATTTTCTTCTTAAATAATTCTTCTTCCTTTTATGGTGTAACCCTTTAGGTTCTCCATATTAAACCGGTTGTGAATAAATCAATTAGAACAATTCTAATCTTATTTAAATAAATAAATTAAATTAATAATCTATTTAATTAAATAACATTTATTCTATAATAAGGATATGCCTCCCTAGCGATCAACGACTTTTCAAATAATATAGATTTCAATAATAATCATAAAAGAACATATGAGTTAATAGTTACTGTACAATTCAATCCTTCCACCATACAATGTTCCAATTAAATATAAGACATGGATTTACTGTCAAGTCTTAATTTATTTAATCATATGTATTTCGATTAGAAAATGCACAACTCCAAATAATGCAAATTAGAAACCTCGTTCTAATTTCATTCTACATTGGCCAAGGATTCCCAGGATGTCATTTAACGAATCACATAGGACATATCTCCTCTTGTACTAGAGGTGGTAGATTCTTTATTGACCATACATTATCTCCATATGCAACTCATTATACCCAAGCATACCCTTTATATGCCTTAAAAGGCCTTAAGGAATAAGTCAAAGTATAATTTGTTACATACAAGATACTATGATGATTTCAATTCCAAGGATCACTTGTACTACTATCACATTAGGAATTCCTATTGACAGACGAATAAAACTCCATTAGGTATTCCATAGCGAGTCACGTTCAGTGTACTTATTCTCCAATAAGCACCTACATACTTGCTTTAGTGTCTCCACACAAATGACCATGAGATCAGTCATCCTCATCTAATGAGCAAGCAACATATGTACCAATCTATCCGGATTTACTAATTCCCATTTTAGTAATTCCGCAATTGGGAACTATTTTAGTTTTTAAGATTTCTAAGAATTTAGATCTCATTAGCATGATATCATCATGATTCTAAAAGCATTGCTTAAAACTATGGGTTATATACATATTATAAAAAACAGCACCATATAGATAATTAAATGCCTTAAATGAATATTTTATTAATAAATAAATAAGATTGTTTACAAAGTATGTGCTTTATCATCATACATGATTGGCTTGTATGCACACTACTATCACCAGTATGGCGAAGTGTGCAAAAATAGTAAAAAGGGCGATGGGTTTTCACGCCTGCCCAGAATGAATTGAAATATATATATATATATTGACAAAAATGTAATCAACCAAGACTGATAAGAGTACCAGTGATGGTGAATGTCGCTTATATATGCGTAAATATATATAAAAGAGGTAAACTACCACAGATTTGAAATTCTGGCTTGACAGAATTGAAATGTTAGTACATTTGAAATTAAATATGTGCAAAAAAAGACCAAACCCGGACTGGGAAGACAACCCAGTCCGGTAAAGATGCCAAAACTATGTGTGTTATTGCATTGAAGCTACTTGAGCTGACGGATCGTCAATCCGAATTGTAGAAATGTTGAAAGCGGAGTTTATATATAAAAATGTATCAATTTTTAATGAAATCGGCCACGGAACTAAGTTTCGGTCATATTTAGAAGATAAAACTTGATGTCCAGGTGTAAAACAGTGCAAAGTAGTAGTATTGACTTGTTGATCGTAAAAATACTTACAATGGGCTGCACTGCGAGCTTTTTGCCAAATCGTAGGCCTTAAACGTCCAAATCTACTGGTGGTTTTTTGATATGTGGTAGTATATGGGTATATCTATGTGTTGGAATGAAAATATTTGGATTTGTAAGAGGTGTAAAAGTCAAAAAATTAGTCGGGCAGGGCTTCGCTGCCCTTCTTGATTATGCAAATGAGAGGGGGATGCCCCTCTATTTATAGAGGGGGGAGCCGCACCTCTACATGAGGCTGCCACAGGTAGAGGTGTGGCCACTTGAGGTGGGTCCTGCATGCCCGGCTTGGTCATCTCGAAGTACATGCACTCCGAGCAATGTGATGTCCGGTCCCAAACTTTCTAACTTTTGATTGGAGCGTCCGTTTGAGGCATGCGATACCTTTTCGGAAAGCTCTCGCTGCGAGTGTTGCAATGACATGAGAAAAATTATTTTTCGGGTCTAGGAAGATGGGTTCATAATCAGGTCTTCAATTACCCGCAGTTTGTCCGTTGAACTGTCTTGCATTGTTGCCACTCGGGATCGTCATTAGGGTTCATTCTAACTTTGGCGGCATTAATTTGTCTTGAGTTTGACCAAGTCGGTTTAAAGTTGGTAAAATGATCGTTGTACCCCTCCCGGGGCTGCTTACAATGTCGACATGGTTGCTAGTTGACTTCCAGGAGCTGATTCCAAGACTTGGATCCCAGTCGAATCTTTTGACCTCATGGTTGTCTCTGAGGCTAACGTGGTCATTTCAGGTTTTTCTATGGAGTTGTTGAGATGCTTCAGGCTAATGTCTAAAGTTGGTCTGACGTCCCGGGTTGAGACCGGGGTTGATTTTAACTTCCCGGGATGAGACTGGGGTTGATTGATACCTCCCGGGTTGCTGTCGGGGCTGATTAGTACCTCCTGAGTTGAGATCGGGGTTGAGCTGGATGATTTGATTAACTGTTGGAACTTGATTAATGGTCTGATTGACTGTCGGAGCTTGATTAATGGCCCTATTGACTATCGGAGCTTGATTGATGGTCCGATTGACTGTCGAAGTTTGATTACTGATATTGGGAATCGAATTTGACTGGAGCACCGATATTGTGGATCGGATTTGGGTTAATTGACGGCTTTACATTTCTACTGGATGAGTATCGGGGCAAGGAAAATCTCGAGTGTCTACAGATTCCCCTCTTTATCATGTCCATGTAACGTAGTGGAATGGACAGGATAAAGATTAGTAGACACTGGGAATAGAAAATGCCAGAGTCATTTTGAAGGCTGGGCGTCTTGAAGTAGAATGGGGCTACTTTTTGCTGCATACGTTATCACTTGGTTGGGGATGACGCCGTCTTGTATAGCCATTGATGGTATTAAGGAGTTACCACGAACTACCTTTGTCATTTTCTGCTGGGGATGACATTATTCACGATAAATGGTTTGACTCTGATGAGATTGGTGGGGTTAAGCTATCACAGATTTTTTTGTTTTGATCTGTTAGGGATGACGTCCTTTGCGATAGCTTCGCAGATTCTGATTGATACTACCTCAATGATCCCCTTTGAGGATGTGTATAACATATTCCATCAATGGTGACGGATTATTATAATTGTTTACATTACCAGATCCCTTCAATTGCTTGGCTGGGGTTAAGCCGTCAGTTGAAGCGTCATTAGGGTTGAGCTAATGACTGGACTATATTTTGATCTGTACTCAAACTTCACTGGGGCTGAGTAAACGGCTGAAACTTCTTTGATCAGTACCCGAATTTGGCTGGGACTGAGCCAACGACTGAAATTGACTCGGTCAGAACCCGAACTTTGTTGGGGCTAAGCCAATGGCTGAAACTGCTTTGGTCAGTATCCGAACTTCACTAGGGCTGAGCCAACACCTGAAACAGCTTCGATCAGTACCCAAACTTTGCTGGGGCTAAGCCAACGGCTAAAATTGCTTCAGTCTGTACCCCAACTTTGCTAGGGTTGAGCCAACAGCTGAAACTACTTTGGTCAGTACCCAAACATCGCTGGGGCTGAGCTAATGGCTAAAACATCTTTGGTCAGTACCTGAACTTTGCTGGGGCTGAGCCAACGGCTAAAACTGCTTTGGTCAGTACCCGAACTTTGCTGGGGCTGAGCCAACAGCTGAAACTGCTTCGGTCAGTACCCAAACTTCGCTGCGGCAGAGCCAACGGCTGAAACTTCTTTGGTCAGTACCTGAACTTCGCTGGGGCTGAGCCAACGGCTGAAACTAATTCGGTCAATACCCGAACCTCGCTGGGCCTGAGCCAACGGCTGAAACTGATTCGATCAGTACCTGAACTTCGCTGGGGCTGAGCCAACAACTGAAACTACTTTGGTCAGTACCCGAACTTTGCTGGGGCTGAGCCAACGGCTGAAACTGCTTTGGTCAGTACTCGAACTTCACTGGGGCTGAGCCAACAGCTAAAACTACTTTGGTCAGTACACGAACTTCGCTGGGGCTCAGCCAACGGCTGAAACTGATTTGGTCATTATCTAAACTTTGCTGGGGCTGAGCCAATGGCTGAAACTGATTCGGTTATTACCCGAACTTCATTGGGGCTGAGCCAACGGCTGAAACTACTTCGATAAGTACCCAAACTTCGCTGGGGCTGAGCCAATAGCTGAAACTGCTTTGGACAGTACCTGAACTTCGCTGGGGCTGAGCCAACGGCTGAAACTGCTTTGGTCAGTACCCGAACTTTGAAAAACAGCAATTTTTGGCAGTTTCGCGTAATTCTTGTGCAGTTTTTTTGCAGTTTGATCTGTTGATCCCCGGACATGGCTTCGGGATGAATATCAAGGGTCTTCGTGTAATTTCTCTTTCCATCAGTATTACGCTGCTTAAACGCAGGATTTTTGGACAAACCGCTCAATCGGTAGCGATTTCTCTTCAGATTTGACTTGGCAGCCCGTTTAAACTTTGTTTTAACTCAAACTGAACCGGGCTCGGGGGAGTGGGACCCACTTGGGCTGCCGCAGGTAGAGGTGCGGCAGTCGCAGGTGGAGCTGCGGCTACCCAGCTTATTTAATGTGATGCAGGATTTTTCATTTTGTAAGTTTTTCGTTTGAGCAACGAAAGGATTTTTGATCTTCTTTTTCAAATCTAAGGAGTTTTGGCAGTCAGATTTTGATTCTGTCAGTTCCTACATGTTCAGCGTAGCGCAAGTAATGTTTTACATGCTTTTTTCGTAATTTTTGATAGTTAAAAGCATGCGAACCACCTAGGGTGCTTTCAAATGCAATGTATAAAAAATGAATGTCTATATTACCTGTGAAAATTTTTCTGTCTACATATGTATGCATATTTTACTGTGATGCATGTTTGGATGTAAGAAAATTTAGGTTCTGAGATAGTCAATTTTTCACTTTTTGATCAGTCTAATCATCTTTTTTGAGGCCTAGCGAGCCCGAACTTTCAGCTAAAAATGCCTATGGTATTTTGGAGACCATGTGGGGCTGGTTTTTGATTTGTTTTAGTAAATATGAACTATTTATATTTTTGGGTAGGTGTGCTACTGAATGACCACCTAGACATGCCTGTGTGCATGTGGACAATCCATTTTACAAAGGAGACTCTGGCAAAAATTTTCCAAAATCTTAGGTTTTGAAAAGCATGCATTTTTGACTCTGTGGGGAGTTTTTTACTGACCCAATGCAGGTTTTGAGCTTCTAGGATTTTGAAAGCATTCAGTTTTGACTTTACGGGGTATTTTTGATAAACCCATGCATGTTTTAGGACTTAGATATGTATGTTGGATTGATTGATTAATAAGCCATAAGTTTTAGGCTTACCACACCCTGTCTGAGGTGATTTCGGAGTACTGGTGGATGCGATGGATCGCGATAGACGCGGCAGCTCTACCAGGATTTCATCAGGCGTTAGACGGAAGAGAGCTTCTGCCATCCCACAGGCCCATCCAGCTAGGACGCCTCACAGATTGGTAGAGAACATGATACGTCCAGCACAGGACAAGCAACCCATTAACATTGATGCCCAAAATGGGACTTTGCTGTTGCCTCCGCCTGATGATCGGAGAGCTAGAGATCGCATTCTGATGCGATTATTTTTGTCGATCATCAGGGGTTATTTTGTGGCGAACAACTTGTCAACGGTGTCCTTTGCATTTATCAACGCCACTCAGCATGTAGAGCGCCTCAGTGACTTTGATTGGGGCTCCTATACCTTTGCCTATTTTTTTCAGGGCATGCGCATGCTGTCGGAGGGTGTGACGAAGGCTTGGTTAAGATTCCATCAATTTTTGCTGGTGAGTACATCTTTCTGTACCTTTTTTGATTTCTACACTTATTTTTGGCAGTCTTGGTCGCTGAGGACTTTTGATATTTGCATGGATAACTTTGTGCATTTAAGAGGCTTCCTTGCCTTTGGCCCATTTCAGCACTAGGTATGGAGACCTATCCACGTGGACAGAGATGGCATCACTCTATTTTAACGGAGGTCCCTGTTGCTGAGGGATTCACTCATGCTCGTCTGCAGTTGGAGCTTTTGACGACGGGCTCGATCACCTGGACGCCGTACACATTCGAGCATTTGATAGTCGAATTTGATGGAGGTTTCCCCACTGGTCAGGAGTTTGATTTATCGACCCGCAGAGTCCCTATGTTGATGGAGGGAGGCTAGGAGCTCTATCTTGGAGAGCAAGCCATTCGGAGCATCACAGGGGAGATCGCATTCCCATTTCTCCTCTTGCTTGGCATCACTGGCCATTGTTCGTGCCTTTGTCAAACATCCCTTTGGAGGGTATAGAGGGCTTTAATCTATCAAAGGGCCCATACAGCCAAGCAGCCTTTAACAGTAGGTGGAGTCCTCACACTATCAGGGCTCAGACTAGTGCCACCCATTTTATGGCAGACATGGTGCCGGGGTCCGTGATGATAACGGACTGAGCTTATATTAGAGAACCTACTCATGTAGACCAGATAGCACATCTGACCAGGGAGTTGGACCAGGCTCATTTCTTTATCAGGCACCTTGGCCGAGATCCAGCAGAGGCATCTTCATTTGAGCCATCTAGCTCTGGAGCAGACCCCTCTTCAAGTCCATTCAGTAACAGTTATACAGGGGTAGATCCTCCCTTATACCGCCTAGATATGCCTGATCCCAGTAGCTTTGTGCAGATAGAGGATCTGGAGCAGGTCGATCAGTTTGATACTGAGGTCTTTGACTTCCTGTGATAGCTATGGCAGCTATATTTTTGGTCAGCCACTGTTTTGGCTATTCGGCATCTGTGCCATCATTTTTATAGACCACTGTATTAGCTGGGTGGCGGTGCCCCATTTCCCTGTATTCTTCCTTTCACTTTATACTAGGATATAGGGATGATGTATGCAGTAGATAGCTTTTTGTAGATATTTTTGTCATCTTTATCTGCTGCATCATGTTTATATCATTGTCATCATGCATGTATCATATATATGCATTCAAACAGCTGCGATTTGATATGAACTCTGGACGGTTTTGTGATATGATGCTACAGATGACGACGTCTGCAGTTAGCCATAAAGAGCATTTGACACTGTCAGAGGTGGCAGCATCGTTGCGGTCATGGTATGATAGTCTGCCCTTTCCAGCTAGGGGGACAGTTGACCAGATGATGGGGCACTTGATGGCCCTTGTAGATTTCAGGGTTCCAAACGCCTTTATTGATGTCATCCTACCCTTATGGGTACCGGAGAGACAGGTATTTTGTATTAGGCGGTGTGAGCTTTTGCTTACTCTGGAGGAGTATCAGAGATTTACTGGCTTGGATTTAGAGTCGTCGTGTGCTCGGATGACTATCAGTGACATGCAGAGACCATTTACTCGGCTGTCCGGTCTTCGGCAGAGCATAGTCATGGATGAGATCATTTCAGGGCATGTGATCTCCCTTGACTTCTTGATAGAGCGCTATGGTGAGCTTGATAGCTACGACCGTTACGTCAGAGATTTCGTCATTTTCGCAGAGGAGTGGCAGATAACCAGAATAAATATGCTGCTGATGTGCATCGTGGCGTATGTTTACATGCCATTTCATTTAGACCTACTTGATGTGGGATTGGTTGTCGTAGTCAGAGCCCTTAGGCAGGGTAGTACCATTATCCCTATGATCTTAGCGGAGACTCTGAGGTCGCTCACCTATTGCAGTAGCCATCCAGCAGGGTTTTTTTAGGGTAGCTAGGTTATGCTGTATATGTGGTTGATGTCACACATACGACCAATTGGATCTTTTAGACCTTATGCCTATTATTTTAGCCACGAGATATCCTCAGTTTACTCCTTCCGTCCGCCTGATTGCATCGACTAAGAGTCCTGGTTAGCATTTTTGTCGGATATTGAGCATCCATTCGCAGTTTTGTTATGCTCAGGGATGGCAACCCCCTTCAGCTTCATTACTTATGCATCTGGCATGGATTATTTTCCTTTGGAGGGGTGTGACTACTTATCATCCCATGTCAGTTATGGATCAGTTTGATCAGTGGCAGAGTATGCACCATTTTGAGAATTCTACTGATCAGAGGATGTCGGCTTCATCTATATCACCGGCCGACTTGGTTAGAGTCTATGAGTGTTGGACTCATAGGGAGAGGGCTGAGTTCTCCAGTAGACATCCGGGTCATTCTTCGGAGTATTCTGTATGGTTAGAGGCAGAGACCGCAGTCGCAGTAGCAGTGCTTCATTTATATTTGCTTGCTGATTCTGACGAGGAGGAGCCCATGGAGGATCCCGATTCTCCTACTAAGGATGAGTTATTCGCAGATTTAGCGGTAGCTTTGATTAGTGATCCCCCGGTTATTCCCACAGGGACAGATCCAACTTTGTCAGATTCTCTATTCAGGATGACCTTTGAGAGAGATTCAGCTAGAGCGCAGATGTTGGCTGCCCTGTCTGGCAGGGATTTAACTTTTGCTGAGAGGGATGGTCTCAGGACCGCTTTGGATACTTGATTGATTAAGCGGGAGGAGCTTCGCTCTGCTTTAGATACTGCCATTGTGGAGCGAGACGAGGTTCGCTCAGCCAGAGATGCAGCATATGTTGAGATTGAGGAGACTTTGATTTCTCGGGATGCAGCTTTTGCAGAGAGGGCTGAGGCTATAGCTTCCCGTGATCTCCACATTGCTGATAGTACTGCTCTCCAATCTTACACCCATGGTTTGGTTATCGAGATGAGGACTTACATTGATGACCACAGTGCCAACTTACAGATGACTATGGATGTTCTGAGACATATGAAGGCTGAGTGGACTACTCTTACAGATGCTCCTCCATCTTCAGAGAGAGATGTCATGCTGGCATTGCTGACCCGCTTGTCCTTGGGTCCATAGACTAGCTTTATTTTTCCTGCTCAGACTAGCTTAGCCATTTTTGTCATGTACAGGGCACTATATATAAAAAGTAGTGTATATATCAGAGAAATATATTTTTGAGATACTTCCCTGCTTAGATATGTATTGTCATCGCTGAGTGATTACCACTTCCGTCATGACTCGCAGTTATTGGTGCATTTTAAGCTTCTCCTTGATGGACTGACAATTGAGGTGTCAACGGAGTTCCTCAAATGGATCTGGTAACCAGACAGCTTGACAGCATTTAGCTTTTATTTGTCTTCAGTGTCTTGGAACTAGTCTTCCATTTTTTTCTGAAAGGTCAAACCGCGCCGTAGAGGGCTGCCTACGTACTCCCGGGTTGAGGGAGATCAAGTTATTTGTAGTTCATATTATTTAATTGAAGAGGCTTGAAAAGAGTTTTTCTGGGGTTTGAATTTAGTTTGATGAGCTTTGGAATTTGATGCTGGGATTTGCAAGTTCTTTGGATTTTTGCTTGGTTTGACCGCACCATAGATGGTTGCCTACGTACTCCCGGGTTGAGGGAGATCAGGCCATTTGTAGTTCATGCTTCTCTAGTGAAAAGTCAAACCTTATTTGAATTATAGGACCTAGATGCGGGTATGCATGTGCTTCAGACGTAGTACTTTTTCACGGTGTCTGAATTGATAAGTTGGGGAAATTCGTTCCCGTCCATTTCTTGTAGCCTAATGGCTCCGCCTGTCAGCACTTCCTTGACAATGAAAGGGCCTTCCCAGTTTGTGGCAAATTTTCCTTTGGCTTCATCCTGATTGGCCAGGATTTTCTTTAGCACCAAATCATTTTCTTTGAATTGACGGACTCAAAATTTTTTGTTGTAGGACCTGGCGATCCTTTGCTGGTATAACCGTCGGTGGAAAATGGTTGTGGTCCTCTTCTTGTCTATCAGGGACAGTTGATGATATCGGTCTTGCAACCATTGATCTTCGTCCATCTGAGCATCTATTAATACTCGTAAAGACTCCACCTCTACTTCTATGGGGAGGACTGCTTCCATGCCATAAACCAGTGAATAGGGGGTAGCCCCAATTGAGGTACGCATTGACGTCCTGTAGCCTAACAGGGTGAGAGGTAGCAGGTCAGGCCTGTCTTTGTGATTAGCGGACATTTTCTGCAGGATCTTCTTGATGTTTTTGTTGGCGGCTTCGAAAGCACCGTTCATCTTGGACCGATAGATGACGAAGTTGAGATGCTTGATGTGGAACTTGCCGCACAGTTCTACCATCATTTAAATGTTCAGATTTTTGGCGTTGTCTGATACGATCACCTCCGGTTGTCCATATCGACAGATGACATTGTTTCTGATGAAACTAATGATGACCTCTTATGTTACTTTAGGAAAAGAGGCTGCTTTAACCCATTTGGTGAAGTAGTCGATTATGGTGAAGATGAACCGATGACCGTTGTTGGCTTTGGGTTCGATTGGACCTATCACTTCTATTCCCCACATAAAAAAGGCCATGGTGCACTCATATTTGGAGGAGCGTGGATGGCATTTCTATGTATTTGGCATTGAAAGCATCTCTTGACGTGATCATCGCAATCAGCTTTGAGTGAGATCTAGTAATGTCCTGTTCTGATTATCTTCTTGGCCAGCAGATGGCCGCTCATGTGTGGACCACAGACTCCACCATGGATTTCATCCATTAGTCTTTGGGATTGCTCCTTGTCGAGGCATCTTAACAGGCCTATTCCAGCATCCCTTTTGTAGAGTGCATCTCCGCTCAGATAGAACTTCATGGCCATTCTGAGAATCCATTGCCGCTCTGATTGTCTTGCATCAGCGGGTGTAGATCCATCATGGAGATATTCCTTGATGTCTTGAAACCAAGGTTGCTTGACAGGAGGTATTTTGTCTGATACTTCTCCAATGTAATTCTCGTATGTTGGGGCTTTTTTATTTATGAATTGGATGTTGGGAAACCCTCTCCTGCTGGATATGCGGATTAATGAAGCCAACGTTGTCGGTGCATTAGCAAAGTCATTTCGACCCCGAGGAATGTGGACAAAGGTTATTGCTTCGAATTCTTGGGACATTTTGAGGACCTGCCGATGATATGGCAGCAGATGCAGTTCTTTTGTGAGATACTTGTCGGTGGTTTGTCTGATGACCAACTCAGAATCTCCAAAGACCAATAGGTGTTTGATACCCATGGATTGGGCTAGTTTCAACACCAGTATACAGCCTTCGTACTCGGCCGTGTTGTTGGTGTTGCCAAATTAATGTTTGGTAGCCATAGGATATTGATCACCTATACCAGAGATAAGGACTGCCCCAGCTTCGGAACCTTACATGTTTACCGCTTCATCGAAATACATTTTCTATGGTTGGACTGTATTATTTGACTGGAGTTATTGAATTGTCATAATCCCATCATCTGGGAAATATGTCTCCAGGGGCTCGAACCCTCTTGAAGGTGCTTCTGCTAATTGATCTGCAATGCCTTGGCCTTTGATAGACTTCTGAGTCACGTAGACCATGTCAAACTGCTGTAGAATCAAATGCTATTTAGACAGCCGACAATTTAATATTGGTTTGTTGAAGACGATTTGAGTGGATCCATGCGGGATATGAGATACGTCGTGTGCCCATGCAAGTAGTGTTGCAACCTCATTGCGGCCTATGCTAATGCACAACATGTCTTCTCGATCAGGGTATACTTTTGTTCCCCAATTCTAAATCCTTTGCTGATGTAGTAGATAGCTCTTTCTATGCTACTATCATCCTTCTGTCCTAGCATACAACCCATGGCATTGGCATTGACGGACAAGTACATGAATAAGGGGACTCCACCCCTTGGAGGTACCAAAATAGGTGCTTCGACAAGCTACTTTTTTATGGCAAGGAAGGCTTATTGACAATCCTCATTCCATTTGATGGAGGAATTCTTCCTTAACAGCTTAAAGATGGGCTCACAGGTTTCTGTGAGCTGTGAAATGAATCGACTTATAAAGTTGATGATAGTAGTGTGCATACAAGCCAATCATGTATGATGATAAAGCACATACTTTGTAAACAATCTTATTTATTTATTAATAAAATATTCATTTATTAAAGGCATTTAATTATCTATATGGTGCTGTTTTTATAATATGTAAATAACCTATAGTTTTAAGCAATGCTTTTAGAATCATGATGTTGATCATGCTAATGAGATCTAAATTCTTAGAAAGCTTTAAAACTAAAATAGTTCCCAACCGTGGGATTACTAAAAAGTTAGTAAATCCGGATAGATTGGTACATATGTTTCTTGCTCATTGGATGAGGATGATTGATCTCATGATCATTTGTGTGGAGACACTAAAGCAAGTATGTAGGTGCTTATTGGAGAATAAGTTCACTGAACGTGACTCGCTATGGAATACCTAATGGAGTTTTACTCGCCTTTCAATAGGAATTCCTAATGTGAAAGTAGTACAAGTGATCCTTGGACTTGAGATCATCATAGTATCTTGTATGTAACAAATTATACTTTGACTTATTCCTTAAGACCTTTTAAGGCATATATAGGGTATGCTTGGGTATAATGAGTTACATATGGAGATAATAAATGATCAATAAAGAATCTACCACCTCTAGTAAAAGAGGAGATATGTCCTATGTGATTCGTTAAATGACAACCCAGGAATCGTTGGCCAAGATGGAATGAAATTAGAAAGAGGTTTCTAATTTGCATTAATCGGAGTTGTGCATTTTCTAATCGAAATACATATAATTAAATAAAATAAGACTTGACAGTAAATTCATGTCTTATATTTAATTGGGACAGTGTATGGTGGAAGGATTGAATTGTATGGTAACTATTTACTCACAGGTTCTTTTATGATTAATGTTGAAATCTATATTATCTGGAAAGTCGTTGATCGCTAGGGAGGCTTATATCTATTGTAGAATAAATATTATTTATTTAAATAGATTATTAGTTTAATTTATTTATTTAAATAAGATTAGAATTGTTCTAAATTGATTTATTCACAACCGGTTTAATATAGAGAACCTAAAGGGTCACACCATAAAAGGAAGAATAATTATTTAAGAAGGTAATGGCATAATCGTAATAATGCATTAAGTATAATTAATTTAATCTATAGTAATAGAATAAATTAAATAGCTTAATGTTTATTATTTAATATTTTGGAAATATTAAATATAAATTAATAAGAGGAGTCTTATTAATATTATTACAATTATTATTATTTTAATTTCTAAAGGAGTTTAGTAATTAATTTAATATTAGTACTCTCATTTATTCCTAATAAGATTAGGAGACAAATTAATTAAATGAATTTAATTAGTTATTCCCATGTGGTGGGAAGCCTAAATTAATTAAAGGAGTTTAATTAATTAAAAGAAATCCCATGTCTAATAGGATTAGAAGGGTTGACCAATATTTATATAAGAGGAGTCTTATAATAGATATTGTTTTGATGAAATTCCAATTGTTGGAGAGTACTCCTTTTCTATAGAGGATAGAAAACTAAGGTTTAGCCAAACACCCTCCTTCTTGATAATTCCTCTTCCTTGGTGGATCACCTCTAGAGGCCAAACACTTGGGTGGCTAACGTTGATCAAAGGAAGGAATCTAACCCGAAAAATCAAGGAGATCATGAAGAACAAGGAGTTGAACTAGTACCTGTGGAAACTTTGTTTTACAAGGGTATGATTCCATAACTTCTTATTTATCGTTTTAAATTAATAATTTGCATAAAGGATGATCCGGGTAATGGTTTTGTAGGAATTTTTTAAACTCTGATATACCATGCTTCCACTAATTTTTGTAATTTGATTGCATCACGATTTCGTACAAACCCAACAGTTGATCCTTCCTAGGAATCCTCGTATCTCCTTCTCTATACGAGGCACGGGCATTTTAGAAATGGCTTGGATCCTGGCAGGGTCTAACTCAATGCCCCGATTTCTCACTAGGAATCCTAGCAGTTTGTCTGCCTTGACGCCAAAAGCGCATTTGGCGGGATTTAGCTTGAGGTTGTACTTACGTAAACTATTGAACAGCTTCCTGAGATGGCCTATGTGATCATCCTCCCTCCAGGACTTGATGATGATGTCGTTAACATAGACTTCTATTTCTTTGTGCATCATATATGAAAGAGGGCCAGCATGGCTCACTGATACAATGCTCCGGCATTGATGAGGCGCGAAGGATAGTCGTCAATAGAAAAAAATTCCCTAGGGAGAGATAAAAGCTATTTTTTCCCGGTCTTCTTCAGCAACCATGATTTGATGGTAGCCATCAAAGCAATCCACGAATGAATACATGCCATACTGCGCAGTGTTGTCAATTAGGATGTGGATGAAAGGTTCCAAAAAATTGTCCTTTAGACAGGCTTTGTTCAAATCCCAGTAATCCATGCAGACTCGTACCTTCCCTCCGGGTTTAGGTATGGCACTATGTTTGATAGCCATTCGGGATATGTTGATACCATGATGATCCCAGCTTTGAATTGCTTAATGATTTCTTCTTTGACTTTGATACTCCACTCAGGTTTCAATCGTCTGAGCTTTTGTTTGACTGGTTTAAACCCTTCTTTAATGGGCATTCGATGGATGACTATGTCTGTGGATAGATCGATCATGTCTTCATACGACCATACAAATACATCCTGGTACTGTGTCAGGAGCGTGATCAGGTTGGCTTTTTGATCCGGTGTGAGGTCTGAACCTATTTGGATTTCTTTAATGGTTTTGGAGGTTCCTATATTGATGGTGGAGATTTGGTCGATGTTTGGTTTGGGTTTGTCTTCGACCCATTCCTTGATCTCCTCTGGCACCTCATAGTCATCTTCCTCCTCTTGATCAAGATCTGTCAAGTCGAAGCTCAATCTTACATCATGGTTGGAGTTATGTTGACAAGTTGGCATCTCATCAGCAGAGACACACATATCCGATGCTTGGGTCCTGAAAACCAAAATGCTTTCATTAATATATACAACTGCTTAAATACACATAGCATTTGAAAAGCATGACAAAAGTGACTGCTCCAGCTGTGCAATCAAAAGTAAGCAGTAAATGAAAGCATGATTAAGGGCAGATTGACTGTCTGCCCCTTTACCCTTTTTGACTGAGGCAAGGGACACTAGTCTAATTATCCAGGGTTAGATCCTCATGGATAGGGAGGATGCTGGAAGTGTGCTCGACTATCTCGTCTTGGATGATAACTGAGACAACCTTTAAGATTTGGCCAAGGCTTTTCTATGGATTGTTCCTCTGTTTACTACGAGGAATATCTGGGAGTTCATCATTCATCCCTTCGTAGTTGATAATGACTTTCATGTTAGCGAATGGGTCTCGTCCTCTGTAGAGGATCTTTTCTTTTCCCTTTTCATTATCTGCCTCAGGCTTGAGGGCTTTCCTTTCAGGGACAGGTATGATTGAAGGAAATAGCATGGCTGATTCCCATTCGGCATTTGTGAGGTTTGGGAGCAGAATCGTGGAAGCTTGAGCCTTAGGATGTTTGTGTGGATTCTGGTGGTTTGACACTGATGAAAATCCCAATCCTGCTCTTCCTATCTGACTTGGGATTTGGATTGGCATCTTAATATCGTGCTTGTTTTTTCCTAACCCTTCTCCAGGCTGGAAACCCGAAGCTACCATTTCTTGGCCCACTGTCATTACTTCAGTGGAAATTTTAGGCTTCAGGGCTGGTGCCCCAATCGGTAGATATTGAATATCTCTCACCTCGAGAGCTTGAAAACTTGCAGGCTCAACCCCGGCGTCCAGGCTAATCACTGGCATGTCCCCATGTATGTGGGTAGGGTATTTCGGTTCAGCATTCAATGTGATGAGGCTGCCGTTGATAATGTACTTGAGTTACTGATGGAGGGTGGATGGAACAGCCCTGGCCATATGGATCCATGGCCTGCCCAACAACAAGTTGTATCCGGTGGCTATGTTGAGCACCTGGAAAGATACGTAGAAGGTGTATGGACCAATTTCTAGAGGAAGCTCGATTTCCCTCATAGCTTGGTGGAAAGATCCATCGAAAGCCCGGATAACCATGTGACTGGCTTTGATCCGGTTTGGATTGATCTTCATTCTTTCCAACGTGTCATATGGACAAATGTTGAGGGAAGTTCCTCCATCAATAAGCACTCCTCCGATCACGTATTCGGAGGACATAACAGCTATATGTAGGGACTTATGGTGGCCCCATTCCTCAGCAGGGATATCATCATCTGTGAAGGAAATCACATTGTTGTTGAAAATGTGTTCTATCACGTGACAGAATTTCTCTGTGTCTACCGTGTGTGGCAAATGGGCTTCTTCTAGTACCTTCACTAGGATGTTACTGTGATCCTCTGATGATAGGACCAAGTCCAAGACGGATAATTTCTTGGGTACGTCTTTCAAGCTTTGCGCTATCTTGATTTCCTTGTGTCCCATCTTTTTTAGGAACTCTTTTACCTTTTCTTCAGCCACCCTTTCTTTTGCTTTGGTAACTCTTTTAATCACCCGCTAAAGCAGGTATAATGGATTATCCTTTGACAGGATGGAAATGTTATTTGAAGTAGAGATTTAAATGTCCCCGTAATTCTATGGGACCTTCTTCAGACTGAGGATTGGATACTGAGGCCTTAAGGGCAAAATTAGAGGCTGAGGTGCAGCCACCTTCACAAGATTTTGTTTATCTTTTACCCCTTTCCCTGTCAGTACCAGGGGTGTGAGGATTGATTCCTTGTTGCATGATATGACAGCCACTGTGTCCTGATACCATGCATTGGGGATCCAAAGGCTATTTTTATCTATCATGTCGAGGATTTGATCTCCTCTGATTAGATCACCTTCCTCAATCAGGTCTTGAATTAGGTTACGAAGTGCCCAACATTCTTCTGTATCATAGCCGGGAGAGTTGGAATGGTACTGACATATTTGGTCAGGTTTGAATTTTCTGGATTGAGGGTTCAGCGGAGGTAGCAAGTCTGTAACCATTCCCTCGTTGATCATCATTTGCAGGAATTCTTCCATTGACTGGTGCAAATTGGTGAAATTCCTTTGAAATAGGAACTTCCTACTTGCTTGGTGTCGACGTTGGAAAATTTAAGAAATACCGCGGGTCGGTTTATAACCCGATTTTCCTCAAATTGATCTTCCTAAGTTATCTCTACCCTTATTCTTTTTATTGCAAAAAAGGTTTTGAAGGGTTTTTTAGGAAAAAGGCCAACATGTGTATATGTCGACGATTTGATTTAAACAGAGTTGCCAGTTGGTAGTTCTGAAAATGGTTGTACCAACTCAATCGAATTTGATTTTAAAAGAGGCCCAATTGCTGGACACTGTCGAAACTTGATCTTTGAAATTGGAGTTTTGAGTTCGGAGGCTTGGTTAAGTGTGGGGAAGGTGTTAGGCACCCCACGACTCCCATATAAACATGGTACCGCAATCTTTTCAATATTTCCCTTAAAAATGGAATGCGTGAGTGAATGTTGTTTGAATATTGGGCCTTTGGATTGATTGAAAGCTTTGACAGGCTTCGTTCATCCTATATACGAAGGGTTTGATTTGATTTTGAAAATCAGTCTTTGATTTGATTTGCAAAAGCATTTTATTTAATTTTTTGCAAAAGCTTTTGGATTGAATTAATAGTGATGTCTTGAAAGCTGGTTTTATCAAACCCTTACGCTGATATAGGAATTGAAGCATATCACTACTCTCAATTTTATCTTTATAGCCTTAAGGTTGCATGCAAATGGTGATTTATCGGGCTGCGAAGCATCCTCGACCACAGAAATATAAAGTGTCGGTCTCCTCATGGGTATGAAAACCATCGGAGGGACGCTGACACGACAATCCATATTTTCACTATGTTGAGACCTTAAATCTGGATAACCGTTTTAAGGTCTGTGCATGTACATTTTACAGAAAAACTGGCAGGGTACATCTGTAAATCGGAGTTTGTCTATCGTGGGAATCAGATTCTGATCAGTTTGATCATGAATCCCACGATTTCTAGGCTCACAAATAAGTGGCTAGAAAATTTGCACAGTTCAAATTTGTACAGAAGCAGATACATATCCCAAGATAGCCAGAACCAGGGATTCAGTCAGTAAATCCAGGTCCGCACGGCCGAAGCGTCTCGTTCCCACTAGATAGCGATCTAAGGGACCCGAGTTTTCTTTTGAAGATAAAACTATAAAAATAACTAGATTTAAAGAAATCTTAACCATTATAGCTTCCAGGTTCTGTCGGGACCTGTTTGAACCGTTGAAAGCTAGAATTGACGAGATTTGGATAAATCTAGTTCGCCCGCAGAAATGTTAGTGCAAATTCATATACAAATGAATGTTAAATGCAGCAGTTGAATAAATTGAGTAAAGAAATATATATAGTTAAATATATATATATATATATATATATATATATATATATATATATAAGCTGTAAAGGGCGATGGGTTTTCACTCGCAAGCCCGGACTAGAATTGAAATATATATATATATATATATAATTGTAAATATCCATAAAATGATCCAAGCTGTGACAGAAATGAAATATATATATATATACAAGCAGTAAAAAGGGCGATGGGTTTTCACGCTGGTGCCCGTACTACAATTGAAATTGACAGAAAAGTAGTCACCCAATGACTATAGAGAGCACCCAGTATGGGGAAGTGTGCAAAAGCAGTAAAATGGCCATAAAATAGTCCAGGTCGATTGAATATATATATATATATATATATATATATATATATATATATATTAACAGAAA
Source organism: Panax stipuleanatus (assembly GCA_020205555.1). Taxonomy (NCBI): domain Eukaryota; kingdom Viridiplantae; phylum Streptophyta; class Magnoliopsida; order Apiales; family Araliaceae; genus Panax; species Panax stipuleanatus. The sequence goes on from CM035120.1 coordinate 119,301,239, forward strand.
TATAGTCAACCAGGACTGATATGAGTACCAGTGATGGTGAATGTCGCTTATATATGCATAAATACATATAAAAGCGGTAAACTACCTCGGATTTGAAATTTGGGCTTGACAGAATTGAAATTTTAGTACATTTACAGTTAAATATATACAAAAGAGGACCAAACCCAGACTGGGAAGATAACCCAATCCGACGAAGTTTCCAAAATGTGTGTGCTAGTGCATTGAAGCTACTAGAGCTGACGGATCGTCAATCCGAGTTGTAGAAATGTTGAAAACGGAGTTTATGTACAAAAATATATTAATTTTTGACAAAAACAGCCACGGAACTAAGTTCCGGGCATATTTAGATGATGAAACTTTGTGTGCAAGTGTAAAGCAGTGCAAAGTAGTAGTATTGACTTTCTGATCGTAAAAATACTTATAATTGACCACAATACAAGCTTTTTACCAAATCGTAGGCTTTAAACATCCAAATCTACCGTTGGTTTTTTGATATGTGGTATTATATGGGTATATCTACGTGTTGGAGTGAATATATTTGGGTTTGGAAGAGGTGTAAAAGTCACAAAATCAAACTGCCAGAGCTTCGCTACGTTCCGATTTTTTTTAAAATGAACGGGGGGCACGTTTATTTATAAGCCAGAGAGCCTCCACTCTACCCGTGGCAGCAGTAGGTAGAGCTACGGCTCCCCTAGGTGGGCCCACATGCCCGGCTTGGTCATCTCAAAGTACGTGCACTCTGATCAATGCGATGTCCGACCGGAATCTTTCTAACTTTTGATCGGAGCGTCCGTTTGAGGCGTGCGATACCTTTTCAAAAAGCTCTCACCGATAGTGTCGTAATGACATGGAAAAAAAAATTTCTGGGAAAAGGAAGATGGGTTCATAAACAGGTCTTCGATTCTTTACAGTTTATCCATTGAGCTGTCTTGCGTAGTTGCCACTCGGGATCGTCGTTAGGGTTCATTCGGACTTTGCTGGCATTGATTTGGCTTGAGTTTGACCAAGTCGGTTGAAATTTGATGAAATAACCATTGTACCCTTCCCGGGACTGCCTGTAGTGTCGGCATGGTCGCTGGTTGAATTTTGGGAGCTGATTCCAAGACTTGGATATCAGTCGAGTCTTTTGACCTCAGGGTTGTCTCTAAGGATGAAATGGTCATTCCAAGTTTTGCTCTAGAGTTGTTGTGATGCTTTAGGTTGATGTCTGAAGTTGACCTAACATCCCGGATTAAGACTAGGGATGACTTTACGGCCCGATATTGAGGTCGGGGTTGATTGGTACCTCCCGGATTGAGACCGGAGTTGATCTTGATTTCCCGGGTTGAGACCGAGGTTGATTAATACCTCCCGGGTTACTACTGGGGCTTAATTGACTTCCCAGGTTGAGATCGGGGTTGATTTTGACTTCTCGAATTGAGACCGGGGTTGAGCTTGATGATCCGATTGACTGTCGAAACAGGATTGATGGTCCGATTGACTGTCGAAACTTGATTGATGGTCTGATTGACTGTCGGAACATAATTGATGGTCTGATTGACTGTCAGAACTTGATTGATGGTTCGATTGACTGTAAAAACTTGATTAATGATCCGATTGGCTGTCGAAACTTGATTGATGGTCCGATTGATTGTCGAAACTTGATTTATGGTTTTATTGACTGTTAAAACTTGATTGATGGTCCGATTGACTGTCAGAACTTGATTGATGGTTCGATTGACTGTCGAAACTTGATTGATGATCCGATTGACTGTCGAAGCTTGATTGATAGTTCGATTGACTGTCGGAGCTTGATTGATGGTCTGATTGACTGTCAAAACTTGATTGATGGTCTGATTGACTTTCGGAGCTTAATTGATGGTCCAATTGACTGTCGGAAATTGATTGATGGTCCGATTGACTGTCAGAATATGATTGATGGTCCGATTGACTATCGGAGCTTGATTACCGATATTGGGCATCAAATTTAGGATGAAGGACCGACGTTGGTGGCCGGATTTGGATTGATTGGCGATTTTGCCCTCCTACCGGGTTGGTATTGGGGCAAGAAAAAATTTTGAGTGTCTACAGATGCTCCTCTTTATCATGTCCATGTAACGTGGTGGAATGGATAGGATAAAGATTAGTAGACACTGGAAATAAAGAGTGCTAGAGCTATTTTGAAGCTAGACGTCTTGGAGTAGAATGAGGCTACTTTTGGCTATGTGCGTTATCACTTTGTTGGGGATGACGCTATCGAGTATAGCCATTGATGGTATTAGGAAGTTATCGCGATCCAATTTTGTCATTCTCAGTGGTGGATGACATCATTCACGATAATTTGTTGGACTCTGATGAGTTTGTTGAAGATGATTTATCATAAATTTTCCCGTCTTGATCTGCTGGGGATGACGTCCTCTGCGATAGCTTTGTAGATTCTGAGGGGGTGAGCTACCACAGATTTTCTCGTCTGGATCTGCTGGGGATGACGTTCTCTGCGATAGCTTTGTAGGTATTGAGGAAGTGGCTAGGATTGGTACTACCTCAATGATCTTCTTTGAGGATGTGTATAACAAATTCCATCATCTATCCTTTATGAAATTGGATTATTATATGACTCTAAATCGTAGATCGTCTCCCGACATCTCATGGGACTAGTTTGAAGGTTGAAATTAACTTCCGTCGGCACCCAAACTTTGTTGGGGTTGCACCAACGGCTGAGTTGTCACCAGTTATCACCAGTTAGTACCCGATGCTTCACTGGACTAGAACCAATGGCTGAGTTGTCACTGGTCAGAACCCGAACTTCGTTGGGGCTAAGCCAACGGCTATAATTGCTTCGGTCTGAACCCGAACTTTGTTGGGGCTGAGCCAACGGCTGTAACTGCTTCGGTCAGATCCCGAACTTCGCTAGGGCTGAGCCAACGGCTGAAATTGCTTCGGTCAGAACCCAAACTTTGCTGGGGCTGAGCCAACGGCTGAAACTTCTTCGATCGGAACCCAAACTTTGTTGGGCCTGAGCCAACGGCTGAAACTGCTTCGGTCAGAACCCGAACTTTGCTGGGGCTGAGACAACGGCTAAAACTGCTACGGTCAGAACCTGAACTTTGTTGGGGTTGAGCCAATGGCTGAAACTACTTCGGTCAGAACCTGAACTTCACTGGGGCTGAGCCAACGGCTGAAATTGCTTCGGTCAAAACCCAAACTTCGCTGGGGTTGAGCCAATGGCTGAAACTGCTTCGGTCAGAACCCAAACTTTGTTGGGGCTGAGCCAACAACTAAAACTGCTTCGATCAGAACCCGAACTTCACTAGGGCTGAGCCAACGGCTGCTTCAGTTAGAACCCGAACTTCGCTGGGGCTGCGCAGTTCTTTCGCAGTTTGATTTGTTGATCCTCGGACATGGCTCCGGGATGAATGTCAAGGGTCTCTATAGAGTTTCCCTCTTCATCGGGATTACACTGCGTCAACACAGGATTTCAGGACAAACTGCTTAATCGCGTAACGATTTCTCTTCAGATTTGATTCGGCGGCCCTTTTAAACACTGTTTTGACTCGAACTGAATAGGGCCAGGAGCAGGTGGGACCCACCTGGGCTACCACAGGTGGAGGTGCGGCCACCTGGGCTACTTAATGTGATGCAGGATTTTCATTTTGCAAGTTTCTAGGTTGAGCAGCGAAAGGATTTTTGATCTTCTTTTTCAGATCTACGGAGTTCTGGCAGTCGGATTCTAAATCCGTCAGTTCCTACGCATTCAGCGCTGCGCATATAACGTTTTTCATCCCTCTTTCATAGTTTTTGACCGTTAAAAGCATCTGAACCGCCTAGGGTGCTTTCAAATGCAATGTATAAAAACTATATGTCTATATAACCTATGAAAAATTTTCTATCTACATATGTATGTATATCTTTCTGTAATGCATGTTTAGATGTAAGAAAATTCAGGTTCTGAGACAGTCCATTTTTCCACTTTTTGATCAGTTTAGTCATCATTTTTGAGGCCTAGTGAGCCTGAATTTTCAACTAAAAATGCCTATGGTATTTTGGAGACCATGTGAGGTTGGTTTTTGATTTTTTTTAGTAAATATGAATTGTTTCTATTTTTGGGTAGGTGTGCTACTGAATGGCCACCTAGGCATGCCAATCTGCATGTGGACAGTTCATTTTACAAAGAAGACTGGCAAAAATTTTCCAAAATCTTAAGTTTTGAAAAGCATGCATTTTTGACTCTGTGGGGAGTTTTTTACTGACCCAATGCAGCTTTTGAGCTCCTGGGATTTTGAAAACATGCAGTTTTGACTATACAGGGTATTTTTGATGGACCCATGCATGTTTTAGGACTTAGATATGTATGCTGGATTGATTGATTAATAAGCCACAAGTTTTAGGCTTACCACACCCTGTCTGAGGTGATTTCGAGTACTGGTGTATGCAATGGATCGCAATAGACCCGGCAGTTCTACCGGGGTTTCATCAGGCGTTAGACGGAGGAAGGCTTCAGTCGTCCCACAGGCCCGTCCAGCTGGGACGCCTCGCAGATTGGTAGAGAGCAAGATACGTCCAGCACAGGACGAGCAGCCCATTGACATTAATGACGAGGATGCTATTTTTGTTGCTCCTATTCTAGCTCAGGTTCCACGTGCGGAGGTCCCGGGCATTGCTGTGCAGACACAGGAGTTGCTGGGGGTCTTAAGTCGCCACCCTTCGAGATATCTTTAGGCCAACGAGGTGACTTGAAGTCTTTCTTCTCTCAGAACTCTTTTCCCATCTTTTGTCCATTCTCGAAGCACAGGTTTCTGACTTGGGTTGATTTTTAATGCAGGTCCCTAGCTTGACACAGCCACGAGGGAACTGGTTTAGTGTGCACTCCCTCTATCAGACTCTGCACGAAGATTACAGGGAGATCGTGGATGGCTGGGGATTTTAGGCCTTCTTCTCAATCCTGCCCCGCCTTTGCCCTTGGGGGAATATGAGGGCTTTGTCTAAGCGCTGGTTCCACCAGACTCAGTCCCTTCATCTGCTTGATTACGAGGTGATGATGACTCCTATGGACTGGAGATTTATCACCCGCATTGAGTTTGAGGGCGAGAGTGTGCCTGTCGTGTTTGATATTTTGCCCACCGCAGTTCGATCCCTGTTGGGAGTCCCTCAGTCTGTATTCAAGGGGTCGGGCAGTCCGATCTGGTCCCTTGAGTGTAGATGCCCAGGACGGGACTTTGCAGTTGCCTCCGCCTGATGATCGGAGGGCTAGAGATCGTATTCTAAGGCAATTATTATTGTCGATCATCAGGGGTTGCTTTGTGGTGGACAACTCATTGACGGTGTCCTTTGCTTTGATCAGCGCCACTCAATATGTAGAGCGCCTCAGTGACTTTGATTGGGGCTCCTATACCTTTGCCTATTTTCTTTGGGACATGCGCCTGCTTTCGGAGGGTGTGACAGAGGCTTGGTTAGGATTCCATCAGTTTTTACTGGTGAGTACATCTTTCTGTACCTTTTTGATTTCTACACTTATTTTTGGCAATCTTGGTCACTGAGGACTTTTGATATTTGTGTGGATATTTTTGGGCATTTGAGAGGCTTCTTTGCCTAAGGCCCATTTCAACATTAGGTCTAGAGACCTATCCACGTGGACAGAGATGGCACCACTCCATTTTAACGGAGGTCCTTGTTGCTGAGGGATTCACTCATGCTCGTCTGCAGTTGGAGCTTTTAATGGCGGGCTCGATTACCTGGACGCCGTATACATCCAAGCACTTGACCGTTAGATTTGATAGAGGTTTCCCCACTAGTCGGGAGTTTGACTTATCGACCCGCAGAGTCCCTATGTTGACGGAGGGAGGCTGGGAGCTCTATCTTAGAAAGTGTGCCATTTAAAGCATTACAGGGTAGATCTGCATTCCCATTACTCCTCCTGCTTGGAATCATTGGCCATTGTCCATGCCTTTGACAGACATTCCTTTGGAGGGTATAGATGGCTTTGATCTATCAAAGGGCCCACACAGCCAGGCAGCCTTCTATAGGTGGTGGAGTCCTCGCACTATTGGGGCTCATACTCGTGCCACCCATTTTATGGCAGACATGGTGTCGGGATCTGTTATGATGACGGACTGGATAGCTTGTATTAGAGAGCCTACTCATGTAGACCACATAGCACATCTGACCAGGGAGTTGGACCAGGCTCGTTTCTTTATCAGGCACCTTGGCCGAGATCCATCAGAGGTATCTTCATTTGACCCATTCGGCTCTGAAGCAGGCCCCTCTTTAGGTCCATTTAGTAGAAGTTATACAGGGGCAGATTCTCCCTTATACCGCCCAGATATGCATGATCCCAGTAGCTTTATGCAGACAGAGGATCTGGAGCAGGTTGATCAGTTTGATACCAAGGTCTTTGACTTCCTGTGATAGTTATGGCAGCTATATTTTTGGTCAGCCACTGTTTTGGTTATTCGGCGTATGTGCCATCATTTTGATAGACCACTGTATTAGCTGGGTGGTGGTGCCCCATTTCCTTGTATTCTTCCTTTCACTTTGTACCAAGATATAGGGATGATGTATGCAGTAGATAGCTTATTGTAGATATTTCTGTCATCTTTTTCTGCTGCATCATATTTATATCATTGTCATCATGCATATATCATGTGTATGCATTCAGACAGCTGCGATTTGCCTTGACCTTTGGACGGTCTTGTGATACGGTGCTATAGATGACGACATCTACAGTTAGCCCTATGGAGCATTTGCCACGGTCAGAGGTGGCTGCATCATTGTGGTCATGGTATGATAGTCTGCCCTTTCCAGCTAGGGGGACAGTTGACCAGATGCTGGGACATTCGATGGCCCTTGTAGATTTCAGGGTTCTAGACGACTTTATTGATGGCGTCGTACCCTTATGGGTACCGGAGAGACAGGAATTCCTCATTGTGCGGTGTGAGCTTCCGCCTACTCTCGAGGAGTACCAAAGATGTACTGGCTTGGATTTAGATTCGTCGTGTGCTCAAATGGCTATCAGTGATATGCGGAGACCGTTTACTCAGAAGTCCGGTCTTCGGTAGAGCATAGTCATGGATGAGATCATTTCAGGGCTTGTGATCTCCCTTGACTTCTTGATAAAGTGCTATAGTGAGCTTGATAGCTACGACCGTCACGTCGGAGATTTTGTCATTTTTACAAAGGATTGGCTGATTGCCAAGATAGACATGTTATTGATGTGCATTGTGGTGTATGTTTACATGCCATTGCATTTAGATCACCTTGATGTGGGATTGGTTGTCATAGTCAGAGCTCTTAGGCAGGGTAGTACCATTATCCCTATGATCTTGGCGGAGACACTGAGGTCGCTCACCTATTGCAGTACCCATCCAACGGGGTTTTTTTGGGGTAGCTCGATCGTGCTGTATATGTGGTTGATGTCACACATACGGTCGATTGGATCCTTTAGACCTCATGCCTATTATTTTAGCCACGAGATATCCTCAATTTACTCCTTCTGTCCGCCTGATTGGGTCGACTCAGAGTCCTGGTTAGCATTTTTGTCAGATATTGAGCATCCGTTCGCAGTTTTGTTATGCTTAGGGATGGCGACCCCGTTCAGCTTCATTACTCATGCATCTAGCATAGATTATTTGCCTTTGGCAGGATTGAGGGGTATGACTACTTATCATCCCTTCGCAGTTATGGAGCAGTTTGATCAGTGGTAGAGTATGCACCATTTTGAGGATTCTGCTGATCAGAGGATGTCGACTTCATCTATGTCACCGGCCGACCTAGTTAGAGTTTATGAGTGTTGGACTCACAGGGAGAGGGCTGAGTTCTCCAGTAGACATCCGGGTCATTCTCCGGAGTATTCTGCATGGTTAGAGGCAAAGACCACAGTCGCAGTAGCAGAGCTTCATTTACCTCCACTTACGGATTCTGACGAGGAGGAGCCCGTGGAGGATCCCGATTCTCCTACAGAGGATGAGCTATTCGCAGATTTGACGGTAGCTTTGATAGTGATCCCCCGATTATTCCCATAGGGACAGATCCAGCTTTGTCAGATTCTCTATTCAGGATGACCTTTGAGAGAGATTCAGCTAGAGCATAGATGTTGGCTGCCCTGTCTGGCAGGGATTAAGCTTTTGCTGAGAGGGATGGTCTTAGGACCGCCTTGGATACTAGATTGGTTGAGTGGGAGGAGATTCGCTCTGCTTTAGATAGGGCTATTGTGGAGCGAGACGAGGTTCAATCTGCCAGAGATGCAGCATTTGTTGAAATTGAGAAGACTTTGATTTCTCGGGATGCAGCTTTTGTAGAGAGGGATCAAGCTATCGATTCCTGTGATTTCCACATTGCTGATAGTACTGCTCTCCGATCTTACACCCATGGTTTGGTTATCGAGATGAGTGCTTACATTGATGACCACAGTGCCACCTTGCAGATGACTGTGGATGTTCTTAGCCCTATGGAGGCTGAGTGGACTACTCTTACAGATGCTCCTCCATCCTCAAAGATAGATGCCATGCTGGCATTGCTGACCCGCTTGTCCTTGGGTCCATAGACTAGCTTTATTTTTCCTGCACAGGCTAGATCAGCCATTTTTGTCATGTACAGGGCACTATTTATATAAAGCAGTTTATATATCAGAGAAATATATTTTTGAGATATTTCCCTGCTTAGATATGTATTGTCATCGCTGAGTGATTACCACTTCCATCATGACTCGCAGTTGATGATGCATTTTGAGCTTCTCCTTGATGGACTGATAGTTGAGGTGTCAAGGGAGTTCCTTAAATGGGTCTGGTAACCAGACAGCTTGATAGCATTTAGCTTTTATTTATCTTTGGTGTCTTGGAACTGGTCTTCCATTTTTTTTTGTTTTTTTTAGGGTCAAACCGCGCCGTAGAAGGTTGCCTACGTACTCCCGGGTTGAGGGAGATCAGGTCATTCGTAGTTCTGGTTGTTTAATTGAAGAGGCTTGAAAAGAGTTTATCTGGGGTTTGAATTTGGTTCGATGAGCTTTGGAATTTGATGCTGGAATTTGCAGGTTCTTTGGATTTTTCTTGATTTAACCACACCATAGATGGTTTGCCTACGTACTCCTGGGCTGAGGGAGATCAGGTCATTCGTAGTTCAGGCTTCTCTAGTGAAAACCGAACTTGATTCTATTTGTAGGAGCCGGATGCGGGTATGCATATGCTTCAGACGTAGTACTTTTTCACAGTATCTAAATTGATGAGTTGGGGAAATTCATTCCCGTCCATTTCTTGTAGCTTGATGGCTCCCCTGTCAGCACTTCCTTGACAATGAAAGGGCCTTCCCAGTTTGGGGCAAATTTTCCTTTGGCTTCATCCTGATTGACTCAGATTTTCTTTAGCACCAAATTATTTTCTTTGAATTGCCGGATTCGGACTTTCTTGTTGTAGGACCTGGCAATCCTTTGCTGGTATAACCGTCCGTGGAAAATGATTGTGGCCTTTTTTGTCTATCAGGGACAGTTGATGATATCAGTCTTGCAACCATTGATCTTCTTCCATCAGAGCATCTATTAACACTCGTAAAGACTCCATCTCTACTTCTATGGGGAGGACTGCTTCCATGCCATAGACCAGTGAATAGGGGGTAGCCTCAGTAGAGGTGCGCATTGACGTCCTGTAGGCTAACAGGGTGAGACGTATCAGGTCAAGCCAGTCCTTGTGAATGGCGAACATTTTCTGCATGATCTTCTTGATGTTTTTGTTGGCCGCTTCGACAGCACCGTTCATTTTGGGCCGATAAATGACGGAGTTGAGATGCTTGATGTGGAACTTACCGCACAGTTCTACCATCATTTGATTGTTCAGGTTTTTGGCGTTGTCTGATACGATCTCCTCCGGTTGTCCATATCGACAGACGACATTGTTTCTGATAAAACTGATGATGACCTCTTTTGTGACTTTAGGAAAAGAGGCTGCTTCAACCCATTTGGTGAAGTAGTCGATCATGGTGAAGATGAACCGATGACCGTTGCTGGCTTTGGGTTCGACTGGACCTATCACATCCATTCCCCACATAAAAAAAGGCCATGGTGCACTCATATTGTGCAACTCATTTGGAGGAGCGTGGATGGCATTTCCATGTATTTGGCATTGAAAGCATCTCTTGACGTGATCATCGCAATCTACTTGGAGCGAGATCCAGTAATGCCCTGTTCTGATTATCTTCTTAGCCAGCAGATGGCCGCTCACGTGTGGACCACAGACTCCGCCATGGACTTCATCCATTAGTCTTTGAGCTTGCTCCTTGTCGAAGCATCTTAACAGGCCATGTGACGCCCCCAAATTCCAGGACCGCCACTTGGTCTCTCGAATTCGGTTCATCACGTGCTCATGGTAATACATCGCAATAATGATAACTAAATATCACACAACCACAGCGGAAAATCTATTCTAGAATAATTTACAATGATTTATTATAATTATTTCCCCAAGTCTCGCAACCTACAGTACTTAATAGATTACATAGCAATATCAATTAACGACTTGTTATATAATCTAACTTAAGCTGAAACATAAACAAATCCAGTCTTACTACATCATCTTCACACAATATTAATATATTTGAAACATAACAGACATAAGCTAGTTGGTTGCCTTGCCCTTGCCCTTATCAATGCCCGAAGGTTCGCCATGCTCTGCCTTAACTGAAATGTTTTAGGGAAAGCAAGGATGAGCACAAATTGCCCAGCAAGTAATATACAATAAGGGTGAATAATAAGATTCTCAATTCTCGAAAGGGTATAGCAAGATTTGATAGTTCAAGAATAACAAGAATATCAACAGTTCTCAATAACAGTCGCTAAGGACAGGATAATATCAATATGATTCAATAATAAGTCAATTCAAGATTTTAAATAATTGAATACTGAGTAGTCACTACGGACTATGAACTTCTACTAGAATTGACAGTAATAAACTGAAAATCCAACAAAAACAGGTACAACAGGTTATCAGCCTAAAGTACCCTTGTTATGCATAACAATCAATCATACTCAAGTGTACATGTCGGTTCTCCGACAATTATATATTCCCTTCAAAGAAGGTTGTTCTTCTCAGTCAAATACAAGATCCCGCACCAATCAATTAGTTTGGGTTGCTTTTTAATAACATAAGTCCAGCCGAATCAAATGGCATAGACACTTTCACAATATTCAAGAACAATACTAAGTTCAACATGAATAATAGCTTTAATGAAATAAGAGTTCAAGTATGCTAATTCAATTCAACCGATTAAATAGGAAACTAGTTCGCAATACACAAGATAGGATACTTGCATAGTAAAAGAGTATAAGTTAGGAAACTTTCACAATCATATCTTTCCTTGCATAAAGTAAATGCGTCGGTTAGGATACTTGCACTTTAAAAGAGTGTAAGTAAGAGAAATTGCCTTTAGCGTAGTTTATCCACGAAAAGCAATCAACACTTTCGAATTCCTATCGTAATACAGTTACGTATATATATGATATTCATTAGTCATATAATTTAACTTCACATTTTCTCTTTAAATATACTATCAACACATAAGGTAAGTTTTACCTAGCTACACAGTTATATAGAATATAATTTCTATCCTTAACGTTCCTTCTTTAGAGTTTAAACGCATTCTCATATTATATAAGATCTCAACAATTATCAAACATGCTTGCATATTATTAATATCACATAAGACCACAATCAATACTAAATATATTTCATTTTAGCAAGTTACGGCATCTCCTTAAGTTAACCGTCAAAATCGGGTTCAAGTAACATCATATAATATCACGTAGCATGTATTCATATTTAAAGGATACTTTACATGCTTGTATAACTTTTCCAAATCCAATCGTACATGGTATAGGTTCTTAAGTTAATACTTAAAGCCATTCAAGGACACGAACTCATATGGTCTAACATGGTCGTTTTTAAACACATAAGATATTCATATAACTTGTATTAGTCATGCTCATGAGTACTCGTATTGCATATATGTAGCTAGCATTGTTATTATCTTGAAAACATGCTTTGTTTATGCTAAACTTTAATCACGGCAACCAATCATGGTATATATATATATGCATGACACATGAATGAGTCTAAGAGTACTATCACATGTGTCCATAAATATCAAAATTTAAATCTCCACGTATCGTGTTAATGCTCATGTGCAAGGCTTGTATTTCTATTAGTGAATCTTACTAATAGAGCCTAACATGTTCATGCTTCCTTACGAACTATATAAACACAAGTTAAGGCTTCATTCATATATTTCAAAGTTATCTAAACATGTTCATAACATCAAAATGACTATATAGCATTTACATGATCATATCCACCTTCAAACTTATATTTTTGTTATGAATGAGCACTAGTTAGGTTCACATGTTCATATTTTATTACGGAACCAATATAGATAAGCTAACATGCACTTCATGTGTCTCTAGGTGGTACTAACGTGCTTGCAAGGTCAGTATGTAAACATGCTTTATAATGTTAACGTTCGTTTATGAAACTTTAAGTTTGTTTTCAAACTATATGTCGTTTGGTTAACCATGCATGCTAATATACTAAAACATGCTTACATTGCCTCATTAGGTTTATATATATGTATTAATCATGCTTCCATGCTTGTTTAAACAAAAATCAACCAATTAGTACATAACAGTTTTGTTGCAGAATGCAGAAAACTGAACACAGAGGCCGGCGCTGCGGCGCGGCAACAGCAGCATACTCTGGCGCTGCGGCGCGGGTGGCGCTGCAGCGCGGGCTGCGGCGTGGGTGGGGCTGCAGCACGGGCTTCGGCGCTGTGGCGCGGGCTGCGGCGCGGGCTGCGGCGCTGGCTGCGGCGCTGGCTGCGGCGGTGCGGCGTGGGGGCAGTTCCTGCAGTTCAGACTGCAGCGAAACCGACCCAAAACCTCCCATTTTATCGATCTCGACATACCCGTATGCTATTAGACTAACCTTTTTAACTTACTAACACATATATATGCTTATATAACAGTCAATCGCCCAAACGATTCCCAATTTCATGAACTCTAACTAATTTCACGAATTCGATGCTTTACAGAAATTACAGAGCAACAATGGAAATGAAAGTCAAGAAAGCTATATAGTGGTTCCATTACGTATGTATGTTCATATAACAACAATATAAGGGTTCTACAAACCAATCATGAACCAATTTGGCATAATCAAAAATTTGAAGGAAACTTCGGAAACAGAAAACGAAAATGAAGAACAAATGAAATTGTATTATACCTTCTGTTAGATTCTGAACTTGCTGCTACTCAAGAACACTGATATATATATAACTCTTAACTTACTTAGCCAAAATTTTCAGCAAATGAATTAGGAAGAGGATGGGTTATATTTATAGAAGAATTTCATAACCAGGCAATGCAATTACATCCAAAATTAAACTAACAGATTATAGGAATGTTTGCTAGATAAGAGGGAGTTGGTAATTAGTTGGTGATCTCCACTATTCCACCCACTCCCTTCATGATCATGATGGCTAGAATGCTGAGTTTGAGAGAAGAGAGTAGGCTAGCTTCATGATGCATTTCACGTGTACAAGGTTTGTGTTTAATTAATATGGGACAAGGCATAAAAATCTCAGCATTTCCAATTTGTAAACAAACTAGTGTTAATACTTAGGTTATATACACACACATATTTAGACACTTAGGTCTTTAATTGAAATGTCACAATAATTCATATACTGTAGTAAGTGTAAATTGACACGTATAATCCATGTACATTTTGTTAATACCGGATATAATCTAATCAGATGTTAACACATTACACTGTCTCCTTTATTAAAACTAATTGTTTACAATATGTTCATGATATATTATACAATGTATACCCACATATTTATTGTCACACAAGTTATTAATCAAGTAGCTCACATGGTTTAATAAGCCTTACCATATAATAGTGTCATATTACACTTCACATAATACATAGTTAGCTAATATATGCTACACATTTAATTCGCATGCTTGCACATATAATTTCTCATCTTATAAATTGAATATTAATTAATAATATACACATATCCTACATCAATCAATATAATTGTTAACCTCCATAACAATTTAATTAACCCTTATATGATTAATCATCACTTTGATATAAATCTTATTATATTTATAAACACGTTGCTCATTATTATTATGTTTCTTGCAATAATAATAATCACATATTATTAATCAATCCTCATTAGTATTTTATAACAGTTAATTAATATTCTCCGATTAACAATTAATATAGATTAATTATTCGCTTAAATTAATATAATCATTCTTATATTACGTCACTGTGCCACACAAGGCAATCAACGAGTTTATCACAAACTCCACCAATTTCTCAATTATTATAATTATTCAATTATATATAATTGAATTAATTCATCTCATAACACAAAATCATTTATATTCAAATAAATTCTCATTTTCATTAATATATTTATTTAATAATATATGGAAATTCTCGGGTATTACATCCTCCCCCCCTTATAAAAATTCCATCCCGGAATTGCTACAAGGTTTCACAAATAGATGGGGATAGTCCCTCATCATCCTATCTTCTAACTCCCACGTTGCCTCCTCGACATCGTGGTTACGCCAAAGTACTTTTACAGATGAAATAACTTTATTTCTCAAAGTTTGTTCTTTCCTATCTAATATCTGGACAGGAATTTCTTCATACGCCAAGTTCTTCTCCACTTGAATGGGCTCGTAAGAAATCACGTGCTTGTAGTCGGCCTTATACGGTCGCAACACGGAAATGTGGAACACGTTGTGGATATGCTCCAACTCGGGTGGTAACGCAACTTTGTATGCCACTTCGCCCAATCGCTTCAGTATCTCGAACGGTCCTATGAATCTTGGACTCAATTTTTCTTTCTTGCCGAAACGGATTTTTCCCTTCCATGGAGATACCTTCAAGAATACGAAACTGCCGACTTTGAAGTCTCGGTCCTGCCGATGCAAATCTGCGTATTTCTTCTGGCGATCTTGAGCTGCTACAAGTCTGGCTCTTATCATTGTCACCACGTCTGCGGTTTGTTGAACTAACTCTGGTCCGAGTATTCGTCGTTCTCCGACTTCGTCCCAACTCTGCACTTTCTCCCGTAAAGAGCTTCGTACGGTGGCATGCCGATACTTGCATGGTAGCTATTATTATATGCGAATTCTACTAAGGGTAGGTGGTCGTCCCAATTTCCCTTAAAATCCATCACGCAAGTCCTAAGCATGTCTTCTAGCGTTTGTATTGTTCGCTCACTTTGTCCGTCTGTTTGAGGATGATAAGCTGTACTCAACCTCAACTGCGTTCCCATTCTTTTTTGCAAACTCTTCCAAAAATTGGACGTGAAGCGCGGATCTCGATCAGAGACAATTGACACCGGCACTCCATGTCGTGAAACAATTTCTTTTACATATAGGCTTGCTAATTGGTTCAAACTGTAGCGGATCTTGATTGGTAGAAAGTGTGCGGTCTTCGTTAGTCAATCCACGATAACCCAAATAGCATCATAACCTTTCTGTGTAACTGGAAGT
Organism: Panax stipuleanatus; assembly: GCA_020205555.1. Classification (NCBI taxonomy): domain Eukaryota; kingdom Viridiplantae; phylum Streptophyta; class Magnoliopsida; order Apiales; family Araliaceae; genus Panax; species Panax stipuleanatus. The sequence goes on from CM035120.1 coordinate 119,316,777, forward strand.
CCTACCACGAAGTCCATGGTAATATGCTCTCATTTCCACTCTGGTATTTCTAACGGTTGTAGTAAACCATTCGGCCGCTGATGCTCTGCTTTAACGCATTGGCAAGTCAAGCATCTACTGACGCACTCCGCGACTTCCCGTTTCAAATTGGGCCACCAAAAATGTTGTCTTAGATCTTGGTACATCTTTGTGCCTCCCGGATGAACGGAATATGTCGTATTGTGTGCCTCGTGCAAAATCTCTTCCCTCAACTCGGTTACCGCTGGTACCCATACTCTCCCTTCAAATCTCAAAATACCGTCTTTATCCATTCAAAATTTTTCTTCCTCATTTTCTGTGATCCTCTTTCGGATTTTCTCACACTCTTCATCCTTTTCCTGAGCTTCCTTTACTCTATCCAACAACGTCGGACAAGCTTCCATTACAATTAACTTCTCACCAGACTTTTCTGGTCCTTTCACTTCTATCTCCAATTTCTCCATCTCTCTTATCAACTCTTCCTGAGTCGTCAAATTAAACAACTTCTCCCTTCCTTTCCTGCTCAGAGCGTCGGCAACCACATTTGCCTTTCCCGGGTGATAAAGAATATCGCAGTCATAGTCTTTGATTAATTCTAACCACCTTGTCTGCCGCATGTTTAACTCCTTCTGTGTGAAGATATATTTCAGACTTTTGTGGTCCGTGTATATCTCACATTTTTCTCCGTATAGATAATGTCTCCATATCTTTAACGTAAAAACTACTGCTGCTAACTCTAAGTCGTGAGTGGGGTATCATTTTTCGTAATCCTTCAATTGTCGTGACGCATATGCAATAACCTTGCCATGTTGCATGAGCACACAGCCAAGCCCCTTGTGCGATGCATCACTATATACCACAAAATTTCCCGCATCATCTGTTAATGATAACACAGGTGCTTCGCTCAATCTCCTTTTCAGTTCTTGAAAACTTTCTTCGCATTTGTCGGTCCATACAAATTTCACCGTCTTTCTAGTCAAATTGGTCAACGGGGTTGCTATCTTAGAAAAATCTTGGATGAATCTTCGATAGTACCCAGCTAACCCTAGAAAGCTTCTCACCTCCGTCGGTATTCTCGGTTGTTCCCAATTACTTACTGCTTCGACCTTTGCAGGGTCTACTGAGATTCCATTCTTATCCACCACGTGGCCTAAGAATTGAACCTTCTCTATCCAAAATTCGCACTTAAAAAATTTTGCATACATCTTCTCCTTCCGTAGTGCCTCCAAAACAATCTTCAGATGTTCGGCGTGTTCTTCCTCTGTCTTTGAGTAGATCAAAATGTCGTCGATAAAAACCACTACAAATTTATCCAAGTATGGCTTGAAAACTCGGTTCATCAAGTCCATAAATGTTGCCGGAGCATTAGTCAATTCGAATGACATTACCAAAAACTCGTAGTGTCCATAACGGGTTCGAAACGCAGTCTTTGGTATGTCCTCGTCCCTCACTTTCAGTTGATGATATCCTGTTCGTAGGTCGATCTTTGAGAAACACTTTGCTCCCTTCAGTTGATCAAATAAGTCGTCTATCCTCGGTACCGGATACCGGTTCTTGATCGTTACTCTGTTCAATTCTCGATAATCGATACAGAGCCTCATCGATCCGTCCTTCTTCTTAACGAATAGTACTGGTGCTCCCCAAGGAGAAACACTCGATCGAATGTAACCCTTATCCAACAATTCTTGTAATTGTATCATCAATTCCTTCATTTCTACTGGCGCCATAAGATATGCAGCTTTCGAAATCGGTGCCGTTCCCGGTGCTAAGTCTATTACGAATTCGATTTCTCTGTCTGGCGGAAGACCAGGCAGATCGTCCGAAAACACATCTTGGAATTCATTAACTACGTATATATCCTTAATTTCTACTCCCTTTTTTCGAGTATCAACGATGTAAGCTAAATATCCTACACATCCTTTCCTTAACAATTTCTTGGCCTGCATCATCGTAACGCAACACGATTGCTTAAGCGATGAGCTACCATAAAACACTACCTTAGACTTACTCGGAGTCTGAAGGTTCACACATTTGTTCTGACAGTCAATTATCGCAGCATGGTTATACAACCAATCCATTCCCAGTATTACGTCAAATTCTCCCAGTCTAATAGGAATCAAGTCTACGCTCAGTTCATTTTTACTAATACTTGCGCGATAATTTTGATAAACGTATTCTACAGGGATCACTTCCTTATTAGCAACTTCTATGATCAAAGGATTTTCTAAAAGTTCTCGGGGTGTACTAAGTCTACTAGCAAATTCTTCAGATACAAAAGAACAGGTGGCACCCGAATCAAATAATACATAGGCATTTATATCATTGATTGGGATTATACCTGACACCACATCCTTCGCAGCCACTGCGTCTTGGACGGTCATGTTAAAGGTTCTGGCGGTTGGGCGGTTGGATTGTGCCGGTCCACCGATCATCAGCTTGTTGCCTCCTTGCTGATTACTACCCCCGCCACTTCCCTTCTTTGGGCAGTCCTTAATTCGGTGCTCCGTCGAGCCACACTCAAAGCATCCTTGGATCTTCTTTGGTTTCGGAAAGTTGGGCGAGATGTGCCCTTCCTGTCCGTAGTTGTAGCAAGTGCCACGTCCCTTCCAGCACTCGCCCTGGTGATTCTTCCCACACTTCGGGCATCCTTCAGCCCTCTTCTTGAAACCTCCACGAAAATTCCCTGATTGATTATTGTTGTTTTTGTTGTTGTTGTTATTCTCCCATTTTATCTTTCCCAAGTTGCTTCCTCCGCTACTGCTTCCTCCCGTACGATTCTCTCCTCCAGTATTCTTTCCTTTCTTTTCCTTGTTATACATACTTAAGGCCTCACTGCCACCTTCCGCAATGATTGCCTTCTCCAGTAATGTTGCAAAGGAATCGATTTGAAGAACTGACACCTTATTGAATAGCCACGGCTTCAGCCCTTGTTCGAAGCGTCTAGCCTTTCTCTCTTCATCACCAACTTGGTGCTCCGCAAATCGCGCGAGTTCGTTAAACCTAGCCGCGTATTGCGCCATTATCATCTCACCTTGTTTTAGTTCTAAGAACTTCACCTTCATCCGATTCTTCATACTCTTTGGGAAGTAATTCTCGAAGAACAGCGTCTTAAACTTATCCCAAGCTATTATCCCCTCTCCAGCTCTTTGTTGATTAGCCTCCCACCAGTAGTTCGCTTCTCCCCTCATCATGTACGTGGAAAACACCGTCTTCTGATCTTCACCTACGCTAGCTATAGTGAAAGCTTTTTCGATCTCTTTGATCCATGTTTGTGCGACGATTGGGTCGGTAGTTCCCTCGAACTCCGGGGGTCCTACACTCTTAAAGTCTTTAAAGGTTGTTACTGGCACAGTTTGAGGGTTCGGGCGAACGGGTTCATTGTTCCTTCCCCTTAAGGCTTCTCCTAACAAGTCTACCAGTTTCTGGATCGGGTCTACTTGTTCTCTCTCATTGTTAACGGATTCTTCGAGTGCAGTCAATCTACGTCTGGGCGGCATTATCTGCATCACAATTTTTCATTTTATTATTATTCAAGTATATCACTTAAGTATTTCTTTTAATACTAAAAGAATAAATTTATAACACGTTTCTAAAATCAACTCCATTTATATTCATATGCCATTTCATTTCATTACATGATTTTCCTAACATATTGCTGTAAATGTTATCACATATATCCCCTAATATCACAAAAGACGGGGAATATACCAACCTACTACCATACTACCCCTCTAACAAAAGCTAACTCGGGGTTTACATCATCATCCCACATCTTGCACAAAAGATCGGGATTACAACATAGTATATACAATACATAAAGACACAACTAGTATTACCACTAGACTGACTAAGGAAATCTCATCCCATCATCCCGCGCTCCACTGCGCTCTTGTACTCCAACTGTGCTATATACGCAACCAGCTCTCGGCTCAAGGTATGTAGAGTCTGTCCCTGTTCTGCCGGGTAGTGGTGCACACCATCAATCACCCTTTCAAAAGCTGAACGGAACACATACCCCATCTTGTTCATCTTTCTCTTCTTGCACCTGACCTCGTCCTCAAGGTCGTCAGCTCTCTCATTGGACGCTTCCCACTTCTCCTCGAAGTGAAACCTATCCATCACCTCCAACTCTAGCTGAGTACGGAGTGCCTCTTTCTCAGTTTTCTCACTCAGCTCCCTCTGCTCAACCTCTTCTAGCTTCTCTGCCAAATCTACATTCCTAGCCACTGACCTGTGAAATAGAGTCCCCATCTGGATCCCTGCCTCCCTACGGTAGGCAATCTCCACCTCTAACTCTTGCATAGCCAGCTTCCTCTGGTGGTCCTCGTCCCTCAGCTTCTGGAACTCAGACTCTCTCTCGTGGGCCTCTGCCTCCAGCTCCTGGACTCTGCAGTCTAACTCTAGAATACGCTCCTCGTACTCGCCTAACATCTGTTCCTCTATAGTAGCCTCATCAGAGTCCTCTACTGGCTCATCCTCCATCGGCTCCTCCTCTGGATCAGACTCTATCTCAATCTCGTCCTCGTCGTCGGACTCGAACGGTGCAACAGCCTGCACTGGTGTAGCCTCTAGAGGTGCCTCGTACACTACATGTATATCCCTGGGCTCCTCCTTGGCCACTCTACTAGGTACCCCTGTGTCTGTCATCCTACACTCACAAACACAAGACAAGAAATAGCATCTCCATTAGAATGTTAAACAAAATATAAGTTCATTGTATAAAATGAAGTTACATTTCATAACAGAATAAGCCTCTCAAGGAAAACTCTACATGAGTTTTATCTCCTTCCTAACTTCTAAGTTCGTCGAAGTTATAGTCTAAGGACACTCGTTCCTAAGGTTTATAACTACAGCTCTGATACCAACCTGTGACGCCCCCAAATTCCAGGACCGCCACTTGGTCTCTCGAATTCGGTTCATCACGTGCTCATGGTAATACATCGCAATAATGATAACTAAATATCACACAACCACAGCGGAAAATCTATTCTAGAATAATTTACAATGATTTATTACAATTATTTCCCCAAGTCTTGCAACCTACAGTACTTAATAGATTACATAGCAATATCAATTAACGACTTGTTATATAATCTAACTTAAGCTTAAACATAAACAAATCCAGTCTTACTACATCATCTTCACACAATATTAATATATTTGAAACATAACAGACATAAGCTAGTTGGTAGCCTTGCCCTTGCCCTTATCAATGCCCGAAGGTTCGCCATGCTCTGCCTTAACTGAAATGTTTTAGGGAAAGCAAGGATGAGCACAAATTGCCCAGCAAGTAATATACAATAAGGGTGAATAATAAGATTCTCAATTCTCGAAAGGGTATAGCAAGATTTGATAGTTCAAGAATAACAAGAATATCAACAGTTCTCAATAACAGTCGCTAAGGACAGGATAATATCAATATGATTCAATAATAAGTCAATTCAAGATTTCAAATAATTGAATACTGAGTAGTCACTACGGACTATGAACTTCTACTAGAATTGACAGTAATAAACTGAAAATCCAACAAAAACAGGTACAACAGGTGATCAGCCTAAAGTACCCTTGTTATGCATAACAATCAATCATACTCAAGTGTACATGTCGGTTCTCCGACAATTATATATTCCCTTCAAAGAAGGTTGTACTTCTCAGTCAAATACAAGATCCCGCACCAATCAATTAGTTTGGGTTGCTTTTCAATAACATAAGTCCAGCCGAATCAAATGGCATAGACACTTTCACAATATTCAAGAACAATACTAAGTTCAACATGAATAATAGCTTTAATGAAATAAGAGTTCAAGTATGCTAATTCAATTCAACCGATTAAATAGGAAACTAGTTCGCAATACACAAGATAGGATACTTGCATAGTAAAAGAGTATAAGTTAGGAAACTTTCACAATCATAGCTTTCCTTGCATAAAGTAAATGCGTCGGTTAGGATACTTGCACTTTAAAAGAGTGTAAGTAAGAGAACTTGCCTTTAGCGTAGTTTATCCACGAAAAGCAATCAACACTTTCGAATTCCTATCGTAATACAGTTACGTATATATATGATATTCATTAGTCATATAATTTAACTTCACATTTTCTCTTTGAATATACGATCAACACATAAGGTAAGTTTTACCTAGCTACACAGTTATATAGAATATAATTTCTATCCTTAACGTTCCTTCTTTAGAGTTTAAACGCATTCTCATATTATATAAGATCTCAACAATTAGCAAACATGCTTGCATATTATTAATATCACATAAGACCACAATCAATACTAAATATATTTCATTTTAGCAAGTTACGGCATCTCCTTAAGTTAACCGTCAAAATCGGGTTCAAGTAACATCATATAATATCACGTAGCATGTATTCATATTTAAAGGATACTTTACATGCTTGTATAACTTTTCCAAATCCAATCGTACATGGTATAGGTTCTTAATTTAATACTTAAAGCCATTCAAGGACACGAACTCATATGGTCTAACATGGTCGTTTTTAAACACATAAGATATTCATATAACTTGTATTAGTCATGCTCATGAGTACTCGTATTGCATATATGTAGCTAGCATTGTTATTATCTTGAAAACATGCTTTGTTTATGCTAAACTTTAATCACGGCAACCAATCATGGTATATATATATGCATGACACATGAATGAGTCTAAGAGTACTATCACATGTGTCCATAAATATCAGAATTTAAATCTCCACGTATCGTGTTAATGCTCATGTGCAAGGCTTGTATTTCTATTAGTGAATCTTACTAATAGAGCCTAACATGTTCATGCTTCCTTACGAACTATATAAACACAAGTTAAGGCTTCATTCATATATTTCAAAGTTATCTAAACATGCTCATAACATCAAAATGACTATATAGCATTTACATGATCATGTCCACCTTCAAACTTATATTTTTGTTAGGAATGAGCACTAGTTAGGTTCACATGTTCATATTTTATTACGGAACCAATATAGATAAGCTAACATGCACTTCATGTGTCTCTAGGTGGTACTAACGTGCTTGCAAGGTCAGTATGTAAACATGCTTTATAATGTTAACGTTCGTTTATGAAACTTTAAGTTTGTTTTCAAACTATATGTCGTTTGGTTAACCATGCATGCTAATATACTAAAACATGCTTACATTGCCTCATTAGGTTTATATATATGTATTAATCATGCTTCCATGCTTGTTTAAACAAAAATCAACCAATTAGTACATAACAGTTTTGTTGCAGAATGCAGAAAACTGAACACAGAGGCCGGCGCTGCGGCGCGGCAACAGCAGCATACTCTGGCGCTGCGGCGCGGGCTGCGGCGTGGGTGGGGCTGCGGCACGGGCTTCGGCGCTGCGGCGCGGGCTGCTGCGCGGGCTGCGGCGCTGGCTGCGGCGCTGCGGCGTGGGGACAGTTCCTGCAGTTCTGACTGCAGCGAAACCGACCCAAAACCTCCCATTTTATCGATCTCGACATACGCATATGCTATTAGACTAACCTTTATAACTTATTAACACATATATATGCTTATATAACAGTCAATCGCCCAAACGATTCCCAATTTCATGAACTCCAACTAATTTCACGAATTCGATGCTTTACAGAAATTACAGAGCAACAATGGAAATGAAAGTCAAGAAAGCTATATAGTGGTTCCATTACGTATGTATGTTCATATAACAACAATATAAGGGTTCTACAAACCAATCATGAACCAATTTGGCATAATCAAAAATTTGAAGGAAACTTTGGAAACAGAAAACGAAAATGAAGAACAAAGGAAACTGTATTATACCTTCTGTTAGATTCTGAACTTGCTGCTACTCAAGAACACTGATATATATATAACTCTTAACTTACTTAGCCAAAATTCTCAGCAAATGAATTAGGAAGAGGATGGGTTATATTTATAGAAGAATTTCATAACCAGGCAATGCAATTACATCCAAAATCAAACTAAAAGATTATAGGAATGTTTGCTAGATAAGAGGGAGTTGGTAATTAGTTGGTGATCTCCACTATTCCACCCACTCCCTTCATGATCATGATGGCTAGAATGCTGAGTTTGAGAGAAGAGAGTAGGCTAGCTTCATGATGCATTTCACGTGTACAAGGTTTGTGTTTAATTAATATGGGACAAGGCATAAAAATCTCAGCATTTCCAATTTGTAAACAAACTAGTGTTAATACTTAGGTTATATACACACACATATTTAGACACTTAGGTCTTTAATTGAAATGTCACAATAATTCATATACTGTAGTAAGTGTAAATTGACACGTATAATCCATGTACATTTTGTTAATACCGGATATAATCTAATCAGATGTTAACACATTACACTGTCTCCTTTATTAAAACTAATTGTTTACAATATGTTCATGATATATTATACAATGTATACCCACATATTTATTGTCACACAAGTTATTAATCAAGTAGCTCACATGGTTTAATAAGCCTTACCATATAATAGTGTCATATTACACTTCACATAATACATAGTCAGCTAATATATGCTACACATTTAATTCGCATGCTTGCACATATAATTTCTCATCTTATAAATTGAATATTAATTAATAATATACACATATCCTACATCAATCAATATAATTGTTAACCTCCATAACAATTTAATTAACCCTTATATGATTAATCATCACTTTGATATAAATCTTATTATATTTATAAACACGTTGCTCATTATTATTATGTTTCTTGCAATAATAATAATCACATATTATTAATCAATCCTCATTAGTATTTTATAACAGTTAATTAATATTCTTCGATTAACAATTAATATAGATTAATTATTCGCTTAAATTAATATAATCATTCTTATATTACGTCACTGTGCCACACAAGGCAATCAACGAGTTTATCACAAACTCCACCAATTTCTCAATTATTATAATTATTCAATTATATATAATTGAATTAATTCATCTCATAACACAAAATCATTTATATTCAAATAAATTCTCATTTCCATTAATATATTTATTTAATAATATATGGAAATTCTCGGGTATTACATCCTCCCCCCCTTATAAAAATTCCGTCCCGGAATTGCTACAAGGTTTCACAAATAGATGGGGATAGTCCCTCATCATCCTATCTTCTAACTCCCACGTTGCCTCCTCGACATCGTGGTTACGCCAAAGTACTTTTACAGATGAAATAACTTTATTTCTCAAAGTTTGTTCTTTCCTATCTAATATCTGGACAGGAATTTCTTCATACGCCAAGTTCTTCTCCACTTGAATGGGCTCGTAAGAAATCACGTGCTTGTAGTCGGCCTTATACGGTCGCAACACGGAAATGTGGAACACGTTGTGGATATGCTCCAACTCGGGTGGTAACGCAACTTTGTATGCCACTTCGCCCAATCACTTCAGTATCTCTAACGGTCCTATGAATCTTGGACTCAATTTTTCTTTCTTGCCGAAACGGATTTTTCCCTTCCACGGAGATACCTTCAAGAATACGAAACTGCCGACTTTGAAGTCTCGGTCCTGCCGATGCAAATCTGCGTATTTCTTCTGGCGATCTTGAGCTGCTACAAGTCTGGCTCTTATCATTGTCACCACGTCTGCGGTTTGTTGAACTAACTCTGGTCCGAGTATTCGTCGTTCTCCGACTTCGTCCCAACTCTGCACTTTCTCCCGTAAAGAGCTTCGTACGGTGGCATGCCGATACTTGCATGGTAGCTATTATTATATGCGAATTCTACTAAGGGTAGGTGGTCGTCCCAATTTCCCTTAAAATCCATCACGCAAGTCCTAAGCATGTCTTCTAGCGTTTGTATTGTTCGCTCACTTTGTCCGTCTGTTTGAGGATGATAAGTTGTACTCAACCTCAACTGCGTTCCCATTCTTTTTTGCAAACTCTTCCAAAAATTGGACGTGAAGCGCGGATCTCGATCAGAGACAATTGACACCGGCACTCCATGTCGTGAAACAATTTCTTTTACATATAGGCTTGCTAATTGGTTCAAACTGTAGCGGATCTTGATTGGTTAGGCTCGCGGCGATTCTTCTTTAAACAGGCGCGGTCGCGCGGTGCTGTAATTCTGCTGGTGCATTTCTGGTGCACTGCTGATTTCCTTGCTGCACTTTGCTGCTTCTTTCTCCTTCACTTCTTGCTGCTTTAGGCCATTTGCACATGCCTTTATCATCACCTCATGCCAATTCCACCTTTGGTTCATCATAAGCTCTCCATTAAGCCTTTTAGCCCATTTCATGCCAAAATCATGCATTTAGTATGCCATTCCATGCCAATTGAGTTTCCTGACTTAAATCTATAAAAAAAAGATAAAACATATCAAAAGACACTAAAATACCTAAGATTAAGCCATAATCCTAGCAAGTTGATAGACAATAAGTAGGTATTAAACCTACTTATCAACCACGTTGTGAGTTGAACTTAAGTAAGAAGTTCAGCAATGTTAACGTAATAATCGTGTACTAATTGATATTATAAAAATAATGTAATATGTAGGGTAATTGTGGAAGTGGTTTGTAATTATAAAGTGTATCTTGCGCTTGAGGCAAGTTCTCTAATCCTTACTATTTTAGTTGAGCAAGTTTTCTAATCCTTATTCTTTTACGTTAAGCAAGTTTTCTAAGACCTTTCTTTTACGTTTATGCGAGCTTTCTCATTGAATCTTTTCATTGTGCAAGTTCTCTAACCCTTGCTCATTATATCATGCAAGTCTATTTTCGATTCTTAACTTGTTATGTATTGTACAAGTTATATTGTATTCTAATGTTCATAATGCACAAGTATTGAAATTATTGTCATAATGATGTGATCTTGACTTAATTGTTCAAGCGAGATCCACCAATCTTTCGAATGCTTTAAGTTATTCCAAAGCATGTCTAGTTATTATGAAATCTATTGTTATATCTTACAATTGATTCATAGTTCTTATATTATCGAACTGATAAAGTATCGTGAGTTGATTCAACTACTCCTTAGTTGATGATAGTTGAAACTCCAATTTCCTTTTAGCTATCCAAACCAAACTTTCTTTGGTGCGGACTTGTATTCAAATACTGAGATGAACAACCCTATTTGTTAGGGGAGGTTACTACGCGAAAGCGTTGAATGTTTGTGCACAATACATGGTACAAATGGCTAATCCCCCTAAGTACGAGTTAAGGTCCATAGTCTCAATGACTGTTAAAGGTTTTAAATAGAAATATTTATAACCTAGGACATAGTTCAAGGTCCTATGACCCTTAGATAAATTCTATATTTGAATTTTAAATATGATGAAAGAATTATTATTCAATTCTTTATTTTGACGTGAGCAAGTGAAGACTTGTTGTCTTCAATCTTGATTGTAATAAGACTAGTTTATGAAATTCTATTTCCGCACTTATTTGTTATGTTAAGGTTAGCAAACCTTGGATAATTTTGGATTAAAATTATAAACCTTTTTCATAAGAAATATTTTATTTATTGATGAGTGTGTAATTTATTTTACATTCCTATTTATTTGGGTAGATGTATATTTTATTTAGATAGTGAACACTAAATCGCGTGAAAACGAAGAACCCAAATTTGGGGGTGTCACAGGTTGGTATCAAAGCAGTAGGTTATGAACCTTAGGTGGGGGGAAAAACCTTAGGTAGTAGCCTTATAGGAAGATCGAAAAGATAGTGGTGATAGGTAAAGATAATAAACTACCTTATGTGCTATGTTTTTACGTTTAAGTATTCGAAGAGTGACGACTCGATATCACGTAATAATAAACTTTAAAATTCTTTTGTTAGGATGACGAATGTTGGAGAGTGCAGTCAGGCTAGAGAGGAGTTACCTCAGGTGCCTAGAGAGGAGGAGACCCGAGACATCCTTGTTGTCTGGGAGCAGTTGGTTAGGAGAAAGCCATCTCCAGTGATCACCGTAGCTGGTCGGGAGCATGAGCTGACACCTATTCCAGAGGAGGAGGATGAGGATGAGTCAGAGGAGGAAGAGGATCCCGAGGAGTTATTCCCACCTCACTCTACTAGTACTGAGATATACGAGGTAGTCTACGACCGTAACGTGGAGCTTCAGGAGTTGTTGGCGAGAGTCTGACTACTATACAGCAGTGGGACGAGACTATCGAAGAGATGGATAGTGTTTCAGGAGTTATATGGTATGTGGTGGACTGAAGGACAATGTTTCGGGTGTTGGAGGAAGAACGCAGAGAGGCTGTGTAACGTCTTAACATGCTTCGACAGTAGAGTCCTTAACTATGTGTTTCTTTATGTAATAAATAAATGTAAATCCCATAATTTGAGATAATAATGGGATAAAGTGATGATGTAGTCCTGCAACTTGTTCCAATTCAGGAAAGATGATGTAAATAGGAGAGATGCTATCTATTCTATGATTTTTGAAACTACGAGTAATGAATAAAAGAAGTTATTGATGTGCTATGTGTTCATATACAAACTGAGTTATTTAAATGTTTAAGTATAAACTTGAATGCTTAAGAATCTAGTAAAGGATCTAATAAGAGTATTTCTTAACAGAAAATGCCTCCTAGAAGAAGACCTAAACGTCAAAACCCCGAGGGTTCGATGAATAACAACAACAATAACGATGGGACAAATCCCAACTCGGTTCAACAATTGATGAACCTACTGACAGGAGCACTTGTGAATCAGCCACAAGTGTAGGGCACGAAGTTTAAAGAATTTAAGGCAGTAGGACCGCCGGAGTTCAAGGGATCGGTAAACCCGATAGATGCCCAGACGTGGATAATGGAGATGGTGTTGGGTTTGTACGAAATCGTAACGCAATCAAATTGCAAAAATTAGCGGAAGCATGGTATATCAGAGTTTAAAAAATTTCTACAAAACCATTACCCGGATCATCCTTTATGCAAATTATTAATTTAAAACGATAAATAAGAAGTTATGGAATCATACCCTTGTAGAACGAAGCTTCCACAGGTACTAGTTCAACTCCTTGTTCTTCGTGATCTCCTTGAATTTCCGGGTTAGATTCCTTTCTTTGATCAACGTTAGCCACCCAAGTGTTTGGCCTCTAGAGGTGATCCACCAAGGAAGAGAAATTATCAAGAAGGAGGGTGTTTGGCTTAACCTTAGTTTTCTATCCTCTATAGAAAAGGAGTACTCTCCAACAATTGGAATTGCATCAAATCTAATATCTATTATAAGACTCCTCTTATATAGATATTAGTCAACCATTCTAATCCTATTAGACATGGGATTTCTTTTAATTAATTAAACTCCTTTAATTAATTTAGGCTTCCCACCACATGGGAATAATTAATTAAATTCATTTAATTAATTTGTCTCCTAATCTTATTAGGAATAAATGAGAGTACTAAATATTAAATTAATTACTAAACTCCTTTAGAAATTAAAATAATAATAATTGTAATAATATTAATAAGACTCCTCTTATTAATTTATATTTAATATTTCCAAAATATTAAATAATAAACATTAAGCTATTTAATTTATTCTATCACCATAGATTAAATTAATTATACTTAATGCATTATTACGATTATGCCATTACCTTCTTAAATAATTATTCTTCCTTTTATGGTGTGACCCTTTAGGTTCTCCATATTAAACCGGTTGTGAATAAATCAATTAAAACAATTTTAATCTTATTTAAATAAATAAATTAAACTAATAATCTATTTAAATAAATAATATTTATTCTACAATAGGGATAAGCCTCCCTAGCGATCAACGACTTTCCAGATAATATAGATTTCAACATTAATCATAAAAGAACCTGTGAGTAAATAGTTACCATACAATTCAATCCTTCCACCATACAATGTCCCAATTAAATATAAGACATGGATTTACTGTCAAGTCTTATTTTATTTAATTATATGTATTTCGATTAGAAAATGCATAACTCCAAATAATGCAAATTAAAAACTCCTTTCTAATTTCATTTCACCTTGGCCAAGGATTCCTGGGTTGTCATTTAACGAATCACATAGGACATATCTCCTCTTTTACTAGAGGTGGTAGATTCTTTATTGATCATTCATTATCTCCATATGTAACTCATTATACCCAAGCATACCCTATATATGCCTTAAAAGGTCTTAAGGAATAAGTCAAAGTATAATTTATTACATACAAGATACTATGATGATCTCAAGTCCAAGGATCACTTGTACTACTATCACATTAGGAATTCCTATTGACATGCGAGTAAAACTCCATTAGGTATTCCATAGCGAATCACGTTCAGTGAACTTATTCTCCAATAAGCACCTACATACTTGCTTTAGTGTCTCCACACAAATGATCATGAGATCAATCATCCTCATCCAATGAGCAAGCAACATATGTACCAATCTATCCAGATTTACTAATCCCCTTTTTAGTAATCCCACGATTGGGAACTATTTTAGTTTTAAAACTTTCTAAGAATTTAGATCTCATTAGCAAGATCATCATCATGATTCTAAAAGCATTGCTTAAAACTATGGGTTATTTACATATTATAAAAACAGCAACATGTAGATAATTAAATGCCTTTAATAAATGAATATTTTATTAATAAATAAATAAGATTGTTTACAAAGTACGTGCTTTATCATCATACATGATTGGCTTGTATGCACACTACTATCAGATGGAGAAGGTCTATGACATGGCTAGGGTTAGCGAAGACCAGAAGACAGCTTTCGCGACTTTTATGTTGAAGTCGGATGCTAGTTTTTAGTGGCAAGCCAACAAGACCAGAGATGGTGAAGGGGTGATACAGTGGGAGCGTTTCAAAGAGATGTTCTTTGAAATGTACTTTCCCGTGAGCTCGCAGGACCATATGGAGGTCCAATTTCTAGAGCTGAAGCAGGGAGGGTTGACGGTGTCAGAATATGCCGCAAAGTTTAACGAGTTGGCCAGGTTTGCTACTTACCAGGTCAGCACTGACGCTAGGAAGGCGAGGAGGTTTGAGTGGGAACTGAGACCCTGGCTCTACAGCATGGTCTCCATGTTCCAGCTAAACATGTTTGCAGCTGTGCTGGAGAAGGCCATTCTCGCTGAAAGAGGGAGCGACGCTGTGACTAAATTTAATCAAGACAAGAAGAAGAAGAACTAGACGAAGAACAAGGCTGGTGGTAGCGGGGCTATCAACCAAAAAAGAAAATGGAATGACAACCCCTCTGCTGGAAGTCAACAGGGAGGCCAACAGAAGAGGATGTTCAAAGTATGTGCTACATGCGGGAAGAATCACACTGGAGTGTGCATGAAGGGAAAGTGGGTGTGCTTCAACTGTGGTCAAGAAGGCCACATTATGCCAAATTGCCTGAACCCAAAGAAAGGAGCTTGTTACACATGTTGATCCAAGGATCACATGGCTCGTAATTGCCCGAAGAAGCCAGCGGCAGGGTCAACAGGGAATGGAGGAAATGGCTGCGGCAACACTCTGACTATCGCTGTACCACTGCAAGCCGTTCGACCCATTGCCCGCACATTCAATATGACGATGCAGGACGTTGTGCAGTCAAAAGATGTTGTGGCAGGTATTATTCTGGTTAATAGTATAAATGCATATGTATTATTTAATTCAGGTGCTACTTGTTCATTCATATCTAATGATTTTGCTAAGACCTTAGACTTACCTAAAGAGGAATTAGTTTACCCCTTGAACATAGAGATTGCGAATAGGGAGATTATTCCTGTTAGGTTTGTTTACAAGAACTGTAGGTTGGACATTAAGGGTCAGAAATTAAGGGTAGATTTGATTCCGATAAAACTTGGGGAATTCGATGTCATACTGGGTATGGACTGGTTGTTCAACCATGGGGCGGTAATCGACTGTCAGAAGAAGTCGGTAAACCTTACGACTCCGTCGAAGGTAGTGTTCTATGGTAGTAAATCGTCCAGACAAGCTAGTTATCTGACGGTTATGCAAGCCAAGAAACTTTTGAAGCAAGATTGTGTAGGATATCTAGCCTACATAGTAGATACGCATAAGGAGAGCCCGAAGATAGAAAATATATCAGTGGTTAAGGAGTTTGTGGATGTTTTTCCG
Source organism: Panax stipuleanatus (assembly GCA_020205555.1). Lineage (NCBI taxonomy): Eukaryota > Viridiplantae > Streptophyta > Magnoliopsida > Apiales > Araliaceae > Panax > Panax stipuleanatus. Next base: position 119,332,844 of record CM035120.1, read on the forward strand.
AGCGACTTGCCAGGACTTCCGCCAGATAGGGAGATAGAGTTCGTGATCGACTTTGCGCCGAGAACTGCTCCAATTTTGAAAGCTCCATACCAAATGGCTCTAGTCGAGATGAAGGAGTTGATGGTTCAACTACAAGAATTGCTAGACAAGAAATATATTCAACCGAGTGTTTCGCCATGGGGAGCGCCAGTTTTATTCGTGAAGAAGAAGGATGGATCGATGCTGCTTTGCATTGATTATAGAGAGTTGAATAAAGTTACGATCAAAAATAGGTATCCTTTATCTAAGATCGATGACTTTTTCGATCAACTGAAGGGATCTAGATACTTCTCAAAAATTGATTTGAGAAGTGGGTATCATCAGTTGAAGGTGAGAAGAGAAGATATACCGAAGACAGCTTTTAGGACTCAGTATGGTCATTACGAGTTCTTAGTGATGTCATTTGGTCAAACAAATGCCCCAGCTGCATTTATGGATTTAATGAATAGGCCATTCCTAGATAAGTTCGTAGTAGTGTTCATAGATGACATCCTAGTTTATTCCAAGACCGAGGGGGAACACACAGAACATTTAAAACTAACCTTTGAATCGCTGAGACGAGAGAAGCTTTATGCAAAATTCTTGAAGTTCAAATTCTGGTTAGAACGTGTGCAATTTCTTGGCCACGTGATTGACAAAGATGGGATTTTGGTAGATCCGTCGAAGGTTGAAGCTGTAATGAATTGGGATCAGCCGAAGACGCCGTCTGAAGTGAGGAGTTTCTTAGGGTTGGCGGGCTATTACAGAAGATTTATCCAAAAAATTTCCAAGATAGCAACTCCGTTGATGAATTTGACTTGTAAAACAGTTAAGTTTGTTTGGACGGAAAAGTGTGAGGAAAGTTTTCAGGAGCTAAAGAAGAGGTTGAGTACTGCGCCTGTATTGTCTTTGCCAGATAGTACGGGAAATTTTGTAGTCTATAGTGATGCCTCATATAAGGGATTAGGCTGCGTGCTAATGCAGAGCTGCAAGGTTATTGTCTATGCATCAAGACAGCTGAAGGACTACGAGAAAGGGTATCCAACCCATGACTTAGAATTGGCGACAATAGTGTTTTCTCTGAAGATTTGGAAACACTACCTTTATGGAGAAAGGTGTGAGATATACATGGATCATAAGAGTTTGAAGTATATCTTTACACAAAAGGATTTAAATATGCGCCAAAGGAGATGGTTGGAACTGATCAAAGAATACGACTGCGAGATTCTTTACCATCCGGGTAAAGCTAACGTCGTCGCCGACGCGTTGAGTAGAAAAGGTCGGGAAAAGCTGAACATGTTAACTAATCAGGACCAGTTAATAGAACAGATGGCTAGATTAGAACTGGAAGTGATGTTTTCGAAGGAATCGAATGAAGGAACAGTTAATAAAAAAGATGGCTAGATTGGAACAGATGGCTACGATTTGAAAGAAGAATCTGGGTACCGCCAGTACCAGAAGTCAAAGAGGAGATTTTGAGCGAATCTCACAGCTCGAGATATTCTATTCACCTTGGGAGTACGAAGATGTAGCAGGATCTCAGACCCTATTTTTGGTGGCCGAATATGAAGAGGGACGTTGCTGAATGCATTGCAAAATGCTTAACGTGCCAGAAAGTCAAAGCAGAACACCAGAGACCTAGCGGATTGCTACAACCGTTGGAAATTCCAGAGTGGAAGTGGGAGCATATCACGATGGATTTCGTGGTTGGTCTTCCAGCGACTCAGAATGGATTTGATGCGATATGGGTTATAGCAGATAGACTGACGAAGTCAGCACACTTTCTACCGATCAGGATTAAGTACAACTTGGATCAGTTAGCAAAATTATACGTTAAGGAAATCATTTCTCGACACGGTGTTCCGGTGTCGATTGTGTCCGATAGAGATCCGCGTTTTACGTTAAATTTCTGGAAGCGATTACAAGAATGTCTGGGAACACAATTGCGAATGAGTACGACATACCATCCTCAGAATGATGGACAGAGCGAGATGACAATTCAGACACTAGAGGATACGCTGAGAGCTTGTGTTATGGACTTCAAGGGAAGCTGGGATGATCATCTGCAGTTGGTGGAGTTCGCCTACGACAATAGTTACCACGTGAGTATTGGTATGCCACCTTACAAAGCGTTATACGGCAGGAAATGTAGAACTCCATTGTTCTGGAATGAAGTCGGTGAACGTCAACTGTTGGGACCGGAATTGGTACAACAAACCTCCAAAATCGTGAATCTGATCAGAACAAGATTGGTTGCTGCTCAGGACAGACAAAAGAAGTATGCCGATCAACATCGATAGAACCGAGAATTCTTACCAGGAAGCTTCATTTTCCTGAAGGTATCTCCCTGGAAGGGGAAGATTCGATTTGGCAAAATGGGGAAGCTGAGTCCCCAATTTATTGGACCTTTTGAGGTCCTACAAAAAGTGGGCGATGGGAGGATCCCACCAGTAGTGGTCCCCGCCCCAGCGGGGTTGTTTGCCTAGGATGACCCGCCCTAGCGGGGTTAGGGTCTGTCCGGGAATTTTGTTTGTGCTTCGTTGAATTTTTGTGCAGTGTTTGTTTAGCTAACTTATATTGATGACTTGTTAAGTGTAAAAGACAATGAGATAACATATTGTTGATATGTTTAAGGTGACTTGAAGTCTTATATGAATATATTATATGTGTACGTGTGTATTACTTTCATAAGGTACGCATGATAGTTTAAAGCGTTATAAGCTTGTGAAGTGTATGTTGTGAGTATAGACTCATGTATATAGCTAGTTAGCAACTTATGTTGTAAACCACGTTGTGAGTTGAACTTAAGTAAGAAGTTCAGCGATGTTAACGTAACAATTGTGTACTAATTGATATTTTAAAAACAATATAATATGTAGGGTAATTGTGGATGTGGTTTGTAATTATAAAGTGTATCTTGCGCTTGAGGCAAGTTCTCTAATCCTTACTATTTTACTTGAGCAAGTTTTCTAATCCTTATTCTTTTACGTTAAGCAAGTTTCCTAAGACCTTTCTTTTACGTTTATGCGAGCTTCCTCATTGAATCTTTTCATTGTGCAAGTTCTCTAACCCTTGCTCATTATATCATGCAAGTCTATTTCTGATTCTTAACTTGTTATGTATTGTACAAGTTATATTGTATTCTAATGTTCATAATGCACAAGTATTGAAGTTATTGTCATAATGATGTGATCTTGACTTAATTTTTCAAGCGAGATCCACCAATCTTTCAAATGCTTTAAGTTATTCCAAAGCATGTCTAGTTATTAATAAATTTATTGTTTTATCTTACAATTGATTCATAGTTCTTATATTATCGAATTGATAAAGTATCGTGAGTCGATTCAACTACTCCTTAGTTAATGATAGTTGAAACTCCAATTTCCTTTTAGCTATCCAAACCAAACTTTCCTTGGTGCGGACTTGTATTTAAATACTGAGATGAACAACCCTATTTGTTAGGGGAGGTTACTACGTGAAAGCGTTGAATGTTTGTGCACAATACATGGTACGAAGAGCTGATCTCCCTAAGTACGAGTTAAAGGTCCATAGTCTCAATGACTGTTAAAGGTTTTAAATAGAAATATTTATAACCTAGGACATAGTTCAAGGTCGTATGACCCTCAGATAAATTCTATATTCAAATTTTAAATATGATGAAAGAATTATTATTCAATTCTTTATTTTGATGAAAGTAAAGTTATTCAAACTCTTTTTGGAAGTTATTCGGTTGTGTCATATCATTGTTATATTTCAAATGAGCTTTTGTTTGCTCACTCTTGCACATTTTATAACCCCTTACAGTTAAAGTCGAGAATGTTGACGTACCGTCAAGCAGTAAAGGGAAAGGAAAGATGAGCAAGTGAAGACTTGTTGTCTTCAATCTTGATTGTAATAAGACTAGTTTATGAAATTCTATTTCCGCACTTATTTGTTATGTTAAGGTTAGCAAACTTGGGATAATTTTGGATTAAAATTGTAATCCTTTTTCATAAGGAATATTTTATTTATTGATGAGGTTGTAATTTATTTTACATTCCTATTTATTGGGTAGATGTTTGTTTTATTTAGATAGTGAACACCAAATCGCGTGGAAACGAAGAACCCAGATTTGGGGGGTGTCATAGTAGATATGCATAAGGAGAGCCCGAAGATAGAAGAGATATCGGTGGTTAGGGAGTTTGTGGACGTGTTTCTGGACAATTTGCCAGGACTTCCACCAGATAGGGAGATAGAGTTCGTGATCGGCTTAGCGCTGGGAACTGCTCCGATTTCGAAAGCTCCGTACCGAATGGCTCCGATCGAGATGAAGGAACTGATGGTTCAACTGCAAGAATTGCTGGACAAGAAATATATTCAACCGAGCTTTTCACCATGGGGAGCGTCGATTTTATTCGTGAAGAAGAAGGATGGATCGATGCGACTTTGCATTGATTATAGGGAGTTGAACAAAGTTACGATCAAGAATAGGTATCCTTTACCTAGGATCGATGACTTGTTCAATTAACTGAAGGGAGCTAGATACTTCTCGAAAATTAATTTGAGAAGTGGGTATCATCAGTTGAAGGTGAGGAGAGAAGATATACTAAAGACAACTTTTAGGACTCGGTATGGTCATTACGAGTTCTTGGTGATGTCATTTGGTCTAACGAATGCCGCAGCTGTATTTATGGACTTACTGAATAGAGTGTTTAAGCCATTCCTAGATAAGTTCGTAGTAGTGTTCATAGATGACATCCTGTTTTATTCCAAGACCGAGGAGGAACACACAGAACATTTAAGACTAACCTTAGAATCGCTGAGACGAGAGAAGTTTTATGCAAAATTCTCAAAGTGCGAATTCTAGTTAGAACGTGTGTAATTTCTTGGCCACGTGATTGACAAACATGGGATTTCGATAGATCCGTCGAAGGTTGAAGCTGTAATAAATTGGGATCAGCCGAAGACGCCGTCTGAAGTGAGGAGTTTCTTGGGATTGGCGGGTTATTACCGAAGATTTATCCAAGACTTTTCTAGAATCGGAACTCCTTTGACGAATTTGACTTGTAAAACAGTTAAGTTTGTTTGGACGGAAAAGTGTGAGGAAAGTTTTTAGGAGCTGAAGAAGAGGTTGAGTACTGCGCCTGTTTTGTCTTTACCGGATAGTACGGGAAATTTTGTAGTATATAGTGATGCCTCACATAAGGGATTAGGCTGCATGCTAATGCAGAGCGGTAAGGTCATTGCCTATGCATCAAGACAGCTGAAAGATTATGAGAAAGGGTATCCGACCTATGATTTAGAATTGGCGGCAGTAGTGTTTGCTCTAAAGATATGGAGACACTACTTATATGGAGAAAGGTGTGAGATATACACAGATCATAAGAGTTTGAAGTATATCTTTACACAAAAGGATTTAAACATGCGCTAAAGGAGATGCTTGGAACTGATAAAAGATTACGACTGCAAGATTCCTTACCATCCGGGTAAAGCTAACGTTGTCACCGACGCCTTGAGCAGAAAAGGTCGGGAGAAGCTGAACATGTTAACTGATCAGGACCTGTTTGTTGGGTTTGTACGAAATCGTGACGCAATCAAATTGTAAAAATTAGCGGAAGCATGGTATATCAGAGTTTAAAAAAATTCTACAAAACCATTACCCGGATCATCCTTTATGCAAATTATTAATTTAAAACGATAAATAAGAAGTTATGGAATCATACCCTTGTAGAACGAAGCTTCCATAGGTACTAGTTCAACTCCTTGTTCTTCGTAATCTCCTTGAATTTCCGGGTTAGATTCCTTCCTTTGATCAACGTTAGCCACCCAAGTGTTTGGCCTCTAGAGGTGATCCACCAAGGAAGATGAATTATCAAGAAGGAGGGTGTTTGGCTTAACCTTAGTTTTCTATCCTCTATAGAAAAGGAGTACTCTCCAACAATTGGAATTGCATCAATCTAATATCTATTATAAGACTTCTCTTATATAGACATTGGTCAACCCTTCTAATCCTATTAGACATGGGATTTCTTTTAATTAATTAAACTCCTTTAATTAATTTAGGCTTCCCACCACATGGGAATAATTAATTAAATTCATTTAATTAATTTGTCTCCTAATCTTATTAGGAATAAATGAGAGTACTAAATATTAAATTAATTACTAAACTCCTTTAGAAATTAAAATAATAATAATTATAATAATATTAATAAGACTCCTCTTATTAATTTATATTTAATATTTCCAAAATATTAAATAATAAACATTAAGCTATTTAATTTATTCTATCACCATAGATTAAATTAATTATACTTAATGCATTATTACGATTATGCCATTACCTTCTTAAATAATTATTCTTCCTTTTATGGTGTGACCCTTTAGGTTCTCCATATTAAACCGGTTGTGAATAAATCAATTAAAACAATTTTAATCTTATTTAAATAAATAAATTAAACTAATAATTTATTTAAATAAATAATATTTATTCTACAATAGGGATAAGCCTCCCTAGCGATCAACGACTTTCCAGATAATATAGATTTCAACATTAATCATAAAAGAACCTGTGAGTTAATAGTTACCATACAATTCAATCCTTCCACCATACAATGTCCCAATTAAATATAAGACATGGATTTACTGTCAAGTCTTATTTTATTTAATTATATGTATTTCGATTAGAAAATGCACAACTCCAAATAATGCAAATTAAAAACTCCTTTCTAATTTCATTTCACCTTGGCCAAGGATTCCTGGGTTATCATTTAACGAATCACATGGGACATATCTCCTCTTTTACTAGAGGTGGTAGATTCTTTATTGATCATTCATTATCTCCATATGTAACTCATTATACCCAAGGATACCCTATATATGCCTTAAAAGGTCTTAAGGAATAAGTCAAAGTATAATTTGTTACATACAAGATACTATGATGATCTCAAGTCCAAGGATCACTTGTACTACTATCACATTAGGAATTCCTATTGACATGCGAGTAAAACTCCATTAGGTATTCCATAGCGAATCACGTTCAGTGAACTTATTCTTCAATAAGCACCTACATACTTGCTTTAGTGTCTCCACACAAATGATCATGAGATCAATCATCCTCATCCAATGAGCAAGCAACATATGTACCAATCTATCCGGATTTACTAATCCCCTTTTTAGTAATCCCACGATTGGGAACTAATTAAGTTTTAAAACTTTCTAAGAATTTAGATCTCATTAGCATGATCATCATCATGATTCTAAAAGCATTGCTTAAAACTATGGGTTATTTACATATTATAAAAACAGCAACATGTAGATAATTAAATGCCTGTAATAAATGAAAATTTCATTAATAAATAAATAAGATTGTTTACAAAGTACGTGCTTTATCATCATACATGATTGGCTTGTATGCACACTACTATCAATCTCCCACTTGCACTAAAGCCAATCGCCATGGTATCTCATACCCATCTTCTCTAAGTGACGATCAAACTGCTGTTGTGTTAAAGCTTTAGTAAATGGATCTGCAATGTTGTCTTGAGAGTCTACACGCTCCAAGGTGACGTCTCCTCTTTCAATGATCTCCCTGATCAAATGAAATCGCCGCAACACGTGTTTAGATTTCTGATGAGACCTCGGTTCCTTAGCCTGTGCAACTGCTCCTGTGTTGTCACAGTAAATGGGAACTGCTTCTCCAATGCTAGGAACCACACCAAGTTCAGTTATGAACTTCTTCATCCAAACAGCTTCCTTTGCAGCTTCACTTGCAGCTATATACTCTGCCTCTGTCACTGAATCAGCAACTGTTTGCTTCTTGGAACTCTTCCAACTCACTGCGCCTCCGTTCAAGGTAAAAACATACCCCGAAACAGATTTACTGTCATCTTGGTCCGTTTGAAAACTTGAGTCTGTGAAGCCCTCGAGTTTTAATTCAGACCCACCGTAGACAAGAAAAATATCCTTAGTCCTTCTCAAGTATTTTAGGATATTCTTCACTGCCTTCCAGTGCTCTTCTCCTGGATTCGACTGGTATCTGCTCATTACACTAAGTGAATGAGCAACATCCGGTCTAGTACATATCATACCGTACATGATAGATCCTATTGCAGAAGCATAAGGGATCTTACTCATTCGGTCTCTCTCCTCAGGTGTCTTTGGGGCCTGTTTCTTGGAGAGATGTATTCCATGGCTCATCGGCATGAGTCCTCTGTTGGAATCTTCCATGCTAAATCTCTTTAGCATTGCATCAATGTACGTTCCTTGGGATAAACCAAGCATCCTTTTAGATCTATCTCTATAGATCTTTATCCCCAAAATATAGGATGCTTCTCCCAAGTCCTTCATGGAGAAGTGTTTAGATAACCAGATTTTAATTGATTGTAGCATAGGAATGTCATTCCCTATCAGTAATATATCATCAACATATAATACAAGGAATGAAACTGCGCTCCCACTAACCTTCTTGTACACACATGGTTCATCGTTATTTTTGATAAAATCAAACTCTTTGATTGTCTCATCAAAACGAATGTTCCATCTACGAGAAGCTTGCTTCAATCCATAAATGGATCGTTGCAGCTTACAGACTTGATTTATTCCAACCTTTGAAACAAATCCCTCTGGCTGTGTCATATACACATCCTCCTCAAGTTTCCCATTGAGGAAGGCCGTTTTCACGTCCATCTGCCAGATCTCATAGTCGTTATAAGCTGCAATCGCAAGCAAAATCCGAATGGACTTGAGCATAGCTACTGGTGAAAAGGTTTCATCATAATCAACTCCTTGTCTTTGTTTGAAACCTTTTGCAACCAGTCGGGCCTTATAGGTCTCCACCTTGCCGTCCGCTCCAGTCTTTCTTTTAAAGACCCATTTACACCCAATAGGCTTAATGCCTTCAGGTGGTGAAACCAAAGTCCATACTTTGTTTTCATACATGGAGTCCATTTCGGATTTCATGGCTTCAAGCCATTTCCCTGAGTGTTTATTACTCATGGCCTGTTCGTAATTCAATGGATCATCATCATTCATGATGCGTACCTCATCGTCATCCTCTACAACGAATCCATACCTCTCAGGTATCTTCGGTACTCTTCCAGATTTACGAACAGGGTGTGGTATAGTATGTTCTTCTACTTGGTCAGGTACCTGACTTTGATCCGTGGTAATTTGTGGTTCTTGAGCTTCTTCAAGATATATCTTACTCCCACTGACCCCTTCATGGATAAACTCCTTTTCCAAGAAGGCAGCATGTTTCGCAACAAACACCTTTTGATCAGTTGGATGATAGAAATAATACCCTACAGTTTCTTTAGGGTATCCCACAAATCTACACTTTTCGGATTTAGTCTGTAGCTTATCATGTTCAAACTTTTTGACATAAGCTGGACAACCCCAAGTCTTAACATGCTTAAGATTTGGTTTCCTTCCCTTCCACATCTCATATGGAGTCTTTGGGACGGATTTGGTAGGTACCTTGTTAAGTAGGTATGCAGCCGTTTCTAGGGCATATCCCCAGAAGGAAATTGTAAGGTCGGTAAAACTCATCATGGATCGAACCATGTCTAACAGTGTTCGATTTCTCCTTTCAGATACTCCATTTAACTGTGGTGTACCTGGAGGAGTCCATTGTGAGATTATACCATTTTCTTTGAGACAATTGAGAAACTCACCGCTTAAGTATTCTCCGCCTCGATCTGATCGAAGTATCTTTATACTCTTGCCCGTTTGTTTCTCTACTTCACTTCTGAACTCTTTGAACTTTTCAAATGATTCTTACTTGTATTTCATTAAATACACATATCCAAATCTTGAGTGATCATCAGTGAAAGTAATAAAATAAGAATACCCACCCCGTGCACTTGTTGTCATAGGCCCACAAACGTCTGTGTGAATCAATGTCAACAACTCTGTAACTCTTTCTCCTCTTCCACTAAAAGGAGATTTAGTCATTTTACCCATGAGACAAGATTCACAAGTTGGATATGATTCATAATCGGATAGCTCGAGGAGCCCATCTTTATGCAACTTGGATAATCTTGTTTCATTGATATGACCGAGTCTACAGTGCCACATGTAGGTATAATTAATATCATCTCTTTTCCTTTTCTTAGTTTGTTCAATTTTAAATATATTTTCTTGTAAGTCAAGTGTATAAAGTCCATTTCGCAAATTTCCAATACCATATAAAACATCGTCTTTATAAATAGAACAACTATTGTTCTTTATAACAACGTTAAATCCTTCCATATCCAATACAGAAATTGAAATAATGTTTTTAATAATATTCGGAACATAATAACAATTATTATGATAAATGGACTTGCCCGAAGGCATTGCTAAATAATAAGTTCCTACAGCTAATGCAGCAACCTTTGCTCCATTCCCTACTCGTAGGATCACCTCATCATTGTTCAGCTTTCTACTTCTGACCAGTCCCTTCACATTATTACATATATGAGAACCACAGCCGGTATCCAATACCCAAGTAGAATTTTGACTTTCTGAAAAATTAATTTCAATCATGAACAAACCTTGATTGGAAGTCGAAGCTTCTCCAAGCTTCTTGTCTGCCAGAAACTTCTTGCAGTTTTTCTTCCAATGACCCGGCTCGTTGCAATGGAAGCACATTCCTTTGCTAGCTGGATCAGATTTCTTTTGTTCCTTTATGTTCACCTTGCCCTTGGTCATCCGAGATCGAAAGAGCTCCTTAGATATCTCATATCTAGCAGTCCTACTTTGTTCACCATACAACTCCTTGAGGTGAATCAACATAGTAGGAGCATCCATGTTTTCTTGCTGACGCTGAAGCTCGTTATTCATGGATGCGAGCATGATGCATTGAGCTACAGATGCATCATCTTGCCACTTTACAATGGTGGCAATCTCTTCCTCAGAGGTTGTTTCTGGAACAGTTCCAGGGACATGTGAGTTTAGGACATAAGAAATCTTTTCAGTAGTGAGAACTATTCTCAGATTTCTTGGCCAGTCCGTATAATTCGGCCCGGTAAGCTTATTAGCATCAAGTATGCTTCGCAGTGAAATTAGTGATTTTGACATTTTTAAAATTCTGCATGTGAAAAACAACATTTTAGCAAACATTCATTTTATTAATTTTGCATACCAAAATAAATTTAGGTCTTTATTTTAAATTGGTATCTCCCACTATTTTTATCAAACTATATTACCCTCACTTATATAGTTCGGCAACATCTAATTAAAAATTTGCTAGTGAGAATAAGGATCCCATTTCAAATGTATATAACCTTGTGGATAGCACAACAAGCGATATACAAATAAATAGGTAGACAACTCTTGTCAATTACATCACCATGTAATTCCTTTTATTTTGCCTCTTAAATCATAATGGTCAAGTGTGTGCACATCCGAACTAAAATAATTTAAGTTAAGTCCAGCCTAGCACTTTCATAAATTCAAAAAAGAAAAATGTTCGTCCTTGTGGATAGCACAACAAGACTAGATCGTTCAATTTTCTTGATAAGTATCAAATGTGATTAATTAACATCTTAAATACGCAATACTCGCCTTGTGGATAGCACAACAAGCTCATATTAAATATCTAATACTCTATTAATTTATCATGCTAGAAGGCGACGTTCGATATTCCAAATATCATTTGAACACTTCGGACTTAATATTATTTCTTTGAGGGATTTGTTATTATTAGTCTCATCTTTGTTTAGTGCGCATGCACATATATATATAAAATACGCGTCATTTTATTAAACATGCGAAGCATGTTTGCATAAAATATAATATATATAATATTTAGCATGCAATATAGAATACTATATTCTACCCGGATTGATTATGGACTTTTATTCTAGTTTGGTTCACTAGAGCCACCAAGTGAACCAAAAGGTCAAACCTAGGGGTGCAAGAATTTAAATTTAAACGTAACTATTACATTTAAACCCGGGCTCCATACAAACGGGTCTTCACGCGCTCCTTGCTCCTTGGTCTCTAATTTTTAAAGATAATTCTAACTATTTCTATTACATTAAACTATTTAATTTAAATAGAAACCTTGATCAACAGTCAAGGGGAAGTACATAGGAGGGAGATAGAATTTTACATCAAGAAAAAAAAAATTAGAGAAGACGAGGTACGCAGACCCCATTTAATAAAACTCATTCATTCAAGCATTCAACTAAAATAAAATCCAATCACATTGGTCAAATAGTTCATAATCAATCCCCATTTATTTTCATACATATCACCATATATATTAATAAATAAATATTCATCTCATGAATTAAAACATTCCATATATATATGAGTATCATTTAATGGGCAATTTTAAATTGCATGAAATCCAATTTCAAGATTAAAATAAACTCTTTATTTTAATTATAAAATTATTTAGAATATAATATATAAATATATCATATTTATTTATTTTTAAAAAAAGTCACCTTCTTTTATTAAAAGAGTCCTGCAGGTTTATTAAAAAAGTCCTTTCTTGATGGGTCACATTCTTTTTGGAGTAAGAAAGAGACAACACATTTTCTTTGCAGAATTCAAGATTAGCACCAAAAAAAAAAAATATTGTGATTCTTCCCAAAAAAAGTATTCTTTTTTTTCTTTTTTTTTTTTAAATATAATTTTATACAATAAAATTATGCCCAATAAATTATTTTAAATACATACCCATATGTATATGAAATCAAAAATAAATTAATAATTGCATAAAGATTTGGCTCTGATACCACTGTTGGGTTTGTACGAAATCGTGACGCAATCAAATTGTAAAAATTAGCGGAAGCATGGTATATCAGAGTTTAAAAAATTTCTACAAAACCATTACCCGGATCATCCTTTATGCAAATTATTAATTTAAAACGATAAATAAGAAGTTATGGAATCATACCCTTGTAGAACGAAGCTTCCATAGGTACTAGTTCAACTCCTTGTTCTTTGTAATCTCCTTGAATTTCCGGGTTAGATTCCTTCCTTTGATCAACGTTAGCCACCCAAGTGTTTGGCCTCTAGAGGTGATCCACCAAGGAAGATGAATTATCAAGAAGGAGGGTGTTTGGCTTAACCTTAGTTTTCTATCCTCTATAGAAAAGGAGTACTCTCCAACAATTGGAATTGCATCAATCTAATATCTATTATAAGACTTCTCTTATATAGACATTGGTCAACCCTTCTAATCCTATTAGACATGGGATTTCTTTTAATTAATTAAACTCCTTTAATTAATTTAGGCTTCCCACCACATGGGAATAATTAATTAAATTCATTTAATTAATTTGTCTCCTAATCTTATTAGGAATAAATGAGAGTACTAAATATTAAATTAATTACTAAACTCCTTTAGAAATTAAAATAATAATAATTGTAATAATATTAATAAGACTCCTCTTATTAATTTATATTTAATATTTCCAAAATATTAAATAATAAACATTAAGCTATTTAATTTATTCTATCACCATAGATTAAATTAATTATACTTAATGCATTATTACGATTATGTCATTACCTTCTTAAATAATTATTCTTCCTTTTATGGTGTGACCCTTTAGGTTCTCCATATTAAACCGGTTGTGAATAAATCAATTAAAACAATTTTAATCTTATTTAAATAAATAAATTAAACTAATAATTTATTTAAATAAATAATATTTATTCTACAATAGGGATAAGCCTCCCTAGCGATCAACGACTTTCCAGATAATATAGATTTCAACATTAATCATAAAAGAACCTGTGAGTTAATAGTTACCATACAATTCAATCCTTCCACCATACAATGTCCCAATTAAATATAAGACATGGATTTACTGTCAAGTCTTATTTTATTTAATTATATGTATTTCGATTAGAAAATGCACAACTCCAAATAATGCAAATTAAAAACTCCTTTCTAATTTCATTTCACCTTGGCCAAGGATTCCTGGGTTGTCATTTAACGAATCACATGGGACATATCTCCTCTTTTACTAGAGGTGGTAGATTCTTTATTGATCATTCATTATCTCCATATGTAACTCATTATACCCAAGCATACCCTATATATGCCTTAAAAGGTCTTAAGGAATAAGTCAAAGTATAATTTGTTACATACAAGATACTATGATGATCTCAAGTCCAAGGATCACTTGTACTACTATCACATTAGGAATTCCTATTGACATGCGAGTAAAACTCCATTAGGTATTCCATAGCGAATCACGTTCAGTGAACTTATTCTTCAATAAGCACCTACATACTTGCTTTAGTGTCTCCACACAAATGATCATGAGATCAATCATCCTCATCCAATGAGCAAGCAACATATGTACCAATCTATCCGGATTTACTAATCCCCTTTTTAGTAATCCCACGATTGGGAACTAATTAAGTTTTAAAACTTTCTAAGAATTTAGATCTCATTAGCATGATCATCATCATGATTCTAAAAGCATTGCTTAAAACTATGGGTTATTTACATATTATAAAAACAGCAACATGTAGATAATTAAATGCCTGTAATAAATGAAAATTTCATTAATAAATAAATAAGATTGTTTACAAAGTACGTGCTTTATCATCATACATGATTGGCTTGTATGCACACTACTATCACTGTTAATAGAACAGATGACTAGATTGGAACTGGAAGTGAAGTTTTCGAAGAAATCGGATGAGAAGTTGTTTCAAGTAACTACTGGTTCGACTTTGGTAGACAAAGTGAAAGGAGCACAACTTCACGACGAAGAGTGCGAAAAGATCCAGAAAAGAATAGCCGATGGCAAAGAGTTCAAGTTCAAGATCGATAATGAAGGTCTGCTACAATTTGGAGGAAGAATCTGGGTACCGCCAGTACCAGAAGTCAAAGAGGAGATTGTGAGCGAATCTCACAGCTCAAGATATTCTATTTACCCCGGGAGTACGAAGATGTACCAAGATCTCAGACACCATTTTTGGTGGCCGAATATGAAGAGGGACGTTGCTGAATGCATTGCAAAATGCTTAACGTGCCAGAAAGTCAAAGTAGAACACCAGAGACCTAGCAGATTGCTACAACCGTTGGATATTCAAGAGTGGAAGTGGGAGCATTTCATGATGGATTTTGTAGTGGGTCTTCCATCGACTCAGAAGGGTTTCGACGTGATTTGGGTGATTGTGGATCGACTGACAAAGTCAGCCCACTTTCTACCGATCAGGATTAAGTACAACTTGGATCAGTTAGCGAAGCTATACGTTAAGGAAATCTTTTCTCGACATGGGGTTCCTGTGTCGATTGTGTCTGACAGAGATCCGCGTTTCATGTCAAATTTATGGAAGCAATTACAAGAAAGTCTGGGAACGCAATTGCGAATGAGTACGACATACCATCCTCAGATTGACGGCCAGAGCGAGAGAACGATTTAGACACTAGAGGATATGCTGAGAGCTTGCGTTATGGACTTCAAGGGAAGCTGGGATGATCATCTATCATTGGTGGAGTTCGCCTACAATAATAGTTATCACGCGAGTATTGGCATGCCGCCTTACGAAGTGTTATACGGCAGGAAATGCAGAATGCCTTTGTGCTGGGATGTAGTCGGTGAACGTCAACAGTTGGGATCGGAACTGGTACAACAAACTGCCAAAATCGTGAAGCTGATCAGAACAAGATTGGTTGCTTCTCAAGACAGATAAAACAAATATGCCGATCAACATCGACAAAATTGAGAATTCTTATCGGGAAGCTTCGTTTTCCTGAAGGTATCTCCCTGGAAGGGGAAGATTCGATTTGGTAAGAAGGGAAAGTTGAGCCCCCGATTTATTGGACCTTTTGAGGTACTGCAAAAAGTTGGCGAAGTGGCTTACGAGGTGGCATTACCTCCAGAGCTAGACAATATACACAACGTTTTCCATATTTTCGTGTTACGACCGTACAAACACGACTACAAACATGTAATAAAATACGAGCCTTAACAGTTTGATAAAGACTTAACTTATGAAGAGGTTCATGTTGAAATAGTTGATAGGAAGGAACAATTACTTAGAAATAAAGTGATACCTTCTATTAAGGTAATCTGGAGGAACCACAGTGCTGAAGAAGCCACGTGGGAACTCGAAGATGTAATGAGGAAATCGTATCCTCAATTATTTACTTAGCCTTTGTGTAACCCTTTATATATCGATTCTGGGGACAGAATCTTTTTAAGGGGGGAAGAATGTAACAGATGATATTTTTTTATGTGATTCTGGGGACAGAATTCTTTTAAGGAGGGAAGATTGTAACGAATGTGAATTTTATATATTAATTGTAAATATTTATTAAATTAAATAAATATTTGATTTGATTTATTTATTGAGCTAAATAAATAAATTGTGTGATTGTTGTGGAGTAATTTAATTAAGTGCAATAGAATTAATTAAATTGATGTGTAAGTAATGGTGTAGCATAATTCTAATTTAATTGAGAATAATTAAATTAGAGCAATATTATGTGCTAAGTGTTTATAATGATTTACTAATTTGTTACATGAATTATGATTAATAAGGGAATTACAATTGTGTAGCAATTTAGTATTATGTGCAATTTTAATTAATTAATAAATGTTAGCTTGTATTTAATTAAATTAGAAGGTTGCAATTTAATTAAATAAAGTGTAGCATTTAAACTATGAGGTAAAAGATTTATTAAAAGAATTGAAAAGGGTTTTAAATTGATTTTACCAAACAAGGTCCTTACTTTTGTTTTAAACCCGTTTTACCAAACATAGCCTTAGTTACTATTAATCTGTTTTAAAAATAATGTTGTTTTGCCAAACATGGCCTTAGGGCTTTTTAAATTCAAAATTTTGTAACTTATATTATTATATAGTTGTGTTAGCGATTCAATCCACGTCATTACGATGAACGTGAAGAAATCATATTCATAGTAATTTACTGTGAGCTTATTTTGAAAATAGTCTTTAAATCATCAAAATTGGTATGTGTTTGTCAATTTTTGTTTAAATTGATCATGGATTATGTTAATATGTTAAGAAATAGAGTTAACACAATTTGAACTTCATGATTTGATTTAAAAATGAATTCACAGAAGCAATTTTCGTCAAGAACGCTTAAGAATGTCGTTTTCTTCAAAAATAATAAAAATTGTGTTTTGATTATGTGTTGTAATTATTTTGTATGTTATAATCATGTTAAGAGTCTAAAATTTTGTTTTCATTAAGTTTTATGTACATCATGTTGAGAAAAATCGGACTTTGGTGTGAAGAAATAAGCCAAATTGGCTTATTTCTCTGCTGTTCACGAGCTGGGAGAACCCACCAGTAGTGGGCCCCGCCCCAGCGGGGCTTTTAGCCCGAGGGGACCCGCCCCAGCGGAGCAACCTGCTGTCCGGGTTTTTATTTTGTGTTTCGTTGAGTTTTTGTGCAGTGTTTATTTAGCTAACATATATAGATTACTTGTTAAGTGTAATAGACAATGAGATAATATACTTTTCATATGTTTAAGATGACTTGAAGTCTTATATGAATATATTATATATGTACGTGTGTATTACTTTCATAAGGTATGCCTGATAGTTTAAAGCGTTATAAGCTTGTGAAGTGTATGTTGTGAGTATAGACTCACGTATGTGGCTAGTTAGCAACTTATGTTGTAAACCACGTTGTAAGTTGAACTTAAGTAAGAAGTTCAACGATGTTAACGTAACAATCGTGTACTAATTGATATTATAAAAAAATGTAATATGTAGGGTAATTGTGGAAGTGGTTTGTAATTATAAAGTATAGCTTACGCGTTGAGGCAAGTTTCCTAATCCTTATTCTTTTACGTTAAGCAAGTTTTCTAATCCTTATTCTTTTACGTTAAGCAAGTTTCCTAAGACCTTTTTTTTATGTTTATACGAGCTTTCTCATTGTATCTTTTCATTGTACAAGTCCTCTAACCCTTGCTTATTATATCATGCAAGTTTATTTCTGATTCTTAACTTGTTATGTATTGTACAAGTTATGTTGTATTCTAATATTCATAATGCACAAGTATTGAAGTATTATTGAAGTATTGTGATCTTGACTTAATTGTTCAAACAAGATCTACTTAATCTTTCAATTGCTTTATGTTATTTCTAAAGCATGCCTACTTATTATGAAGTCTATTGTTATATCTTACAATTGGTTCATAGTTCTTATATTATCAAACTGATAAAGTATTGTGAGTCGATTCAACTACTCCTTAGTTGATGATAGTTGAAACTCCAAATTTCTTTAAGCTTATCCAAACCAAACTTTCTTTGTTGCAGACTTGTATTCAAATACTGAGATGAACAATCCTATTTATTAGGGGATGTTATTACGCGAAAGCGTTGAATGTTTATGCACAATACATAGTACGAAGGGCTGATCCCCCTAAGTACGAGTTAAAGGTCCATAGTCTTAATGACTGTTAAAGGTTTTAAATAAAAATATTTATAACCTAAGACATAGTTCAAGGTCGTATGACCCTCAGATAAATTTTATATTCAAATTTTAAATATGATGAAAGAATTATTATTCAATTCTTTATTTTGACGAAAGTAAAGTTATTCAAACCCTTTTTGAAGTTATTCAGTTATGTCATATCATTGTTATATTTCAAGTGAACTTTTGTTTGCTCACTCTTGCACATTTTATAACCCCTTGCATTTAAAGCCGAGAATGTTGACGTACCGTCAACCAGTAAAGGGAAAGGAAAGATGAGCAAGTAAAGTGTTGTTGTCTTCAATCTTGATTGTAATAAGACTAGTTTATGATATTTTATTTTCGCACTTAATTGTTATGTTAAGGTTAGATAACCCTGGGATTTATTTTGGACAAGGTTGTAATCCTTTTATAAGGAAGATGATTTTTATTTAAGTAATTATGAAGGTTGTAATCTACTTTGCAATTCTTTATTATTGGGTATATGCATGTTTTATTTAGAAAGTGAACACCAAATCTTGTGAAAACAAAGTACCCCGATTTGGGGGTGTCACAGATAATGAATGATCAATAAAGAATCTACCGCTTCTAGTAAAAGAAGAGTATGTCCTATGTGATTCGATAAATGACAACCCATTAGTCCTTGGCCAAGGCAGAATGAAATTATAAAAGAGTTTATAATTTGCATTATTTAGAATTGTGCATTTTAGGATCGAAATACATATAATTAAATAAAATAAGACTTGATTGCAATTCTATGTCTTATATTTAATTGAGATATTGTATGGTGGAAGGAATGAATTGTACGAAAACTATTAACTCAAAGGTTCTTTTATGATTAATGTTGAAATCTATATTAACTGAAAAGTCGTTAATCGCTAAGAGGGCTTACCCTTATTGTAGAATAAATATTATTTATTTAAATAAATTATTTGTTTAATTTATTTATTTAAATAAGATTATAATTGTTCTAATTGATTTATTCACAACCGATTTAATATGGAGAACCTAAAGGGTCACACCATAAAAGGAAGAATATTTATTAAAGAAGCAAATGACATAATCGTAATAATGTGTTAAATATTAATTTAATCTATGATGATAGAATAAATTTAATAGCTTAATATTTATTATTTAATATTTTAAAAATATTAAATATAAATTAATAAGAGGAGTCTTATTATTATTACTATTATTATTATTATTTAATTCCTAAAGGAGTTTGGAAATTAATTAATAAGATACTCTCTCATATATATATATATTCCTAATGAGATTAGGAGGCTAATTAATTAAAAGAGTTTAATTAATCCCAATAGGACTGGGAAGTCTAATTAATTAAAAGGGTCTAATTAATTGATATGAAATTCTAATCCTAAATAGTTTAGGAGGGTTGCCTACATATATAAATAAGAAAGTATTATAATGGAACAAGGTTACACACTTTATTCTAAGAGTTGGGAGAGTATAGATATTTTATAGAGATAGAATTAGGGTTTAGCTAAATATCCATCTTCTTGAGTTCTTATTCCTTGGTGGATCACCTCTAGAGGCCAAATACTTGAGTGGCTTACATTGATCTAATGAAGGAATCAATCCCGTGGATTCAAGTTGAACATGAAAGCAATTGGAGTAGAACTCGTACATGTGGAAGATCGATCTACAAAGGTATGAATCTCATCTTCTTCTCTTTCATGTATGAATTGATAACTAAGCATATAGGATGATTATGGTGATGGTTTGTATTAAAATTTTAAAACTCCCATTTGTCGCGCTTCCGCTATGTTTATGTAATTCAATTATATATTCGCGCTATATACAAACCTAACACTTGCGGCTAGCCGCAGGTGTACTTGTTGCTGGGTCCTGTGGGCCCCGCGGCCGCTTTGAAGTTCGTTCCTTCAGTGTTGGTCTGGTGAAAGTTGAGTTCTGTACCTAAAAATCTCAAAAATTCCTTGCGGAAGGCTGCCAAATGAGGTGGAGTCTAACTGAATCGGAGTCCGGGAAGATAATGTAATTAATTGAAAGGTATCTTTTGGCTTCTGAGGATCGTTAATTGGCTCGTCTTGGATAGTTCGCAATTCAATAGTTGTTGTGGTGACTTCTCGTGGCCACATTCTCAGCTTTGCGATCCCCGTTCGTACCTCGTCGTGTCTGGGCGTCGTTGCACTTAGATTTTTCCATGATTGTCTCCAGGGTAAAATGATGCTTCTGCCCTCCCTCGGGGTGGTCTCCGAGGTGAAATTATGCTTTTACCCTCCAACAAGTTTAGTCCAAGGAAAATAAAATTTCGAGTGTCTACAGATACCCCTCTTTGTCATGTTTATAAAGTGCAATGGAATGAACACGACAAAGATTACTACACACTCGATACATGACAAGGTATATCAAATGATGCAATTCCATGTGTAAAGTTGCAATGATATGCATGAGTTAGATTTTAAAGGGTTACTCCCATCTGCTGGGGAGGATGAGGCTTATACTGATGTCGCCGGGTATTGCCGACACCTTCGTTGAGGTCAATGCCAACAGAGGTTTGCACCTTCAAAGCCGAGATTTTGAAGTTGGTAGTTTTGTGTTTTTAAAGGTGTCTCCCTGGAAAGGGAAGATAACATTCGGTAAGAAAGGAAAATTGAGTCCGAGGTTCATATGACCGTTTGAAGTATTGAAGAGAGTAGGCGAAGTGGCATATACGGTAGCTTTACCTTTTGAACTGCAACATATCCACAACGTATTTTATGTTTCTGTGTTACGACTATACAAGCCTGATTATAAGCACGCGATATCCTATGAGCCCATCTAAGTAGAAAAGAATATGACGTATGAAGAAATTCATGTTCAGATAATTAAATAGGAAGGAACAAATATTAAGAAATAAAGTTATACCTTCTGTAAAGGTAGTTTGACGAAACCACAACGCCGAGGAGGCTACTTGGGAGTTAGAAGATAAGATGAGGAGGGAATATCCCCACCTATTTGTGTAACCTTGTACTGATTCTGAGGACGAAATCTTTATAGGAGGGGGGGATGATGTAATACCCAGAAAATTTAAAAGATTATTATTCATAATGAGGAATTCTTATTATATTTTTATTTATTTTCTTTATGTGCAAATATGTGAATTTTGTGAAATTGCATCATGCATGAAATTTGAGATGTAGTACTAAAAATAAAGTTATAATATGAGAATAATCACTAGGTATGACTACATTGTGAAAATAAGCTGGAGTTATGTAATTTAG
Source organism: Panax stipuleanatus (assembly GCA_020205555.1). Taxonomy (NCBI): domain Eukaryota; kingdom Viridiplantae; phylum Streptophyta; class Magnoliopsida; order Apiales; family Araliaceae; genus Panax; species Panax stipuleanatus. The sequence goes on from CM035120.1 coordinate 119,354,490, forward strand.
CTAAGCTTGAAAGAAATGAGCATTGTGTGGCATAATAATTCATGTTGGATCAATTGTAGGTTTAATTAAAATTATAGAAGGGATTTAATTTAAAAAAATGAATGTTTAGCTTAAGTGTAATTAAAAATAATTATGTATTAGAGAAATAAGCATATTAGGATGGTAATATTATGGCACCCACAATTGAATCCCAGAAAGGAAAAGAAAATTATATATATCCTCAAATTACATATTGGGTTGCTAGTACCCAACCAATTTATATCCTAGCCCAACTAATTGTAGAATAATACTGACCCAATATTGTAAATCAATGTGGTAATATTAAACCTATTAGGTTTGGAGAAGTAAGCCTAAGAGTGGGATGGCCTAAGGAGTTTACTGATGTAGAAGGATAAAATATATTAATATGTAGTCCCATATCTTCAGTCCCGTTAGTTTAATCAGTCGCTCTAGGCCATTGGCCTATCTTCCTACCTTGCTAAGCAAATGATTTCTGTAGGAATGGCTGAAAAGGAGCAGTTGGAAGCTTTCTACCAAATCCTTCTTAACTAATGGCTTCTTCTATTTCACGTTGTTTCAATCCTTGAGTAAAATCCAGTATTTGGGTAAGAGTTCTCCTATAAATAGGAGCTCCCCCTTCATAATTCAAGCTGCTAAATTTTTTGTTGAGTCCAATTTAGAGAGTGAGTTAGAGTAAGAGAGAAAACCAAGGGGAGTTCTGCTGATTTGGTAGTGCAATCAGATTTGGGAGCAAGATTTAGCAATAAAACTTCAAGAAGGTAATACTTTTTTCCTTAAGCATGTTCTTGATTATCCAATTAGATGCATTCATAGAAATTGGTATGAAATTCTTGGTAGTTAGTTTAGGAATTGTATTTTCTTTGATATCTGAGATGTATGGATATTTTAAATCAAGATATTTGGTCATTGTATACATGTTTGGTAGTAATGGGTTCTGAGTTTTGCAAAAACAGAGCCTGATCTGAGTCTGCCCCGAAGTGGTGCGACCGCGCCATTTCCCTAGCTAAGACTAGCGCTGCCGCGCTGGTCCTCAGTGTTTGAAAACTGTTTTAGTTACATTATGATATTCTAGGCAGGTGTGTTTGACTTAGTTATGTATGACAATGGGTTTGAAATGAGATTCAAGTTGCCATGTATATAATAAGCTACTTTAGCTTGGATTACTATAACTTTCAAAAGAAAACTTAGAAGTTTTGCAAACAAACATTGATGAAACTGTGTTATTTGCACTCTGATCTTTTGAACAAGCATAGTAGGATCTTTTATGCTTCTAAATGTGACTGATATGTTGATCTATCTAGTTAGGCACATTATACACTGTTCTAGCATGGTTTAAAATAAATGTCCAAGTGTTACACTATACTAACTATGAATAAATGAGTTGAATAGCTTTGAGCATGTGTATTAAAAGTTTGTATAACAACACCTTGTGGGGTATGACTTATTATAGTTGGTCCTTTATGAAATGAATTCATTAAGCTTTATTGAATAGAAACTTCAAAATAAAACTATATAGCTTGAAAGTAAACTTAGAATAAGCACAACAGAAATTAAATCTAACACAAAACCTGCTTGACATGTGTATATGATATGTATCAATATCCCTGTAAGCTAGGAAGTAATCTGGGTAATAGGAAACTCAACTCTGGGCTTGATAGGGAGCAGCGCGGCCGTGCCACTCCCTGGTCAAAATATAGCGCAGCCGCGCTACATTGCAATGTTGTCAAATTGTTTTAAGTGTGATCTAAAGCTTGAAGCATGTGTATATTAATATCTTAAGCTAAAATACATGATTAAAGTGATGTTTTAAGTATTCAATCATGTAATGGATATATAGAATCAAGATTTCAAAAGTTTCTAAAAATTTTCTAAATAAAACTTTCAAAGACAAAATCAAGGTTGAATATGCAACTATGTGGTTTTATTATGTATCGAATATGGGACTGAGTGTAGCATGTGTATAATAGAGATGTATGATTATTGGTGTATGTATCTAGTATATATAACTAATGTATACCTATATATACTTAAATGTGATAATGTAGGAAGTTGAAGTGACGTTAAGCTATAAATTATAATATACGCAAAAGGCAAGTTTCCTAACTTACACAACTTTGGATATTGTGCGAATTTCTTAATTGTTGTTATATCAATCATATATATTGATTAAATATCTGAACTTGTACACTTATTGATCGTACAAGCAAATTGTTGTGTTATCTAAATTCACAAAGATTGCCATTATACTCGGAAGCTTGATTTAAATAAAAATTATAATACTTGAACCCTGTTGCAAATATTGAACTTATAAATTGTTCCTAAATATATTGAGAAAGTTTTCTACGCTATTTGATTTGGCTAGACTAATATCATGTGTTAGAAAGCGATCCAAACTAATTGCTTTAATACGGACTCTTATAATTGGCTGAGATGAAAAACCCTCATAGAAGGGGAAAATATAGTGTTGGGAAACCAACACACGCGTGAATAATTTGTTTAAGTGTTATACATAACATAAGGTACTTTGGGCTGATCACCTATTGTACTTATTTATTTTGGGTTATCAGTGAAATACTGTTAATTCTAGTAGAAGTTCTTAGTCTATAGTGACTACTTAGTGTTAAATATTTTTTAACTTGAAAATGTTGAAACCTTTGATTTCTTTTAATAATCCTTCGGTCCATAGTGACTCATTATTCAAATTCAGAGGACAGTTTGGAAACGATTGATATGTACTTTATTTCTACTTAAATTCCTGAGCTACCATTTATCGTTATACCCCTTGAGATTATGAGCTTATTATACGCCTATTCACATTTATTGTTATATTACTTGCTGGGCAAATTTGTTGCTCATTCTTACTCCTTTAAACATTTTAGTGAAGGCAGAACAGTGCGAGACCTCAGGCAAGGATAACGACAAAGGCAAGGCTATGTAGTAGCTTTGCCCTTCTATGATATAATTTAATTCTTATGATGTATTAAGACTTAATTAAGGTTATGTATTAAGTTATGTCTTGGATCATATTATAGAATGTATTAGTGATGGTTGATGTAGACATTCAAAATTTTATTTTCCTATTACAAACCATGCAGGAGGGCAAAAACTTCTTTTACATCTCGGAGACAACCCCGAGGAAAGACAATATCATAATTTCAACCCCAGAGACAACGCCGAGTGGAAAACTCCATCAAATTCAGCCTCAGAGACAACCCTGAGGACAAGCCTCAACCCCGGAGACAACCACGATGGACAACCTTAGTCACTTCAACCCCGGAGACAACCCCAGGAGGGCAAAGAAGGAATTTTGACAACACAACATGAACAACGACCATCCAGCTAAGGATAGGCTCACAAAGAACCACCGCAGAAATCCTGAGTGCAAACTGCGCAAGACAGCTCAACGGACTACCTACGGAAACTTGAAGATGCTATTCTGGTCATGGACCCCTCTTACTGGATTCGAAAAAGGTCAAGCCTTATGTTATTGCGTATCTCTCGAAAAGAGCTTTCTGGAATGGTATGGCATATCTCCATACAATTCCCGGATTATAAGTTACAGACGTTCAGCAGCCTGCACCACAACCGAGGGAACGAACTTCGAGGCAGCAGGGCCCACCAACCCCAACTGTAGGTCTACCTGCTGCCACAGGTACACCTGCGGCTGACCAGGTATTTAAATATCAGACCCCCAGCTCATTTTAAAAGAGAGAAATCATTTATAAACTTTTTAGACAGAAATTTGAGAGCTAGAGAAAGAAAGGGAGCGATTCTTCATCTCAAACTCTGTAAATCTCTGTTATAAACACTCATATACATATAAACTTTGATATATCAAGTTTCCACCGGTTGAAATTAAGTTTTGAAAGCTTTTTAGCCATTCGTTGCAGATCTTGAGCTATACTGTAAGATCTTCTCAGATCTATGCTCATTTACTGCTTTAATATATATAGAGGTGCTGTATTTATATAGATCTTGCTTGGTTGTGGTTAGATCTAATGTTTAACCATTAATTTCATGTAAATAGTCAATATTTAAAGTGTATTGACTAGATCTATCCTAGATCTGACCAGATCTAACTTTTAACAGGTTCAAAAGTTGCAAAACTTTAACCGTTAAGCTAGATTGGCTATGATCTAGATAGATCTAATTTACTTTCTAGTTTTGTAAATATGTAGCAACCACATGAATCTAGATCAATATTTATAGGAAGCAGGAAGCTCCTCTACTTGCATACAAGGATTTAACCTATAAATCACTTGTTTGTCATAGTTAGGAAGTATATATATACTTTGTTTCAATCTATTCATCGTGCAAGCTTTTAAATGATGTCATGTGAGCTAGGAACCACAAAGTCGAAGATCCAATCAATGGATCTAGATCCGGTTCCCATGATGGACTTGATTACGTTGTGTTTCCAGCTTGCAATCTATTGTACATGTAAATCTTGAGCCTTAAAACGGTATCCGGATTTAAGGCCCTGAAATAGTGGAAAATCATGTATGTGGTGTTCGGGCTTACTTTGATGGCTTCCATGCCCACAAGGAGCCCGACCCTTATAAATAGTTTTGATTTAGCTTTCGAAGATGCTTTGCATCTCGATTAAAATCAAATCAAGCTGCTAATAGAATAAAAATTGGATGTATCAAAAGACCTCGATTCCTATTTGGGCGAAGGGTTTGAAAACCAACTTTCCAAAAAATATCATTTTCATATGCTTTACCTGATAAAAATGAACTTTTATGTAAATCAAACCTTTTGCACATTGGTCCAAAGAGGCACAACATGTTGGGTTTGTACGAAATTGTGACGCAATCAAATTGCAAAAATTAGCGGAAGCATGGTATATCAGAGTTTAAAAAATTTCTACAAAACCATTACCCGGATCATCCTTTATGCAAATTATTAATTTAAAACGATAAATAAGAAGTTATGGAATCATACCCTTGTAGAACGAAGCTTCCACAGGTACTAGTTCAACTCCTTGTTCTTCGTGATCTACTTGAATTTCCGGGTTAGATTCCTTTCTTTGATCAACGTTAGCCACCCAAGTGTTTGGCCTCTAGAGGTGATCCACCAAGGAAGATGAATTATCAAGAAGGAGGGTGTTTGGCTTAACCTTAGTTTTCTATCCTCTATAGAAAAGGAGTACTCTCCAACAATTGGAATTACATCAATCTAATATCTATTATAAGACTTCTCTTATATAGACATTGGTCAACCCTTCTAATCCTATTAGACATGGGATTTCTTTTAATTAATTAAACTCCTTTAATTAATTTAGGCTTCCCACCACATGGGAATAATTAATTAAATTCATTTAATTAATTTGTCTCCTAATCTTATTAGGAATAAATGAGAGTACTAAATATTAAATTAATTACTAAACTCCTTTAGAAATTAAAATAATAATAATTGTAATAATATTAATAAGACTCCTCTTATTAATTTATATTTAATATTTCCAAAATATTAAATAATAAACATTAAGCTATTTAATTTATTCTATCACCATAGATTAAATTAATTATACTTAATGCATTATTACGATTATGCCATTACCTTCTTAAATAATTATTCTTCCTTTTATGGTGTGACCCTTTAGGTTCTCCATATTAAACCGGTTGTGAATAAATCAATTAAAATAATTTTAATCTTATTTAAATAAATAAATTAAACTAATAATTTATTTAAATAAATAATATTTATTCTACAATAGGGATAAGCCTCCCTAGCGATCAACGACTTTCCAGATAATATAGATTTCAACATTAATCATAAAAGAACCTGTGAGTTAATAGTTACCGTACAATTCAATCCTTCCACCATACAATGTCCCAATTAAATATAAGACATGGATTTGCTGTCAAGTCTTATTTTATTTAATTATATGTATTTCGATTAGAAAATGCACAACTCCAAATAATGCAAATTAGAAACTCCTTTCTAATTTCATTTCACCTTGGCCAAGGATTCCTGGGTTGTCATTTAACGAATCACATAGGACATATCTCCTCTTTTACTAGAGGTGGTAGATTCTTTATTGATCATTCATTATCTCCATATGTAACTCATTATACCCAAGCATACCCTATATATGCCTTAAAAGGTCTTAAGGAATAAGTCAAAGTATAATTTGTTACATACAAGATACTATGATGATCTCAAGTCCAAGGATTACTTGTACTACTATCACATTAGGAATTCCTATTGACAGGCGAGTAAATCTCCATTAGGTATTCCATAGCGAATCACGTTCAGTGAACTTATTCTCCAATAAGCACCTACATACTTGCTTTAGTGTCTCCACACAAATGATCATGAGATCAATCATCCTCATCCAATGAGCAAGCAACATATGTACCAATCTATCCGAATTTACTAATCCCCTTTTTAGTAATCCCACGATTGGGAACTATTTTAGTTTTAAAACTTTCTAAGAATTTAGATCTCATTAGCATGATCATCATCATGATTCTAAAAGCATTGCTTAAAACTATGGGTTATTTACATATTATAAAAACAGCAACATGTAGATAATTAAATGCCTTTAATAAATAAATATTTTATTAATAAATAAATAAGATTGTTTACAAAGTACGTGCTTTATCATCATACATGATTGGCTTGTATGCACACTACTATCAATCTCCCACTTGCACTAAAGTCAATCGCCATGGTATCTCATACCCATCTTCTCTAAGTGACGATCAAACAGCTGTTGTGTTAAAGCTTTAGTAAATGGATCTGCAATGTTATCTTGAGAGTCTACACGCTCCAAGGTGACGTCTCCTCTTTCAATGATCTCCCTGATCAAGTGAAATCGCCGCAACACGTGTTTAGATTTCTGATGAGACCTGGGTTCCTTAGCCTGTGCAACTGCTCCTGTGTTGTCACAGTAAACGGGAACTGCTTCTCCAATGCTAGGAACCACACCAAGTTCAGTTATGAACTTCTTCATCCAAACAGCTTCCTTTGCAGCTTCACTTGCAGCTATATACTCTGCCTCTGTCACTGAATCAACAACTGTTTGCTGCTTGGAACTCTTCCAACTCACTGCGCCTCCGTTCAAGGTAAAACATACCCCGAAATAGATTTACTGTCATCTTGGTCCGTTTGAAAACTTGAGTCTGTGAAGCCCTCGAGTTTTAATTTAGACCCACCGTAGACAAGAAAAATATCTTTAGTCCTTCTCAAGTACTTTAGGATATTTTTCACTGCCTTCCAGTGCTCTTCTCCAGGATTCGACTGGTATCTGCTCGTTACACTAAGTGCATGAGCAACATCCGGTCTAGTACATATCATACCGTACATGATAGATCCTATTGCAGAAGCATAAGGGATCTTACTCATACGGTCTCTCTCCTCAGGTGTCTTTGGGGCCTGTTTCTTGGAGAGATGTATTCCATGGCTCATCGGCATGAGACCTCTTTTGGAATCTTCCATGCTAAACCTCTTTAGCAGCGTATCAATGTACGTTCCTTGGGATAAACCAAGCATCCTTTTAGATCTATCTCTATAGATCTTTATCCCCAAAATATAGGATGCTTCTCCCAAGTCCTTCATGGAGAAGTGTTTAGATAACCAGATTTTAATTGATTGTAGCATAGGAATGTCATTCCCTATCAGTAATATATCATCAACATATAATACAAGGAATGAAATTACGCTCCCACTAACCTTCTTGTACACACATGGTTCATCGTCATTTTTGATAAAATCAAACTCTTTGATTGTCTCATCAAAACGAATGTTCCATCTACGAGAAGCTTGCTTCAATCCATAAATGGATCGTTGCAGCTTACAAACTTGATTTATTCCAACCTTTGAAACAAATCCCTCTGGCTGTGTCATATACACATCCTCCTCAAGTTTTCCATTGAGGAAGGCCGTTTTCACGTCCATCTGCCAGATCTCATAGTCGTTATAAGCTGCAATCGCAAGCAAAATCCGAATGGACTTGAGCATAGCTACTGGTGAAAAGGTTTCATCATAGTCAACTCCTTGTCTTTGTTTGAAACCTTTTGCAACCAGTCGGGCCTTATAGGTCTCTACCTTGCCGTCCGCTCCAGTCTTTCTTTTAAAGACCCATTTACACCCAATAGGCTTAATGCCTTCAGGTGGTGAAACCAAAGTCCATACTTTGTTTTCATACATGGAGTTCATTTCGGATTTCATGGCTTCTAGCCATTTCCCTGAGTCTTTATTACTCATGGCCTGTTCGTAATTCAATGGATCATCATCATTCATGATGTGTACCTCATCGTCATCCTCTATAACGAATCCATACCTCTCAGGTATCTTCAGTACTCTCCAAGATTTATGAACAGGGTGTGGTATAGTAGCTTCTTCTACTTGGTCAGGTACCTGACTTTGATCCGTGGTAATTTGTGGTTCTTGAACTTCTTCAAGATATATCTTACTCCCACTGACCCCTTCATGGATAAACTCTTTTTCCAAGAAGGAAGCATGTTTCGCAACAAACACCTTTTGATCAGTTAGATGATAGAAATAATACCCTACAGTTTCTTTAGGGTATCCCACAAATCTACACTTTTCGGATTTAGTCTGTAGCTTATCATGTTCAAACTTTTTGACATAAGCTGGACAACCCCAAGTCTTAACATGCTTAAGATTTGGTTTCCTCCCCTTCCACATCTCATATGGAGTCTTTGGAACGGATTTGGTAGGTACCTTGTTAAGTAGGTATGCAGCCGTTTCTAGGGCATATCCCCAGAAGGAAATTAGAAGGTCGGTAAAACTCATCATGGATCGAACCATGTCTAACAGTGTTCGATTTCTACTTTCAGATACTCCATTTAACTGTGGTGTACCTGGAGGATTCCATTGTGAGATTATACTATTTTCATTGAGACAATAGAGAAACTCACCGCTTAAGTATTCTCCACCTCGATCTGATCGAAGTATCTTTATACTCTTGCCCGTTTGTTTCTCTACTTCACTTCTGAACTCTTTGAACTTTTCAAATGATTCTGACTTGTATTTCATTAAATACACATATCCAAATCTTGAGTGATCATCAGTGAAAGTAATAAAATAAGAATACCCACCCCGTGCACTTGTTGTCATAGGCCCACAAACGTCTGTGTGAATCAATGCCAACAACTCTGTAACTCTTTCTCCTCTTCCACTAAAAGGAGATTTAGTCATTTTACCCATGAGACAAGATTCACAAGTTGGATATGATTCATAATCGGATAGCTCGAGGAGCCCATCTTTATGCAACTTGGATAATCTTGTTTCATTGATATGACCGAGTCTACAGTGCCACATGTAGGTATAATTAATATCATCTCTTTTTCTTTTCTTAGTTTGTTCAATTTGAAATATATTTTCTTGTAAGTCAAGTGTATAAAGTCCATTTCGCAAATTTCCAATACCATATAAAACATCGTCTTTATAAATAGAACAACTATTGTTCTTTATAACAACGTTAAATCCTTCCATATCCAATACAGAAATTGAAATAATGTTTTTAATAATATTCGGAACATAATAACAATTATTAAGATAAATGGACTTGCCCGAAGGCATTGCTAAATAATAAGTTCCTACAGCTAATGCAGCAACCTTTGCTCCATTCCCCACTCGTAGGATCACCTCATCATTGTTCAGCTTTCTACTTCTGACCAGTCCCTGCACAGTATTACATATGTGAGAACCACAGCCGGTATCCAATACCCAAGTAGAATTATGACTTTCAGAAAAATTAATTTCAATCATAAACAAACCTTGATTGGAAGTCGAAGCTTCTCCAAGCTTCTTCTCTGCTAGATACTTCTTGCAGTTCCTTTTCCAATGTCCCGGCTTGTTGCAATGAAAGCACATTCCTTTAGCTGGTTCAGGTTTCTTTTGTTCCTTTTCTTTCCCCTTTCCCTTAGCCTTCTTGGATTTCTTCTTTTCAGAAGATACCTTAGGTCTCTTCCTTTTATTGGAAGAATCCACCATCAAGATATGGTTCTTCTTGGATGGGAAGTGACCTTCTGCAGTTTTCAGCATGTTAAGCAGCTCAGGCAAGCTGACATCTAGCTTATTCATGTGAAAATTAACCACAAACTGCGAGAAGGTCTCAGGGAGTGACTGCAAGACCAAGTCTTGACTCAACTCCCCATCCATGACGAACCCAAGCTGTCCAAGGCGTTCAATCAAATTGATCACTTTCAGGACATGAGTCTCGACGGCAGTACCCTCGGTCATCCGAGATCGGAAGAGCTCCTTAGATATCTCATATCTAGCAGTCCTACTCTGTTCACCATACAACTCCTTAAGGTGAATCAGCATAGCAGGAGCATCCATTTTTTCGTGCTGACGCTGAAGCTCGTTATTCATGGATGCGAGCATGATGCATTGAGCCACAGATGCATCATCTTGCCACTTATTGAAAGTGGCAATCTCTTCCTCAGAGGCTGTTTCTGAAACAGATTCAGGGACAGGTGAGTTTAGGACATAAGAAATCTTTTCAGCAGTGAGAACTATTCTCAGATTTCTTAGCCAGTCCGTATAATTCGGCCCGGTAAGCTTATTAGCATCAAGTATGCTTCGCAGTGAAATTAGTGATTTTGACATTTTTAAAATTCTGCATGTAAAAAATAACATTTTAGCAAACATTCATTTTATTAATTTTGCATACCAAAATAAATTTAGGTCTTTATTTTAAATTGGTATCTCCCACTATTTTTATCAAACTATATTACCCTCACTTATATAGTTCGGCAACATCTAATTAAAGATTTGCTAGTGAGAATAAGGATCCCATTTCAAATGTATATAACCTTGTGGATAGCACAACAAGCGATATACAAATAAATAGGTAGACAACTCTTGTCAATTACAACACTATATAACTCCTTTTATTTTGCCTCTTAAATCATAATGGTCAAGTGTGTGCACATCCGAACTAAAATGATTTAAGTTAAGTCCAGCCTAGCACTTCCATAAATTCAAAAAAGAAAAATGTTCGTCCTTGTGGATAGCACAACAAGACTAGATCGTTCAATTTTCTTGATAAGCATCAAATGTGATTAATTAACATCTTAAATACGCAATACTCGCCTTGTGGATAGCACAACAAGCTCATATTAAATATTTAATACTCTATTAATTTATCATGCTAGAAGGCGACGTTCGATATTCCAAATATCATTGAACGCTTCAGACTTAATATTATTTCTTTGAGGGGTTTGTTATTATTTGTCTCATCTTGTTTAGCGCGCATGCACATATATATATAAAATACGCGTCATTTTATTAAACATGCGAAGCATGTTTACATAAAATATAATATATATAATATTTAGCATGCAATATAGAATATTATATTCTACCCGGATTGATTATGGACTTTTATTCTAGTTTGGTTCACTAGAGCCACCAAGTGAACCAAAAGGTCAAACCTAGGAGTGCAAGAATTTAAATTTAAATATAACTATTACATTTAAACTCGGGCTCCATACAAACGGGTCTTCACGCGCTCCTTGCTCCTTGGTCTCCAATTTCTTCAAGATAATTCTAACTATTCTTATTACATTAAACTATTTAATTTAAATAGAAACCTTGATCAACAGTCAAGGGGAAGTACATAGGAAGGAGATAGAATTTTACATCAAGAAAAAAAAATTAGAGAAGACGAGGTACGCAGACCCCATTTAATAAAACCCATTCATTCAAGCATTCAACTAAAATAAAATCCAATCACATTGGTCAAATAGTCCATAATCAATCCCCATTTATTTTCATACATATCACCATATATATCAATAAATAAATATTCATCTCATGAATTAAAACATTCCATATATATATGAGTATCATTTAATGGGCAATTTTAAATTGCATGAAATCCAATTTCAAGATTAAAATAAACTCTTTATTTTAATTATAAAATTATTTAGAATATAATATATAAATATATCATATTTATTTTTTAAAAAGAAGTCACCTTCTTTTATTAAAAGAGTCCTGCAGGTTTATTAAAAAAAGTCCTTTCATGATGGGTCACCTTCTTTTTGGAGTAGGAAAGAGACAACACCTTTTCTTTGCAGAATTCAAGATTAGCACCAAAAAAAATTGTGATTCGTCCCAAAAAAAGTCTTTTTTTTTTCTTTTTTTTTTAAATATAATTTTATACAATAAAATTATGCCCAATAAATTATTTTAAATACATACCCATATGTATATGAAATCAAAAATAAATTAATAATTGCATAAAGATTTGGCTCTGATGCCACTGTTGGGTTTGTACGAAATTGTGACGCAATCAAATTGCAAAAATTAGCGGAAGCATGGTATATCAGAGTTTAAAAAATTTCTACAAAACCATTACCCGGATCATCCTTTATGCAAATTATTAATTTAAAACGATAAATAAGAAGTTATGGAATCATACCCTTGTAGAACGAAGCTTCCACAAGTACTAGTTCAACTCCTTGTTCTTCGTGATCTCCTTGAATTTTCGGGTTAGATTCCTTTCTTTGATCAACGTTAGCCACCCAAGTGTTTGGCCTCTAGAGGTGATCCACCAAGGAAGATGAATTATCAAGAAGGAGGGTGTTTGGCTTAACCTTAGTTTTCTATCCTCTATAGAAAAGGAGTACTCTCCAACAATTGGAATTACATCAATCTAATATCTATTATAAGACTTCTCTTATATAGACATTGGTCAACCCTTCTAATCCTATTAGACATGGGATTTCTTTTAATTAATTAAACTCCTTTAATTAATTTAGGCTTCCCACCACATGGGAATAATTAATTAAATTCATTTAATTAATTTGTCTCCTAATCTTATTAGGAATAAATGAGAGTACTAAATATTAAATTAATTACTAAACTCCTTTAGAAATTAAAATAATAATAATTGTAATAATATTAATAAGACTCCTCTTATTAATTTATATTTAATATTTCCAAAATATTAAATAATAAATATTAAGCTATTTAATTTATTCTATCACCATAGATTAAATTAATTATACTTAATGCATTATTACGATTATGCCATTACCTTCTTAAATAATTATTCTTCCTTTTATGGTGTGACCCTTTAGGTTCTCCATATTAAACCGGCTGTGAATAAATCAATTAAAATAATTTTAATCTTATTTAAATAAATAAATTAAACTAATAATTTATTTAAATAAATAATATTTATTCTACAATAGGGATAAGCCTCCCTAGCGATCAACGACTTTCCAGATAATATAGATTTCAACATTAATCATAAAAGAACCTGTGAGTTAATAGTTACCGTACAATTCAATCCTTCCACCATACAATGTCCCAATTAAATATAAGACATGGATTTACTGTCAAGTCTTATTTTATTTAATTATATGTATTTCGATTAGAAAATACACAACTCCAAATAATGCAAATTAGAAACTCCTTTCTAATTTCATTTCACCTTGGCCAAGGATTCCTGGGTTGTCATTTAACGAATCACATAGGACATATCTCCTCTTTTACTAGAGGTGGTAGATTCTTTATTGATCATTCATTATCTCCATATGTAACTCATTATACCCAAGCATACCCTATATATGCCTTAAAAGGTCTTAAGGAATAAGTCAAAGTATAATTTGTTACATACAAGATACTATGATGATCTCAAGTCCAAGGATTACTTGTACTACTATCACATTAGGAATTCCTATTGACAGGCGAGTAAATCTCCATTAGGTATTCCATAGCGAATCACGTTCAGTGAACTTATTCTCCAATAAGCACCTACATACTTGCTTTAGTGTCTCCACACAAATGATCATGAGATCAATCATCCTCATCCAATGAGCAAGCAACATATGTACCAATCTATCCGGATTTACTAATCCCCTTTTTAGTAATCCCACGATTGGGAACTATTTTAGTTTTAAAACTTTCTAAGAATTTAGATCTCATTAGCATGATCATCATCATGATTCTAAAAGCATTGCTTAAAACTATGGGTTATTTACATATTATAAAAACAGCAACATGTAGATAATTAAATGCCTTTAATAAATGAATATTTTATTAATAAATAAATAAGATTGTTTACAAAGTACGTGCTTTATCATCATACATGATTGGCTTGTATGCACACTACTATCACAACACTAATTTCAAAGTAAAGCACTTTTGTATATTCACACACACACACACTTAATGCATAGGGAATGAAAAGTAGCGGTACCGTGTTTCACAGAAGTCAAGGGGTGCCTAACACCTCCCCCTCACTTAAGTAAGCCCCCGAACTCTATGAATCTCGGGTTCTAGACCAATTAAATGGAGTCACATATTGGGGCATATTGCAAAAACTTTTAAAATCTGGTTGAGTTGGTACAACCATTTAAACTCATACCAATTGGCGACTCTATCAAAATCAGCCCAATCATAAAAATTAATCTTTTCAAAATCGTTGACATGTATGTCGGTCTTTTCCTAAAATCTCACCCTTTAAGCAAGATAACTTAAATCACATAGCGAAAGATAAAGGGTAGAAGAAACAAAATTAGGAATCGAAATTTCCTGGTGTCGACAGTTGGCAACTCCGCTGGGGACAGTAGAGGGCTTAAGCCGTATTTTAATCTTTTCAATTCCCTATTATCTGCATGTGTGTGATGAATGCTTTCTTTACATTGAATGTATGTGAATGAATGATTATAGCGCTTTATATTAGTGCTTCACACAATGTCATCATTTTTCATGCGGTAAGACGCAATGAATCTATGTGAATGTATGTTGTGTGATTCCTCCACCAGGAGGTAAACCCGTCGGTGGCTGATTACTGGACTTAAGAGGAGAATAATCCTGCGAGACTCAGGAAAGGTGCCGCTCAGATTTGCTATAATTGAAAGATAAGATTTATTTCCCATCTAGTAGATTGTGATGATCTAGGAACCTTCATGTCGAAAAGCTCGTGAGAGTAACCTAAGATAGGTCAGCCTCTGATAATCCCAACGCGAAGGGAAAGTCTCTCCATTCCTTTCCTCTTTCGATAAATGTCAAATATTAATTCCTGTCAAATATCAAATGTCAATTCCTGTAAATATCCATTATTATCAAATATCAAATGTCATCTTACCCTGTCATCAAAATAACTAACCATTATTTTGCAGGAAGATATTAGAAAACCTAAAAATAATGCATTACATGCATCCATCCCTTTAATATTTATCAGGACTAAACTATATATCCTTTTGTAGGCAAGATTGGTTCCATTACTAGATTAAAATCAAGGAAGGCAGAAAGCCCCTACGCCGATATGGCTGAAGGTTCCTCATCTGAACCTAGTTTCGTATCTTGAAAAGAATTCGAGGGACTTAAAAGTCAGATAGCAGAACTGGCTATCCTACTAAAAGAACAAAGTAAACACACTCAAGGCCAAAAGACTCTAACTCAACCAGAGTCCTCCATGCAAGGAGGCAGTCAAAGTTCTGATAAAAAGGTCAAAACACAGATACCTGAACCTTAATCTATTGAGGGAACCATCAACAAAACCCCTGAAATAACCAATCTCAAGGATGACCCAGAAACCGGGGATATAAGAAAGAAAGTCCAACAAATGGAAGAAACGATCCGGTCAATCAAAGGGACTGGAACATATGGAAGTGTCAACTACGCAGATCTCTGCATATTTCTAAGGGCTCGATATCCTGACAAATTTCAAGTCCTAGATTTAAAAAAGTACAACGGGCTAGGAGACCCTTATTCCCTTCTAAAGGTATATATCGGAGAACTCGGATCCTATGCAGAGGACGAGAAGCTAAGAATGCAACTATTTCAGAAAAGTCTGACTGGAGAAGCTAGGACATGGTACGCCTAACTTGACAACCCCAAAATCCACGGTTGGGAAGAGCTGGCCCACGTCTTCCTAAATTAATACAATTTCCAGTCACAAATGGCGCCGGATCGGTATCAGGTGACTAAAGTCAAGAAGAAGAACAATGAGTCTTTCCGAGAATACGCCCAAAGATGGAAACGTATGGCCACACAAGTCAGCCCACCTATGACAGAAACTGAAATGGTGATGACCTTCATTGATATACAAGAAGCTCCATATTATGAGAGGGTCTTGGAAGGAATAGGAACATAGTTCTCAAAAATAATAAAACATGGAGAAATGACCGAGATGGGGTTGAGATTTGGAAAGATCAAGAACCTCACTTCTTTAGAGAGAGTAGCTGAGCACATCCAGACAGGGAATTACGGGAGTAATGAAAGTAGTATGTACACAAGCCAATCATGTATGATAATAAAACATATACTTTGTAACAATCTTATTCATTTATTAATAAAAGAATAATTTATTTAAAGGCATTTATATTATCTACATAATGCTGTTATATTTAAATGTGATATACTCATAGTTTTAAGTAATACTTTTAGAATCATGATGATGATCCTGCTAATGAGATCAAAATTCTTAGATAGTTTAAAACTAGAATAGTTTCCAATCGATGGATTACTAAATAGGGGATTAGTGAATCTGGATAGATTGGTACATACGTTGCTTTATCTTTGGAAGAGGATGATCGATCTCATGATCATTTGTGTGGAGACACTAAAGCAAGTATGTAGGTACTTATTGGAGAATAAGTACACTGAACGTGGCTCGCTAAGGAATACCTAATGGAGTTTTACTCACTTTCAATAAGAATTCCTTTAGTGATTGTAGTACAAGTAATCCTTAGACTTGAGATCATCATAGTATCTTATGTATGATGAGTTATACTTTGACATGTGATGGGTGAGTTTTATACACTTGAATCGAGTGCATTTGAGCTTAATCTTTTGTTGGTTTTTGAGTATTTTTAGTATCATTTAGTTATTTTTTATGTTTATTTCTTGTAGGATGGACCTGGAGGGACAAATTGGTCATTCGGGATAAGAAAATAATTAAAAATCATTAAAATTAGAGCTAAGTGGCATTTTTGTAAATACATGGTCCTTGCCTAGCGCCTAGTGCGCTTGGTCAGTGTAATTCCTAGCGCCTAGTGCGCTAGGCAACAAACATTGTTGGTGTTTTGCTGCTGAATTGGAATTTGGAAGCCAAA
The DNA here is from genome assembly GCA_020205555.1 of Panax stipuleanatus. Taxonomy (NCBI): domain Eukaryota; kingdom Viridiplantae; phylum Streptophyta; class Magnoliopsida; order Apiales; family Araliaceae; genus Panax; species Panax stipuleanatus. The sequence continues at coordinate 119,371,565 of CM035120.1, forward strand.
AAGGAATCCTCATGAGAGTGGGGGACCAATACAAATAGGAGAAGACTTCAGAAAAGACGTATCAAGGATTTTATCAAGAAATTTGTAGAGAGAACAACACGAGAAAACACTAAGGAGATTTCAGAGGTTAAAGATCAAGTGGAGGATTAGGAGCAATCTGACAAGTTCTTCTAATCTTTTCTCTAATTTTTATTCTTTGTAATTATCTGGGATGTTTGGATTCTTAATTTGGATGATGTTTTTCTTTATTATCATGAAATAATTCCTAATTAAGATTGCAACAAAACTTGGTATGTAGTTTAAATTAAATCTTTCCATTGAATGAAAGTTGGTTTTTATTGTCGTTTATTATATCTTATGCTTATTGATTAATTGTTTAGCTAGTAATTACCATGATAATCTATATAAAATTGGAAGATGGAGTATAGATTGAGATCTGGATATAATAACATCTGTTCATATAATCTTAATAGGGTTAATATGATTAGCATGTAGGATATGAATATACCTATGTGTCTTTTGTATTCATTGAAAGAATTTGTGCTTAAAACCCTAATTAACTTGATTCACATAGGAATATAGTAAGTTGATTGACTAGGGTCTTCCTTGTAATTTCGTGTCTTAAAGATCGGATTTAGAAGGATTTGTTCACGTGTCTTTCGGAAGAAATGCATGAATACTATAAATTATTCTTGGATAACAAATCGTATTAATTAATTGAATTAAATGGGAAGTAAATTGATTTAAATAAAATACCAAGGGAAGTTGTAATCTTAACCTGTTAAATCTGTAATCAATCTTGTGAAATTTTGATCTTAATTATTGATTTTGTTAATTTTAGTTTTCATGTCACAACCAATATTTTGTAGTTTAAATTAGGAGTAATTGAATTGGAATTGATAATTGGTAAATATTAGCATATTTCCTCATGGGAGCGATACTTTTCTTATAATTGTATTACTTGTTGACCACGTATACTTGCGTGTATTCATTGATTGTGAAATCTGCAACAAGTTTTTGGCGCCGTTGCTGGGGAAATTATTTTTAATATTGTCATTATTAATTTTAATCAAATTAATCTTAATGTAAACTTTTATTTTATTTATCTCTCTAGTCTTATTCCTTTTCAGGTACCATGGCTGAATTTAATTACCAATGGCCTTATTCGAGAATTACTCGGCTAAGGGAAGCGGAGATTAATGGGCTCAATACATTTTTTGTATTGTCAGCACAGATTGAGACATTTTTGATAAAGTTGGACGCTTTTGTAGCACAACATAGTCAAAGTGTGGCGGTTACTTGTGATTATTGTGCTGGAAATCATTCAAGTCATCAATGTGCCATCAATTTTTAGCCGGTACAGTATGGCGGTGCTTATCCCAATAATTATCATCAGGATTGGGGGTATCACCCAGATATTAAATGGAGCCCTAATCATCAAGATTAATTTTATGCTCCTAGTCCAACATATCCACTGGAGTTCTTGTGTCCACCTCCCCTACAACAAGAAGAAAATTCAAATTTGGAGAAACTTCTGTCCAAGTTCATAGCTTTGAGTGAGGAGAGGAGGATTAGTCAAGAGATGTTAAGTCAAAATTTTACGAACCAGATGGAGCAGCTTCTCAATGCCTCAAACACTTGCCCTCAATACACTTGGACCTATGACATGGATTCCGAGACTGATGGAGTGCCCGAACCAAATCTGCAACCGGATGTGGCAAATGATATAGATGTTGAAAGAGAGGAGACACTTGGGGACCAAGAAAAGGAGGTCAGCGAAGATCTAACTTTGAGTTCTAACTAAGATGAGCAAATTTTGATAGTGCCACATGTACCTTCTCCACCAAAGTTCAAGGATCCGGACAATTTTGTAAGATCGTGTCCAATTGGTAGTCATGTCATAGGCAAGGCTATATGTGATATTGGAGCTAGTACAACTTTGGAGCCATGGTGGGATGAGAAACAAAAGATAGAAGAAGAACCCGTTGTGTTTGACAAGCTTCAATGCCACAATCTCTTCACAGACACTTTTGGGCAAACGCCTAGCTACTTGAAGGTGTTAAAAAAGAAATTATTTAAAAAGATCATGCTAGGTGGCTGTGATTCAATGACCCTTGCTGTTGGGAAGCTCTCAAAAGATACATTGCTACTAATGGATGGAGGGTTGCTCAATTTTTGAAGGGGAATTGGATAGAGAGTTGAAGAAGTCTGGCTGAGACTATAAAACAAGCGCTTATTGGGATGCAATCCAATGTTAATTTTGATTTTTTTTGATTTTATTAGGTATTATATTAGTAATTTTGAATTTAGTTAGGATTTAATAAAATTGCTTCTATTGTGGGTTTATAGGTTTTTCAAGTCGAATTCAAGTGTGGTGGTGCCTAATTTGCTCCAATATGCTTAACATATTCTCCAAACTTAACAGACAAGGAGGAAGATGCTGTATTTTCAGGCAAGTCCTCTACTTTACTTTTTCATATCTTAGCCATTGATGACAATGTTTGTTTTAAGTTTGGGGGTATTTATTATGTTACTTTGGCAATGTTTTGATGATTTTTTTTGATTTTGGCCATAAGTGGGTGGTTAGCGAGTTTTTAAATTTTGAAGAATTGATGAGCATGCTTAGTCTAGATTTCGACTTATAAGTTGGTTTTTACATTACTTGTGAATCTTTTGAACTTATAAACACATATCCATCCGTTTAGCTAGTTGGGCATAAAAAAAATTATTGGTTAAATGCTTGTGAAAGGTATCTTTGAAACTCGAGAAATCTTATTGAAGCATCATTCAAAGCGAAATTTAGGCATTAACATAAGTTTGGGGGAAATCTTGGGGTGTTTTGAAAAAAAATTGGAACCATCCCGAGTAGAAATAATGATTTATGTGGTGGGTTGAGATGGAGCGTAAAACGCACTCACCTATAAACATAGGCACGAGATGGAACGTAAAACGCACTCGTTTAATGGGAAGTTAGATGGAGCGTAAAACGCACTCATTAAAAAGAGAAACAATTTTTTTTTAAAATTATTTGGGAAGGGTTCATGTGTGCATAAATGTTTAAATATCCGTTTGATCCTATAAATTTATGTTTTGCCTTTAGTAGTGGAATTGTTGTGAAAATTAAGTTTAAAGAGTTGATATTGAAAATCTTGCATGAGTATTTGGTGATATTTGAGTTATGACTAGTGGAACGTTTGGATGCACACACGAACGTAAATATTTATGAACAGTGGTGGAATTGATGAGTAAGTTGAAACATTAGGCTTTGCATGTTTTTTAAAAAAAATTCTGGAGTTATCATTAGAAGAAATCCTTTGAGGCCATTGTTAAAATTTATGTTGGTTCATTGCTTAAGTAGTTCAGTGCTTGAGGACAAGCAAAGGTTTAAGTTTGGGGGTATTTGATGGGTGAGTTTTATACCCATGAATCGAGTGCATTTGAGCTTAATCTTTTGTTGGGTTTTGAGTATTTTTAGTATCCTTTTAGTTATTTTTTATGTTTATTTCTTGTAGGACAGAGCTGGAGGGACAAATTGGTCATTCGGGAGAAGAGAATAATTAAAAATCATTAAAATTGGAGCTGAGTGACATTTTTGTAAATACCTGGTCCTTGCCTAGTGCCTAGTGCGCTTGGTCAGTGTAATTCTTAGCGCCTAGTGCGCTAGGCTACAGACATTATTAGTGTTTTGCTGTTGAATTGGAATTTGGAAGCCAAAAAGGAATCCTCATGAGAGGGGGGAGCAATAAAAATAGGAGAAGACTTCAAAAAAGACGTATCAAGGATTTTATCAAGAGATTTGAAGAGAGAACAACACGAGAAAACACAAAGGAGATTTCAGAGGCTAAAGATCAAGTGGAGGATTAGGAGCAATCTGACAACTTCTTCTAATCTTTTCTCTAATTTTTATTCTTTGAAATTATCTGGGATGTTTGGATTATTAATTTAGATGATGTTTTTCTTTATTATCATGAAATAATTCCTAATTAAGATTGCAACAGAACTTGGTATATAGTTTAAATTAAATCTTCCCATTGAATGAAAGTTGGTTTTTATTGAATCGTTTATTATATCTTATGCTTATTGATTAATTGTTTGACCAGTAATTACCATGATAATCTATATAAAATTGGAAGATGGAGTAAAGATTGAGATTTGGATATAATAACATATGTTCATATAATCTTAATAGGGTTAATATGATTAGCATGTAGGATATGAATATACCTATGTGTCTTTTGTATTCATTGAAAGAATTTGTGCTTAAAACCCTAAATAACTTGATTCACATAGGAATATAGTGAGTTGATTGACTAGGGTGTTCCTTGTAATTCTGTGTCTTAAAGATCGAATTTAGGAGGATTTGTTCACGTGTCTTTCGGAAGAAGTGCGTGAATACTATAAATTATTCTTGGATAACAATTCGTATTAATTAACTGAATTAAATGGGAAGTAAATTGATTTAAATGAAATACCAAGGGAAGTTATAATCTTAACCTGTTAAATCTGTAATCAATCTTGTGAAATTTTGATCTTAATTATTGATTTTGCTAATTTTAGTTTTCATATCACAACCAATATTTCATAGTTTAAATTAGGAGTAATTGAATTGGAATTGATAATTGGTAAATATTAGTATATTTCCTCGTGGGAACGATACTTTTCTTATCATTGTATTACTTGTTGACCACGTATACTTGCGTGTATTCATTGATTATGAAATTTGCAACAACATGTCCCTTAAAAACCTGAGGGTATATCAAATGGTATGCTTGGGTATAATGAATTATACATGAAGATAATGAATGATCAATAAAGGATCTACCACTTCTAGTAAAAGAAGTGAATGACCTATGTGATTCGATACATGACAACTCACTAATCCTTGGCCAAGGCAGAATGAAATTAGAAAGTAATTTCTAATTTTCATTATCGGAGTTTGTGCATTTAGGATCAGAATACATATAATTAAATAAAATAAGGCTTGATAGTAAATTCATGTCTTATATTTAATTGGGACATTGTATGGTAGAAGGAATGAATTGTACGGTAACTATTTACTCAAATGTTCTTTTATGATTAATATTGAAATTTCTATTATCTAAAAAGTTATTGAGCGCTAAGGGGGCTTACCCTTATTGTAGAATAACTATTTATTTAAATGAATTAATAGTTTATTTATTTATTTAAATAAAATTAGAATTGTTCAAAATAATTTATTCACAATCGGTTTAATATGCAGAACCTAAAGGGTCACACCATAAAAGGATGAATATTTATTTAAGAAGCAAATGATATAATCGTAATAATAAGTTAAGTGTATTTAATTTAATCTATGGTGATAGAATAAATTAAATAGCTTAATATTTATTATTTAATATTTTAGAAATATTAAATATAAATTAATAAGAGGAGTCTTATTATTATTATTATTATTATTATTAATTTGAATTCCTAAAGGAGTTTGGGAATTAATTAATAAATGTACTCTCCCATATTCCTAATAAGATTAGGAGGTAAATTAATTAAAAGAGTTTAATTAATTATTTCTAATAAGATTAGGAAGCCTAATTAATTAAAAGAGTTTAATTAATTAATATGAAACCCTAATCTTATAATGTTTAGGAGGGTTGCCTACATCTATAAATAAGAGGAGTCTTATTTTGATTAAGGACTAATGCAATTCCAATTGTTGGGAGAGCACACTTTTTCTAGAGAGAGACAAAACTAGGATTTTGCCAATAACTCACCTTCTTAATATTTGTTAATCCTTGGTGGATCACCTCTAGAGGCCAAACACTTGGGTGGCTGATGTTGATCAAAGGAAGGAATCACATCCGATAGATTCAAGTTGAACAAAGAAAGGATTGGAGTTGAACTCGTACCTGAGAAAACACGAATCTTCAAGGGTATGATTCGTTCTTCATCTCTTTAGATTAAATTAATAATTGCGCATAAAGGATGATCCGGGTTCATGGTTTGCAGAAAAATAAAACCCTATTTTTACACTTACGCTGCTATGTATGTAATTGTTGCATGCTAATTTGATCTTACAAACCTAACAGTGGCATCAAAGCCAAACCTTTATACGTGTTATTAATTGTTTTTATTTGATATATATATTAATATGTGTTTGGAACAATTTAATTGGGCATAATTGTTAGTAAGGAATCAAGTTTTTGGAGAAAAAATTGCACAATTCGCGAAACCAGAAAAACTAAATCTGTCCAGCGGCGCTGCAGGGCCTGTTAAAGGCTTAGCTGTTGCGCCGCAGCGCCGGTCTGAGTCAGGGAACGGGCGACCCGGCGCTGCAGCGCCTGTTTACAAGGTAAAAGGCATGCTGCATTGCCATGTCAGGATTTTGAAAACTGCTGACATGGCGCGACAGCGCCTGAAGCCAGTTCTTCAGCAGCGCTGCAACGTAAACAGCTTGTTTTGGTTTCTGGTGATGTGGCGCCGCAACGCCAGATGCTAGTTCAGTAGCGGCGCCGCAGCGCCACTTTCCAGAAAATATTATTTTTTATTTTTTTATTTTAAATTAAGATAAAAGGTTTAATTTAATTAAAATTAAAATTATATATTTTTCTGTAATTCCAGATTAATAAAGGAGTTTATTAGATTTAAAATTGGATTAAAATAAAGATGTTTATTTTAATTAGAATTGGATTTCATTTTAACTAAATAGAGTTGGAATTGGATTCCATGATAACTGTGACGCCCTGAAATCCGGTCTATCTTCACACCCGAATTTCGTACATCACGAGTACTTCTCATTCCATACATACACCATTATATCATACAGAATAACGATATATCTATTCAATTCCTAGGTTTTGTCACATTAAAACCTCGTTCATTACAAATAATGATAATTACATTATTATTTACAGCTTACAAGAGTGACTTTTATTCACCACAAAGGATTCGTAATAGTTCATTAAACTACTCTATAGTTTAATTAACTATTCTACATTACAAGTCTTGGCTTGGTCTTCACGCTTGTTCATATAATGAATAGCACTTCAACAGGACACCAGTCAACTTAATCTTTACGGGATCCTTAAGTTCATTTTATCATCGTTCACTGAAAATATTTTTTATTTAAAGCAAGTGTGAGCATTCAATTGCTCTGCAAGTCATAGCAGTTGAATAACAAATAAGCAAGAATCATATGTTCTCTTAAAATCTTCAACAACCGAACAATGGTTATGAAATAACTTGAATAATAGGAATAAATCTGATTCCTATCATTTTAAAACATTAATCCCATTCACTCTGAAATACTTTCATTCTTCTACTCTTTCATTAACATGTCGTCTGGTTAGAATCATTAGCACAGACTTAACAATAACAGTTCATGAATAAACGAAACTTCTTAACATTGAACAGTTCAATCACAGAACAGTTCAATTCACAAAAACACCGAAGTGTTAAAATTGTGGCATAACGCCTCATACATTCTACACCTTGTACAAATATCACACATTTGCACATAGGTAAAACTTCCCAAGTTCAACATCTGAGAGTTTAAGAAACTAACATTCATATTAAAAATGAATGAAGTTAGGAAACTTGCCTTAAGCATAGCTACAACTTAGTTTACACTGAACTATTTTCTGCAATCCCTATATCACATAAGGAAAAAGCTCATACACCAATTAGTCATATATTTGACTTAACGCATTGGTTTAAACTTAACTTTACTTCTTATGGCTCACATTCTTGTAATCTAAGTTTACGCGGCCAACTTTACTTTCGTTCCTTCGGTATTATGACATACGGAGATGGCATAAACTGTATAATCATCTTTTACGATAGATTTACATTCTCACCTTCTTCTTATAACATATATAGGACTTAACTCGTCCTATACTTCTACATATGTGAAAAGAATCACCTTTTCAGCATACACATCCACAACTTTACATCTAGCACACATCGAGTCTCAAACAGTGTTCAATATAGTACGCTGAGTGATTTCTCACAAACAACCAACAAACTAGTTTCCTGTCTCGTTTACACTGTCTTTCACATCGAGTTAGATCGGTTGCTAGTTCGTATTAACCGTTGCTCTCTAACGGAATCGTTTAGCCCATATACCATACTTCAACCATCAAAGAGTAAGATTGTACCACAACTTAAACTTAGCTTAACCGAACCATTAAAACTATAATGTTCGTTAAGTCCATCATCATTCCTTATGGCTTTTTGTCAAATAAATGTCATACCTCAGGACTATTCATTACCGTCTAAGTCATACAACCATTGTACACTTAGTACGTTGACCTGACGCGAATACGATTTACGAGGATCATTTACGTATTCGTCGTTCACATGGTTCATCTTTTAAACCTCCATTCAACCTTTACTTAAGGTTTTAATCGCTCTCGTTCGTTAACTGTTACATGAACATCACGTTCATCGCCATCTCATAATGTCTAAGTCATACTGTTCATTGTATGCTAAAACCGATCTTTTATCGCAACTACATTGCTTTTACAGTGTTTATACGCTTTACACTTAACTTTCATTACGATATTATAACATCGGAATGTTATAAGTCACCCTCGTCACTCAACGTCTAAGGAATTACCAATATAGCAATCCCACACGCCCGCTTTAACCCGAATACGATCCTCGGATATCGGTTACGTATTTTGCGTTCGTCATTTTATAACCTTTATTCGACGTTTCACCATCAAACTCATGGTTTTACTCATCATTCTAGATATTTCTCTTCATGAATATTACATTCATGTTTTCCCCTTAATTACCATCTAAAAAGTTGGACAATAAAAATATCCAACTGGGAAAAATTCCCTTAAGGGCGTTGCGTCGCCACTCTTAGTTCAAACAGCCTCGTTGCGGCGCCGGGTGGTAGGGGCCAACTACCCGGGTAGGCGCTGCGGTGCCAGATTACAAGGCATGGGTGGCACTGCGGCGCCTGCCCTGAGCCTTTGAATTTTTTTTAAGTTTTTCAATTACATGAAATTCCCGAGCTCGTGACGCGATCGTTATAACTCGAAATTGGCTCGTTCAAAAGCCATCAACTCATATATCTCATATAATTCGATTCTATCTGGACATAATAAGTTTTTGAATCCGTTAACGATAAATTCACCGATTAAATTTTTATTATGCGTTCGTTAAACATTTGTGATTGTTCATAGCTCGTTTCTTCATTTTAAGTCCGAATTCATCCATTCCTGAGTCCATGACTCTTAAATACATAGTTCTTCAATATGCCATAGAAAACCTAGGTTTCAGAGTTAAACGACGACTTTTGACTATCGTTCTGGGAAATCTACAATTTCGACGATTAATGTCTAATCTTGTAAATTTCGCCATAACTTCGTTACTAGAGATTTTTACGCCAAACCAAATGGAACCAATCCATTAGTTATTCATCTATGTTCCTAACCAACAAATATATATATGATGGTTTTTAAATTTGTCCATCAACAATGTTCTTATTGCGTTCTTCGCGTTCTTCGTTCGTTCTTCGTTTTTAATCGATATTATGATTACGATTTTACGTTTTCTTGCATTTTAACGTTATAAGTTTTATAATTCATCCTTATAATATCGAAGAGTTCATATAACTCATCTGAATCGTCTATTAACATCTTTTCCCATCTTTTACTTCCATTTTCCATTAACCTTTGAAATTTCATAGAAAACTTAAAGAAAAGAATGGATTAAGGTTAGGTTTTGATACCTTTCTTCTTGAGTTTCTTCTATTTTCTTCTTCCTTTGGGTTATTCCTACGATTTGTAAGTTTTTTCATTTCTCGATCTTCTTCGATCCGAGTATCCATGCTCTTTCTCTTCCTTAATTCTCTCTCTCTCAATGAGTTTTCTCTTGGATTTCAAATCCAAGAGAATGAGCTAGTATATATAGAAAACCAAGAGTGAGGGCACTTTGGTCATTATATAACTTTTCACGAGTTTACAGTTTGGTCACTTAACTTACGGTCTTGTAAAGTCAAAACCTTTAGATTTGCAAAACTTACAAAACACCCCCTCTTTCTACTATTCACACCTCCTTACTCAAACTATCTCACGAAGCTTCTCCAGAAAGCTTTGTTGTTCCGTAATTCAGAATTCGTCCGATAGTTTGAAAAACTGACTTTCTCGGAATCCAAATATTTTTGAATATTCTATCTTTCCTCTATCGAATAACGTTTATGCGTTCTTCGAAACTTCAAAAAATTAAAAATACTTTTTGATGATTAGCGTTTTCCTTCACGTTTTCCCACAACGTAGTTAAACGAATGAAAAGTACATAACAATACTTTTTGTCATTTTTATTTCGTTCGATTTTTGCACCTTTTTTGAGAAAAAACTTTTATCGGCTAACATAACTTTTCACGGCATATTACCGTTAAATCTTCAAATGAAATATCATTGCGACATACAGAACTCTCAGAAAGACATAGGTTATTCAAACCCTAAACCCTAGGTTTTGTTGTGTGAATAGTGCTTATTTCGTCTTTTTCTGAGAAATATTTTTGTTCCCGGAAAACTTGTATTTTCGTCTTGAAAATTCTTACTTGTTCATTCTTACTCGTAGCCAGAATACTCCCAGTTTATAATCATCCTAAGTCATAGAGTGAATAATAAACACATAACATAGAATATAATTAATAAAAATTTCTTTTATTAATTAATAATTCTTTAAACTAAATTTCTGGACAATCTAATTTTTTGGGTTGTCACATTCTTCCCCTCTTATAAGGATTCTGTCCTAGGAATCACAAATCACACCCATACCTGGATGCTTTATACTTATAACCTTCAACGAAGGTTTAATCTTACTTCTTCTTATTTTTGTTGAATAATCTCAACATACTATTTCAATTAGGTATTACCTAATTATTTCTTCTCATTATCTCTTCAACATCCTTTTTCCTAAGGATCTTTATCTGTTATAATCGTCATATGTTAAACATCATGACAATTATACTTTTAATATTTTGGGATATCACATTCACCCATTCTTCTATAAATTTCGTCCTCGAAATTGTTAACATTCAAGTTTTCTCAATTAACTGAGTTTCTTCCTTCTTCTCGTTTGAGAATTACATCCTACCGCAACTCCTCTTCACCAAAGTTTTCTTCTTCCAAACATTCAGAAGTTTTCACAATTTACAAAATAATTGTGAAGTTCAACGAATAACTAGGAATATAAAGATTCCTTTAAAACATTTTACATTCTTGCTGAGGGGTCTTATAGACCATGAACTCTGAACTTGATTCAACTGTATTTACCGCGAACCAGTTCTTCCTTACCCAGTACATTTACAATCACAAAGAAAGTAAACTACCTCTTTCATACATAGGTGATCAACCTATCATATAACCCCATTCCGGGGTGTGGTCACCTCAGACTTAATCATCAGATTCCGCACTAAATCAAATTGGTTTGGCATAACTTCTCAAAGAAAGCTCAATTTTTTTTTAAACATGACATACCATTCATCTAGCCAAATCAAATAGCTTAGACAATACCAATAAATTGGACATCAAGTAAACATTCGTCTAGTCAACTCAATTGGCATCGACTACTTCTTTAAATTCTTTCACAATACTTCAAAACGTTTTATGATGTCATGATACCGTACTATTTCACAGTACGTTGAGGACTTCGTCAGTTTATGACTTCGTCATTCTACATCATTCCATAGCGGGTTAATGATCCAAAGATCACATCCAACACTAGGTTCAATTGCATTAATAACTCCATCTTTGTACCATCTTTGCATCAAATGCACTGATGATATAAAAATTCATTTTGATATTTCAAATCAACTTCAGTGTAGCCGAAATGATTAGCATAGACATATAAAGAATAGTTCTTTTAAAATCCATTGGTTCACAAAAATTTGAACCAATATTATTTTCTTAAACATGTACACTTTAGCACGATGTCAATAAATTTCAAAATCTAGTATAGCTAGAAGACTTGGAGTACTTACTTTCTTTATCTTCCTTCATTGTCATACTTGCGACAATCTAACTTCCTCTAGCACCTTCTATAAGACCCCAACTTTTTATGAATAAGATTTAATTTTCTTTATATACTATTTTTAAATAGTAAGGTGTTGATTTGATATAATGTTATAGTTATGGGTGATTTGTGCAAATTTTACAAAGTAAGCAAGCTGTCATAAAATATTCGTTTTGTTGGAGAATATTCGTTTGGTCGGGAAATATTCTTTTGTCGGAGAATATTCGTACGAAGGCTCAATCATTGGTGGACCCCACAATGAAATAACTGTCGGATAAAGAAAGCGACAAAAGTAACCTTTTTATAAAAATAACAGCAAGACTTTTACCTTTAAACTGCTGAAATACCCGGTGAGAAAAGTACAGTAATACGCGTTATTCCATAGTGGTACGCTGTATTGCACAGTATCTCTGATTATTGATGCATACGTAAGAAGTCACTCAGTTTTATTTAATAATTGCCACAATAGTTGCTGCATAGTATCTCATATTATTGATTCAATAATTATTTCAGTAAGATCTGCATAATATTTTATATTATTAATGACAGCAGTATGCATACAACCCAATCATGTATGATGATAAAACATATACTTTGGAGACGATCTTATTTATTTATTAATAAAAGTATTCATTTATTAAAGGCATTTAATTATCTACATGATACTATTTTTATAATATGTAAATAACCCATAATTTTAGGCAATGCTTTTAGAATCATGATGTTGATCATGCTAATGAGATCTAAATTCTTAGAAAGCTTAAAACTAAAATAGTTCTCAATCGTTGGATTACTAAAAAGGGGATTAGTAAATCCGGATAGATTGGTACATATGTTGCTTGCTCACTGGATGAGGATGGTTGATCTCATGATCATTTGTGTGGAGACACTAAAGCAAGTATGTAGGTGCTTAGTGGAGAATAAGTTCACTGAACGTGACTCGCTATGGAATACCTAATGGAGTTTTACTTGCCTGTCAATAGGAATTCCTAATGTGATAGTAGTACAAGTGATCCTTGGACTTGAGATAATCATAGTATCTTGTATGTAATAAATTATACTTTGACTTATTCCTTAAAAACCCTTAGGGTATATCAAAGGGTATGTTTGGGTATAATGAGTTATATATGGAGATAATGAATGATCAATAAAGAATTTACCACTTCTAGTAAAAGAAGAGATATGTCCTATGTGATTCGTTAAATGACAACCAGTAGTCCTTGGCCAAGGCAGAATGAAATTAGAAAAGACTTTCTGTAACGACCCCAAAATTTTTACAATATAATTCTCATTCTCGATCGTTAACAATACAACTTTAATCTATCTTTACATCATTATTCGATATTAAAATCACTAAAATTGTGGAATATTTAAAACTTTTATACAATCTTTCTTTATTGCTCTGAATCGCAACCTTTACATTTCAAATATTTTATTCAATTCTATTACATGAATTGCTTCCTCTAAGTTACTATACAAAGTATTACATCACAAGCAATATCCACTATACATCGGATAGCTCAACTTTACAACTTTAACAAGTATAATACATCCAAAACAAACATATTACTCATCTAGAATAAATAATTTCTTGCATCGCTAGTTGATCTTAAAATTCAATTAGCAGGCGTCATTACCTTGCATCCTTGACCTGCAAAAGTGGTTATTTGCAAGAGTGAGCTCGACAGCTCAGCAAGACCTAACAGTTTTCATGCATCACATAGCACATAATAACATGCTCAACATACATCTCATAATCATCAAAGAAACATGGCATACATGCTTTAATTCACATAACAAATATAAAGATTGAGTTCCTTACTCAATCAACATTTTTAATCAATCAATGTAGTCATAAATTGATTTTAACATTTCATGCTTGCAACATATATAACATATCATGCTCTTTGTAAAATAATTTAAAACAGTTCATCATCAAGTTCACGTAGAAAATAGGAACTGAAAGACTTGCGTTGATCGTTGTTTACCAATAACAGTTTAACAACTTACAACTATCTGCACTTCACGTGCCCTACACAATTATATAATCATGCACATCAACTATTAGTCACATAGCAACGCATAGTAGTTGTAATGTAATTTTACTATACATCTCATAATCATTTCTGTTAATTAATACACAATGTTCAATTAGATTGTGTTAACTTTCAATTTATATCTCACTATATTTCTTATTAGTCATACTCGAAGTTCATTCAAGTGTTTAAGTACTATATTTCACTACTCGGGGAAACCCACCAGTAGTGGGCCCCGCCCCAGCGGGGCTACATGCTGTCCGAAGTGGTTTAAGTAGTGTAATACAAAACTGCTTTGACCTTGTGACACCCCCAAATTCGGGTACTTTAATTCCACAGGATTTGGTGTTTACTGTAGAAATATCATCTATCTATCTACCCATAATAAATGCAAACCATGCAATAGATAGAAACAAATCCTCCCCTTATGGGGTTACAACATCTGAATATAAATACATCAATCCCAGGTCATACTAACCTTAAATCTCAAATGCAGAAACGTAAACAATTAAATAGTCTTACACAACTTTAACATAAGTCTTAAACAATAACATATCAAATAAATAACAAGTCTTCATCACTTGTTGACCTTGCCCTTGCCTTTGCTAGTAGAAGGCTCTTTGGACCTTTCGTTCTTAACTGCAATGTTATTATTACGCAAGAGTGAGTACGATTGCCTACAAGTATAACAATATAACAACAATATAATAACATGCGAGTGAATCAAAGACTTCTGAATAGGAAACTCGACTTTTGAATCAAGAATGAATAACAAGAATCAAAAGAACATCTGAGGGACATAAGACCTCGAACTATGTCCTAGGTTGTAAATTAGTTATACTTTAAACCTTTAACAGTCATAAGACTATGGACTCTACTTCTCGTACTTAGGGAGATCAGCCCTTAGTACCATACTGTGCACAATATCTCAATGCTAAAGCATAAATAATCCCCTATACAGGGTTGTTCATCTCAGTTTGACATCAGAGTCTGTACCAAAGGAAGTTTGGTTTGGATAGGCTCAATAATAGTTCTAGAATTTAGAACGCTCATCAACTATGAACTAGTCGAATTAATAAGGGTTCGCTAGTCTTACAAGGTTCAGCAATAAACGATATTCAAATTGAATAATAACTTCTCAAGAGTATACAATCGAATAAGTATTGTATAACTGGAATCATGCTTTTAAAGGAAATATAATATCTCATATGGAATCTCAACTTGATTAACAAGTATAAGAACTTGCATCATGATAGTATTTCAAGAATAAAAAACTTGCTCAATAAAAGTAAACTTTGAATTTAGTAACTTGCTTGACATAAGAATAAGGAATAGAATGCTTATTCAATTTAAAGAGTTTAGATAAGGAACTTGCTTAACGATAGTAAGTTAGGGATAGAATACTTGCCTCTTGCACAAGCTACAAATATAATTACAATTCACTTCCTCAACGTCCTACACATTACATTATATATATGACATCGATTAGTTCTCATAACTACCATATTTAACTGTTGAACTATTCACTTAAGTTCAACTTATAACTTGGCTTATAATATTACTCATTGGCTAACCATATAATATGAATGTAAACTCACAACATGCATATCACACATGTATAACCCTTTAAACAATCATAATCAAGTTTTACAATTACGATATTCAAGTTCGCACTTAGTTTGTTAACTAGAACCTTCACATTATCTCATACATGTCAATAACTTAGTTTATTAATCATGAACTTTAAATCATATAATATTCATGTATGTAACTTAGAACAACATATTTTATTATCGAGAACACTACACTTGTGTGCGTGCATGTCCGAAGCCCTCCGATTGCCTCCGAACACGCATCAGTCACAAATATGGCTATTTTTACCCATTTTAACGATTTCAAATCAAGAAATTAAAGAATGAAAGTTGTAGGTCTACTTGTTATCTTTTCGAATCATCCTGAATCGCCTTAATCGAAGTTCGTATAAAAACGTTATGCTTATTTTACTACAGGAGGTCAAAACAGAAATTTTTCTCTGCACTACCCCCGCTGGAGCGGGGGTTAGGACCGCTGGGGCGGGTGTGGTACTGCATGGGTCCCGCTGGGGCAGGTCTAAAGCCGCTTGGGTGGGCTTACCTTGGCGGTTCAGCCCCAATTTGCAATTTTGACAGTTTTTAGCCCAAATATTCCAATTAAATGCAAATTAAACTAACATAGTGATTTCTATGAATTATGAACTTCATAGAAGCATCATACAATGTTACTAACATATTTTTATCATCTTAAATCATGCAATTACTTGAATCAAATCATGAAATTTCACCGTTCTTGGTGTTCTTGACAGTTTTGAAGAAAAACACGAAAATCATCGTCACGGATTCGTTATAACTCCGAATCCGTCCGTTCAAAGTTTGTTTTCTTTGTTTTAACATGTATAATCATAATCCGTTATCAAATCTAAGTTAAACAATCAATTTAAAGCATAAAAATTGTATATAAGGCCATATATACGTGTTCGTCATATTTTTCATACTCTGTAATTCATGAAACTTTGATTAAAGCATGTTTACATGAAATTGATTACTCTAACACATGAATACATGATATAAACCATATAATATACATATGTTAACATATATATCATCACATCTTAAGTTAATTGTCAAAATAACTCTTCACAGGGAACTTGAACAGAGTTTTCATGGAAAATATATAAGAACATAAATTAAAGTTTGGGTAGAAGAGATTACCCTTGCTAGTGTTTAGATAATTTGAAGATGATGAAGTTCTCCTCTACTTCTTCTTCAATTCACACTTTTTCTCAATTTTCTCTCCAAACTCTCTCTGTATTTCTCCCTTAACTTGTTCTGATATATGAATATATGGAAGCCTGATATAGATATAGGCTAAATATAATATACGTATAGTTAATAGTCGTGATTTAATGGGTCGTCAGTTAATCCCGTAATGGGTTAACTGGCTCCAACCCCCACTAAGGCCTTGTTTGCTTGTCCCTTAAATTCTTCCTTTCTCATTTAACTTAATTAACTTCTTATAGCATAGTTTTAATGTCACACCTTTATAAACCAAATAATCTTATTTAAATTAATTAAATAAAATATCATAACTCCACATTAAATCATATTATCACATAATTAAAATTCTTCTTTATTAATTATATCAAATCTTTAAATCTCTAATTAATTATTACATTAATTAGAATAACATTATGCTTATTAAATAATTAATTAAATCAAATAAGTTCAATTAAATACATACTTTGCACAATAAAATTCTCAACATTAATTTAATCAATGTAACACATATAATTAAATTAATCTACCACAATGTTATCAATTAATTATTATATTTAATAATTAAATCATCGAAAAATATTTATTTAATTCAATAAATATTCAAATTAAATTACAAAATCTCGTTTGTCACAGACCTCTTATAGTAAAACAAGCATAACTTCTTCATACGAACTCCGATTAGGGCGATTCAGGATGATTCAAAAAGACAACGAGAAGAGCTACAACTTTTATTTTTTAAGTTTTTCGATTTGAAGTCGTTAAAAGGGGTCAAAATGGCCATCTTTGTGACTGATGCGTATTCGGAGGCAATCGGAGGGCGTCGGACATGCACATACGCAAGTATAGTGCTGTCGACGATAATAGATGTTGTTCTAAGTTACAAAATATTATTATTATGAATTATAAATGATGCTTAACATTAGTCAATGATGTAATGACAATTATGTCGACTTAAACAAATGTTAAGTGTCGATTAAAAGAGAAATATAAAGGAATATGAAACGAAGGTTAACATGCTTAATGTTAACAAACATTATACATCTAATGTGATGTAAAGACGAGGTTTAAGACTTAACTAAATGTTAAGTTTATTAAAGGGGAACGTAATGAGAAGTAAAAGGAAGTTTAACGTAAAATAAATCGAATAAGCGATGAGGAGCTCTAACCGGACTTAACCACATAAATGGAATATTGTGTGTCAAACCTAAAGAAGTTAATAGTATATCGTAAAGTAGAGTTACTTAAATGATTACTAAGCAATGCTATGTTTGGAAACTGGAGATCCTTCCCTTCGACATGGAATGCTGTTATGGACTTCCTCACAGCTTATCAAGGCACAAAACTTTCAAGAAACATTTTATGCCTCACAGTTGCTACTTGTTTTTATAAAATTTGGGAGGCTAGGAACAAAAAGATTCATGTTGATCTTCTAATTCCCCCAGGAAATCTTGCCAAGGATGTTATTCATCTCATTAAATCTCGACTCTCGACATGTAATTCTTTTATCAAGGCAACTACTTGCCAATATTACTGTAATTGGTTACTTGCTAGTTCAGGATAAGGTTTAGCTCTCTTTCTTGTATAGTTTAATTATCTTTGGTTATGTCTACTAGATGATGTAGCTATATTCTGGGGTATGCCCCTGTGCCATTGTCTTTTGGTTCTATCTATATACAAACAAATAAATTTAGCAAAAAATAAAAATAAAAATGTGTTGACAGGCCAAAAGACTTGAATCCTTGAACAAGTTCAAAGTTGGAGAATGTAATATTCTTGTCTGCATGGATCTTGCCAGTAGAGGACTTGATATTCCTTCTGTGGATATGGTTATCAATTATAATATCCCAAGAAACCCCAAGGTTAGGTTTTCTATCTGTACATGGTCTTCAAATGCAGGTTTTATTTAGCCATTTAAGATAGCCCTTGATCCTTTTCTCATAGCCTTTGGTTACTTGTTGTCCACTGCCGTTAGCTAATTACTCAACCAACTTGTTTTTTTGAACTTCTTATGCCCGTTTGCTGGAAAATTTACAAAAAGAAAATATTGTTTTGTGCGTTAGACAAATACATGTACCGTCAGTACATTTAGCGTGCTATTTATGCACTAAAGTTCTTGTTCTTTCTTAAACTTCTAAAGCGTAAGTGGCCTTCCACTACTTTCATCTTTTGTTGCCAAAACAATAATACCTTATTACCCTTTGCTTCATAAATTTCATTTTTATAACTGTACTATTTTGGTGTCACTCTTTCTACTCTTTCCTTATCTCATTGTGTTCTTTCATAGTTACATATCGTATTTCACTGGAATTCTTGTATCTTGTTACTCCTGAAGTTACTTTTTTTATATTGTCTAGTTTAGTCCCAAAAGTCTACATATTTCCTGAAGGTCCCTGCCCCCTTTTAAGGTAAGATAAGGCCATTTTAACATAGAAAAAATTACAGGTTATTACAATATACCGTCTCTAAAGCTGCATTAAATCTTTGATCAACAATAATAGAGCTGATTGTAAGAAAATGACCCACTTCAATGTAACACGAGCGTAGTAACTGAAATTCTCTGTTCCACCAATCTACTCTACATATAAGAGGTCTATGGATCTGCAAGATGTCTTAACTTTCCGATGATGGAATGGATTGTAGGATGCTCAAGCTGGACGATCGGGGGTTGCAATCTCGTTAGTGAGTTGGTATGATTTGGAGTGGTATTTACAGATAGAGAAGCTTATTGGCAGGAAATATTTTTAACACTAATGATCCTCGTGTAGTTTGCTGTCAATTTAAGAGATGTGCTTTTTATGCTGACATTTTCTTTGTCTTCCAGATAAGAAGTTGCAGGGATTTGAAGTTCAAGAAGAAGAAGTCTTCCTCCCGTTCAACCATGTCACAGAAGCCACAAGAATATCATGGATGGTATGATATTGATAGTGTTTCTTCTTTTCAATTTACTTTGGCATAGTAATGAAATTTGACAAATTGGTTCTTGTTAAAGCACTCAAAGGTCAAGAGAAGTACATCATCTGGTTAGTTGAGAGTCAAAACAAATATATTGTCATATGAACTTTACTAGGAGTAGCAATGTCGTAAAATCCTCAAGGAGATGGTAGCTGCTGTGCTGTCAATATTTTTTGAAACTGTTCTTAAGCATTAGAAGTATTATTGTCGAAGAAGTAAGAACTCTTTGCCTTGAATCTCATTGCAAATGTAGAACAGAGGTTAAAGAAAAGAAAGAAAAAATGAATATGCAATGTCTTAAACTTAACTGTCAACTGTAACTTTCAAACTAACATGATTACCGTATGTTTTATTGTATGCCATTTACATCCTTGATATTTTAGTGATTTTGCAAATTAAATCCAGATTTTAATTGTCAGTATCATAGTTTTGCAGAGCAATATTGAGTTCTTGTTCAGAAATTGAGGTGCATTAATTTAGCATTTGAAGAATTGTCAAACTACTAATTATGTAAAATAATTTTTAATGTCTTACTAGAAGAAGGGGAAGACATTTAAGAAGGCAAGACAAAGATGATGCAGGATATCATATTTGGAAATTTTGTTTAATTTTGAACATATTGTTTGCGGAGTTGTAAATATGCTTTTATAGCAAGAAATCCTGCAAGTAATCTTATTTTATCTGGAATTTGATGTAGGAATGAATTATTTATTTGAAATTATCAATCCTTCCAAGAATATTGGTCAGTAGGTTGAGAGATGACATTTTATATAACATTTCTTATATTAGTTTGTTCTAGGTTATGCAATTTGGTGTTCAGCTGTTATTGGTGGGTGTTAAAATAATATTCCCTCCATTTTAGAGTTGTGCCCACAAAAATTAAGAAAATTATTATATAACATTAAATATAATAATAATTGTCTATAATACCCCTTAAATGTTCACAATTACCATACTTGTCTCATTCTCTCTCTCATCGGTAACATTTTTCCATGAATAAGATTATTATACTTAGTTTGTTGATATTTTTTGTAGAATTATTCTACTAGATAGAGTAATATATATTTTATTTTTAAATTTCTATAATTAAATCATATGATTACTTGATGAATATTAAAGTGTAATTATGGTATATTTAGAAGCAAGACCAGTTGACTTATTACAAGACTCGATTCCTAAAAAAATGTGAAACTCTCCCTTGTGTTTGTGTTTATGTGATATTTTTATCTTTAAGTTTGGGTTGGGTTGGGTTGGGTTGGGTTGGGGTGGGGTGGGAGTGGGGGTTTATGCATAATCAGAAAATATTTTTTTTTTAATGGGGCTGGGGTGGGGTGGACGGGGGGGGGGGGGGGGGTGGAGTAGGGTTTTTTATACATAATCAAAAAATATTATTTTTTTAGTGGGGGGGTGGGGGGGGGTGGGGGTGGGGGTGGGAGCCGTTGGGTGGGGTGGGGGTGGCGGAGTGTATACATTGTGACACCCCCAAAATAGGTTCAATACTCAACTTATTCTGAGTCGTCAAATATATGGTACAATATTCAAATACAATCTTTTATAACATACGGTCGTACAAAATACGACCACACAACTATGAGTTTCAATACAAATCGTATATAATACAAAATATAAACACTCAAATTCAGTCCTCTTTTATTACAATTATTATCACACTATTTTACAAATAGTGAGGACTACTACTGCTCTACTCTGACCATCACACAGATCCCCGACTAGTTCTCGCAACATTCTCATTCCTTGAAGAAGACAATAGATGAAAAGGGTGAGCTCAACTAGCCCAGTAAAGAATATTATGACTAAGATAATAAAGAACAATTTATCGTTAGTATCCAATAGATCAGATAAAATATTATGGACAACAAGTTTTAGATCAACAACTGCAGCGGAAATAACAATTTATTAGAAGAGTTAAGTAGAGAATGATGTCTAATATCTTCTATGATTTAAAAATCCATCATCAATATTTTATCCCTGTAACATCAATCAATATATATCTCGAATCAAATATTCATCTTTGTACTACGGGCCAAAGATATTCATTTGTATCACCAGTGGTCATGTTCATCTCAGCACCTGTCCATCTTTGCACTACGGGCCAAAGATATTCATCAGATAATCATTCATCTTTGCTTTACAGGCCAAAGATATTCAGTTATATCACCATTTAGGACTGAGGATGATGAAAAATAATATAAATAACGAATCTAGTGAGATAAAGGACAAAGATTAGGGATTCGTAATTTAGTTTATCCAAGTTCAAGAATACTCCATAATAATCAATTATGGAGCAAAATTTAACAATGAAGTTCAAAACATGGATACAATTAAAGATAGTAACCATAATAGACCACTTGGACAAATAAAAGAAAATTTATTTTTTCTATGAATAGTGTCGTATACGTGAATAGTGCCGTATACATGAATAGTAATCCCGACATAAAAAGGTAAAAATTTCATAAGAAAGTTTATACCAATATTCTGATAAAATGATACTAGATGAAGCGCAAAACTCAAGGAATTTCTAATTATTTCAGGAATTATAGAAGCAATACTTACCATAGTAAGTTTAAATTTAGGAATATGAAATGAAATATTATCACTTTCATAATATAGAATATGAAAGAAAATAATATCATTTACGAATATTGAAAGAAAAAACAACATCATTTACGAGAAAAAAATAATATCTTTTACCTTAGTAGAAACTAGATTTGACTGAAATATCGGATATTATTCTAAGAAAATATTGTACAAAAAGTTACACTCAAAGTATCTTTATACTCAAGAGAAATACTCACTGTGACGCCCACCAGAATAGGTCCAGTCAACACAACCCATTCTGAGTCGCCAAATACATGGTACAGAATTCAAATACAAACTTTATATCACACGGTCGTGCAAAATACGACCACACAACTGTGAGTGTCAATACAAATATGTATAAAATATTAACATTCAAACTAAGTCCTCATTACAATTATTCTCACACTATTTATTAGAAATAGTGAGGACTACTACTGCTCTAACTCGGACCATTACTCTGTCCCCCGACTAGTTCCTGCGACATTTTCATTCCCTGAAGAGGACAATAGATGAAAAGGGTGAGCTCAACTAGTCCAGTAAAGAATATTATGACTAAGATAATGTAAAATAAATTATCGTTAGTTTTCAACAATTCAGATAAAATATTATTAACAACAAGTTTTAGATCAATATTCGCAGCGAAAATAACAATTCATTAGAAGAGTTAAGTAGAGAATGAAGTCTACTATCTTCTATGATTTAAAAGTTCATTAATATTTTATCCCTGTAACATCAATCAATATACATCTCGAATCAAATATTAATCTTTGCACTACGACCAAAAATATTCATTTGTATCACCAGTGGTCATGTTCATCTCAACACCTGTCATCTTTGCACTACGGCCAAAGATATTCATAAGGTAATCATTCATCTTTGCTCTACAGGCCAAAGATATTCAGTTATATCACCTTTTAGGACTGAGGATGATGAACACAATATAAATAACGAATCTAGTGAGATAAAAGACAAAGATTAGGAATTCATAATTTAGTTTATCCAAATTCAAAAATATTTCATAATAATACTTTGTGGAGCAAAATTCAAGAATAAAGATGAACACTTGGATCCAATCAAAGATAGAAACCTTAACAAGCCACTTGGACAAATAGAAAAAAACTTTAATTTTTACGTGAATAGTGCCGTATACGTGAATAGTGCCGTATACATGAATAGTAATCTCGACAAAAAAAGTAAGAATTTCATAATAAAATTCATGCCAATATTTTGGTATAATGATATTAAAAAGAATAACATCATTTACGAAAAAAAATAACATCCCTTACCTCAAAAGAATAGTACTTCTGACTGGAATATCGGATATAAGGCTGAAAAAAACTTGCACTGAATAGCAATACTCAAAGTATCTAAATATTCACAAAAATACGCTCGATATTATAGAGAGAGAAAATTTCTGATTCTGGTAAGATTTTCAATTCTAACCTAAGCACCCTAATTATAGGAAAAACTTAGGATGCTAAAGTAGACTTTTTAATAAAATAATATTTTTTAAAAAAAAATTCGCCACTTGCCAAAAGCCATCAGCCACCAGCCACCGGTGGGGCCCACCTCCCATTAAAAAAATATTTATTTTCCAAAACTTCAATAATTCATAATAAATAGTCCTTTTGTCAAAAAAATTACAAATTCTATGTTCTTTCCATAGGAAATTTAATTCTCTACAACTTTGTAGAAGGAAGTTTTTCCAAATTCCAAACATAAATTATCCGAATTTCATAAACGGATGATTTTTCACACCAAAATACTGATAAAAACACATCAGCACTAATTTCTTTTTTTATATCCACAAAATAAATATTTTCTTATCATATTAATCAATAATTAATTATTCACAAATAATATTACAGAACTACAATATTGACAACCAGGTCGTTCCCAGGAAAGAAGGGGCCTTCCGATAAGGACTTCTCCTTACTGGCGCGCAATTAAATAACCCCTCCTAGACAGAATTTCCTTATACATTGTCAATAATGCTATCTAATAATATTATTCAAATAATATGAATTATTGAGTTGATAATGTGAAATACTGTGCAGTGACAATTATTGAATCAATCATATAAAATAGCAACGTAGTAATTATTGATATAAAATATCAACGTAGCAATTATTGAATCAATAAAATATCATGCAATTATTGAATCAATAATATAAAATATTGAACAGTAATTACTGTAACAATAATTGAGTAAGTGCCTTCTTACGTAAGAATCAATAATTCAAAATACTGTGCAATACCGTGTGCTACTGTGCAACACCGCGTATTACTGTATTTTAACCACCGGGTATTTCAACAGTACTAACGGTAACAACTACGCCGTTATTTTATAAAAAGGTTATTTCTGTCGCTTTCTATAACTGACAGTTATTCCGTTGTGGGGCCCACAAATAGCTGCGCCGTCGTACGAATATTTTCCGACAACAAGAATATTCCACGACCAAACGAATGTTCCTTAACAACAATGAATATTTTATAACCACTTGCTCATTTTGAAATATTTTCACATTTCACCCATAACTTTTTACATTTATCAAATCAACACCTTACCATTTTGAAATAATATATAAAAATAATTAAATCTTTATTTATAAAATTCGGGATCTTACATCCTCCCCTCCTTATAAAATTTCATCCTCGAAATTTACGTGCGTATCTGGTATGTCGAAAAAGGTGAGGATACCTCGCTTTCATTTTAGATTCCAACTCCCAGGTCATTTCCTCAATTTCATGGTTTCTCCACAAAACTTTAACTTGAGGTATAATTTTCGAGCGTAGGACATGCTCCTTCCTATCCAAGATCTTGACAGGTACCTCCTCGTATGTTAAATCTTCTGCTATCTTGTCTGGTTCTAACTCAATAATGTAGTTTGAATCTTTCACATATTTATGCAACATGGATATGTAAAAAACATTATGAACACGAGACATGCTTGGAGGTAAAGCGAGTCTATAGGCCATATTTCCTACTCAGTCAAGGATCTCAAATGGACCAATAAATCGTGGATTGAGCGTTCCTTTCTTCTCGAATCTCGTAACTCCTTTTCATGGAGCAACACGTAACAATACATGATCCCCAACATTAAATTCCACGTCCTTTCGATGAAGATCCACATAACTCTTTTGTCGATCTTGTGCGGTTTGTATCCGTTGCCGGATCATTTGAATCTTTTTTGTAGTTATACGTACCAACTCTGGTCCCAACAATGTTGCTTCACCCACCTCATTCCAGCATACTGGAGAGCAACACTTTCGTCCATTCAACGCTTCGAATGAAGCCACGCCTATACTTGCCTGATAACTGTTGTTGTAGGAGAATTCCACCAATGGTAAGTACTTATCCCAACTCCCTTTGAAGTCTAGAACACAGAGTCTCAATAGATCTTCAAGAGTTTGAATAGTCCTTTCTGATTGTTCGTCTGTTTGAGGATGATAAGCCGAACTGAATTGTAAATCCGTGCCCATAGTTTTCTGCAAATTGATCCAAAATCGTGAAGTAAATCTGGGGTCACGATCCGAAACTATGGATACTGGCATGCCATGCAATCTCACAATCTCATTCACGTACATATGAGCAAGACGTTCAAGGGAATAAGTCTCTCGTATCGGCAAGAAATGAGCAGACTTGGTTAATCTATCAACAATAACCCAAATCGCATCTATGCCTTGAGAAACCTTGGGAAGACCCGTAATGAAATCCATCGTAATGTGTTCCCACTTCCATTTCAGAATTTTCAGTGGTTGCAATGGACCCTTCGGCACTTGATGCTCCGCATTTACATGTTGACAAGTTAAACATCTCGAAATAAACTCTGCGATCTCTCTTTTCATATTGCTCCACCAAAATGTATGTCGAAGATCACGATACATTTTAGTACTCCCAGGATGGATTGCAAATGGTGTGTTGTGTGCCTCCATCATGATTTTATGCTTCAAGTCAGAATCGTTAGGAACACAAAGTCTGGAGTTGACTCGAAGTATTCCCTCTTCATCGATTCTTACTTTTGGAATGACACATTCTTGCACCTTCTTCTTCATCTTCATCAGCTCCGGATCCGTAGCTTGAGCAGCTTTAACTTTATCAATCAAAGCTGGTTCCACGCGTATACTTGACATCATCGCACTCGTTCCCGCATATGATCTTCTACTCAACGCATCAGCTACCACATTAGCTTTTCCAGGATGGTATTGGATGGTATGATCGTAATCTTTCAACAGCTCAAGCCAACGTCGTTGCCGCATGTTGAGTTCTTTTTGAGTGAAGAAATATTTAAGGCTCTTATGATCCGTATAAATCTCCACTTTCTCCCCGTACAGGTAATGTCTCCAGATCTTCAACGCGAAAACGACTGCTGCCAACTCTAGATCATGAGTAGGATAATTCCTCTCATATTCTTTGAGTTGTCGCGAGGCATAGGCTATGACTTTCCCATGTTGCATGAGAACACATCCTAACCCTTTGGCCGAAGCATCGCTGTAGATAACAAATCCATCCGAACCAGATGGTATTGTCAGAACAGGTGCCAAGATAAGTCTTCTCTTGAGCTCTTAGAAGCTCTTCTCGCATTCCTCACTCCAAACGAATTTTGTATCTTTCCAAGTCAACTGAGTTAATGGAGTAGCGATTCGAGAAAATCCCTCTACGAACCTCCGATAATAACCAGCTAAGCCCAGAAAGCTTCGTACTTCGGTCACCGACTTAGGTTGCTCCCAGCTTTGTATTGCTTTAATCTTCGTCGGGTCAACAGATACTCCACGTTTTGATACCACGTGCCCAAGGAATGCTACTTCCTCAAGCCAGAACACGCACTTCTTCAGCTTGGCATATAGCTTGTTCTCACGAAACTTTTGAAGTACCACCTTCAAATGGTGCTCATGATCTTCACGGCTTTTAGAATAGATGAGGATGTCATCAATAAAGACAACAAGAAACTGATCCAAATATTCCTTGAATACACGGTTCATCATATCCATGAAAGCAGCAGGAGCATTAGTCAATCCAAAAGACATGACTAAGAACTCATAATGCCCGTACCGAGTTCTGAAGGCAGTCTTTGGAATATCCTCAGTTTTAATCTTCAGCTGATGATATCCAGAACAAAGATCGATCTTTAAAAAGAATTGTGCTCCTTGCAACTGGTCGAACAGGTCATCAATACGAGATAGCGGATACCTATTCTTGATGGTGACATGGTTCAACTCCCGATAGTCAATACAAAGTCGCATACTCCCGTCTTTCTTCTTTACGAATAAAACAGGATCACCCCAAGGAGACGTACTAGGACGAATAAAACCGATGTCAAACAATTCCTGTAATTGGACCTTTAACTCCTGAAGTTCAATAGGAGCCATTCAATATGGGGTTTTAAAAATGGGTTTTGTACTGGGTTCAAGGTCAATAAAGAATTCAACTTCACGTTCTGGGGATAGACCGGGAAGTTCTTCCGAAAATACATCAGGAAACTCATTAACAACGGAAATATCATTCAAACCTAACGTATTCTGGTTTAGATCAGTGACATGAGCTAAGAAAGCTTGACATCCATTTTTCAATAAACGAATAGCCTTGTGATTTGAAATGATATTAACTGATTTTAGTTGTTTAGGTGTTTGGATTCGCACAACAGGTTGATTAGGAATATGAAAACTAACAACCTTACGAAAACAATCAATTTTGGCATGGTAAGTGGTTAACCAGTCAATTCCTAAAATCACGTCAAATGCAAGTATTTTCAAAGATATAAGATCAACAGGTAAGGTAAGGGTACCAATCTGAATCAAGCAAGATTTGTAAACTGTGGATATAACAAAGGTTTCTCCCAACGGAGTTTCAACAGATAAGTCAAAATCTAATTTATTAGAAGTCAAGTTCAAACGTTGGGCACAAGCAGGTGAAATAAAGGAATGGGTAGCACCGGTATCTAACAAGGTGTAAACTTCGCAAGAGTTTATGATTAGCTTACCCGTAATCACCTCGTGTGGATTCCTTGCGTTTTGGGCTGTCACGACAAACGTTCTTTCAGGAATCACCGACTTTGACTTGTTCTAAACCGCCTTGGGAATCACCACCCCCGCTGGATTTGGTTTCACAGCAGGACAGTCTCGAGCTATATGTCCTTCTTTTCCACAGTTATAGCATGCTTTGAATTGTTGTGGGCAGTTTGGGCTGATGTGTCCCTCTTTCCCGCATTTATAGCATACGACCGATGGTCGTTCTCCTCCCCTAGAAATAGTTGATGCTGGTGCTGATGTCGATGTCTTCACGTTCTCATTATTGTACCTTCTCTTCTTGAAATCTCCTCCCGATTCGCTTTTCCTACTATCATGGCCACGATTACCACCGGAGTGGTTACCGCTTCTGTCATACTTTCCTCCCCGCTGGTTGTCATTGCTTCGATGACTGCTGCCACCGGTACGACCTTGGTTGTTGTCCCTTGGTTGAATATAATCACTATCTCATTCTAACAACTGGGTCCTGTTCACTACATCCGAATATAGAGAAAATTTGTGAGAAATGAGGTATTGACGTATTTCGGGTTTCAAACCTCTCAGTACGTTCCTCATTCTCCACCAAATGAGGTGCAAACCTGAACAACTCCGCGAACTTAGCCTCCTACTGGGACACCGTTATGTTGTTTTGTTCTAGTCTGATAAACTCTACCTCCTTCATATGACGAATACTTTCAGGAAAGTACTTGTCATTGAATAGTTTTTGGAACGCTTCCCAAGACATCTTGAGTGCGGCAGGCTAGGTACGCTTCACAGATTCCCACCAGTAATCTGCCTCTCCACAGAACATAAACGTGGCGAATGGAACCTTCTATTCCTCCGTGCATCCCAAGACATTAAATATCTTGGTAATTTGCTTAACCCACGTCTCCGCCTTGATCGGATCCAGCTTTCCCTGAAATTCTGGTGGTCCCAACTCTTTGAACTGCTTGGTAGTGATAATTCGCATGTTGTTATTATCTCTACCTGTATTTTCCACACGAGTTTCCCTCGTCTGGTTTTGCATGAACTACAAAAAGCTTCTAAACATCTCATCGTTTATCGTCTGATCAGCGTTGTTTTCAGGATGAACATTGTCTTCCTGTTGCACGTTCTCCTGGTTGGTGATTAAAGGTGTCTCCACGATCTCATTCACTTTGTTGTTAACATTCTCAGCTGCCATTCTCAAATACTGCCATAAAACAAGGGTTAATTAAACAAATTAACATATCACATATTAACCCTATGCTCCGACTGACCAATTAAATACCACATAAGAATAGGTAGGACATACTAGTGAAGGATTTACTCGTCTCTCCCCTCCTAGTTCTATTCCCCGATCTCTGCCAGAGATCATATCCCTAAGCTCTGACACCAACTGTGACGCATGTCCCTACCTTGGACAGCACCTCACAATGATACCTATCAGTTTGCCACCGCAGAACGGCGTCCCCTACGGAGAGTCTGGCTTCGGTGCATCCCCCATACACAGGAAGTCACCAGATAGAGGCTCGGGGCTCTTTACTTATGGCTCTGATACCAACTGTGACGCCCACCAGAATAGGTCCAGTCAACCCAACCCATTCTGAGTCGCCAAATACATGGTACAGAATTCAAATACAAACTTTATATCACACGGTCGTGCAAAATACGACCACACAACTGTGAGTGTTAATACAAATATGTACAAAATATTAACATTCAAACTAAGTCCTCATTACAATTATTCTCACACTATTTATTAGAAATAGTGAGGACTACTACTGCTCTAACTCGGACCATCACTCTGTCCCCCGACTAGTTCCTGCGACATTTTCATTCCCTGAAGAGGACAATAGATGAAAAGGGTGAGCTCAACTAGCCCAGTAAAGAATATTATGACTAAGATAATGGAAAATAAATTATCGTTAGTCTTCAACAATTCAGATAAAATATTATTGACAACAAGTTTTAGATCAATATTCGCAGCGGAAATAACAATTCATTAGAAGAGTTAAGTAGAGAATGAAGTCTACTATCTTCTATGATTTAAAAGTTCATCATCAATATTTTATCTCTATAACATCAATCAATATACATCTCGAATCAAATATTCATCTTTGCACTACGGCCAAATATATTCATTTGTATCACCAGTGGTCATGTTCATCTCAACACCTGTCATCTTTTGCACTACAGCCAAAGATATTCATCAGGTAATCATTCATCTTTGCTCTACAGGCCAAAGATATTCAGTTATATCACCTTTTAGGACTGAGGATGATGAAAACAATATAAATAACGAATCCAGTGAGATAAAAGACAAAGATTAGGGATTCGTAATTTAGTTTATCCAAGTTCAAGAATATTTCATAATAATACATTGTGGAGCAAAATTCAAGAATAAAAATAAAAACTTGGATCCAATCAAAGATAGGAACCTTAACCAGCCATTTGGACAAATAGAAGAAAATTTAATTTTTTCGTGAATAGTGCCGTATACGTGAATAGTGCCGTATACGTAAATAGTAATCCCGACGAAAAAAGTAAGAATTTCATAATAAAATCCATGCCAATATTTTGGTATAATGATATTGAAAAGAATAACATCATTTACGAAAGAAAATAACATCCCTTACCTCAAAAGAATAGTACTTCTGACTGGAATATCGGATATAAAGCTGAAGAAAACTTGCACTGAATAGCAATACTCAAAGTATCTAAATATTCACAAAAATACGCTCGATATTATAGAGAGAGAAAATTTCTGATTCTAGTGTGATTTTCAATTCTAACATAAGCACCCATATTTATAGGAAAAGCTTAGGATGCCAAAGTAGAATTTTTAATAAAATAATATTTATTTAAAAAAATTTCTGCCACCTACCAAAAGCCATCAGCCACCAGCCACCGGTGGGGCCCACCTCCCATTAAAAAAATATTTATTTTCCGAAACTTCAATAATTCATAATAAATAGTCCTTTTGTCAGAAAAATACAAATTCTATGTCCTTTCCATAGGAAATTTAATTCTCTACAACTTTGTAGAAGGAAGTTTTTCCAAATTCCAAACATAAATTATCCGAATTTCATAAACGGATGATTTTTCACACCAAAATACTGATAAAAACACATCAGCACTAATTTCTTTTTTTATATCCACAAAATAAATATTTTCTTATCATATAAATCAATAATTAATTATTCACAAATAATATTACAGAACTACAATATTGACAACCAGATCGTTCCCAGGAAAGAAGGGGCCTTCCGATAAGGACTTCTCCTTACTGGCGCGCAATTAAATAACCCCTCCTAGACAGAATTTCCTTATACATTGTCAATAATGCTATCTAATAATATTATTCAAATAATATGAATTATTGAGTTGATAATGTGAAATACTGTGCAGTGACAATTATTGAATCAATCATATAAAATAGCAACGTAGTAATTATTGATATAAAATATCAACGTAGCAATTATTGAATCAATAAAATATCATGCAATTATTGAATCAATAATATAAAATATTGAACAGTAATTACTGTAACAATAATTGAGTAAGTGCCTTCTTACGTAAGAATCAATAATTCAAAATACTGTGCAATACCGTGTGCTACTGTGCAACACCGCGTATTACTGTATTTTTACCACCGGGTATTTCAACAGTACTAACGGTAACAACTACGCCGTTATTTTATAAAAAGGTTATTTCTGTCGCTTTCTATAACCGACAGTTATTCCGTTGTGGGGCCCACAAATAGCTGCACCGTCGTACGAATATTTTCCGACAACAAGAATATTCCACGACCAAACGAATGTTCCTTAACAACAATGAATATTTTATAACCACTTGCTCATTTTGAAATATTTTCACATTTCACCCATAACTTTTTACATTTATCAAATCAACACCTTACCATTTTGAAATAATATATAAAGAAAATTAAATCTTTATTTATAAAATTCGGGGTCTTACACTCACAATACTATAGAATTAGAATTTTTGATATTGAAGGTGTGTTTAGGAAGGAGGGTTACCCCTCTATTTATAGCGCAACGGATGGAGAAAATTCAATAGGCTTGCCTAACTTTGCCTAACTTTTTCTTTTCTCCTCCGTGCCTAACTTGCCCCACTAATTTGGCAACAAAGAAATTCATTGCAGGCATCAATCACCAACCACTCTTAGAAAAAAACAAAGCATTCAAATAATTTTGCCCACTTCCGTCCCTTTTAATCACATGCATATATATATATATATATATATATATATATATATATATATATATATATATATTATAATAATATTATTTAAATAATTATAATATATTATAATAATATATTTGAATGAATATTTTATCGAAGAAAATAATTGTCAAACTTTCAACAAATATCTCATTCTTAAAAATTCCTTCATTTATATCAAAATTGAATAAATATTTACTTTTCATATTTATCAACAATCAATTATTATTCACAAATAATATTATAGAATCACAATATTAACAACCAGATCATTCCCAGGAACGAGGAGGCTTTCCAATAAGAATTTCTCCTCATTGGCGCGCAATTATATAACCTAACCCCTTTCCTCGACAGAACTTTCTAGACATTGTCAATAATATTATCTAGTTATATCATTTAAATAATATGTGTGACAATTATTGATTTAATACTGTAAACTACTATGCAGTGGTTACTGTGACCATTATTGAATCAATAATATAAAATATCAACATATCAATTATTGAATCAATAATATAAAATATTGAACAGTAATTACTGTAACAATTATTGAGTACGTGACTTCTTACGTAAGAACCAATAATTTGAAATACTGTGCAATACCTAATTGTGCTACTATGTAACAACGCGTATTACTGTATTTTTATCACTGAGTATTTCAACAGTTTTAACGGTAAAAGTTTTGCCGTTATTTTTAGAAAACTTATTCTTGTCGTTTTCTTTATCCTACAGTTTTTTGTTATGGGGCCCACTAATGATTGCGCCGTTGTACGAATATTTCCCGACAAAAAGAATATTCTCCGACCAAACAAATATTTCCTGACACAATGAATATTTTATAACCACTTGATTACTTTGCAAAATTTGCACATTTCACCCATACCTAAAGCATTATATCAAATCAACACTTTACTATTTCAAAATAATATAAAAAAAATTAAATCTTTATTCATAAAAGTTGGGGTCTTACATACATAATCAGTAAATAATTTTTTTAGGGGGTGAGGGGTGGGGGGTGTGTGTTGGGTGGGGGTGTATACATAATCAATAAATATTATTTTTTTGGGGGTGTGGGTGGGGTGGGGTGGGGTGTGAAGGGTGGGGGCCAGTGGGGGTTGGGCGGGGTTTAAATTGTCAGTTCTATTGTTAGTGTAAGCTTTAAATTATATATATCAAATAATTAAATTACGTGTATTAGATTACTGATACATAGTCTTTGTACCAGTAAATTTTAAGTTGCCAGTTATTAATTACGAAGATTACAGGATATGATGGTCATTTTAGAAAAAGATTGATGTTAATTTTGTCTAGCAATTTTTAATCCAAAATGGTAGGGATTATAATACTAGGTAGAACATGGTATTAAATAATCCCTCATTTTAAGCTATTTTATAATCCTGGGACTAATAGTTCAAAGCTCAAATTTAAAAACA
Organism: Panax stipuleanatus; assembly: GCA_020205555.1. Taxonomy (NCBI): domain Eukaryota; kingdom Viridiplantae; phylum Streptophyta; class Magnoliopsida; order Apiales; family Araliaceae; genus Panax; species Panax stipuleanatus. Next base: position 119,405,639 of record CM035120.1, read on the forward strand.
AACAAAACACTTGGGATTAATAATCTTATCCCAACTGTAATTCTTGAAAACAAACATAGCCCTAGTTCTAAACTCGGTAGACATACATTTTTTATAACAATTTTGAGACATTAAGATTTAACATCTTGAATTTAAATATTACAATTTAAATTTTAAAATGAGAAAAATTGAAAAGTTTAAATTGCATTTAAGCCCTAATGGAACTAAAACTGTTTTCTAATCCTTTTTATTTGAGGTGAAAAAATGAAAGTTAGTAATTCACTTTTTTTTTTCTTTCTATTTTCATGCTAATCTTCTCTGTATGGTTCCAATTTATCGGATGTCCCCGAAGGGACAGTTATTTACTTTTTGGAAGAAGACAGACCACTAATTAAAGAAATCAAAAATAATTAAAGGATTAAGCCACTGCTACTAGATTATTGATTACAAAACTAGCGGTGGTGCCTTAATGGGACCTATTTGTCCGGTGATTGTGAAACCCTAATCACCTAACCTTTCTTAGAAGCCTAAACAAAAATATAAGACGTGTGCTTTTTTCTCCCGCTAGAAATCCTAGTTTGCAAAACTTCATATTTCTATTTGGAGAGGGTCGCTTAAGCCAGAAATTCCAGCCTCCAAAACTTTATACTTAGATCCGGGGATGGTCTCTCTTCTTTTTAAAGAGACCCTCCCTTGACCTTGAACCTTCACATGAATTATTTGTGTACATATATATATATATATATATATATATATATATGTCATGGACCTTAATAATTCAATTTAAATTGAATTAAGAATGTGGTAACTAAGAAATGTAATGATGATGATGAACTTAAGTAAGCTAAGTGATAAAACTTGTGTGACATAATTAATTACTTAACGTAGGCTTGACAAAATATGGTTATGAGTTGGTTTTGGTTTTTAAAATATGGTTATGGTTCCATTTAAGAACTAAAACCATATTAACTATTTTTAATTTGGGGTTGTGTGGGTTGGAACCATATGGTTATGGTTCAAATATAGGTCAACCCATATTTTAAATTTTAAACTTACCATTATTATGATCCAATTAAATAAATTATATCAATAGAACTTACCATCATATCAATTAAACTTACTGTTATTATTTAGTCTTTAAAAATATATATCATTTATATTGGCTCCATTTTTTTCTTTTGTCAAACATTAATCGTGTATTTACAAAAAAAATTTACTTCTAAAGTTGTTTTATGAGATAAATTATCCAAAATACTCAAACTCTGATCAATTATTATATGTTGTGATAGAAAAATTTAACTTATAAAAATTTAAAGACATCTAAAATATTAATATTTAAGTTCTAAAATACGAAAAAATGTAAAAGTACGAAATGTATTTAAGCCCCACTATAATGTCCACAATATGAAGAATTGAGTGCACAATCTATTCCAAATTATTATTAGCTATTGTTTGTTATATACTAACTTCATTTCGAACTATAAAATCATAATTTGACTTTTTAAAATTAACTTAAAATATTTTCAATCTCAAAAAATTAAATTGTAATGCCTCTGTTAACGCCAAGATTTCGCCACGCACCTCAATCACCAAAACGCGCTTCAATCCTGCACAGTAAACACGTCAGCACCGGATCTCGACGGCTTTTGGGGCCGCTGGGGATCGCTCCGGTGTGAGAATAAATACAGGCCGGAATAAGGATTAACAATGGAGGTGGTGTATTCTAATGTCTGGAGAGTAAAAAAAATATTTTGTTACCTTTTTTGTGTGATATCCGTAGCCTTATATTATCCCACCACCTTGCATGTTTTTCCCCGATGCTTCCGTCAGCCGGCTGCATATAGGCTTTTTCATCCATTATCTTCTCACAAGTCAACATTGTGTCAACTCCTCATTAATGCTAGACGGCTTAAGACGGCTTAACCCATCTAATCAATTAGCCACCTGCTAATCACCTTTTAACTAATCCTTCTCTAATAAGCCATCGCTCCAGGAGCTGCCACCTGTCTTCCACCACCAACTCCAGCCCAAACTTTATATAAGAGATCATTTAGATAATAACCCAATGCCCCAATAGTAAAATGGGTTTGACTCGGAAAGTCCAAAATAAATAAGATTTGACCGGCCCAAATAATCGCGGCCCAACATTGCCCCCCAGTCTTTTGTTAAACAGCATGTTTGATGAAAGAGTAGAGGAGTCTGGCCCAAACATCAAAAATAATTCAAACAGATTCGGCAAAGCCCAATTAATAAAAGGCCCATGTCCAAATGCAGATCCCTCAAATTTAAAAACTAACGTCGACCTTTCACATTCAAAAAAGTAATCGACGACTTCTCCAATATCAAGAACAGACGCCAGCCTCCTTCATCATTACTTTCATTTAATGTGCAGCCTTTGATTTTCGAAAATGACTGAACGGACACCATTATAAAACCCCTAAGCCTCCAACTTAGATATCTTTACCTGTTTATTTGAATCTAAAGGTATTCTAGCTTTCTTCTTCCTTCAGTCTTTCCTTTTTGCAAATCGTCATCAATGGCTGCACAGAACTACGATAACACCACTACCCAAACCATTCCAGAGATAAACCCCAAACCAAAACCCTTGTCCGACAAAAGTCTCCCCCCTCCTATTCCTGAGATCCCCCCTTTTGATTTCTCAGATGAGCAGCAACACCCCATTGCCAATACTCCCTCCAATCTCACAGAGGATGATCTCGACGTCATCCGTAAGCGATACCAAATCCATGACACCCACCATTTGAGAGTTCCCGTTCCTTCCGAGCTAATGTACCAACGTCCAGAGGGTTGGACCGCCATGCCCCTCATCTTTTTTGAGAAGGGGATCCATTTTCCTCTTCATGCCTTCGTCATTACCCTTTTAGGGTTCATGGGTGTTGGATTAGCCCAATTGGCTCCTAACTCCTACATCCACATCTTTGCTTTTATTACTTTTTGTAGCGAATTAGGGATTCCCCCTTCCATTGACTTATTCTTCACTTTTTTTACTTCTGGAAAATCCAGCGAAAAGGGATTCAAGGTCTTAGGCAAACAGGCACCAAAACCCAACTCTAAGTTTGATAAACGCCCCCTGATGGACACTCCGTCAAGTAATAAGAAGTGGTACGAGAAGTGGTTCTTCATCAAAGGGCCTGAGATACCCTCCATCCCAGACTGGACCACTGTTGCTCATGTTACTTCAGATCTTGGTGATATCCCAGAGGAGCGTGTACGGGAAATAGCGAAGATCATGGAAAAGCTTCCCATGAAAGAGTGGAGCTTTGCCCTCCTAAGCAAGCAGGCATGGTTGTACAACCACAAATGTAAGTTCGAAGTCAACGTTTGTGTAGTTTCTTGAATCCTCTTTTAATATCTATTCTGAAATACATTTTTTCAACTTTGTAGTATCTCTTATCAAGCCCACCTCCTCCGATCTAAAAGAATTAGAGGAGTTTCTTTCTGCTGAATCAGCCCAAGATCCCCCCGAGGCTCAAGAAATCGAAAAGCAACTCACCGAAGACCAAACTGCAGACCCCCCAGTTACGAAATCCAACTCTCCCATAGGACCAAGCCATCTTCGCCGCAAGAAAAGGACTGTCAGGAGGCCCAGACATACCCCAGCCCCTGTCCTCACCGAGAGCCTCCTCGACATGCCTATCTCTGATCGTACTAAGGTCCTCCTTATCAAGAAGCGAAAGGCTAAGGTCAAAATTATACCTCTCACAATCGAAGAATTGAGAGTACCTCCTTCTAGATCGAATCAACCTCCACCTCCACCTTCGCCCACTGAACTTGATGAATTCGAGGTTGAACCCAGTTCTCCTCTTATTTAAAAGAAAAAACATCCTTCGGATGACCAATTATTAGGTGAAGACCAGCCAATACTCTCTCCACAACGATCAAACCCTCCTCTCTTTGGGTCAACGTCTGGTGATTCTCGATCTCCTAGCTTATGGCCTGATCAGAACGAAGACTTCCCTCTACACCTCTACAATTCTTTCGTTCTGGACACAGACAACCATCGATTCGGCAACAGCTCCATTGCTGATCTAATGGAAGAAGGCATGGCTAACCAGGCTAGAGTAAGTATTTAATCATTTTCACTTATAAATATCTTCTTTAGGAATTTTATTAACTCAGGATAACTGCAGGCAAATGGAATCTTCGGGCGTCTCTACCAAAGGTATAAAGAAGCTGAAGACGAAGAAGAGGCGGCCCGAAGCGAAAATGCCATTTTGAGGTCTGCGCTGGCCAAGGAGAGAAGCGAGCATGAAAATATTCGTTTCGACTGCAAAGGCCTCCAAGGTGATCTTGCCAAGATGAAGGAACAATTGGCAGCAGCCGAAGCCCTTCAACAAAGGACTGTCGAACAAAATGAAGGATTGCGACGGGCCAATGAGCAACTAACTTAAAATAATCAGAATCTGACCCAAGCGTTCATCGAGGCCAAGAAGTCTGAAGAACGATAATTTGACCTACGGGGAAAGCTGAGAAAGAGCTTCGTGACTCCAGATTGGCCGGCCCCCCTCTTACCGAGGAGCTTCGGAAAGAAATTTAAACTAAATATCGTAAATTCGCCGAGTTAACAAATGAAATAGTTCAAATGTATACCGAGGGCTATGAACAGGCCCGAAGTAAAGGTAAAGCAAAACTAGCTGCTGCCTCTCTGAATCCATTACTCCTTGACTCTTTCGATGACGAAGACGAAGAGTGATGGCAAAGATAATCTATCCCTTATAAATTTGTACAAATTTCAATGTAATTTCTTTATTATGTTTAATGAAATATATCTTATCCCTTTTTACTCCTTTTCAGCTTAAGTTATATTGTTATTCAAACAACATGTGATTTAACTTCAGTACTTCTAACAAAGTCAAGTAATAATATAAGACGAGACTTACTCATTACTGAAGAATGCCATATACCATTGTTAGAATGAATAAATCATTGAGATCTCAATGAGAATATTTGTTCCGAGGAACTAATAATATCATCCAGCCTTATAACAATTAGGTAAATCCGTTTTCTCCGAGAGCCGAACAGGTTCAACCCAAAAAATATTCCGCTTCGCTACGAGGAGTCGAAGGGATCCAACATTATAACTGGTGACCACGTTCTCCCCGAGAGCCGAACGGGTTGGACCATCAATAATTCGCTTCGCTACGAGAAGACGAAGGAATCCAACCTTATACCAAGCTGGCAACCTCGTTCTCTCTGAGAGCCGAACAGGTTTAACTAAAAAAATATTCCGCTTCACTACAAGGAGTCGAAGGGATCCAACCTTATAACTGGTGACTACGTTCTCTTCGAGAGCCGAACGGGTTGGACCATCAATAGTTCGCTTCGCTACGAGGAGACGAAAGAATCCATCCTTATACCAAGCTGGCAACCTCGTTCTCTCCGAGAGTCGAACAGGTTCAACCTAAAAAATATTCCTCTCCACTTTGTTAGAAAAGTCGAAGGGATCAAACCTTATTACTGGTGACCACGTTCTCTCCGAGAGCCTAATGGGTTGGACCATCAATAGTTCGCTTCGCTATGAGGAGACAAAAGAATCCAACCTTATACCAAGCTGGCAACCTCGTTCTCTCCGAGAGCCGAACAGGTTCAACCCAAAAAATATTCCTCTCCACTTTGTTAGAAAAGTCGAAAGGATCCAACCTTATTACTGGTGACCACGTTCTCTCCGAGAGCTAAATGGGTTGGACCATCAATAGTTCGCTTCGATACGAGGAGACGAAGGAATCCAACCTTATACCAAGCTGGCAACCTCGTTCTCTCCGAGAGCCGAACAGGTTTAACCCAAAAAATATTCCTCTTCGCTTTGTTAGAAAAGTCGAAGGGATCCAACCTTATTACTAGTGACCACGTTCTCTCCGAGAGTCGAACGGGTTGGACCATCAATAGTTCACTTCGCTACGAGAAGACGAAGGAATCCAACCTTATACCAAGCTGGCAACCTCGTTCTCTCCGAGAGCCAAACAGGTTCAACCCAAAAAATATTCCTCTTCGCTTTGTTAGAAAAGTCGAAGGGATCCAACCTTATTACTGGTGACCACGTTCTCTCCGAGAGCTGAACGGGTTGGACCATCAATAGTTCGCTTCGCTACGAGGAGACGAAGGAATCCAACCTTATACCAAGCTGGCAACCTCGTTCTCTTCGAGAGCCGAACAAGTTCAACCCAAAAAATATTCCTCTTCGCTTTGTTAGAAAAGTCAAATGGACCCAACCTTATAACTATCATGAAGAAAAGCCATCATTGGAGAAAAAAGCCACTTTTATTGATAATTATCATAGTAGTTACAGACTTCCAGACTTTGACACTGGCTCTACTGAAAATATTTGCGGAGCCTTCCAGCATGCCAAGTATTCTTAATCTCAGACCCATCTAAGGATCGCAACCGGTAAGTTTCGGGCTTTGGTACGCTAACGACCTTATAAGGGCCCTCCCAATTTGGCATGAGTTTACCCATATTCTGAGGTGTAGAAGCCTCTACCTCCTAAAGAACAAAATCCCCAACTCCGAATCTCCGAAGCTTTACCCCTTTGTTGTAGTGTTTAGCCACACGATGTTGATATGTAGCCAATTTTACCAAGGCTGCCTCTTGGACTTCTTCGAGCAGATCTAAATTGGCTTTGGTTCCCTCATCATTATACAATTCTTTAAACTGACTGACCCGAAGACTTGTAGACCCAATTTCCATCGGAACTAGAGCATCAGAACCGTATGCTAGTCTAAATGGTGAGTCTCCCGTTGTAGTCCTTGGCGTAGTTCGGTAAGCCCATAGCACGCTAAGTAATTCTTCAGGCTATCTTCCTTTGGCGTCATCCAACCTTCTTTTGATCCATTCAGGAGTATTCTATTACTCACCTCAACTTGGCCATTAGATTATGGATGAGCAACCGAAGTCTTCCGATGCTGAATTCCCAACTCCTTCAAGAATGCCTCAAACTTTGATCCCACAAACTGGCGTCCATTATCTGAAATTACCACCATAGGAATACCAAATCGGAATACTACTAACTCTTTTAGAAACTTCAAGCATTCCTGCTCTGTAATCAGCGAAAGTGGTTTCGCCTCTACCCACTTAGTCATATAATCAATTGCCACTATAACGAAACTAAGTTGACCTTTCGCCTTTGGGAGTGGACCCAGTATATCTACCCCCAGACAGCAAAAGGTATAGGAGATAAAATTGAATATAGCTCTTCTAGTAGCTGATGTGGGATCGGACTATTCAACTGGCATTTCGGGCATTTCTTCACATAATCGGTAGCTTCTTTGAAAATTGTTGGCCAATAAAAACCTTAATGAAGCACTTTATATGCTAAAGACTTCGCGGCCATGTGATCACCGAAGATACCTTCATGAACCTCCCGAAGGGCATATTCAGCCTCAGACAGAACCAAACACTTCAGCAGCGGAGAAGAATAAGCCCTTCGATATAGATCTCCATCAATAAGTACGATGTTTGCACTTTTGTATTTCACCTTCTTGGCCAACATCTGATCTGAAGGTAGTACGTCATCTGTTAGATAATTTATGTATGGGGTCATCCAACAATTAGACCGCTCCACGAACATTACTTCACCATGCTGGATGCTGGCTTGTTTCAAGATTTCCAAGTAAACTGTTCTGTCAAAAGCGCTTGATTTAGTAGTAGCCAGCTTTGACAATGCATCGGCGTTTGAATTATCAGTTCGACCAACACCTTAAAATTCACACGAGCCAAAGTATTGGACTCGATCTTTCAATTCTGCAAAATACTTAACCATTTTAGAGCCTCGAGATTCATATTCCCCCTAAACGTGTTTGATGACCAGCTGAGAATCACTGTAAATAATTAACTTCTGAACTTCCAAACTCTTGGCCGGACGCAACCCTGCTAGCACCGCCTCGTATTCAGCTTCGTTATTCGTTGCCCTGAATTCGAATCTGATAGCCTGCTGCACTTTGAATCCCTCCGGACTCGTCAGAATGATCCCAGCACCACTAAGGTCCGAAGTAGAAGATCTATCGACATATAAGGTCCAAGCATCGTGCTCCTGCTGAAGTGTAGCCACCGTTTCCGTAGATCCCTCCACTTCGTTTAGACTTCCATCAGCTTTGGAAAACGAGCATTCTACCACAAAATCGGCCAAGGCTTGACCTTTAATAGCTGTCCGTGGATAGTACTCTATGAAGAACTGAGATAACTCCATCGTCAATGCAGCAAGTCTCCCCGAAACCTCTGGCTTTCCCAGCACCTTCTTTAGTGGCTGATTCGTGTATACCACTATTACCCGACCTTGGAAGTACTGTCGAAGCTTTCTACTAGCAATGATCAAAGCAAAGGCAAACTTCTCCAGGTTTGGATACCTTGTTTTTGCGTCCCTTAGGGCATGGTTCTCATAGTAAACCGGGTGCTGCTTACCCCCAACTTCACATACCAAAACTGCTACTATTGCTAACGAATTTGCAGCCAGATACAAATACAAAGGTTCAGTAGGAACTGGCTTCACCAACAAAAATGCCGAAGACAAATACCTCTTGATTCCTTGGAAAGCTTCCTCACACTCCGAAGTCCACTGGAACGTTTTCGCATTCTTAGGCCCTTTTAATGTGTTAAAGAACGGCAAGCACCTTTCTTCCGATTTAGATATAAATCTCTGCAACGATGTTATTCTACCAGTTAAACGTTGGACATCCTTTTATGACTGTGGGGATTTCATGTCCAAGATGGCCTGGATTTTCTCGGGATTAGCTTCGATACCCCTTTTGCTGACTAAATATCCCAAAAACTTGCCTGCTCCCAGCCCAAAAGTGCATTTATTTGGATTCAACTTCAAATCATAATGGCGAATTGTCTGAAAACACTCCTCTAGATCGTCCGCATGGCCACGAACTGACATGCTCTTAGCAATCATATCATCAACATAGACCTCCATATTCTTCCCGAGTTGCTTTGTGAAGACGCAGTTCATCATTCTCTGATACGTAGGCATACACTGACCGATGAATAATGAAAGCTGTCTTCGGTATATCCTCCTTGCACATAGAAATTTGATGATATCCCGAAAAAGCATCTATGAAGCTAAGCAAGGCATACCCCGAAGTTGCATTAATAAGTTGGTCAATATGAGGCAGAGGATAGAAGTCCTCGGACATGCCTTATTTAGATCGTTATAGTCTATACAAACTCGCCATTTGCCATTATGCTTCTGTACCAGAACCATGCTTGCCATCCACTCAGGATAATCAATCTCGAAGATAAAGTCTACAGCCAGTAACTTGGCGACCTCCTCATCAATTATTTTCTGCCTCTCTGGTGCGAAAATCCTTCTCTTCTGCCGAATTGGTTTCTTAGCTGGATCCACTTGCAATCTATACTCAGCCACTTTTCGACTTACCCCAGGCATGTCTATAGAGACCCAAGCAAAGACATCGGCATAACACCGAAGCAACTCCATCAGATTTATCCGGAAAGGCTCTGGCAGTCCCGAACTGATTTTCATCGTCTTTTCTTTCTTTCCTGGAACCAACTCAATTTCTTCGGTATCCACAGCCGGCATGACTAACGGTTCCATCCCGCTTTCTGTAAATGGTTCTATTTCAATGGCCATGGTATGTTTCTGCTTGCTGACTCCCACTCCCGAAGTGATCAGAGCATTTCGATAACATCTCCTTGCCAAGTCCAGATCTCCTGCAACTTCGCCAACTCCATGGGGCGTAGGAAATTTGATTTTGAAGTGGGGAATTGAAGTAACTGCCTGCAAAGCTGTTAAAGTAGGTCTCCCTAAAATGGTATTATATGCAGAATCCACATATACGACGTAAAACTTACACATAATTTAAACCTGTTGGGGAACCGTTTCGAAGGCAACCGGCAGCTCAAGGGTCCCTGCTACTTTGACTGGATCGTTGCTGTAGCCATATAAAAGGGCCTCCTACCCAATTTCCATCTTCTGACCATCCAAAGGCATCTGGTGATAAGCATGAGCATATAGGATATCCACCGAAGAGCCATTGTCGATCATCATCCTCTTCATATCCACCGAACCAACTTGTGCAGTGATCACCAAGGCTCCCTCATGTGGTTCGATAGGCTCCGAAGGGAAATCTTCGTTTGTGAAAGAGATTACGAAACCTGGGTACGCCCTTTCAGCCTTCAGAGGTTTATCTGCCAGAGTCATCACCGAGTCCAGATATCCCCGTCTTTTCTTCCCTGCAACCCTGCTCACGTTACCTCCTGAGATCACATCTACAACATGCCGTGCCGCCTGGTTCGGCATTGGTTGAACCGGCTGGGCAACTTGTGCTAACTCCCTATCCCTGGGTTGTTCCCTCTGTCATTCTCGCCCTACTACATACTGTACCAAAGTACCATTTTGAACTTTTCTCTCAATGAACTCCTTCAAACTCCAGCAGGAATTCGTATCATGACCAACCGCCCGGTGGTAATTACAGTATAAAGCAGGATCTCCCGATCCTGGTCGGGTATTGTTTCCAGGCGGTTCGAAGTATGGTTGGTTCTTTATCTATTCCAAAATAATAGTCTGATCTGTGTTGAGCTGCGTATACACCTTATTCACCTTCTGAGTCGAAACGGGCGGCCGATCCCCCCGGGTGTCTAGTTATTGTTATACTTCTTTGGATTCCCTTCAAACCGGTCATTACCGCCACTACTCTTTCTCTGGTTACCGTCTGACTTCTCCTTGTCTTTTTCTTTTGCCTTTTCCGAAGAGCTCTGCTTCAAGCTAGCCATTGCCTCTTCTACCACGATAAAGCCTTCAGCCTTCTCAAATGCTTCGGCCAAGCTTTTCGGATGCTTGAACATCAGCTTCTTTACCAGTTTCTCTGACTTCACCAGATCTAAACCATTCTGGAACAACCCTACTACCTGAAGATCGTTGAGATCTGAAACCTGCCCCACGACTTCTCTAAACCTCTTCACGTATTGCCCCAGGGTCTCACACAAATAATGCCTTACTTAAGCCAATGATTCCGTAGGTTTTCCCCTTCTTTTGTTGCTCCCGAAGCGAGCATAGAACTTGTCACACAGATCCGCCCACGACGCAATTGAATCTGAAGCCAGAGTCCCCATCCACTGCCTCGCGTCTTTTCTCAACGTCAATCCGAATGTCTGACACTTAGCCGCATCCGAATAGTTGTAATAATCCATTAGCCTATCAAATGCTTGACTGTGGTCGTATGGATCCCCAGAACCGTCATAACTTTCTATATGAGGCAGTTTCTTGCTAGGATCTGCTTTCTCCTTAAGAATTTTCGATGAGAAAGGAGACGCCTTTTTTTTGAAGTCTCCTTCCCTTGTTGAACCTCCGCTAGCTGCTTTCGAAGTTCTTTCATCTCCTTTGCCAGGTCTTCTACTCCCCCGGGTGGCGAAGCAACTTCTTTCACTGGAGAGTTCATCTTCTTATGTTTAGTCCGATCTTTTCTATCCGGACTAGACGATCTTGAAGGAATTCGTCTGTTACTTCGGCCGGAGCGAGAACCCCCAGTGTGGTGTACCCTCTTCGGATTCTTTGGAGAATAACTTCTTGAACGGCTTCGGCGCCCATCCCTTCTACTGTTCCTGCGATACTCAATACGGGGCACCTTTTTTAAAGCCTCGGGAGAATATTCTCGTGACCCACTTCGTCTTCTATCAGGAGAATGACTACAAAACCCACTTTCAAACTACCTAGAATATTCATCCCTCCTTGCTCTTCGACTTGGTGACCTACCCCGTCTTTCCGATCGAGTGTAACTGGATGCCTCATCTTCCTTCTCAGCCACAAGAACCATCTGTTTAGAAATCTCTTCCCTCTTCTGTAGAAGTGCTTTCAAAGCCGTGTCGGTCTCTTGCGCCATCTTCGCCAGGGTAAAGATTTTGTCTGCTTGACCTTCTCGATGTTGGGTCCTAGGCGGTGTACCTACCACCCTTTTGCGATCCTTGTCAGGACTTTTGCTGGCAGTAGAAAATAACTTCCTCTTGGTATCACCATGATCTCTAGCATGAGACCTTCCCGGAACTTCTTGTAACCCAAGTCTATCATGGATACTTACCGAAGGACCTAACCTATCCTTCACCGAGATTCTTTGCAAAGAAGAACTAGCAGTCGTCGCTGTCTTTCGGCTGTAACCGTCTTAGTTTTCACCATAACTTCCGATGTAAGATACTCAATGTTTGTGATTGAAAACCAGAAACACTAGAAAAAACCCTCCTTCTAGCGCCAATGTTAACGCCAAGATTTTGCCACGCGCCTCAATCACCAAAACGCGCTTCAATCCTGCACAGTAAACACGTCAGCACCGGATCTCGACGACTTTTGGGGCTGCCAGGGATCTCTCCGCTGTGAGAATAAATACAGGCCGAAATAAGGATTAACAATGGAGGTGATGTGTTCTAGTGTCTGGAGAGTAAAAAAAATTATTTTGTTACCTTTTTTGTGTGATATCCGTAGCCTTATATTATCCCACCACCTTACACGGTTTCCCCCGATGCTTTTGTCAGCCGGCTGCATATAGGCTTTTTCATCCATTGTCTTTTCACAAGTCAATATTGTGTCAACTCATCATTAATGCTAGACGGCTTAAGACGACTTAACCCATCTAATCAATCAGTCACCTGCTAATCATCTTTTAACTAATCCTTCTCTAATAAGCCATCGCTCCAGGAGCTGCCACCTGTCTTCCACCACAAACTCCAGCCCAAACTTTATATAAGCGATCATTTAGATAATAGCCTAATGCTCCAAGAGTAAAAATTGGTTTGACCCGAAAAACCCAAAATAAATAAGATTTGACCGACCCAAATAATCGCGGCCCAACAGCCTCGATACGGGGAAATGGTATTGTGGGTCTTAGCTTCATTGTTAGAGATAGCAATGGTGATGTCCTCGCCCAAATATTTCTCATTTTGGTGTTCTTATTGAGGATTGCCTAAGACTTGGGAGTTGTTTTGAGCTTATTCATTTCTCTCATGTGAAACACATTGCTAATTGCGTTGCTCATGAGTTAGCTAAATTAGTTCATTCTCCTATTTTTTCTCATTTGGTTGTATCTGTGGGAGGAAGTCCCACCCTCATATTCTTCCTTTTGTTACTTCCGATGCTCAGGATTTATAAATCTCAGTCCACATTTTGCGGAACTGTTTCAAAAAAAAAATCTCAAAATTAACATGAATTTTTTTAATTTTAAGCAATATAATGATGAATATTATAAATTATTTAAAAAATATTACATATTATTAGATTTATTATTTCATACTCACTCCGTTCTCAAAAAAATGAGCAAAGTATCAATTTCACACATTAAAAAAAATAAAAGTAGATGAAAGAGAGTAAATAAAGTTTTAAATTTACCCTTAGTGGTCTCACAAGATTCATAACGTGATAAGTAATTTTTTTTATACTAATGGACCCACTAAATGACATAATTTCCCTTCACTGTATATATTTTATTTTATCTTTTTGGGAACAAAAAAAATTGTATCTTTGCTCATCCTTTTAGAACGGAAGGAGTATTTTTTACTCTCTCTGTACCCTTAAATTCTCATAGTTACCATACTTATGTCAAATTCTCTCGCATATGTAATATTTTTTCATGAGTGGTAATTTTGGAAAGATTATAATTAATTCTCCTAAATTATATAAAACGATAAATAATTTGAAAAAAATAAAATCATTTAAAACGCCATATATTATGGGACGCACAGGCCAGAGAGTAGTAGATTATCTTAATTTTGTGTTTGAAAATCTCATATTGACTTTTAAAAATTAATAATGAGTTTAAAATTTGAAACCGGAGTCTAAAAAAAAGGAAATTAATATTTTCACTACATGAAAGTGTCGCTATAGATCCTATAGTGACGGATTTTTCTCATCGTTATACATCTATAACGACACTTTTCCTATGAAACTATCAAAATATATTGTGAAAATATCAATTTCCAAAAAAAACTCAACTGTAATCAAGATTGAGACACCTGAGGGACCCATTTTAATAGATTTACAATGTATTGTTGTCTAATTGAAACCTTGTTTGCCAATATTCTATCACGGTCCCAAGAGATCTAAGAAAAAAGATTGAGAGGATGGGCAAAAGTTGATATATTAATTCGTAGGAAAAACTTTCATGGGATTTGCATAGGAATAAAATCTTTGGATGATTATTTCAATCTGATCCAAAAATTAAAATCCTTTCATGTCAAATCTTCTAACTGTGACATGTCACATAATCCGATTCATTTAAGTTTGACTCGTCAAATTTAGCTCAAACTCTTAATTAAAAGAATAATTTACATATTATTTATAAATAATTATTATTTAAATTTAGTTTAGCTCAACTCAATTCGAGCCCGACTAGACTTGCTTAAATTCGACTCGAGCTTGAGCTCGACTCATTTATAAACGAGTGAAATTTGAACAACATATTTAGACTGTTTAAATTGTTTAACTTTTACTTTCAAGTTCAAAAAACTAAAACTTGACTTAGCTCATCTCGTTTACAACTCTTTTATTTACAAAAAGTAAACATATTTTATCAAATGGTTAAAAACGCCATAGCTAGATGTATATATATATATATATAAATGTGTGTGTGTATATGTGTTCAGGAGCGGATCCAGCCTGAAAGTTCAGTGGGGGCAAATTCCAAAAAAAAAATACTTTAAGAAGAAAAATTTAATAAAATAAATCACAAAACTAAATAATCCTCAAATATTAATTGCAATAACATTTTTTGAGATTTCATTGCATGAAATTGTTGCATGATAGCCTCATTTTTAATAATTACAAAAATATCACGCTCAATGTATAGATTCAAATTTTGTACGTTTAGTTATTGTAACCCATTACGTATATCTATGTCTGACAATTAATAAATATTTAAAAACTAATTCAACATCAAAACAAGATCAATATACGATATAAATAGTCAAGTGTAATTAGCATCAACAATAAACAACAATCTCAATTAAACCACTAACAAGTAACATTACAAAATAAATTATAAAATTTAAAGAAACTAAAAATAGAATATAACACATACTTGAAGAATTTTTATTTGATGGAGTTCTTTTCATTGTTGTAGTGTTGCTTTAAGAAGTAAAAATCCTAATTTTATAAAAGTACAAAAAAGAAGAATCCATAAACAATTATAAAAATTCTTAAAGTAATTGTTAAATTTGTGAAATTAAAAAACTGAAATTAAAATATACTTTTTGAAATTGCTATGATTGCAAATCGTGACCGCCTATTTTAATTTACCTGATTGGAATTTGGAGACTGAGTGCGGAAGGAAAAGTGTGTTTGGAAAACAGTCTTTTAGGAAATTATAGAGATGAAGATGTGGGTGAGGTCCGTGAGGAAATGTGAGATTGGTCCTTTAGGAATTATAATAGATATTTAAGTCTAAAATATGAAATTTCATTTTAACACCCTCCTAATTTATTTATTTTTAATATGCTCCCCTCAAAATTCAATGGGGGCAATTGCCCCCCCTGCCCTCACACACATCCGCCCATGTGTGTGTTTCATGACCCTAGGGAATTCTAATGTATCTCAATACATGTTATATTAAAAGGGTTCTTTACAATACTATACAACATTTATACATTATTTACAATATTAGTGCATCCAAAAAATAATTTCAAAAAGATGGCAACAAATTCATATCATTCAATTTCACATTAATAAGAAAACCTGAAATCAAGGAGAAGTAACTGCCATATACGGCAGTTACCAAATCTTTGAGATCTAGCAATTAACTCAAATATGGTATTAATGTTTCAAATAGTGCTCAACCTGCAACAACCCATGTCAACCCATTCTCTATCCAACAATGCTACTATCACATAATGCTCACATACACACACATACATACTGTGGGCCCTGGCCTGACATGTGGGGCCCGCAGTATATATGTGTTTGTATGTGAGCATTATGTGATAATATTTATATGATAGTAGCATTATTTTTCTCTATTCTCCTCCCCCATCTCCGCCGCTTCCCTCTCCGCCACCGCCGTCATCAGACTCTAATTGTCCACCGCCACCATCTGATAGTAGTGTGCATACAAACCAATCATGTATGATGATAAAATACATACTTTGTAAACAATCTTATTTATTTATTAATAAAATATTTATTTAAGACATTTAATTATCTACATAGTGCTGTTTTTTATAATATGTAAATAACTCATAGTTTTAAGCAATGCTTTTAGAATCATGATAAGATTATGCTAATGAGATCTAAATTCTTAGAAAGTTTAAAAACTTAAGTAGTTCCCAATCGTGGGATTACTAAATCTGCCCCCAAAGACTCCATATAAGATGCGGAAGGGGAGAAAACCAAATCTTAAGCATGTTAAGACTTGGGGTTGTCCAGCTTATGTCAAAAAGTTTAAAAATAATAAGTTACAGACTAAATCTGATAAGTGTAGATTTGTGGGATGCCCTAAAGAAACTGTAGGGTATTATTTCTATCATCCAACTGATCAAAAGGTGTTTGTTGCGAAACATGCTGCCTTCTTGGAAAAGGAGTTTATCAATGAAGGGATCAGTAGGAGTAAGATATATCTTGAAGAAGTTCAAGAACCACAAATTACCACAGATCAAAGTCAGGTATCTGACCAAGTAGAAGAACCTACTGTACCACACCCTATTCGTAAATCTGGAAGAGTACCGAAGATATCTGAGAGGTGTGGATTCGTTATAGAGGATGACGATGAGGTACACATCATGAATGATGATGATCTATTGAATTACGAGCAGGCTATGAGTAATAAAGACTCAGGGAAATGGCTTGAAGCTATGAAATCCGAAATGGACTCCATGTATGAAAATAAAGTATAGACTTTGGTTTCACCACCTGAAGGCATTAAGCCTATTGGGTGTAAATGGGTCTTAAAAAGAAAGGCTGGAGCAGACTGGTAAGGTAAAGACCTATAAAGCCCGACTGGTTGCAAAAGGTTTCAAACAAAGACAAGGAGTTGACTATGATGAAACCTTCTCACCAGTAGCTATGCTCAAGTCCATTAGGATTTTGCTTGCGATTGTAGCTTATAACGACTATGAAATCTGACAAATGGACGTGAAAACGACCTTCCTCAATGGAAAACTTGAGGAGGATGTGTATATGACACAGCCAGAGGGATTTGTTTCAAAGGTTGGAACAAATTAAGTATGTAAGCTACAACGATCCATTTATGGGTTGAAGCAAGCTTCTCGTAGATGGAACATTCGTTTTGATGAGACAATCAAAGAGTTTGATTTTATCAAAAATGAGGATGAACCATGTGTATACAATAAGGTTAGTGGGAGCGCAGTATCATTCCTTGTATTATATGTTGATGATATATTACTGATAGAGAATGACATTCCTATGTTACAATCAATTAAAATCTGGTTATCTAAAAACTTCTCCATGAAGGACTTGGGTGAAGCATCCTATATTTTGGAAATAAAGATCTATAGAGATAGATCTAAAAGGATGCTCGGCTTATCCTAAGGAACGTATATTGATACGATGCTAAAGAGATTTAGCATGGAAGATTCCAAAAGAGGTCTCATGCCGATGAGCCATGGAATACATCTCTCCAAGAAACAGGCCCCAAAGACACCTGAGGAGAGAGACCATATGAGTAAGATCCCTTATACTTCTGTAATAGGATCTATCATGTACGGTATGATATGTACTAGACCGGATGTTGCTTATGCACTTAGTGTAATGAGCAGATACCAGTCGAATCCTGGAGAAGAGCACTGGAAGGCAGTGAAAAATATCCTAAAATACTTGAGAAGGACTAAAAATATTTTTCTTGTCTACGGTGGGTCTGAATTAAAACTCGAGGGATTCATGAACTCAAATTTTCAAACAGGACCAAGATGACAGTAAATCTATTTCAGGGTATGTGTTTACCTTAAACGGAGGCGTAGTGAGTTGGAAGAGTTCCAGCAGTAAATAGTAGCTAATTCAGTGACAGTGGCAGAGTATATAGCTGCAAGTGAAGCTGCAAAGGAAGCTGTTTGAATGAAGAAATTCATAACACGCTCTAAGGTGACGTCTCCTCTTTTAATGATCTCCCTGATCAAGTAAAATCGCCGCAACACGTGTTTGGATTTCTGATGAGACATGGGTTCCTAGCATTGGAGAAGCAGTTCCCGTATACTGTGACAACACCGGAGCGGTTGCACAGGCTAAGGAACCCATGTCTCATCAGAAATCCAAACACGTGTTGCGGCGATTTTACTTGATCAGGGAGATCATTAAAAGTGGAGACGTCACCTTAGAGCGTGTGGACTCTCAAGACAACATTGCAGATCCATTTACTAAAGCTCTAACACAACAGTAGTTTGATTGTTACTTAGAGAAGATGGATATGAGATATCATGGCGATTGACTTTAGTGCAAGTGGGAGATTGATAGTAGTGTGCATACAAGCCAATCATGTATGATGATAAAACACATACTTTGTAAACAATCTTATTTATTTATTAATAAAATATTTATTTAAGGCATTTAATTATCTACATGGTGCTGTTTTTTATAATATGTAAATAACCCATAGTTTTAAGCAATGCTTTTAGAATCATGATGAGATCATGCTAATGAGATCTAAATTCTTAGAAAGCTTAAAAACTAAAATAGTTCCCAATCGTGGGATTACTAAAATGGGGATTAGTAAATCCGGATAGATTGGTACACATGTTGCTTGCTTATTAGATGAGGATGACTGATCTCATGGTCATTTGTGTGGAGACACTAAAGCAAGTATATAGGTGCTTATTGGAGAATAAGTTCACTGAACGTGACTCGCTATGGAATACCTAATGGAGTTTTACTCGCCTGTTAATAAGAATTCCTAATGTGATAGTAGTACAAGTGATCCTTGGACTTGAGATCATCATAGTATCTTGTATGTAACAAATTATACTTTGATTTATTCCTTAAGGCCTTTTAAGGTATATATAGGGTATGCTTGGGTATAATGAGTTACATATGGAGATAATGTATGATCAATAAAGAATCTACCACCTCTAGTAAAAGAGGAGATATATCCTATATGATTCGTTAAATGACAACCCAGGAATCCTTGGCTAAGGTGGAATGAAATTAGAAAGAGGTTTCTAATTTGCATTATTTGGAGTTGTGCGTTTTCTAATCGAAATATATATGATTAAATAAATTAAGACTTGACAGTAAATTCATGCCTTATATTTAATTGGGACATTGTATGGTGGAAGGATTGAATTGTACGGTAACTATTAACTCACAGGTTCTTTTATGATTAATGTTGAAATCTATATTATCTGAAAAGTCGTTGATCGCTAGGGAGGCTTATCCCTATTGTAAAATAAATGTTATTTATTTAAATAGATTATTAGTTTAATTTATTTATTTAAATAAGATTAGAATTGTTCTAATTGATTTATTCACAACCGGTTTAATATGGAGAACCTAAAGGGTCACACCATAAAAGGAACAAGAATTATTTAAGAAAAAAATGGCATGATAATAATAATGCATTAAGTGTAATTAATTTAATCTATGGTGATAGAATAAATTAAATAGCTTAATGTTTATTATTTAATATTTTAGAAATATTAAATATAAATTAATTAGAGGAGTCTTATTAATATTATTATTATTATTATTATTTTAATTCTAAAGGAGTTTAAGAATTAATATAATATCAGTACTCTCTCTCAATCCTAATAAGATTAGGATATAAATTAATTAAAAGTATTTAATTAATTAATTAAATAAAACCCTATACTAATTGGATTAGGAGGGTTAACCTAATATCTATATAAGAGAGTCTTATATCAGAAATAAGGTACGTGAATTTTTCTAAGGGTTGGGAGTACACATATTCTATAGAGATAGAAACAAGGGTTAAGCCAATAACCCATCTTCCTGAGTTCTTCATCTTCCTTGGTGGATCACCGTTAGAGGCCAAACATTTGGATGGCTGACATTGATCAAGGGAAAGAGCCACTACAGAGGAATCAAAGGAATCAAAGGAGTAGAACTTGTACCTGAGGAAGCTTGGATCTTCAAAGGTATAATTCCATCTTCTCATTCTATGTATTGATTGATAATTGATGCACAAGAAAGATCATGGTTAAGGGTTTGTAAGAAAATTTTAAAATCTGATTTTTCATCCCTTCCGCTGCATTTATGTAATTTGATTGCATGCTTATGTTTCTAGCAAACTCAACACCATCACCACCCACTTCCAGATATTACTACTACTCTCCGCCACCGCCAACCCATTCTCTATCCTCCACTCCCATTTCCGTCGCACCGTCGGTTCCCTCCACCGCCCCCATCACCACGCAATAAAATTATTCATGGTTGCACATATTGAAGAAAACAAATCCAGATAACACATAGAAACTGTTCTTAATTTTTTTAATTAATTGGTAACCCAGTAAAACTGAATTGGTTACCTTTTTATAAAGGTTTGGCTACCAACTACACTATAAAAACAATGTACCGACGACCATTGCATAACCCAATAAAACTGTTCATTGTTGCACATGTTGAAAAAAACAAATTCATGTAACACTTGGAAATTGTTCTTAAATTTTTTATAATTAATTGATAATCCAATAAAACTGAATTGGTTACATTTGTATGAAGGTTTGGCTACCAACTGCACTATGAAAAAAATGTACCGACGACGAAAGTATGTCGTTGGGAAAAAATTTAATGCATTAGCGTCCTCAATGTCGTCTGTCTCAAAATTAGGCAAGAATACCTTGTTTCGGATGATGTGTGTTTGGGGATTTTGGTAAGTTCGTAATCCACTTTTGAGAGAAAAATCAACAACATATGTTTTATGTATTTTTCTTATATTCCTTAGAAAGCCTTTAGGCCGAAGACTGATATATATGTTCATCAAAATCTCTTGTAGAGATAAAGGAGGTTGTTCAAACAGAAAAAGCTCCAGCAGCCTTGGGATCGTATTCTCAGGCCATTAAGTCCAATAAATTCAGAAGACCCTTCTCCAGTACTAGTAATCCAAACAATAAATTTGAGAGTTCGGGAGATCTGAGAGTTGGGGAGATCTGAGAAGTGAGGGAGAAGAGAAGAGAGGAGAGAAGGGGAAGAGGGAGGCGAGACGACGGTTGTGGCAGTGGAAGAGGGAGGAAATGGAGGTGGTCAGATCTGAGAGTTGAGTTGGGAGAGGAGGGGCAGGAGAGGAGAGTTGGGATACTAAATACATTAATTTTGTAAATAAATTATTAAAAATATATTAATTGTGTAAATATTTTTTGGATACACTTTAGTTGTAATTTTTTCTAAAAATGTACTAGGAAGTGTAAATTTCCCTTATTAAAATGTCCTGTAATAATTGTTTAAGGTCCACCTAACATTATGAAATCATTGTAATAATTTTGTGACATATATTTGAGAGCCGAAATTTGAGATCCCTAAAATCCTAACATTAAACATTTAGTAGAGAACTATACTTCAAAGATTAGCTTTTGTAATTTACACACAACATTTTGATGTAAAACATATAGCACTACGTGTCTCCTTTTTTCACTAAGCAAAAGATATGCACTCTCACCTTTACTACATCTTCTCTTATATGAATCTTGATACCTTTCCATCCATTCATGCTCATTTTTCATTTTGGTGGTAAATTTAATGCTCAAAAGAAAATTTATGTCAAGGATATTGGTGTCAAGATCTATCAAATAAGATTTCAAGTGGGGACGAGATGCTCCATACATCAATTGCATATACTACACATAGTGATCAAATCCTAGCTTTACCCATTAAAAAATAGAAAAGGGGATACCAAAAAATGGATGATTCATAAAGTTTCCAGCAAATCTCAAATGGATGTTTATCAACAAATTGAATGGAAAAAAGTATAAGTAATAATTGAACAAGTACTATTCTCTTTGATGTTCAAAGAGAATCAGAAGAATCATTATGGCCCCTGCTGAGAACAAAGGTTTGTTTGTCATAGCAACAGATAGCTAAAGAACTAGTAACCAGTGTCTTTCGGCGTATCCACGTCACGTCTTCAACTCCCTTAGGCCATAGGCCATTAGATTGGCCCCATGAGGTCCTGGCGCAACCAATCATAGCTCTTCCCCCCCCCCCCCCCCCCGGCTCAACAAAGCAACACTTTCGATTTTTTTAAAAAATCATGTATTTCATGGGTCCATTTATGCCATGCCCACCAAAACGAATCAATGACCGTCCGCGAGTTCCTCTCAGTCAATCTGAAAGCAGATACTTGATGTTAGTGTTTAGACAACAATGGAAGAATTGAATAAATACTATCACAGAACAAAGGTGATAGCCTAATGGTAATAAGTCAGAATTTAGCAAGTAATATACAAAGTCACAGGTTCAAGTCTATTTCTGACCTAAAAAAGGTCAGAATTGAACATGCACTACAAAAGATTAAAAGGTAAGGTTCACTCCTAGTTAGTAGCCCCTCCCCTATGCTCCCCCTAGGATGAAATGTATCCCTAAATTGAATTATTAGTAGTATAAGTTCTCTAAATAAAATAAAATAAATACGATCGTCAATCATATCACATAGCCACAACCATAGCCATACTTGTCATCGGAGACACCACACCTTTCCTACAAATGTCGAGAATATCCTTAACATGGTAACTGAGAAAGTTGAAAAGAAGTAGAAATGTGGTTGCAACACGATGAAAAAGCACAAAGATTTGTGAAATCTTTCTTGCAACTTTTCTCGTCAACTGGCATATATGATGGCTTCTCTTTTAAACAATGGAGCCCAAAAAGGAGAAGAAAATCCTCAAACTATCTCATCCAAGTAGGCAGGCAGTCCACATATGGATTCTTACCATTGACGATGGGTTGATTCTTCCACCAACTTCTCTCTTTAAAATCCCTCCTAAATCCTTCTTTTCCTTGGCTATTCTAAACCTCTACACTTTTACAAGCTCACAAAAAAACAACATTAAGGCAATCCCACCTTTAGCTAAGCGAGAGAACAAAAATGATATATCCCTCCGCTGGTTTTTTGAAACAAACCAATATTTTTTCATAAAAGGCTTCTTGATCTTGTTTCTATGCTTTCTTACTATCAAGCTAAGCCTCTGTTTTTCTAGTATCCAATCTTCATTGAACACAATTGCTCTCTACGGACATCTCAGTTTTGTCGATAATGAATTTGCAGCCAGAGATTTTGGCAGTCAATACCATTACCTCCCATTAGCAGTCCTACATCCGAAGTCAGTTTCTGATATTTCAACAACCATAAAACATATTTGGCAAATGGGTCCAGACTCGAAGCTCAAGGTCGCCGCTAGAGGCCATGGCCACTCACTCCAAGGCCAGGCACAAGCTAACCGAGGAATTGTAATCAACATGAAATCACTCAGAAAACCAAAAATGCAGGTTCACATTGGAAAAACTCCTTATGTGGATGTTTCTGACGGCGCATTATGGATAAATATCCTGCATGAAAGCCTGAAATATTGGTTAGCACCAAAATCTTGGACAGATTACCTAAATCTGACTGTTGGTGGTATTTTATCCAATGCAGGGATCAGCGGGCAGGCATTTCGACACGGCCCTCAGATCAGTAATGTGCATCAGCTGGAAGTTGTTACAGGTTTGTATACGAAAAACAGAAAAGGAAGAAAAAAGAAAACGACATAATATGTTATACCATTGCATCATATAATATTATACCAAGGTCAAGAACTAATGCATGTAACATAAAGATGGGTGAATCCCATCTGATTTATAATTTACAACAAACAGAACACGGAAGGTTCCTCACCATATCTGTTGAACTTCAATTAAAAATACAAAAGATATTTGGTTACAAAATTTGATATGTTTAATGATATATTAACCTCTATATTGTGCTTAGAACCAATTCTTACCAAAAAAATTAATTGAGCTGATTGCAGGAAAATGGGAAGTGGTGAATTGTTCAGAGAAACAGAATGCAAACCTCTTTCATGGTGTTCTAGGAGGACTTGGTCAGCTTGGCATAATAACCCGAGCCAAAATTTCCCTACAACCTGCACCAGAGATGGTAAAACTGAAACATCATATTTGAAAACATGCAAATATGTTTATTGAAATTACCTGTTTAACAAACTCAAATCTCATCAGGTAAAATGGATCAGAGTGCTGTACTCGGACTTCTCCATATTTTTCAAAGACCAGGAATATTTAATATCTGCAGAGAACACATTTGATTATATTGAAGGATTTGTAATAAAGAACAGAACAAATCTTATAAATTGCTGGAGATCATCCTTCAATCCGCAAGATCCAGTTCGAGCCAGTCGATTCAAATCGGATGGTAAGGTACTATTTTATCTTGAATTGGCAAAAAACTTCATTCCAGACAACAGAAATGCAATTTACCAGGTGAGGCATGCTAGGACCCAAAAATCTTGTATGTCAGTTAAATGTATATTATGAAAATGGCTCCCATAATTATATTTGTTTGTTTTGGTGTAAGAAATCGAGAACTTATTTTCTCAACTAAGCTATATTTCATCCACACTTTTTACGAAAGAAGTTACGTACGTAGAATTCTTGGACAGAGTTCATGCATCCGAGCTCAAACTACGACCAAAAGGCTTGTGGGAAATTCCACACCCCTGGCTCAATCTTCTTGTTCCAAAAAGAAAAATCATAATCTTTGCACAAGAAGCTTTTGGCAAGATTCTAACGGACACAAATAATGGCCCTGTTCTTGTTTACCCAGTTAACAAGTCAAAGTAATAGTTTCATGAAAGAAGTTGGTTATTTTAGTCGAGTAATGCTAGATAACTAGACAATATTTATCTAGACACATCTAGACAGCATTAATGAGTTGTACTATACAACTCATGAAACAATAATGAGTTATACAATACAACCATCCATGCATTTTAAATGTGTATAAACAAATATTGTCTAGCTACATAACATTATTCTTCTCATAAATCTTTCAAAGATTATTGTTTTTCAGTTCTTAATTTTATTATTTTTCTCTCAGGTGGGACAACAGAACTTCTTTAGTTCTTCCGGAGGAAGATATATTCTACCTAGTGGCATTCCTCTCCCATGCAGTTCCATCATCCACAGGAACAGATAGCTTAGAAAATATATTGACTCGGAACAAGAGAATTCTAGATTTCTGTGAAGCCGCCCACCTTGGTGTAAAGCAATATCTGCCACATTATAATAATCAGGAAGACTGGCGGCCCACTTTGGTCCACGCTGGGAAGTCTTTGCAAAAAGGAAATCAACTTATGACCCTCTGGCAATTCTTTCTCCTGGGCAGAGAATTTTTCAAAATGAAATATGCTACTTATAGCACGACATAGTTTACTAAAGGGTAACAAGCAGGAGATAATTATGGTCATGGTTATCGAATGGGTACGCAACGAAACACAAGGTATCTTAGTATCTTAGTTCTCGTATCACGATTTGGAATGGTAGTACCGGTATGCGGAACGCATAGAAATTAGAGTTAGCATCAGCCCATATTTCATGTAAATATCAACTTTTATAGAAAAGTAATACAAAATTTTCTGATAATAGCTTAATTTTCACAGCAATTTACAATCTCTTTCCTATGTCCAAAAACAAAATAAAAGAAATGTCGAAATCGAATAACCTCAGCCACAAAGAGGAGAAAGAACCCAGCTGAACAAAAAAGAAAGTGACAAAACAGAGAAAAAGACAACTGAACTGTGGTAAAGGGAAATACATACCTTGATGGAATGACTGACCTAATGCCAGTGGCACCAATCCAATTCACAAATAGAAGTTTCCTGTCATCATCACACCAAAACACTGGTGGCATGCACGGACTTCTGTCTTATTGTATATCTTCGGTTAAGCAAGGCTTTTCCCGTCACCTACATGATGTCACCTATATGTCATGTAATGATGATATTTGAATGTTCTAAAATAAATTGAAACACGTAGCTTTTTGTAAAGACCAACCATAAATTTCCAACCAAAATGATAGCATGGGTGTATAATGTGTAAACAAACTAGAACATGATGGAATGGACCCGATGTTTTCCCATTCTTTACAATACAGTACATTAATATTGTGATGCTCCCAAAATAGATCCTCACAAATCATTCTGAGTCGCCAAATACACACTACAAAATTCAAATATAAATTTTCATACTCCAACTATTACTTTGTCGTGCACAATATGACCACACATAAACTGTGAGTTTTAATACAAATAATAGTACACGTACTCTTTATCAATGATACGTTACATAAAGGTACAGTCAATAACTATTTTATGAATTAAAATATTTGAAAAATGCTCAAGAAAACCTTCATACATGGGAGGTTATGCTTCTAAGTTATAATAGATATCGTAGGACTTGAGAATTAACCTTGGTTGACCCAATAGACCCCAAAGAAGAACGAGAAAATTAATATCATGTTCATTCCAATGGTGGGTATTCTCTTGCCATATAATTATCTTCATTGTCTCAAACTGAGGATTATATTCCAACCATACTCCAAGATTATATAGGTAGTGCTCATAGATATAATCAGCAAGTGGATGCGCACAACCATGTCTTATGATAACTTGAAGTCGTATGTGGTTAGACATCTTGTATGATAATGACAATACACCCTTCCAAAGCCAGGTTCACCTCATCACCCTATTGTTGTTCACCAAAATAACTGTTAAATGACGTATAAAATACGACACACATTTTATATTCTCAATACAATTATTCTCATACTGTTTTATAGGAAACTTCAACAGTTATAGACCATCGTTCTATTCCTCTGTTATCCCCGCTCGGCCCAGCTACACTCTTATTACCTGAAAAGAATTGTGAAGCAAAAGGGTGAGCACAAATAGCCCAGTAAAGAATATTATGACTAAAGATAATTAAATTATCAATAGTCTTCATCAGTAATGAATCAGATCTTTAGAACCTTAGTCCTCAACATGGTAAAATCTGATAGAATACAATAGACAACAAGTTTTAGATTAACAGTTGCAGCAGAACAAGCAATCCATTGGAAGAGTTGTAACGAATGAGAATTTTATATATTAATTCTAAATATTTATTGAATTAAATAAATATTTTAATTGATTTATTTATTGAGTTAAGTAAATAAATTATGTGATTGTGTAGAGTAATTTAATTAAGTGCTATATATTAATTAAATAAATATTTAATAATTAATTTAATTAATGTATAATGATTTTATGGTATGGTTCTAATTTAATTGAGATAATTAAATTAGATGAAGTTTATGTGGTAATTGTTAAATAAAATTATAATTAGCGAGTAATTATAATTATTATGTGGTAATTTTTATGTAGTTAATTGATGTTAGCTTTTTATTAATTAAATTAGAATGTTAAGATTTAATTAATTAAAGTGTAACATTAAAAATATGTGTTAAATGATTTAGTAAAAGAATAAAAAGGGATTTTAAATTAATTTTATCAAACATGGCCTTAACTACTAAAAATCTATTTTTTAAAATAAAGCTGTTTTGCTAAATAAGCCTTATGGCTTTTAAAATTCAAATATAGTAACTTATATATATTAATTGCAATTATTGTATTTATTGGGTGGTTTAATACTTGGCAGTTATATATATTATATAATTATACATATAATATATATCATATCAGTTATATTTTAAAACTACGTTAGTTAGTCAGAGTTAGAGCAAAAGAGAAAACAAAGAAAATATACAGAGAGCTAGAAAAGAAAGAGGAAGAAGAAAGCTTGTGAATCCTAGAACAAAAGCACCATCATCTTCTTCTTCCAACCAATTAACAAGGGTATAATTTCTAACCTTGTAGTTTTAAATTTTAATTGATGTTCTTCATAAATTTAGTTCTCTGTAAAAATAGTTCTTCATGAACATTGTGATTTTGATGTATGTAGGTGATATTGTGTATATAAATTATTTATAATTGATTAGTATGATAATTTAGATTGTTTAATTCATGCATATATGATGAACATGAGGAATTCATATTCATCAAAAGTTACAGTAAAGTATTTTGAAAATATATATAGTTTTCTTTTAAAATCAAAATTTCATATTTGATTGTTAATTGTTGTTTAAATTAATTGTAGATAATAATAACATGTTTAAAAACTAATTGATTGTGCTTGGAATTGTGTGAATTGATTTAAAAATAAATTCACAGTGTTCAATTTCATCAAAGAACACTTAACGATGACTTTTCTTCAAAAATTATGAAATTTAGAGTTTGAGTTTGTGTTATGATGATTATATATATTAAAAACATGTTAGAAGGTCTAAATTATATTTTTATAAAGTTTTATGTGCAATATGTTAGTTAAAAATTAAAATTTGGTGCAAAGAAATAAGTCAAATTGGCTTTTTCTTTGCACAATTGGCAAGCCAGTCTGCTGCCGCTGCAGGGGGCCCGCCCTGGCGGGCATACCAAGGCCAAAACACCCGCCCCGGCGGCGGGGGGGGGGGGGGTGCAGAAAAGAAAAATGTTGCCATTTTGTGTAGTTTTGTTTAGATCATGAAAAGCAAATTTTTTGTAATAATTTGATGACATGATAGGCACATATTAAAATGCTAAATGGACAGTAATAAATTATATTAATAAAATATAATATGTAATTATAATTTGTTAAATTATAATGAATATGTTTGATTAATTTTAATCAAAGTAAATGTTTAACTTAAATTATAATTTATTTAATTATAATTTAATTAATATAAAATATAATTATAATTTGATTAATTATAATTAAAGTGAATGTTAACTTAAATTATAATGTGTTTAATTATAATTTTATGAGTTTATAATTATTAGTTGATTAATTATGTGAGTATGTAATATAATCATGTGATGTGATTATGTGATGTAATAATTAATTATTAAACTTAATAATTAAGGGGAATGAGTTAACCTAGATGGGTTAACTAAGTTATGTGAATTAGTTATATGATAACTAATTATATTATTATTGTTAATTATATATATGTAGGGTTATTTAAGGAACGTGATTTGTAATTGTAGCTTGTGCTTGAGGCAAGTCTTCTATCCCTAAACTTGTTAATTATATGCAAGTGTTTTAAATTCAAATATTTATGGTATTTGAGATTGTCCTTTTATTTCTGCAATGGACAAGTACTTATTTAAAGTTCATGAATTAATTAAAGTGACATTGACTTAATTGTTCAAATAAGGTCTATCTTATCTTTTGTATGCTTTAAGTTTAAATTCTAAAGCATAAGTTATTTCATAATTCGTTATTATTGAATTATTTTTGATTATTTTGAGTCGATTCAACTACTCCTTAGTTGATGATAGTTGAAACTCCAAATTTTCTTTTAGCTATCCAAACCAAACTTTCTTTGGGTGCGGGCTTGTATCAAATACTGAGATGAACAACCCTATTTATTAGGGGAGGTTACTATGCGAAGACGTTAAATATTTGTGCACAATATATGGTACGAAGGGCTAATCCTCCTAAGTACGAGTTAAGAGTCCATAGTCTAAACGACTATTAAAGGTTTTAAATAGAAGTGTTTATAACCTAGAACATAGTTCAAAGTCTTATAACCCTCAAATGATTTCTATATTCAAAATTTTAAATGTTGATGAAATAATTATTATTCAATTCTTTACTATTGATGAAAGAAAAGTTATTCAAATCTTTTGAATTTATTCAGTTATGTCATTATTAATATTATTTTTATTCCAAGTGAGCTTCTGTTTGCTCACTTTTGCAATTAAATAACCATTTTAGCTAAAGTCGAGAATGTTGATGTACCGTCAACGAGTAAAAGAAAAGGCAAGATGAACAAGTGAAGACTTATTGATATTATTGTTATGATATGTAATGAGACTTGATGTTATGATATTGTATTTTCGCATTTATTGTTTATGTTAAGGTTAGATAAACCTTGGGATATTTTAAGAAAAGTTGTAGTTCCTTTTATAAGAAAGATTTTTATTTAATGATAAGGTTGGAATTTATTTTGCATTCCTTATTATTGGACAGTAGATGTATGTTTTTATTTAGATAGTGAACACCAAATCGTATGGAAATGAAGTACCCGAATTTGGGGGTGTCACATGTTGGTATCAAAACAGTAGATTATTAACCTTAGGTGGGGGAAAACCTTAGGTAGTAGCCTTATAGGAGATCGAAAAGATAAAGATAATAAACTACCTTATGTGCTATGTGATTACGTTCTAGTATTCGAAGAGTGTCGACCGATATCACTTAATAATCAAACTTTAAATTTTTTTTGTCAGGATGACGAAACGTTGGAGAGTCCAGTCAGGCTAGGGAGGATTTACCCCAGATGCCGAGGGACGAGGAGCCCCGAGACATCCATGTTGTCTGGGAGCAATTGGTTCGGAGAGAGCCATCTCCAGTGATCACCATAGCTGGTCAGGAGCATGAGCCGACATCTGACCAAGATGATGAGGGCGAAGATGAGTCAGAGGAGGAGAAGGACCCTGAAGAGAAATTTTCACCTCACTCTACTAGTGCTGAGATGTACGAAGAGGTCTACGATCGCAACGTGGAGTTACATGGTCGAGTCGGAGAGCTCGAAGTAACCATACAGCAGCGGGACAAGACGATCGAAGAACTGGACATTGAGCTAGGAAACGCAAAGTGGGATCTAATCCACGCAGAGTGATAGAGATGCTGCACTGACCGAGCTAGCGAAGCTGAAGAACAACATCCGGGAAGAGTCCGCAAAGCGCGCCAGAGCAAAGGAAACAAGCTTGAGGGCTACTCAACGAGCCGATCGAGTTGAAGACGAGGCTCAAGCGAAGAAGGCCAAGCTAAGGGAGACGGAATACGCTTTCCATACGGCTATAGATAGGGCCCAGGATCGTGTCTTATATTACCCAGCTCAGTTCCAAGGTTTACCATGGTACGTGGTGGATCGCAGAACGGTGTTCCGGGTGATGGAGGAAGAACGCAGAGAGGCTGTGCGACGTCTTAACATGCCTAGATAGTAGAGTCTTTCATTATGTGTTTCTTTATTTATAAATAAATGTAAATTCCAGAATTTGAGATAATAATGGGATAAGATGTAATATTCCAAACTTTAAACATGAATATTAATATAAAAAGTAAATATTAATATGTTTTATATCTTGTGTGATGCGTATTTAACTTTATTCTTAGTATATATAATTATATATCAACACATAAGATATAACTATGTAAAGACATATGAAAGATTTTATAAGTAAACCCTAATTTAAGAGTTTATCTAAATAAAGAACCCTTACCTTAATTGTTATAATAAATGGAAATTATAACATAATACATTGATAATGTTAGATAGGATTATTAATAAATACATATATTAATTTAATATGATGTATTAAAGATTTAATTGCAAAAGATTTTTAGAAAACCCTAATTAGGGATTAGGAAACCCTAACCCTAATTATAAAACCTTAATTTCAATTATAAACCTTAATTTTAAGCTAACAAAACCTAATTGTTCATTCTTGTTTTTTTAGTTTCTAGAGAAAACATGAAATGACTAGATTACCCTTGGATTTAAGTAGAAAATTACCAAAATACCCTTATGACATGTAAAATGACCAAAATGCCCTTCTTCTTTTTTTAAATAAGATAAGAACAAATCTTTTGTTTGTTAAGCAAAAAATTTGTCCCATGACTCTATAACCTCACTTACTTGACAACACAACCTATATCAATTAATAACATAGGCTTACTTGTCAAAAGGATAGAAAACTTAGATTTTTACCCCACTTGGAGTTTTCATATAAGGCTAGGTTATAAGAACACAAGGCCACAAAATTTCTACTTAACATACATAGTCAACTAACTCATAAACCACTCTCAGTAAGCCAGAAACAAAATCAAGAAGGGAAGAACAAAAATTGCTCAAAAAGGGTAAAAAGCTAACCCTAGTTATAAATTTTAAATTCTGAAATTTTGATTGTTGTTGTTATTATTTAAGGATGTTAATTAGTAAGTTATTTAGTGTTCTGGGTTGCTAAAACATGGATCTATAACACTTAAAAGCATCAAAATAGAGATTTAAGCAAAACTGCCAAAGTTGAAAAACAGGGTCTGACAGTGACTGTTAGGGCTTGTAGATCGTTACCTGTTTATTGTTTAGATGTTTTAAAGGTTGATAGTTATAGTATGTAGTGTTGTTAATTGACTAGAAGTGGTAGAATGGATATCAGATAAGTAGATTGGTAGATATAAACGGTTAAAACCAGTTGGCCAGCATTGACCGCACGTTTTCTGGGTTTCTGGGTAACCCAGAAAACATATGAACAAGCCTAACAGGCCGTTTGACCAGCCTTGATCTCGCTACTGACAGTCTGTTAGGATGTTAGGTTGTGTTTAGGTTATACTCTGGCATGAGTACTACATTACCAGAGCACTCTCAAACGTTAGTAAGTAACTAATCGAAAGTTATTAAGGGTCAAAAGTCGTTGACCTTTCAGATTTGATTTCTGGGTAACCCAGAAATTGTAAACAGCGATCTGACAAGTTCTTTAGAGGCTTAGATCTTGCAGATTGATGATTTCTAAACCTTCTAAGTGCTACCTTAAGGTACCCTGCTAGTTAGTGTATAGCACCCGACCACTATAACACCTATAACATGAACAGCCTACAAGATATAATGCTAGAGAAACCGTTGACCGGCATTGACAATGCATTTCTGGACAGCCCAGAAATGAAGAACAGCGTTGGTGGGGTGGTTTGACCGGCCATGGGAACCTGTAGAAATGTTGTTAGGTAGTGAAATGAACATATGTGTGTAGTATTACACTAGTACTACAACTTCCTCACAATTGACTACCCAGAAACCAAACGGATTGCCAGCAAGATCCGGTCAAACGAGGCTCCAACGTGTTGATCGGCCTATTCTTGAGTTGGCCAAGAACACCTAAGGCGACAGATCCGTCGCTACAGACCTTTAGTGGCGGTTTAAAATTGAAAAATAATAATATTAATTAAAAAAATAAAATAAATAGAAATAAATACTAAATAATTAATAAAAAAAATTGAAAAATTATTTTTAATTATAATAAATAATTGTTAATATTTTGACATAAAATTTTATTAATATTTAATTTATTTAAATATTTACTAATAATAAAAGTAATTAATAATAAATTACTTAAAAATAATATTAATGATTTAAAAATCATTTTAAATAATAATAAATTATTTAAAAATGATATTAATGATTTAAAAATCATTATTAATAAAAATAAATTATTTAAAAATAATATTGATGATTTAAAAATCATTTTAAATGGTTATAAAATATTTAGAAATGATATTAATAATTTAAAAATTATTTTAAATGATATTAAATCATTTAAAAATTATTTGAGCATTTGGAAATTATTATAAATAATAACTAAAAAATCTAAACAAGGAAATTAAAACTTTTAAATAAAGTTTATAGAAAAACTAATTCGATAACTATTCAATGAAGCTATAAAATACCGAACGGACTCCAAAATCAACCCAGATACTAATAGTTTAATTAGAACTTAATTGTTATCATTTCTAATGACTGCTATAACATATATAGGTTGCGAGTATACTTTCAAATAGCTTAAGTAGCCGATCTTGATAAAGGTAATTTTTTTGAACTTCGTTTAATTTCAATATTAAATGTAAGTCTTGTATATTGGCATACGAATTTGTTATACACATTATTCGTGATAATTGTGATTTAAAAAGGGTTATGACTTATTGTTCAAACATAACCAAGACATATGAACTGTTATTTGAGAAAAATATTTTTGATTTGATGTCAAAGCATAGACTGTGGTGAAACCAATATTATTTGGTACAAATATATATACTGATACTATCAATAACTGGCAGTTTTACACTGACCGGGTAGTTATTAATGACCGACAGTTTTATACTGATCGATAGTTATGGTAGGATGATATGCATACTCCTAGATGGTGTGGTTGACCGAATCAACCCGAGTTTCTAAGTCTATATGACTGGCAGAAACTCGTAATATGTGGGGTTTGGCAGATCAAACCTCAGTATAGATATGTGAAAAATATTCTGAACTATATGTTCCTGAAATTCAGATATTGTGTGAGTATAAACTGTAAATCTCTAAAACTTGTTGAGCCTTTTAGAGCTCATCCTTGCAATTATTCTTTTCCTTTGCAGCTACATCTCACACCCCAGGAAGTTCAGGAAATTATACATGTGGTTAGAAAGTAACTTTATAATAAAGGTTTTGTTGTAGTAAAACTACATTGTAATTAGTAATATATTGATGTAATGGTTAAACCTTATGTAACCGAATATTATTATGTTGTTAGTTTACTAGTTGTATAGTTTTGCATTGTTGATAGTGAATAGTATCAAGTACAATATCTATATGAACTATACATCTGAATGAGGGTATTGAATGATCTTGGGAGTTCTGTAAGCACTGAGGTCGTCCCTCAGTTCCAAGAACAATCTTATCATTTATACTGTGAATGTCAGATAGATTAGGAATTATTGGTATGCAAGAAATATCTGTAAGATCATAAATCTATACATCCAAGTGAGGGTATCCAGATATGATAATTGACTGCCCAGAAACCAAACTGATTGCCAGCAAGATCCGGTCAAACGAGGCTCCAACGTGTTGACCGACCTGTTCTTGAGTTGGCCAAGAACAACTAAGCCCTTTAGCGACGGGTTAAAATTAAAAAATAATAATATTAATTAAAAAAATAAAAATAAATACTAAATAATTAATAAAAAATTCTTAAAAATCATTTTTAATTATAATAAATAATTTTTAATATTTTGACATAAAATTTTATTAATATTTAATTTATTTAAATATTAATAATAATAAAATTAATTAATAATAAATCACTTAATAATAATATTAATGATTTAAAAATCATTTTAAATAATAATAAATTATTTAAAAATGATATTAATGATTTAAAAATCATTATTAATAAAAATAAATTATTTAAAAATAATATTGATGATTTAAAAATCATTTTAAATGGTTATAAAATATTTTGAAATGATATTAATAATTTAAAAATTATTTTAAATGATATTAAATCATTTAAAAATTATTTTGAGCGTTTAAAAATTATTATAAATAATAACTAAAATATCTAAACAAGATATTAAAACTTTTAAATAAAGTTTATAGAAAAATTAATTCGATAACTATTCAATGAAGCTATAAAATACCGAACGGACTCCAAAATCAACCCAGACACTAATAGTTTAATTAGAACTTAATTGTTATCATTTCTAATGACTGCTATAACATATATAAGTTGCGAGTATACTTTCAAATAGCTTAAGTAGCCGATCTTGATAAAGGCAAAATATTTTAACTTCGTTTAATTTTAATATTAAATGTAAGTCTTGTATATTGGCATCTGAATTTGTTATACACATTATTCGTGATAATTATGATTTAAAAAGGGTTATGACTTATTGTTCAAGCATAACCAAGACATATGAACTATTATTTGCGAAAAATATTTTTGATTTGATATCAAAGCATAGACTGTGGTGAAATTAATATTATTTGGTACAAATATATATATTGATATTATCAATGATCGGTAGTTTAACACTGACCGGGTAGTTATTAATGACCGACAATTTTATACTGACCGGTAGTTGTGGTAGGATGATATGTATACTGCTAGATGGTGTGGTCGACCGAATCAACCCGGGTTGCTAACTCTATATGACTGATAAAAACTCGTAATATGTGGGGTTTGGCAGATCAAACCTCAGTATATATATGTGGAAAATATTCTGAACTATATATTCCTAAAATCCAGATATTGTGTGAGTATAACTGTAAATCTCTAAAACTTGTTGAGCCTTTTAGAGCTCATCCTTGCAATTATTCTTTTCCTTTGCAGCTACATCTCACACCCCAGGAAGTTTAGAAAATCATACATGTGGGTAGAAAGTAACTTTATAATAAAGGTTTTGTTGTAGTAAAACTACATTGTAATTAGTAATATGCTGATGTAATGGTTGAACCTTATGTAACCGAATATTATTATATTGTTAGTTTACTAGTTGAATAGTTTTGCATTGTTGATAGTGAATATTATCAAGTACAGTATCTATATGAACTATACATCTGAATGAGGGTATTAAATGATCTTGGGAGTTCTGTAATCACTGAGGTCGCCCCTCAGTTCCAAGAACAATCTTATCATTTGTACTGTGAATGTCAGATAGATAGGAATTATTGGTATGCAAGAAATATCTGTAAGATCATAAATCTATACATCCAAGTGAGGGTATCCAGATATGATAATTGTTCTGACGAGAACTCTTAACTGATTTGGATACTGTGACTTTTGGATTTATAGAAGTTATTGTCTTATAGAATATTTACGTGAGCACCAAATTTGCTACAGGAAATGTAGAGAATTTGGGGCGTCACAATTTTGGTATCAGAGCCTTAGGTTAGAAACCTTGGAGGAAACCCTTAGGCTATAACCTCGAAATTATTTAGATGATACAAGAGATAAGCTCAAATAGAGTTATTACGAGATGGGGAAGTTGTTAGGAAAATTAATAGATATGAATACTAATAAAGTATTAAGTTATGATTTTTAGATACTAATTGATTTTATAAATCTGATTGTAGGATGTCGGATGAATGTCAGATAATTATGGTTGAACCAGTCATAGACGTTGTACCACTGCAGATGATACCTCCTTGTCGGGCTTGGAGGAATAGGGCTTACAGTTCAGGACCTTGTGTGGCTCAAGAGGTCGAGTACCTAGAGGAAAGGTTACAAAAGTTGGAGAAGATGGTGGAAAAACTGAAGAAAAGGATAGCAACAAAGAAGAAAGAACTGTAGATTAAGGGAATTTTATAATATAGCTAGTGATAGAGATAAATCGCTAGTCGGCTATGCTATGTAGTTTCTTTTCTGTCGTGTGTAAACTAGTGATCTAAAAAGAGTCACTAGATATGTATATATAGACTTGCAATGTGAAATACAAATTTCTGTTTATCAAACTGAGTTATTTAATTATTAAACTGGTATTCATACCTAGTTATTTGTTATATTTAGATAAATGCACACATAAGAAGAACTTGTGGAGAACTTGAGCAAGAACATGCAGAGGAAAACCCCACCCAAACCCTAGTAAATATTCTGGTGGGAGCTTTACAAGGAAGGCAAGCCAACGCATTACCAACTGCACCCAATAACCCAACCACAACCCAGTTTAAGGATTTTCATTTAGTGGGACCACTAAAATTTAGGGGGACGGATGAACCAATAAAGGCTCAGACTTGGATTACCGAGATGGAGAGGTTGTTTAAAGTAACCAAGGTGAATGACGACCAAAAGGTAGATTTTGCCACTTTCTTTTTAAAGGAGGAAGATAACCACTGGTTGGAAGCAAACAAGGGGAGAGCTGGAGAAGGTGCTACTAATTGGGTCAAGTTCAAAGAGTTTTTCTTTGCCAATTACTTTCCAACTTCGATGCAGGATTGTATTGAGGTTCAATTCTTGAAATTGAAACAAGGGGAGATAACGGTGTCACAATACGTAGCCAAATTCAACGAGTTGGCTAGGTTCGCATCACATCAGGTAGATACCGAGGTAAGAAAGACAAGGCAATTTGAAGGGGGGCTGAAACCCCAAATTAGGAGCAGAATATCGACGTTTTAGGTGAAGACTTTAGCGGAGATCTTGGAAAAGGCCATTATAACAGAGAAGGAAGGAGAGGCTTTATTGCAGTTCAATAAGGAGAAGAGGGTTATTACAGGAAAGGGAAACACAAGTAGGAGTTATACCAACAACAACAGCAACAACAATAAGAGAAGGTGGGAGGTAGCTTTTCCCAACAACCCTGAAAAAGGAGGGTATAACCCTAGCAACAATGCCAACAAAGGAGGGAACAACAACAACAATCAAAGAATTGAACGCTGTCAGATATGTGGAAAGAATCACAAAGGGGCGTGCTATTTTAGAGGGACGACGTGTTATACCTGCGGAGAAGATGGGCATTATTCCAACTGGTGTCCCAAAAAGAAGAAGAGCAAGAATGTCAAATGTTTTAACTGTGGGACAGAGGGGCATGTGTCTAAGTTTTTTCCAAAACCCAAGAAGGTGAATGCGGGAGGAGGTCAGAATTTCAACAATAACCCAGGAGCAGCGACTGTAGGAGTTTCTCAGAATTGTCCGAATGCAAGAACTTTTAACATGACAGTGAGGGATACGGTGGCGGCACAAGATGTGGTGATAGGTATCATACCAATTGATGTTGTAAATGCTTATGTGTTATTCGATTCTGGTACTTCTTGTTCGTTTACATCTGTTGATTTTGTTAAGGGATTAAAAATGCCATGTGAAGATCTAAATGTACCTTTCAACATAGAAATTGCTAACAAAGAAATAATCCCTGTTCATACAGTACATAAGAATTGTAGTGTAGAAATTCAAGGACACAAGTTACTCGTAAACCTTATTCCTATACAACTAGGGGAGTTTGATGTAATTTTGGGGATGGATTGGTTGGGTAGGTATAAGGCAGTAATTGATTGCAAGCGGAAACAAGTAAGTTTAAGGACATCTTTGAACACAAAGGTGGTGTTTAAGGGAAGTTGTTCACCAAAGCAAGTCCGATGTTTAACAGTTATGCAGGTTAAGAGATTGCTTCGAAAGGGTGGTACCGGGTATTTAGCCTATGTTATGGATACGAGGAAAGAAGGGGGAAAATTAGATCAAATACCTATAGTAAGTGAGCTTCCGAACGTGTTTCCAAGTGATGTACCTGGTCTTCCACCTGACAGAGAGATTAAGTTTGTGATTGGCCTTGCACCTGGTACAGCCCCAGTTTCAAAGGCACCATACAGGATGGCACCGGTAGAGTTGAAGGAGTTGCATGTTCAGTTGCAAGAACTCTTAGACAAGAAGTACATATAACCTAGTGTTTCACCATAGGGAGCACCTGTGTTGTTTGTAAAGAAGAAGGATGGGACGTTAAGATTGTGTATAAATTATCGGGAGTTGAATAAGTTGACCATCAAGAATAAGTACCCTTTACCAAGGATTGATGATTTGTTTGATCAGTTAAAAGGAGCTGAGCATTTTTCAAATATTGACTTACGATCGGGTTATCATCAACTGAAGGGAAGAAAAGAAGATGTACCAAAGATCGCCTTTAAGACCCGATACGGACATATGAGTTTTTTTGTGATGTCCTTTGGGTTAACAAACGCACCAGCAGCTTTTATGGATTTAATGAATCGAGTGTTTAAGTCATGCTTGGATAAGTTCGTGGTGGTGTTTATTGATGATATCTTAATATACTCTAAGACACAGGAAGAACATGCGGAACACTTGAGAGAGGTATTAGAGATATTAAGAAAGGAACAACTCTACACAAAATTTTCCAAGTGTGAGTTCTAGTTAGAAGAATTCCAGTTCCTAGGTCACGTAATTGATAAGAATGGGGTGGCAGTGGATCCGGCGAAGATAGAAAAAATTATGAATTGGGATCAACCAACAACACCAACAGAAGTTCGCAGTTTTCTTGGTTTGGCAGGGTACTATCGTCGTTTTATAAAAGATTTTTCCAAAATAACAACCACGCTAACCAATTTAACTCCAAAGACTGCGAAGTACATCTGGACAGACAAGTGTGAAGAGAGTTTTTAAGAATTGAAGAAATTGTTGAGTAGGGCACCAGTATTATCGTTACCAAATGATACTGGTGGTCTTGTGGTTTATAGTGACTCTTCACACAGGGGTTTAGGATGTGTGTTAATGCAACATGGGAAGGTGATCGCTTATGCTTCGCAACAACTTAAAGATTATGAGAAAAGATATCCTACTCATGATCTGGAGTTAGCCGTAGTAGTTTTTGCTTTGAAGATATGGCGACATTATTTATATGGGGGAAAGTGTGAAATACACACAGATCACAAAAGTCTGAAGTATATTTTTACACAGAATGAATTGAATATGAGGCAGAGGAGGTCGTTGGAGTTAATAAAGGACTTCGATTGTGAGATCCTATATTATCCTGGCAAAGCCAACGCAGTTGCCGATGCATTGAGCTGAAAGAATCAGGAGAGGTTGAATATCATCATAAACAACGAGTTACTGATAAAAGAGTTTGAAAAACTCGAGATTAAAGTAAGGGATCCAACTAACTCTAACCAGAAGCTATTTTTGATAGAGACAACCTTAACTTTAATGGATAAAATCAAGGAAATGCAAGAGAAAGATGAAACATGTCAGAAATGTAAAGACGAGATAACTCAGGAGAAGAACATTAAGTTCTAACTGGAAAAAGAGGGAGTACTGAGGTATGAGGATAGAGTTTGGGTTCCATCGGTACAGGTACTAAAAGATGAAATCTTAACGAAAGCCCATAGTTCTAAGTTTGCTGTGCACCCGAGAAGTACTAAAATGTATAAATACTTGAGTTAGCATTTTTGGTGGTTGAACATGAAAAGAGAGATAGCAGAATGGGTAAGCAAGTGTCTCACACGCCAGAGAGTTAAAGCTGAGCATCAAAGACCGAGTGGATTACTACAACCTCTACCGATTCCTGAATGGAAGTGGAAAAGCATCACTATGGACTTTGTGGTAGGACTTCCTGTCACTAAGAAAGGCCACAATGCTATTTGGATAATAGTTGATCGTCTCACCAAGTCAGCCCATTTTCTACCTATTAAGGTTATTTATAATCTCGATCAGTTGGCAAAGTTATATATAAAAGACATTATTTCTAGACATGGATTTCTTGTATCCATAGTGTCAGATAGAGATCCACGGTTTACTTTGAACTTTTAGAGGAGTCTTCAGACGCACTTGGGAACCGTTGAGTACAACATACCACCTGTAAGGACCGAGAATTTTATACGACTATAATTTTACGAATGAATTTTATATATATATATATATATATATTATTCTTTTATTAACTATTATAATTATTGTTATCAGTAATATTTTGAATATATGCGATATGGATTAAGCAAGTTAGTCAATTTAATGATTATAAGTTGACTAAGAATGGAAGCCAAGATGAATAGTTATTCAAAACCCTAATTTGAATTTCAAATAGGGATTTGAATATTTATACATGTATTATTGTATTTAAGATGATATGTGGGTACATTATGTGATTAATGTGAAGTGATTAATAGTTGATATGAATTATACAAAGTGAATATGTGAGTGGTCATAACTTATTAAGCCCATTAGAGCTATTAAGTTAATAAACTATTGGAATGTGTGATGACTTATATGGGTTATGTAATTGATTAAATAAATATATAATGGGTATATTTTTATTTTGTATAAAAGAATTAAGAATAAAGTTATATAA
Source organism: Panax stipuleanatus (assembly GCA_020205555.1). NCBI lineage: Eukaryota > Viridiplantae > Streptophyta > Magnoliopsida > Apiales > Araliaceae > Panax > Panax stipuleanatus. The sequence continues at coordinate 119,446,977 of CM035120.1, forward strand.
CCTAATACATATACTAGGTATGGTAATTAAATAACCTAAGAGATCTATTTTATACATCTTAAATAATTAATCTTATAACCTAAGTAAAGCAAGTCTAATTGGGTTATAAAATTAAAAATATATGAGTGAGGAAGTTATTTACAAATGTGTATAAAAATATAATGATTAGGGGAAGATAAAATTAAAAGCATTGGACCTAGCCTAATTTACATGGCCCAAATATTTAATTTACAAGCCCAAAACATTAAAGGAATGGCATAAGTCTTGGACTAATTGGAGAGGGACATGTTGGGCATTTACTTAACTAAATAAAGCATTAAAAAACAAATAAAATGGGTGAGGATAAGGCCATATGGCAGGAATTAGAGAGGAGAGGAGATAAGGGAGAAGGAAGTAATGATTACATTTTTATTTATCCTTATCTTTACTTTCCAAGTGTCTTTCCTTTACTTTGCCAACATGTTTATCCAATTTTCTATGTGATAAGGAGATAAGAGAGAGAGAGCAAAAGAGCAAGATATGTTGGAGATTTGGGATAGATATACATATTATATCTATATCTAATTACTAACACACACAAAATCAATTCACTTCTCTTCTCTTTCATTTCATTTCTCTTTCCTTTTTATTAGCTAAAACAAAAGAAAATCAAGAGAGAGAGAAAGAGAGATTTCAGACCAGCCACATAAGGAGAGGAGAGAGTGTTTTTGTAATCTTCAAAGTTCTTTAAACAAATTATAGAAAGAAGAAGAAAGAAATCAAGCAAAGGTATAAGCTTTAACTAGTTTATGCATTTTATTTTAATTAGTTTCAATCAAAACTTGGATCTAAGATTTCAAAACTTCAAAACCTTAAATCTATGTATTAATAAGTATTTTATGTTTAGATCTATCACTTTTGAATGTCAAAAGTTAGATCTAAAGCAAGAAATAGAAACTATGTTTTGAAAAGTTAGAAAACCCTAATTTTTCTTAGCATTGAGTACGTTTTGTTTGAGTTGGTGAAGTTTTAATGAAATAGATGATGAATCATGGTAGATCCTTGATCTTAAGAAGTATTATTATGTATTATGATGGTATATGATATTTATTTTATGATTAATCAAAAGATTATGGAAGTTTTCTTAGAAAACACAAAAGTTAAAAAATCAGATTTATGAGAAAACGCAACATGAAATTAAAATGACCATATCTCTCATTGTGCTTCGAATTTTTGAGTGTGGTCAATTTCTGGAGTTAGATTTATAAGTCTTCTAATAGATCCAAGTGGAATTATTGAAAAATATTTTGTAGATTTTTGTATGGACTGATTTTAGCAAAGGGAGCAAAATCTAAAAAATGGCAAAAAGTAGGCTGTCCGGATTTTTCAAGGGCAATTTTGGCAACTTAATTAATGTTATAAAATCCAATGTTTTGGGACATGAATATATATGAGATGAAGTAGCTTGTGTCCCAAAATGGACTTATTTTAACTTAAATTGACCGAGTTATGGTCATTTCAATATTTGGGTTTTTCGGACAAAAACCGCTTTAATTGGAGTTCTATAACTTCGATGGCAACGAAATTTAAACTGGAAGTCCACGTTAACATGTTTAAGCTCCCACCAAGAGTTGGAAATTTCTGGAGTTAAGCGTAAGGTAGCTAATTTCTTAAGGAATTAACTAGAAATGAATTTTTAAAAAATACTAAAGGAAATTGAAAAATTTTAGAAAAATTATTTTTATGTATGGAATATATGTATATATGTATGGAAAAAAGATAAATATATATATATATATATATATATATATATATGATTTGGTATTTTGATGTGAATCCAGTTTGCTGAATTGGAGTCCAGTTTACTGGATTGCAATCTGGATTGCTAGATTGGCCATCAAGTTCGCTGGATTGTAATCCAGTTTGCTGGATTGCAATCTGGTTTGCTGGATTAGCTATGAGGATGCTGGATTGTTACGTTGGATAATCCAGGATGCTGGATTGGTATGTTTAGATAATCTAGGATGCTGAATTGGTCTATTTGGATAATCCAAGTTATTGGATTGGTAGGGTTGGTCAATCCAGGTTGCTGGATTGACAATGCAGTTTGCTGGATTGGTTATATGTTTTACTAGTTTATAAATAAAAACTTATAAGTGAATAATTAAGGTGTTAAGAGGTTATCTAATGTTTGATTATGTGATTACATACTAGATAATTTACTTATAAAGTAATAGTATTATAAAGTTTAATGTGATATACTGATTGCAAGAATAATCTTATTAATGATAGGTCTTTGTATTAAAGATAAAACTATATTGCGTAGCAGTAAGCAGCGATCTAGGCAAGTATCCTAACCCTTGCATTTACTTTATGCAATAGATCTTGTAAGCAAGCTTCTATACTCTTTTATTGTACAAGTATCTAAATTATACACACTACTTTTATTTTGTGCAAACAGGTATATGTTATGTAAGTTCCTAACTCAGCATGAGTTATTAATTTCAAAGCATGTTCGTGAATAATTATTGTTAATTATTCACATCCATAATGATTTTTGTTATTCATTTATACAACTATCTCTAACTTTTTTATTATTGAGCAAGTATTCTAACCTTTGCATTTACTTTATGCAATGGATCTTTGTGTAAGCAAGTTTTTTAACTCTACTTTCAATTGAGCAAGTATCTGAACCTTTGCATTTATGCAATGGATCTTTGGTTGAACAAGTATTCTTATTTCATTTATATTCAACCAAACTCTCGAATTTCATTCGATTCGTTCATTGTTTACAAGTATCTTATTACTGTCTTCATATAATTCATATATAATCAAAATTGTTCTGTTATTTATAAACTAAGTGTGGCTGTGCAAGTGTCCTCACTTGTATAACTATTATATTTGACCAAGTATTCTTGAACTTGAAATTCTGTGACATGACAAGTTTTGATGCATATTATTCAATATTGGTATGTATACATGGTTTAAAAGCTGTCTAAGCTATTTGACTCGGCTAGACATAGTTTGAAATGTATCGTTGAACATTATAGGTTATGATAGAGTCGTCTAACTAAATTACTTTAGTTCGGATTCCAGACTGAGTATAACCACCCCGAAATAGGGAAATTTTAATGCGCCAAAGGCAGTTATGATGAACGTAAATATCGTTCTGTTAAGTAGTTTTGATCAATACAGGACATACGGGCTGATCACCCAACGTGTCCGTAAGTCATGACGGTTTGCAGATGAATTTCTGTACAAACCTTTTCAAACTTGAAAATAATGGTTCAAGGTCTATTGACCGCTCAACATTTATAGTCACTATGTCATTTTAAAATTTTAAACGGTTTGATATGTTGTTATGAATTATTTCAAATGGCTTCACAACTATTGAATCGTTGTAGAAGTATACTTTAAAAGAAACATTTATTTCTTTCAGCTGATATTTATTATCTGCTATTACTTGCTGAGCAATTAAATGCTCATTTTTGCTTTAAATTAAATGTTTTCTGCTAAGCGTAGTTATAAATCCCAGTATTGGAATGCCACCATATAAGCCTTGTATGGTAGGAAGTGTAGAACACCTTTATGCTGGGATGAAGTTGGGGAAAGGCAAATGCTTGGACCTGAGTTAGTTCAACAAACCACTGAGAAGATCCTAATTATATGACAACGGTTGCAAGCATCTCAAGATCGACAGAAGAAATATGCAGATCAGCACAGGCAGCTACGAGAGTTTAGTGTTGGGAGTCATGTCTTTCTGAAAGTATCTCCTTGGAAAGGCAAGATTCGTTTTGGTAAAAAGGGAAAGTTGAGCCCGAGATTCATTGGTCCATTTCAAGTATTAAGGAGAATAGGTGAAGTAGCCTACGAGGTAGCCCTACCCCAAGAATTAGGACACATCCATAATGTGTTCCATGTGTCTGTACTACATTCTTATAAACCAGATTATAAGCACATGATAAACTATGAACCTGTTCAAATAGAGAAAGATTTATCGTATGTAGAAGTTCCGATACAGATAGTTGATCGGAAAGAACATGTGTTGAGAAATAAGGTTATATCATCAGTTAAGGTAATCTAGAAGAATCATGATATTGAAGAAGCTACATGGGAGCTGGAGGATAAAATGCGAGAAGATTTTTCGCAGTTGTTTTCATAGGGTGTAATTTCAATTTCAGGACAAAATTCTTATAAGAGGTGGTGATTGTAATATTCCAAACATTAAACAGGAATATTAATATAAAAAGTAAATATTAATATGTTTTATATCTTGTGTGATGCGTATTTAACTTTATTCTTAGTATATATAATTATATATCAACACATAAAATATAACTATGTAAAGAGATATGAAAGATTTTATAAGTAAACCCTAATTTAAGAGTTTATCAAAATAAGAAACCCTAACCTTAATTGTTATAATAAATGGAAATTATAACATAATACATTGATAATGTTAGATAGGATTATTAATAAATACATATATTAATTTAATATGATGTATTAAAGATTTAATTGCAAAAGATTTTTTAAAAACCCTAATTAGGGATTAGGAAACCCTAACCCTAATTATAAAATCCTAATTTTAATTATAAACCCTAATTCTAAGCTAACAAAACCTAATTGTTCATTTTTGTTTTTTTAGTTTCTAGAGAAAACATGAAATGACTAGATTACCCTTGGATTTAAGTAGGAAATTACCATAATACCCTTAGTACATGTAAAATGACCAAAATGCCCTTAATTTTTTTTTAAAAATAAGATAAGAACAAATCTTTCGCTTGTCAAGCAAAAGATTTGTCCCATGACTCTATAACCTCACTTACTTGACAACACAACCTATATCAATTAATAACATAGGCTTACTTGTCATCAAAAGGATAGAAAACTTAGATTTTTACCCCACTTGGAGTTTTCATATAAGGCTAGGTTATAAGAACACAAGGCCACGAAATTTCTACTTAACATACATAGCCAACTAACTCATAAACCACTCTCAGCAAGTCAGAAACAGAATCAAGAAGTGAAGAACAAAAATTGCTCAAAAAGAGTAAAAACCTAACCCTAGCTTAAATTTTAAATTCTAAAATTTTGATTGTTGTTATTGTTTAAGGATGTTAATTAGTAAGTTATTTAGTGTTCTGAGTTACTAAAACATGGATCTATAACACTTAAATGCATCAAAATAGAGATTTAAGCAAAACTGCCGAAGTTGAAAAACAGGGTCTGACAGTGTTGTTAATCGACTAGAAGTGGTAGAATAGACATCAGATAAGTAGATTGGTATATATAAACGGTCAAAACCCGTTGACATGCATTGACCGCATGTTTTCTGGGTAACCCAGAAAATGTATGAACAAGCCTGACAGGCCATTTGACCAGCCTTGATCTCGCTACTGACAGTCTGTTAAGTTGTTAAGTTGTGTTTAGGTTATACTCTGACATGAGTACTACATTACCAGAGCACTCTCAAACCTTAGTAAGTAACTAATCGAAAGTTATTAACGGTCAAAAGTCGTTGACTGTTCAGATTTGATTTATGGGTAACCCAGAAATTGTAAACAGTGATCTGACAAGTTCTTTAGGGGCTTAGATCTTGCAGATTGATGATTTCTAAACCTTCTAAGTGCTACCTTAAGGTACCCTGCTAGTTAGTGTATAGCACCCGACCACTATAACACCTATAACATGAACAACCTGCAAGATATAAGGCCAGAGAAACCGTTGACCGGCATTGACTATGTATTTCTGGACAGCCCAGAAATGAAGAACAGTGTTAGTGGGGTGGTTTGACCGGCCATGGGAACCTGTAGAAATGTTGTTAGGTAGTGACATGAACATAGGTGTGTAGTATTACACTAGTACTACAACTTCCTCACAATTGACTGCCCAGAAACCAAACTGATTGCCAGCAAGATCCGGTCAAACGAGGCTCCAACGTGTTGACCGACCTGTTCTTGAGTTGGCCAAGAACAACTAAGCCCTTTAGCGACGGGTTAAAATTAAAAAATAATAATATTAATTAAAAAAATAAAAATAAATACTAAATAATTAATAAAAAATTCTAAAAAATCATTTTTAATTATAATAAATAATTTTTAATATTTTGACATAAAATTTTATTAATATTTAATTTATTTAAATATTAATAATAATAAAATTAATTAATAATAAATCACTTAATAATAATATTAATGATTTAAAAATCATTTTAAATAATAATAAATTATTTAAAAATGATATTAATGATTTAAAAATCATTATTAATAAAAATAAATTATTTAAAAATAATATTGATGATTTAAAAATCATTTTAAATGGTTATAAAATATTTAGAAATGATATTAATAATTTAAAAAATATTTTGAAATGATATTAATAATTTAAAAATTATTTTAAATGATATTAAATCATTTAAAAATTATTTTGAGCATTTGAAAATTATTATAAATAATAACTAAAATATCTAAACAAGATATTAAAACTTTTAAATAAAGTTTATAGAAAAATTAATTCGATAACTATTCAATGAAGCTATAAAATACCGAACGGACTCCAAAATCAACCCAGACACTAATAGTTTAATTAGAACTTAATTGTTATCATTTCTAATGACTGCTATAACATATATAAGTTGCGAGTATACTTTCAAATAGCTTAAGTAGCCGATCTTGATAAAGGCAAAAATTTTTAACTTCGTTTAATTTTAATATTAAATGTAAGTCTTGTATATTGGCATCTGAATTTGTTATACACATTATTCGTGATAATTATGATTTAAAAAGGGTTATGACTTATTGTTCAAGCATAACCAAGACATATGAACTATTATTTGCGAAAAATATTTTTGATTTGATATCAAAGCATAGACTGTGGTGAAATTAATATTATTTGGTACAAATATATATATATATATATATATATATATATATATATATATATATATTGATATTATCAATGACCGGCAGTTTAACACTGACCGGGTAGTTATTAATGACCGACAATTTTATACTGACCGGTAGTTGTGGTAGGATGATATGTATACTGCTAGATGGTGTGGTCGACCGAATCAACCCGGGTTGCTAACTCTATATGACTGATAAAAACTCGTAATATGTGGGGTTTGGCAGATCAAACCTCAGTATATATATGTGGAAAATATTCTGAACTATATATTCCTAAAATCCAGATATTGTGTGAGTATAAACTGTAAATCTCTAAAACTTGTTGAGCCTTTTAGAGCTCATCCTTGCAATTATTCTTTTCCTTTGCAGCTACATCTCACACCCCAGGAAGTTTAGAAAATCATACATGTGGGTAGAAAGTAACTTTATAATAAAGGTTTTGTTGTAGTAAAACTACATTGTAATTAGTAATATGCTGATGTAATGGTTGAACCTTATGTAACCGAATATTATTATATTGTTAGTTTACTAGTTGAATAGTTTTGCATTGTTGATAGTGAATATTATCAAGTACAGTATCTATATGAACTATACATCTGAATGAGGGTATTAAATGATCTTGGGAGTTCTGTAATCACTGAGGTCGCCCCTCAGTTCCAAGAACAATCTTATCATTTGTACTGTGAATGTCAGATAGATAGGAATTATTGGTATGCAAGAAATATCTGTAAGATCATAAATCTATACATCCAAGTGAGGGTATCCAGATATGGTAATTGTTCTGACGAGAACTCTTAACTGATTTGGATACTGTGAATTTTGGATTTATAAAAGTTATTGTCTTATAGAATATTTACGTGAGCACCAAATTTGCTACAGGAAATGTAGAGAATTTGGGGGCATCACATAAGATAATGATGTAATCCTGCAACTTGTTTCAGTTCAGGAAAGATGATGTAAATAGTAGAGATGCTATCTATTCTATGCTTTTTAAAACTACGAATGAATGAATAAAGAAGTTTATTAAAGTGCTACGTGTTCAAGTGTGAACTATTTAAATACTTAAATTGAACTTGAATATTTAAGAAATGAGTAAAGGATCTAATAAAAATACTTCTTAACAGAAAGATGCCTCCTAGAAGAAGACCTACACATCAAAACCCAGAGGGATCAACGAACAACAACAACAACAATAATAATGATGGGTCGAATCCCAATTCGGTTCAGCAATTAGTGAACCTGCTAACAGGAGCACTTGCGAATCAGCCGCAAGTGCAGGGCACGATGTTTAAGGAATTTAAGGCAGTAGAACCGCTAGCGTTTTAGGTATCGATAAACCCGATAGATGCCCAGACGTGGGTAATGGAGATGGAGAAGATCTTCGATGTGGCTAGAGTTGGCGAGGACTAGAAGACGGCTTTCACGACTTTCATGTTGAAGTCGGATGCTAGTTTCTGATGGCAGACCAACAAGACTAAAGAGGGGGAAGGAGTGATAGCGTGGGAACATTTTAAGGAAATGTTCTTTGAAATGTACTTCCCCGTTAGCTCCCAGGACTAGATGAAGGTCCAGTTTTTAGAGCTTAAACAGGGAGGGATGACGGTGTCGGAATACACCCCGAAATTTAATGAGCTGGCCAGGTTCGCGACATACCAGGTCAGTACTAACGCTAGGAAGGCGAGAAGGTTTGAGCGGGGACTTAAGCCCTGGCTATACAGCAAGGTCTCCATGTTCCAGCTGAATACGTTTGCAATTGTGTTGGAAAAGGCCATTCTCGCTGAAGGTGGAAGCGATGTGGTGACCAAGTACAATCAAGACCTGAAGAAGAATAAGAATGAGACAGGAAACAAGGCTGATGGTAGCGGGGCTATCAACTAGAAAAGGAAATAGGACGAAAACACGATTGCTGGGAGTCAACAGAGAAGCCAACAGAAGAAGAAGATTAAAGCATGTGCGACATGCGGGAAGAATCACACTAGAGTGTGTCTGAGGGGAAACGATTATATTTTAACTATGGTCAGGAAGGCCACATTGCGCCGAATTGCCCAAACCCGAATAAGGGAGCTTGCTACACATGTGGATCTAAGGATCACATGGCCCGAAGTTGCTCTAAAAAGCCAGCTGGAGGGTCTGCAGGAGGGAGATAAAATGGCAACGACAGCACTTTGGCTATCGCTGGACCACTGCAGGCCAACCCACTGGCCGAACATTCAACATGACGGTTCAGGATGTTGTGCAGTTAAAAGAGGTGGTGTCAGGTATTATTCTGGTCAATAGTATAAATGCATATGTATTATTTAATTCGGGTGCTACTTGTTCATTCATATCTGATGATTTTGCTAAGACCCTAAACTTACCTAAAGAGGAATTAGTTTACCCCTTAAACATTGAGATTGCGAATATGGAAGTTATTCCTGTTAGGTTTATATACAAGAACTTTAGATTGGACATTAAGGGCCAGGAATTGAGGGTAGATTTGATTCCGATAAGACTTGGGGAATTCGATGTGATACTGGGTATGGATTGGTTGTTCAACTATGGGGCGATAATTGACTATCAGAAGAAGTCGGTAAACTTTACGACTCCGTCGAAGTTAGTATTCTATGGTAGCAAATTGCCTAGACAAGCGAGTTGTCTGACGATCATGCCAGCCAAGAAACTTTTGACGCAAGGCTGTGTAGAATATCTAGCCTACATAGTAGATACTCGTAAGGAAAGCTAGAAGATAGAAGAGATATTAGTGGTTAGGGAGTTTGTGGACGTATTTTCTAGCGATTTGCCAGGACTTTCGCCAGTTAGGGAGATAGAGTTCGTAATCGACTTAGCGCCTGGAACTGCTCCGATTTCAAAAGCTTCGTGCAGAATGGCTCTGATCGAGATGAATGAACTGATGGTTCAACTACAAGAATTGCTGGACAAGAAGTATATTCAGCCGAGCATTTCACCATGGGGAGCGCCAGTATTTTTATGAAGAAAAAAGATGGATCAATGAGGTTATGCATTGATTATAGGGAATTGAACAAAGTTACGATCAAGAATAGGTATCCTTTACCTAGGATCGATGACTTGTTCGATCAACTGAAGGGTGCTAGATACTTCTCAAAAATAGATTTGAGAAGTGGGTATCATCAGTTGAAGGTGAGAAGAAAAGATATACCAAAGACGGCTTTTAGAACTCGATATAGACATTACGAGTTCTTAGTGATGTCATTTGGTCTAACGAATGCACCAGTTGCATTTATGGACTTAATGAATAGGGTATTTAAGCCATTCCTAGATAAGTTTGTAGTAGTGTTCATAAAAGACATTTTGGTTTATTCCAAAACTGAAGAGGAACATACTGAACATTTGAGGCTGACCTTAGAATCGCTGAGATGAGAGAAGCTTTACGCTAAATTCTCAAAATACGAATTCTGGTTAGAACGTGTGCAATTTCTTGGCCACGTGATTGATAAAGATGGGATTTTGGTAGATCCATCGAAGGTTGAAGCTGTAATGAATTGGGATCAGCTGAAGACGCCATCTGAAGTGAGGAGTTTCTTGGGATTGGCAGGTTATTACCGAAGATTTATTCAGGATTTTTCCAAGATCGCAACTCCGTTGACGAATTTGACTCATAAAATAGTTAAGTTTGTTTGGACGAAAAAGTGTGAAGAAAGTTTTTAGGAATTAAAAAAGAGGTTGAGTACTGCGCCTGTGTTGTCTTTACCAAATAGTACGGGGAATTTCGTAGTATATAGTGATGCCTTACATAAGGGATTAGGCTGTGTGCTGATGCAGAATGGCAAAGTCATTGCCTATTCGTCGAGTCAGCTGAAGGATTATAAAAAAGGGTATCCAACCCATGATTTAGATTTGGCGGTAGTAGTGTTTGCTCTGAAGATTTGGAGACACTACTTATATGGAGAGAAGTGTGAGATATACACGAATCATAAGAGTCTGAAGTATATCTTTACACAGAAGGATTTAAAAATGTGCCAAAGAAGATGGTTGGAACTAATAAAGGACTACAACTGCGAGATACTTTACCATCCGGGTAAAACTAACGTGGTTTCCGACGCTTTAAGTAGGAATGGTCGGGAGAAGTTGAATATGTTAACTGAGCAGGATCAGTTAATAGAAGAGATGGCTAGATTAGAACTTGAAGTGAATTATCCGAAGGAATCGGATGAGAAGTTATTTCAAGTAACTACTGATTCTACTCTGGTAGACAAGGTGAAAGAAGCACAACTTCATGATGAGGAGTGCGAGAAGATCCGGAAGAGAATAGCCGATGGTGAAGAAATAAAGTTCAAAATTGATAACGAAGGACTGTTACGATTTGAAGGAAGAATCTGGGTTCCGCCAGTACCGGACGTCTAAGAAGAGATTATGAGCGAAGCTCACAGTTCGAGATATTAGATTCACCCTGGGAGTACGAAGATGTACCAGGATCTCAAAAACCATTTCTGGTGGCCGAATATGAAGAAGGGCGTTGCTGAATGCGTTGCGAGATGTCTGACGTGCCAGAAAGTCAAAGCAAAATACCAGAGACCAAGTGGATTGCTACAACCATTGGAGATTCCGGATGGAAGTGGGAGCATATCACGATGGACTTTGTGGTGGGTCTTCCACCGACTCAGAAGGGTTTTGGTGCGATATGGGTGATAGTGGACCGACTAACGAAGTCAGCGCATTTTTTACCTATCAAGATTATATTTAACTTGGATCAGTTAGCAAAGCTGTACGTTAGGGAAATTATTTCTCGACACGGGGTTCTGGTGTCGATTGTGTCCGACAGAGATCCGCATTTTATATTGAATTTCTGGAAGCGTTTACAAGAATGTATGGGAACGCAATTGCGAATGAGTACGGCGTACTATCCTCAGACTGATGGCCAGAGCTAGAGAACGATTCAGACGCTAAAGGACATACTGAAATCTTGCGTTATGGACTTCAAAGGAAGCTGGGATGATCATCTACCGTTGGTGGGGTTCGCCTACAACAATAGTTACCACGCGAGTATTGGCATGCCGCCTTACGAAGCGTTATACGGCAGGAGATGCAGAACTCCGTTATGCTGGGACGAGGTCGGTGAACGTCAACTGTTGGGACCAGAATTGGTGCAATAAATCGCTAAAATCATGAAGCTGATCAGAACTAGATTGGTTGCTGCTCAAGACAGACAGAAGAAGTATGCCGATCAACATCAACAGAATTGAGAGTTTGTACCAGGAAGCTTCGTTTTCCTAAAGGTATCTCCCTGGAAGGGGAAGATTCGATTTGGCAAGAAGGGGAAGCTGAGTCCCCGATTTATTGGACCTTTTGAGATACTGCGAAAGGTTGGCGAAGTGGCTTACGAGGTGGCGTTACCTTCGGAGCTTGATAATATACATAACGTTTTCCATATTTCTGTGTTGCGACCGTACAAACATGACTATAAACGTGTAATAGAATACGAACCTTTACAGTTTGATAAAGACTTAACATATGAAGAAGTGCATGTTCATATAATTGATAGAAAAGAATAAGTATTTAGAAATAAAGTGATACCTTCTGTTAAGATAATCTGGAGAAACCACAGTGCTGAAGAAGTCACGTGGGAACTCGAAGATGTAATGAAAAAAACGTATCCCCAATTATTTGCTTAATTAATTGTGTAATTTCTTGTATACCGATTCTGGGGACAGAATCTTTTTAAGGGGGGAGAATGTAACATATGAGTTTTTTTATTATTGTGATTCTGGGGACAGAATATTTTTAAGGAAGGAAGATTGTAACGAATGAGAATTTTATATATTAATTTTAAATATTTATTGAATTAAATAAATATTTTAATCGATTTATTTATTGAGTTAAATAAATAAATTATATGATTGTGTAGAGTAATTTAATTAAGTGCTATATATTAATTAAATAAATATTTAATAATTAATTTAATTAATGTATAATGATTTTATTGTATGGTTCTAATTTAATTGAGATAATTAAATTAGATGAAGTTTATGTGATAATTGTTACATGAAATTATAATTAGCGAGTCATTATAATTATTATGTGACAATTTTTATGTGGTCAATTGATGTTAGCTTTTTATTAATTAAATTAGAATGTTAAGATTTAATTAATTAAAGTGTAATATTAAACATATATGTTAAAGAATTTATTAAAAGAATAAAAAGAGATTTTAAATTAGTTTTACCAAACATGGCCTTAACTACTAAAAACCTATTTTTTAAAACAAAGCTGTTTTGCCAAGCAAGCCTTATGGCTTTTAAAATTCAAATATTGTAACTTATATATATTAATTGCAATTATTATATTTATTGGGTGGTTTAATACTTGGCAGTTATATATATTATATAATTATACATATAATATATATCATATCAGTTATATTTTAAAACTACGTTAGTTAGTCAGAGTTAGAGCAAAAGAGAAAACAAATAAAATATATAGAAAGATAGAAAAGAAATAGGAAGAAGAAAGCTTGTGAATTCTAGAACAAAAGCACCATCATCTTCTTCTTCCAACCAATTAACAAGGGTATAATTTGTAACCTTGTAGTTTTAAATTTTAATTGATGTTCTTCAAAAATTTAGTTCTCTATAAAAATAGTTCTTCATGAACATTGTGATTTTGATGTATGTAGGTGATATTGTGTATAAAAATTATTTATAATTGATTAGTATGATAATTTAGATTGTTTAATTCATGCATATATGATGAACATGAGGAATTCATGTTCATCAAAATTACAGTGAAGTATTTTGAAAATATATATAGTTTTCTTTTAAAATCAAAATTTTATGTTTGATTGTTAATTGTTGTTTAAATTAATTATTAATAATGATAGTATGTTTAGAAACTCATTGATTATGCTTGAATTGTGTGAATTGGTTTAAAAACAAATTCATAGTGTTCAATTTCATTAAAGAACACTTAACGATGGCTTTTTTTCAAAAATCATGAAATTTAGAATTTGATTTTGTGTTATGATGATTATATATATTAAAAATATGTTAGAAGCTCTAAATTATGTTTTCTATAAAGTTTTATGTGCAATATGTTAGTTAAAAATTAAAATTTGGTGCAAAGAAATAGGCTAAATTGGTTTTTTTTCTGCATAGTTCGCGAACCAGTCTGCTGTCGCTGCAGCGGGCCCGCCCCGGCGGGCCTACCAAGTCCAAAAAACCCGCCCCAACCGAGGGGGGGGTGCAGAAAAGAAAAATGTTGCCATTTTGTATAGTTTTGTTTAGATCATGAAAAGCTAACCTTTTGTAATAATTTGATGACATGATAGGCACACATTAAAATGCTAAATGGACAGTAATAAATTATATTAATAAAATATAATATGTAATTATAATTAAAGTAAAGGTTTAATTTAAATTATAATTTGTTAAATTATAATGAATATAGTTTGATTAATTTTAATCAAAGTAAATGTTTAACTTAAATTATAATTTGTTTAATTATAATTTAATTAATATAAAATATAATTATAATTTAATTAATTATAATTAAAGTGAATGTTAACTTAAATTATAATGTGTTTAATTATAATTTTATGATTTCATTATTATTAGTTGATTAATTATGTGAGTATGTAATATGATCATGTGATGTGATTATATGATGTAATAATTAATTATTAAACTTAATAATTAAGGGGAATGAGTTAACCTAGATGAGTTAACTAAGTTATGTGAATTAGTTATATGATAACTAATTATATTATTATTGTTAATTATATATATGTTGTGACGCCCTCAAAATAGGTCCAGTCAACCCAACCCATTCTGAGTCGCCAAATACATGGTACAGAATTCAAATACAATCTTATATATCACACGGTCGTGCAAAATACGACCACACAACTGTGAGTATTAATACAAATATGTAAAAAATATTAACATTCAAACTAAGTCCTCATTACAATTATTATCACACTATTTATTAGAAATAGTGAGGACTTCTACTGCTTTAACTCGGACCATCACTCTGTCCCCAGACTAGTTTCTGCGACATTCTCATTTCCTGAAGAGGACAATAGATGAAAAGGGTGAGCTCAACTAGCCTAGTAAATAATATTATGACTAAGATAATGGAAAATAAATTATCGTTAGTATTCAATAATTCAGATAAAATATTATTGACAACAAGTTTTAGATCAATATTCGCAGCGGAAATAACAATTCATTAGAAGAGTTAAGTAGAGAATGAAGTCTACTATCTTCTATGATTTAAAAGTCCATCATCAATATTTTATCCCTGTAATATCAATCAATATACATCTCCAATCAAATATTTATCTTTGCACTACGGGTCAAAGATATTCATTTGTATCACCAGTGGTCATGTTCATCTCAACACCTGTTCATCTTTGCACTATGGGCTAAAGATATTCATCTGGTAATCATTCATCTATGCGCTACAGGCCAAAGATATTCAGTTATATCATCATTTAGGACTGAGGATGATGAAAAACACTATAAATAACGAATCCAGTGAGATAAAGGACAAAGATTAGGGATTCGTAATTTAGTTTATCCAAGTTCAAGAATATTCCATAATAATACTTTGTGGAGCAAAATTCAAGAATGAAGATCAAAACTTGGATCCAATCAAAGATAGGAACCTTAACAAGCAACTTGGACAAATAGAAAAAAATTTAATTTTTCCGTGAATAGTGCCGTATACGTGAATAGTGCCGTATACGTGAATAGTAACTTCGACGGAAAAAGTAAGAATTTCATAATAAAATCCATGACAATATTTTGGTATAATGATATTGAAAAGAATAACATCGTTTACGAAAAAAAATAACATCCCTTACCTTAACAGAAGAGTAGTTTTGCCTAGAATATAGAATATTATGTGGACGAAAACGTTCACCGTAATCCACACTCAAACTATCCTTATACTCACAAAAAATACGCTCGATATTATAGAGAGGAAATTTTTTGATTCTAGTGTGATTTTTATTTCTAACTAAGCACCCTATTTTTAGAAAAAGCTTAGCCTGCCACCTTTGATAATTTACACACTCGGTGGCTTTTTTTTTCTTCTCAGCATACCATATTGAAAATTCTAGCCTACCAAAAAGGAATACTCCCGCACCAACCACATGATTACATAATATATATATATATATATATATATATATATATATATATATATTAAAACAATTATAAATATTAAAAGAATTCCAATTTCATTCTTTTCTCTTCCATCTCATTTTATTTTTATGCCATAAATTTATTACAATAATATCACTTCTTCAAATTATAAAATTATACTATTATATTATCACATTATAATTTTATAATTTAATATTATAATAATATATTTGAATGAATTAATTTTATCGGAGAAGATAAAATGTCAACTTTCGACAAATGTCTTTTACTAAAAATTCTTCCCTTTATATCATAATTGAAATAAATATTTCCTCATCATATTTATCAATAATTTAATTATTCACAAATAATATTACAGAACTACAATATTGACAACCAGGTCGTTCCCAAGAAAGAGGGGACCTTCCGATAAGGATTTCTCCTTACTAGCGCGCAATTAAATAACCCCTCCTAGACAGAACTTTCTTAGACATTGCCAATAATGCTATCTAATAATATTATTCAAATAATAAGAGTGACAATTATTGATTTAATAATGTGAAATACTGTGCAATGATAATTATTGAATCAATAATATAAAATATCAAAGTAGCATTTATTGATATAAAATATCAACGTAGCAATTATTGAACCAATAAAATATTATGCAATTGTAGCAATTATTTAATCAATAATATAAAATATTGGATAGTAATTACTGTAACTGTGATGCCCCCAAATCCACGTTCCTTCAAAACCTCTGATTCGATGTAGTCACGATACTACTAACGCGGAACTATTACATCTTTTAATTATTTGTAAAAGAAAACAATTTGCTTTATTATAATTTAGAATATAAATTCTTTTCATTATTAGGATCTCGTATAATGACTCCAAACTTTTACAAGTTACAATCTTGGTCATTTACCATTGCTGTCTTATATCATGTTCGATATTATAAAAATACGGAATAACTTAAACTTTTTCAATCTTCTTGAATAATTCTTTTATTGATTTCTTAATCTTGAATCGATTACATAACATTGAATCATACTATATTATGATTTTCTTTACACAAATTTCTGTATAAATGTTTACAACTCAACTTGATATACTCTATGTATCAGCTAATACATCTTTTACAATGCAACAAGTATTAAACATCGTAAGCATATATCAAGTACACTCCTAGAACCTAAACGGGGTTCAAACGATAATCTAAATAGTATTCTTCGTTGCGATAATATCTATCTTTATCAATCAAGAAGCACGAAATCTTTACTGTGAATCCTTAACCTATAAAAGTTGTTATTTGCAAGAATGATCTCGACAGCTCAACAATTTTAACATTTTTCATGCATCACATAGCATACAACATCATACTCAGTTCATGCATTTATAAATAATTTATATTTACTACGCATGTTACTTTTCACATAACAAGTATATCATCAAAGATCAACTTTCAATATCATTTATATCTCATATACAGTTCATGTATAAGTTCACATTATCACAACATAATATAATTCAACTAACAGTTATCAAATTCATATATCAAATAGGAACTGAAAGACTTGCCTGATGCGTAGTTTAACAACTACGACTTAACTGCTTAAGAATATCTGCACTTCGTGTAATCCTACACAGTTATATTAACCATAGAGATCACACTCATTAGTTATATGTATCCACACATTCTCAATGTAATAATAAAGGTTACATTGTTGTCCAACTTTGTTCTTAGAACCTTCGTCTTACTTTCTTATCGTAGTCTTAGAATAACTATGTACGTATAAGTATACTTTA
Organism: Panax stipuleanatus; assembly: GCA_020205555.1. NCBI lineage: Eukaryota > Viridiplantae > Streptophyta > Magnoliopsida > Apiales > Araliaceae > Panax > Panax stipuleanatus. The sequence goes on from CM035120.1 coordinate 119,464,774, forward strand.
ACCATACGTACTTACTACCATTCTCTACATACACATGCTCGTCTACCACTAATCTATTTACATATAGCTAGTGTAGTCCATCTTTTGAGTTAATCATTCTCATATATCATTACTAACACATAAGGCCATAACAAAGCAAATATACTCTATTAACTGTCGAAGTCGGATTCAAGTATTAACATGTGGTCCTACATAGCATGTATACACATTAAAGGATACTTTCATGCTCGTTTAACCTTTTCACGTTCAATTTACATGATATAGGTTCTAAGTTAATACCCGTAAAAACTTAAGTCCATTCAAGGCTATAAAGTTATAAAGTCTAACATGCTCGCTTTTTAAACACATAAGGTAATCATATAACCCATGTTAGGCATGCTCATGAATATTCATATGTCATACATGTAGCTATTATAGTTATTAGTTTGAAAACATGCTTCGTTTACGCTTCACTTGAATCACAACACCTAATCTTGGTATATATATATGTATGATGCATGAGTGAGTCTAAGAGTACTATCACACATGTCCATAAACATCAGAATTCAAATCTCAAGGTAACATGCTAAAGTTCACGTTCAAAGTTCGTACTTTGTTTGGTAATGTTCACTAATTAGTCCAACATGTTCATGCTTCCTTACGAATCATATAAACACAAATTTAACTGGTTATTCATGCATTTCTAAACCATACTACTATGCTCGCAAAAATCAGAATATCAACATGGTTATAGCATGTCAAAGTTTATTTTCAAAACTTCCATTTTCGTTGGGAATGTGCACTAGTGAGGTTCACATGTTCATATTACCTTATGAAACCCATATACTTAAGTCAACATGTCTTTCATATCAATATAGACCACACTATTGTGTTCACAAAATCAGAATGTGCACATGACACACACATGTCAAAGTTCATATTAAAATTATAAGTTTATTTTAAAACTATGTTTTTCTTCCATATCACATACTAACACGGCCATACATGCATCATGCTACGTTAAGATAGTCATATATACATGTCAATCTTGTTTACTTGTTTGCCTTAAGAGATATCTTCTGATAACACATAGTAGAATCTGCAACAAAACAGAAAACAAATTCCAGAGGTCGGCGCAGCTATGCTGCGCCTCAGTTATAAATCGGCGCAGCTGCGCCATGTCTGGTTTATGCCAAGAACAGCCTGCTTCGGCAGGTTCCAGCGCAAATGCTAAATTTCTTTCACGAAAACACTTTTAAACATCCATATTGTAATTCCAACATGTATATAAGTCCATATAACAACTAACAATCATTATTAAATCACAAAATCATGGATTCCATGCTCAATTTCAAGAATAAAAATCATGACAGTAAATTTGAAGGAAGAACAAGAATGAAGAATTTTATACCTCTGCTATGCATTAAGCTAGCTCAAATTGGATTCCCAACTCTCTGTAAACTACCTTGCTATCCAACTCACAACACTCTCAATTCAATACTTAGACAAAATTCTCAGCAAATGAATTTGAGAGGAGAAGAGCTATTATTTATAGAAGAATAAGAATCCAGACACGTGAGGAAGAAAGGGTCTCTTATAATGGGACAAGGCAGCAATACTCAACATTCTAGTAACACATCACACTTAAATTGTTATACACACATAACATAATTCTTACTCTTATGTTATATTTTGTATACCTATTATCCATACATAGGTTATAACTTAATGTCACAATATAAATTTACATAAGTAATACTCCAGTGTAGTAAAGGTAATTTGTACGCATATAATTCATGTACATTTATCATGCCGGTATAATTTACTCGGATATTATCACATTTATTATTCAATTATATATTGAAGAAATAATCAATTATAATCGTTTACTATATATATTCATGATGTATTCATAATATATAGTTTAATAAGTCTTAATATATAGTTTCTATATATGTAGTCACATACATATCGCACTACACTATATAACATAGTTGCACTATACTTCACACTTCATATAATATATAGTTAGTTACTATACGCTATACATTTATTCGCATGCTTGCATATAGAAGTAAATAATTTACTTATCTCATCAATTAATTAATAATAATATTAATCAATCCCTTCCTCGTAAATCAATTATTAACCTTTATAACGATTGATTAACATTTATAAATATAAATCTTATTATATTTATAAGTCATTTACTCATTAATCAACATATTATCACATAATTACTTGATAATTGTATATTGTCCATAACAATGATTAATATTATAAGATAATTTATCTCATTCCTCATCAACTTAATAATTACAAATTCGATTATACTTATAATCGATTTCCTTATTATTATACTATCACTAGTCATAATAATAAATCCACATACTATAATAATAACAATTAATATAGATTAATTGTTTAATTAATAATTCTTCCATCCTTGAATTAATTAATTGTCGGATACATTATCGTGCCACACAAGGCATTTCTCACAAGCTTACATTAAGCTTATACTTACTATCAATATTTATTCATTTCCACCACACTACTTGTCCACCACATATATAAATATATCGTAAATAAAAATATTCCAATATTATTTATAACACTTACGGTAATATAGCATCTCAAGTTATTAAAATAACTTAGTTTTCTTTTATAAATTAAACTCTATTAGAAATACATTGCTATTATAATAATTATGTACTCTGGCATAACATGATATAAAATGTTCTTATTACATTTTCTTCAATAGAGGCATTAATCACAATAAAGTGACTTACTCATTTTCTTAAGATATTGTTTAAATATAATATCTAAGCATTTTTGAAATAGCTACATGTACACATATTATATATAGAAAATAGATAATAAGTTTATTTTCTATTATAGTAAATTATTTCCATCAATTTATTTACATATAGCAATTATGTTTTAATATATTTACCATATTAATTAATCATACCTATTACCTCATACAAAAACATATAAGGTATTATTATCATTAAAAATAACATTCCCTCCTTTTATTAAAATAATTCAATATTAAAAATTATTTTAATATTCTTTATTAGAAATATATAATATTTATTTCTCTTTCTTTTCTATAAATTGTCCCCAAAATAATTTTTTCAAATATTAAATATTCATTTAAAGACATAATGATTTCCATCTCCCTTTAATAACGTATATATATATATTTTTATTAACGTTTATTCATACATTAGACTTTCTCACATATTACTATTCTAAGTAATATATAGAAGGTACTAATTATAATTATATATTCAACATATATATTAATTCACTCCTTTACTTAAGTAAATTAAATACTGTACTATATCATCATAGTTAATTAAGGTTCAATACTCTCATTATATTATTCCCTAATATAACTCCCAACTTAAATTAACTAATATTTATTCTTATTAGGTAATTTCTTAACTAACTCATGCTTCACTATCCAAACCTATTCACGGATAGCTTAAGTGCTATTAATAACCTATATAATAAACATACTAGTTATTAATACACATACACAAGAATATGGTGATTATACATTAAGGATATTTAATGTCACCAACTTACTATGATAAAATAATCCTATGAATTATTTAATATCGATAGAAAATTTTATCCGCTTCCTTTATCTCAACTGAATCGTCTCTACACTAAATAACAAATATATATTAATAATATATTTATAAATCATAAAAACACATATTACATAGTCCATATTACCCTATGTAATATAATATCACATACCTCATACCTCATATCACATATATATATATTCTTATTCGAACCCATCTCAAAGTTTAAGAATTTTATTTATTAAATCCTTATTTAATAATATCTGAAAATTCGGGTTCTTACAGTAACAATTATTGAGTAAGTGTCTTCTTACGTAAAAATCAATAATTAGAATTACTGTGCAATACCGTGTGCTACTGTGCAACATCGTGTATTATTGTATTTTTATCACCGAGTATTTTAACAGTTTAACCGTAACAGTTTTACCGTTATTTATAAAAAAGTTATTTCTGTCGCTTTCTATATCCGACAGTTATTCCGTTGTGGGGTCCACAAATGGCTGCACCGTCGTACGAATATTCCCCGAAACCAGAATATTCCATGACCAAACGAATATTCCCCGATAACAATGAATATTTTATAACCACTTGCTTATTTTGAAATATTTGCACATTCAACCCATAACTTTTCACATTTATCAAATCAACACCTTACTATTTTGAAATAATATATAAAGAAAATTAAATCTTTATTCATAAAAGTTGGGGTCTTACAACCTCCCCTCTTTATGAAATTTCATCCTCGAAATTAACTTACGTACCTGGTATGTCGAAAAGGTGAGGATACCTCGCTTTCATTTTTGATTCCAACTCCCAGGTCATTTTCTCAATTTCATGGTTTCTCCATAAAACTTTGACTTGAGGTATAACCTTTGAGCGTAGAACATGTTCTTTTCTGTCCAAGATCTTGAAAGGTACCTCCTCGTACATTAAATCTTCGGCTATCTCGTCTGGTTTTAACTCAATAATGCGATTTGGGTCTTTCACATATTTGCGAAGCACGGATATGTGAAAAACGTTATGAACACGAGACATGCTTGGAGGTAAAGCGAGTCTATAAGCCACCTTTCCTACTCGGTCAAGGATCTCAAATGGACCAATGAATCGTAGATTGAGCTTTCCTCTCTTGCCAAACCTCGTAACTCCCTTCCACGGAGCAACACGTAATAACACATGGTCCCCAACATTAAATTTCACTGTCCTTTCGATGAAGATCCGCATAACTCTTTTGTCGATCTTGTGCGGTTTGTATCCGTTACCGGATCATTTGAATCTTTTTTGTAGTCATACGTACTAACTCCGGTCCCAACAATGTTGCTTCACCCACCTCGTCCCAGCATACTGGAGAGCGACACTTTCGTCCATACAACGCTTCGAATGGAGCCACACCTATACTTGCCTAATAACTATTGTTGTAGGAGAATTCCACCAATGGTAAGTACTTATCCTAACTCCCTTTGAAGTCTAGAACACAGAGTCTCAATAGATCTTCAAGAGTTTGAATAGTCCTTTCTGATTGTCCGTCAGTTTGAGGATGATATGCCGAACTGAATCGTAAATTCTTGCCCATAGCTTTCTGCAAACTGACCCAAAATCATGAAGTGAATCTTGGGTCACGATCCAAAACTATGGATACTGGTATGCCATGCAATCTCACGATCTCATTCACGTATATACGAGCAAGACGTTCAAGGGAATAAGTTTCCCGTATCGGCAAGAAATGAGCAGACTTGGTTAATCTATCAACAATAACCCAAATAGCATCTATGCCTTGAGAAACCTTGGGAAGACCCGTAACGAAATCCATCGTAATGTGTTTCCAATTCCATTTTGGAATCTCAAGTGATTGCAATGGACCCTTTGGCACTTGATGCTCCGCCTTGACACGTTGACACGTTAAACACCTCGAGATGAACTCCGCGATCTCTCTTTTCATATTGCTCCACCAAAATATATGTCGAAGATCACGATACATTTTGGTACTCCCAGGATGGATTGCAAACGGTGTGTTGTGTTCCTCCATCATGATTCTATACTTTAAGTCAAAATCGTTAGGAACACAAAGTCTGGAGTTGACTCGAAGTATTCCTTTTTGATCAATCCTTGCTTCTGGAATAGCACCTTCTTGTACCTTCTTCCTCATATTCATCAGCTCCAGGTCTGTCGCTTGCGCATCTTTAACTTTATCAATCAAAGTTGGTTCTACGCGTATACTTGACATCATCGCATGGGTCCCATGAGTCTTGAACTCTATCTTTATCTTTTGTAAATCACACAAAATAGGCCTTGATAGCATCACATTCGTTCTCGCATATGATCTTCTACTCAACGCGTCAGCTACCACGTTCTCTTTTCCAGGATGGTATTGGATGGTATGATCGTAATCTTTCAACAGCTCAAGCCAACGTCCTTGCCGCATGTTGAGTTCTTTTTTAGTGAAGAAATATTTGAGGCTCTTATGATCCTTATAAATCTCCACTTTCTCTCCATACAGGTAATGTCTCCAGATCTTCAACGCGAAAACGATTGCTGCCAACTCTAGATCATGAGTAGGATAATTTCTCTCATATTCTTTGAGTTGCCGTGAGGCATAGGGTATGACTTTCCCATGTTGCATGAGAAAACATCCTAACCCTTTGCCCGAAGCATCGCTGTAAATGACAAATCCATCCGAACCAGATGGTATCGTCAGAACAGGTGCCGAAATGAGTCTCCTCTTGAGCTCTTGAAAGCTCTTCTCACATTCCTCGTTCCATACAAATTTTGTATCTTTCTGAGTCACCTGAGTTAATGGAGTAGCAATTCGATAAAATCCTTCCACAAATCTCCGATAATAACTATCTAAGCTCAGAAAGCTACGTACTTCGGTCACCGACTTCGGTTGCTCCCAACTTTGTATTGCTTCAATCTTCGCCGGGTCAACAGATACTCCATTTTGATACCACGTGTCCAAGGAATGCTACTTCCTCAAGCCAAAACTCACACTTCTTCAACTTGGCATAAAGCTTGTTATCACGAAGCCTTTGGAGTACCAGCTTAGGGTGGTGCTCATGATCTTCATGGCTTTTGGAATAGATGAAGATGTCATCAATAAAGACAACTATGAACTGATCCAAATATTCCTTGAATATACGGTTCATCATATCCATGAAAGCAGCAGGAGCATTAGTCAATCCAAAAGACATGACTAAGAATTTATAATGTTCGTACCGAGTTGTGAAAGCAGTTTTCAGAATATCCTCAGTTTTAATCTTCAGCTAATGATATCCAGAACGAAGATCGATCTTTGAAAAGAATTGTGAACCTTACAACTGGTCGAACAGGTCATCAATACGAGGTAGCGGATACCTATTCTTGATGGTGACATGGTTCAACTCCCGATAGTCAATACAAAGTCGCATACTCCCGTCTTTCTTCTTTACGAATAAAACAGGAGCACCCCAAGGAGACGTACTAGGACGAATAAAACCGATGTCTAACAATTCCTGTAATTGGACCTTTAACTCCTGAGGTTCAATAGGAGCCATTCGATATGGGATTTTAGAAATGGGTTTTGTACTGGGTTCAAGGTTAATAAAGGATTCAACTTCACGTTCTGAGGGTAGACCGGGAAGTTCTTCGGGAAATACATCCGAAAACTCATTAACAACAGAAATATCATTCATACCTAACGTATTCTGGTTTAGATCAGTGACATGTGCTAAGAAAGCTTGACATCCGTTTTTTAATAAACTAATAGCTTTATGACTTGAAATGACATTAACTGATTTTAGTGGTTTGGAGGTTTGAATTCGCACAACAGGTTGGTTAGGAATATGAAAACTAACAACCTTACGAAAATAATCAATTTTGGCATGATAAGTGGTTAACCAGTCAATTCCTAAAATCACGTCAAATGCAAGTATTTTCAAAGATATAAGATCAACAGGTAGGGTGAGGGAACCAATTTGAATCAAGCAAGATTTGTAAACTGTGGATGAAACAAAGGTTTCTCCCAACGGAGTTTCAATAGATAAGTCAAAGTCTAATTTCTCAGAAGTCAAGTTCAAACGTTGAGCACAAGTAGGTGAAATAAAAAAATGGGTAGCACCGGTATCTAATAAGGTATAGACTTCGCAAGAGTTTATGATTAGCTTACCCGTAATAACCTCATTCGGGTTCCTCGCTTGTTGGGCGGTTACGACAAAAGCTCTTCCAGGAACCACTGACTTTGATTTGTCCGGAACTGCCTTAGGAATCACCACCCCCACTGGACTTGGTTTTGCTACAGGACACACTCGAGCTATATGTCCTTCGTTTCCACAGTTATAGCATACCTTTGATTGTTATGTGCAGTTAGGACTGATGTGTCCCTCTTGCCCGCATTTATAGCATACGACCGATGGTCGTTCTCCTCCCTTAGAAACAGTTGATATTGGTGCTGCTTGTAAGACCCCGAATTTTATAAATAAAGATTTAATTTTCTTTATATATTATTTCAAAATGGTAAGGTGTTGATTTGATAAATATAAAAAATTATAGGTGAAATGTGCAAATATTTCAAAATAAGCAAGTGGTTATAAAATATTCATTGTTGTCGGGGAATATTCGTTTGGTCGTGAAATATTCTTGTTGTCAGGGAATATTTGTACGACGGTGCAGCTATTTGTGGGCCCCACAACGGAATAACTATCGGATATAGAAAGCGACATAAATAACCTTTTTATAAAAAACGGTAAAACTGTTGAAATAACCGGTGATAAAAATACAGTAATACGCATTGTGCACAGTAGCACACGGTATTGCACAGTATTTTGAATTATTGGTTCTTACGTAAGAAGTCACTACTCAATTATTGTTACAGTAATTACTATTCAATATTTTATATTATGGATTCAATAATTGCATGATATTTTATTGGTTCAATAATTGCTACGTTGATATTTATATCAATAATTGTTACGTTGCTATTTTATATGATTGATTCAATAATTGCTACCGTTGATATTTTGTATTATTGATTCAATAATTGTCACTGTACAGTATTTCACATTATCAACTCAATAATTCATATTATTTGAATAATATTATTAGATAGCATTATTGACAATGTCTAAGGAAGTTCTGTCTAGGAGGGGTTATTTAATTGCGCGCCAGTAAGAAGAAGTCCTTATCGGAAGGCCCCCTCTTTCCTGGGAACGACCTAGTTGTCAATATTATAGTTCTGTAATATTATTTGTGAATAATTAATTATTAATTTATATGATAAGAAAATATTTATTTTGTGGATATAAAAGAAGGAATTAGTGCTGATGTATTTTTATCAGTATTTTTGTGTGGAAAATCATCCGTTATGAAATTCGGATAATTTATGTTTGGAATTTGGAAAAACTTCCTTCTACAAAGTTGTAGAGAATTAAATTTCTGATGAAAAGGACATAGAATTTGTATTTTTCTGACAAAATGGCTATTTATTATGAATTATTGAAGTTTCGAAAAATAAATATTTTTTTAAATAAAATGGTGGGCCCCACTTTTAGTTGTTGTGGAAAAATTGCTGAATTTTCAAATCTCACGAGGTGTGCTGGGTAAGCCGCCGGCGCAGAAAGTCTACTTTGACATCCTAAGCTTTTTTTATAAATAGGGTGCTTAGGTTAGAATTGAAAATCACACCAGAATCAGAAGTTCTCTCTCTCTATAATATCGAGCGTATTTTTGTGAGTATTTAGATACTTTGAGTGTTGCTATTCAGTGCAAGTTTTCTTCAGCCTTATATCCGATATTCCAGTCAGAAGTACTATTCTTTTGAGGTAAGGGATGTTATTTTCTTTCGTAAATGATGTTATTCTTTTCAATATCATTATACCAAAATATTGGCATGGATTTTATTTTGAAATTCTTACTTTTTCCGTCGGGGTTACTATTCACGTATACGGCACTATTCACGTATGCGGCACTATTCACGAAAAAAATTAAATTTTATTCTAGTTGTCCAAGTTGCTTGTTAAGGTTCCTATCTTTGATTGGATCTAAGTTTTGAGCTTTATTATTGAATTTTACTCCACAAAGTATTATTATGGAGTATTTTTGAACTTGGATAAATTAAAATGCGAATCCTTAATCTTTGTCCTTTATCTCACTGGATTCGTTATTTATATTATTTTTCATCATCCTCAGTCCTAAATGGTGTTATAACTTAATATCTTTGGCCTGTAGAGCAAAGATGAATGATTACCTGATGAATATCTTTGGCCGTAGTGCAAAGATGACAGGTGTTGAGATGAACATGACCACTGGTGATACAAATGAATATCTTTGGCCCGTAGTGCAAAGATGAATATTTGATTTGAGATATATATTGATTGATGTTACAGGGATAAAATATTGATGATGGACTTTTAAATTATAGAAGATAGTAGACTTCATTCTCTACTTAACTCTTCTAATGAATGGTTATTTTCGCTGCGAACATTGATCTAAAACTTGTTGTCAATAATATTTTATCTGAATTGTTGAAGACTAACGATAATTTATTTTCCATTATCTTAGTCATAATATTCTTTACTGGGCTAGTTGAGCTCACCCTTTTTATCTATTGTCCTCTTCAGGGAATGAGAATGTCGCAAGAACTAGTCGGGGGACAGAGTGATGGTCCGAGTTAGAGCAGTAGTAGTCCTCACTATTTCTAATAAATAGTGTGAGAATAATTGTAATGAGGACTTAGTTTGAATGTTAATATTTTCTACATTTTTGTATTGACACTCACAGTTGTGTGGTCGTATTTTGCACGGTCGTGTGATATAAATTTTGTATTTGAATTATGTACCATGTATTTGGCGACTCAGAATGGGTTGGGTTGACTGGACCTATTCTGGGGGGCGTCACAGTTGGTATCAGAGCTTAGGGATATGCTCTCTGGCGTAGATCGGGGAATAGAACTAGGAGGGGAGAGACGAGTAAATCCTTCACTAGTATGTCCTACCTAAGCTTATGTGGTATTTAATTGGTCAGTCGGAGCATAGGGTTAATATGTGATATGTTAATTTGTTTAATTAACCCTTGTTTTATGACAGCTGAGAATGTTAACAATGAAGTGAATAAGACCGTGGAGACACCTTTAATCACCAACCAGGAGAACGTGCAACAAGAAAGCAATGTTCATCCTGAAAACAACGCTGGTCAGGCGATAAACGATGAGATGTTTAGAAGTTTTTTGCAGTTCATGCAAAACCAGACGAGGGAGACTCGTGTGAAAAATACAGGTGGAGATAATAACAACTCGCGGCTTGTCACTGCCAAGCAGTTCAAAGAATTGGGACCACCAGAGTTTTTGGGGAAGCCGTATCCGATCAAGGCGGAGACGTGGGTTAAGCAAATTACCAAGATATTTGATGTCTTGGGATGCACGGAGGAACAGAAGGTTCCACTCGCCACGTTTATGTTCCATGGAGAGGCAGATTATTGGTGGAAATCTGTGAAGCGTACCCAGCCTGCCGCACTCAAGATGTCTTGGGAAGCATTTTAGAAACTATTCAATGACAAGTACTTTCCTGAAAGTATTCGTCATATGAAGGAGGTAGAGTTTATCCGACTAGAATAAAACAATATGACTGTGTCCCAGTACGAGGCTAAGTTCGCGGAGTTGTCCAGGTTTGCACCTCATTCGGTGGAAAATGAGGAACGTATGACGCGGATGTTTCTGAGAGGTTTGAAACCCGAAATACGTCAATACCTCATTTCTCACAAATTTTCTCTATATTTGGATGTAATGAACAGGGCCCAGTTATTAGAACGAGATAGTGATTATATTCAACCAAGGGACAACAACGAAGGTCGTACCGGTGGTAGCAGTCATCGGAGCAATGACAACGCTAGAGGGGAGGAAAGTATGACAGAAGCGATAACCACTCCGGTGGTAATCGTGGCCATGATAGTAGAAAAAGCGAATCGGGGGGAGATTTCCGGAAGAGAAGGTATAACAATGAGAACGTGAAGACGTCAACATCAACACCAGCATCAACTGTTTCTAGGGGAGGAGAACGACCACCGGTTGTATGCTATAAATGCGGGAAAGAGGGACACATATGCCCAAACTGCCCACAATAATTCAAAGCATGATATAACTGTGGAAAAGAAGGACATATAGCTCGAGATTGTTTTGTTGCGAAACCAAATCCAGCTGGGGTGGTGATTCCAAAGGTAGTTTCAGACAAGTCAAAGTCGGTAATTCCTGGAAGAGCGTTTGTCGTGACAGCCCAAAATGCAAGGAATTCACACGAGGTGATTACGGGTAAGCTAATCATAAACTCTTGCGAAGTTTACACCTTGTTAGATACTGGTGCTACCCATTCCTTTATTTCACCTACTTGTGCTCAACGTTTGAACTTGACTTCTGATAAATTAGACTTTAACTTATCTGTTGAAACTCCGTTAGGAGAAACCTTTGTTACATCTACAGTTTACAAATCTTGCTTGATTCAGATTGGTACCCTTACCTTACCTGTTGATCTTATATCTTTGAAAATACTTACATTTGATGTGATTTTAGGAATTGACTGGTTAACCACTTACCATGCCCAAATTGATTATTTTCATAAGGTTGTTAGTTTTCATATTCCTAATCAACCTGTTGTGCGAATCCAAACCACCAAACCACTAAAATCAGTCAATATCATTTTAAGTCACAAAGCTATTCATTTATTAAAAAACGGATGTCAAGCTTTCTTAGCACATGTCACTGATCTAAACCAAAATACATTAGGTTTGAATGATATTTCCGTTGTTAAGGAGTTTCCTGATATATTTCCAGAAGAACTTCCCGGTTTACCCCCAGAACGTGAAGTTGAATTCTTTATTGACCTTGAACCCGGTACAAAACCCATTTCTAAAACCCCATATCGAATGGCTCCTATTGAACTTCAGGAGTTAAAGGTCCAATTACAGGAATTGTTAGACATCGGTTTTATTCGTCCTAGTACGTCTCCTTGGGGTGCTCCTGTTTTATTCGTAAAGAAGAAAGACGGGAGTATGCGACTTTGTATTGACTATCGGGAGTTAAACCATGTCACCATTAAGAATAGGTATCCACTACCTTGTATTGATGACCTGTTCGACCAGTTGCAATGAGCACAATTCTTTTCAAAGATCGATCTTCGTTCTGGATATCATCAGCTGAAGATTAAAACTGAGGATATTCCGAAGACTGCCTTCAAAACTCGATACGGGCATTATGAGTTCTTAGTCATGTCTTTTGGATTGACTAATGCTCCTGCTGCTTTTATGGATATGATGAACCGTGTATTCAAGGAATATTTGGATCAGTTCGTTATTGTCTTTATTGATGACATCCTCATCTATTCTAAAAGCCGTGAAGATCATGAGCACCATTTGAAGCTGGTACTTCAAAAGCTTCGTGAGAATAAGCTATATGCCAAGCTGAAGAAATGCGAGTTTTGTCTTGAGGAAGTAGCATTCCTTGGGCATTTGGTATCGAAACGTGGAGTATCTGTTGACCCGACGAAGATTGAAGCAATACAAAGCTGGGAGCAACCTAAGTCGGTGACCGAAGTACGAAACTTTCTGGGCTTAGTTGGTTATTATCGGAGGTTCGTAGAAGGATTTTCTCAAATCGCTACTCCATTAACTCAGTTGACTCGGAAAGATAAAAAATTCATTTGGAACGAGGAATGAGAAAAGAGCTTCCAAGAGCTCAAGAGAAGACTTATCTCGGCACCTGTTCTGACAATACCATCTGGTTCGGATGGATTTGTTATCTACAGCGATGCTTCAGGCAAAGGGTTAGGATGTGTTCTCATGCAACATGGGAAAGTCATAGCCTATGCCTCGCGATAACTCAAAGAATATGAGAGGAATTATCCTACTCATGATTTAGAGTTGGCAGCTGTCGTTTTCGCATTAAAGATCTGGAGACACTACCTGTATGGAGAGAAAGTGGAGATCTATACGGATCATAAGAGCCTCAGATATTTCTTCACTCAAAAGGAACTCAACATGCGGCAACGACGTTGGCTTGAGCTGTTGAAAGATTACGATCATATCATCCAATACCATCCTAGAAAAGCGAACGTGGTAGCTGACGCGTTGAGTAGAAGACCATATGTGGGAACGAGTGCGATGATGTCAAGCATACGCGTAGAACCAGCTTTGATTGATAAAGTTAAAGCTGCTCAAGCTACGGATCCGGAGTAAATGAAGATGAAGAAGAAGGTGCAAGAAGGTGCCATTCCAGAAGTAAGAATCGAGGAAGAGGGAATACTTCGAGTCAACTCCAGACTTTGTGTTCCTAACGATTCCGACTTGAAGCATAGAATCATGATGAAGGCATACAACACACCGTTTGCAATCCATCCTGGGAGTACCAAAATGTATCGTGATCTTCGACATACATTTTGGTGGAGCAATATGAAAAGAGAGATTGCGGAGTTTATTTCGAGATGTTTAACGTGTCAACGTGTAAAGGCGGAGCATCAAGTGCCGAAAGGTCCATTGCAACCACTGGAGATTCTGAAATGGAAGTGGGAACACATTACGATGGATTTCGTTACGGGTCTTCCCAAGGTTTCTCAAGGCATAGATGTGATTTGGGTTATTGTAGATAGATTAACCAAGTTTGCTCATTTCTTGCTGATACGAGAGACATATTCACTTGAACGTCTTGCTCATATGTACGTGAATGAGATTGTGAGATTGCATGGCATGCCAGTATCCATAGTTTCGGATCGTGACCCCAGATTTACTTCACGATTTTGGATCAGTTTGCAAAAAGCTATGGGCACGGAGTTACGATTCAGTTCGGCATATCATCCTCAAACGGACGGACAATCGGAAAGGATTATTCAAACTTTTGAAGATCTATTGAGACTCTATGTTCTAGACTTCAAAGGGAGTTGGGATAAGTACTTACCATTGGTGGAATTCTCCTACAACAACAGTTATCAGGCAAGTATAGGCGTGGCTCCATTCGAAGCGTTGTATGGACGAAAGTGTCGCTCTCCAGTATGCTTGAATAAGGTGGGTGAAACAACATTGTTGGGACCGGAGTTAGTACGTATGACTACGGAAAAGATTCAAATGATCCGGCAACGGATACAAACCGCACAAGATCGACAAAAGAGTTATGCGGATCTTCATCGAAAGGACGTGGAATTTAATGTTGGGGACCATGTGTTATTACGTGTTGCTCCGTGGAAAGGAGTTACGAGATTCTGGAAAAGAGGAAAGCTCAACCCACGATTCATTGGTCCATTTGAGATTCTTGGCAGAGTAGGAAATGTGGCTTATAGACTTTCTTTACCTCCAAGTATATCTCGTGTTCATAATATTTTGCACATATCCGTGCTGCGTAAATATGTGAAAGATCCAAACCACATTATTGAGTTAGAACCGGATGAGATAGCTGAAGATTTAACGTATGAGGAGGTACCTGTCAAGATCTTGGATAGGAAGGAGCATGTCCTACGCTCGAAAATTATACCTCAAGCTAAAGTTTTGTGGAGAAATCATGCTATTGAGGAAATGACTTGGGAGTTGAAATCAGAAATGAAAGCGAGGTATCCTCACCTTTTCGACATACCAGGTACGTACGTCAATTTCGAGGACGAAATTTTATAAGGAGGGGAGGATGTAAGACCCCGAATTTTATAAATAAAGATTTAATTTTTTTTATATATTATTTCAAAATGGTAAGGTGTTGATTTGATAAATGTGAAAAATTATGGGTGAAATGTGCAAATATTTCAAAATAAGCAAGTGGTTATAAAATATTCATTGTTGTCGGGGAATATTCGTTTGGTCGTGGAATATTCTTGTTGTCGGGAAATATTCGTACGACGGCTCAGCTATTTGTGGGCCCCACAACGGAATAATTGTCGGATATAGAAAGCGACAGAAATAACTTTTTTATAAATAACGGTAAAACTGTTACGGTTAAACTGTTGAAATACCCAGTGATAAAAATACAATAATACGCGTTGTGCACAGTAACACACGGTATTGCACAGTATTTTGAATTATTGGTTCTTACGTAAGAAGTCACTACTCAATTATTGTTATAGTAATTACTGTTCAATATTTGATATTATGGATTCAATAATTGCATGATATTTTATTGGTTCAATAATTGCTACGTTGATATTTATATCAATAATTGTTACGTTGCTATTTTATATGATTGATTCAATAATTGCTACCGTTGATATTTTGTATTATTGATTCAATAATTGTCACTGTACAGTATTTCACATTATCAACTCAATAATTCATATTATTTGAATAATATTATTAGATAGCATTATTGACAATGTCTAAGGAAGTTCTGTCTAGGAGAGGTTATTTAATTGCGCTCCAGTAAGAAGAAGTCCTTATCGGAATGCCCCCTCTTTCCTGGGAACGACCTGGTTGTCAATATTATAGTTATGTAATATTATTTGTGAATAATTAATTATTGATTTATATGATAAGGAAATATTTATTTTGTGGATATAAAAGAAGGAATTAGTGCTGATGTGTTTTTATCAGTATTTTGGTGTGGAAAATCATCCGTTAAGAAATTCGGATAATTTATGTTTGGAATTTGGAAAAACTTCCTTCTACAAAGTTGTAGAGAATTAAATTTCCTATGAAAAGGACATAGAATTTGTATTTTTCTGACAAAAGAGCTATTTATTATGAATTATTGAAGTTTTGGAAAATAAATATTTTTTTAAATAAATTGGTGGGCCCCACTTTTGGTTGTTGTGGAAAAATTGCTGAATTTTCAAATCTCACGAGGTGTCCTGGGTAAGCCGCCGGCGCAAAAAGTCTACTTTGGCATCCTAAGCTTTTTCTATAAATAGGGTGCTTAGGTTAGAATTGAAAATCACACTAGAATCAGAAGTTTTCTCTCTCTATAATATTGAGCGTATTTTTGTGAGTATTTAGATACTTTAAGTGTTGCTATTCAGTGCAAGTTTTCTTCAGCCTTATATCCGATATTCCAGTCAGAAGTACTATTCTTTTGAGGTAAGGGATGTTATTTTCTTTCGTAAATGATGTTATTCTTTTCAATATCATTATACCAAAATATTGGCATGGATTTTATTTTAAAATTCTTACTTTTTTCGTCAGAGTTACTATTCACGTATACGGCACTATTCCTGTATACAGCACTATTCACGGAAAAATTAAATTTTCTTCTATTTGTCCAAGTTGCTTGTTAAGGTTCCTATCTTTGATTGGATCTAAGTTTTGAGCTCTATTCTTGAATTTTGCTCCACAAAGTATTATTATAGAGTATTTTTTAACTTGGATAAATTAAAATGCGAATCCTTAATCTTTGTCCTTTATCTCACTGGATTCGTTATTTATATTATTTTTCATCATCCTAAGTCCTAAATGGTGATATAACTGAATATCTTTGGCCTGTAGAGCAAAGATGAATGATTACCTGATGAATATCTTTGGCCGTAGTGCAAAGATGACAGGTGTTGAGCTGAACATGACCACTGGTGATACAAATGAATATCTTTGGCCCGTAGTGCAAAGATGAATATTTGACTTGAGATATATATTGATTGATGTTACAGGGATAAAATATTGATGATGGACTTTTAAATCATAGAAGATAGTAGACTTCATTCTCTACTTATCTCTTCTAATGAATGGTTATTTTCGCTGCGAACATTGATCTAAAACTTGTTGTCAATAATATTTTATCTGAATTGTTGAAGACTAACGATAATTTATTTTTCATTATCTTAGTCATAATATTCTTTACTGGGCTAGTTGAGCTCACCCTTTTTATCTATTATCCTCTTCAGGGAATGAAAATGTCGCAGGAACTAGTCGGGGGACAGAGTGATGGTCCGAGTTAAAGCAGTAGTAGTCCTCACTATTTCTAATAAATAGTGTGAGAATAATTATAATGAGGACTTAGTTTGAATGTTAATATTTTCTACATTTTTGTATTGACACTCACAGTTGTGTGGTCTTATTCTGCACGGCCGTGTGATATAAAGTTTGTATTTGAATTCTGTACCATATATTTGGTGACTCAAAATGGGTTGGGTTGACTGGACCTATTCTGGGGGGCGTCACACTACTGTCGATGTTTTCACGTTCTCATTATTGTACCTTCTCTTCTTGAAATCTCCCCCTGACTCATTTCTTCTATCATGGCCACGATTTCCACCGGAGTGGTTACCGCTTCTGTCATGATACTTTCCTCCTTGCTGGTTGTCATTGTTCCGATGACTGCTGCCATCGGTACGAACTTGGTTGTTGTCCCTTGGTTGAACATAATCATTATCTCGTTCTAATAACTGGGCCCTGTTCACTACATCCGAATATAGAGAAAATTTGTGAGAAATGAGGTATTGACGAATTTCTGGTTTCAAACCTCTCAGAAACATCCGCATCATACGTTCCTCATTCTCCACCAAATGAGGTGCAAACCGGGATAACTCCTGCGAACTTAGCCTCGTACTGGGACACCGTCATGTTGTTTTGTTCCAGTCTGATAAACTCTACCTCTTTCATGTGACGAATACTTTCTTGAAAGTACTTGTCATTAAAAAATTTTGGAACGCCTCCCAATACATCTTGAGTGCGGCAGGCTGGGTACGCTTCATAGATTCTCACCAGTAATCTGCCTCTCCAAGGAACATAAAGGTGGCGAATGGAACCTTCTGTTCCTCCGTGCATCCCAAGACATCAAATATCTTGGTAATTTGCTTAACCCACGTCTCTGCCTTGATTGGATCTGGCTTTCCCTGAAATTCTGGTGCTCCCAACTCTTTGAACTGCTTGGCAGTGACAAGCCGCGAGTTGTTATTATTTCCACTTGTATTATGCACACGAGTCTCCCTAAAAACTTCTAAATATCTCATCGTTTATCGTTTGATCAGTGTTGTTTTTAGGATGAACATTGTCTTCCTGTTGCACGTTCTCCTGGTTGGTGATTAAAGGTGTCTCCACGGTCTCATTCACTCCATTGTTAACATTCTCAGCTGCCATTCTCAAATACTGCCATAAAACAAGTGTTAATTAAACAAATTAACATATCATATAATAACCCTATGCTCAGATTGACCAATTAAATATCACATAAGCTTAGGTAGGACATACTAGTGAAGGATTTACTCGTCTCTCCCCTCCTAGTTCTATTCCCTGATCTCCGTTAGAGATCATATCCCTAAGCTCTGATACCAACTGTGACGCCCCCAAAATAGGTCCAGTCAACCCAACCCATTCTGAGTCGCCAAATACATGGTACAGAATTCAAATACAATCTTATATATCACACGGTCGTGCAAAATATGACCACATAACTGTGAGTGTTAATACAAATATGTAGAAAATATTAACATTCAAACTAAGTCCTCATTACAATTATTATCACACTATTTATTAGAAATAGTGAGGACTACTACTGCTCTAACTCGGACCATCACTCTGTCCCCCGACCAGTTCCTGCGACATTCTCATTTCCTGAAGAGGACAATAGATGAAAAAGGTGAGCTCAACTAGCCCAATAAAGAATATTATGACTAAGATAATGGAAAATAAATTATCGTTAGTCTTCAATAATTCAGATAAAATATTCTTGACAACAAGTTTTAGATCAATATTCGCAGCGAAAATAACAATTCATTAGAAGAGTTAAGTAGAGAATGAAGTCTACTATCTTCTATGATTTAAAAGTCCATCATCAATATTTTATCCCTGTAACATCAACCAATATACATCTCGAATTAAATATTCATCTTTGCACTACGGGCCAAATATATTCATTTGTATCACCAGTGGTCATGTTCATCTCAACACCTGTTCATCTTTGCACTACGGGCTAAAGATATTCATCAGGTAATCATTCATCTTTGCTCTACAGGCCAAATATATTCAGTTATATCACCATTTAGGAATGAGGATGATGAAAAATAATATAAATAACGAATCCAGTGAAATAAAGGACAAAGATTAGGGATTCGTAATTTAGTTTATCCAAGTTCAGGAATATTCCATAATAATACTTTGTGGAGCAAAATTCAAGAATGAAGATCAAAACTTGGATCCAATCATAGATAGGAACCATAACAAGCAACTTGGACAAATAGAAAAAAATTTAATTTTTTCGTGAATAGTGTCGTATATGTGAATAGTACCGTATACGTGAATAGTAATCCCGACGAAAAAAGTAAGAATTTCATAATAAAATCCATGACAATATTTTAGTAATAATGATATTGAAAAGAATAACATCGTTTACGAAAGAAACTAACATCCCTTACCTTAACAGAAGAGTAGTTTTGGTTGAAATATCGGATATTATGTGGACGAAAACTTTCACCGTAATCCACACTCAAACTATCCTTATACTCACAAGAAATACGGTCGATATTATAGAGAAATTTTTTTCTGATTCTGGTGTGATTTTCATTTTTAACTAAGCACCCTATTTATAGGAAAAGCTTAGCTTGCCACCTTTGACAATTTACACACTCGGTGGCTTTTTTTTCTTCTCAGCATACCATATTGAAAATTCTAGCCTACCAAAAAGGAATACTCCCCCACCAACCACATGATTACATAATATATATATATATATATATATATATATATATATATATTAAAACAATTATAAATATTAAAAGAATTTCAATTTCATTCTTTTTTCTTCCATCTCATTTTATTTTTATGCCATAAATTTATTACAATAATATCACTTTTTCAAATTATAAAATTATACTATTATATTATCACATTATAATTTTATAATATAATATTATAATAATATATTTGAATAAATTAATTTTATCGGAGAAGATAAAATGTCAACTTTCAACAAATGTCTTTTACTAAAAATTCTTCCCTTTATATCATAATTAAAATAAATATTTCCTCATCATATTTATCAACAATTTAATTATTCACAAATAATATTACAGAACTACAATATTGATAACCAGGTCGTTCCCAAGAAAGAGGGGGCCTTCCGATAAGAATTTCTCCTTACTGGCGCGCAATTAAATAACCCCTCCTAGACAGAACTTTCTTAGACATTGCCAATAATGCTATCTAATAATATTATTCAAATAATAATATTATTGCCAATAATGCAATTATTGATTTAATAATGTGAAATACTGTGCAATGACAATTATTGAATCAATAATATAAAATATCAACGTAGCATTTATTGATCTAAAATATCAACGTAGCAATTATTGAACTAATAAAATATTATGCAATTGTAGCAATTATTGAATCAATAATATAAAATATTAAACAGTAATTACTGTAACAATTATTGAGTAAGTGCCTTCTTACGTAAGAATCAATAATTAAAATTATTGTGCAATACCGTGTGCTACTGTGCAATACCGTGTGCTACTGTACAACATCGTGTATTACTATATTTTTATCACCGGGTATTTTAACAGTTTAACCGTAACAGTTTTTTCGTTATTTATAAAAAGGTTATTTCTGTCGGTTTCTATATCCGATAGTTATTTCGTTGTGGGGTCCACAAATGGCTGCGCCGTCGTACGAATATTCCCCGACAACCAGAATATTCCACGACCAAACGAATATTCCCCGACAACAATGAATATTTTATAACCACTTGCTTATTTTAAAATATTTGCACATTCCACCCATAACTTTTCACATTTATCTAATCAACACCTTACTATTTCGAAATAATATATAAAGAAAATTAAATCTTTATTCATAAAAGTTGGGGTCTTACATATGTAGGGTTATTTAAAGAACGTGATTTGTAATTATAGCTTGCGCTTGAAGCAAGTCTTCTATCCCTAAACTTGTTAATTATATGCAAGTGTTTTAAATTCAAATATTTATGGTATTTGAGATTATCCTTTTATTTATACAATGGACAAGTACTTATTTAAAGCTCATGAATTAATTAAAGTGACATTGACTTAATTGTTCAAGTAAGGTCTATCTTATCTTTCGTATGCTTTAAGTTTAAATTCTAAAGCATAAGTTATTTCTTAATTCGTTATTATTGAATTATTCTTGATTATTGTGAGTCTATCCAAGTACTCCTTAGTTGATGATAGTTGAAACTCCAAATTTTCTTTTAGCTATCCAAACCAAACTTTTTTTGGTGCGGGCTTGTATCAAATACTGAGATGAACAACCCTATTTATTAGGGGAGGTTATTATGCGAAAGCGTTAAATATTTGTGCACAATACATGGTACGAAGGGCTGATCCCCCTAAGTACGAGTTAAGAGTCCATAGTCTAAACGACTGTTAAATGTTTTAAATAAAAATATTTATAACCTAGGACATAGTTCAAGGTCTTATGACCCTCAGATGATTTCTATATTCGAAATTCTAAATGTTGATGAAAGAATTATTATTCAATTCTTTACTATTGATGAAAGAAAAGTTTTTCAAATCTTTTGAAGTTATTCAGTTATGTCATCATTAATATTATTGTTATTCCAAGTGAGCTTCTGTTTGCTTACTCTTGCAATTAAATAACATTCAGCTAAAGTCGAGAACGTTGACGTACCGTCAATGAGTAAAGGAAAAGGCAAGATAAACAAGTGAAAACTTGTTGATATTATTGTTATGATATGTAATGAGACTTGATGTTATGATATTGTATTTCCGCATTTATTGTTTATGTTAAGGTTAAATAAACCCTGTGATATTTTGAGAAAAGTTGTAATTCCTTTTATATGGAAGATTTTTATTTAATGATAAGATTGTAATTTATTTTGCATTCTTTATTATTGGGCAGTAGATGTATGTTTTATTTAGACAGTGAACACCAAATCGTGTAAAAATGAAGTACCCGAATTTGGGGGAGTCACAAGAGTCAAGTAGAACATAATGTCTACTATCTTCTCCATGTTAAAAGTCCACCAACAATATTTCATCCATGTAACATCAATCAACAGTTCCTCTCCAAAATCATATAAATAGTTCATGATCATAATTATGTTGATAAATTACTCTTCACACTCAGGACGAAGATAATTTTCATCACCTGTCTTTACCTGAAACACCAAAGATCATGGTTACACTAAATCACAGTTCATGTTCATAATTATGCTAATAAATTTATCTTTGCACTCAGGCCAAAGATATTCAGTTGTAACATCAATGGTCATAATTATGCCAAACACCTGTCCATCTTTGCACTACAGGCCAAGGATATTCAAGTTTCATATTTCAAAGATAACGATTAAAAATTTAATAAGAAGATGTAGGTAATTAAAAATTCAAGTAAAATGATATTAGATGAAATGCAAATCTCAAAGGAATTTCTAATCATTTCAAAATTTATAGAAGCAATACTTATAACCATGTTGATCAATTCACCTTTGCACTTAAGCTAAAGATATTCAACTGTAAAATCAATGGTCATGATCATACCAATCAACAATTCATCTTTGCATCACTGGCCGAAAAAAATCCATAGTCATGATCATACCAATAATCTATCCATCTTTACACTCAAGTCAAAGAGAACTTTCATCACCATGATTATAAAATATGATCAAGGATAAGTATTAGAGATTGATAATTCAATTTATCTGGAGTTCAAGAATATCCAAATTATCGACCTGAAGATAAAAATATAGATCCAATCAAAGATAATTTGGGGGAAAAAAATTTATGAATAGTAACCCGTGAATAGTAACACGTGAATAGTAATTCATGAATAGTAACCCATGAATAGTAACCTATAAATAGTAACCCGTAAATAGTAACTTATAAATATTAATCCGTGAATAGTTCCCGAATGAATAGTACCCGACATGAAAAGATTAAAATTTTAATAAAAAGTTCAGACTAATATTCCATTGAAATAATATTAGATGAAGCGAAAATCTTAAGCAATTTCGAATCATTTCAGGAATTATAGAAGCAATACTTACCATAGTAAGTTTAGAGTTAGGAATCTGAAATGAAATAATATGCGAAACTGCAAATGGATTTTCATCCGTCATGCGGTAGTCCGCGTAAACAGATCATTTTCACAATTTAATAAAGAATGAATACAAAGGATAAATCACCAGGCATGCGGTAGTCCGCGTAGACAGGTTATTCCCACAGATTAATAAAGAATAAATACGAAGTGTAAATCACCAGACATGCTGTAGTCCGCGTAGATAGGTTATTCCCACAGATTAATAACGAATAAACGAACAACCCTTATGAGTATTGAAAGAAGGTAACATCCGTTACTAAAAAAAATCATATCCTTTACCTTAGTAGGAAACTAGATTTGACTAGTATACCGGATATTATTCTGAGAAAATCTTGAACTATAAATGTAAGACCCCGAATTTTATGAAATAAAAGTATTCAATTTTCTTATAATTATTATTCTATTCAGTAAATGGTTAAATTGATAAAAGGTTAAAGTTAAGGGTGATATTTCAAATTTTACAAAATAAGCAAGTTGTCATAAAATATTCGTTGTTTCGGAGAATATTCCTTTTGTCGGAAAATATTATATTTGATAAAGTACGACGGCGGCGCCGAAATAACCAATCATTGGTGGATCCCACAACGGAATAATTTTCGGATATAGAAAGCGATAGAAGTAATCTTTTTATAAAAAATAACGGCAAAACTTTTACCGTTAAACTATTGAAATACCCGGTAGTTAAATGCAATAATTATCGTTGTTGCACATTAGTACACAGTATTGCACAGTAATTTCTAATTATTGATTCTTACGTAAGAAGTCACTCATTTAATAATTGTTACAGTAATTACTGTTCAGTATTTTATATTATTGATTCAATAATTGCTACATTGATAATTGCATACTATTTTATATTATTGATTGAATAATTGTCACAGTAACCACTGCACAGTATTTTACATTATTAAATCAATAATTATCACACCTATTATTGAAATGATATTATTAGATAGTATTATTGACAATGTCTAGAAAGTTCTATCGAAGAAAGTGGTTAGGTTATATAATTGCGCGCCAATGAAGAGAAATTATTATTGGAAAGCCTCATCTTTCCTGAGAACGACCTGGTTGTTAATATTATAATTTTATAATATTAATTATGAATAATAATTGATGAATAAAATAAAAATTATTGATAAATATGATAAGTAAATATTTATTCAATTTTGATATAAATGGAGGAATTTTTAGTATGAGACAATTGCTGAAAATTGATATTTTATCTTTTTCGATAAAATAATTCATTCAAATATATTATTATAATATTATATTATAAATAGTATAATGTGATAATATAATTGTATTATTTTATAAATTAAATGGTAACATTTTTATAATAATTCATGGTATACGAATAAATGAGGCGGAAGAGAGAAAATTTTATTTAATTCTTTTTAATAATTATAAATATTATATATATATATATATATATATATAAACATGTGGGTGGAGGCTTTAATTGGTCTTAGATGGTGTGCTGCATGTTTTCTAAAATGGAGTGCTAAGAAAATTCATCCGTTGGTACATTTTGTCAACTTTGGTGTGCTAGCATTTTTTTATAAATAGGGTGCTTAGTTAAGAAAAAAAAATCACATCAGAATCAGAAATTTTTCTCTCTATAACATAGAGCGTATTTCTTGTGAGTATTAGGATATTTTGAGTGTTGATAACAGTGCAAGATTTTTTCAACATTATATCCAATATTCTAGTCAGATCTAGTATTCTACTACGGTAAAGAATATTATTTTTCTTGTAAAGGATGTTGTTTTCATTCAATATTCGTAAGAAAAATTATTTTTTTCATACTCTATAGTATGTAAGTAATAATATTTCATTTCAGATTCCTAAATTTAAACTTACTATGGTAAGTATTGCTTCTATAATTCTTGAAATGATTAGAAATTCATTGAGTTTTGCGCTTTATCTAATATCATTTTACCGGAATATTGGTCTGAATTTTATTATGAAAGTTTTACCTTTTTATGTCGGGGTACTATTCATTAAAGTACTATTCATGAGTTACTATTCACGAGTTACGATTCACGAGTTACTATTCATGAGTTACTATTCATTCGAGTACTAATCACGAGTTACTGTTCATGAGTTACTATTCACGAGTTACTATTCATAAATTACTATTCACGGGATACTATTCACGACAAAAATTGATTTATTTTTCTGTCCAAATTATCTTTGATTTATGAATCTTACTCTTGAAATTGGATCCATGTTTTGATCATATTGTTCTTACTATGTCTATTCATCATATATAATATTTTTATAATCATGGTGATGGAAGTTCTCTTTGACTTGAGTGTAAAGATGAGTAAATTATTGGTATGACCATTACAATGGGTTCTCTTTGGCCAGTAGTGCAAAGATGAATTATTGACTGGTATGATCATGACCATTGATCTTACAATTGAATATCTTTAGCTTAAGTGCAAAGGTGAATTGATCAACATGGTTATAAATATTACTTATTTAAATTCTGAAATGATTAGATATATTTCTTTGAGATTTGCGTTTCATCTTATATCATTTCACTTGAATTTTTACTTACCTAAATCTTCTTATTAAATTTTAATCGTTATCTTTGAAATATGAAACTTGAATATCTTTGGCCCGTAGTGCAAAGATGAACTGTTGATTAATGAATATCTTTTGCCCGTAGTGCAAAGATGGGCAGGTGTTTGGCATGATCATGACCATTGATGTTACTGTTGAATATCTTTGGCCCGTAGTGCAAAGATGAATTGACTAACATGATTATAACTAAAGGCTATAGACTAGTATAATCATGATTATTGATGTTACAAATGAATATCTTTGGCCTGAGTGCAAAGATGAATTTATTAGCATGATTATGTAAAGGAACTGTGATTTGGTATAACCATGATCTTTGGTGTTTCAGGTAAAGACAGGTGATGAAAATTATCTTCGTCCTAGATGCGAAGAGGAATTTATCAACATAATTATGATCATGAACTATTTACATGATTGTGGGCAAGAACTATTGATTGATGTTACAGGGAAGGAATATTGTTGGTGGACTTTTAACATGAAGAAGATAGTAGATATTATGTTCTACTTAACTCTTCTAATGGATTGCTTGTTCCGCTGCAGTTGTTGATCTAAAACTTGTTGTCTATTGTATTCTATCAGATTTTTCCTGTTAAGGACTAAGGTTCTAAAGATCTAATTCATTACTGATGAAGACTATTGATAATTTAATTATCTTTAGTCATAATATTCTTTACTGGGCTATTTGTGCTCACCCTTTTGCTTCACAATTCCTTTCAGGTAATAAGAGTGTAGATGGGTCGAGCGGGGATAACAAAGGACTAGAGTGATGGTCGGTGACTGTTGAAGTTTCTCAATACATTATAAAACAGCATGACAATATATAATTGTATTGAGAACTTTAAATGTGTGTCGTATTTTATACGCATTTAACAATTTATTTTTGTGACCCGACTTAGGTGAGGTGAACCCGACTTTGGAAGGGTGTGTTGCCACTATCATACAAGTTGTTTAACCACATACAACTTCATGTTATTATAAGACATGATTGTGCGCATCCACTTGCTGATTATATTTATGAGCATTATCTATATAATATTGGAGTATGGTTGGAATAAAATTCTCAGTTTGAGAAAATTGAGATAATTATATGTTAAGAGAATACCCACCATTAGAATGAACAAGATAGTAATCTTCTCGTTCTACTTTGGGGTCTATTGGGTCAACCAAGGTTAATTCTCAAGTCCTATAATATCTATTATAACTTAGAAGCATGGTCTCCCATGTACGAAGGTTTCCTTGAGCATTTTTCAAAGATTTTAATTTCTAAAACAGTTATTAACTGTACCTTTATGTAACGTATCATTGATAAGGAGTGTGAGTACTATATTTGTATTAAAACTCACACTTTATGTGTGGTCGTACTGTGTACGACGATTGGATATAAAATATTTATATTTGGAATATGTGCTATGTATTTCTTGGCGACAAAGAATAGGTGGGTTGTGTATTGAACCTATTTTGTGGGTTCCACAAATGCCATCAGAGCTATAAGTAAAAAGCCCCGAGCCTCTCGCTGGTGACTTCCTGTTTATGGAGATGCACCGAAGCTAGACTCTCCGTAGGGGACGCCGTTCTGAGGTGGCAAACTGATAGGTACCATTGTGAGGTGTTGTGGTTGAAGCACCATGAGAGTCACAAATGGTATCAGAGCTTAGGGATATGGTCGCTGGCGGAGATCTTGTGACACCCCCAAATTCGGGTACTTCACTTCCACATGATTTGGTGTTTACTTTCTAAATATAACATACATCTACCCAATAATAAATAATTGCAAAATAAATTACAACCTTTATAAATAATAAAATCTTCCTTATAAAAATGATTACAACTTTTCAAAATAAATCCTAGGGTTTAGTCTAACCTTGACATAACATTTAATGCGGAAATAAAAACATAACTTAAAATGTCTTATTACAATCATTCAATAATTTAAACAGTATTTCACTTGTTTAGCTTCCCTTTCCATTACTCGTTGACGGGGCATCAATACTTTCAATCTTAGCTGCAATGGTTATTTAATGCAAGAGTGAGCAAACAATAGCTTACTGGAATATAACAATATATAAGACATACAAGAATATCTTTAAAAAGGTTTAAATAACTTATACTTTCACAACGATAAAGAATTGAATAATAATTCTCTATCAACATTAAAAATTCGAATATAGAATTCATCTGAGGGTCGTAAGACCATGAACTTTTGTCCTAGGTTATAAACATTTCTATTTAAAACCTTTAATAGTCATTAAGACTATGGACCTCAACTCGTACTTAGGGGGATCAGCTTTTTGTACCATGTACGTGCACTACATTTAACGCTTCTGCGTGGTAACCTCCCCTAGTAAATAGGGTTGTTCAACTTTATAATTGAATACAAGTCCGCACCAAAGGAAGTTTGGTTTGGATAAACTAAAAGGGTAATTTGGAATTCAACGTTCATCAACTAAGGAATAGTTGAATTGACTTTCAATAACTTAGAATAATTCATAATAAAAGAATTATGAATTAACATATGCTTTAGAATTAAACTTAAAACATTTAAAAGATAAGTTGGACATTGCTTGAACAATTAAGTCAATGTCATATTAATTCAATAATAAACTTTGATAATATTTACCCAATATGAAATTATAAAGAATACAAATAACTTGCATCATTATGATCAATAAAAAAGCTCAAGTAAGGTTTAAGTTTAGAAAACTTGCCTCAAGCGCAAGCTACTAAAATAATCACGTTCTAACACTTCCTACACAATTATATTTAATCACAATAATCTAAATTAGTTAACATGTAACTAATTTACATAATTAGTTAACTCATCTAGGTTAACTCATTTTTATTTAATTATTAAGTTTAATAATTCATAACCACATAATTTAATTACATCACATAGGCATGCTCACATAATTAAATAAATTAATAATTATGTATTTCACATTAAATAAATTATAATTTAAACATTTAATCTAATTATAATTACTCAAATTATAATTACATCTTATTTTAATTAAATTATAAACAAATTTATAATTTATAATTAATTAACTACATCATGCATTTACTAAATTATAATTACACAAATTATAATTTATAATTAATTATGCAAATATTGAATTATAATACACAAGATTATAATCTATAATTAATCATGAATTTATTATAATTATATAATTTATAATTTAAAATTATCATTCACTTGATTAAAATTAATCAACTATAATCATTATAATTTAACAAAATTATAATTTAAATAAAACCTTTACTCTAATTATAATTATTCAAAATTATAATCATAAATTATATTTTATTAATATAATTTATTAATATTCATTTAGTATTTTAATGTATGCTTAATCATGCTATAAAAGTTATTACATAAAATTAGCTTTACAAAATACAAAAGAAAATAAGTTTTCTTTTTCCCTGCCAACCCCCCCCCCCCCTGCGCCGGGGCGAGGTTTTTAGTTTTGATAGGCCCGCTGGGGTAGGCCCGCCGGGGAGGGCCCCTTCTAGCGAACGCAGACAATTTCGCGAACTGTGCAGAGAAAAAGCCAATTTAGCTAATTTCTCCACACCAAATTCTAATTCCAGTTCATACAATTCATAAAAATTTACAGAAAACATAAACTTAAAACTTCTAACATGATTCTAATATACATAAACATTATAACACATAATCAAAACAATCAATTTCATGATTTTTGAAGAAAAGCCATAGATAAGTCTTCTTTATGAAATTAAACACTGCACTTTTGTTTTTTAAACCAATTCACCCAATTTCAATCATAGTAAATCAATTCTTAAACATGCTATCATCATCTACAATTAATTTAAACAAAGATGCACAATCAGACATGAATTCCTTTGATTTTAAAAGAAAACTATATATATATATATATATATATATATATATATTCAAAATACTTTTACTAACTCACTGATGATCATGGACTCCTCACATTCATCACATATATATGGACTAAACCATTAATTAAGCATAGAATTCATATCTAAGCATGCTATAAACACAAATTATACATATAATTTATATTTATAAAGTTTTCATAACAATTCATATTTACAGAGAACTATCACTACGAAGAACATAAACACATAATTTTTAAAACTATAAGTTAGGATTATACCGCTTGATTAAAGCTAGAAGAAAAGATGAGATAATGGTGTAAAGCTTTCCTTTGAATTTCTCAAAGTCCTCTTCTTCTTCTCTCTTCTTTCTTTTCTCTCTATCTTTTCTCTGTTTTGTTCTTCTGACTAACTCTTGTTCTAAAACTAACTAACGTAAAATTATTGATATACATTGTAAGACCCCAACTTTTATGAATAAAGATTTAATTTTCTTTATATATTATTTCGAAATAGTAAGGTGTTGATTGGATAAATGTGAAAAGTTATGGGTAAAATGTGCAAATATTTCAAAATGAGCAAGTGGTTATAAAATATTCATTATTGTCGGGGAATATTCGTTTGGTCGTGGAATATTTTTGTTGTCAGGAAATATTCATACGACGGCGCAGCTATTTGTGGGCCCCACAACGGAATAACTGTCGGATATAGAAAGCGACAGAAATAATCTTTTTATAAAATAACGGCGTAGTTGTTACCGTTAGTACTGCTGAAATATCCGGTGGTTAAAATACAGTGATACGCGGTGTTGCACAGTAGCACACGGTATTGCACAGTATTTCGAATTATTGATTCTTACGTAAGAAGTCACTACTCAATTATTGTTACAGTAATTACTGTTCAATATTTTATATTATTGATTCAATAATTGCATGATATTTTATTGATTCAATAATTGTTACCGTTGATATTTTATATTATTGATTCAATAATTGTCACTGCACTAGTATTTCACATTATCAACTCAATAATTCATATTATTTGAATAATATTATTAGATAGCATTATTGACAATGTCTAAGGAAGTTCTGTCTAGGAGGGGATATTTAATTGCGCGCCAGTAAGGAGAAATCCTTATCGGAAGGCCCCCTCTTTCCTAGGAACTACCTGGTTGTTAATATTGTAGTTCTGTAATATTATTTGTGAATAATTAATATGATAAGGAAATATTTATTTCAATTCTAATATAAATGAAATAATTTTGAGAATGAAATATTTGTTGAAAGTTGGGCATATTATTATAAAATATTCATTCAAATATATTATTATAATTGTTTAAATAATAATATTATTATTATAATATATATATATATATATATATGCATGTGATAAAAAGGGACGGAAGTGGACAAATTTATTGAATGCTTTGTTAGTGGAGAATTTTGCCTGCAAACCAATTTTTCCAAATGTGTGGGCCTCTCCCATAAGAAAATAAGAGTTAGGCAGGCATGAATAAAATAAGAGTTAGGCATGACAGAGAAAGAAAAGTTAGGCAACTTGTTTGTTTTTCCTCCGAAATTTCACTATAAAAGGAAGGTTAACCCTCCTTCCTAAAGCACACCATTTTAATATCAGAAATTCTTATTCTATAGTATTGTGAGTATTTTTCTTGAGTATAAGGATACTTTGAGTGTAGCTTTTTGTGCAAGATTTTTTTCAGAATAATATCTGATATTCCAGTCAAATCTAGTTTCTACTAAGGTAAGGGATGCTATTTTCTTTCGTAAATGATATTGTTCTTTTCAATATCATTATACAAAAATATATGCATGGATTTTATTATGAAATTCTTAATTTTTTCGTCGGGGTTACTATTCACGTATACGGCACTATTCACGTATACGACACTATTCACGGAAAAACTAAATTTTCTTCTATTTGTCCAAATTGTCTGTTATGGTTACTATCTTTGATTGGATCTAAGTTTTGAGCTTTATTCTTGAATTTTGCTCCACAAAGTATTATTATGGAATATTCTTGAACTTTGATAAACTAAAATACGAATCCTTAATCTTTGTCCTTTATCTCACTGGATTCGTTATTTATATTATTTTTCATCATCCTCAGTCCTAAAAGGTGATATAACTGAATATCTTTGGCCTGTAGAGCAAAGATGAATGATTACCTGATGAATATCTTTGGCCGTAGTGCAAAGATGACAGGTGTTGAGATGAACATGACCATTGGTGATACAAATGAATATCTTTGGCCTATAGTGTAAAGATGAATATTTGATTTGAGATATATATTGATTGATGTTACAGGAATAAAATATTGATGATGGACTTTTAAATCATAGAAGATAGTAGACTTCATTCTCTACTTAACTCTTCTAATTAATTGTTATTTTCGCTGCAAGTATTGATCTAAAATTGGTTATCCATTATATTTTATCTGATTTATTGAAGGCTAACGATAATTTATTTTCCATTATTTTAGTCGTAATATTCTTTACTGGGCTAGTTGAGCTCACCCTTTTCATCTATTGACATCTTCAGAAAATGAGAATGTTGCGGGAACTAGTCGGGGGACAGAATGATGGTCCGAGTTAAAGCAGTAGTAGTCCTTGCTATTTTTGTAAAATAGTGGGATAATAATTTTAATAAATAAAGAATGAATTTGAATGTTAATATTTCGTATTATATACGATTTGTATTGACACTCACAGTTGTGTGGTCGTATTTTGCACGACCGTGTGATATAAAAGTTTGTATTTGAATTCTGTACCATGTATTTGGCAACTCAGAATGGGTTGGGTTGACTGGACCTATTCTGGGGGTGTCACATACATATTATATATATATATATATATATATCATATATACATATAACTGACAAATAATTAACCCATATAATAAATATTATAATTAATACATGAGTTACACAATTTGAATTTAAAAAGTCTAAGGCTTTGTTTGGCAACCCTTTTAAATAAAACAGATTTTAGTGTTAAGGCATCGTTTGGTAAAAATGGATTTAAAACAAATGCAAGGGCCCTGCTTGGCAAAAGCCTTTTAAAACAAAAGTAAGGGCCTTGTTTGGTTAAAACTAATTTAAAATCCTTTTTTTTAATAAATTATTTTAACACATACTTTAATGTTACACTTTAATTAATTAAATCTCGAACATTCTAATTTAATCAATTAAAATTCAATATCAATTAATCACATAAAAATTGTCACATAATTATAATTACTCGTTAATTATAAATCATGTAACACTAACACATAACTCATCTAATTTAATTATCTCAATTAAATTAGAACTATACTAAAAATTAATATACATCAATTAAATAAATTATTAAATATTCATTTAATTAATATATAACACTTAACTAAATCACTCCACAAAATCACATAATTTATTTATTCAATTTAATAAATAAATCACATAATTTATTTATTTAACTCAATAAATATTTAAAATTATTATATAAAATCTCAATCGTTACAATCTTCCCTCCTTAAAAGATTCTGTTCCCAGAATCACACATAAAAAAATTCTCGTCTATTTCATTCTTCTCCCTTAAGAGGATTCTGTCCCCAGTATCAGTACATAAGGGTTACACAAAACTAAGCAAATAATTGCGGATAAAATTTTATCATAACATCTTCGAGTTTCCACGTAGCTTCTTCAGCACTGTGGTTCCTCCAGATTACCTTAACAGAAGGTATTACTTTATTTCTAAGTACTTGTTCCTTTTATCAACTATTTGAACATGCACTTCTTCATATGTTAAGTCTTTATCGAATTGTAAAGGCTCATATTCTATTACATGTTTATAATCGTGTTTGTAAGGTCTTAACACAGAAATATGAAAGACGTTATGTATATTCTCGAGCTCCGGAGGTAACGCAACCTCGTAAGCTACCTCACCCACCTTTCGTAATACCTCAAAAGGTCCAATAAATCTGGAACTCAGCTTTCCCTTCTTACCAAATCGAATCTTCCCCTTCTAGGGAGATACTTTTAAGAAAACGAAGCTTCCTGGTAAGAATTCTCGGTTCTGTCGATGTAGATCGGCATACTTCTTCTGTCTGTCTTGGGCAGCAACTAATCTTGTTCTGATCAGCTTCACGATTTTGGCAGTTTGTTGTAACAATTCTGGCCCCAACAGTTGACGTTCACCCACTTCATCCCAGCACAAGGGAGTTCTGCATTTTCTTCCGTATAATGCTTCGTAAGGTGGCATGCCGATATTCGCATGGTGACTATTTTTGTAGGGGAACTCCACCAGCGGTAGATGATCATCCTAGCTTTCCTTGAAGTCCATCACACAAGCTCTCAGCATATCCTCAAGTGTCTGAATCGTTCTCTCGCTCTGGCCATTATCTGAGGATGGTACGCTGTACTCATTGCGTTCCCAGACACTCTTGCAAACGTTTCCAAAAATTAGACATGAACCACGGATCTCTGACCGACACAATCAACACCGGAACACCGTGTCGAGAAATAATTTCCTTCACATACAGCCTTGCTAGTTGATCCAAGTTGTACTTAATTCTGATCGGTAGAAAGTGGGCTGACTTTGTCAGTCGATCCACTATAACCCATATAGCATCAAATCCCTTCTGAGTCGCTGGAAGACCTACCACGAAATCCATCATGATGTGCTCCCACTTCCACTCTGGAATTTCTAACGGTTGTACCAGTCCACTTGGTCTCTGGTATTCTACCTTGACTTTCTGGCACGTTAAGCATTTTGCAACGCATTTAGCAACGTCCCTCTTCAAATTCGACCACCAAAAATGGTTCCTGAGATCCTGGTACATCTTCATACTCCCAGGGTGAATAGAATATCTAGAACTATGAGCTTCGCTCAGAATTTCCCCTTTGACCTTTGGTACTAGCGGTACCCAGATTCTCCCTTCAAATCGTAACAGTCCCTCGTTATCGATCTTGAACTTGAACTCATCGCCATCTGCTATTCTCTTCCGAATCTTCTCACATTCTTCATCATGAAGTTTTGCTTCTTTCACTTTGTGTACCAGAGTAGAACCAATAGTTACTTGAAATAACTTTTCATCTGATCCCTTTGGAAACTTCACTTCTAATTCCAATCTAGCCATCTGTTCTATTAACTGATTTTGATCAGTTAATATATTCAGCTTCTCCCGACCTTTTCTGCTCAAAGTGTCGGCGACGACATTAGCTTTACCCAGATGGTAAAGTACCTCACAATCGTAGTCCTTGATCAGTTCCAACCATCTTCTTTGGCGTATGTTTAAGTCTTTCTGGGTGAATATATACTTCAGACTCTTGTGATCTGTATATATTTCACACTTCTCTCCATATAAGTAGTGTCTCCAAATCTTTAAAGCAAACACCACTGCCGCTAACTCTAAATCATGGGTCAGATACCCCTTCTCATAATCCTTCAGCTGACGTGACGCATAGGCAATGACTTTGCCGCTCTGCATCAACACACAGCCTAATTCTTTATGTGAGGCATCACTATATACTACGAAATTCCCCGTACTATCCGGTAAAGACAACACAGGCGCAGTACTCAACCTCTTCTTCAGCTCCTGAAAACTTTTCTCACACTTTTTCGTCCAAACAAATTTAACTATTTTACGAGTCAAATTTGTCAACGGAGTGGCGATCCTGGAAAAATCTTGAATAAATCTTCAGTAATAACCTGCCAATCCAAAGAAACTCCTCACTTCAGACGGCGTCTTCGGCTGATCCCAATTCATTATAGCTTTAACTTTCGATGGATCCACCGAAATACCATCCTTGTCAATCACGTGGCCAAGAAATTGCACACATTCTAACCAGAATTTGCACTTCGAGAATTTAGCGTAAAGCTTCTCTCGTCTCAGCGATTCTAAGGTTAGTCGTAAGTGTTCAGCGTGTTCCTCCTCAGTCTTGGAATAAACTAGGATGTCATCTATGAACACCACTACGAACTTGTCTAGAAATGGCTTAAACACCCTGTTCATTAGGTCCATAAATGCAGTTGGGGCATTCGTGAGACCAAATGACATCATCAAGAACTCGTAATGACCATATCGAGTCCTAAAAGCCGTCTTCGCTATATCTTCCTTTCTCACTTTCAACTGATGATACCCACTTCTCAAATTGATTTTCGAGAAGTACCTAGCACCCTTCAGTTGATCGAATAAGTCATCAATCCTAGGTAAAGGATACCTATTCTTGATCGTAACTTTGATTAACTCCCTATAATCAATGCAAAGACGCATCGATCCATCCTTCTTCTTCACGAATAAGACTGGCGCTCCCCACGGCGAAATACTCGGTTGAATATACTTTTTTCTAGCAATTCTTGTAATTGAACCATTAGTTCCTTCATCTCAATTGGAGTCATTCTGTATGGAGCCTTCGAAATCGGAGCAGTTCCCGGCGCTAAGTCGATCACGAACTCTATCTCCCTATCTGGTGGAAGTCCTGGCAAATCGCTCAAAAAAAGTCCACAAACTCCTTAACCACCGATATCTCTTCTAATTTCGGGCTCTCCTTAGGCGTATCTACTATGTAGGCTAGATATCCTACACAGCCTTGCGTCAAAAGTTTCTTGGCTTGCATAATCGTCAGACAACTCGCTTGTCTAGGCAATTTGTTACCATAGAATACCAACTTCGATGGAGTCGTAAGGTTTACCGACTTCTTCTGACAGTCGATTATCGCCCCATGGTTGAACAACTAATCCATACCCAGTATGATATCGAATTCCCCAAGTTTTACAGGAATCAAATCTACTCTCAGCTCCTGACCCTTAATGTCCAATCTACAGTTCTTGTAAACGAACCTAACAGGAATAATCTCCCTATTCGCAATTTCTATGTTTAAGGGGTAAACTAACTCCTCTATAGGTAAGTCTAGGGTTTTAGCAAAATCATCATATATGAATAAACAAGTAGCACCCGAATCAAATAATACATATGCATTTATACTATTGACCAGAATAATACCTGACACCACTTCCTTTGATTGCACAGCATCCAACATAGTCATATTAAATGTCCGGGCAGTGGGTCGAACAGCCTGTAATGGTGTAGCGATAGTCACGGTACTGCCGCTTCCATTCCCTTTGCTCCCTGTTGACCCTACCGTCAGCTTCTTCGGGTAACTGCGAGTAATGTGATCCTTAGAACCACATGTGTAGCAAGCTCCTTTCTTTGGGTGTGGGCAATTTGGCGCGATATGGCCTTCCTGACCACAGTTGAAACACACCCGCTTTCCCTTCATGCACACGTCAGTGTGATTCTTACCGCATGTAGCACATGCTTCGAACTTTCTCTTCTGCTGGCTTCCTTGCTGACTCCCAGCAGAGGTGTTGTCGTTCCACTTCCTTTTCTGGTTGATAGCGCCGCTACCTCCAGCCTTGGTTTCTATCTCATTCTTCTTCTTCTTCTTGTCTTGGTTGAACTTTGACATCGCGTCGCTTCCTCCTTCAGCCAGTATAGCCTTCTCTAGCACAGCTGCAAATGTGTTCAACTAGAACATGGAAACCTTACTGTAGAGCCAGGGTTTCAGTCCCCGCTCAAACCTCTTTGCCTTCCTAGCGTCAGTACTGACCTGGTATGTAGCAAACCTAGCCAGTTCGTTGAACTTCGCGGTGTATTCGGATACCGTCATCCCTCCCTGCTTAAGCTCTAGGAACTGGACCTCCATCTGGTCCTGCGAACTCACTGGAAAAAACATTTTGTAGAATATTTCCTTGAAACTTTCCCACGTTATGACTCATTCTCCCTCTCGGGTCTTATTAGTCCTGCCACCTGAAGCTAGCATCTGACTTTAACATAAAAGTCGCAAACGCCGTCTTCTGGTCTTCACCTACTCTTGCTACGTCGAAGACCTTCTCCATTTCCATCACCCTCATCTGGACCTCGATAGGGTTTGTCGATCCCTTGAATTCAGGCAGTCCTACTGCTTTGAATTCCTTGAACGTAGTACCCTGCACTTGCTGCTGATTCACAAGAGCTCCTGTCAATAGGTTCACCAACTGCTGAACCGAGTTGGGATTCGTCCCATCGTTATTGTTGTTGTTCGTCGAACCCTCGGGGTTTTGACGTGTTGGTCTTCTTCTAGGAGGCATTTTCTGTTAAGAAAATATTATTATTAGATCCTTTATTCAATTTTTAAATATTCAAGTTCATACTTAAACGTTTGAATAACTCAGTTCACATAGAACACATATCACGTCAATAAACTTCTTTTATTCATTACTCGTAGTTCAAAACATCAATTAGATAGCATTTCTGTTATTTACATCCTCCTTCCTGAACTGGAAAAGTTGCAGGATTACATTATTAACTCATCCCATTCTTATCTCAAATTATGGGATTACATCATTTAATATAAAAAGCAACACATAAATAAAAGCTCTACTACCTAGGCATATTAAGGCGTCGCACAGCCTCTCTGTGCTCCCCTTCCATCACCCGAAACACCTCCCTTCGGTCCACCATATACCATGGCAAACCTTGGAACTGAGCTGGGTAATAGAAAACACGATCCTGGGCCCTATTTATAGCTGTGTGGAAAGCATACTCTGTCTCCCTCAACTTGGCCCTCTTGACTTCGGCTTCATCTTCAGCTTGATCGGCTCGTTGAGTAGCCCTTAACCTTATCTCCTCATCTCTGGCACGTTTGGTCGACTCCTCCTGGATGTCTTGCTTCAGCTTCTCTAGCTCGGCTCGAGCCTCGTTTCTATCATTCTCCACGTGTATTAAATTCCACTGTGCTTCTCCTAGGTCACTCGCCATATCCTCGATAGTCTCGTCCCGCTGCTGGATAGTTTCCTCGAGCTCTCTGACTCGTCCATGAAGCTCCACGTTACTATCGTAGAATGCCTCATACATCTCAGCACTAGTAGAGTGAGGTGGGAATTCCTCTTCGGGATCCTCTTCCTCCTCTTCATCCTCTTCAGACTCGTCCTCATCCTTTTTCTATGGAATAGGTGTCAGCTCACGCTCCCGACCAGCTATGGTGATCACTGGAGATGGCTCTCTCCTAACCAGCTGCTCCCAGATAACATGGATGTCTCGGGGCTCCTCCTCTCTAGGCACCTGAGGTATATCCTCTCTAGCCTGACTAGGTTCTCCAACGTTCGTCATCCTGACAAAAGAATTTTAAAGTTCATTATTACGTGATATCGAGTCATCACTCTTTGAATACTATAACGTAAACACATAGCACATAAAGTAGTTTATTATCTTTACCTATCACATCTATCTTTTCGATCTTACTATAAGGCTACTACTACCTAAGGTTTTCCCCCACCTAAGGCTCATAACCTACTGCTCTGATACCAACCTGTGACAACCCCAAATCCGAGTACTTCACTTCCACATGATTTGGTGTTCACTTTCTAAATATAACATACATCTACCCAATAATAAATAATTGCAAAATAAATTACAACCTTTATAAATAATAAAATCTTCCTTATAAAAAGGATTACAACTTTTCAAAACAAATCCTAGGGTTTAGTCTAACCTTGACATAACATTTAATGTGAAAATAAAAACATAACTTAAAATGTCTTATTACAATCATTCAATAATTTAAATAAGTCTTAACTTGTTTAGCTTCCCTTTGCCATTACTCGTTGACGGGGCATCAATACTTTCAATCTTAGCTGCAATAGTTATTTAATACAAGAGTGAGCAAACAATAGCTCACTGGAATACAATAATATATAAGACATACAAGAGTATCTTTAAAAAGGTTTGAATAACTTTTACTTTCACAACGATAAAGAATTGAATAATAATTATCTATCAACATTAGAAATTGGAATATAGAATTCATATGAGGGTTGTAAGACCTTGAACTTTTGTCCTATGTTATAAATATTTCTATTTAAAACCTTTAACAGTCATTAATACTATGGACCTCAACTCGTACTTAGGGGGATCAGCCATTTGTACCATGTACGTGCACTACATTTAACGCTTCTGCGTGGCAACCTCCCCTAGTAAATAGGGTTGTTCAACTCAGTAATTGAATACAAGTCCACACCAAAGGAAGCTTGGTTTGGATAAACTAAAAGGGTAATTTAGAATTCAACGTTCATCGACTAAGGAATAGTTGAATCGACTTTCAATAACTTAGAATAATTCATAATAAAAGAATTATGAATTAACATATGCTTTAGAATTAAACTTAAAGCATTTAAAAGATAAGTTGGACCTTGCTTGAACAATTAAGTCAAGGTCATATTAATTCAATAATAAACTTTGATAATATTTACCCAATATGAAATTATAAAGAATACAAATAACTTGCATCATTATGATCAATAAAAAAGCTTAAGTAAGGTTTGAGTTTAGAAAACTTGACTCAAGCGCAAGCTACTAAAACAATCACGTTCTAACACTTCCTACACAAATATATTTAATCACAATAATCTAAATTAGTTAACATGTAACTAATTTACATAATTAGTTAACCCATCTAGGTTAACTCATTTTTATTTAATTATTAAGTTTAATAATTAATAACCACATAATTTAAATATATCACATAGGCATGCTCACATAATTAAATAAATTAATAATTATGTATTTCACATTAATTAAATTATAATTAAATAAATTATAATTTAAACATTTAATCTAATTATAGTTACTAAAATTATAATTACATCTTTTTTTAATTAAATTATAAACAAATTTATAATTTATAATTAATTAACTACATCATGTATTTACTAAATTATAATTACACAAATTATAATTTATAATTAATTATGCAAATATTGAATTATAATACACAAGATTATAATCTATAATTAATCATGAATTTATTATAATTACATAATTTAAAATTTAAAATTATCATTCACTTGATTAAAATTAATCAACTATAATCATTATAATTTAACAAAATTATAATTTAAATTAAATCTTTATTCTAATTATAATTATTCAAAATTATAATCACACATTATATTTTATTAATATAATTTATTAATATTCATTTAGTATTTTAATGTATGCTTAATCATGCTATAAAAGTTATTACATAAAATTAGCTTTACAAAATACAAAAGAAAACAAGTTTCCTTTTTCCCTGCCACCCCCCCCCCCCCCGCCGGGGCGGGGGTTTTCCTTTTGATAGGCCCGTCAGGGCGGGCCCCTTCTAGCAAACGCAGACATGTTCGCGAACTGTGCAGAGAAAAAATCAATTTGGCTTATTTCTCCACACCAAATTCTAATTCCAATTCATACAATTCATAAAAATTTATAGAAAACATAAACTTAAAATTTCTAACATGATTCTAACATACATAAACATTATAACATATAATCAAAACAATCAATTTCATAATTTTTGAAGAAAAGCCATAGATAAGTGTTTTTCATGAAATTGAACACTGCACTTTTGTTTTTTAAACCAATTCATCCAATTTCAATCATAGTAAATTAATTCTTAAACATGCTATCATCATCTACAATTAATTTAAACAAAGATGCACAATCAAACATGAATTCCTTTGATTTTAAAAGAAAACTATATACATATATATATTCAAAATACTTTCACTAACTCACTGATGATCATGGACTCCTCACATTCATCACATATATATGGACTAAACCATTAATTAAGCATAGAATTCATATCTAAGCATGCTATAAACACAAATTATACATATAATTTATATTTATAAAGTTTTCATAACAATTCATATTTACAGAGAACTATCACTACGAAGAACATAAACACATAATTTCTAAAACTATAAGTTAGGATTATACCTCTTGATTAAAGCTAGGAGAAAAGATGAAGATAATGGTGTAAAGCTTTCCTTTGAATTTCTCAAAGTCCTATTCTTCTTCTCTCTTCTTCCTTTTCTCTGTTTTGTTCTTTTGACTAACTCTTGTTCTAAAACTAACTAACATAAAACTATTGATATACATATATTATACATATATCATATATACATATAACTGACAAATAATTAACCCATATAATAAATATTATAATTAATACATGAGTTACACAATTTGAATTTAAAAAGTTTAAGGCTTTGTTTGGCAACCCTGTTAAATAAAACAGATTTTAGTATTAAGGCATCGTTAGGTAAAAATGGATTTAAAATAAATGCAAGGGCCCTGTTTGGCAAAAGCCTTTTAAAACAAAAGTAAAGGCCTTGTTTGGTTAAAACTAATTTAAAACCCTTTTTTTTAATAAATTATTTTAACACATACTTTAATGTTACACTTTAATTAATTAAATCTCTAACATTCTAATTTAATCAATTAAAATCCAACATCAATTAATCACATAAAAATTATCACATAATTATAATTACTCGCTAATTATAAATCATGTAACACTTAACACATAATTCATCTAATTTAATTATCTCAATTTAATTAGAACTATACTAAAAATTAATATACATCAATTAAATAAATTATTAAATATTCATTTAATAAATATATAACACTTAATTAAATCACTCCACAAAATCACATAATTTATTTATTTAACTCAATAAATATTTAAAATTATTATATAAAATCTCAATCGTTATAGATCTGAGTCTAGAACTAGGAGGGGAGAGATGAGTAATATACTTCGCTAGTGTGTGACTTACCTAAGCTGAATTTTCTTACTTAAATTGACAAATTGTGATATATCAATTAGCCTTTGTTTTGAAGTTGTGTTCTAGAATGATATCTGAAATCTAAGAGATGAGCAATGAAGAAATCATGATACAGAAGAAATGACCGGGAAGATAGAATCTGAAATGAAAGCAAGGTATCCTCACCTCTTCGAACTACTAGGTACGTAAATTTTGAGGACAGAAATTTCATAAGGAGGGGAGATTGTAAGACCCCGAATTTTATGAAATAAAAGTATTCAATTTTCTTATAATTATTATTCTATTCAGTAAATGGTTAAATTGATAAAAGATTAAAGTTAAGGGTGATATGTGCAAATTTTATAAAGTAAGAAAGTTGTCATAAAATATTCGTTGTGTCGGAGAATATTCCTTTTGTCGGAGAATATTATATTTGGTAAAGTACGACGGCGGCGCCAAAATAACCAATCATTGGTGGACCCCACAACGGAATAATTTTCGGATATAGAAAGCGATAGAAGTATCCTTTTTATAAAAAATAACGGCAAAACTTTTACCGTTAAACTATTGAAATACCCGGTGGTTAAAATTCAATAATATGCGTTGTTGCACAGTAACACATAGTATTGCACAGTAATTTCTAATGATTGATTCTTACATAAGAAGTCACTCATTTAATAATTGTTACAGTAAATACTGTTCAGTATTTTATATTATTGATTCAATAATTGCTACATTGATAATTGCAAACTATTTTATATTATTGATTCAATAATTGTCACGGTAACCACTACACAGTATTTTACATTATTAAATCAATAATTCGCACACCTATTATTGAAATGATATTATTAGATAGCATTATTGACAATGTCTAAAAATTTCTGTCGAGAAAAGTGGTTAGGTTATATAATTGCGCGACAATGAAGAGAAATTCTTATTGGAAAGCCCCCTCTTTCTTGAGAACGATCTAGTTGTCAATATTGTAATTACATAATATTAATTGTGAATAATAATTGATGAATAAAATATAAATTATTGATAAATATGATAAGTAAATATTTATTCAATTTTGATATAAATGGAGGAATTTTTAGTATGAGACAAT
Organism: Panax stipuleanatus; assembly: GCA_020205555.1. Taxonomy (NCBI): domain Eukaryota; kingdom Viridiplantae; phylum Streptophyta; class Magnoliopsida; order Apiales; family Araliaceae; genus Panax; species Panax stipuleanatus. The sequence continues at coordinate 119,508,488 of CM035120.1, forward strand.
TGTTGAAAATTGATATTTTATTTTTTTTGATAAAATAATTTATTCAAATATATTATTATAATAGTACATTAAAATAGTATAATATGATAATATAATTGTATAATTTTATAAATTAAATGGTAACATTTTTATAATAATTCATGGTATAAGAATAAATGAGGTGGTAGAGAGAAAATTTTATTTATTTATTTTTAATATTTATAAATATTTTAATATATATATATATTAAATATATATATATATATATATATATATATATATATATATAAACTTGTGGGTAGAGGCTTTAATTGGTCTTAGGTGGTGTGCTGCATGTTTTCTAAAATGGAGTGCTAAGAAAATTCATCCGTTGGTACATTTTGTCAACTTTGGTATGCTAGCATTTTTCTATAAATAGGGTGCTTAGTTATGAAATGAAAATCACACTAGAATCAGAAATTTTTCTCTATAACATTGAGCGTATTTCTTGTGAGTATTAAGATATTTTGAGTGTTAATAACAGTGCAAGATTTCTTTAACATTATATCCAATATTCCAGTCAGATCTAGTATTCTACTAAGGTAAATGATATTATTTTTCTCGTAAAGAATGTTGTTTCTATTCAATATTCGTAAGGAATATTATTTTCTTCCATACTCTATAGTATGTAAGTAATAATATTTCATTTCAGATTCCTAAATTTAAACTTACTATAGTAAATATTGCTTCTATAATTATTGAAATGATTAAAAATTCCCTGAGTTTTGCGCTTCATCTAATATCATTTCACCGGAATATTGGTCTGAACTTTATTATGAAAGTTTTACCTTTTTATGTCGGGGTACTATTCATTCAAGTACTATTCACGAGTTACTATTCATGAGTTACTATTCATGAGTTACTATTCATGAATTACTATTCACGAGTTACTATTTATTCGAGTACTAATCACGAGTTACTGTTCATGAGTTACTATTTACGAGTTACTATTTATGAGTTACTATTTACGCGTTACTATTCACGACAAAAATTGGTTTATTTTTCTGTCCAAATTATCTTTGATTTATGAATCTTACTCTTGAAATTGGATCCATGTTTTGATCATACTGTTCTTACTATGTCTATTCATCATATATAACATTTTTATAATCATGGTGATGGAAGTTCTCTTTGACTTGAGTGTAAAGATGAGTAGATTATTAGTATGACCATGACTATGGGTTCTCTTTGCCCAGTAGTGCCAAGGTTAATTCTCAAGTCCTATGATATTTATTATAACTTAGAAGCATGGTCTCCCATGTACGAAGGTTTCCTTGAAGCATTTTTCAAAGATTTTAATTCCTAAAACAGTTATTGACTATACCTTTATGTAACGTATCATTGATAAGGAGTGTGGGTACTTTATTAAAACTCACACTTTATGTGTGGTTGTGTTGTGTACGACAATTGGATATAAAAGATTTATATTTGGATTATGTACCATGTATTTCTTGGCGACTCAGAATAGGTGGGTTGTGTATTGAACCTATTTTGGGGGCGTCACAATAAACTACACTCAGAGTATCCTTATACTCAAAAGAAATAATCGCAATATTGTAGAGGAAGAATTTCTGCTATTGGAATGGTGTACTTCCTCTGCTGAGGAAGCACTCCTTTTATAGGCATTCGGATGCAAAGCAAAACAATTCAGCAACCACTCTCCACCAATTTCAACCAATTGCATTAATTGAAACCACCCAACCATTCATCATCCATCAATAAGTGGGTCCCACATGTTAACCACCAATTAATTGCTCATTTATCCGATAATTTCCCGTTTGGTCAATTTAACATCCGAAAATCAACTATTATCGAAATAAATGTCGATTTCCACTAACATTAATATTCCCAACATAATGAAAATATTTTTATCAACCATTCATCAATTATTATTCAAATTAATATTACAGAATATTGACAACCAGGTCGTTCACAGAAAAGAAGGCTTTCCGATAAGGATTTCTCCTTACTGACGCGCAATTAAATAACCTTTCCTTGACAGAACTTTCTAGACATTATCAATAGTGCTAATAATAATAATAATATGAGTAATTGGGTTATGCCAATTATTGATTTAATATTTTAAAGTATTGTGCAGATGATATTGTGGCAATAATTGAATCAATAATATAAGATATTATGCAGCAACTACGGTGACAATTATTAAATTAAAATGATTGACTTCTTACGTAAGTATCAATAATCAAAGATACTGTGCAATACTGTGTGCTACTGTGCAATAACGTGTATTACTGTACTTTTATCACCTAATATTTCAACAGTTTAACAGTAAAATTTTGCCGTTATATTTATAAAAAGATTATTTCTGTCGTTTTCTATATCCGACAATTATTCCGTTGTGGGATCCACCAATGACTGCGCCGTCGTACGATTATTCTTTGACAAAAGAATACTCCCCGACCAAACGAATATTCCCCGACACAACGAATATTTTATGACCACTTGCTTACTTTGTAAAATTTTCATAAATCACCATAACTATAATATTTTATCAATTTAACCAATTACTGAATTATATAAAAATTGAATACTTTTATTTCATAAAATTCGGGGCCTTACAAATATCCTTAATGGGCCTTTTTCTCAGTCTTCAAGTGTCCTAAAACTCCATAATTGGAATGCTGTGTTACTCGGACTAGGGTGCGGGTACTAATCTAGGTGTCGGATACGTGAAGTCAAAAAATAGAGGATACACAGATATGGATCCGAATTTGGACACGGATGCGGAAAAACGGTATATTATAATTTTTTAACAATAATGTTTATAGTATCCAAATTCATATAGATATGAATTTATCATAATATAACAAAATGAAATAATTTAACCTCAAAAAAACTTGTAACGCCTGTGTTTTTTTTAAAATAAAATAATTTCAGGGACCTACCTGAAAGACAAATACAAAAATAAGGTAAAATTTATAAAGTATAAAACTTAAGGGTTGAAATTAATAGATTACCAAACTATGGGGGACTTTAATGAAATTTTGCCTGAATGATAACATCCGTGTTTTATTTCCCAAATCAGAACATCGTCACTTTAGATCCAGACCATCAGAACATCGACTTAGATCTAGAACATCGCGACTGTCTTAGATCCAAATCAGATCCAGAACATCGCGACTTAGATCGAACATCCTGACAACAGAGGCTTTTGCATGTGGCGGCGGCGACTTTAGCCGATCTCTTTAGTCTTCTTCTTCTTCTTTCATTGTTTTGATGTTTCCGATGGCTTATTGTGACCTAGACTGTTCGATTTTCTCAAAGCCGTATCCGGATTGAAAATGCTGCACACGACACAAATCCCGCACCCCGGTCGGATCGTGTTGACATGAGTACTCCATCAGAAACAGGCGAGTCTGAGTAACACTGGGCATGACGACATATGGATATATGCATGACGGAGTTAAATTTAAAATCATCCATAATATTTTGAACTTTAATAACTTTAGGGCTATAACTTCCTAGTTAGCCCCTTAGTACTCTATAAATCAAGGATAGGTTAAGGTTTTGGTTTTGGTTTCTATTATTAGGGTCATGTTGTCCCTCCCTCCTCCCCTATGTTACACGGACTCGGACGGACTGTCTGGTTGGACACGGTATTTACGAGTACTCCTTAATTTGTTTAATTTTTACACTAAAATGAAGTGTCCAGTATTCATACATTGTTCGAGATTCTAGTGTCGGACAGTGGTACTTTAGGGCAAAGTGATAGTCCGTGTAACGTAGCTCCTCCCTCCCTCTACCCTGCCCCATTTAACTTCTTTCCCTTTTACCTACTAAATTACAAAATCCTCTTTTCTTTCCCAAGAAATCACACTAGTATTACATTATTTCACCACAACTAACCGCCACAGATCTGACAAACACCACACCATCTAACATTCCTTATGCTACCACCTACCATGTACTATCAGTATATGCTTCAAAAATATCTACATACAGTGAAACCAAACACGAGAACTATTACCACAATACAATCTGGTAGTATATTTTCAACTGCTGGTATCTGATCAGAATGCAACTTACTATTTCTCTTCATCATTAAAAACAGTGCACATCCATCTAAAGCAAGCTCAAAGGGATCACTTAGTATCGCTTTATTATAGTTTTTTTTGAAGTAATGCCAACATCTTTTTTAATTTTAATAGCAAATGGTTCTGCTGCTAGAAAATAATGCTCATCCACTGTTGTTTTATCAGTGATATTTGCACACACTGTTTGTTATTCATCCTATTTTCTTCAAAAGACTGCTGAAAGTTTTTATGAATGCCGATTATCTATTGTAGTACTAAATTATTCAGAAAAAATCTAAGAAAGGGAAGTAGTTCTAACTCTTGCAACTTTCATCATTCTAATGGCCAGGGTCTTAGAGAAAAGTTTTCGTCCATGGGAATATTAACATTGCAACACAATGACACATTAGTCAACCAAATATTAGTCATCGGTATTAAGAGCAAACCACATGAAGACTTTCTCCGCACTTACACTTGCGCACCTGTCTAGATTCCAATTATGACCAATTTTCCATCACACTTTTACTTGTAGCTGTATATCATTTATTACTGCTTACAAATATTTTAACATTCAGTTCTAGTATGTAAAGCAGTTGAATACTACAGAGCTACAAAACAGACATAATTTTTGTAGCCAAAAAATAACCATACCAAATTTAACAATTGTAATCCTTACCACTCTAATCAGATATGATTGCTAGCCTGCTACTTGCTAGGTATCTCTTTGATTAGAAGGAAGTTATATCTGGTCAAAGAAGAGTAAAATATCAACCATCTTATCACAGGTATATGCTACACTAAATCATGTCATATATTGGTTTTAAGCTGAGTATTGAACACCCCCAACAACATACGGACAAGCACACTTTTATTTATTCTTTTGGATAGAGAGAGAAATTTTATTAGAGGATAGAGAATACAAGTAAAAGGGAGACAAGGAGTCCCACCTATAGCAAGTGGAATTTAAGGGCAAACACTTAAGAAAGTTCCAGCTCTCCAATTTTGACAAAGATAAGATAAATACGCCCAATGGTGCCCATGGCAGAAGTCCATAGAAAAGTAAGAAAAATGAATCTATCTATTATGAAACGGGTATTAGTTATAAAATATAGAAAATAGTTAGAAGTAATTAGAAATTAGTAATTGTGATAGTTGTTTGGTTACATGTTTTTAGTTAACTAAAGGTTGTTTGGTAACATATTTAGAAGATAATAGGGTTGGGTTGTCTATAAATATGTGGTTTCGGATTGTAGAGAACTATCCAGATAATGAAATAAATTGTGTTTCTTCTAATATTTTCTCTCTAAATCGGTTTCTTCTCCTTTCTCTCTTTTTCACCATTTTTATTTCATTTGAGCTTTGTTCTTCTTCTTTTGTTTCCTTTCTATTCTCTGGTTCTTCCATTCTCTTTCTATTTTGTCATTCCAATTAATCTGAAATCATAACAAGTGGTATCAGAGCCACTCTTTCCTTGGCCCTAATTTCAGAAATCTTCATCTTTCTCTAATTCAACCTCTGTCCATTCCAATCTACCATCAATTTTTTGTTCTTTCTTTCAATTCTTTTTCTTTATCATTTTAAAACCCAAAACCCATTAACGAACCATACAACAAAACTCTTATACCAAGTTACCAACTAATCATGATGCTATCTTATTGACTAAGGACCTGGAACCCTAGATCTTTAGAGGCAAATTGGTCTTCCAACTGTTGGGGTGAATATAAATCATAGTTGTCCTAAAGTTTAATCCAAGAAAAGAAATTTTCAACAAGCCATGAATTAAATTGTTGACTCACATATGGGGACAAACAACTCGACTGTTAACAATGGTTGAAGAACACGTTTGAAGGGCAGAAAAATTATTTGGTAACATTTGTTGGAATAATAAATAAATAAATAAATAAGGTTTGTTTGTTACTATACGTTGTAGCAAATAAATAAATAAATAAATAAAGTTTGTTTGTTACTGTACGTTGTAGCAGTTTTCTTTTTCCGTTGGAGTTTGTTTTTCGTTGGAGTTTGTTCCTGTTGCTTTTTGTTTGTTGCAGTTGGAGTCAGTTTTTTATTTTGTAACTGCTTGCTATGCAAAATAAAGCCACATGATGATTCATATATATAGATGTGACTATATGGAAAGACGTAAACTTTTGGAAAAAGCATTCCAATTGCATAAGTAGTCTGCCACCCCAATAAGATATAAAAAAGAAGTCTGCCACCTAAAATGCAAAGTAAATAGGATTTCTTTCGATTAAAGGAAAGAGATTAAATTCATTCTTTATTCATTAAATACATTAGAGAGTATCTAAATATTATTGGTTCGTGAAACTCTTCCATTGAAGTGCTTCTTGTGAGAGTTGAAGACCATTTTATCCTAGGAAGTAGACGTCTATTGTTCCATCCATAAGCACCGATAGCGAGGACGAAATCTGCTTTAAGGAGAAACTGTTCAACAGTTGACTTGGTTTAAATATTTTGTCAATTGCATCTAGTAAGTTATTATTATAATTTTGATTATCTTCTAATTCTCTTTATATATATAATTAGTATATTGGGACTAATAATCTTAAAGCAGATTTAGATCTTTAATATACTAATTAAATCGTTACTTTGCAAAAGTTTATTCCTGCACTTGCATTACTTAAAAAAATAAAACTTTGAAGCACTACAGGTTTTTTATATACTAATTATATAATTCTGTAGTACTTATATATATTACTATATAAAACAGATTAAAGTAGATTTACTTTATTAATTATAATTTTAGATTTGGTTTTGTTTTTCTCCTTCTACTGTTCCAATTTATTAAAGTGATCGATTCTGTAAATTGTGTATTTAACAGAATTATGGAAGTATCTAATTCAATTGTGCCTAATTCTATTACAACCAATGTTCCTATCAATGTTCATACCCATGTTAGTCATGGTGAAAAACCTGAAAAATTCAGTGGTATTGATTTTAAAAGATGGCAACATAAAATGTTGTTTTATCTTACTACATTGAATCTTTCAAGATTTTTAAATGAGGATGCCCCTATGGTAGATGATAATGAAACAGATAGGGCCACATTGGCTGCTGTGGATGCATGGAAGCATTCTGATTTTCTTTGCAAAAATTATATCCTCAATTGATTGGACAATACATTATATAATGTGTATAGCCCAATCAAAACTGCTAAGTTATTATGGGAGTCTTTGGATAAAAAATATAAAACGGAAGATGTCGGCATGAAGAAATTCGTTGTCGGTAGATTTCTGGATTTTAAAATGATTGATACAAAGACTGTCATAAATCAAGTTCAAGAGCTTCAATTGATAATCCATGAGATTCATACAGAAAAAATGATTTTAAGTGAATCTTTTCAAGTGGCCGCAATAATTGAAAAATTACCCCCATCTTGGAAAGATTTTAAAAATTATTTAAAGCATAAACGTAAAGAAATGGGGCTCGAGGACTTGATAGTTCGGTTGAGGATTGAAGAAGATAATTGTATTTCTGAAAAAAAAAGTTGGAAAATTTCCAATTACATCCAATGCTAATGTAATAGTGGGTGGTAACAAAACTAAGAAAAGGAAACACAACAATATTGAAGACCCAAGTCAAGGAAGCGGTCCTTCGAAGAAGTTCAAAGGGAAATACTATAATTGCAACAAGATAGGGCATCTTGCAAAGGATTGTCGCAAAACAAAAAAGCAAGAGAACTTCAAAAGGAGAAATGCTCAAGCGAACATAGCAGAAATAGATGAAAAATCTACTAAAGTTTCTGACATGTATCTTTCAGTAGTTGTCTCAGAAGCCAATTTGGTGGGAAATCCTAAAGAATGGTGGGTTGATACTGGTGCTAACACGCCACATATGCTCGGCAATAAAATGTTTACTACCTATCAATCAATAGAAAATGGTGAGCAACTATTTATGGGCAATTCCTCTACTTTAAAGTTGAAGGAAAAGGAAAGATCGTGTTAAAGATGACTTCGGGCAAGAAACTCACACTCAATTATGTACTACATGTGCCGGACATTCGCAATAATTTAGTCTCTGGATTTGTATTGAGTAAGAAAAGGTTTAAATTAGTGTTTCATGCTGATAAATTTGTACTTACTAAAGATGGAATGTATGTTGGGAAAGGCTATATGTGTGATGGGATGTTCAAAATGAACGTCATGACTATTGTACCAAATATTATTATTAATAATAAAAACACATCTTCTGCTTATATGATTGAGTCTATGAATGCTTGGCATGGTAGATTAGGACATGTGGACTATGGTACTTTAAGTAAATTAATTAATTTAGAATTAATTCCAAAATTTAGTATTGACAAAAATCATAAATGTGAACATGTGTAGAGGCTAAATTAACTAGAACATCTTTTCATTCTATTGAAAGGAGTTCAGAACCTCTAGATTTAATTCACATTGATATATGTGATTTAAAATTTGTGCAAACTAGAGGTGGTAAATAGTATTTTATTACTTTTGTAGATGACTGCACAAGATATTGTTATGTCTATCTTTTAAGGACAAAAGATGAAGCAATTGAAATATTTAAACATTATAAGAATGAAGTTAAGAATCAACTTAGCAAAAATATTAAGGCTATAAGAAGCGATAGAGGTGGTGAATATGAATCACAATTTATAGATTTTTATTCAGAAAATGGTATTATTCACCAAACTACCGCTCCTTATTCACCTCAATCAAATGGTGTTGCTGAACGCAAAAATCGAACTTTAAAAGATATGATGAATACTATGTTAATAAGTTCTGGGTTACCTCATAACATGTGGGGTGAAGCATTGATATCTTCAAATTTTATTCTCAACCGTTTGCTTCATAAGAAAATAAACAAGATACCTTATAAATTATGGAAAGGTCGAAAACCTTCCTATAAATATCTTCGAGTGTGTGGGTGTCTTGCAAAAGTAATTGTGCTTGATCCTAAGAGGATTAAGATAGGTCCTAAAATAATTAATTGCATATTCATAGGTTATGCAAATAATAGTAGTGCATATCAATTTTTTGTGCATAAATCAGACATTCCTAATATTCATGTCAATACATTTATAGAATCAAGGAATGCATCTTTTTTTGAAGAAATTTTTCCATATAAAAATACACAAGAAATAAGTTCTCATAAAAGACTTAATGATACTATGACTAGTAATCATCAAACTATAATAGACCAAAAGTCTAATAAACAAGGAGATGAAGATGAACCTAGACGTAGTAAAAGGGTTAAGATCTCCAAGTCTTTTGGTCCTGACTTTCTAAGTTACATGCTAGAAAGTGAACCTTTAAATGTGAAAAAAGCATTGTCTACTCTAGAAGCTTTATATTGGAAAGAAGCGATCAATAGTGAAATTGAATCCATTATGCAAAATCATACTTGGGAATTGGTGGATCTTCCACCAGGAACCAAACCATTAGGATGCAAATGGATCTTTAAAAGGAAAATGAAGGCCGATGGATCTATTGATAAATACAAAGCAAGACTTGTAGCCAAATGTTATAGGCAAAAGGAGGGACTTGATTATTTCGACACTTATTCACCAGTTACAAGGATAACATCCATTAGAATGTTAATTGCAATAGCTGCAATATATAATTTAGAAATACATCAAATGGGTGTTAAAATTGCCGTTCTTAATGGTGAATTAGAGGAAGAAATTTATATGGAGAAACCAGAAGGTTTTATTTCCCTTGGAAATGAAAAGAAAGTTTGCAATCTTGTTAAATCATTATATGGTTTAAAACAAGCACTAAAACAGTGGCATGAAAAATTTGATAATGTTATGATACCAAATAATTTCAAAATAAATGAGTGCGACAAATGTGTATATGTCAAAAGCACTCAAAGGGGATATGTAATAGTTAGTCTATACATGGATGATATGTTAATCATTGGTAGTAATAATGATGTTATTAATGCTACCAAACAAATGTTAATTAGCAAATTTGAAATGAAAGACATGGGCCTAGCAGATGTTATTCTAGGAATCAAGATTTCCAGAATATCTAATGGACATATTGTGTCTCAATCTCATTATGTTGAGAAAATACTTGCAAAGTATAATAACTATGAGAGTAGTCCAGTAAGAACACCTGTTGACCCAACACTTCATCTCACTACTAATCGTGGTGAAAGTATATCCCAATTGGAATTTTATCGTATAATAGGCAGTTTAATGTATTTATCAAACTGCACTCGGCCAGACATAGCATACTCAATAAGTAAGCTAAGTCGATATACAAGTAATCCTGGAAAGGAACATTGGAAGGCTTTAGTAAGGGTACTTAGATATCTAAGATACACTTTAACTGACGGCTTGCATTATACAAGATATCTAGATGTTCTTGAAGGATACAGTGATGCAAATTGGATATCTGACTCCCATGATACTAAATCCACAAGTGGATATGTGTTTACTCTGGGAGGTGCAGCTATATCATGGAAATCCTCTAAGCAAACATGTATTGCAAGATCCACTATGGAATCTGAATTTATTGCTTTAGATAAAAGAGGAGAAGAAGCAGAATGGCTTCGTAATTCTTTGGAGGATATTCTAATTTGGCCTAAACCAGTGCCACCAATCATTATTCATTGTGATAGTCAATCAGCGATTGGTAGGGCACACAATAGTAATTATAAAAGTAAGTCTAGACATATACGTCGATGACATAAAACTGTTAAACAATTACTCTCAAATGGTATAATATCTATTGACTATATGAATTCAAAGGATAATATTGTGGATCCACTAACGAAAGGTATACCTGGAGAGCAGGTGAGAGGTTCATCAAGGGGAATGGGTTTAAAGCCTGTAAAATCCTAAAGAGTCGCCATAATGAAAACCCAACCTAAATGATTGGATATCCCAAGAAATAGGTTCAAAGGGATGACCTAATTATGTGTGATTCAGTAAGCACTGAGAAGATAAATACTTCTTCTCGTTCCTATGATAATACAGTGCACAAACTGCCAAGTGAAACAGGATAAACTTTGTTTTTAATAATTTCTATAGTTTGAATATAAAATGTCAAGTGGGGTATTAGCAGAATACTCTTTATAGAAATTACCTATGTAAGTGAGAAAGGGGCCACTTCTATGAGAATGACGAAAGGCTAAATTCTCTAGCACACTCATGAAACTAGGAGGTGTCCGAGGCCAAAATGGATACAACAATGAGAACCAATAAAATAAAATAAAAAATACTGTGTGAATTCTATTGTCTCGGTTTACACTAAGAGGTTGAACAGTTCAAAACATCGCGTTCACTGATCGGCCAGTAAATTCGATATCCTTTCACTAGGAAAGGTTCAAAGCCACAAGCTACATTTACCGATGCAGTATTTTTTTCAATGATACTCTCTCTAAGTCTGTTAGCATATTCATTTGCATTAATTCATCCAAATTTTATTTATGTGGGGGATTGTTGGAAAAATAAATAAATAAATAAAGTTTGTTTGTTACTGTATGTTGTAGCAAATAAATAAATAAATAAATAAAGTTTGTTTGTTACTGTACGTTGTAGCAGTTTTCTTTTTCCGTTGGAGTTTGTTCTCGTTGCTTTTTGTTTGTTGCACACTACAAGAAAATCAGCTATCTCAGACGGATTAAAGCTCGACAGAATAAGTTCCGTCGAAATTAATCTATTTCTGACAGAATAATCCGTCGTAGATAATTTCGTCGAAGTTAAAAGTAAGTACGACGGAAGCCCGTCGAAGATAGGTTACCCCACTGGCGTCAGATTTCCCGCCAGCGCGAAAGATGAACTCGACGAAATAAGGGTAGGTTCGAGGGAATTTAACCGTCGAAGATAAGTTAATTCTGAGGGAATTAATTTCGACGGGCATTCCGTCGGAAATAAGGCTTAAAACCTAATTTGCCTGTCTTCTTCTCCAGCCGCCTCCCTTTTCTTTTCACACTTATCTTTCTCTCTCTCTCTCTCTATCTCTCTATCTCGCTCGCTCGTTCTCTCTCTCTCTCCCCCTCACCTCCACCACCTGCCGCCGACACCACCACCACCACCACCACCACCACCTGCTGCCGCCACCTCTCCCCCCTTCTACCGCCACCTCTCTCCCCCTTCCTGCACGCCACCAGTAATTCCTCCACCAGCAACCACCAGCCACTCTACCACCGCCGCCGCTAGCCACCAGCCACCGCCCTTCCTCCACCAGCCGCCAGTACACAGGTTTAATTTGTATATTAGGTTTAATTTGTATGTTTGGTTTAATTTGTTAAAATTTTTGTTTAATTTAGGGTTTATATGTTGTTAATTTAGGGTTTATTATATTATTTTAATAAAATTGGGATATTGGTGTTCATTAGGGTTTATTATAATTTGTTTGGATGAAATTGGGATTCTTGACCAGTTGTTGAATTTGGATATATTGGTCTGTAATAGTGCAATATAATTGTGTAATTTGGGTTTCCAAATTGGCTTAAATTTTCTATGAAATTGCTTTGAATTGTGAGATTTTGGTTTAGGGTTTGTCTAAAGTTGATCAATTTGGGTTTGAAAGGTCTGAAATTTGTGAATTTGGGTTTTCTGTATGCAATTATGGCTTATTACAGTGTATTTGAGTTTTCTTTCTGCAATTACAATATATGTATGTTCAATTTGGTTTATAGTGTATTTGGGTTTTCTTTGTGCAATTACATATAGCATGTATGTTCTATTTGGGAGATTTTGGTTTGCAAATGTGATATTTGATATTTTCGACGGAATTTTGGACGGAATTTCGGTCAGAATTATGCAATTGCAAAATTTATGGGCCCTACAAATAAATAATAAATAATAGATAATAGATAATAGATAATAGATAATAAATAAATAAATAATAAATAATAAATAATAAAATAAAAGAATATAATAAATAATAAATAATAAAATAAATAATAATTAATAATAAATAATTATTAATTAATTAAAAGATATAAATAATAATAATAATAATAATGAATAAATAATAAATAATAAATAATAAATAATAATAAATAATTAATAATTAATTAAAAGAGATAAATAATAAATAATAAATAATAAAATAAATAATAAATAATTATTAATTAATTAAAAGATATAAATAATAAATAATTAATAATTAATAATTAATAATTAATAATTAATAATTAATTAAAAGAGATAAATAATAAAATAATAGATAACAGATAATAGATAATAATAAATAATAAATAATAAAATAAATAATGATTAATAATAAATAATAAATAACTAATTAAAAGATATAAATAATAAATAATAAATAATGAATAATGAATAAACAATTAATAAAAAATAAAAAATAAAAAATAAAAAATAAAAAATAATAACTAATAATAATAAATAAATAATAATTAATTAAAGGAGATAAATAATAAATAATAAAATAATAGATAATAAATAATAAATAATAAATAAACTATATAGCACTTACTTAGTTTTTCATTGGAAAAATAAACTAAGTAGCACTTGCTTAGTTTGCCTGCAATATTCAATAAAATACAATTAAATACAATAAAACTAAATACAATTAATAACTAAGTAGCATTTGCTTAGTTGGGATGCAATATTCAATAAACTAAGTAGCACTTACTTAGTTTTTCATTGGCAAAATAAACTATGTAGCACTTGCTTAGTTTGCCGCAATATTCAATAAATTCAATATGACTTATTCACATTGACTTTCAGTATTAAGGTTGAAGTGTAGACATTTCAGTTCCATCACAAAGAAAGCATCTATGTGGAGCTTTGAATCCAAAGCATGTCTTCATCCATTTCCCTTTGCGTAGGCTATCAATGAATTTTTACAGGAAAATCATACTTCTTTGCCTGTAAAATTCATTGATAACCTATGTATCTGTATCTTGATGAAGACATACATGCTTTTGGAGGTGTCAACTTAGAAACCCGTTTGATATTCACTCAGTAGGAGTGAATGTCGAATAGTCCCCAATTTGGGACTGTTACTGGATGTTATGTCTTTCACTTAGGCTGGTGCCAATACGAAACGACACGTTTTTGTTGTTTTGAGGACTTTTCGGCTGTTATCTCTACATGTTCTTCGAGTACATACTTAGATTAATCTATTTCGTGTACTTGGAGACCATGGGGAGGTGCTGTCGAAATTTTCTTAAAACAAAAGAAACGTGCATAACGTGTTGGCACTAGTGAAGAGACGCATCCAGGAACGGGATAGAAGCCTGAATTACCCCTTTCCTATAGAGCTGTCGTAATAGGAAAATACTCTAATTCATGCATGGACCACATGCATGAACATCCCTGTAATGAAACCCACTTGACATTCATTCATGCATGAACCACATGCATGAACATCCCTGTACTGAATCCGTGGTCTGTGCAGTTAAAAATGGCAGCCGACCGAAGTTGGATATACCGTAGGATACGCAGTGATGGGAGGGGATTAGTATCAGCTTATCGTGATGGGGTGTCAGATTTCTTGAATAAAGCAATAGATCATGTTGATAACTCGAACGGAAAGATGCGCTGCCCATGTGTCAAGTGTAAAAACCTGATCTGGAAGAAAGTTGACGAGATTAAATTCGACTTATTTTCCCGTGGATTTGTGGATGGGTACTTCGTATGTACTCATCACGGGGAATCAGCTGAGCAGATAGATATCCTACGGGATTCATACGTCGAAAACTATGATCCGGTGGAGATGTTGGTCGATGCTTATGGCCCTACTAATATTGACTGGGCTGAAAATGAGCCTTCTTCAAGCAGTACTAAGCAAGTGCCAAATGATACAGCTGCTGCCTTTTACAAGTTGCTATCTGAATCTGAGGTCTCGTTGTATCCGAGAAATGATACGGACACCAAGCTTTCTGCAGTGATGATGCTTTTATACTACAAGAATGAGCACGATTGTAGTGAGAGAGGTTTCAACGACTTGCTTGCCATTGTTGGAAAGTTCTTACCCAAGGATCATACTCTTCCTGCAAATTATTACGAAGTGAAGAAGATGGTCAAAGGGTTAAATATGGGGTATCAAAAAATTGATGCTTGTGAGCAGGATTGCATGTTATACTATGGGGAGGACAGAGATAAGGACAGTGTGATATATGCAGCTTTTCGCGCTACAAGGTGACAAAACGTGGGGGGAAGGAGAAACATGTTCCCAAGAAGATCTTACGGTACTTTCCTCTTGCGCCGAGGCTTCAGCGGCTGTTCATGTCGTCTCATACGGCTCAACATATGAGTTGGCATCGAACAAGGGATGTCGTGCCTGGTCAGCTGACTCACCCAGTGGATGGAAATGAATGGAAGAGATTTGATGCAAATTATCCTGAGTTTGCGGAAGAAGTCAGAAATGTTAGGCTTGGCATGGCTACTGATAGCTTTTGCCCTTTCAATAATTTTAGTCAGCCGTACTCAGTTTGGCCAGTGATTATGGTCGCTTATAATCTTCCACAATCGATGTGCATGAGGGATCCGTACTTGTTCTTGACTTTACTCATACCAGGGGATAAAAGTCCTACAAAAGACATTAACGTGTACCTTCGATCGTTAGTAGATGAACTAAAGATGTTGTGGGAGACGGGGGTCCAGACTTATGATAAATCGAAAAGCGAGAATTTTGTGATGAAGGCAGCCCTGTTATGGACTATGACTGACTTTCCGGCTCTTGGGATGGTTAGTGGTTGGTCAACCCACGGGAAGTTGTCATGTCCAGTGTGTATGGGGGATGTGCAAGGCAATCAGTTGCAGCATGGGCGAAAATGTACTTTCTTTGGAACTGCTCGTAGATTCTTGCCTTTGATCACAATTATAGAAAGATGTCTGCACAGTTCAACAGAAAGACAGAGAAGAAGGGGTTATTGGTCGACTGTCGGGCAGTGAGGTCTTGGGATGGTTGAACCAGCTTGATTTCCCTTTGCCGGGGAAAGAGCACAGTAATTTGAGAGCAGCCGGGTACGGAAAGACTCATAATTAGACACACTCGCCCATATGGTTTGAGTTGTCGTATTGGGGCACACTTTCAATTCGTCATTGTATAGATGTCATGCATACCTAAAAGAATGTTTTCGAGAACTTGTTTTACACTGTGCTAGATGCGAGTGGTAAAACCAAAGACAATGACAACGCTCAAAAAGATTTGGAGGCATTGAACATTAGGCCAGAATTGTGGCTTCGCCCTAACAATATGAAACCTAAAGCTCCATATTGTCTTACTAAGCAACAGTTGAAGACGTGTGTAAGTGGGTTAGTGGGTTGAAGCTTCCAGATGGATACACGTCGAACATAACACGTTGTTGTAAGGTCGAGCAATTAAAAATTTATGGATTCAAGAGTCACGATTGTCATGTATTCATGCAGAAGTTGATCCCAATTGCATTTCGTGAGATGTTCCCCAGAAAAGTTTTGGAAGCATTGACCGAACTTTCAAATTTCTTTCGAGATCTTTGCTCAACTGTAATTAAGTACACTGATGTGGAGCAGGTGGAGAAAAATATTGTTAGTACCATTTGCAAGCTCGAAATGATCTTTCCTCCAAGATTTTTTGACTCGATGGAACATCTGCTTATTCATCTACCGTATGAACTCAAACTTGGAGGACCGGTGCAATATCGGTGGATGTATCCTTTTGAGAGGAAATATAAATTACAAATTGCTTTATGTTGCTCATCATATTAATAATACTCATACGTATTTGTCTTAGGTATATGCGCCGATTAAAACAAAAGGTGAAGAACAAAGCTCGTGTAGAGGGTTCTATTGCTGAACGCTATACGGAGGAAGAACTTGTCAACTTCTGTTCATTGTATTTTGACGATGTTGTCTCAACGAAGCACAATCGTTTAAGTAAAAATGAGGTCGTTGGTCCATTGTCTCATACTGATGATAAGTTAACTGTATTCACATATCCGGCTAAGCCTTTTGGCCATGAGACGCAGACTTTCTTAAGCGACAAAGAGTTGAAGATTGTATCTACATACGTGCTTCTAAATATGCCCGAAGTATCTAGATACATCAGGTATGAATAATTATTTGCGATATTTAGTGCAATTTATAAGTGTAGTCATCTATATGTTAAAGGCATTTTACTATTTACGCAGTTCATTCGAAGAGGAAGCGTATGCTTTTAACCCAGCTTTTACTGCAGCAGAGTTGAAACATTCACTAATGTTAATTTCCAACAGTGGTTTAAGTAACGAGTTGAAGAAGAGAACAATTCTGAGCGTTTTATAGATGTCATCCGAGGACCGTACAAAGTTGTTAGTTCTTTTCCCGGATGCATCGTGAATGGGTTCAGATTTAGGGTCGATGACTTGAATGAACTCACATCAGTCAATTCTGGGGTTGTGGTATTGGGAAGTTGCTACCAAGATTCTGAGTCAAATTACTATGGACGTTTACAGGATGTGGTTATGCTCAATTATCACAGGGGTAAAAAGGTAGTTACATTTAAGTGTAGTTAGTTTGATACTGAAAAGGGGGTTAAAGTTGATCGTAATAGAATCACAACTATAGATATCAAGTCGGTGTTAAAGTCCGATGACGTGTTCGTGTTAACAAGTCAAGCGACTCAAGTGTATTACGCTCCTAATGTCGTAAATACTCGAAGCCCCTGGTACACAGTAGTCACAACTAAAACACGTTCATTTGATGCTGAGAACATGTTTGGTATAGATGAGGCGTTGCAACAAGATGTTAGCAACCCTTTGGCCGTAGTGTTCAATGTTGAAGATGTGATGGATACTGATGTCATTGACGTACCTGACGATGAGGATGTCGAGGAAAACGTCGTCGTGAGTGATTATGTAGTCGTCGATGATGATAATGATGACGAAACTGATCTCAAAACTGAGGATGAGGAAGATACTGAATCTATGACTGATATACATGTTGATTCTGATGGGTTTGATGGCGTAAGTAATTGAAAATTAGCATTCATATTAGTAAATATCACATTGTTAAACCTTACATATTCATAATTTACCACTTTGGATATTGCAGTAGGATATTCATGGCTAGCCATAGCGGTGGACGTCGCCGAGGTGGTGGGCGATCCGGTACAGGAGACGGTAGCCATGCTGACGGCTCGTCTTCAGGAGCTAGTAAGTTATCTTAACTAGGATTTAAATATATCTCAAACTGCATTAGTTTATGTTTATTGACTCAGTTAAATACAATTATTACAGATATACCTCGTCGACGACACCGAGGGACGAACCTTGGGCTCTTAGGTCGTCTGCCAGCAGTTCCACATATCGTACCGGTGGATGTTGCTTCTGGACAGTAAGTGTTAATATATTGTTAATATTTCTGTCAGTTATTGCAAAACACAATTCACATAACACATATTATTGCAAAATATAATTTTTTATGTAGTATACTAGATCCGGTGGCTAAGCACACCCTACACGCCATCTGTTTGACGCACCTCCAGACTGGGTGCATGCGGTTCAGCCAGTATGCGCGGTTCGATCCCACTTTTATGCAGACTGTCTTGCAGGAGTTTCACGTAAGTTAAACATATTATATTAATTAGTACATAGTTGTATTAGGATGACGAAATCAATTGTTTCTAATTTTTAAACTTTTGTTATAAGTTTATTATAGATTTGACCCGAGTATCTCTCAGACAGCTGGCGACGATGTGATTATATCACATGTTGCTAAGAATTACTCTGGCTGGCTGTATGAGATGCGACATAGGGCAGCCTGGGTAGTTTAGGACCAGCCCGGGACCGCCATCAGATCTCATCAGCTTCGCATAGTCTCCGAATTTAGCCTAGGAGGCTATGTGCGCGCACTGGGATGCTGATGACTTCAAGAAGAAGTCTGAGTAGGCGAAGAAGAACCGTGGTCAGCTCCGCATAGTACAAACCATAGGTTCTCAGTCGTTCGAGGAGGCAAAGACGGTAAGTGCGCTGTATTTTGTTATTTAGTTATCAAGTTCTTACACAAATACTTAATACATGTTTTATGAATATTTTTATTAGGCCTTGAGTAGGTCCTTGGGCTGAGATCCCACCATTCTAGAGTTTTGGGATAGGGCCCACACGCCCAAGGACGAGCGTGTTTTGTCTCAGGCAGCTGTGGCTATACGGGTAAAACTCATCTTACTATTTAGCTTTTAGTAATATTCAATCGTAAATAAAATGATATAATTAACACACTTATAAAAAATAAATTATAGGACCGATTTCAGAGGCTTCGGGACGATCGTATAGCTGAGCTAGATGCTATTAGGAGGGGTTCTGAGCCGTCAGACTCCGCCACTCCCATTCCCGATATTGTATTAGATCGGGATGAGGAGCTGAGACTATGGGTCGCGTCTCAGGATCCCCCTACTAGCAGTACCGACAGATATCGAGTGTTGGGTCTGCCAAGGATACCCGCATATACACTCCCTGGAGGTAATAATATTTTTTATGTTTCACAAATTTATCAGAATTTATCACATTATATAAATTATTATTAGTAATGGAATTCGTCTCTTTTTGTAGGCTCCAGCCAGCGCCAGTGTCCTAGAGCACATGTCGAACCATCTCATATGGGCGCTGGCTTGGATGACGAGATCTTCCAGAGGCTGATAGGGGCCGTGTCGGATCGATTCCGTACCGATCCGGTCTTTCGCCGTCAGCAATTGCCTTCTAGTTCTCGTCTTCACCAGGTTGCTCAGGAGGTTATAGCAGGGGCCTCCGCAGAGAGTACGGGATTACCGCGGGAGCAGTTCGACGCTTTCAGCAGCGAGATGCTCTGGATGGTGATTACACTCTTGGAGGAGGCTTATCGTCCTCCCCCGCCTACTCAGGTATTCTTATTGTTTATATTTTTTTCATTTAAAGCTAGCTTGTTAATTCTCACATATATACGGACTAATGATTTTTATTTATAATTTTTTCAACAGAGTGACGATGGCGAGCAGGCTGGCGGAGATGACGAGCGGTTTGATGATGACGACGAGGTGGACGACAGAGATTATCATACACCAGACAGGCGTCGTCCACCTCCGTCCGATGATGATACTACTAGATTATAGTTCATTTTATGTTATTCATTCTAGTTTATTAGTACGTATTTATGTTATTCATTTGTAGAACATTTGTACATATTGTACGTAGTTTTTATAGTTACGTCTGTATAATGAGATTACGTTGTATTCATTCATTTGTAGAATATTCTTTATCGTTGTTGAAGTTTATTTATTTTCAGTTAGTCGATTACGTTTGTTGTTGAGAATTGGTACATGTTTAGGTTTTTAGAATTACGTTGGTTGTTGTGAATTCGTACCAGTTTTTAGAATTACGTTTGTTGTTGCGAATTGGTACAGGTTTTTAGAATTACATTTGTTGTTGAATGTGAAATATATTGGTGTCTGGCTGTATTGGGATAAAACAGGTTACAGGTACATATATGGGTTTAAATACCTGAATTTTGCATTTTCAAAAAAATTATTCTTAAAAAAAACTCCTTAATTTCGACGGAATAAGGTAATTCCGACTGAATTTCCGTCGAAAATATAGGCCAGGCTAATTCCTAATTTTTTTTTTCCGTCGGAATTAGGTTATTTACGAGAGAACATTCCTTCGAATATAGTATATTTATAATCTTTTTAATTTATTTTTATTTTAAAATTTTCGTCGAAGTTAACATATTTCCGAGTGAAGTTTTCGGTCGGCCATAACAAGGTTATATCCAATGGAAGTAATGCGTCGGAACTAACTCCGTCGAAGATACCTTATGTCCGACGGAATGGCCGTCGGAGATAATTACGTCGAAGATATAAAAGCTCGACGGAATGTCTGACGGAATTTATCTCTGACGGGGTTAGTTACGACAGTAATGTCGACGGAATATTCCCTCGGAAATAAGCTAGTTCCGATGGAATAGGCTTATTTCGAGGGAATATTCCGTCGGAATTAGGCTTATTTCTTGTAGTGTGCAGTTGGAGTCAGTTTTTTATTTTGTAACTGCTTGCTATGCAAAATAAAGCCACATGATGATTCATATATATAGATGTCATATATGGAAAGACGTAAACTTTTGGAAAAAGCATTCCAATTGCATTATAGTCTGCCACCCCAATAAGATATAAAAAAGAAGTCTGCCACCTAAAATGCAAAGTAAATAGGATTTCTTCCGATTAAAGGAGAGAGATTAAATTCATTCTTTATTCATTAAATACATTAGAGAGTATCTAAATATTATTGGTTCGTGGAACTCTTCCATTGAAGTGCTTCTTGTGAGAGTTGAAGACCATTTTATCCTGGGAAGTAGACGTCCATTATTCCATCCGTAAGCACTGACAACGGGGACGAAATCTGCTTTAAGAAGAGACTATCCAACAGTTGACTTGGTTTTAAATATTTTGTCAATTACATATAGTAAGTTATTATTATAATTTTGATTATCTTCTAATTCTCTTTATATATAATTAGTATATTAGGACTAACAACATTTTCCCTAGATTTTATTTTTTGGGTGTAATTTGTGTAAGACCTAAATCATTTCTCCCAAAATCACTCTTTACTGCATCTCTAATCTTTTTTTTTTCTTTCATCCTAGTATTCTCATTAGTTAGTTTCCTCCAACCAAATCCCATTAACATTTTCGAATTATAAATTCAATTTGTCCCTAATTTCTTCATATTATTTTCATAATTTTACTCTCTCTCCACCTATCACTCCTTATTTCTACCTTGATTCATTCTGAAATGGTTCATAATAAAAAAGTCATTTTTACGTTAATATGCATCACAATTGATACTATGTTGGAAATTATGAATGAAAATCTTCTTAATAAAGGGTTTGATCCAAGTGAGATCGTTAAACTTAGATTCAATAGGCTCCATCAAGTAGGCTCAGTATTTGAGTATATTGAAAGGTTTCACAAGTTACATTTGGAAGTTTCAAGTCAGAATCAAGAGTGTTCAGAAATAATTTTTGTTAAGTGGTTTATAAAGGTGTTAAATGAAGAATTTAAGAGTTGCAAAAGCTTTGTCCAAAATCTCTCTCTACTGCTTATAGTCGTGCTAAGATTTATCAATATTATCTTGAGGTCTTAGTTGAGCTATCTGAAACATCAATAAAAGTTATTATTGAGAAGGAAATGGAAGTTGATAAAAGGAAAATCAAGATTTTGAAAAACCTTCCTTGTCTGCCAGTGAAGATGAGGGGCTGTTTTGTGACTATGGACAGAAGTTGAGAGATATGGATAGCCACTCGGATATTAGTTGTGTTGAAAGCATTACTTGGGAGAAAGAATTCATGGCTTCTAATGAAGAAAATAAGTGCAATAGTGAGGAACTTTTAGAACTAGTAGCTTCTAAGTTGTTCAACAGTCCAATGGTGGATGATTATTACAAGGCTAATATGTTCAAATATGAATCTGACCATGGAGTTTTCACAGGATCAGTCACATTAGTGGATGAGTTCACTTTAAAAATTAATAGGAGGAAGATCAAGGTTCCTAGCACTAGGGAGTTGGAAGAGATTTCATGGGCAGATTACAAGGTCGAATACATGGCTGAATCTTATGGGGTTTTCACTGCAGTTGACTCAAAATTGTTTAATGCACATGTTTGTTTGGGTAAATAGTATTGTGGCCCTATTGAAAGTCAATATAGAATAAAGGCGGATATGGATGGTAACCATTTCAAAAGTGATAAAACTCAGCTTTGGATAAACTGTGAAAATGGCTTGCATACGGTTGCTTACAATAACAATTTGACAAGTTATTGTATTGCATTCAATACCACTTTACTGCGAACTTCAACTAGAAAGAGAGGTGGTTCAATGCTCAAGAAAATGGGGCTGAATTGTTGGCAAGAGTTTCAATGGCTAGTTGTGTTGGCTGCAAAAATTATGTTGTTTGATCCGAGAGGAATGCATTTCGGGGCTGCAACAACCCAACTTTTGGTTTCTTTCAATCTGTGGGCTGACTATCGAACTAACTATATGACTAACATGGGTGCTAATTAAGAAGCTTAATACTCTTATAGAATCTCAATATAATATGAAAGGGGTGGGCTAGCAAAAGTTCCAAAAATGGGAGGAATATGAATTGGACATATTTTGAAATGGTTAGAACTATTGAAGCTTATGATGCAAGTGAGGTTGGAGTTCATGTTACAATCATGGGGAATCCTTTCGAGATGCTATTTGGACAAAGACAACAAGTGTTTTCTGAGTTGCACAAGTCTCTGCATAAGGAAATGGGGCTGATCCAACAAATGACTTGCACTTGGGATGATTTGTATTCCTTGCAATGGCTCTCAATTTCAGATGAGGCAACCTTCATATTCGATCCAGGAGGACTTTGGTGAAACATATATAACCCAGTTTGTTTTCTTCAATCCTTGAGGACAAGGATTTCTTGAGGGTGGAATGTTATGAAATGGGTATTAGTTATAAAATATAGAAAATAGTTGGAAGTAATTAGAAATTAGTAATTGTGAGAGTTGTTTGTTTACATGTTTTTAGTTAAATAAAGGTTGTTTGGTAACATAATTAGAAGATAATGGGGATGGGTTGTGTATAAATATGTGGTTTCAGATTGTAGAGAACTTTCCAGATAATGAAATGAATTGTGTTTCTGCTAATATTTTCTCTCTAAATCAGTTTCTTCTCCTCTCTCTCTTTTCCACCATTTTTATTTCCTTTGAGCTCTATTCTTCTTTTGTTTCCTTTCTATTCTCTGGTTCTTCCATTCTCTTTCTATTTTGTCATTCCAATTAATCTAAAATCATAACACTATCTTGCAGTAAAGAGAAATACAAGTAAAATCTTAGCATCCTTCCTCCCGTCAAAACTTTAGAACCTAATAAGAAATATACACATGCCCACTCCTCCAATACACCAAATATAGAGTTCCCCAGTCCCAAACAAAAAGACATGCACGCATGAACTCACAAACACACACAAAACGATAAAAAGTTGATAAATCTTTGATCTGTAGTTAGTACAGTTACATACTTACATTATTTTAAGACTCCTAAGAGGATTTGGAAGAATTTGAAAAATAAATAAATTATTTTGATATGCAAATATGGGCCCAACTGTGGGGATTGAAACAATCGACCTTGAGTTTATTCCTCAAAATCTGAAAGATTTATTGACGAGTTTATTCCTCAAAATGTGAAATATTTATCGAGGAGAATCAAGATGACGAATAGTAAGAGTTGATAAGGATGATGAAGAAGGAACTGCCTATGGCATGGAGAAACATTTTGGTGTGATATTTTTATTACGTTTTGCCAAAGAATGTAATTTAAGAGTTTCAGAGTATTTCCCTGTACGTACCTTTCATATAGGCTTCTTATATGTTGTTGCATCCCACGATTCATGAATAATATTCATCAGTACTACAAAGGAATAAAATCTCATAAGATCAATAACAAAGTTGTAGTAATACAAAATCACTAACTTATCAGATTTCATTAATAAAGTCTGTTTGTGAATCTTTATGTTAAATCATCTTAGTGCATTCACTACAAGTGCAATTAGGTAGCATCTGTGAGTCCATTGTATTGACAAGTCTAACATTCTTTGATTTGAGCATTTTCCCAGATACTACCATTTTTTCATCTCTTGCATGAGATAGACTAGTAAGTATCACTTCTAGGTCAAAATGCTAATGACACTGAAACCTTCTTATGCAGTGGGCTTCCCGTATATCACTCAAGCTTCATGTTGTGAACCACTTACACATACTTATAAAGAATTCATGGAGTGGAGCTAATACTTGATAGAATCGACATTAATACAAATTTTTAATCATATATATACTAACATAGAGAATAATTCGGCGCAAAAATAAAAGAGTGATATGTATACACATATTGAGAAGTAAAGCATGAGTTTATAAGATTAAACAATAAAAAAAAACGAAATTAAATTGATGCTCACCTGCCATTTGATCATCAAAACTAGCACCAACTGACAATTTTAGAGAGAGAAAACGGAGAGGATTATAGAGAGTAGATTGAATTTCTTGAAGAATTTGATGAATAATCTCCGTTGGTATTAATAATACAGATTATGTTTGAGGACTTTTGGCTATGGTATGACAATGACTTTGTAGAAGTAATTTTTTTTTCATTTATTTGGATATTTGTATTTGATTATGAAATTTTTTCTTTGATTAAATTTATCTTGCATATTTTTATTCATAGTTCAATGGTTATAATTAATAGAAGAGTAAATTTGTAAAAGTGATATTTTTCTTTCCTTTTCATTAGAACTCAAAAATGCAAGAAAATAAAATTTTTAAATTTTCTATTCTTTTCTATTAAAAACTAGGAAACAACACAAAGGAAAATTTTAAGTTTTCTATTCTTTTCTTTTGTGTACTAATTTAAGTTTTCTATTCTTTTCTTTTCCGTCCAAAACTCATAAACAGAGTGTACACGATGTGGGATTTTAAATGAACTGGGGGAAAACATACGACAATTTAAGCCGGCAGAGAAAGTAAACAAAATTCATCATAGTGATTTTCCTGTGCCAACTTCACATGCCTCTCAAGATCATATCAATATATTTTTATATTTATCGAGGATCATATTCTCTGGGAAATCGAATACAAACATAAAATGTAATCATTTAGCGATCATGAACTACAATTCTAAGAAAGAAATACAATATATCATGATGTTTTTGGACATTTCACATTCCAAAAACCGAATACATGTTACTCCCTCCGATACACAAAAGAGTTCATTTGCCAACTTTTCCAAAAAATAAATAAATAAAAAAAACCAATTTCTATTTCCGTCGGTATAAAATGATACAATGTCCTCAAAGTTATCATCACAACAACTCCGTTAACATGTTGATAGACTCCACGACATATTTGCGTGAGGTGGTCGTCGCCTCGATCGTTTCTAGCAAAATTGTTGGGTGAATTGCTTGCAACACCTTAACCCCCTCGCCTATATGTAGACGGTAATCTTGATACAATTGCTCGCGTTTGGAAATTTGCGTTGAATGGACACCAACGACACCTTGAGTCCTCGCTTATATTGAAGCGGTAATCTCGGTACAATCGACTATTGATGCGGTAGAAGATGCCACACACAACTATGTATTGTTGTATGATAAGTCAAAGTTGAATCTCAAAGAAAAACTAAGAAAATAACGTAGGAATTCTTCAAAGAACCAAAAGTAGAGAATAACCTCACAAGTATATTGAATAATGAATAATGTCTATCAATTACATCAACTTGAACCTCTATTTATATTACTCAAAATAATCCAAATCCTAATAGCAATAGTAACAAATTATCGTAATCATAATAGGAATTACAAACCATAACCTAATTTCTACAAGGAAATAGAAATCAATTTGGAAAAGAAATTCCTATTTCTATAAAACAATAGAAACCTCTAGAAAGTAAATCTAAACTGAAAAGAAATTCTAATTATAATAGAATTTGATAAGTATCTGTAAATCAAATCCCTAAAAATTAGGCTAATAGAATCTGCCTAATATTTTAGGAAATAAAATCTTTTTCCCCAAAATCCCAAAATCCTTGCCACGTTAGGATCTTTTGCCGCGTGAAACTTGCTGCTTTCCTTTGCATGTAATATGTGAATAACTTGCTGATTAGGATTGTATCATTCCTCTCCTCCTGAAAAGGATTTGTCCTCAAATCTTACATCTCCTCCCTTTTGAAAATGATTGGTCCATAAATCTGATTCTACACAAAAACAAACCAAGTTAATAACACCAAACAAAACATAACCACAAATCTCACCTGGCAAATTAAATGAATAAGCAATATCAGCAATGCAAGCAAAAATTTGAAAAGCTTTATCACCTCCTGGATCAAATATCAGTATGAAGAACTCTTCATGTATCACAAACTCCCATTCACGAATTCTCGGATCAAAAATGAATCTTATGATCTTGATCATTCGTAAACAAAATCACGTTAATGATCCTGGGTCAAATGTCAACTTTTGAAACTCATCACGTCGCATAAGTTCATACACCTGAATTCCTGTATCAAAAATCAATTTGATGATCTCATCACTTCGCAAAAACACATTCCTCAATGCACCTAGGTCAAATATCAATACTTGAAACTTGACATTCTTCTCACGCAAACTCTCTTGAATTCCTGGATTAAACACAAAACAAAACAAATCAACAAGCTTTTTTTTGTCTAATCACAAGGAAATCAAATAACTCAAAATCACATGCATAGTCTACTAGAACAAAAATCTTAACACTTCCCTGTAGAATCTCAATGCATTGATTGAATTGAATTGCATGATCCATGATTACCTTGATGAATATGATTTTATCACGAATCTGCAAAACACAACCAACCTTCCTCTTTCCATTGACATTAATAATTTCAAGATCGAGTAATAGCACCAATAGAATAAAAAGGTCACAATCATAAGTTAAAAATTCAATAGCGTATCGACGATGATCACAAACAAACTCTACACATACTAAAGAATTTTTCAAAGTGTTGACCAAAACTAGAATATCATCAAAACAAATAATAACAAGTTTTCTCATGAACGAATGCAAAACATGATTCAACAATCCCATGGTAGTGTGTAATGCCTTTGCTAATCCAAGTGAACTAACTAAATATGCAAATATCCCATATCTCAATCCATCTTGATGATAAACATTTCTAGAATCAAAACCATACGATAGCAAATCATGAAATAAACATGGCCCTAACGAAACAACATGATTACTACCATTGTCAACTATCGACGTCTCATGTAAAGATTGACTAGCATGAAAACCCAAATCATCATATGGATAAGAAAGCTTAGAATGAATTTCATGCAAGTACGAACATCGAAAACGAGAATATATATCATGATCATAAACTAACTCAACAAATATCAAATATCCACCATAATTTATGATAAAGATGATTTTACCCTCAAAAAAGCTAACAACAAATTTTCCAATGGAAGCATGCAAAACATGTTTTACATAACTCATGAAAAAACTAGATGCATTAGTTAATCTAACAGAAATAACTATCCACCTATACAAGTCATGTAGCGCCCCCAAATTCGGGTTGCAAGAACCTCGGACCTGGTACGTTACGATACATCATTTTTATAACTAATGCGGAAGATATAAACATAAATTATTTGTACAATAAACTTTTACACATAATTTCCAAGGTCTGTAACCTTAACTTAGTACCTGCATTTAATATCCTACACGACATACAATGTCATTTGTATCCTATACTATTACTATTTTAACCGTATAATAATTCCATCCCGGAACTTGTCTTTGCCTTTGACTGTGTCTGAAGTTTCTTCTTTAATCTGAAATGTTTATCATGATATAGCAAGAGTGAGCAACAAGTTTGCCCAACAAGTTTTAAATACAAAGAAAGATATATCATGATTGAAAAGAATAATAAGCTGACAAACTTTCAACAATATAATAATTGTGAAAGAATGTAAATCAACTTTCATAAATGAATGACCGAGTCAATAATGATGAATGACCAACAATGAACAATAAACAAATTTAACTGAACCTTAAGGTAATGAAGGTGATCAGCCTTTCATACCAGATGAACATATGCAAAATGCACTAAGTGCGAATCAATAATCAGTATAGATGTGAATAATTAACAATAATTATTCACGAACATGCTTTGAAATATAACTCAAAGTTAAGTTAGAGAAAATCTTGCATGCATATTCGATTACCGCTACGCAATCTAATTTAATCTCCTTATTGAAAAGACCTATCAATTATAAGATTAATCTTTCAATTAGCATATCATACTTTATCTCGTAATACTATCTAACACTTAATCATATAGTCAAATATTAGATAATCTTAACACCATATTCATTTACAAGTCTAAACCTAGCATACACCGAGTCTTTAATAGTATTCAATATAGTATACTGAGTGGTTTTCTACAAACAACCAACAAATTAGCTTCCGTCTCATCTACACTGTTTTCACAATGAGTTAGATCGGTTACTAATTCGTATATACATTCCCCATATGAAGGAATCGTTTAGCCCAGCTACTATACATCAACCATTAAAGGGTAGGATTGCACTAGTTTAGACTTAATACTTAATCACTCCTTTTATAAGTTCTTATCATCTTATATTGACTTGTCTAACCCTCAATCACAAAGTTAAGTATCAGACATTACTTTATAGTCTTAGCATTATCATTACACTTTGATAATCTTTTAATCATTTCATAACTTATACTTATAAGTCTTCCCTTTAAATGTTATCTTAGTAAAATAGATAACATTTCAGTAAACTGAAAATACTATTTCAGTAAACCAGATTACATTTCGGCATCCTGAAATCACTATTTCAGCAGACCATAATCCATTTTAGCAGACTGAATTCAATTTCAACTACCCGAAATCAAATTCATACCCTGTATTCCTCTTTCAGTAGACTATAATTCATTTCAGCATACTGAAATCATTTCAGTAACCCGAAATCAATTTCAGCACCCTGAATTTTTCTTTCCAACATATCGCACACATACTATAATTCATTGAATAACAAATTCAACACTATACTAAAAATAACTTAAATCTCTTATTCTAATTATTCGTCGAATATTACTAATTATTTAATAATATTTCAAGCTAATGTTATTAATATTTAAATAATATTCAAGTCAAATATTACTAATAATATATTAATCTAATATTATTAGTAATGTAAAAATATTTTAAGTCATTAATCACATTAATACACAATTTATTTCAATTGTTTTCTTTTACTTTATTAATTCTTTTAAGCCTTCTAAAACACCATAAACATAACAACTCTTTACAACCGATCCAAACCACCCTCAAAAATCTGCATAAGCCATGCTCAAGGGTCTCAAGACATAAAACCGTATTTTTTATATTTTTCACATCATATAATCAATTTAATTCATTTAATCATAACTAGACCATTTTCATGAAAAATATCAAATCAGTTCCAAAAATATTTCTTTTCTGGGATTTGACAGAATATAGCTCAATACTGAACATATATTTTTCCCAGAATTTTTAAAATACATTTACTATATTTAAATAGTCCATAATAGCCAAATATTCTCAGATTTTTCATTAATCGAGATTAACTCCAAAATTTCTAAAATTTCAGGGTAGGCTTTTGTTATACACATGTACTTCTAGTACAAATGTCGTAATTTTTGGACTTACACACAGAGTTATTCGGGTAGTTTTCCAAATATAATCCTTAGCCGTAAAATTCATAACTCTCAAACCATATGGCCAAAAATTCTCAAATTTTATAGGACCTTCAAACCTTCTTATATTAATACTCTAATTTTTTTTAGAATTTTTAAAACAAAAAAAAAGGACGAAAATGCCCCCGTTTTAGACTGACCAAAAATAGTTTATTCTTTTTTTATAAAATTGGGATTGTTTAGTCTAAAACAGCCACTACGGCTTGTCAACACATGATTTTCGAGGTCTACCACTTGAGTTTATTAGTCAACACATATATCTAGTACCCCCCATTGACGGATCGTAAAAATAAGGTGTAGATCAAAAACGGTGGACAATCAAAGCACTTAAAAGTTCGGGGTTTATAAACTAGAAAATTTATTTTTCTTTTCGTTTGATTTCCAAACAAATTAACACCCAATATGGGTAAATCTATACTTGAATCTATATAAAACACATAGATGAAAGAGTTTTATACATCCATGTCAAAAACCTCTTTCATCAAATTACTAAAAGAAACTAGAATAAATTTAGAAAATAAGCTTTATACCTTTACTTTGATTTTTCTTCTTCTTCTTCTTCTTCTTCTTCTTTTCTCCCATGAAGATTCTTCTCTCCTTTTTCCCAAGAAGGGTTGCCATCCCCTCTCTCTTTTTCTCTCTATATTCACGTTTCTTTTCTTTTCTTTCTCTCTCTCACTTTCTTTTTCTCTCTCTTTACTTATCCTTTCTTTTCCTTTCTTATCTAATCATTTCTTTCTTATCTTATCTTTTCTCTTTCTTATCTTTTCTCCAAAAAAAATCTTATCTCATATCTTATAAAATCTTATCCTTTCCCTCTCTTTCCTATGATTTTAGGCCATGTGTCCCTTTAATTCTCCCACACTTTGTTTTATATAAAACTTATATAAAGACTAATATATTTTTTTTCAAATGGGCCAAAGCTTGGGCTCTCCTTTTAATTCCTTTTTGGGCTTGCAATTTCTTACTTATTGTTTAGCTTACTAACAAAAACTAACTTGGGCTTCCACCCAACATTAAATTGGGTCACTATAATACTTGTCCCATACATAATATATTGGCTAGCTTAATTATTTAATTACCCTTTAATCAAATTATCTATAAGTCTAATACTTAAATAAATAATTGGGCTATCAAATAATTTTTTGGGCCATAAAATTAACTTAATTCTTTACCCTTAATTTTTATCCATTTTTCATCATTTAATTAGGGTTCCATCACACACCTTTATAAATAAATCTCTTACTCATCAATCTTTAATTCCATAACCCAATTAGACTTGCTATAATTAAATTATAAAATTAATTATTTAAAATGTACAAAATAAATCTCTTAGAGTATTTAATTACCCTATATATTAGGTTACATAACCTTATTCCTAATAAATGTATACACATTATATAATGTATATTTATTTAATCACACACATAATTCACATACCTAATTTATATATTAGGTCACCAAACTTTATAGGTATCGTAGTACCTTATCTTTAATATTCCTTCAAGTACATATAGATTCATTTTTAGGGTTTAGAAATTTTGTAACCCATATTTTCTCTATTCTCATTCAAATAGTATACTATATAGGTTGTAATTAAAAATTTTAAATTATTCCTCTATTTCCACTCTAGGTTTTAGACTTTAACCTTTAATTTAATCATTTAAAATCTTATAAATTTTCGGGTTGTCACAAGTCACATGTTAAAATAATTTTCCATTTATCACAATCTTTCATACTAAATTGATTAGGCATTGTCATCACATGATCATTATGACATGTAGATAAAACATAAGAACTATGCAATTTATCAAACATATTATCTAAACAAAAAAAAAGAATAACGATACTTGTTTACCAATTCAAAATCGATGCACAAATTCGTTGTCTCATCCTCCTTAGGTACTATGATCTCATAAATAGCACATGACCTCATGTTTGCTTCTACAATACCCTTCTCCATCAACTCTCCAACCTGCCTTGGCAACTCCGTCGTTTTCTCAGGAATACTATCAGCTGATTGGTCTGGAATGATAGCACGGGGTATATCATCAACAACTTGCACAAGAGACAAAAAAGAACTAGACAAAGAAGAATCATTAGTGTTAGTATTCAAAAGCGACGTCTTGTACGAATGTACAATCATTGGCTTTTCAAAATACAACTCATTTTTCAACTTACTCTCTTCGTTATGCTTACACTTTTGTTTGTTTTTCTCCTGTTTATTTTCAATCTCAATCTTTTCATTCTCTTTTTTATTTTCTCTCTTATTTTTTTCTTCTTGAGTTTTCTTTTCCTCACTTTCTTTTCTTTGTATATGATTTTTCTGCAGATTAATTTGGTCCTCATGCACTTGTTGTGGTGACATAGGACGCAAAGTGATTTTCTTCCTGTTGTGAACAAAAAGGAATATACATTGGTAAACCCATCATGTTGAACCCTCCTATCAAACTGCCATGGTCTACCCAATAACATATGCCCCGCCTGCATACGCACCACATTACACAATATCTCATCAACATACCGACCAATAGTAAATGGAACTAACACCTATTTGGTTACCTTAATGTCTACATTATCATTGAGCCATTGTAAACGATACGGATATGGGAGTTTGGTGGTAGTCATCCCCAATTTCTCCACCATTGTAGTGCTTGCCACATTTGTACAACTGCCTCCATCTATGACTACACAACATATTTTTCCATTCACAAGACATCGGGTATGAAATAAGTTTTCCCGTTGCTCACTGCTCTCCTCCTTAACCTGCGTATTAAGTGCCCTCCTCGTAACCAGAATTTCACCCGGTATCGCATCCTCACCTATCTCCTCTAACAGTGACATAGAATTAGTGTCACTCTCTTCCCCCTCGGTTTCCACCTCTCCATTGTCAAGCAACAACATTTTTCTCTTATTTGGACATTGGTTAGAAATATATCCCTTGCCTTGACACTTGAAGTATATAATATTTCGATTACGCCCAAAAGAAGGTTGCTCATTTTTACCTTGTATCTTTTGAATAATCGTCCATTGCTTAGGTTTCACCTTTGGTTTATGCATGGCTTCCATCTGGAATTTTAATTCAGCCGTCGAGGGCTGTTCCTCATAAGTTCCTTTATCTTTCGAGTTATACAAATTTCCTGCAAAACAAGGGTTAGTAGAAAACAGTTTCCTCACCACTCCCTTACGTGTTTCGCTAGAATCAATGGTTCACTCGTGTATACTCTCAATAAATTAGCTTTTACCCTCGATTAATCTCACCACTAAGCCTTTTACCTCAAAATATTCTCTCTAATAGGTTCTTCTTGAATTCCCCTAGCAAAATTTTGGGTTTTACTAATCAGTTCAAAAATAACTTATCATGAAACAAAATATAGATGGTATAACTCTCAATAATAGCATGCAATTGACAAAATTTAAAATTCTAAATATTTTCTTTTCTTTCTTTTTCCTTTTTTTCCCTTTTTTTTACAATATATATGCAACATAAAATTAAAGATAAGTAACTCGCTAGAAAAGCCTAGCTTTGATACCAAATGATAGATTCCACGGCACGCTTGTGTGAGGTGGTCGTCGCCCAAATCATTTCTAGCAAAATTATTGGGTGAATTGCTTGCAACACCTTAACCCCTCGCCTATATGTAGACGGTAATCTTGGTACAATTGCTCGCGTTCAAAAATCTGCGTTGAATAGACACCAACGACATCTTTAGGGGTGCTCAAAAAATTTATTTTTTTTTGATTTTTTACCAAACCGGTTGATACCGGTACGGGCGATATCGATTTTTTTCGGTACCGATTTTTCAGTTTTTTTATATTTTTCGGTACCGGTAGCGGTAATAAAATTTTTGAATTCTGTAAAAATCAAAATACCAAAAAAATTGAATTTGGTACAAGTACTCAGCAGCAGCAGTAAAAATATCATGTGCCAGACAGCCTCAATTGATGTCCCTTACAGGCATAACTTTTATGTATTTCCCCGTCAAGAGGTTCCAGTTGATGGCCTGTGACGCCCCCAAAATCTCTACATTCCCTGTAGCAGATTTGGTGCTCACTTAAATATTCCATAAGATAATAATTCCTATCAATCCAAGATTCACAGTATTTCACAACGAACAGTAGTTCTCGTCAGAACATTTACTATATTGGGATACCCTCACATGGATGGATAGGTTTATAATCTGATGAATATTTCTTTCATATCAATAATTCCTATCTATTTGACATTCACAGTACAAATGATAAGATTGTTACTGGAACTGAGGAGCGACCTCAGTGCTTACAGAACTTTCATGATCATTCAATACCCTCATTCAATTGTATAGTTCATATAGATACTGTACTTCTTCCTATATTCTAGAAAGGTAAAAGCTAAGCAATTGTTAAAGATGATAATATAATATTATATATTCTTAAATTGTCTTACAATAATTCCTAACTTACTATTACACCAGAGTAGAGTTCCCGAGGATATAAACAAATTTACATTAACTAAGTTCTTCCATCCACATTATTGAACTCCATAACTTTTAACATTTCAGCTAAAGCTGCAAAGGAAAAGAATAATTGCAAGGATGAGCTACAGAAAACTCAGCAAGTTTTAAACAAGTGATATATTATACTCACAATGAATCTGAATTGAATGAACATATAGTTCAGAGTATTTTTCCCATATCGCATTCCTAAGAGTCATAAAGACTTATAGGAGTTCTGTTCGTTTACCACCACGAGCTACTATCAGTCATAAAGACTTAGCCACCAGAGTTGATTCGGTCAACCGCACCGCATTCCTAAGAGTCATAAAGACTTATAGGAGTTCTGTTCGGATATCGCATAGGTGATCAGCCTAATCATATCCTAGGAGTATGCATATCATCCTACCAATTTAACAAGGTCAGTATTTTTTTAACTACCTATAATTGAAACCCAGGGTAAGTATTATAACTACCCATATTTGTAAACCAAGGTCAGTACTATAACTGCCCATAAAATCTCGGGACAAGTATCAGTATATATATGTACCAAACATTATTGGACTTTACCACAGTTTATGCTTTGATAGCAAATCAAACATATTTTATGCAAACAACATCTCATATAATTTGTTATGCTTGAACAATAAGCAATAACCCTTTTCAAATCACAAATATCACGAATAATGTTTATAACAGTTCGTATATCAATATATATGACTTTCATTTAATATATAATTAAATGAAATTGGAAAAACTTGCATAAAAATAAAATGTTTGCACATAGTGCAGAAAAACTTGCCTGAACTGTCGATTACTGTTATGCAATCTATTTTAGCTTCATTTGAAAGACCTAATATTGATAATATCGATCTCTCAATTAGAATAATATCATTACATATAATACTGTTAATTATAATCATAATATAACTTAAACACATAAGTACATATCCCTATCAATCACTAAAATCATAAGACCTAGTATCAAGTCAGACTATTTTAGTCTGATTTGAGTTCGGTACTATTTCAACGTCCCAGTTATCCTATCGGATAATTATCGAGCCTAATTCCAATAAGACTCTACCTAAATACTTTATTATTATCATAGATAATTTATTAATCAGTTAAAATATTTTTCGCAAGTTTATAATAATTTTTCAATAATTATTACCATTTAAAATAATTTTTAATTCATTAATATCATATTTATATATCTTAAATACCACTTAATTTCATTATCATTAATATTTATTTACTATCAAATATTAATGAAATACATGTCATAATATTATAAGTTATTTATAATATCACAAAGTATTTTTAATATCTTAATATTATATTTAATTAATTTTAAAATATTTAAAACCATTATTAAATAACTGCCATTAATATTAAAATATTAATGTATTTCATAACAAAATATTAAAAGTTATATTTTAAAACTTAAAATATTTTTTATAACTATTAAATCATTTTATATAATTTTTAAAACATTAAATCTGTTTTTCCATAATTTATTTAATATAATAAATTAATTACCATTAATAATAATTATTAATGAAATTTATCCCAAAATATTAAAAGTCATCCAAAATAACTTAAAATATTTTCTAACACTTTAATATATTTTTAATGATTTTTAAAGTATTAAAATTATTTTTAATTAATTTATTTAATATAATTATTAAATAAATTTAATATCATTAATATTTAAATAATTTGAGCATTGTAAATGCTTGTAAAAATGAATATTCGTGTACTATATTTGAAATAAATCGAGCATTATAACTGCTTTATAAAATGAATATTCTACTATTCTATTTGAGATAATTTTAGCATTATAACTGCTTATAATATGAGTATTCTTAATAAATATTTGAAGAAAATCGGACATAGTAACTGCTTATAAAAGTATATTTTCTACTTTATAAGAAAAATAAATCGGACATTATAACTATTTATAAAAGTATATTTTCTATTTTATAAGAGAAATAAATCGGACATTATAACTGCTTGTAAATAGGACTTTTGTACTATTTACTTAAAATAATTTGGGCATTATAACTGCTTGTAAAAATATATTTTTTTTACTAAATATATAAAGAATAATTAACATAATAACCACAAGAGTAAATACCTCTTGGAGTTGCAAGCTTTAACTAATCCTTTGAAATCTTGTAACTCAAAAACTTTCCTCTCTTTCTCTCTCTAGCCAAAATTCTCCTCTTTCTCTCTAACTCCATTTTGGTTTTTGAAAAAAAATGAAGAGAATGACTCCTATTTATAGAAAAATATAGTTTCAATAATTGCACGTTAGGGGCTCGGCTTTTTACAGTTTGCCCCCTGCTTATTACAGTTTGGTACCCTAGTTAATTACACTTTAGTACCTTATTAATTGCACTTTAGTCCCTGGGTGACATCATGATGACATCATCATGATGACATCATCTTTTGTGCTTCTTTAATGCTGATGTCATGCTTGCATCATCTGTATTTCTTTGAGGATGATGTCATGCTTGCATCATCTCTTCTCTGATTGGTTGATTTAAGTTCACATGGATTGGAGGGTATTTTGGTTATTTCACATATAATTTTAAAGGTAATTCGATTATTTCGTCTCAAAAGGGTATTCTAATAATTTCCCATACCATTTTAAAGGGTAATTCAGTCATTTCGCCTTCAAAAAGGATTTCTAATAATTTTCCATACCATTTTAAGGGTAATTCAGTCATTTCCTATGTTTTCCTTAAAAATTTAACCCTTAGGGTTTGATAAATAATATTAGGGTTTGCTAATTATCATTAAGGTTTACAAATTAGGGTTTAAGATTTTCGAATAAGAAATTAGGATTTCCTAACTGTAGATTAGGGTTTTTAATCTACCATTAGGGTTTACTAAGGTTATTCCTTATCTGATCAACATTTGATCATTAATCCCTTACTATACACACACACACAATCATAGATGCAATTATAATAACTGTATTAACTATCCAATCTCTATTCGTAATTAGGGTTAGGGTTTTCAATATCTGTTAACTATATCTCCACTCATATTTCTCAGTCAATACCCAGTTTGACCATGTTACTAAACTCGTATCACAGATACTCAACACAATATTGATAATCAATACCAATATAAAAAATTTATTCGTAAAATTTGAATTGTTTAAAATTCTGGGTCCTCACATTCTCCCCTCCTTATAAGTATTCCGTCCTCGGAATCGCCACTTTCTTACTTTGTATCATCAATTCATTCTTATCAACATAATATTAATTTGTGTCTCATATATTAACCTATGACTTGGATTCGTAAAAAGAACAATTCATAGCGATATCTATCCAATATCACTCACGTAATAAATTACTGAACGAAATAGTTATCTGCCACCATCTCCTGTGCAGCTATTGCATCTTGCACCATTATATCGAACGTACGTGCCGTTGGTCTTCCTGGCTTAGCAGGTCCTCTAATCGTTATGGTTTTTCTACTGGGTCCCTTGTTGATACTTCCCTTATCCACATTCTTCTTCGGACAATTTCGAACCAAATGATCTATTGATCCACATGAAAAACAACATTGTATCTTCTTCGGACTTGTTACTAGATTGGGTATTCTCACTCCACTTCCTCTTTGTTAA
This sequence comes from Panax stipuleanatus, assembly GCA_020205555.1. Taxonomy (NCBI): domain Eukaryota; kingdom Viridiplantae; phylum Streptophyta; class Magnoliopsida; order Apiales; family Araliaceae; genus Panax; species Panax stipuleanatus. The sequence goes on from CM035120.1 coordinate 119,546,870, forward strand.
CTAACATGGTTCAACAATTTACGTACCTACTTTCCTTTTCTTATCAAAATATATTTACACTTCCCAGGTAACACTTCTAAAAATCCTCTTAACCTCTCATTATTTTCTATTGAGTCTTAACTGTTTGAAATTTTTTCACATAAAATCCTAATACCGATGTGTTATATATTTTATACTGTCCAAAGCGTCATTCTTATGCTAACGTGATAACTATGGTATACAACTTCTGAAAAGGCTTTCATTTTCTTTGAAGTCTGAATCACAAGTCCTTAATCTATTCTTTAAGGTCCGAATGTTTATCTTACTTTGTTCATCTGCTTATGGGTGGTATACTATACTTGCCCTTCATTAAGTTCCTAAATGTATTTAATAACTCATTTCCTAGAGTTTGAAATAAACCGTATATCCTTGAATCTAACCTTATAGAAATAAAACTACCCACCTCATGATAATGGTGATAGTTATCTACTTTAATAAGCTCCTAGTTTCTGTTATATAATTTTAAAAGTTCCTTGAGGACTGGTTTCACAGTTTCTGCAACAATACCTAGGCCCCTTATTGCACTAAAAGTTGTCGCAACCCTTGGGTCTAACACCATTTCCATAAATTTGAAAATTTTCCTATTATGTGCTATGTAATACTTTCTTTGTATTTTAGTGTCCTACCTCTATCTATTCTGAATTCAATATTTATAAATTATCTTGTCTTATACTTCGAAAAATCTTTAACCACCTCCTGTATTTCTTTGACTCTGTTAAATAAAGTTGGACTATTATCCCTAGATAGAGTTAGTTGAAACTCTTATCTAAATCCCAATTTATTAAAATCTTTTATCAGTACCTCGTTGTTTTATTATTACTTCTAACTTTTCTTGATTCAGTTAACTTTTAAAATGTCTATAATGATATTGATTATTAATGGAATAGTAATATAGTTTTCAGTAAAAATCTTTTCTATCCCTTCACCTCGACAAAAGACTTTTCTAGTTTTTCTAGGAAATTTCTCCGTTTAGATAACTGTTATACCCTATAGTTATTTTTAGTGAACAATCCCCGTTGCACACTACTTTTGTATTTTACAATTTTGTTTTCTTCTAATTGCAGTCAATCTTTAACTTATGATTAACCAATTTATCCCTAAATTCCATTAAACTCTCTTAACTGAAACTTTATATCATCTAAAAAAAATTATATGATTTTAACAAAACTTTTTCTTTATGAAAAGTTTTTATATTGATGTTTTCACCTAACATTTTCTATGTTTTTAGAAAAATCACTAGATGTGAATGAATACTTCGTACTAGAGTCAAATATTTTATGAATATTTTAAATATTGATTTGGGATAATACCTGTTACTACATCTTGTGCAACAGCATCCCTCACCATAATGTTAAAGGTTTTAACTCCTCCGGACGACTCTGTCCAACCTCTCCAGCTACTGCTGGTTTGAAGTTTTGGTTTCCCCCTTGGTTTGGATTTCTAGGTTTTCGACAGAACTTAGCAATGTGTCCCTCCACCTCACAGTTAAAACATATGATTCTTTTCTTATTACTATTCCTCTTTTGTAGACACCGGTTTGAGTAATGTCCATCTCTCCCACAAGTAAAACACTTAGTCGCCCTAAAATAACACAACCCTCCGTGCTTTTTTCCACCAATACGACAACCTTTATTCTTCTGACCAGTTTTGTTAGGAAAAGTGGCATTCCACTTCCTTTTGTTATTTCTCTTTGCATGGCAACCCTTAATCCCTTCATTTTCTATTTTATCAGCCCCTTTAACCTCAGGTGGTCCGGGTAACTTAAAGTCTAAGGTAATCCTTAGAGTATTGGGCTTGATTGGTGGTGGGTTCTCTGGCCTCCCCTCTAAAGCTCCTCGCAACACGTTTATTAACTTTTGAGTTGGGTTTGCCTCTATTTGTTCCGCATTAGTTTCTGCTTGTGTTCTCCCGTATGATGCCATTTACCTAATAACAAATAACTCGGTTTAAACGAATAGAGTTTGTACGTCACATACTTGACTAGTGTTTTATATATATTATAACTAACGCATTGGGAAAACTTATAAATTCATATGGTACAGTTCACCTCTTAGCTGCTGCTATTTATCTTATAGATCCCTTTATTATCGTTAGAAAATTAGGATCTACTATTATATTTTCCTTAACTTATATCAAAGTTTGGAATTTACACATTACGCACAGAGATATATTCATGTATATACATATAAATTCATTCATAAAGTATTATCCTATCTTCCTTACCCTTACTAAATTACTAATACTCAATCTTCGTCTTGTATCGTTCTACTTCTTTACCCTATCTTTTCATTATAGCAATACCTTCTGCCTTTCCTACATACATCTGTATGCATCTTTCCATAGTTATTCTATCTTCCTTTGTTTACTTCATGAGCCTCTTAGGTCACTGTTATTCCATTCTTCCCTTCCCATTATTTCTCTGAGTTTTACATTTCCACTCAACTCTCATCTTCTCAACCAGTTCCCTAAACATGTCATGCTCTTCTGCTTAATATAATTCTATATGGAATATAAGTCTCCCTCTTCACTTAGTTCCAACTCTGGTATTCTTCATGAGCACTTTCTAAATGTACCATAGGTTTCTATAGCTTCAAATCTATTCCATAAGCTACTTCAATTGGCACTCCTCGTATCCTTCCCTACAGATCATTCCCTTTTAGCCCAACTGGTTCTGGTTCAGATACCGGTTCAAACGGAACGATTAGTTCCTCACTCTCTTATGTGAACATCCTTAAATTCTAAAGTTTCGATCAACTATATTACTAGGCTAGCACCTAATATACATTGTATACACATAGCAAACAATAGTTTTCTTTAAGTTAGTTTTTATCTTATTTTACGATGAATTTCATCAATTCATAGCCTATAAACTCTTTTTGAGTTTATGTTTTCACTAACTTTTCTGCCACTCCTATTCCTCCAAGGTTATAGCCTATGGTAACCCTACCTAAGGTTTATAACCTACAGCTCTGATACCAAATTATGACACCCCCAAAATCTCTACATTCCCTGTAGCAGATTTGGTGCTCACTTAAATATTCCATAAGATAATAATTCCTATCAATCCAAGAGTCACAGTATTTCACAACGAATAGTAGTTCTCGTCAGAACATTTACTATGTTGGGATACCCTCACATGGATGGATAGGTTTATAATCTCATGAATATTTCTTTCATATCAATAATTCCTATCTATCTGACATTCACAGTACAAATGATAAGATTGTTACTGGAACTGAGGAGCAACCTCAGTGCTTACAGAACTTTCAAGATCATTCAATACCCTCATTCAGATGTATAGTTCATATAGATACTGTACTTCTTCCTATGTTCTAGAAAGGTAAAAGCTAAGCAATTGTTAAAGTTGATAATATAATATTATATATTCTTAAATTGTCTTACAATAATTCCTAACTTACTATTACACCAGAGTAGAGTTCCCGAGGATATAAACAAATTTACATTGACTGAGTTCTTCCATCCACATTACTGAACTCCAGAACTTTTAACATTTCAGCTAAAGCTGCAAAGGAAAAGAATAGTTGCAAGGATGAGCTACAGAAAACTCAGCAAGTTTTAAACAAGTGATATATTATACTCACACTGAATCTGAATTGAATGAACATATAGTTCAGAGTATTTTTCCCACATCGCATTCCTAAGAGTCATAAAGACTTATAGGGGTTCTGTTCGTTTACTATCACGAGTTACTATCAGTCATAAAGACTTAGCCACCCGAGTTGATTCGGTCAACCGCACCGCATTCCTAAGAGTCATAAAGACTTATAGGAGTTCTGTTCAGATATCTCATAGGTGATTAGCCTAATCATATCCTAGGAGTATGCATATCATCCTACCAATTTAACAAGGTTAGTATTTTTTTAACTGCCTGTAATTGAAACCCAGGGTAAGTATTATAACTACCCATATTTGTAAACCAAGGTCAGTACTATAACTGCCCATATAATCTCGGGACAAGTATCAGTATATATATGTACCAAACAATATTGGTTTTTATCACAGTTTATGCTTTGATATCAAATCAAACACATTTTACTCAAACAACAGCTCATATAATTTGTTATGCTTGAACAATAAGCAATAACCCTTTTCAAATCACAAATATCACGAATAATGTTTATAACAGTTCGTATATCAATATATATGATTTTCATTTAATATAGAATTAAATGAAATTGGAAAAACTTGCATAAAAATAGAAAGTTTGCACATAGTGCAGAAAAACTTGCCTGAACCGTCGAATACTGTTATGCAATCTATTTTAGCTTCATCTGAAAGACCTAATATTTATAATATCGATCTCTCAATTAGAATAATATCATTACATATAATATTGTTAATAATAATCATAATATAACTTAAACACATAAGCACATATCCCTATCAATCACTAAAATCATAAGACCTAGTATCAAGTCAAACTATTTTAGCCTGATTTGAGTTCGGTACTATTTCAACGTCCCGGTTGCCCTATTGGATAATTATCGAGCCTAATTCCAATAAGACTCTACCTAAATTCTTTATTATTATCATAGATAATTTATTAATCAGTTAAAATATTTTTCACAAGTTTATAATATTTTCCCAATAATTATTACCATTTAAAATGATTTTTAATTCATTAATATCATATTTATATATCTTAAATACCACTTAATTCCATTATCATTAATATTTATTTACTATCAAATATTAATGAAATGTATGCCATAATATTATAAGTTATTTATAATATCACAAAGTATTTTTAATATCTTAATATCATATTTAATTGATTTTAAAATATTTAAAACCATTATTAAATAACTGTCATTAATATTAAAATATTAATATTTCATAACAAAATATTAGAAGTTATATTTTAAAACTTAAAATATTTTTTATAACTATTAAATCATTTTATATGATTTTTAAAACATTAAATCTATTTTTCCATAATTTATTTAATATAATAAATTAATTACCATTAATATTAATTATTAATGAAATTTATCCCAAAATATTAAAAGTCATCCAAAATAACTTAAAATATTTCCTAACACTTTAATATATTTTAAAATGATTTTTAAAGTATTAAAATCATTTTAAAGTAATTTATTTAATATAATTATTAAATAAATTTAATATCATTAATATTTAAATAATTTGAGCATTGTAAATGCTTGTAAAAATGAATATTCGTGTACTATATTTGAAATAAATCGAGCATTATAATTGCTTTATAAAATGAATATTTTGCTATTCTATTTGAGATAATTTCAGCATTATAACTGCTTATAACATGAGTATTCTTACTAAATACTTGAAGAAAATCGGACATAGCAACTACTTATAAAAGTATATTTTCTACTTTATAAGAAAAATAAATCGAACATTATAACTGTTTATAAAAGTATATTTTTTATTTTATAAGAGAAATAAATCGGATATTATAACTGCTTGTAAATAGGACTTTTGTACTATTTACTTAAAATAATTTGGGCATTATAACTTCTTGTAAAAGTATATTTTTTTTTACTAAAAATATAAAGAATAATTAACATAATAACCACAAGAGTAAATACCTCTTAGAGTTGCAAGCTTTAACTAATCCTTTGAAATCTTGAAACTCAAAAACTTTCCTCTCTCTAGCCAAAATTCTCCTCTTTCTCTCTCTAACTCCATTTTGGTTTTTGAAAAAAAATGAAGAGAATGACTCCTATTTATAGAAAAACATAGTTTCAATAATTGCACAGTTAGGGGCTTGGCTTTTTACAGTTTTCCCCCGACTTATTACAGTTTGGTACCCTAGTTAATTACACTTTAGTACCTTATTAATTGCACTTTAGTCCCTGGGTGACATCATGATGACATCATCATGATGACATCATGATGACATCATCTTTTATGCTTCTTTAATGCTGATGTCATGCTTGCATCATGCTTGCATCATCTGTGTTTCTTTAAGGATGATGTCATGCTTGCATCATCTCTTCTCTGATTGGTTGATTTAGGTTCACATGGATTGGAGGGTATTTTGGTTATTTCACATATAATTTTAAAGGTAATTCGGTTATTTTGTCTCAAAAGGGTATTCTAATAATTTCCCATACCATTTTAAAGGTAATTCAGTCATTTCGCCTTCAAAAAGGGTATTCTAATAATTTCCCATACCATTTTCAGGGTAATTCAGTCATTTCCTATGTTTTCCTTAAAAATTTAACCCTTAGGGTTTGATAAATAATATTAGGGTTTGTTAATTATCATTAAAGTTTATAAATTAGGGTTTAGGATTCTCGAATAAGAAATTAGGATTTCCTAACTGCAGATTAGGGTTTTTAATCTACTATTAGGGTTTACTAAGGTTATACCTTATCTGATCAACATTTGATCATTAATCCCTTACTATACACACACATAATCATAGATACAATTATAATAACTGTATTAACTATCCAATCTCTATACGTAATTAGGGTTAGGGTTTTCAATATCTGTTAACTATATCTCCACTCATATTTCTCAATCAATACACAGTTTGACCATGTTACTAAACTCGTATCACAGATACTCAGCACAATATTGATAATCAATACCAATATAAAAAATTTATTCGTAAAATTTAAATTGTTTAAAATTCTGGGTCCTCACATGGCCAGCCCAGTGAATTTATGTGCCAGACAGGCAGCCTCAATTGATTTCTTGGCAAAGTATCAATTTGATTTCAATATGTGTATACGCTAAGGTAGCTCTTTGCTTCCTACATGTCTTTTCTTCAACTGTAATATTCTTTTAGATTAGAAGGTAGTTCAACCATTGTTCTTTATGCTTTAGTTTGTATTGCTAGTGGTTCTAATCAGTGTTCTAAAAATTGGTACGACAACCTCTGGGAGCACCTAGAGCCTAGGCTGCCCAGCAATTTCTTTGGCAGTTTTATTTATTTATTTATATTTGTATATAACTAAATAAAACATATATTAAATGTAAAGATTTTAAAATTTGCATTAAAAATTACCAAGATTTTTTTTAAAAGGCTCAACAAGTTCATTTCAAGCATTGTTAATAAATAATTATACCTTTATTTTTTAAACATCTGAGGTTAAAAAACTTGAAAAGGGCTGCATAGTTTAAAAAAAAATTATTAATATATATAAAAAATTATTTAATTATTTAAATATTGCGGTATAACCGAAAACCGAACAGAAAAAATTGGTATCGATTTTGTACCGAACCGGTACCGAAATCGATTATTCGGTACCGGTTCTTGGTTTTTTGGTATTTTCGGATCAGTACCGGTTCGGTATATTCGGTACCGGTTCAGTTTTTTACCGATGAGCACCCCTAGACACCTTGACCCCTCGCTTATATTGAAGTGGTAATCTCAGTACAATCGACGATTAATGTGGTCGAAGATGCCACACACAACTATGTATTATTGTATGATAAGTCAAAGTTGAATCTCAAAGAAAAACTAAGAAAATAACTTAGGAATTCTTCAAAGAACTAAGAGTAGAGAATAACCTCACAAGTATATTGAATAATGAATAATATCTATCAATTACATCAACATGAACCTCTATTTATACTACTCAAAACAATCCAAATCCTAATAGCAATAGTAACAAATTATCCTAATCCTAATAGGAATTACAAACCATAATCCTAATTTCTACAAGAAAGTAGAAATCAATTTGGAAAAGAAATTCCTATTTATATAAAACAATAGAAACCTTATTTAGAAAGTAAATCTAAACTGAAAAGAAATCCTAATTATAATAGAATTTGATAAGTATCTGTAAATCAAATCCCTAAAAATTAGGCTAATAGAATCTGCCTAATATTTTAGGAAATAAAATCTTTTTCCCCAAAATCCCAAAATCTTGGCCACGTTAGGATCTTTTGCCGCGTGAAACTTGCTGCTTTCCTTTGCATGTAATATGTGAATAACTTGCTGATCAGGATTTTATCACATGTCATCACTAAAACTAAAAAATAAAATTTAGGATAAAACATGCAACAAATATCCTTAGCTATAAATTGTTTTATTTATAAGTGTAATATTTGTTGAACAAAAAACTGAATGCATATACCAGTTTGCAGTTAGTACGGATTGCAATTACAATACAACACTTTATGTGGTTGCTAAAAACCAATTGGACAAATTCCACATTATACAATTTAACACATAATTCGTTGATTGACCACGAATTGTGGTTGCTAAGAACATGAATTTGCATAATTTAGGAAACAAGAAAAGCTCAAAGGTGGTAAGAAAATGAGATACTGTACCAAAAACGGAAGCTTTAACCTCTTTTAATCAACTTACTGAGGTGAATTTGCATCGTACTGTATACGAAAAACGCATCCATTAGCAAAAAGACAAAGGGTTTTCACTTTCCACAGGTGGGTTTTGTATTCTCTTCTACATATTTGTCATTTATGTTTTTCCAAAAAGATACTAATCTATATCTATCTATAAAGGGAAGATTGTCACACTTATATAAAGTTGAGAATTTTCATATAAAAATATTTTTTTGGATTTTTTTTCATCTAAATACACCCCAGATAATTGGTTATAAGAATATCTCTAGTATATCAAATAATTATTGTTTATGTGTGTAATATAAAAAATTCTTTAGTTCTTATTTACTTGTAGTGGTGATCTATAAATAATATATGAGTCTATCTTCCTTTCATAATTAATAAATTTATATGATAAAAGGTTATATTATTTAAATATTTGGGAGTTGTCATTAACACTCCAAAATTAATATCTTACTTCCACACTATTAACACAAAAATTAGCATAGCAATAAGTATGGATCGATCTCATAAAGAGTGATACGTTTTATATTTATCCTAGTTTTTCTAATGAAAATGGGGATTTTGAATTGTTTAACTAAACTAGAGAAAGTAAATTGTTAAGATTAATTAATGAGTTAAAGTTTCAGTTCTTCAGTTCAGTATCGCCTTTTCACAATTATGGAATAATCAAGTTTAAATAATAGAGCAATGCTACTATCACATAATTTGGGTCACATAAAGCTCACATACACACACATGCATATTTGTGGGCCCTGCATGTCACGCATGGCCCACAGTATGCATGTGTGTGTATGTGAGCATTATGTGACCCAAAATCATATGATAGTAACATTATTTTAAATAATATTTATCTTCAATGAAATTAATAACCATAGATAACCGCAATCGCTAATTATCCGAAATTCTCCTAAAGTTTTAAATCTAATATGACAATCTCCCCAATAGACCCTAACTATCATACAACCTAGAACTATCAGTCTAGATTTAATATAACAGCAACATGAAGAATTAGAGAATTAAGTTATTCCAAGTAACAATCACACAATCATGATTATTTAACTTGCCTTCTGATAATCTTATCAATACTCAAAAGCTTGTCCACAATCATGCATCACTAATTGCTACTTATGATCAGACATAATATCGTTTACTTAATATATTATCTTAATCTATCAGATGATATTAATCAAATTAATTTAACTGGCCAAATCAAATCAATTAGATAGAAATCAATTAAAATAGATTATCAGAATAAATCTCATGCAAGAAGGACTAAATAAAGTAAACTTGATCAAATCATTAATTATAAAGAAACATCCCTCAGAATTGAAAATAGAGAATTTAGCCTGACACGCCTTCAATCTCCCAAAACAAGGGTTTGAAATCGAATGTAGATGATGAAGACATCAAAAGTGGACAAATGTTAGTACAAGTGAAATGCCATGAGTGAGCCAAGTAATTTACAGGAGGAGTGAAAACTGAGGAAGAATATCACAATTATTGATGATGGGTAGATCAAATGTTGAGGGGAAAAAAATACCCCAAAGCGTTTTCATCCAAACCTAAAAAGAGAGAGTTATATATGGATTCACAACAATCAGCACACAATTAAACCTAAACAAAGAGTGGCTGCTTAAAAAAATCATAATTTACAACATCAGAAACTCAATCACTAAATTTATTATTTTTTAGTTTTTTTATCTAATAAGTCAAATTCCCAAATTAAAAATAAATGAGCATCTAGTCAAAACCAAAAGAGGAATAAAAAGCATGAAACCATCTTAAAACATCAAAATAATGAGATGGGTATCCTTCAATTTTACTCTAAACAACACATAATCAAACCAAAAGAAAAAAGAAAAAAAGCAAGCGATTATCACAAGCAGAGAAATTAGAAGTAAGAAATGCAAAGGAACATGCATACCAGGAGCAATCTTGAGAAGGGACAGGGAAGGTGAAGGACTGCAAGAAGGCGAAGAGGTTGTCAATTTGAACCCCTTGTTGAACTTCCAGTAGAGAGCAGGCCTAGAGACGTATAAAGTAGAGACTACTTCAAATATCACCAAACATTACCTTAAACACCTCCCACCTTCAAAGATAATCCACTCTCTAACACCTCTCCACCTTCAAAGACAGAACTACTCCCACCACCGCAACTGCTACGGCAGCTCACACTCCCAACGTCACCGCATCCCCACGCTCCTCCTCCTCTCGCTCATCACCCCTCGACTCCTTCGCCTCCGACCTAATTTTCTTTGCATTCCTCTCCCCGGACTTCGACTCCACCCGCTTTTCCTCCTCCACCCTCGCCTCAATTTGATCTCATAATTTATTTATATAGTTAAATTCACGCTAGGGCTTCCTAGGAAAATTTTCCTTTGTTATGATTAATCAGGTTCATTAAAAAGAACTAGCGCTCTATTTTTTTTGAAGCTTACATACATAACGTTTTCTTTAAGAAAACGTTATAACCTTAAAACCAAAAATTGCCCCTTATAAACCCATAATGTTTTTGCATCTCTATCTACAATATTTTGTCAAAAAATGTCGTGCAAAAAATACTACAACGTTTTTTATAAAAACCTTGTTGTTTAAGTGTCATCTTTTTACTGTTTTGTAGTAGTGTTAAGAACCTTGCCTCGTGCGTTCATTATAACTTACTATTCACGTTCTCTAAATATCCTACATATCATTAGGATCATCACAGCAATTAGTTACAATTAAGCTAACCTTACTGTTTTTAATTTTCATCTTAGTTAAGTTATAATCTTTAGCTTTAGATGATTGTACTAACCAATCACATACTATGAATCTGAAATCTTGGTTAACATAAAACACAAGACTTAACATTCAAACAACATTACCAAACATCACTAACATCAAACCTAAGACTTTCACAACCTTTTAGTTCATAACTTATAATCATTATTTATATGATTACAATCTGTTATTAAGTCATATGACTTGTTTTATATTTTATTACAATCATTTATTAAGGTTATATAAACATCCTAGAGTCGTATACTTAAAAACTCATTTTTGGGTCATACTGCCCACCACCGCCGAGGTGAAGTTTTTAAATTGGAAACCAACGCTAGGGCAGAGAATCCGTCGGGGCGTGGTTTTTATATTGGGAACCTCCGTTGGGGCCCAAATTCTAATTATGCAGTTCGCGACACAACACTATTCTAAGCCAAAAATACTCAATTTCTTCACTCAAACAACAATTTAAGCAAACCCAAATGCTATAAACTATGTAAAATCAAAACCTAACATATATACAACGATTCTAAGTTGTATATATATACAACATATATACAACAAAATCAACTCGCATGAATTCGTTTCTTAACCATTTTGATCCATATAAGTTGCGTTCTTCTCGTTTTTTAGAGCACTAACATAATCCATCATCAATTTACAATTTACAGAACGAATTCACCACTAATTTAGCCTCCAAAACCCAAAACATATATATTTCAACCAAAACCAATTTCTTTTTGTTTAACATGCTTACACAAATTTGATTACTCCAAAACCATTACAGAGGCTATATATCAGATTATGCATACTCATAAACATATATAAACAATTTCTTACAAACTCACCATCAAAACCAATTATTGAGAAAACTTTAGAGAACTTCGGCTAAGAAACTTAGAGCTTGATTATTACCTCTTGACTAGCTAAATGATTAGGAGAGCTTGGTTAAATTTTCTTCTTATTCTTGATTTTATAGAATTTCCTTCTCAAACTCTCACGGAGAATTCTCTAACTCTCTGCTCTCTTTATTTCTCTCCTCTCACACTCTCAGCCTTATGCAAAGAGAAATAAACTGATAGATAAAATTAACGTAGGTTATTGGTTATACAAAAAGAGGTCTCGTCAGTTAAAAAAACAAAGGGTCACAAGGCCTTGTTTGGCTAGAACCCAATTAACCACCCTTTTAATTTATTTTAATAATCTTCTTATAGTATGATACACTTGTCACACCAAATTAATATTGCTAAATTATATAGTTAATTATTTATCCATTAAACCAACTTTGATATTTTAACTTGGATTTAATTAGGATTATTAAGGAATTAAATTAAACCTTGTCAATTATAATTATAATTTCTATTTAGCCACTATAATTATAATTTTATTTAACAATCATTAATCCTCTAATTTAATTATTTAATTAAATTAGAATATTACAATTACATTATATTGTAATTATTTAATAATTCAGTAATCCTTTAATTTAATTATTTAATTAAATTAGGAAATCACCAACACATTAGCGTAATAAAATACACACCAATTATAAAATAATTTAACATAAATTTAATTAACATCACCATACTTAAATAAATTACTCCGTAATAATTTTCATCAAATATTTATTTTATTTAATAAATATCCCCAACTAAAATATTTTTTTTATTCGATAAATATTTTTAATCATTTACAAAAATCACATTGGTTACAGAACTCGTACCTGAGGAAGCTGGATCTACAAGGGTATGAATCTGATCTCCTTCCCTTTCATATATGAATTGATAGTTAAGCATAAAGCATGATCATGGTAATGGTTTGTATAAAATTTAAAAAACTCTCTTTTATCGCACTTCCGCTTTATTTATATGATTTGATTACGTAATTGTGCTATATACAAACCTAACACGAGTGACTCCTCCCAAGCCTTCCTGCGATCACAGAGCATAACAACAAGTAATCGTAGAGCTTCCACACTACGAATGTAGAGTGCTCACCTAACGATCGTAGAGTACTCCTGCAAAACAACTAAAAATCAACATTAAACTCCATATCTGCAGAATCATATCAAATTCTTCTTAAGATCCATAAACACCTTAAATCAATGCATATAATAGAAAACATGCAACAAAACTAAATATAAAGGATCACAATCATCGAACATTTTGCACCTATCAAATTCCCCTATATTTAGCTTTTACATGTGCCCATGTGAACAAAATATAGATCATAATTAAAATTCATTAAAATCTTTGTCCAACCAAACTTTAAAGGTTTCAAATTTCAAATTATGTTCATTAATACTGACTAACAGATATCTAATTAACACCCTATCAATCAACTCACAAAAATAACATTGTTATTCACCACTGAACTTTTTTAAATCAAAATGCATCCACACAAATATCTCTCCTATGATCAATACACATATTCAACCAAGTTAAGCATGGAGCAACAACTATGCACACTGACTCAGACTCAAAACACATTCTCTTTACTATCTGTTTTTATCTTTCACCAACAGAGCCTTCAATTTCAATTTCCTTTTCTAGGTGAATGCATTTTATGCTCCATTTCACCTTTCACATTCTGCCTTTGACAAGTGAGTCCATTTTACGCTCCATCTAACGTATTTGCATGTGTTTATGGGTGAGTGCATTTTATGCTCATTCTCAACCCAACACAAGCTTTTACACTTGAATTTTATTTCATTTTATTAAAAAATTTCAACTCTTTTTTTCGCTTTCATTCAACTTCTTTGGTTCTGCCAACAAAAATAAGCAGTTAAACAGTTCCAAATCATGAAGTCAGTGCACATAGTCAACTCCACATACAACTAAGCCAAATAAGTATATATCTCATATTCAAATACTTATGTAACATAAATCCAATTTAAATCAGTTATTATAGATCATGACTTAGCTATCATTATTCATCAATCAATTAAGAATCAAACATATTCTGAAATTAAGCTTTAATTTCCATTCTACGAATTCAACCTTCAAAAGCTTAGCAGAACACTACGATCGTAGAGTAACAGATACAATCATAGAGTTAAAGTTTAAAAAAAATTATCAGTTAAACACACATAGTCAAAATTTAAGCATAACCTAAACCAAACCTCTCCCCCACACTAAAACCTTACAGTGTCCCCAATGTAAAACAATTATGCAAAGAAGAAAGTAACTAACTAACATGTATCTACAAATTAAAAAGGGAAAGGGATAGAAAATCAAATCTGAATCTTGGGTTGCCTCCCAACCAACGCATTTTTTAATGTTTTATGCTTGACATTCTTTATCTCTTAATCTGCATACACTAGATCCACTAAATCTAGCAACTCAACATCTTTCACTTGATAACCCTCATAAAAAGGTTTCAGCCTATGGTCATTCACCTTGAATGTCTTTCATGTGCTTGCACTCTGAATTTCCACTTCACTATGATGAAAAATATTAGTAATAATAAACGGTCCAACCTATCTAGAACGTAATTTACCTAGTAATAGCTTACGCCTTGAGTGGTAAAGGAGAAATTTATGTCCCACAACAAAGGTCTTCCTCAAAATTTGCTTGTCATGGAAAACTTTAGTCTTCTCCTTGTAAATCTTAGAACTTTTATAAGCATCATTCCTCAAATCTTCTAGTTCCTGTAACTGTAATTCCTTCTAGTCTCCATCTTGATCTAAACTCATGTTACACTGCTTAATTGCCCAGAAAGCTCTGTGCTCCAATTCCACAGGTAAGTGACATGGTTTCCCAAACACGATCCTATATAGTGACATACTAATAAGGGACTTATAAGCTGTTATGTAGGCCCATAATGCATCTGGTAACCTCAAACTCCAATATTTCCTATTAGGCTTCACTAACTTCTCTAAATGGATTTGATCTCTTTGTTGGATACCTTATCCTGCCATTACTCTGGGGATGATATGATGTGGAAACCCTATGTATCATATTTCACTTCTTAAACAGTGATGTTAGCACCCTATTTCAAAAATGGGTTCCTTTATCATTGATAATAACCTTTGGAGTTCCAAATCGAACAAAAATATTAGACTGAACAAAGTCTGCAACACTTTTAGAATCATCAGTCTTTGTGGCTTTAGCTTCCACCCATTTAGAATCATTGTCAACAAGCAAAAGGATATAAATGTTACCAAAAGATGAGGGAAATGGTTCCACCCAATTTGAGGTTCCAAAATACAAATAACATACATAAATTCTCCTATTTATAATTATTACAATGTCGTGTACAGTATGACAACACACACATACTAAGTGCTCAATACAATTATTGTCAAACTATTTTATAACTTGGTGAGGACCACTACAACTACTAACTCGGGCCATCATTCCATTCCCTTATTCTCCCCGCTAGCCCCAGTTACACTCTCATTTTCTAAAAGGAATTATAAAACAAAAGGTTGAGCTCAAATAGACAATAAAGAATATTATGACTAAGATAACAAAAAATAAGTTATCATTAGTTTTCAAAATCAAATATTTAGAAAATGATAGACAACATAAGTTTTCAACAAACAACTGTAGAAGAATGAGAAATCTATTAGAAGATTCAAATAGATCATAATGTCTACTATCTTTTTCAATATAAAAAAGAGAATTTTCACCAATTATCATGATCAAGCCAATTAATAGTTCCTCTTTGCACCTTGGCCAAAGAGAATTTTCACCATGTGTCATTGCGATACGGCTAAACACATTAACAATAATATTGCCTTTGCACCCATGCCAAAGATATTCAACTGTACCTTGAGCATAAATGCCCAGAGTGGGGCTTTGACTGAGCCTCTACCTGATGATCAGAGGGTTAGAGATCGCATCCTGAGGTGATTATTTTTAGTGATCATCAGGGGTGGAAATAAATTTTTAACGGTGTCCTTTGCCCTGATCAGTGCCACTCGACATGTGGAGTGCCTCAGTGATTTTGATTGGGGTACCTATACCTTTGCCTATTTCCTTCGAGGGATGCGCATGCGCTCGGACGGTGTGACAGAGGCATGGTTAGGCTTTTACCCATTCCTGCTGGTGAGTATATCTCTCTTTTACCTTTTTGATTTCCTCATTTATATATGTCAGTCTGGATCACTGAGTTCTTTTGATATTTGCATGGCCAATTTTAGGCAAATGAGAGGCTTCCTTGCCTATGTCCCGCCACTACTTTGGGCCTGGAGACCTATCCTCTGTGACAGCGCTGACACCACTCCACTTTGATGGAGGTCACTGTAGCTGAGGGATTCACCCACTCCCGCTGCAGCTCAAGCTATTGACGGCCGGATCGATCTCGTGGGTCCCGTATATCTCAGACTTTTTGACAGCTGGGTTTGAGGGCGGTTTTCCCACTGGCCGGGAGTTTGCACTATCCACCTGCAGAGTCCTATTTTTGACAGAGGGAGGTTGGGAGCGCTATTTAGGAGAGTGTGCTATTCGGAGCATCACGGGGGAGATCCGCATTCCCTTTGTTCCTCCTGCATGGCATCACTGGCCACTAGCTCAGCCACTCACAGACATTCCTATGGTGGGCGTAGATAGCTTCACCCTGTCAGAGGGTCCTTATAACCAGGAGGCATTTTATAGCTGGTGGAGTCCTCGCACTATTGGGGCTCAGACTCGTGCTACCCAGTTCATGGCAGATATAGTGCCGGGGTCTGTGATGATGACAGACTGGATAGCTTGCTTGCGGGATCTGACTCATATAGATCAGATCACAGGATTGACCCAGCAGTTAGAGAGGGCACATTTATTTATTAGGCACCTTGGCCGAGAGCCATTCGAGGCAGATTCATTTGCTCCTTCCTGCTCTGGAGCTGGCCCATCTACAGGTCAATTTTCTAGCAGCTTTGCAGGTGCCGATCCTCCCTTGTATCGACCGGACATTCCCAATGACTAAGATTTTATGACTCAGGAAGAGCTGGAGCAGGTTAATAGCCTGGATGCAGATATTCCTGATTTTTTCTGATAGTTTTTCTCGTTATATCTTTTGATAGGCCTCTATTTAGCTATTGGGTAGCTGTACCCTATCTTGATAGGCCTCTGTTAGTAGTTGGGCGATTGTGCCCCATCTCCCTGTACTTTTTATTTTGGATTGTATGATTAGACAGAGATAATGCTTGCAGTAGATAGTTTATTTTAGATATGCATGATATTTCCTATCTATTGTATCATGTTTATCATTGTCATTATGCATATATTATGTCCTGGATATGTACTTAGACATATGAGTTTAGATTTAAACTATGGATGGTCTTGTGATACGGTGATACAGATGTCGTCATCTATGGTCAGCCATATTGAGCACTCACCACCATCTTTGGTAGCATCCTCATTGAGGGCTTGGTACGATAGTCTGTCCCATACAGCCAGAGGGACAGTAGATCTGATGCTGGGGCATTCCTTGGCCCTTCTAGATTTCCAAGTTCTATATGGATTTGTAGATGGCATTCTATCCTACTAGATACCTGAGCAGCAGGTTTTTTGCTTCGAACTGCACGAGTTGACCCCGACCCTAGAGGAGTATGAGCGGCTTACATGTTTAGCACTAGACCTGCCTTGCACTCGCACAGCTATCAACGATATGAGGAGACCATTCATGAGTACGTCGGGTTTGAGACATAGAGTAGTCACTGATGAGATCATTTCAGGACATGTGATCTCTATCGACTTTCTGATTGATCACTTTGGTCAGCTAGACAGATACGATCGATACTTTGGGGATTTCATCATTTTAGCAGATGAGTGGCAGCTGGCCCGGATAGATGTCTTGTTGATATGCGTCACTGCCTATGTATACATGCCACTGTATTTAGACCATTTGGATATTAGTTTGATGGTTGTGGTCCGTGCCCTTAGACAGGATAACACTATTCTGCCGATGATACTGGCCGAGACCTTGAGGTCAGCTACCTATTGCAGCACCTATCCAGAGGGGTTTTTTAGAGGTAGCTCCGTCCTGCTGTACGATGGCTAATGACACATTTGCATTCGATTGGCACCTTTAGACATCATGGGTATTGCTTTACCCATGTGATAGCCCTGTCCTACTCCTTCCAGCCAGCAAAGTGTTTGGATGCAGCGACCTGGTCGGCTTTTCTGTTAGATATTGAGCATCCTTTTTTAATTTTGCCATGCTCAGGGCTTGTCTCCCCTTACAGCTTCATCACCCATGCAGTTGTCATGGACTATCTGCCCCTAGCGGGATTGAGAGGGGTGACCACTTACCATCCATTGGCAGTTATGGGTCAGTTTAATAAGTTCCAAAGCCTACACCAGTTTGAGGGGGCCATTGATCAGCGGATAGCCTCACCTCTATCATCAGCTGACCTAATCAGGATTTATGAGTGTTGGACTCATAGGGAGAGGGATGATTTCTCTACTAGCCATCCAGATCGATCCCTAGAGTATTCGTCTTGGTTAGTGTCCGATATAGCAGCAACTGCGGTTATCCAGTTAGCTCTGATCATAGATTCAGATCAAAAAGAGACTATAGAGGATCTTGATTCTCCCACGGAGGACGATTTATTCACTGGTTTGACAGCGGCTTTAGTTAGTGATCCACCGATTATCCCTTCCGACACAGATCCAGCTATTACTGATTCACTAGCGCGGATGACTTTCGAGAGAGATCAGGCTAGGGCGTTGATGTTGACGGCCCTGTCTGGCAGGGATACAACTTTTTTTGCCAGAGACGAGGCTCGAGCTACTCGGGATGCAGCATTGGTTGAGAGAGACGAGGCTCTATCTACCCGAGATGTAGCCCTTGAGGAGAGAGATGAGGTCTGATTTATCAGAGATGCAGCCTTTGAGGAGAATAAGGAGGTTTTGATTGCCAGGGATGTTGATTTTGTGGAGAGGGACGAGGCCATAGCCACCCGAGATGTATATATTGCGGACAACACAGCCCTCAGGTCATATACAGACAGCCTGGTTGGAGAGATGAGTGCGTTTATAGATGTCCATAGCAGCACCATACAGATGGCAGTGGATGTCCTTGCTCATATTGAGGCTGAGGGTATTGCACTTGCAGCTGCTCCTCCATCTTTAGAGAGACATGCCATTTTGGCAATGTTGTCTCGCCTATTATTGGGTCCATAGACTAGCTTTATTTTCCCTGCACATACTAGATCAGCCATTTTTGTCATGTACATGTCACTATGTATATATTAAACAGTATTATATATCAGAGAAACATATTTTGATTCACTTCTCTGTTGGATATGTATTGTCATTGCTGAGTGATTACCACTTCTTTCATGACTTGCTGTTGTTGATGTATTATGAGATTCTCCTTGATGGATGGACAGTGAGATGTCGAAGAATATCTCAGATGGGCCTGTTGACTAGGGAGTCTTGGTAGTATTTGTGATTTATAGGGTTTTGGTATCTTGAGACTGGTTTTTTATTAGTTTTTTGTTTTTCTTTAAAGGTCATACTGCACCATGAATGGCTGCCTATGTATTCCCGGGCTGAGGGAGATCAGATCATTCGTAGTTTAAATTTTGTGTGAGAGGCTTGAGAAAGGTCTCTTTTGAGTTTGGTTGGATAGGTTTTTGAAATTTTATTTAGTTTGACCGCACCAGGAATGGCTGCCTACGTACTCTCGGGCTGAGGGAGATCAGGTCATTCGTAGTTCGATCTTCTAATGAAAACTGAAATTGATTTGATCGATTCGTAGGACCAAGATGATGGTTGGCATGTGTTTCAGACATAATACCTTTTTATGGTGTCTGAGTTGATGAGTTGAGGAAATTCGCTCCAGGCCATTTCTTGCAATCTGATAGCTCCTCCTGTCAGCACCTCTTTGACAATGAAAGGGCCCTCTCAATTTGGGGCGAACTTTCCTTTATCTTCATCTCGATTGGCCAAAAATTTCTTCAGCACTAAATCATTTTCTTTAAATTGTCGGATTTAGACTTTCTTGTTGTATGATCGAGCAATCCTTTGCTGATATAACTGCCCGTGGAAAATGGTTGTAGCCCTCTTTTCATCTATCAGGGATAGCTGGTGGTATCTTTCTTGTAACCACTGATCTTCTACTATCTGCGCGTCTATTAACACTCGCAAGGACTCCATCTCTACTTCTATGGGAAGTACTGCTTCCATGCCATAGACCAATGAATAAGGGATAGCCCCAGTAGAGGTACGCATTGACGTCTTATATGATAATAGAGTCAGAGGCAACAGGTCAGGCCATCCTTTGTGATTGGCGGACATTTTCTGCATAATCTTCTTGATGTTCTTATTGACCGCTTCGACAACACCATTCATCTTGGGTCGGTAGATGAAAAAATTGAGATGCTTGATATGAAACTTTCTGCATAAGTCTCTCATCATCTAATTGTTTAAGTTCTTGGTGTTGTCTGATACGATCAGCTCCGGTTGTCCATATCGACAGATAACATTATTTCTGATGAAACCAATGATTACCTCCTGGGTGACTTTGGGAAAAGAGGTAGCTTCAACCCACTTGGTAAAGTAATCGATCATGGTGAAAATGAATCGATGTCCATTACTGGATTTGGGTTCTACTGGCTCAATCACATCCATTTCCCACACGGAGAAAGGCCATGGCAAACTCATATTGTGTAGCTCATTTGGAGGAGCGTGGATTGCATTTCCATGGACTTGGCATTGATAGCATCTCCTGACGTGATCATCATAGTCAGCTTTGAGAGAGATCCAATAATGCCCTGTTCTTAATATTTTCTTGGCCAGCAAATGACCGCTCATGTGTGGACTGCATACTCCACCGTGGACTTCATCCATCAATCTCTGGGCTTAGTCTTTATCGAGGAATCGTAATATGCCTATTCCAGCATCCGTCTTGTAAAGTGCGTCTCCGCTTAGATAAAACTTCATGGCCATCTTGTGAATCCGCTTTCATTCTGCTTGGCTTGCCCCAGCGGGTGTAGATCCATCTCGGAGATAATCCTTGATGTCTTGATGCCAAGGCTGATTGATAGGAGGTATTTCATATGATACTTCTCCAATGTAATTCCAGTATGTCGGGGCCTTTTGGTTTGTGAATTTGATGTCGGGAATTCCCCTTCTATCAGATATGTTGATCAGGGAAGCCAATGTGGCCAATGCATCTGCAAAGTCGTTCCTTCCTCGAGGGATATGGATAAAGGTTATCTCTTCAAAATCCATGAATATGTTAATGACCTGCCGGTGATATGGTAGCAAATGCAATTCTTTGGTGTGGTATGCCCCAGTGGTTTGTCTAATGGCCAGCTTAGAATCTCCAAAGACTAATAAACGTTGGATGCCCATGGACTGGGCTAGTTTCAATCCCATTATGTAGCCGTCATACTCAGCCGTGTTGTTGGTGTTAACAAACTGCAACTTGGTAGCCACATGATATTGCTCTCCTGTACCAGAGATGAGGACTGCCCCAGCTCCGGCACCTTCTATGTTCACCGCTCCATCAAAATATATTATCCATGGTTGGACTGTATTCTCTTGTCGAATTTGTTGAATCAACATAATCCCATCATCCGGGAAATAAGTCTCCAAGGGTTCAAACCCTCCTGATGGTGCTTCGGCTAATTGATCTGCAATGCCCTAACCTTTGATGGACTTCTGAGTGACGTAGACAATGTCGAACTGTTAGAGAATCAACTGCCATTTGGACAATCGATAATTCAACATTGGCTTGTTGAATACGTATTTTAGTGGATCCATGAGATATATGAGATAGGTCGTATGCCCATGCAGATAATGTTGCAACCTCATGGCGGCCCATGCTAACGCACATCATGTCTTCTCAATTAAAGTGTACTTTTATTCGCCGCTGCTGAATCTTTTGCTGATGTAGTAGATGACTCTCTCCTTGCTACTATCATCTTTCTGTCCCAGCATACAACCCATTGCGTTGGCATTGACTGATAGGTACATAAACATGGGAACTCCATCCCTCGGGGGTACCAAGACAGGCGCTTCGATCAACTACTTCTTAATAGCAAGGAAGGCCTTTTGGCAATCTTCATTCCATTTTGTAGAGGAATTCTTCCTTAATATCTTGAAGATGGTTTCACAAGTTGCTGTGAGCTGGGAAATGAATCAGCTTATAAAATTGATCCTCCCTAGGAACCCGCGTATTTTCTTCTCTGTTCAGGGTATGGTCATCTCTGTGATAGTTTTAATCTTGGCAGGATCCAGCTCAATGCCTCTATTACTCACTAGGAATCCCAACAACTTGTCCGATTTGACACCAAAAGCACATTTGGCTGGATTCAGCTTGAGGTTGTACATACGCAACCTGTTAAACAACTTCCTGAGATGGTTGATGTGATCGTCTTCCTTCTGGGATTTGACGATGATGTCATCCACATAAACCTCTATCTCCTTATGCATCATGTCATGAAATAGGGCCATCATAGCTTGCTGATACGTGACACCGGCATTGATAAGGCCGAAAGACAATCTCCTGTAATAGAAGGTTCCCCAGGCAGTGATGAAAGCTGTCTTTTCCCTGTCTTCTTCAGCGACCACAATTTGATGGTAACCAGCAAAGCAATCCACGAAAGAATATATGCCATACTGTGCTGTGTTGTCTATCCTGTGTTGTCTATCAGGATGTGGATGAAAGGTACCGGGAAATTATCTTTGGGACAAGCTTTGTTCAAATCCCTGTAATCCACGCATACTCGTACCTTCCCTCCGGGCTTAGGCATGGGAACTATGTTCGACAGCCACTCCGGGTATGTTGATACCATGATGATGCCAGCTTTGAATTGTTTGACAACTTCTTCTTTGACTTTCAGACTCCATTTAAGTTTCAAACGCCTGAGCTTCTGCTTGACTGGCTTGAATCCATCCTTGATGGGGAGTCAATAGATGACAATGTCAATAGATGATATAATCATATCTTCATACGACCATGCAAATACATCCTGGAACTGTGTTAAGATTTCAATCAGGTTGGCACTTTGGTCTGGGGTGAGGTCTAGGCCTATCTGGATTTCTTTGAGGTTTTTGGAGGTACTGATATTGACAGTGGTGGTTTGGTTGAGGTTTGGTTTGGGTTTGTCTCCAACCCATTATTTAATTTCCTCGGGCACCTCATAATCATCTTCCTCCTCTTGATCAATCTCTATCAAGTCAAAGTTCAATTCTACATCAAAGTTGTAGTCACTGTGACAGGTTGACATCTCATCAGCAAGGACAAACAAATCTAATCTTGGAGTCCTGAAAACAAAATGCTTTCGCTTTAATATATAAAACTGCTAAAACATACCATGCATTTAGCAAAGCATGACAAAAGTTACTGCCATAGCTGTGTAACCAAAATAAGCAGTAAATGAAACCATGTTACATAGTAGATAGATTCTCTGCCCTTTTACCCTTTTTGAATGAGGTAAGGGACGCTGCTCCAGTTGTCCAGGGTCAGATCCTCATGAATAAGGAGGATACAGGAATTGTGCTTGTCTGTCTTTTCTTTGATGACGACTAAGACATCCTTCAGATCAGAGCCGAGGTTTTTCCTTGAACTGCCCCCCTTTCGTTTCCTAATGCCAGGAATTTGGATTTGATCCTCTTCGTCACTATTTGGGATATCATCATTCATACCTACGTAGTGTATGAGAACACACATATTAGCAAATGGGTCTCGTCCTTCGTACAGGAACTTTTCTTTTCCCTTTTTGTTGTCCCCCTCAGGCTTTGAGGCTTTCCTCTCACTTACCAGTATGATTGGAGGAAATAACATGACTGACACAACAGCAGGAATCTTCCTCATTGGCTTCACAAATCCGGCATTAGTGAGGTTTGGCAGTAGTATAGTGGAAACATGAGCCTTTGGATGTTTGTGCGGGTTCCGTTGGTTTGACTTAGATGTGTAGCCCAATCCGGCTTTCCCTGACTGGCTCGGGATCTGCACCGGACTTTTGATGTCTTGCTAATTTTTCCCTAACCCTTCTCCAAGGCAGAAACCCAAAGATACCATCTCCTGGCCCACTGTCATCACTTCGGGGGAGACTATTGGTTTCAAGGCCGGTGCCCCAACAAGTAGGTACTAAGTATTGCTCATCTTTAATACTTGAAAACTTGCATGTTCAACCCCTGCATCCAGATTGATCACCAGTATGTCTCCCTGTGTGCAAATAGGGTATTTCGGTTCGGCATTCACCGTGATTAGGTTGCCATTGATAATGTACTTGAGCTGCTGATGGAGGGTGGATGGAACTGCTCCTGCCATGTGGATCCATGGCCTTCCCAGCAACAAGTCGTATCCAGTGGTAATGTTGAGTAGCTGGAAAGATACATAGAACGTATGTGGACCAATTTCTAGTGGAAGCTCAATCTCTCCCACAGCCTCTCGGCGAGTCCCATCAAAAGCTCGGATAACTACATGACTTGTACGTATCCAGTTTGGGTTGATCTTCATTCTTTCCAAGGTATCGTAGGGACAGATGTTTAGGGACGATCCTCCATCTATTAGCACCCCTCCGATCACATACCCTGATGACATCATTGTTATGTGCAGTGACTTGCAATGGCCCATCCCCACTACAGGTATATCATCGTCAGTGAAAGATATCACATTATTATTGAAGATGTGTTCTATCACATGACGGTATTTCTCAACATCCACTGTCTTTGGCAAATAGGTCTCCTCTAGTACTTTCACCAGAATGTTACGATGATCTACCAATGATAAGACCAGATCTAGGATGGACATCTGCTTGGCTGCATCTTTCAGGTTTTGCACTACCTTGATCTCGTTATGCCCCATTTTGCTGAGGAATTCTTTGATTTTTTCTTCAACCACTCTCTCTTTAGCCTTGGTAACTGTATTGATCACCCGCTGGGGCAGGTAAAATGGATTCTCCTAAGATACCATGGTAATGTTGTTGGAGGTGGAACCTTGATCATTCCCATAGTTCCATTGGACCCTCTTCAGACTGATGACACGATATTGCGGTTTAAAAGGAAGTATTAAATGTTCGGGCGCAGTTACCTTCACAGGATTCAGTGCTTCTTGAACCCTTTTTTAGGCAGTACTAAGGGTGTTTCGGCTAGCTCCTTCTCACAGGAAATAACAGCCACTGTTCCCTGATTTGATGCCATGGGAATAAAGAGTGTTTCCTCATCAGGGAGGCCATAGTCTTTATTCCCTCTTATCAGCTCACCGCTTTCAATCATATTCTAAATCAGGTGCCTAAGTCCCCAACAATCCTTGGTGTCATGACCGGGCGCATTGGAATGGTACTGATAGATCATGTCAGGTTTGAATTTCCTGGATCGAGGGTTCACTGGTGGTAACAGATCTGTAACCATCCCCTCATTGATCATCATCTGGAGGATTTCCTTCATTGGCTGGTTCAAATCAGTGAAGTTCCTCTGAGATGCAAACTCCCTATATGCTTGAAACTTCTCATCCTTGGCCACTTTATTGGCCCAGGGTTCATGCTCATGAAATCGGTAATGGTCCCTCATAGCAATGGGACTAATTTTTGGTGTAGGACTTGCTTCAGCCTGGCTGGATTGGTTTATCAGCTGTCTGGTTACCTGATGTTGATAAACGACCAAATCTGCTAGCTGTCCAATCTGTTCCTTGATAGACTTGATCTCCTGTTCTATCAGGAATTGCCTTTCTAATAACTCCCAACTGTCTGGGCTACTAGTACTGAATTGAATTGACTCTCCGACATAATGGAGGTATTTGGAGCCTTCTCCATTCTTCATGCTAATCATGTTGGCACTCTCCTCTTTGTACTGAGGGAGGGGATTATCCTGCACATTCGGTTGCTCCGGTTTGATCACCACAATCTCTCCGTTGTTTATTAAGTCTTGGATTTTATGCTTAAGAGCCTAACAGTCCTATATATCGTGTCCCGGAGATCCGGAATGGTATGCGCACTTCTTACATGGGTCAAAACTCCTTCCCCCGTTACTGGTTGGTGGAAGGAGCTGAACAATCTTCTTCTGTGCTATCAAAAGTTTTAGCACGTTCTCGAGTGAATCCTCTAAAGGGGTGAACGTTCTCCGACGTCTGGCCTCCAAATTTTTTCTAAAATGGAGGGTTAAACGGTTGGGCTGGAGCTTGAAAAGGGGAATAGTTCCTCCTTTGAATGGGCATACTGCTCGACTCGCTTCTTTAATTCTATCCTTGAAATACTAAGGACACTTCTTCGTCTTTCTTCTTGTGTACTCTCCGTGGATTGCTCTCGTAACTCCCGGATTGGATATGCTCGGCAACAGCTTCCAAGGCAGTCAGATCCTTTATCTTTCTAGATTTCAGCCCCATTTCAGCCATTTCTTCGTGCTTGCTCATCTCTAAGAATGGTTTTCCTATGCCTGCTAGGACCCTTTCGTAATACGGAGCTTCTTGGATGTCGATGAAGGTCATGACAATCTCTGACTCAGTCATAGGTGGGGTGAATTGTGATGCTACTCGCCTCCATCATTGGGCATACTCTCTGAATGACTCAGCATTTTGTTTCTTGATTTTGGTGATCCGGTATCTATCTGGAGCCATTTGGGACTCAAAGCTGTACTGATTGAGGAAAGCATGTGCCAACTCTTCCCAACTGTAAATCTTGGAATTATCTAACCGGGCATACCAGGCTCTAGCCTCTCCGGTTAAACTCTTCTGGAATAAGTGCATTCTGAGCTTCTCGTCCTCTGCATAGGATCCAAGCTCTCCGATGAATACCTTCAAGTGAGTGCATGGGTCTCCCAATCCATCGTATTTCTCAAAATCAGGGACTTGAAATTTTTTAGGGTGACGAGCCCAGGGAATATACACATGTCTGAGTAATTGACACTGCCAAATGCCCCAGTCCCTTTGATAGAACGGATGGTTTCTTCCATCTGTTGTACCTTCTTTAGAATATCACCAGCTTCCTATTCTTTGTTGAGGATGATGAATTCAGGGGTTTTGTTGGTAGGATCCTGGTTCTGTGGTTTAGGAATCTGAGTGTCTTTCTTCCTGGTCTCTTGACTGCCACCGGGTGTAACTGGTTCTGTATGACCCTGTGCTTGTTTCCCTTTAAGAGCTTTACTTTATTATATCAAGAAAATAACCAATTCGGCTATCTGGTTCTTTAGTCCTTCAAACTCTTCCCTAGAGACGGGGGTGGATTCTGGTCAGAGCACTTGAAGCCATGCATGGAGATTGACTTTGTGACACCCCCAAATTCGGGTCCTCTGACCCCGGTCCGGTCGTCACGATCTAACATAAACATCCACCTCTAAACAACATACGATAACTAAAATGCAGAATATAATAAACGTACGTCGTTCATTCAAAAGGTGTTACTAGTCCCAAGATTCGATAACCTTAATACAACATACAAACATACCCTAGAATAGTCAATAGGGTTCATATTACATAACAGTAAATTAATTAAACATAAGGATAAAGTCTGCTCCTTGCAAAATAATCCTACATCTTCCCTTTACCCTTGTCCTTCCCTGAAGTCTCGGGCTTAACTGCAATATAAGTCATGATATAGCAAGAATGAGCAACAAGTTTGCTCAGCAAGTTTAAATACAACAATAAAGGATATATCATGATGAAAGGAATATATCTGATAATGAATTCAACAATATGAATATCTAAAGTAAGAATAATAACTGCTTTTAGAATAACTGATAGTCAAGTAGACTTTTGAACTATAAAACTCCAACGGAACCAATAGCTGATTGACTGGCTACAGAATAAGTACTTGAGGGGATCAGCCTCGCGTACGCCATGTATATGCATAACATTCAACTCTGCTGTTTGTATCTTATATTAGATACCTGCTACTCCCTTATAATATAAGGGTGTTCTTTCAGTCTAAGAATCCTTACCATCAATTGGTTTGGATAGATTTTATAAAATTTCATATACCTGTCTGACCGAACAAGGGTTCAGACTCTATCTGACACAGTTCAAGAATTTTAGAACTTTAAATGATGTACAAGTCCAAGACTGTATGAACTCAAGTGCACCAAGTGCGAATAACAATAATATCGATGTGGAATAATTGTAAAGTAATTAAACCACCTAATAGCATGCTTGAAAATAAAGTTCAGGCTTTAAATAATTAACTGTCAATACGATAGTAACCTGCTCAATACAATATGAGAAGGATAGGAACTTGCACAATAAAGAGTGTAAGGGAACTTGTATTCCAATCAAGTGAAGTTAAGAAACTTGCTTACACGATTCATTGAATAAGGTAGTGCAAGAATTTAGAATACTTGCATTCAATATAACAATTAAATGAAGTTAGGAAACTTGCCTGATTGCTCAGCTACAATTAAGTTCTAGCTTTAATTAAATCTCGCTGAAATAACCTAACATTAATGAGTCGGTATTCCAATTAGCATTTATAAACTAATATAAGTCTATACTAGCAAGAATCTAATCATCATATAAATTTATCATGTAATTCACGTAAGTCAATCACTTTGACTAGGTCTATAAACAATTAACTCTGACCTTAATTTAGTAATGCTAGAATATCTATACATCAACATAGGTTTGAACATTTAGCATTTCAAGTAATCATGCTTCAAGAATATACTTTCAAGTTTGAATCCTAGCATGCTCACCCTATTCAATTCAAAATCATATGTCTTTATGCCGGTATTTCACATACCTTAAGTTAATTAATTTCATGTCTCAAGGTTTAGCTACATAGTCATATTACCACATAACGAGGCTAAACAATGTTTAAGTAGTCATGCTTGTGCGTATACTACATGTGTATACCTTAACCCACATTAGTTCATACCTTAGAATTTCATTACTTGAATACGTGTGCATAGGTGGAAATTATATGTAACCAAAATGACCCTCATGTCAACATGTCTATAGGCATAACGAATCCTAATATACATGCTTGCGTAATCATAACATAATTCTCATGGTAATTGATGCTATTTAGCTTTCACTTTCTAAGTTTTCTTTCAAAATTGCACTAAGTCCATAAAGGCAACATAGAACATGCAAAGCATCTCGTGGTCATTGCTCATATGTGTTAGGACACATATATAAGTCATATAAATGTTCTTATATGGTCAGAACCTACAAGGCATCGTTTTGGTCAAGTTCGTTCCCTCAAGGTTCTTAAGTTTCTTTCTTTGAATTCGTTGAATCTTGCAATCACGTATGCTAGTGTGTGAACACACTTTAGACTCGCATTTCATGACAATATAAACCACACTATTGTGTTTACAAAATCAGAATGTTGACGTGATACGTCCATGACAAGGTTTACTTTTGAAATTACAAGTTTCATTACAAAATCATAAGTTTTTCATCACTCGTGTGTACTAACATCGTTACACATGCTCATACTGCATCTATGTACATATATATACCTATCAACCATGACCACATACTTGCCAAATACCATAGGTTAGTACATAACAGCTAAGCAACAGAAGCAGGAAACTCTGATCCAGGCCCGACGCAGTTGCGCCGCTGGCTAGTACAATACTGGCGCAGCTGCACAGGTGGCCGGCCAGAGGAAGAACAGTTCTGCTTCGGCAGAACCTTAGCCCATCTCAGAAATTTTATACGAAAATCAATTCAGTCATGCTATAATGTAATTCCAACATCCTTATAGTCTTTATATAACACTTAATAACCATCTTTCCAATCAAATAACACCCAATTCAAATGAAATCAAGAATCAAGAACTTAGAAATTCACAGAATTTGAACAAGAATGGAAATGGTAGAAAGTATACCTCTGCAAATGGAAACTAAACTTGCTGCTAAACAGATTCTATAATGCTACTATGATACTCTCCCTTAAATCAAATAAAATGCTCAGCAAATGAATGAAGGAGAAGAGATGTCATATATATAGGCAATTCCATATCCGGTTCTTAACTTTGCTCACTAAATCAAACTAACGGATGTCAAGAATGCATAATGGACAAGAAATGGTGGTTGAATAACACTGTTTTGCCCACTCCCCTGGAAATCATTGGCTACATGTTGCTGAAATTGAGAGAAGGAGTAGAGTAGTGTAGCCACGTGAAGGAGAAATGAAGGTGGGACTCTTATTTAGGGACAATGTAATACTCAGCACTTGCTAATACACTAAGTTATATATACTATATATATACACATAGTATATACTTAAGTTATACAATTAAATGGGTGCTACAATGTTATTTCAATTAGTCATAAATAACACAATGTATCAAATAGGTATATGTATACCTACATATAATTCATGTACATTTTCTATTAACACTAAATATAATACAATTGTGTATTGCTCATTATTTATTACTATAACTGTTATTATCATAATCATAATAACTTAATGAAATCATTAGTAATCACGACTGATTATTGATGTTTTTACATGATAATAGGGTATACATTAATATTTTCCCACACATGTATTATCACATAAACATTAATATATAATTCTCATAATGTAATTATTCTTACTATATAGTCCATACATGCAATATAAGCCACATTTATATGTCTCATGACATTATATATAATATAGATAACTACCATATAGTAAAGGTTTAGTATCGCATGCTTGTGTATAACAGTAAATCAAGTAAATATAATAATATTATATTATTAGTTCTCTTACTCATTAATTATTATTTATCCATAATAATAATTAAACAACACATTATCGATTAATTAATCATAATTAAAATTAATCAATAGGTTCAAATCTTGCCACGATATTCAAATAAATTAAATATTTAATTATTAATAATCTTATCAATTCTCTGATATTAAATCCTTAAGGTTAGTCCACTAATTTAAATAACTCATTAGTGACTTTAATCATTTCACAAATTCTCACCACCACATAAGGTTTAAATAAACTCACAAAACTAACTCGTTAAAAATTAAATCATATATTTAATAAATAAGGATTTAAAAATTCATGGTCATTACAGACTTAGTGCTTTCTTAGATTTTGATCTGGTAATAGGACCAATTTTTACCTACAACAAACGTAGGTTTGTTAATTTCCTGAAGGGAAGTATTGGTTGGATGCATGCCATGTAATGTGTTTATTTTTGAGGTTTTTTTAATCTTATCTTGTAAAACAGAGGTCAGTTGTTTGAATGACATGATAGCATGATAGGATTTACAAGACATAGAATGCACATTAAGATATTTACATTGAAATTGAAAACTTGACATTGAATTGAAAGAGGAAGGCATGAAGAAGCTTTCCTTCTGGTTTGGTTAATTAGAGGCTGACCTATCTTAGGTTACTCTAGCGGTTTTTTGGGCATGAAGGTCTCCAGATCATCGCAATCTACTAGAGGGGAAATTAATTCGATCTTTTAATTGGAGCAGAATTGAGTGGTGCGTTCCTGAGCCTCGCAGACTTAGTCTCCTTTAAGTCTAGTACTCAAACACCGACTGGTTCGCCTCCTGGTGGAGGAATCACACAACATACATTCACATACATCGCGTCTCACCGTATGCATATGATAACATTTGTGCGAAGAACTAATATAAAGCAGTAAAGCATTCATTCACATCCATTCAATATAAAGACGCAGCATTTCACACACACGCGGATAGAAATGGGAAATGTTGAAAATATTTGAACGTGGCCTAAGCCCTCTACTGTCCCAAGCAGAGTCGCCACCTGTTGACGTCGGGAAAAAATACGGGTCAAGTTGGATCCGAATCTTTCTCTCTTCCTAAGTTTTGTTTTCTACCCTTATTTTATCTGTTTTATGAAAAAGGGTGAAAGGTTTTTAGGAATAGGTCAACATGTATCATGTCGACGATTTAAACCTTTTACAGAGTCGCCAGTTGGTAGTTTTGAAATGGGTGTACCAACTCAACCAAGTTTTGTTTAAAAAGTAGGCCCAATTTTTGGACACTGTTGAAACTGAATCTTTGAAACAGAAGTTCTAAGTTCGGGGGCTTGGTTAAATGTGGGGAAGGTGTTAGGCACCCCACGACTTCGGTGAAAATACGGTACCGCATCTTTTCAATATTTTTTTCTTTGCAATGTGTGTGTGTGTGAATGCTGGAAGTAATTGGGCCTACACTTGATTGATTGAAAGTAGTGCTTTGCTTCGTTGAACCTATATACGAAGGGTTTGATTTGATTTGCAAAAGTCCTTTTTTAGACAAGATATTTAAAATGATATTTTGAAAGCTGGTTTTTAAACCCCTACGTTCTCATAGGAATAAAAGCCTGTTGATACTTCCATTTTATCTTTTTAGCCTTTGGGCTCAATTTTGAATGGTGATTGCCGGGCTGCGAAGCATCCTCGACCACAAAATTTATATAAGTGTCGGTCTTCTCATGGGCATTACAGCCATCGGAGTGACTCTAACACGACAAACCATTATTTCATTATGTTGAGACCTTAAACCCGGATAACCGTTTTAAGGTCTTTCGGATGTACATTTTAACAGAAAAACTGACAAGGTACATTTGTAATGTGGAGTTTGTCCATCGTGAAAATCAGATTTTGTTCAGTTTAATCATGAATCCCACGATTTCTAGGCTCACAGAGGGAAGCCAAGAAAACCTGCACAGCTCAAATATGCACAGAAAATGGATATTTACATCGAGACGTTGCAAAAACCAAGGATTCATAAGTCAAATCTTGGCCTTCGCGTAGCCAAAGCTTCTCGTTCCCAATAGATAGCGATCTAAGGGTCGCGAGGTTGCTTTCAAATGAATAAAACTAGAAAAAAAGCTAGATTTAAATAAATCTTAGCCATTCTAGCTTCCCGGTTCCGGTTGGACCTATTTTGAACAGTTTGAAAGGTAGAAAAGGCTAGATTTAAAGAAATCTAACTTACCAAATGAATATCAGTGCCAATTCATATCAAATGAATATTTACACTAGAAATATAATCACAATGAATCAAGGATATATATATATATATATATAGTTATATATATACCAAAGCTGTAAAGGGCAATGGGTTTTCACTCCGATACCCGGACTGGAATGTATATATATATATATATATATATATATATTTATAAAAGCTATAAAAAGCGACAGAGTAATACAGGCTTGACAGAATGGAAATATGTATATATAAAAGCAATAAAGGGCGACGGATTTCAAATCCTATGCCCGAACTGGAATGAAAAAAAATATATTTATAAAAGCTGTAAAGAGCCACTGAATAATCTAGGCTGGACAGAATTGAAACATATATATAAAAGCTGTAAAAAACCACGGGATGATCCAAGCTTGACAGAATGGAAATATAAAAGCTGTAAAAGAGCCACAAATTAAACCAGGCTCGACAGAATGTAAATATAAATATAAAAGATGTAAAGGGCGACAAATTTGCAATCCTATGCCCGGACAGAAATGTAAATATATATATATTTATAAAAGCGGTAAAAATGCCATGAAATGTCCAGGCCAAACTAAAACGTAAATGTTAATATATACAATTAGTATATATATATTAAGCAATAAAAAGGCCACGAAGTCAAAATCCAGGCCAAATGAAGTTAGAAAATTTATATATATATATATATAGTTATATATATAAAAGCAGTATCTACCACAGATTTGACATCCGGGCTTGATAGAATTGAAGAGTTGGTATATATATAGTTAAATATATACATAATAAAGCCAAAACGGACCCGGGTCAATAACCCAATCCGGCGAAGGGCCTATATATGTGTGTGTATATATAAAAGCTATTAAAAGTCGCGGATCAACGATCTAGGCTGTGCAAATGCCAGAAAACGTGTTTATGTACTAAAATGTACGAAAACATAAGAAAAAAAGGCCACAGAACTGAGTTCCGGGCATAATCAAAAAATGAAACTTAACGTGCACGAGTATAAATGCGCAATGAAGTAGTATTAACTTTTTGATCGTAAAAATACTCACAATGGACTGCTACACGGGCTTTTTGCCAAATCGCAGGCTTCAAACGGGCGTTTCCATCGTTCAATTTTTGAAATGTGGTAGTATATGAGTATAACTACGTGTTAGGGTGATAAAATCTGGGTTTGGAGTACTAGAAGTCAGGCTAGGAAATGAAATGGGCGGAGTTTCAGAGCGTTTTCTATTTTTTTCTCTCTTTTTTGTCTTGGGGTGCACTTATATTTATAGACCCGATGGAAGCGGGTCTACCAGCGGTAGCCGTGGGTCTACCTACAGCACCACATGGCAGGCCCCGGGTGGTGGGTTCCATGGACTCGAAGTACGTGCATTCCGAGCAACGCGAGGTCAGATTCGAAACTTTCTAACTTTTGATCGGAGCATCCATTTGAGGCATGCTATACCTTTCTAGAAAGCCCCGCGCCGAGAGCATCACAATGACATGGGACTAAACCTTTTTTGAGTCCAAGAAGATGGGTTCATAATCGGGTCTTTATTTCTTCGCAAGTTTATCCGTTAAGTTGTCTTATGCTATTTTCTCCCGGGATCAATGTTATGGCTCTTTCTGACCTTGATGGCATCAATTCTACTTGATTTTGACCGGATTAGCTTTAAGTTGGTAAAATGACCATTTTTCCCCTCTAGGGGTTATTTCCTGTACTGGCATGGTCTTTGACGATTTTCTTGAGGTTGTCTCAGAGGTTTTGATCCCAGTCGATTCTGTTTGTCCTCAGGAGTATCTCCGAGGCTGACTTGGTCTCCCAGGGTTGTCTCTGGGGATGATGTGATACTTCGAGGTGGTCTTCGAAGTTGATTTGGCCTCTCGGGTTATGACCGGGGCTTGAATTGGATCTCCTGATGTTGTCATCGGGGTTGCTGTACATCCCGTGTTGTGACCGGGGTTTGACTTGATATCCCGGTATTAAGACCGGGGATGAGTTGGCATCCCATTATCGAGACCGGGGCTGAGTTGGCATCCCGGTATTGAGACCGAGGTTGACTTGACATCCCGATATTGAGACTGGGGTTGAGTTGGCATCCCGATATTAAGATCGGGGCTGAGTTGGTATCCCGGTATTGAGATCGAGGTTGACCTGGCATCTCGGTATTGAGATCGAGGTTGACATGACATCCCGGTATTGAGACCAAGAATGAACTGGCATCCCGGTATTGAGATCGGGGTTGAACTGGCATCCCAGTATTGAGACCAGGGTTGACCTAACATCCCGGTATTGAGATCGGGGTTGATCTAACATCCCGATATTGAGATCGGGGTTGAACTGGCATCCCGGTATTGAGACCGGGGTTGACCTAACATCCCGATATTGAGACCGGGTTTGATCTGACATCCCGGTATTGAGATTAGGGTTGAACTGGCATCATTGTATTGAGACTGGGGTTGACCTGACATCCTGGTATTGAGACTGGGGTTGAACTGGCATCCCGGTATTGAGACTGGGGTTGAAAAGACTGTTTTGCCCTCCTTGCAGGGTAAGTAACAGCAGCGCAAAATTTTTGAGCGTCTATAACAGGAATACAAAATTTTCGAGTGTCTATAGTTATATTTAAATTAAATTTTTTCATCCCTAGGTTTGATCTTTTGGTTCACTTGGCGGCTTTAGTGAACTAAACTAGAATAAAGTCCATAATCAATCCGGGTAGAATATAGTATTCTATATGTGCATGCTTATTATATATATTATATATTATAAAACACGTTTTGCATGTTAATTAATATGACGCGTATTTTATATTTATGTGTGCATACGCGCTAAACAAGATGAGACAAATAATAACAAACCCCTCAAAGAATTTATATTAAGTCCTAAGCGTTCAAAGATATTTGGAATATCGAACGTCGCCTTCTAGCATGATAAAAATAATAGAATATCAAATTAATTATTATAAGTTTGTTGTGTCACCACAAGGCTTATCTTAATTATTTGAGATGTTTGTTTTATCACATTTGATGATTATAAAAAAATTGAACGATGCTGTTTTGTTGTGTCACCACAAGGACAATATTTTTTTCTTTGAATATATGTAAGTGCTAAGTTGAACTTAACTTGGATAATTTTGATTCAGATGTGCCACCACTTGATCAAAATAATCTAAGAGGCAAAATATAAGGAGTTGCATGTTGAAGTAATTGACAAGAGTTGTCTACCTATTTATTTATATATAGTTTGTTGTGTCACCACAAGGCTATATACATTTGAAATGGGATCCTTATTCTCACTAGCAAATCTTTAATTAAATTTGTCGAGCTATATAAGTGAAGGTAATGTAGTTTGAAAAAAACAGTGGGAGATAACAGTTTAAAACAAGACCTAGTTTATTTTGGTACTTAATAAAAGAATGTATGCTAATATGATGTTTAATTACAAATTCATTTACAAAATTTTACAATGTCTAAATTACTATCACTGCGTAGCATATTAGATGTTAATTAACCGAACCAAATTAAATGGATTGGTTAAGGAATTTGAGAATAGTTCTTAAGGCTGAAAAGCTATCTTATATCCTTAATACGCCTATCCCTGCAAATGGTTGCAGACAATGCCTCTGAGGAAGAGATTGCTAATTTTAGAAAATAGCAAGATGATGCATAGTTGGATCAATGCATCATGCTAGCATCTATGAGTAACGAGCTTCAGCGTCAGCATGAAACTATGTATGCTCCTACTATATTCCATCACTTCAAAGAGTTGAATTGTAAGAAAAATAGGACTGCTAGATATTAGATATCTAAGGATCTCTTTCGATCTAGAAGAAGAACAATTCAAAGAAGGTATAAGGAAAGGCAAAAATACAAAGGATAATAAGAACAAAACTGATACAGATAGCAAAGGAGTTTGCTTACACTGCAATAAGCCTGGACAGTGGAATAGAAACTGTGAGAAGTATCTTGCAGAGGCTAACCAGAAGAAGCTTAGTGAAACTTCGGTTACAAATACTGGTTTGTTCATAATTAAAATAAATCTTTCAGTAAGTAAAGTTTCTACTTGGGTATTGGATACCGGCTGTGGTTCTCATAAATACAGATTTATGAAGGGACCTGTGACACCCCCAAATCCGGGTACTTCGTTTCCACATGATTTGGTGTTCACTTTATAACTATAACAAACATCTACCCAATATATCTCAAAATAAATTATAATCTTTATATAAAATCTCCCTTAAAACAAGGGTTACAATCTTCTCAAAAATCAATCCCAGGGTTACTCTAACCTTGACATAAACAATAAAGTGCGGAATAAAAACATGACATAAAAGTCTTATTACAATCATTTCAAAATAATTAAACAAGTCTTCACTTGTTCATCTTTCCCTTACCTTTACTTGTAGACGGGGAATCAACGTTATCAACCTTAACTGCAATTGTTATTTAATTCAAGAGTGAGCAAACAACAGCTCACTGGAGTTTAACAATAATAATTACATGAAAGAATATCTTTTAAAGAATTTGAACAACTTAGCTTGCTTCAATAATAAAGAATTAAATAATAATTCTCATTCAACATTAAAATTCGAATATGGAATTTGTCTGAGAGTCATAAGACCTTTGAACTCTTGTCCTAGGTTATAAATATTTCTATTTAAACCTTTAACAGTCAATAAGACTATGGACCTTAACTCGTACTTAGGGGGATCAGCCCTTCGTACCATGTATTGTGCACAAACATCTTAACGCTATGCGTAATAACCTCCCCTAATAATTAGGGTTGTTCAACTCAGTAATTTGAATTCAAGTCCGCACCAAAGAAAGTTTGGTTTGGATAAGCTTACAAGGGTAATTTAGAATTCTCATTTATCAGCTAAGGGATTAGTTGATAAGCTTACAAGGAAATTTAGAGTTCACGTTCATCAGCTAAGGATTAGTTGAATCGTCTTTCAATAATTCGTAAATAACAGAATTATGAACTAACATATGCTTTAGAATCAACTTAAAACATTTAAAATAATAATTGGATCTTACCTGAACAATAAGTCAAGATTATTTTAATTAAATAAACAATTGTCCAATACAAAAATGAAAAGGACATTCTCAACAATGAATATATGAACTCAAAGAAACTTGCGTAGAAATAGCGAGTTTAGGGTTTAGAAGACTTGCATAAAAATTAATACAAGATCAGGGTTTAGAAAACTTACCTTACGCGCAAGCTACTTAACTCAACCACGTACTTAAACACTTCTTATACACATTCAATTATAATAATCTAAATCAGTTAACACATAACTAATTCACATAAGTGGTTAACCCTCATGGTTAACTCACTCTAATTAAATAAATAATAATAATCAACTATCACATAGTTAATTACATCACACACATACTCACATAATTAAATTAATTATGTATTTAGCTAAATTATAATTAATCAATTACAATTCAAACATTTAGTCTAATTATAATTACTTAAATTATAATTATCATTTAAATTATAAATAATTATAATTTAAAATCAATTAAACTACATCATGCATTTATTAAATTATAATTACATAAATTATAATTTAAATTAACATCTAATTGATTAAAATAAATAAACTTCTATACATTATAATTTCACAGAATTATAATTTAAATTAAATATTTACTCTTAATTATAATTAATTAAATTATAATTAAGTAACTTCTTTTACAATTAAACAATTTATAGGTTATAATTTAAATACTATATTAGATTTTTAAAACTTCCTTTTTCTCAAATTATAAAATTATCAACTTCATGTTAACACATGTTATAGAGCTAGATATATGCTCATTATCTTAGCAATAATGTAATGGAAACATAAAAACAAACTGTACACTTGATTAAAACTCACTGCTTCTGCCCAAGACACGGCGCAGCTGCGCCGCTTCTGCCCTTGCTGCCTACGCAGCTGCACCAGCACGCGGACAGAAACAGAGCAGCTTACGAACAGTGCCGAGAAAAACCAAATTGGCTTAATTCTCCACATCGAGTTCTCAATTCAGCCAAAGATTGATTCATATAACATTACAGAAACATCATATAAAGCTTCTAACACACTTTTAACATACCAAGACATCAAATTACAAGATTAAAACACTTAATTTTAAATAAAAACTTGAGAAAATCATTTTTCTCCCAAACTCATAATTTTCATAAAATAATTCACTGTAATTAAATTTCTCAACTAATTCAACTTTTAATACATGCATTATATCCGTAGTTGACGATAGCATCACAAGAAATTCTAAATAGATATATTAGCAACAATTAAATCATAACTTTTACTCTAAAACTCAACCAAATACATGAACTCCATATGAACATATATTATTCATTAAAACATGTTTCTACCATAATTTGATTTCTGAAAACTCGTTTATAGCATACCAATCATCTATTGGCAATACATGAACACCATATATATATACAATTCATGTTAATACACTTTCTTGAAATTTACAGTAAACCAAAATTTACAGAAACTCAAAACAAGGAAGAACAACTAATTAAAATTTTTAAAACTATGAGATAGTAATTACCCTTTGTTTGATGATTGTAGAAGAATATGAAGATTAACTCTAGTCTTCTCAAGCTTTCTCTTCCTTCTCTTCTTCCCTTTTCTCTCTAAATTCTCTGCCCTTCTTTTCTTTATTCTTAGTTTAAACTTAGGATATAATAACGTAGTTTTTCCTTACGTAGTATATAGATATATAACTGATGTATCAATAATATACGTATTAACTAATACTTAATAACTTAATTAATTTAACAGTTATAAATTTTGAATTTGAATAGCCATAAGGCCATGTTTGGCAAACCCTTTATTTTAAAACAGATTATTAGCTAAGGCCTTATTTGGAAAATAGATTTAAAAACAAATGCAAGCCTTGCTTATTTAAAATCATTTAAAATCTTTTTTCTTTTATTTTAACAAATCATTTTAACACATACTTTAATGTCATATTTTAATCAATTAAATATTAAACAACTAATTTAATCAATTAAAATCTAACATCAATTAATCACATAAAATTGCCACATAATTATAATCACTCGCTAATTATAATTCATGTAACAATACTAAATATGCATGCTCGTGCGTATATCACACATGTATATGTTAATCACATAGTTTATGCTTTAGAAATTCATTTTCTATGAATATGCGTGCATAGGTGAAATCCATGTTTCATCGCATGATGCTTATGTCAACATGTCTATAGGCACAATGAAATCCTAATATACATGCTTGCATGTTCATAACGTAAGTTCACTTAGTACTTTATGATATTAGTTTTCACATTCAAATCTTTCTTTGAAAAGTACACTAATCTTAGTACATGCAAGGCATCTCAACATATAACTCCTGTGCACTCGAAACACATA
Organism: Panax stipuleanatus; assembly: GCA_020205555.1. Lineage (NCBI taxonomy): Eukaryota > Viridiplantae > Streptophyta > Magnoliopsida > Apiales > Araliaceae > Panax > Panax stipuleanatus. The sequence continues at coordinate 119,587,208 of CM035120.1, forward strand.
TCTAAACCACATAAATGTTCTCACATGGTCAGAATCTAAAAGACGTAAGTCTTGGTCAAGTTTATTTCAAAAAGTCTTTAAGTTTTTCTTGAAAACCTCTTGAATCCTTCACTCATGTAAGCTAGTGTACGATTAACACTTAAATTATGTATTTCATGTCAATATAAACCATACGATTGTGTTCACAAAAATCAGAATGCACACATGACACACACATGTCAAAGTTCATATTAAAACTATAAGTTTGTTTTAAAACCATGTTTTCCTTCCATATCACATACTAACACGGCCATACATGCATCATGCTACGTTAAGATAGTCATATATGCATGTCAATCTAGTTCACTTGTTTGCTTTAAGAGATATCTCATGATAGCATATAACAGAATCTGCAACAAAACAGAAAACAAGTTCCAGGACCCTGCGCAGCTGCGCAGATCCCAGGCATAAACCCGGCGCAGCTGTGCCAGTGTCCGGCCCAACCAGAGACTGAACTGCTTCGACAGTTTTAACAACCCAACTCAGAATTTCTTTCGAAAAATCATTCCAACCATGCTATATTGTCATAATAACATGCCTAACAACTTATTTAACACTTAAATCACATTATCATGAAATTCATGCTTAATTCAATAATTAGAAATTTGAAATAGATGAACATGAATGTACCTCTGAAATCAAGTTGCTGCAATTTGAATTCCTCTCTTAACTGATATCTCTCTCTTTCTATATCTCAGTATACTATACTAGCTTCACTTGGAATTCTCAGCAAATGAAAGAGGAGAAGAGAAGAGCTTGCATTTATAGACAATTCATTACACAGTTTATGGTTTTGCCCATCATTCCAAACCAATGGGAAGAAGAAGAATACACTGGATTGAGAGGAGTTGGTGGAGATCATCATGATACCCACTCCCCCATTGATTATTTGCTATAATGCTATCTAAGTTTGCTGAGTTTGATGCACATAGGAGTAGACTAGCCTTAGAGTTATCACGTGAAGAAGAAGTGAAGGTGGGCACTCAATTTGGAACAAAGATTAATCTCAGCAACATGAAAGCAACATACTAATGTTACAAATATATATAGTCTACCTCTTACTAAGACTATATCACATTTCATTTTATAAACACCTAGGTTATAAATGAAATACAATTGTAGTTTCTAATTACAATATATCAAGTAGGTTACATATATACCACATATAATCCATGTACATTTTCTTAACACCGAATATAATTCAATTGGGTATTATCATAACGGTTATTAATTATCATAACGGTTATCATTACAGTTATAATAACTTATTGCATACATTATCAATTCACAATTATTTATTGATATTAATATAAGGTAATAGGGTATACATTAAGGTCTACCCACACACATCATGTTACATAAGCAACATTATTATGTAACTCTCTTAATGCAACCAATCTTACTATATAGTCTATATATATAATATATAGCTATATTAATGCGTCACATTGCATTATATAATATAGTTTATACATAATTGTATGGTCACACTTATGTGTTGCACTACACTTTATATAACACATGTGTCATTACCATATGTTATACTTTTAAATTATCACATCCTTTGCACATATCAACTAGTTGAGCAAATATAATTAATTAATTAATTCATCCCTCATCAATCAATGTAATTATTAATCTCTATAACAATTAATTAACATTTATATAGTTAATTATCACGTTAAATAAATATAAATCTTATTACATTTATAAACAAGTTGCTTATTATTATCCTATTATTTGCAATAATAATAATCGACACATCATCAATTAATCCTCATTAATATACTATTCCTCATAATAGCAATAACAATTAATATTTGATTAATCGTTCACGTAGAAATTCCTTCATTAATACAATTTCCAATTATATTCATAATCAATATACTTATTATCATGCTATCACTCGCAATAATAATAATTCATCATACCATTAATAATAACAATTAATATAGATTAATTGTTTAATGAATAATTCCTCCATCCTTAAATTAGTCAATTCATTACCGAATCTATTATTGTGCCACACAAGGCATCTCTCACAAGCTCAATCTTAAGCTTATCATTATTCTCATCACTTACTCATCTCTCACCACATTACTACTCATAACATGTTCAATTAAATTAGAACTATTAAATCCAAGGTCCACATATAAATATTTTACAAATCGAATATTCAAATATTATATATAACCGTTACGAAAATATAATAACTCAAGCTATTAAAATGTTAAATTACTTCAATTAATTATACTTATAATAAGTATAACCTTTACGCTTATAATAATTAATATATACTCTATTAATTATTCCAATAATAATATTCACGATCAAATAATAACTTAAGTTATTTAATATATTAAAATAACTTAGTTTCCTTTCATTAATTAAACTCCCTTGAAAAATACATTAGAAATTATGTATTTTGCCATAACATAAATATTATGTTTTCTCCAAATAAGCACATTCGTTATTTAAAAAATAATTTACTTATTGTCTCATGATATTATTCTTAATATAATATCAAATAACTATATGTATGACACATGTACATATATTATATATAGAAAATAGATAATAAGTTTATTTTCTATTATAATAAATTGTTTCCATCAATTTAATTACATATAGCAAATACGTTTTAATATATTTACCATATTAATTAATCATACCTATTACCTCATACAAAAAAATTTATAAGGTAATATTATTATTCAAAAATAACATTCCCTCTTTTATTAAAATAATTCAACATTAGAAACTATTTTAATATCCTTTATTAGAAAAATCATATCTCTTTCTTTTCTATAAATTGTTTCCCCAAAATAATTTCTTCAATATACATTTAATCATATAATGATTTCCATCTCCCTTTAATAACGTATATATATTTAACGTTATTCGCACATTAGACTTTCTCACATATTACTATTCTAAGTAATATATATAAAAGTATCAACTATAACTACATATTCAACACACATATTAATTCACTCATTTACTTAAGTAAATTAAACATTGTACTATATCATCATAGTTAATTAAGATTCAATACTGACATTATATTATTCCATAATATAACTCACAACTTATATTAACTAATATTTATTCTTATTAGTTAATTCCCTTAACTAACTCATGCTTCACTATCCAAACCTATTCACGGATAGCTTAAGTGCTATTAATAACCTATATTATAAACATACTAGTTATTAATACACATACTCAAGAATATGGTGATTATACATTAAGGATATTTAATGTCACCAACTTACTATGATAAAATAATTCTATAAATTATTTAATATCGATAGGAATTTATCCACCTCCTTTATCTCAACTGGATCGTCTCTACGATAAGTAACCAATATATATTAATAATATATTTATAAATCACAAAAACACATTTTACATAGTCCATATTATCCTATGTAATATAATACCACATACCACATACCTCATATCACATATATATATTATTATTCGAACCCATCTCACAGTTTAAGAATTTTATTTATTAAATCCTTATTTAATAATATCTAAAAATTCGGGTTCTTACATATCGGATGAGATACCACCTACTGGACCACCTTGGTATCACCACATTAAAGAATATTTGCGAGATCAATCAACCCATGAAGGATTAAGTCAAGCCGTGAAGAAGCGAATATAGATAATGACCATGAATTTCTACCTAAGTGGAGATGCTCTCTACAAGAGAGACCCAGGTGTAGGCCTTCTGAGATGTCTAGACCAAGATCAAGCCCAGCGACTTGTGAATGAAGTACATGGTGGGGTATGCAGAGCACATATAAGTGGACTCCTGCTTGCCAAGAAAATTTTAAGGACGGAACATTACTGGATATCCCTCAAAGAGGATTGCGACGATCATGTCAAGCGTTGTTATCAATGCCAGATCCATACCAACATTATTCATGCACCCCCGAATCAACTGCATTGCATGACATCACCATGGCCTTTTTCCATGTAGGGAATGGACGTGATAGGACCAGTTGAGCCTAAAGCCAGTAACGGTAACCGATTCATTTTCACTATAACGACAACTTTACCAAGTGGGTTGAAGAAGCTTCTTTCCCCAAGGTCACCAAGGAGGTCATCGTTGGTTTCATTAGAAACAACGTCATCTGTCGATATGGACAACCCGAGGTTATCATATCAGACAACGTGAAGAATCTGAACAATGAGATGATGAGGGAATTGTGCAGTAAGTTCAATATCAAACACCTCAATTCGGTTTTTTATCATCCAAAAATGAACGGCGCTGTGGAAGTCGCTAACAAGATCATCAAGAAGATAATGATGAAGATGTCGGCAAATCACTCGGGATGGCCCGATCTGTTGCCGTTAACCCTACTTGCATACCGAACGTCGACTTGAACCTCGACTTGGGCAACACCTTACTCGTTAGTCTATGGTATGAAGGTCGTACTTCCTACGAAGTGGAGATGGAATCACTAAGAGTGATGCTGGATTCCTAGATAGAGGAAAGCCAATGGATACAAGATCGATACGATCAGTTATCCCTGATAGATTAAAGGAGGGCTACTGCCATCTTTCACGGACAACTATATTAGCAGCGAATGTCCCGATCCTATAACAAGTAGGTGTGGCCTCGAGAATTTAAAGAGCATGATTTGGTACTAAAGAAGATCATTCCAGGACAGGATGCAGCTAAAGGAAAATTTACCCCAAATTGGGAAGGACCCTTTGTTGTCAAAGCAATCCTATCGGGCGGAGCCTTGAAATTGGAGGAGATGGACGTTGAGGAATTCCCATAATTGATCAATTCCGATTCGATGAAATGGTATTATGTCTGAGACCCCTTTCATTTCAAACTGGAATACTTTGTTTAGATAAAAAGAAAAAAAAAGAAAAAAAAGAAAAAAAAGAAAAAAAAGAAAAAAAAGAAAAAAAAGAAAAAAGAAAAAAAAAAGAAAAAAAAAGAAAAATATATATATCAAGTCTAGTTTTCAGGTCTGAGCCTGAACTATGAAAGACCTGATCTCCCATCTGTGGGAGTACGTAAGCAGCCATTTATGGTGCGGTCTAACCCTTGAAAAAAATCAAAACCTTATCAAATCGAACAAAAAAAAATCAACATCCCATCAAACCAAACTCAAACCCAAATAAACCCTTTTCAACTTTTTCAGGTCTGAGCCTGAACTACGAAAGACCTGATCTCCTATCTGTGGGAGTACGTAGGCAACCATGTATGGTGCGATCTAACCTCCAAAAGAATCCAAACACTTTCACCTTATAACCAAAATCCTAACCTATACAAAAACCAAAATCTAACACAAACCCACCCAATCAACTGCTCATACGGAGAAGACCTAGCGACGTCTCAACATTCACTGCCGAATTTGGCGCAAGTATGACAAGACCAGTTCTATGTCGACATAATAAACCATGAAGCAATAATGGTAATAGTGTACAAGGCTAGACATGCTTAAATAAGGGAAGTGAACTGAACTTGTTTCTTGTTATATATACAACTGTTTGTAATACAAAAGCTGATTCTAACCTATGACAAGAGATAATAACAAAGTCTGTACAGGAAATAAAATAGGGCTATAAATCGGCAGTAAGACAAGCCAACATAGCCAAATATCCAGTAGTCTCGGCAGTCTGAGGAGCATCCCTGAACTCATGCTCCAGTATCTCGACTCGTCTCAGCAGCTCTGAGGCCATGTGATAAACCTCCTCCTGACCTTGCACTACGCCCTGTATGTGACTAATGAGTCCATCTATGAAAGTTTGGGCAGTATCTCTATCAATGAGGGCCTGGTCTATGGAAGCAAGGGATGCGTCTCTCTTAGCGATAGCAGCATCCCGACCAGCTACGGTGGTATACATAAGAGCTCGAGCCTGATCCCTCTCAAAGGTCACCAGGTGAAGGTGTCTGTCCATCGCCTCCAAGGAAACTGAGGCCAAACGTAGGACAGTACTAACAAGAGAAGTTGTCAACTCTATAAACAGAGCATCTTTAGTCGGAGATATAGGATCCTCCATGGGCTCCTCAACGTCAGTAGACCCACCATCATCCCCGGATAAAGATCCTGTATCAACCTGGTCCTCGGTGTCTTGTGCCAAATTCGACTCCAACCAAGCTGAGTACTTTGCAGATCGGCCCGGATGGCAGTCTCTAAACTCCACTGTCTGTCGATGCGACCAAAATCCATAAACCCGATCTAGATCAGCCTCAATAACTGAGAAGACGGGGAAACGATAATCCCCAGTCCCCTCATATGCATGGACCTCCTGGTACTGATCAAACTGGCCCATCACCGCCAGAGGATGATAGGTTGCACGCGCCTCAAACCAGCTAACTGGAGGAAATCCAGGTCAGCTACATGGGTGGTGAAACTCAGAAAAGAGCAGTAACCAAAATACATAACTATTGCAAAAGGCTCCTCCATAGCACCCAGAAATGAAGTCCATGATGCCCCATCGATGTAAAAAGCAGGGCGGTAGGAATAGACCTGCGACAAGACATGTCCAAAGCAGAACCCATGACGACAAAGAAGACCGATCGGTCTGAGATGCGTAATAAACCAGAAATGTAGGAGCACGGGGTTACCTCTGAACTCCTGATCCCCAACAGTAGGATAGATAAAAGCTGATATCAATGTCTCTGCCAAGATATGGGGAAGTATGGTGAAGTCATCTCAAACAGCCCTGACAGCAATCAACATCGCCACATCTAGATGGTCAGCATAGAATGGAATATATAGATATGCTACGAGGCACATGACCAGGGCATCCACTCGGGCAGTATGCCATCTCTCCTCTGAAATGACAAAATCTCCATAATAGATGGTAAAGCTGTCAGCAGATCCAAAGTGACCTATCATGAAGTCCATAGAAATGATGTGGCTACCACCCACCTTGGCCAGTATGACTGCCCTCCTCAGTTCGGTCACCGTCATAACTGGCGACGCATATGGCCCAACGCCATCCGAGCACATGGCCCCTCCATCGACTGTCCAGAGATGCGACCGTACTCCTCCAGAGTAGGAGTAAACTCGTCCGAGCCAAACCAAAAAATGTGGCACTCAAGAATCCAATAACTAAGCATCTCGTTGATAAACTCCTCTGGAACACGGAAGGAGAGCAGAGATAGGGAATGGCCTAGCATGCGACTGACTGCGATACGGTCAGCATATGCCAACTGGTCATACCAAACCCTCAAACTGGTAGCTATATAACTAGGCAGAAGGTAATCTAGGCGAACAATAGCAGAGGATGCCATCTGTAAAAACTGTGTCAATAAGACCATACAAGGTCAATCTCTATCCAATCATTTAAATATATATGAAGCATGCATCATAACAAGTGAAAATATGGCATGTGCAATGAATAAATAGAAAATATCGTACATAGATATCTGCCAAATACATCAGTTTTATATACATCACTTTCATACCTATGATATATGTGAAAACTAAAAAAATAAAAAGTATATGATAGTGGGACACAACTGCCCAAGGACTAACAAAAGGGCTAGGGAATCATCACAATGTCAAAGTCATCCAGGAAGGTGCTAGAATCATTGAACTGATCGACCTGGGGCAAGTCACCTGGGGTGGGCACATCCTGCTGATCTGGGCGATAAGGTGTCTCCTGCATATCCGGGTGACAAGTAAATGGATCACCTCCATCCTGAGAACCACCAGCACCTGAGGGTCCAGCCCCATGAGAACCACCAGTGCCTGATGGTCCAGCCTCGTGATCCTGAGCAGCGAAAGTCCTAGCTAAGGAAGGGTCCACACACATATGATAACAGTACGTCGACAGCTGCTCTAACTGAAGTCTCAAGTCAGCTATCTGGTTCTGATGAGAGGGTTCTTGGAAGCATGATATCCAGTCCTTCATCATAAGAGACCCTAGAACCATATCTCCCAGGAATTGGGTAGCTCGGGTCTAAGATCCTATCATGTTTGGGCCTCACCAAGTGGTAAAGTCCTCAGACGTGATAGGACCATCTGAAAAATTAAACCCATCATACCCAGCAGTGGGAATCGCTGCATCTGACTGAGATAAAGGCCAGAATCGCTGAACTGGAGGAAGAAAAAGAAGGTGAATCTCCCAATGATAAATCGAAAGGCGAGCTCCCCGAGATAGAGCTCTTAACCTCCACCAAACAGGAAGGAAATCCGACGAGTAGATAGATGATACTCTGACCTAGTAGCTGTCGTCAAGAACTACAAAGATTTCTAATGAATTGGGGGTTTTTAGTTTGAACAGATTTAATTAACGAAAGTGAATTAAGAAAATATCAATGATTAAAAAAACTTCAATTCTTCAGTTCAGTATTCCTTTTTCTCAATTATGAATTAATCAAGTAATTACACTATTTACCCTTTTAATGAGATTAATAACCCTAGATAACCACGATCGCAAAATACATGAAATTCTCTTTATATGTAGATCTAATGCGACGATCGCCAACAAAAGACTCTAACTAACATACACCTAGAACTATCAGTCTAGATTTAATATGATAGAAGCATTAAGAATGAGAATTAGATTATTCCAACAATAATTACACAATCAGGAATTATTTAACTTATTTTCTGAAAACCTTAACAATATTTCAAAGCTTGACCACAATAAAATATCATTATTTGTTAGTTAGATTAGACACACTTCGTTTGCTTAAAATATGTCTTAATCTAATAGATGATATCAATTTACTAATTTAATCTTGCAGAAACCAAATTAGTCAATTGAATAACATACATGAAAGTTTATATAGATAATCAGAATAAATCTCAATATGAAAGAATAAATATTATAAACTTAATCAAACTATAAATTAATACTAAGGTTCAACATCTCTTCAGAATTGAAATAAAGAACTTAGCTTAACATGCTTGAATCTTCAAAACTAGGGTTTGTAGCCTCCAAGCAATCCAAGAGAGAATATAGATTAAAGATTAAAAGATCAAAAGATAGTCTAAACTTAATAAGACAACTGATATAAATAGTCTATCACAACCCTAGTCTAATAAGGTAAGTCTGCCATCTTATTCCTCATCAACTTTGCATTTAAAAACAATTAAATCTGGTCAGCTCGTCCGCCTAGCGCGCCCCGCGCCCGTCTCTTTCATAGCCTGTGCGCCCCGTGCTAGGTATGCAGAAGCTTCGATTCCTTTTGGCGCGCCCCACGCCATCTGCAGTGTAAAGCCAGCGCCCCCCGCGCCTGGCTGTTAGTAACTTACTCCAAATTTTCCTCTTTTCTTATTTTTTACTCAGCTCCGCTTCTACTTTGCAAATTCACATAAAAACATAAAAAGTAACATGCACACTTAAGAAATAACAATATATCAAGCCAAGAAATACCTATTAAGTAGGTTAAAAACCTACTTATCAAATACCGCCAACCTTGTACAATTGCTTGTCCTCAAGCAAACAAACACAATGAATATAACTAACAGAATGAATGCAACCTAACAAAATAGAGCAAAAATATTTAGTAACCAAACACAGGTTGTATAATACTCACGAATTAACACTTCAGCTTACAATCCATTTTGACTCATGACCAATCATAGACTCGCTCATCATCACATCACTTACATGACTCTAATCCTCTCTCGTGCGTGTGTGCCCAATTTCATATCAGCAGTTCAAAGTGATTCATAAGATTATTCCCAACAAACATCCTACTTTTACACAGATAACTTATATAAACATAACATCCACATAAGCATTAAGGAAATCAGGCTAAATATGCAATTACAGAATAAACATCAAAGCTCATGCTTCGTGGGTGCGTTTTAATGCTCCATCCCACCAATTATTTTATATATCTGATTTGTGCAATGTTCAACCCCCTTAGGCTTTTAAATGTTACCCATGTAACGGACTTTCGGCTAACGACTCCCAAACCCGAAGGCTTTAGGGGGCTAGGTGTTAAGACATCCCCTAAGGTTTACTTATCAGAGTAACAAAGGCCACGAGGTCAAACTAAATCAGTTTTTATTTCATAAGTATTTTTTTTTCCAATTTTTCCTTTTTTTATTTTCTTTTTTTCTAAGCCATAATTCCCCCAAACTTATGTTTCAGCTAATGTTCTATTCTTAAGCTGTGATTAAGTAAGTATTCGTGTTCCTAATACATGAATTACTAATTACAACTGACAATCAATCGGTGTGCTTAAGATTTGAGAGAAAACCAAAATCATGCAATGAGGTTACTATGTTCGAAACTAATCAGATCATGAAGCTCAATTTTATGCAAGATTTAGTAAAAATATCAAAATCATCAACCATGTATTTCATTACCATGAATTACTGCTCAATCTCTGTGTCCTATATGAATGCTTCTACTGACAAAATTCCTAAATGAATGCAATATTTTTGTTTTTTTAATATGCATATGAACTAAATGAATTAAATCTACTCTACATGCAACCTATTCTATATGCTAAAAACATAAAAAAATTGAATTTACTCCCCCCCACACATAAATCAGGTAATGTCCTCATTACTTGGCATATTAAATAATAAAAACGAGGACTTCCCTGACCGACGAGTCAGTGCTAGTCAGAATCATCATCTTCGGATGAGGGGTATCTAGGCAGAACTGGATGAATGGGCAGCTGCACTGGGCCAGAGTTTGGCGAGAAACACGAGAATGCATCGGCCAAAGTGGTAAAGGCCCCAACGTTGTATATGCGCATAGCAACTTGGCATTGGGCAAGGCGCATATTCCTCTGTTGACAGCGTCGCTAAAAAGTGGTCGGCGACTTTGCTTCGTCCTCTTCATCCAATGGCTCGTCAGCTTATGGCGGTGAGGGTGGTGTGGATGGCAAAATCATGATGAATCCTTCCCCCCACGGATGTGACTGTGCTCCCGTCCAAGGTTTGTATTGTTTAATGGCTCGATGGTCAATAACGGCTATAGGTTACTGGATCGGCTACAAGGTGTGCCATTGCAATCCCGCCTTTTGGCAAAGGTCGGTGATCTGAAATCTATGCAATAAGCCACCGGTGGTACTCCCTCGCAGTGATCGGTCTATGGATTGTTGAATGCAGAGGCTGATGTCGACGTTTAATATCTCGATTGCATTATGTGGATCGACCTCATGAGTGACTAAGCCGTAGAGAAGCCTTGCTCATTCTTTAGTGACATCATTTTGGTGATGCGTAGGCATGAGGCGAGCACATATAAAGGCGTACCAGGCTTTCCCATATCGACTCAACGCGACATGTGAGAAATGGACTTTTCCCCGGTTTCTACATTTGTCACCCATTGAGTCCCAGGCTTATAAAGGCGAGCTATAATCTCATTTTAATTTGGCAAATGATTCTCGTATCGATCTGTCTATGGTGTCTCCACCCCAAAGTAGTCATTGATTGCCGCCGCGTCGAATGACACCGGTTTTCCCCGAACCATGACAACACGACCAACGTGCTCGATGGCGTTAGCGTAAAATTCTTTGTCAATGTTGATCACTGCCGGCCTGGGTTGCTCTACCAGCTGGAACCAATTGCATTCCACTATCATCAGTGATATGTTGCTGTTGAGTTTTGCTTCCAGGTTGCAGCCCTCGTTCTAGTACCAAAGTCTTCTTGTCTATGACCTTGGCGTAGCGTGTTGACGTTCCCTCACTAACAAATCGGGTGGCATCAAAGCGGGGAGGAGCACTAGAGGATGAAGTCCTTACTCTTTTGGATGTCATGATGTAGCTCTCGTGTTGAATTGCTCCCAATGAATTGAAAAAAACTTGTGAAACTCTGTTGATGCAATTTATCGAACACGTGGTGGGCGACAATGTCTCTCCCCCAAACTTAGTACAATTTGTTAGATAAAATATCTCAAATATATGCAATTCAATTCAACCTTGGGTCTTCAGTAACCCAAGGATTCCCAATATAATCAACAAGCAATTCAATGAAAAATATGATCCTATAAGCAAGAATTAAATCCAACGGCAATGAATACCTTTGTTACCTCTTGATTGTTGGTGCAATTTGATGTTTGATGATTGAATGCTCAATATTGTCCTCTGACTTCCAATTCCAATTATGTCCAATTACTCTTGCTTCCTAGGGATAGAAGATTGTTGTATGTGTAGAATATTGAAGGTGTATATAGAATTCGGGAGTGCGGGAAGTGAATTGGGCAAATTGCATGAGGAATTCTAGTGGGTTAGGTTTAGAGAGAGATTAGAAGTAGAATAGGATTTGGATTTTGATAGTTAAGAACTTGGATTAGGTTTAGAGAGGTTGTATAGGGAGAGGAGTAGAGAGAAAAGACTTTGATTTGGGTTAGAAGAGGGAAATAGACATAATTTTAACCCTTTAAGAAACTGATTCTGTCGACTGGCGCCCCTCGCACCCGGTCCAGTCATGTTGATACGCGGCCCGCGCTGGCCTACTTTTGAGCGTTTAAGTTTCTGGCACACTATCGCGCCCCGCGCCTCAGAGAGCGCGCCCCGCGCTATGCTGAAGAGTTTGAGCTTGACTTTCTGGAGGGGTAGCTCGCCCCGCGCGAGGTGACTGAGTCCATGGGCTTGGCCCGCGCCTGGCTGGTGGAATTGTTCCTTTGGTTTTTCTCTTTTTCCTTGCTTTGTCTTCTGCCCACAATGAAAGTGAAGTGTATGAGGATATGATAGACATCTATCTATATATATTAAATTAAATACTAAGACTACTTAAAAATTAAGAAATTGGGTTGCCTCCCAATTAGTTGCCTATGTTTAACGTCGTTGGCTCGACTGTACTCCAATCAATCATCCGGAAGCCGGATCCATCAGCATTACGACCTCAACCTCCTCAACTTGACTGCTATCCAGGAACGGCTTTAGCCTATGCCCGTTCACCTTGAACACATTTCCTGTCTTCAAATTCTGAATGTCGACTGCACCATGAGAAAAAACATTAGTGATAACAAATGGTCCCTCCCAACAAGAGCGCAACTTTCCTGGAAATACTTTCAATCGTGAATTGAAAAGAAAGACTTTCTGTCCCACAGTGAAATTTTTACTCAAGATCTGCTTATCATGAAAAGCTTTTGTCTTAGTTTTGTACAGCTTAGAACTATCGTATGCTTCAATCCGTAACTCCTTAAGTTCTTATAACTGCAACTTCTGTTGGGTATTTTCTACGTGCAACACGCAAGTGTACGTGGTCAACAAGTAATACAGTGATAAATCAAAGATCGTATCCACAGAGATAATAATTACTGCTTAATCAAACAATTACCAATTTTATAGTATTTCAACTTTATCAAACTAGCGGTCAAGTGATGTTTTTATAACTAAATTATTACTTAGAACAATCGCACACTAAATCAAGAATTTAACAAATTTGAGAGAATTAAGCCCACAACTTCACTTATGATTGCATTTCTAATAAGTATCCTTTTCCCCAGTTTATTTCAGTTACCCCCAGATTATTAATCGAAAACACTAACGTAGATAAAACCACCTCACGATGCATAATATCCATACTCACTTATATCCACATATGATAGACTCAAGCGAGACATCCTAATTAACTAATTCACTATATTTCTATGTGAATTACAATTGATAAGAATTTATTACCAAGTTCTCTTTCAGATTACATATGGCATAAAGGCATACATCTATCCTAAACACAAATCACGAATTCCATCTATGCAGAATTCACGAACATATGTCACTATGGCCAGTTCTAATCTCTGATGTTCCTTCACAAGTTCATAAGAAATAACAGAATAATTGTTGATCAGGCAATTATATAAATGAAGCACATACATAGTGAATAACCTGGGAATAACATCCATAAACTGAGTTTAAAAATACTTAATCATGCATTACAACCAAAGATCCATTGTAGGCTTAAAATAGAATTTAGTTCATCATAGATGAGCAAAATCCAATGATCCACATCATAATAAACATCTTGAATACAAGATAAAAAGATAGAGAAAAGGTAGACACTAGAACAATATCTCCGATCTCCACTCCGATCTTGAGTCCGTCGTGTCAATTTGAGGCTTCAATTCTCCGTGTACGTTCAATCATTCAATTAGGGCTTCTCGATCTGTCCCAATCTCCTTAAAACTGCCGTATATTCTCCTTTTTATATGCTTCCAGCCGTAACATTTATTAGCCCCTATTTTTTGCACAATCCCACTCAGAACAGGAAACTGACAATCTTTCCCTGCCGTAGGCCCGCCCCGGCGGCATTTTAGCCTTTGATGATACCTGCCCCGGCGGGTGGTCATTTTTCTGCACACTTGCATTTTTTTCCCTCTTTCTCCCTGGTTTCTCCTCAAATCAAATCCTGCACAACATAACATGAAACCAGGTAAAATAATACTAAAATAACTCAAAGTAAGCAAGAAACAAGCTATAACGGATATCAAATCGTTGGTATAAAACCAACTCATTAAATACCCCCAAACTTGAGACTTTGCTTGCCCTCAAGCAAAATAATGCATATGCAATATTAACACAACGCCTACTAAACTGCAACTGTCAGATAATAAGAATATAACTAGTATCGCCTCAGAGAATTGATACCATAGATAGCCAACAAATCCAACCAAAGACATATCTGCATCTTAGACCAATCAATTAATCTATACTTGTCAACACCTCTGTTGTGTGTGTGCTTAACAACAATAAACTCAGCTGCAAATCGAATATACCACATAATATGTGTCTTAGAGTGAAATCATAGTTCAAATTCAAGAAATCGTATATACCAGATAAAGTGAATTCAACGTACACCAACCAAGCCAGAAGTTAACATGGGAGACTTTGTATTTTTATTTATTCACGGAGGCACTGTGCTCATTTTCCCGTATCTCTATTTTACTCATAACTGTGCAATGTTTAGTTTCCTTAGGCTCTTCAGTGATACCCATGTAGCGAGCTTTCGACCAAAGATTCCCAAGCCAGATGGCTTTAGGGCGCTGGGTGTAAAGACATCCCCCAGGGCATACTTACTCAAATATCAAAGGCCACGAAACTAAACTAGTCATGGTGTTTATTCATGCATTTCTATATTTTTTTTTAGAAATTTTTTCTTTGCTTTCTCTTTCTTCTTTTTTTTCCTATTTAGATAGCTCCCATATCTTCCCCTAAACTTAGGTTTTAGTCCGATCTTCCTCACTCTACCAGTTTATCTAATTCCCATCATTACCCTCCAATTTCTAGTCCAGACGACAATTATGTGGCTATTCGAACTAAGCTGACCAAATTGTTACTTAACGTGCTAACCGATTATAGGGGTGTTCGACAAGCACAGACTCATGTAAAAGCCCAAAAGTACATCACTGTCCTAATTCTCATTTTGGTTATGTTCTGATGCCAATTTAGTTTCATCATTGGCTACTGCTATATCTTGACACTGACATACTAACTAAACACTCCTAAATACTACTGACTACATGTAAGTCTTAACAATTTTTATGACAATAAAAACTACACCCCCAAACTTCAAAAGAGCAATGTCCTCATTGATCTAAAATATGAAGCAATTAAAGTATGGAGGTCTTCTATGCGGTATCAAGCATCCTCATCGAAATTTGAGTAAGGAGGTGGTGGAAATGGCGGTAATGGCTGTGGAGTCGGGAAGTGGAATGGCGCATCCGATGTGTTTAGTCTAGCCAATGCATCCGTGACCGCGGCATTGAAGTGATTCTGCGTCGTGAACATATGATCATGCCGCACCACCAATGTGTCAAACAGTCGACGATGCTCATCCATCTACTACTGAGTGGCTGGATTTTGCTTAGCAGAGGTGCCCTCATTTTGCATTACTGGGTCCCCCTCGTCGGCCTCCTCAGTTTGCTCTTCCCTAGCCATGACCGCTGCTTGTTGCCTTTCCTCGGCCGATGCAAAAATAAAACCCAATTCGTGAGGGTGTGGTGGTGCAACCGACCATTTTACGAATCGGGCTATCATCCTAGTGTCCAACAACTGAAGAGGTGGCTGAGTTGGTTTCTTGGCCGTCCACTTGACATCGGCACGGTGACACAATCCAGTAATCAAAGAAGGGTGGGGCAGTTAGCTCGAGAACATCCCTCGCAGACACCGACGGATTGAAAAATTGATGATGAAGCCTATGTCGATGTCTTTGTCATTAAGAATAGCATACAATAGCTCAGTTTTCTCCTTAGTGATCTCACTGGTGTGTGGATGGCAGGAGCTTTGCACACAAGAAGGAGTACCAAACTTTCCCAGTACTGGCTTAGGCTGGAGCTCATGATCAGTGTTCCCCCCCTTCTTGCCTCTGAACCACATAGTGCCTAGTTTGTAAATCCTATCTAGTATCTCATCATAGTCTGGGCCCCTATCGAGCATCCGCTGATATTGGCATGGATTCGGGCGATGCAAATTATAGTAGTCAGCAATGGTCGTGGGACTAAAATCCACCATTTTGCCTTGGACAAACGCCTGAAATGGCTGCACATCCTCAGCGTTTGCATAAAATTCTTGCACGACCGGCACTACCACTTGCGTTGGGCTGATCCGTGAATGTTTCCCAACCCTGCTCATTAATCTATAACGCCATTTCCCCATCAGTAGGTGCGGGCCTAAGACCATGCTCGGGCGTGAGCTTCTTTGATGCCAAATAGTCGAAACGATCAGCGGCGGTCTCACTTTTGAATTTTGCTTTGTCATAGGACCGTGTTGGTGCAGACGAAGATTCGCCTTTCTGGCGCTTTTGTGCTCATGAAGGCATAGTGATCAAGTGCTCAAGATGAAGTTGTTTGAATTCTGGTGGTAGAGGCTTTGTGTCTAACAGTTGGTGGGCATGGCAATTTTAGGGTTTTATTGGTGATGTGTAGCTCTTCAATTTCCCCCAATTTGGTGTTACCCAATCAATCACAACAAGCAATGTATATATAATCTACAAAATCTAACCCTCTTGGCAGATGCCCAAACCCAATTCTCAATTTGAAATCCCCCAATGATAAACCGAAAATACCTTGAATAGGTGAGATGAAGGTTGAATGGTGTGATACAAATTTCCAAGGTGATTGCATTGGATTGGTAGCCGAATTCTGCTCGAACGAAAGTAGTTGATATGGATCTAGATGGAGGGGTTGTCTCTCTCAGCAGCCAAGGGTTATATTTTGTTGGAGGTATGTCATCTGCTGCCGAAAAGGGTTTTTTTAAAAATAAAATCACTGATAGCCTGCCAGGTACGCCGGGGCAGGGGGTAGCCAGGGGTTCTGGGCTGGGAGCCCTCCGGGGCGGCACGTTTTAAGCCTGAGACCCCCGTCGGGGCAGGGGGTCAGCAGGGAATCGATCCAGGTGGCCCGCCGGGGCAGCACAATTTGAACTAATACCCCCGTCGGGGCGGGGGGTCAGCAGGGAATTCCAGTTTGACAAAAAAAAATTCTACTGCTAAATTGTTGGAATAGCCTTCCCTTGTTCCTTTAATGATTCCCTTTATACTTTTTTACCTTGAAGATTAGTGTCCTTGCCCCATCACCGCACAACAAACTTTAAATTGTTAGACACACATTTGCAAGACTCAATTACTATTAAGCTCTAACTGACTCTAATTAATCGACTTGGATAAAATAAATATTAACATAAAAGATGGGTTGCCTCTCATCGAGCGCTTGATTTTCAGTCTTTCAGCCTGACTACTCCCTGTTTTCAGTTTGTCTCGGCCAAGTCGATCGTGGTTGCCTGTCGATCGACTTTTCCTCCCCAGTAGTGCTTTAATCGTTGCCCGTTGACTTTAAATGTTTCGGTTGACTTTTTGGTGAATAATTCAACGGCGCCATGCGGGAATACAGTCTTTATTGTGAATGGACCTAACCATCTAGACTTCAGCTTTTGGGGGAATAATTTCAACCTAGAATTGAATAACAGTACTGATTGACCCGGTTCAAACTGGTGGTGCATTATTTTATGATCATGCCATTTCTTCACCTTTTCCTTGTACAACTTTGAATTCTCATATGCGTGCAGGCGAAATTCATCTAGTTTGTTGAGTTGTAACAACCTCTTTTCACCTGCAGCTGATAGATCGAAGTTCAACTTCCTGATTACCCAATAAGCTCTATGCTCGAGTTCTACCGGTAGGTGACATGCTTTCCCGTAGATGAGCTGATAAGGAGACATGCCATTCAGAGTTTTGTTGGCAGTCCGATACTCCCACAAAGCATCGTCTAACTTTACTGACCAATCCTTTTTATTTGGATTTACAACTTTCTCCAGAATTCGTTTGACGTCCCAGTTGGACACCTCCGCTTGTCCACTTGTTTGCGGGTGATAGGCTGTAGCTATCCGATATTGTACCCTATATTTTGCCACGAGGGCCGTGAAAAATTTGTTACAAAAGTGGCTCCCTTCATCGCTGATAATTGCTCTTGGGGTTCCGAATCGAATGAATATATTCTTTTGCAGGAACCTTAATACCACTTTTGCATTGTTTGTCGGTAATGCCACTGCCTCAAACCATTTTGAGATGTAATCTACAGCCAAAAAGATGTATAGGTTATTGAATGAAGATGGAAAGAGTCCCATAAAATTGATCACCCATACGTCGAACACCTCAACTTCCAAGATCATATTTAATGGCATTTCATTCTACTTTGAAATGTTTCCCACTCTCTAACATCTGTCGCAATTCTTCAAGCATTGATGTGTGTCTCTGAACAACGTGGGCCAGTAGAATCCTGATTGAAAAACTTTTGCTGCTGTGCGATCAATCCCATAGTGTCCCCCATATGGTGATGCATGACAAGCCTGTAGGACACTTTCCACTTCACTTTCTGGTATACATCGCCAGATCATTTTATCAGCACATTGACGAAACAAGTATGGTTCATCCCATATGTACCACTTTACATCATGTAAGAATTTTCTCTTTTGGTGACGGGATAAGTCTGGTGGGATGATGTTACTGACCACGTAATTAGCGAAGTCCGCATACCACAGAAACTCGCCGTTTATCGAAAATAGCTGCTTGTCAGGAAAAAACTCATTGATTGCTAACTTGTCTGTTTCATCCTGCTTTGGGTTTTCAAGCCGTGAGAGATGATCGGCCACCTTGTTCTCTGTCCCCTTTCTATCTTTGATTTCCAGGTCAAATTCCTGTAGTAGCAACACCCAACGGATAAGCCATGGCTTTGTGTCTTTCTTCTCACCTAAATACCTGATAGCTGAGTGGTCGGTGTACACCACCACCTTAGTTCCCACCAAGTACGACTAGAACTTTTCAAAGGCATAAACAACTGCTAGTAGTTCCTTTTCCATGGTAGTGTAGTTTAACTGTGCATCCGTCAGAGTCTTGCTTGCATAGTAGATGGCATGAAAGATTTTTTCCTGTCTTTATCCTAATACTTCTCCAACTGCAAAATCACCTGCATCACACAGGAGTTCAAATGGCTTGTTCCAATCAGGTGCTATTATTATGGGGGTCGTGGTCAACTTCTTCTTTAACTGCTCAAAGGCCACTCGACAGTCTTCATCAAACTTGAATGGGACATCTTTTTCTAATAGACTGCAGAGTGGTTTAGTGATTTTCGAGAAGTCCTTGATAAACCGTCGATAAAATCCAGCATGACCGAGAAAACTCCGAATACCCTTTACCGACGCAGGTGACTGCAGATTTTCAATTGTTTCTAATTTTTCTCAGTCGACTTCCAACCCTTTTTTTGAGACTTTGTGGCCAAGAATTATCCCCTCTTGGACCATGAAGTGGCACTTCTCCCAGTTGAGCACTAAGTTCGTTTCCACACACCTCTTCAAAACTAATACCAGATTTTCGAGGCATCTATCAAACGACTCCCCAAATATGGAGAAATCATCCATAAAGACCTCAACACTTCGCTCCACTATATCTGAAAATATTGCCATCATGCACCACTGAAATGTCGCCAGTGCGTTGCACAGTCCGAATTACATCCTCTTAAAGGCAAAGGTGCCATAGGGACATGTGAACGTCGTCTTTTATTGATCCTCTGGTGCAATGACGATCTGGTTGTACCCAGAATACCCATTTAATAAGCAGTAATATTCATGTTCGGCTAATCTGTCTAACATCTGATCAATGAAAGGCAAGGGGAAATGATCCTTTCTAGTTACCTTATTCAGTTTTCTATAATCCATGCAGACTCTCCAGCCGGTTACTATTCTGGTTGGTATCAACTCATTGTTTTTGTTCTTCACCACTGTCATACCGCCTTTTTTCGGTACACATTGGACTGGGCTCACCCACGCACTGTCTGAAGTTGGGTAGATGATTCCTGCGTCTAGCCATTTCAAGATCTCTTTCTTCACCACTTCTTTCATTATAGAATTGAGTCGCCTCTATTGTTCTACTGTGGGCTTGCTATCCTCCTCCATTAAGATTTTGTGCACACAGAATGATGGACTGATCCCTTTAATGTCGGCGATGGTCCAGCCAATAGTAGATCTATATTCCCTCAGCACTCTCAATAGCTTACTTTCCTGCATTGGGTTAAGTGCAGATGCAATAATAACAGGTAAAGTAGATGAATCGCCTAAAAATGCATACCTGAGGTGATTAGGTAAGGGCTTTAGTTCAAGCTTAGGTGGTTCCTTGAGAGATGGCTTCATCTTTTCTGATGAAGCTCCTTCCATTTCCAAGGGCTCAACTGGTTGTGTGAATCTACGCGCTCGCGGATGAGCCTTTAACAGCTGTAGATACTCTATTTTTTTTGTATCCCCCTCATCACAATCTTCCATCAATGCTAATTCTAGTGGGTCCGTATTCAGTATCCGAAGTTGTTCCTCCTCCACCACTGTGTCTATTATATCCACCCGGTAATACTCTTCATCTTCCTTGGGAAAGTTCATGGCCTTTAATACATTGAAGGTGACTTGTTGATCATGCACCCTCATGGTCAACTCTCCTTTCTGCACGTCGATGAGTGTATTGCCAGTAGCCAAGAATGGTCACCCAAGGATTATTGGAATTTTCTTATCTTCTTCGAAATAGAGGATGATGAAATCTGCTGGAAAGAGTAATTTATCCACTTTCACCAAAATGTCTTCGACAATTCCCCGAGGATAAGTGACTGATCTGTCCACCAACTGTAGGGAGATGTTGGTAGGTTTAGGTGCTGGTAACCCTAGCTTGAGTGTAAACTGATAATGGCATAAGGTTAATACTGGCACCTAAAGCACAAAGGCATTTTTTGAAGGTTACACTCCTTATAGTGCATGGAATGGTGAAACTACCCGGATCCTTCAAGTTTGGTGGAAGCTTCTTTTGCAGAATCGCACTACATTCTTCTGTTAGTGCCACTGGTTTTGAAGTCCTCTAGTCTCTTTTTCTTTGAAAGAATATCCTTCATAAACTTGGCATAACTGGGCATCTGCTCTAATGCCTCCGCAAAAGGTATATTTATATGTAGCTTCTTGAACACTTCCAGGAATTTTGTGAACTGTTGTTGTAGTTTCTATTTGTGGAGCCTTTGTGGATATGGCGATGGAGGGTAGACTATCGGTGGACTTACCTTTTCTTCTTTCGCGAGTTTTTCTCCTGCTTCCCTTTCTACTGTCTGTGCCTTATTAATCTTGACTTGCTCCGCGGTTACCGGCTTCTCCAAATCTAACTCATCTAGCTGTTTTCCACTCCTGAGTGTCACCGCTTGACATTGCTCATGTCCTCCCTTTGAATTCTTCTCTGTGTTGCTGGGCAAAGATCCTTGGGGTCGGTTATTTACTGCATTAGCTATCTGTCCCATTTGAATGGCTAGATTCTTCATTTCCATCATTAGAGATTTTGCCATCAAATTATGTTATGTTTTCTGTCAGGGCTAGAGCTTCTTCCCAACCTAACTTTTCCTCCTGCCATGGTGCGGCCTGTTGCTGCTGATTCTAAAAACTAGGAGGGTAAGCTTGTCGTGGAGCCTGCTGCTGGTTTTGAGTCTGGGTGTTGCTCCATGAGAAGTTCGGGTGGTTCCTATTCCCTGGATTGTATGTATTCTGGTAGGTGTTGGCTTATCTATTATAGTTACCCACATAATGAACTGCAGCTGGGTTAATTGCACACTGTTCAATCGGATGTTCTCCTACATAAAGTTCGCATGCGACTGCTACCTACTGCATGTTTCCCTTTGTCATGGTCTTAATACTCTTTTGTAACGATGCTAGTTGTGCCAATATAGTTGTCGAATTATCTACTTGCAGAACACCGGCTACTGTGGGCTGAGTCAATCTTTCAGTCGGCCATTAGTACCCATTTGAAGCCATCGTTTCTATCAATGCCCATCCGTCCTCAAATTTCTTCATCAGAAAAGCTCCCTATGAAGTTGCATCAATGCTAGACCGTATCTGACTCGATACTCCATTGTAAAAATTACTCAACTGCATCCAGGGTGGAAATCTGTGATGTGGGCACTTCCTCAACAACTCCTTATATCTTTCCCATGCTTCATAGAGTGGCTCCCCTTGGTACTGTGCAAACGCAGATATCTCCGTTCTTATCCTATGTGTCTTCGATGGTGGGAAGAACTTGACCAAAAACTTCTGTGCTAGATCATTCCATGTCGTGATTGATCCCGGTGGTTCAGAATGTAACCAAGCCTTCGCCTTGTCTCTGAGACAGAAAGGAAACAACCTCAACTTGAGCGCATCGTCTGACACTCCATTTACCTTGAAAGTGTCGTAGATTTTGATGAAAGTGAAAATATGACTATTTGGATCATCATTCGAAAGACCCCCAAACTGACAAGTGTTCTGCACCATCTGTATTGTCCCAGGCTTAATCTCGAAGTTATTTGTATTGATTGCTGGCCTGGCTATACTTGAGTGAATTTCTGAGATCTTTGGTATATCATAGTCCTTCATTGGTTTGTCTTCCCGTTGCTGTTCCTCCATGTTTGTTCTGGGTGTTTCAAATTCCTCCCGATTCTTTGCAATCCACTTAGTTAACCTCCAAAACCTTTTGTCGATGTCGTCCTTTAAGGGCAACAACTTTGGCTTCTTCGATCTAGTTTGCATGCACTACTCGAAAGTACCTGAAATAACCAAACAAACAAAAATAAGAATATATATATATATATATATATATATATATATACGTTTAATTAAAACTGATCTACTTAAATCGATATTGTAAGTAATAAATGCAATTACTGTCCCTGGCAACGGCGCCAAAAACTTGTTGGGTATTTTCTACGCGCAACACGCAAGTGTACGTGGTCAACAAGTAATACAGTGATAAATCAAAGATCGTACCCATAGAGACAATAATTACTACTTAATCAAACAATTACCAATTTTATAGTATTTTAACTTTATCAAACTAGCGGTCAAGTGATGTTTTTATAACTAAATTATTACTTAGAACAATCGCACACTAAATCAAGAATTTAACAGATTTAAGAGAATTAAGCCCATAACTTCACTTATGATTGCATTTCTGATAAGTATCCTTTTCCCCAGTTTATTTCAGTTACCCCCAGATTATTAATCGAAAACACTAACGTAGATAAAACCATCTCACGATGCATAATATCCATACTCACTTATATCCACATATGATAGACTCAAGCGAGACATCCTAATTAACTAATTCACTATATTTCTATGTGAATTACAATTGATAAGAATTTATTACCAAGTTCTCTTTCAGATTACATATGGCATAAAGGCATACATCTATCCTAAACACAAATCACGAATTCCATCTATGCAGAATTCACGAACATATGTCACTATGGCCAGTTCTAATCTCCTATGTTCCTTCACAAGTTCATAAGAAATAACAGAATAATCGTTGATCAGACAATTATATAAATGAAGCACACACATAGTGAATAACCTGGGAATAACATCCATAAACTGAGTTTAAAAATACTTAATCATCCTTTACAACCAAAGATCCATTGTAGGCTTAAAATAGAATTTAGTTCATCATAGATGAGCAAAATCCAATGATCCACATCATAATAAACATCTTGAATACAAGATAAAAAGATAGAGAAAAGGTAGACACTAGAATAATATCACCGATCTCCACTCCGATCTTGAGTCTGTCGTGTTAATTTGATGCTTTAATTCTCCGTGTACATTCAATCCTTCAATTAGGGCTTCTCGATCCATCCCAATCTCCTTAAAATAGCCGTATATTCTCCCTTTTATACGCTTCCAGCCGCAACACTTATTAGCCCCTATTTTTTGCACAATCCCACTCAGAACAGGAAACTGACAATCTTTCCCTGCCGTAGGCCCGCCCCGGAGGCATTTTAGCCTTTGATGATACCCGCCCCGGCGGGGGGTCATTTTTCTGCACACTTACATTTTTTTCCGTCTTTTTCCCTGGTTTCTCCTCAAATCAAATCCTGCACAACATAACATGAAACCATGTAAAATAATACTAAAATAACTCAAAGTAAGCAATAAACAAGCTATAACGGATATCAAATCGTTGGTATAAAACCAACTCATCAACTTCCTATTGACGCCAGCTTGATCCATGTTTATATTGCACTGTTTGATCGCCCAGAAAGCTTTATGTTCGAGCTCTACATGTAGGTGGCATGGTTTCCCGAACATTAGCCTATAAGGCGACAAACCTATCGAAGTTTTGTATACCGTCCTATTCGCCCATAGTGCATCGTCTAATCTAAGACTCCAGTCCTTCCTGTTTGGGTTGACTACTTTCTCCAAAATGGATTTGATCTCACGGTTTGATACCTCTACTTGGCGATTACTTTGCAGGTGATAGGTTGTAGATACCCTGTGAAGAACGTTGTTCTTCTTCAATAAGGCTGTTAACACCCTATTACAGAAATGAGTCTCGCGATCACTGATGATGGCCCGTGGTGCTCCAAACCTGACAAATATGTTAGTCCTGACAAAATCTGCAACAACTTTAGAATCGTCAGTCCTGGTGGCTTTAGCTTCCACCCATTTTGAAACATAATCGACTGCCAACAAGATATAAATATTTCCAAAAGAAATAGGAAAAGGTCCCATGAAATCAATACCCCAAACATCAAAGATTTCTATAATTAAAATAGGGTTTGTGGCATTTGATTCCTATGAGATATATTACCAGTTCTTTGACAAATTTTTACATAATTTATAGAATAGATACGAGTCTTTAAAAATAGAGGGCCAAAAGAAACAACCCTCTAGCACTTTACGTGATGTTCTCTTAGGTCCAAAATGACCTCCACAAGCATAGGAATGACAGAAAGTTAGAATAGATTTGAATTCATTATCAGGTACACAACGTCTAACTATCTGATCAACACAAAATTTCCACAAGTATGGGTCATCCCACACATAATGATTTGCATGCACTCTTAAGCTTTTCCTTCTGGGATTTAAAAAATTCACTCGGTAAATACGCACTTACAAATAATTCACAATATCAGCAAACCAGGGAGTTGTGTTGCCAATGGAGAGTATGGAACGATTGAGATTTTATATTTAATTTTAAATATTTATTGAGTTAAATAAATATTTTATGTGATATATTTATAGAGTGAAATAAATAAATTATATGATTTATGAAAGTGATTTAATTAAGTGTTATATATTAATTAAATGAATGTGTTATATATTAATTTAATTAATGTATATTAATTTTATATTATAGTTCTAATTTAATTGAGAGAATTAAATTAGATGATTTATGTGTTAGTGTTACATGAATTATAATTAGCGAGCAATTATAAAATGTGATAATTTTATGTGATTTATTGATGTTAGATTTTAATTGATTAAATTAGTTGTTTAATATTTAATTGATTAAAATATGACCTTAAATTATGTGTTAAAATGATTTGTTAAAATAAAAGAAAAAGGATTTTAAATCTATTTTCCAAACAAGGCCTTAGCTAATAATCTGTTTTTAAATAAAGGATTTGCCAAACATGGCCTTATGGCTATTCAAATTCAAATTTTATAATTGTTAATTTAATTAAGTTATTAAGTATTAGTTAATACATATATTATTGATACATCAGTTATATATCTATCTACTACGTAAGGAAAAACTACGTTAATTTATTATATCCTAAGTTTAGCTAAAGAACAAAGAGAGAAAAAGAACAGAGAAAGAAAGGAAGAACACAGAAGAGAAGAAGTGGAGAAAGAAGGGAAAACTTGTGTGAATCAAGCAAGCATCATCATCTTCTTCACTTCTATTAAGCAAAAAGGTATTTTATAGTTTTAAGACTTTGTTAAGTTTATTCGTATTTTGACTTCTCTGTGAATATGATAGTTCATGGAAGTAATGTAAACATGATTACATATGTAGAAATTGTATTACTATGTTGTTTATAGTTGAATTATATGTCATGTACAAGTTTTAGAAATTAAATTGTGATAAAAACGAGTTTTCAAGGAAAAAGTTTCGTTTACATGAGTTTATATATTATGGTTGGTTTTACATTGAGAAATTGATGAATTGGAATATGCTAGCATGCTTATTAGGAAATTGGTTGATGTTATCTTCAATTACGTATATAATGCATGTATATAAAGTGGAATTGATGGAGAAATTTATTACAGTGGGTTATTTTGGAAAAGATATGAGTTTTCATGAAAATGGCCAAATTGAATTTTTAAAACTCTTGATTCTCGTTGTTTAAATGATTTTACGTTTTGGAAGCATGTTAGATATATGTATTACAGCGTATATATGATTTACAGTGTCTATGTTACTGTATTTTTCCGTTTGTTGACTTATATGAGTTGTTCGGTAAAGCAGAGAGCCATGCCTGTCTGCGTCTGGTGGAGTTGCTGCGCAGTGGCTCCGGCAGTAAGGCCAGAAGCAACGCAGCTGCGCTGCTTGACCTTTCCTGATTCATCCCCTGCGTAGCTGCGCCGGTTTTAAGGCAGCTGGCTGCGCAGCTGCGCCATGATCAGTGCAGAGGCAGTGATGCTAGTTTACTCGTGCAGAGTTATTTTGGAGCCTAATTTAATTGTTTTATGAATAATCATGTATTACTATCATGTTAACATGAGTTTGACAATGTCGTATTTAAAAAGAAAAATATAGAAAATGAAGTTGTAAATCTTAAAATAATATTTGAATTGTTAAATTATAATTATTCTATGAGTTACTTTTAAAATCGTAAATTGATTATTTAGAATTAAAAGTAAGTGTTTAGTTTAAAGCATGATCTTAGTTGATTTATTTTAATCAATTAGATGTTAAATTAAATTATAATTTATGTAATTATAATTTAATGCATGTTTAATTATGGATTTAAAATTTATAAATTGTATGATTAATTATGATTTGTGTAATTATAATGCATGATATAGTTTAATTAATTATTAATTATGAATTGGTGATAATTTAAGAGGTAATTATAATTAGATTAAGTGTTTAAATTATAATTGTTTAATTATAATTTAGCTAAATACATAATTAATTTAATTATGTGAGTATGTGTGTGATGTAATTAACTATGTGATAGTTGATTATTATTATTTATTTAATTAGAGTGAGTTAACCATGAGGGTTAACCACTTAAGTGAGTTAGTTATGTGTTAACTAATTTAGATTATTATAATTGAATGTGTATAGGAAGTGTTTAAGTACGTGGTTGAGTTAAGTAGCTTGCGCGTAAGGCAAGTCTTCTAACCCTAAACTTGTTAATTCTATACAATTTCTTGAGTTCATATATTCATTGCTGAGAATGTTCTTTCAATTTCTGTATTGGACAATTGTTTATTTAATTGAAATGATCTTAACTTATTATTCAAGTAAGATCCAGTTTGTTATTTTAAATGCTTTAAGTTTACTTCTAAAGCATATGTTAATTCATAATTCTTTTATTTATGAATTATTGAAAGTCAATTCAACTAATCCTTAGTTGATGAACGTGAATTCTAAATTAACCTTGTAAACTTATCCAAACCAAACTTTCTTTGGTGAGGACTTGAATTCAAATTACTGAGTTGAACAACCCTAATTATTAGGGGAGGTTACTACGCATAGTGTTAAAATGTTTGTTCACAATACATGGTACAAAGGACTGATCCCCCTAAGTACGAGTTAAGGTCCATAGTCTTATTGACTGTTAAAGGTTTAAATAGAAATATTTATAACATAGGACAAGAGTTCAAAGGTCTTATGACCCTCAGATAAATTCTATATTCAAATTTTAATGTTGATAGAGAATTATTATTCAATTCTTTATTGTTGAAGTAAGCTAAGTTATTCAGATCTTTTTAAATATATCTTTTCATGTATTTATTATTGTTAAACTCCAGTGAGCTATTGTTTGCTCACTCTTGCATTAAATAACAATTGCAGTTAAGGTTGATAACGTTGATGCTTCGTCTACGAGTAAGGGCAAGGGAAAGCAAACCAAGTGAAGACTAGTTTTTATTTAATTGAGAATGATTGTAATAAGACTTGAATGTTATGTTTTTATTTTCGCACTTTATTATTTTCATGTCAGGGTTAGAGTAACCCGTGATTATTTTAAAAAGGTTGTAACTCTTGTTTTAAGGGAGATTTTATATAAAGATTGTAATTTCTTTTGAGATATATTGGGTAGATGTTTTTTATAGATAGAAAGTGAACACCAAATAACGAAGTACCCGGATTTGAGGGTGTCACATGTTGGTATTAAAGCTATAGGTTATGAAACCTTAGGTGGGAAAAACCTTAGGTAGTAGCCTTATGGTAAGATCGAAAAGATAGTGATGCTAGGTAATGATAATAAACTACCTTATGTGCCTATGTGTTTACGTTTTTGTATTCGAAGAGTGACGATTCGATATCACATAATAATAAACTTTAAAATTCTTTTGTCAGGATGTCGAACGTTGGAGAACCTAGTCAGGCTAGAGAGGATGTACCTCAGGTGCCTAGAGAGGTGGAGCCCCGTGACATACATATTGTCTAGGAGCAGCTGGTTAAGAGAGAGCCATCTCCAGTTATCACCGTAGCTAGTCGGGAGCGTGAGCTGACACCTATTCTAGAAAAAGAGGACGAGGACGAGTCTGAAGAGGAGGAGGAGGAGGAGGAGGAAGAGGATCCCGAAGAGGAATTCCCACCTCACTCTACTAGTGCTGAGATGTACGAGGCAGTCTACGATAGCAACGTGGAGCTTCATGGACGAGTTGGAGATCTCGAGGAAACTATCCAGCAGCGAGACAAGGCGATCGAGGAAATGGCAAGTGACCTAGGAGATGCACAGTGGAACCTGATACATATGGAGGTTGATAGAGATGCTGCTCGATTTGAACTGGCAAAGCTGAAGCAAGACATCCAGTAGGAGTCGAGGAAGCGTGCCAGAGCTGAAGAGTCAAGCTTGAGGGCTAATCAATGAGCCGATCGAGCTGAAGGTGATGCTGAAGCCAAGAGGGCCAAGCTGAGGGAAACGGAATATGCTTTTTATACAGCGATAGAGAGAGCTCAGGACTGTGTTTTCTACTAACCAGCTCAGTTCCAAGGTTTACCGTGGTATGTGGTGGACCGAAGAACGGCGTTTCAGGTAATGGAAGAGGAACGCAGAGAGGCTGTGAGACGTATTAATATGCCTAGGCAGTAATAGTAGTAGCAGTAGCAGCAGTAGCAGTAGTAATAGTAGTAGAGCTTTTGTATATATGTTGCTTTTTGTAGTAAATAAAGTAAATCCCATAATTTGAGATAAGAATGGGATAAGTTAATAATGTAATCCTGTAACTTTCCAGTTCAGGAGGGATGATGTAAATGGCGGAAATGCTATCTGATTGATGTTTTTAAACTATGACTAATGAATAAAAGGAGTTTATTGATGTGCTATGTGTTCTATGTGAACTGAATTGTTTAAAAAGTTTAAGTGTGAACTTGAATACTTAATAGTTGAATAAAGGATCTAATAATAATATTTTTTTTAACAGAAAATGCCTCCTAGAAGAAGACCAACACTTCAAAACCCCGAGGGTTCGACGAACAACAACAATAACAATGGGATGAATCCCAACTCGGTTCAGCAGTTGGTGAACCTGTTGACCGGAGCTCTTGCGAATCAGCTGCAAGTGCAGGGTACTACGTTCAAGGAATTCAAGGCAGTAGGACTGCCTGAGTTCAAGGGATTGACCAAACTTATTGAGGCTTAGACGTTGGTTATGGAAATGGAGAAGGTATTTGACGTAGCCCGAGTAGGTGAAGACGAGAAGACAGCATTCGCGGCTTTCATGTTGAAGTCGGATGCTAGCTTCTGGTGGCAGGCTAATAAGACCTGGGAGGGAGAAGGAGTCATAATGTGGGAACGTTTTAAGAAAATGTTCTACGAAATGTACTTCCCAGTGAGTTCGCAGGACCAAATGGAGGTCCAGTTCCTAGAGCTTAAGCAGGGAGGGATGGCGGTGTCTGAGTATACTGCTAAGTTCAACGAACTGGCTAGGTTCGCTACTTACCAGGTCAGCACTGATGCTAGGAAGGCGAGAAGGTTTGAAAGGTTGACTGAAGCCCTGGCTCTACAACAAGGTTTCCATGTTCCAGCTGAACACCTTTGCGGCTGTGCTAGAGAAGGCCATACTTGCTGAGGGAGGAAGCGAAGCTGTGACGAAGTTCAACCAAGATAAGAAAAAGAAGAATGAGATAGAAACCAAGGCTGGGGGTAGCAGCGCTGTGAACCAGAAGAGGAAATGAAATGACAACACCTCTGCTGGGAGTCAGTAAGGAAGCCAGCAGAAGAGGAAGTTCGAAGCATGTGCTACATGTGGTAAGAATCACACTAGCGTGTGCATGAAGGGGAAGCGGGTGTGCTTTAACTGTGGTCAGGAAAGCCACATTGCACCTAATTTCCCAAACCCGAAGAAGGGAGCTTGCTTTACATGTGGATCCAAAGATCACATGGTTCGCAACTGCCCTAAGAAGCTGACAGCAGGGTCAACAGGGAGCGGACGGAATGGAAGCGGCAGTACCGTTACTATCACTGCACCATTGCAAGCTATTCGACCCACTGTATGGACATTTAATATGATGGTGCAAGATGCTGTGCAATCAAAAGACATGGTGTCAGGTATTATTTCGATCAATAGTATAAATGCATATGTATTATTTAATTCGGGTGCTACTAGTTCATTCATATTTGTTAATTTTGCTAAAACCCTAGACTTACCTGTAGAAGAGTTAGTTTACCCCTTGAACATAGAGGTTGCAAATAGGGAAGTTATTCCTGTTAGCTGTGTTTTTAAGAACTGTAGACTAGACATTAAGGGTCAGGAGCTGAGAGTAGATTTGATTCGATAAAACTTGGGGAATTCTATGTTATACTGGGTATGGATTGGTTGTTTAAATATGGGGCGATAATCGACTGTCAGAAGAAGTCGGTAAACTTTACGACTCTGTCAAAGTTGGTGTTCTATGGTAGCAAATCACCTAGACAAGCAAATTATCTGATGGTTATGCAAGCCAAGAAACTTCTGATGCAAGGCTATGTAGGATATCTAGCCTATATAGTAGATACGCGTAAGGAAAGCCTGAAGGTGGAGGAAATATCGGTAGTTAAGGAGTTTGTAGACGTATTTCTGAGCGACTTGCCAGGACTTCCACCAGATAGGGAGACAGAGTTCGTGATCGACTTAGCGTCAGGAACTGCTCTGATTTCGAAGGCTCTGTACCGAATGGCTCCAGTTGAGATGAAGGAACTGATGGTTCAACTACAAGAACTGTTAGACAAGAAGTATATTCAATCTAGCGTTTCGCCATGGGGAGCGCCAGTTTTGTTTGTTAAGAAGAAAGATGGATCGATGCGTCTTTGCATTGATTATAGGGAGTTGAATAAAGTTACGATCAAGAATAAGTATCCTTTACCTAGGATCGATGACTTATTTGACTAGTTGAAGGGTGCGAAATACTTCTCGAAAATCGATTTGAGAAACGGGTATCATCAGTTGAAGGTGAGAAGAGAATATATATCGAAGATGGCTTTTAGGACTCGATATGGTCATTATGAGTTTTTAGTGATGTCATTTGGTCTCACGAATTCCCCAGCTGCTTTTATGGACCTAATAAACAGGGTGTTCAAGCCATTTCTGGACAAGTTCGTGGTAGTGTTCATAGATGACATCCTGGTTTATTCCAAGACCGAGGAGGAACACGCTGAACACTTACGACTAACCTTAGAATCGCTGAGACGTGAGAAGCTTTACGCTAAATTCTCGAAGTGCGAATTCTGGTTGGAATGTGTGCAATTTCTTGGCCACGTAATCGACAAGGATGGTATTTCGATAGATCCATCGAAGGTTGAAGCGGTAATGAATTGGTATCAGCCGAAGAAGCCGTCTAAAGTGAGGAGTTTCTTGGGATTGGCAGGTTATTACCGTAGATTTATCCAAGACTTTTCTAGAATTGCAACTCTGTTGACTAATTTGACTCATAAAACGGTTAAATTTGTTTGGACGGAGAAATACGAGGAAAGTTTTCAAGATCTGAAGAAGAGGTTGAGTACTGCGCCTGTATTATCCTTACCGGATAGTTCGGGGAATTTCGTGGTATATAGCGATGCCTCACATAAAGGATTAGGCTGTGTGTTGGTGCAGAGCGACAAAGTCATTGGCTATGCGTCACGTCAGCGGAAGGATTATAAGAAGGGGTATCCGACCCATGATCTAGAATTGGCGGCAGTAGTGTTTGCCCTAAAGATTTGGAGGCACTACTTATATGGAGAGAAGTGTGAAATATACACAGATCACAAGAGTCTGAAGTATATATTTACCCAGAAAGATTTGAACATGCGCCAAAGAAGATGGTTGGAACTGATTAAAGACTACAACTGTGATATACTTTACCATCCGGGTAAAGCTAACGTCGTCACTGACACTTTGAGTTAAAAAGTTCAGGAGAATCTGAACGTGTTGACTAATCAGGATCAGTTAATAGAGCAGATGGCTAGATTGGAGTTAGAAGTGAAGTTTCTGAAGGAATTGGATGAGAAGTTGTTTCAAGTAACCACTGGTTCTACTCTAGTAGATAAGGTGAAAGAAGCACAACTCCATGATGAAGAATGTGAAAAGATTCGGAGGAGGATAACCGATGGCTGAAGAGTTCAAGTTCAAAATCGATACTAAAAGTCTGTTACGGTTTGAAGGAAGAATCTGGGTATCGCCAGTACCAGAGGTTAAAGAGCAGATTCTGAGCGAAGCTCGCAGTTCTAGATATTCTATTCACCTTGGGAGTACAAAGATGTACCAGGATCTCAGGCATTATTTCTGGTGGCCGAATATGAAGAGGGACGTTGCTGAATGCGTTGCGAAATGCTTGACGTGTCAGAAAGTTAAAGCAGAACACCAGAGACCGAGTGGTTTGCTACAACCGTTAGAAATTCTAGAGTGGAAGTGGGTGCACATCACGATGGACTTCGTGGTGGGTCTTCCAGCGACTCAGAAGGGATTTGATGCGATATAGGTTATAGTGGATTGACTGACGAAGTCAGCCCACTTTTTACCGATCAGGGTTAAGTACAACTTGGATCAGCTAGCGAAGCTATACGTCAAGGAAATCATTTCTCAACATGGTGTTCCGGTGTCGATTGTGTCTGACAGAGATGCACGTTTTACGTCAAATTTTGGAAGCGTTTGCAAGAGTGTCTGGGAACACAGTTACGAATGAGTACGGCGTACCATCCTCAGACTGATGGCCAGAGCGAAAGAACGATTCAAACGCTTGAGGATATGCTGAGAGCTTGTGTGATGGACTTCAAATGAAGCTGGGATGATCATCTATCGTTGGTGGAGTTCACCTACAACAATAGTTATTATGCGAGTATTGGCATGCCGCCTTACGAAGCGTTATACGTTAGAAAATGTAGAACTCCTTTGTGCTGGGATGAAGTCGGTGAACGTTAATTATTGGGACCCGAATTGGTACAACAAACCGCCGAAATTGTGAAGCTGATCAGAACGTAATTAGTTGCTGCTCAAGACAGACAGAAGAAGTATGCCGATTTACATCGACAGAACCGAGAATTCTTACCAGGAAGTTTCGTTTTCCTGAAAGTATCTCCCTAGAAAGGAAAGATTAGGTTTGGTAAGAAGGGAAAACTGAGTCCCCGATTTATTGGACCTTTCGAGGTACTACGAAAGGTGGGCAAGGTAGCTTACGAAGTGGCATTACCTCCGGAGCTCGAGAATAAACATAATGTCTTTCATATTTCCGTGTTAAGACCTTACAATCATGATTATAAACATGTAATAGAATATGAACCTTTACAATTTGATAAAGACTTAACTTATGAAGAAGTACCTGTTCAAATAGTTGATAGAAAGGAACAAGTACTTAGGATTAAAGTGATACCTTCTGTTAAGGTAATCTGGAGGAACCACAGTGCTGAAGAAGCTACGTGGGAACTCGAAGATGTTATAATGAAATCTTATCCGTATTTATTTGATTAGTTTTGTGTAACCCCTTATGTACTGATTCTGGGGACAGAATCCTTTTAAGGAGGAAAGAATGTAATAGACGAGAATTTTTTTTGTGTGATTCTGGGGACAGAATCCTTTTAAGGAGGGAAGATTGTAACGATTGAGATTTTATATTTAATTTTAAATATTTATTGAGTTAAATAAATATTTTATGTGATTTATTTATAAAGTGAAATAGATAAATTATGTGATTATGCAAGTGATTTAATTAAGTGTTATATATTAATTAAATGAATGTGTACTATTTAATTTAATTGATGTATATTAATTTTATATTATAGTTCTAATTTAATTGAGAGAATTAAATTAGATGATTTATGTGTTAGTGTTACATAGCGAGTAATTATAAAATGTGATAATTTTATGTGATTTATTGATGTTAGATTTTAATTGATTAAATTAGTTGTTTAATATTTAATTGATTAAAATATGACATTAAAGTATGTGTTAAAATGATTTGTTAAAATAACAGAAAAAAGATTTTAAATCTATTTTCCAAACAAGACCTTAGCTAATAATTTGTTTTTAAATAAAGGGTTTGCCAAACATGGCCTTATGGCTATTCAAATTTAAATTTTATAACTGTTAATTTAATTAAGTTATTAAGTATTAGTTAATACGTATATTATTGATACATCAATTATATCTATATACTACGTAAGGAAAAATTACGTTAGTTTATTATATCCTAAGTTTAGCTAAAGAACAAAGAGAGAAAGGAAGAACACAGAAGAGAAGAAGAGGAGAAAGAAGGAAAAACTTGTGTGAATCAAGCAAGCATCATCATCTTCTTCACTTCTATTAAGCAAAAAGGTATTTTATAGTTTTAAGACTTTGTTAAGTTTATTCGTATTTTGACTTCTCTGTGAATATGATAGTTCATGGAAGTAATATAAACATGATTACATATGTAGAAATTGTATTACTATGTTGTTTATAGTTGAATTATATGCCATGTACAAGTTTTAAAAATTAAATTGTGGTAAAAACAAGTTTTCATGGAAAAAGTTTCGTTTACATGAGTTTATATATTATGGTTAGTTTTACATTGAGAAATTGATGAATTGGAATATGCTAACATGCTTATTAGGAAATTGGTTGATGTTATCTTCAATTACGTATATAATGCATGTATATAAAGTGGAATTGATGGAGAAATTTATTACAGTGGGTTATTTTGGAAAAGATATGAGTTTTCATGAAAATGGCCAAATTAAATTTTTAAAACTCTTGATTCTCGTTGTTTAAATGATTTTATATTTTGGAAGCATGTTAGATATATGTATTACAGCGTATATATGATTTAAAGTGTCTATGTTACTGTATTTTTTCGTTTGTTGGCTTGTGTAATACCCGAGAATTTTCTAATATTATTAAATAAATATATTAACAATTATATTGATTGATGAAGGATGTGTGTATATTATTAATTAATAAGATGAGTAATTCTATGTGCAAGCATGCGAATTAAATGTGTAACATATAGTAGATAACTATGTATTATGTGAAGTGTAATATAACACTATTATATAGTAAGGCTTATTGAATTATGGGAGTTACATGATAATGCCTATGTGACATATGAGTATACAGTAAAAGAATATGACATGGATTATATATGTGTAAATTAATTGTACCATATTGCTATGTTAAAAGTATGTTGTGACTTAAAAGTATATATTATATAATCTAAGTGGACTTGTATAATATATCATGAACATATTGTAAACTATTAATTTTAATAAAGTGAGACATCATGAATATATGGTGAACAATTTAATAATACATGAGATAATGTAATGTGATAACATCCGATTAAATTATATCAGTATGATAAAAATGTACATGGATTATAAGTGTACAAGTCACACTTACTACATTATGTGAATCTATGTTAGTATCATTAGAATTACATTGTAACTATAATTGTGGCCTAATTATATAGTATATATACATGTAACATGTTTTGCCATAAGTGTTGTGTATATAAAAATTCTAGAATGCTGATATATGGCCTTGTCCCAATATAATAGTCACTCTCCTTCCTCTCATTCACATGAAAACCTTAAAGGCTAGTCTACTTCCTCATTCTTCTCCCAAGCTCAATCCTAGCTCATAATTATATGGGGAGTGGGCACAATGATTTGATTCAACAACCCTTACCAACTCTCCATTAACCTCTATACAATTAAAGTTTACGTTGGTTTGATTTGTGGTATAATCTTATTGCCTGTGTAAGGATTTCTCTATAAATAGGAACTCTTCTCCTTCATATCTCTAATTGCTGAGAATCGCTTGAGTTTAATAAATTGAGAGTTATATATATATATCAGTGTTCTTGAGTAGCAGCAAGTTTAGATTCTAGCAAAGGTATAATGACATAATTCATGTTCTTCATTTTCATTCTCTGTCAAAACTTCATTGCTTGTTCCTGTCAAAATCCAAGTTCTTGATCATGTGGATGTGAAGCATAATTGAAGTATAGAAAGCTTGCCTAGTAGTTACATGGACTTATATACATGTTAAGATTGGAATGTAGTTGGTTTTAATTCTCATTTTTCTGTCAAGAACTCCGTTTTCATTTTTCTGTCAAAAATCTCAATTTCTGATTATGCCAAATTGGACTGTAATTGGATTGAAGGAAGTTTGTTTAGTTGCTATATGGCTTATATACATGTTTGAACTAGAATGTAGTTGTTTAAAAACTATTTTCGTGAAATCATTTCGTGAGTTGAGCTATAAACTGCCATGGCTGCCTGCTGTCTGGTGCGAACCAGTAGTGGCGCAGCTGCGCAGGTTTAAGCCTGGGATGCGGCGCAGCTGCGCCGGCACCCTGCTGTAGTTTTCTGCATCCTGCTGCAATCTGTTGAGTCATGGCAAGCTCGCATAGGTTTAAACAAGCTTGGTGTCTGGTTAAACATGTATAGTGATATACCTAGACCTAGTATGAACATATATTGCTATGTTTGCATGTAAAGTATATGAAACGACATATAATTGTGAAAATAAACTAAAGTTTCATGAAAGGACGTTAACATATATGAAGCATGTTTATATACTGACCTTGCAAGCACGTTAGTACCACCTAGAGACACATGAAGTACATGTTAGCTTATCTATATTGGTTCCGTAATAAAATATGAACATGTGAACCTAACTAGTGCTCATTCCTAACAAAAATGTAAGTTTGAAGGTGGATATGATCATGTAAATGCTATATATTCATTCTGATGTTATGAGCATGTTTAGATAACTTTGAAATGTATGAATGAACCCTTAACTTGTGTTTATATGGTTCGTAAGGAAGCATGAACATGTTAGGCCCTATTAGTAAGATTTACTAATAGAAATACAAGCTTTGCACGTAAGCATTAACACGATACGTGGAGATTTAAATTCTGATATTTATGGACACATGTGATAGTACTCTGAGACTCATTCATGTGTCATGCATATATATATATACCATGATTGGTTGCCGTGATTAAAGTTTAGCGTAAACGAAGCATGTTTTCAAGATAATAACAATGCTAGCTACTTATATGCGATACGAGTACTCATGAGCATGCCTAATACAAGTTATATGAATATCTTATGTGTTTAAAAGCGAGTATGTTAGACCATATGAGTTCGTGTCCTTGAATGGCTTTAAGTATTAACTTAAGAACCTATACCATGTACGATTGGATTTGAAAAAGTTATACAAGCATGAAAGTATCCTTTAAATATGAATACATGCTACGTGATATTATATGATGTTACTTAAACCCGATTTTGACGGTTAACTTATGAGAATGCCATAACTTGCTAAAATGAAGTATATTTAGTATTGATTGCGATCTTATGTGATATTAATAATATGCGAGTATGTTGATAATTGTGGTAGTCTCACATGATAGTAATGATGTATAAATATGATCAACTTGAGAAAAGAGGAAGTTAAGGATAGAAATTATATATAACTGTGTAGCTAGGTTAAAACTTAGCTTATGTGTTGATCATATATTCATAGATAAAATGTGAAGTTTAATTATATGACTAATGAATATCATATATATACGTAACTGTATTACGATAGGAATTCGAAATTGTTGATTTGCTTTTCGTGGATAAACTACGCTAAAGGAAAGTTCTCTTACTTACACTCTTTTAAAGTGCAAGTATCCTAAACCCTTGCATTACTTTATTCAACGGATATCGTAAGCGAGTATCTAAACCTTATCTCTTTAGATGCAAGTATTCTATCTTTGTATATTGCGAAGTAGTTTCCTACTTAATCGTTTGAATTGAATTAGCATACTTGAACTCTTATTTCATTAAAGCTATTATTCATGTTGAACTTAGTATTGTTCTTGAATATTGTGAAAGTGTCTATGCCATTTGATTCGGCTAGACTTATATTATTGAAAAGCGACCCAAAACCAATTGATTGGTGCGGGATCTTGTATTTGACTGAGAAGAACAACCTTCTTTGAAGGGAACATATATAATTGTCGGAGAACCGACGCGCGCACTTGAGTATGATTGATTGTTATGCATAACGATGGTGCTTTAGGCTGATCACCTGTTGTACCTGTTTTTGTTGGATTTTCAGTTTATTACTGTTAATTCTAGTAGAAGTTCCTAGTCCTTAGCGACTGCTCAGTATTCAGTTATCTTGAAATCTTGAATTGATTTGTTATTGAATCACATTGATATTATTCTGTCCTTAGCGACTATTATTGAAAATTATTGATATTCTTGTTATCCTTGAACTATCAAACTTTGTTATACCCTTTCGAAAATTAAGGATTATATCACTTACCCATACTGTATATTACTTGCTGGGCAATTTGTGCTCATTCTTGCTTTCCCTAAACATTTCAGTTAAGGCAGAGCAGGGCGAACCTTCGGGCGTTGATAAGGGCAAGGGCAAGGCTACCAACTAGCTTGTCTCTTTTATGTTTTTAAATATTTTATTGTTGTATTAAGATGATGTAGTAAGACTGGTTTTGATTATGTTTAAGCTTAAGGTAGGTTATGTAATAAGTCGTTAATTGATATTATTATGTAATCTATTAAGTACTGTAGGTTGCGAGACTTGGGGGAATAATTATAATAAATCATTGTAAATTATTCTAGAATAGATTTTCCGCTGTGATGTGTGTTATTTAGTTATTATTATTGTGATGTATTACCATGAGCACGTGATGAACCGAATTCGAGAGGCCAAGTAGCGGTACTGGAATTTGGGGGCGTCACAGGTTGGTATCAAAGCTGTAGTTATAAACCTTAGGAACGAGTGTCCTTAGACTATAACTTTAGCGAACTTAGAAGTTGGAAAGGAAATAAAACTCACATAGAGTTTTCCCTAGAGCAAGACTTAGCGTGTTATGAAATGTAACTTCATTCTATACAATGAACTTATATTTTATTTAACATTCTAATGGAGTTGCTGTTTGTTTGTCTTGTGTTTGTGATTGTAGGATGACAGACACAGGTGTACCTAGTAGAGTGACAGAGGAGGAGCCTAGGGATATACATGTAGTATACGAGGCACCTCTAGAGGCTACACCAGTGCAGGCTGTTGCACCGTTCGAGTCTGACGACGAGGACGAGTTTGAGATAGAGTCTGATCCAGAGGAGGAGCCGATGGAGGACGAGTCGATGGAGGATGAGCCAGTAGAGGACTCTGATGAGGCTACTGTAGAGGAGCAGATGCTAGGCGAGTATGAGAAGTGGATCCTAGAGTTAGACTGCGGAGTACAAGAGCTAGAGGAAGAGGCCAAAGAGAGAGAGTCTGAGTTCCAGAAGCTGAGGGACGAAGACCACCAGAGGAAGCTGGCCATGCAGGAGTTAGACGTGGAGATTGCCTACCGTAGGGAGGCAGGGATCCAGATGGGGACTCTGTTCCATAGGTCGGTGGCAAGAAATGTAGATCTGGCAGGAAAGCTGGAAGAAGTAGAACAGAGAGAATTGAGTGAGAATACTGAGAAAGAGGCACTCCGCACTCAGTTGGAATTAGAGGTGATGGATAGGATACACTTCGAGGAGAAGTGGGGGGCTGCCCATGAGAGAGCAGACGACCTAGAAGATGAGGTCAAATGTAAGAAGAGGAAGATTAACAAGATGGGGTACGTGTTCCGTTCGGCATTCGAGAGGGTACTTGATGGTGTGTACCACTACCCGACAGAGCAGGGACAGACCCTACACACTATGAGCCGAGAGCTGGTTGCTT
Organism: Panax stipuleanatus; assembly: GCA_020205555.1. NCBI lineage: Eukaryota > Viridiplantae > Streptophyta > Magnoliopsida > Apiales > Araliaceae > Panax > Panax stipuleanatus. Next base: position 119,627,815 of record CM035120.1, read on the forward strand.
ATATAGCGCAGATGGAGTACAAGAGCGCAGTAGAGCGCGGGATGATGTGATGAGATTTCCTTAATGGTCTAGTAGTAGTTTGTAGCATTTATCTTTATGTGTTGTACATTCTATGTTGTAATCCCAATCTTTTGTGTAAGATGTGGGATAGTGATGTGAACCCTGAGTTAGCTTTTGATAGAGGGGTAGTTTGGTAGTAGGTTGGTATATTCCCCGTCTTTTGTGATATTAGGGGAAATATATGATAACATTTATAGCAGTATGCTAGGGAAATCATGTAATGAAACGATTTGGCATATGAATATAAATGAAGTTTATTTCAGAAATGTGTTATAAATTTATTCTTTTATATTAAAAGAAATACTTAAATAATATACTTGAATAATAATAAAATGAAAAATTGTGATGCAGATAATGCCGCCCAGACGTAGATTGACTGCACCCGAAGAATCTGTTAACAATGAGAGGGAACAAGTAGACCCGATCCAAAAACTGGTAGACTTGTTAGGAGAGGCCTTAAGGGGAAGGAACAATGAACCCGTTCGCCCAAACCCTCATACTGTGCCAGTAACAACCTTTAAAGATTTTAAGATTGTAGGACCCCCGGAGTTCGAGGGAACTACCAACCCACTCGTCGCACAAACCTGGATCAAAGAGATCGAAAAAGCTTTCACTATAGCTAGCGTAGGCGAAGATCAGAAGACGGTGTTTGCCACGTACATGATGAGGGGAGAAACGAACTACTGGTGGGAGGCTAATCAACAAAGAGCTGGAGAAGGGATAATAGCTTGGGATAAGTTTAAGACGCTGTTTTTCGAAAATTACTTCCCGAAAAGCATGAAGAATAGGATGGAGGTGAAATTCCTAGAGTTAAAACAAGGTGAGATGATGGTGGCGCAATACGCTGCTAGGTTTAACGAACTAGCGCGATTTGCGGAGCACCAAGTTGGTGATGAAGAGAGAAAGGCTAGACGCTTCGAACAAGGGTTGAAGCCGTGGCTGTTCAATAAGGTATCAGTTCTTCAAATTGATTCCTTTGCAACATTACTGGAAAAGGAAATCATTACGGAAGGTGGCAGTGAGGCCTTAAGTCTGTATAACAAAGAGAAGAAAGGAAATAATGCTGGAGGAGAGAACGTACTGGAGGAAGCAGTAACGGAGGAAGCAGTAGCGGAGGAAGCAATTTGGGAAAGAGAAAGTGGGAGAACAACAACAACAACAACAAGAACAACAATAATCAATCAGGGAATTTTCGTGGAGGTTTCAAGAAGAGGGCTGAAGGATGCCCAAAGTGTGGAAAAAACCACCAGGGTGAGTGCTGGAAGGGTCGCGACACTTGCTACAACTGCGGGCAGGAAGGGCACATCTCGCCAAACTGTCCGAAACCAAAGAAGATCCAAGGGTGTTTTGCTTGCTGCTCAATTGAGCACCGTATTAAGGATTGCCCAAAGAAGGGACGTTGCGGGGGTAGTAATCAGCAAGGAGGCAACAAGCTGATGATCGGCGGACCGGCACAATCCAACCTCCCAACCGCCAGAACTTTTAACATGATCGTCCAGGATGTCGTGGCTGCGAAGGACGTGGTGTCAGGTATAATCCCAATCAATGTTATAAATGCTTATGTATTATTTGATTCGGGTGCCACCTATTCTTTTATATCTGAAGAATTTGCTAGTAAACTTAGTACACCCCGAGAACGATTAGAAAATCCTTTGATCATAGAAGTTGCTAATAAGGAAATAATCCCTGTAGAATACGTTTATCGAGATTATCGCGCAAACATTAGAGAACATGAACTGAGCGTAGACTTGATTCCTATTAGATTGGGAGAATTTGACGTAATACTGGGAATGAATTGGTTGTATAACCATGCTGCGATAATTGACTGTCAGAATAAATGTGTGAACCTTCAGACTTCAAGCAAGTCTAAGGTAGTGTTTTATGGTAGCTCATCGCTTAAGCAATCGTGTTGCGTTACGATGATGCAGGCTAAGAAATTGTTAAGGAAAGGATGTGTAGGTTATCTAGCTTACATCATTGATACTCGAAAAAAGGGAGGAGAAATTAAAGATATATCCGTAGTTTATGAATTTCTAGACGTGTTTCTGGACGATCTGCCTGGTCTTCCGCTAGACAGAGAAATTGAATTCATAATAGACTTAGCACCGGGAACGGCACCAATTTCGAAAGCTCCCTATCGTATGGAGCCAGTAGAAATGAAGGAATTGATGATACAATTGCAAGACTTATTGGATAAGGGTTACATTCGACCGAGTGTTTCTCCTTGGGGAGCACCAGTGCTATTCGTTAAGAAGAAGGACGAATCAATGAGACTCTGTATCGATTATCGAGAATTAAACAGAGTATCGATCAAGAACCGATATCCGCTACCGAGGATAGACGACTTGTTTGATCAACTGAAGGGAGAAAAGTGTTTCTCGAAGATCGACCTACGAACAGGATATCATCAACTGAAGGTACGGGATGAGGACATACCTAAAGACTGCGTTTCGAACCCGTTATGGACACTACGAGTTTTTGGTAATGTCATTTGGATTGACTAATGCTCCGACAGCATTTACGGACTTGATGAACCGAGTTTTCAAGCCATAACTGGATAAATTTGTAGTGGTTTTTATCGACGACATTTTGATCTACTCGAAGACAGAGGAAGAACACGCCGAACATCTGAATATTGTTTTGGAGGCACTAAGGAAGGAAAAGATGTATGCAAAATTTTCAAAGTGCAAATTTTGGATGGAGAAGGTTCAATTCTTAGGCCACGTGGTGGATAAGAATGGAATCTCTGTAGACCCTGCGAAGGTTGAAGCAGTAAGTAATTGGGAACAACCGAGAACACCGACGGAGGTGAGAAGCTTTTTAGGGTTAGCCGGATACTATCGAAGATTCATCCAAGATTTTTTTAAGATAGCAACCCCGCTGACCAATTTGACTAGAAAGACGGTGAAATTTGTATGGCCTGACAAATGCGAGGAAAGTTTTCAAGAACTGAAACAGAGACTGAGCGAAGCACCTGTGTTATCATTACCAGATGATGCTGGAAATTTTGTGGTGTATAGTGATTCATCGCACAAGGGACTTGGTTGTGTGCTCATGCAACACGGCAAGGTCATTGCGTATGCGTCATGACAACTTAAGGATTACGAAAAACGATACCCTACTCATGACTTAGAGTTAGCGGCAGTAGTTTTTGCGTTAAAGATATGGAGGCATTATTTGTACAGAGAAAAATGCGAGATATACACGGACCACAAGAGTCTGAAATATATCTTCCCACAGAAGGAGTTGAATATGCGTCAGAGGAGGTGGTTAGAATTGATCAAGGATTATGACTGCGATATTCTTTATCACCTGGGAAAGGTAAACGTGGTTGCCGACGCTCTGAGCAGAAAAGGAAGGGAAAAGTTGTTTAACTTGACGACTCAGGAAGAATTAATAAGAGAGATGGAGAAATTGGAAATAGAAGTGAAAGAACCAAAGAAGCCTGGAGAGAAGTTGTTTGTAGTGGGAGCTCATCCGACATTGTTGGATAGAGTAAAGAAGCCCAGGAAAAGGATGAAGAGTGTGAGAAAATTCGAAAGAGGATCACGAAAAATGAGGAAGAAAAATTTCGAATGGATAAAGACGGTATTTTGAGATTTGAAGGAAGAGTGTGGGTACCAGCGGTAACCGAGTTGAGGGAAGAGATTTTGCAGGAGGTGTTGGGTTTGTACGTAACGCAATCATGCAATCAAATCACATAAATAGGGCGGAAGCGTAAAAACTAGGTTTTCAAAAAATTTATACAAACCCATTGCTATGATCATTCTTGTGCATCAATTATCAGTGAATGAAGAAGGAGAAAAACAGAATTATACCTTTGAAGATCCAAGCTTCCTCAGGTACAAGTTCTACTCCTTTGATTCCTTTGATTCCTCTGTAGTGGCTCCTTCCCTTGATCAATGTCAGCCACCCAAATGTTTGGCCTCTAACGGTGATCCACCAAGGAAGATGAAGAACTCAGTAAGATGGGTTATTGGCTTAACCCTTGTTTCTATCTCTATAGAATATGTGTACTCCCAACTCTTAAAAAATTCACGTACCTTATTTCTGATATAAGACTCTCTTTTATAGATATTAGGTTAACCCTCCTAATCCAATTAGAATAGGGTTTTATTTAATTAATTAATTAAATACTTTTAATTAATTTATATCCTAATCTTTATTAGGATTGAGAGAGAGTACTGATATTATATTAATTCCTAAACTCCTTTAGAATTAAAATAATAATAATATTAATAAGACTCCTCTTATTAATTTATATTTAATATTTCTAAAATATTAAATAATAAATATTAAGCTATTTAATTTATTCTATCATCATAGATTAAATTAATTATACTTAATGCATTATTACTATCATGTCATTTTCTTCTTAAATAATTCTTCTTCCTTTTATGGTGTGACCCTTTAGGTTCTCCATATTAAACCGGTTGTGAATAAATCAATTAGAACAATTCTAATCTTATTTAAATAAATAAATTAAACTAATAATCTATTTAAATAAATAACATTTATTCTACAATAGGGATAAGCCTCCCTAGCGATCAACGACTTTCCAGATAATATAGATTTCAACATTAATCATAAAAGGACCTGTGAGTTAATAGTTACCGTACAATTCAATCCTTCCACCATACAATGTCCCAATTAAATATAAGACATGGATTTACTGTCAAGTCTTAATTTATTTAATCATATGTATTTCGATTAGAAAATGCACAACTCCAAATAATGCAAATTAGAAACCTCTTTCTAATTTCATTCTACCTTGGCCAAGGATTCCTGGGTTGTCATTTAACGAATCACATAGGACATATCTCCTCTTTTACTAGAGGTGGTAGATTCATTATTGATCATTCATTATCTCCATATGTAACTCATTACACCCAAGCATACCCTATATATGCCTTAAAAGGCCTTAAGGAATTAGTCAAAGTATAATTTGTTACATACAAGATACTATGATGATCTCAAGTCCAAGGATCACATGTACTACTATCACATTAGGAATTCCTATTGACAGGCGAGTAAAACTCCATTAGGTATTCCATAGCGAGTCACGTTCAGTGAACTTATTCTCCAATAAGCACCTACATACTTGCTTTAGTGTCTCCACACAAATGACCATGAGATCAGTCATCCTCATCCAATGAGCAAGCAACATATGTACCAATCTATCCGGATTTACTAATCCCCATTTTAGTAATCCCACAATTGGGAACTATTTTAGTTTTTAAGCTTTCTAAGAATTTAGATCTCATTATCATGATCTCATCATGATTCTAAAAGCATTGCTTAAAACTATGGGTTATTTACATATTATAAAAACAGCACCATGTAGATAATTATATGCCTTAAATGAATATTTCATTAATAAATAAATAAGATTGTTTACAAAGTATGTGCTTTGTCATCATACATGATTGGCTTGTATGCACACTACTATCAGTCTCCCACTTGCACTAAAGCCAATCGCGATGGTATCTCATACCCATCTTATCTAAGTGACGATCAAACTGCTGTTGTGTTAAAGCTTTAGTAAATGGATCTGCAATGTTGTCTTGAGAGTCTACACGCTCCAAGGTGACGTCTCCTTTTTCAATGATCTCCCTGATCTAGTGAAATTGCCGCAACACGTGTTTAGATTTCTGATGAGACCTGGGTTCCTTAGCCTGTGCAACCGCTCCGGTGTTGTCACAGTATACGGGAACTGCTTCTCCAATGCTAGGAACCACACCAAGTTCAGTTATGAACTTCTTCATCCAAACAGCTTCCTTTGCAGCTTCACTTGCAGCTATATACTCTGCCTCTGTCACTGAATCAGCAACAGTTTGCTGCTTGGAACTCTTTCAACTCACTGCACTTCCGTTCAAGGTAAACACATACCCTGAAACAGATTTACTGTCATCTTGGTCTGTTTGAAAACTTGAGTCCGTGAATCCCTCGAGTTTTAATTCAGACCCACCGTAGACAAGAAAAATATCTTTAGTCCTTCTCAAGTACTTTAGGATATTTTTCACTGCCTTCCAGTGCTCTTCTCCTGGATTCGACTGGTATCTGCTTGTTACACTAAGTGCGTGAGCAACATTCGGTCTAGTACATATCATACCGTACATGATAGATCCTATTGCAGAAGCATAAGGGATCTTACTCATACGGTCTCTCTCCTTAGGTGTCTTTGGGGCCTGTTTCTTGGAGAGATTTATTCCATGGCTCATCGGCATGAGACCTCTTTTGGAATCTTCCATGGTAAACCTCTTTAGCATCGTATCAATGTACGTTCCTTGGGATAAGCCGAGCATCCTTTTAGATCTGTCTATAGATCTTTATTCCCAAAATATAGGATGCTTCACCCAAGTCCTTTATGGAGAAGTTTTTAGATAACCCGATTTTAATGGATTGTAACATAGGAATGTCATTCCCTATCAGTAATATATCATCAACATATAATACAAGGAATGATACTGCGCTCCCACTAACCTTCTTGTATACACATGGTTCATCCTCGTTTTTGATAAAATCAAACTCTTTGATTGTCTCATCAAAACGAATGTTCCATCTACGAGAAGCTTGCTTCAACCCATAAATGGATCGTTGTAGCTTACAGACTTGATTTGTTCCAACTTTTGAAATAAATCCCTCTGGCTGTGTCATATACACATCCTCCTCATGTTTCCCATTGAGGAAGGCCGTTTTCACATCCATCTGCCAGATCTCATAGTCATTGTAAGCTGCAATCGCAAGCAAAATCCGAATGGACTTGAGCATGGCTACTGGTGAGAAGGTTTCATCATAGTCAACTCCTTGTCTTTGTTTGAAACCTTTTGCAACCAGTCGGGCCTTATAGGTCTCTGCCTTTCCGTCTGCTCCAGTCTTTTTCTTAAAAACCCATTTACACCCAATTGGTTTAATACCTTCAGGTGGTGAAACCAAAGACCATACTTTGTTTTCATACATGGAGTCCATTTCGGATTTCATGGCTTCAAGCCATTTCCCTGAGTCTTTATTACTCATAGCCTGTTCGTAATTCAATGGATCATCATCATTCATGATGTGTACCTCATCGTTATCATCTATAACGAATCCATACCTCTCAGGTATCTTCGGTACTATTCCAGATTTACGAACAGAGTGTGGTACAGTAGGTTCTTCTACTTGGTTAGGTACTTGACTTTGGTCCGTGGTAACTTGTGGTTCTTGAACTTCTTCAAGATATATCTTGCTCCCACTGACCCCTTCATGGATAAACTCTTTCTCCAAGAAGGTAGCATGTTTCGCAACAAACACCTTTTGATCAGTTGGATGATAGAAATAATACCCTACGGTTTCTTTAGGGTATCCCACAAATCTACTCTTATCGGATTTAGTCTGTAGCTTATCATTTTCAAACTTTTTGACATAAGCTGGACAACCCCAAGTCTTAACATGCTTAAGATTTGGTTTTCTCCCTTTTCACATCTCATATGGAGTCTTTGGGGCGGATTTGGTAGGTACCTTGTTAAGTAGGTATGCAGCCGTTTCTAGGGCATATCCCCAGAAGGAAATTGGAAGGTCGGTAAAACTCATCATGGATCGAACCATGTCCAACAGTGTTCGATTTCTCCTTTCAGATACTCCATTTAACTGTGGTGTACCTGGAGGAGTCCATTGTGAGATTATACCATTTTCTCTGAGACAATTGAGAAACTCACTACTTAAGTATTCTCCACCTCGATCTGATCGAAGTATCTTAATACTCTTGCCCGTTTGTTTCTCTACTTCACTTCTGAACTCTTTGAACTTTTCAAATGATTCTGATTTGTATTTCATTAAATACACATATCCAAATCTTGAGTGATCATCAGTGAAAGTAATAAAATAAGAATACCCACCCCGTGCACTTATTGTCATAGGTCCACAAATGTCTGTGTGAATCAATGCCAACAACTCTGTAACTCTCTCTCCTTTTCCACTAAAAGGAGATTTAGTCATTTTACCCATGAGACAAGATTCACGAGTTGGATATGATTCATAATCAGATAGCTCGAGGAGCCCATCTTTATGCAACTTGGATAATCCTGTTTCATTGATATGACCGAGTCTACAATGCCACATATAGGTATAATTAATATCATCTCTTTTCCTTCTCTTAATTTGTTCAATTTGAAATATATTTTCTTGTAAGTCAAGTGTATAAAGTCCATTTCACAAATTTCCAATACCATATAAAACATCGTCTTTATAAATAGAACAACCATTGTTCTTTATAATAACGTCAAAACCTTCCATATCTAATACAGAAATTGAAATAATGTTTTTAATAATATTCGGAATATAATAACAATTATTAAGATAAATGGATTTGCCCAAAGGCATTGCTAAACAATAAGTTTCTACAGCTAATGCAGCAACTTTTGCTCTATTTCCCACTCGTAGGATCACCTCATCTTTGTTCAGCTTTCTACTTCTGACCAGTCCCTGCACAGTATTACATATGTGAGAACCACAGCCGGTATCCAATACCCAAGTAGAATTATGACTTTCAGAAAAATTAATTTCATTCATAAACAAACCTTGATTGGAAGTCGAAGCTTCTCCAAGCTTCTTCTCTGCTAGAAACTTCTTGTAGTTCCTCTTCCAATGTCCTGGCTCATTGCAATGAAAGCACATTCCTTTAGTTGGTTCAGGTTTCTTTTGCTCCTTTTCTTTCCCTTTTCCCTTAGCCTTCTTAGATTTCTTCTTTTCAGAAGACACCTTGGGCCTCTTCCTTTTATTGGAAGAATCCACCATCAGGACATGGTTCTTCTTGGATGAGAAGTGACCTTCTGCAGTTTTCAGCATGTTAAGCAGCTCAGGTAAGCTGACATCTAGCTTATTCATGTGAAAATTAACCACAAACTGCGAGAAGGTCTCAGGGAGTGACTGCAAGACCAAGTCTTGACTCAACTCCCCATCCATGACGAACCCAAGCTGTCCAAGGCGTTCAATCAAATTGATTACCTTCAGAACATGAGTCTCGACGACAGTGCCCTCGGTCATCCGAGATCGAAAGAGCTCCTTAGATATCTCATATCTAGCGGTCCTACTCTGTTCACCATACAACTCCTTGAGGTAGCAGGAGCATCCATTTTTTTGTGCTGACGCTGAAGCTCGTTATTCATGGATGCGAGCATGATGCATTGAGCCACAGATGCATCATCTTGCCACTTATTGAAAGTGGCAATCTCTTCCTCAGAGGCTGTTTCTGAAACAGATTCAGGGATAGTGGAATTTAGGATATAAGAAATCTTTTCAGCAGTGAGAACAATTCTCAGATTTCTTAGCCAGTCCTCATAATTCGGGTCGGTAAGCTTATTTGCATCAAGTATGCTTCGTAGTGAGATTAGTGATTTTGACATTTTTAAAATTTTGCATGTGAAAAGACAACATTTTAGCAAATATTCATTTTATTAACTTTGCATACCAAAATAAATTTAGGTCTTTATTTTAAATTGGTATCTCCCACTATTTTCATCAAACTATATTACCCTCACTCATATAGTTCGGCAACATCTAATTAAAGGTTTGCTAGTGAGATTAAGGATCCCATTTCAAATGTATATAACCTTGTGGATAGCACAACAAGCGATATACAAATAATAGGTAGACAACTCTTGTCAATTACATCACCATGTAACTCCTTTTATTTTGCCTCTTAAATCATAATGGTCATGTGTGTGCACATCCGAACTAAAATGATTTAAGTTAAGTCCAGCCTAGCACTTCCATAAATTCAAAAAAGAAAAATTTTCGTCCTTGGGGATAGCACAACAAGACTAGATCATTCAATTTTCTTGATAAGCATCAAATGTGATTAATTAACATCTTAAATATTCAATACTCGCCTTGTGGATAGCACAACAAACTCATATTAAATATTTAATACTCTATTAACTAATCATGCTAGAAGGCGACGTTCGATATTCCAAATATCATTTGAATGCTTCAGACTTAATATTATTTCTTTGAGGGGTTTGTTATTATTTGTCTCATCTTTTTAAGCGCGCATGCACATATATATATAAAATACGTGTCATTTTATTAAACATGCGAAGCATGTTTGTATAAAATATAATATATATAATATTTAGCATGCAATATAGAATACTATATTCTACCCGGATTGATTATGGACTTTTATTCTAGTTTGGTTCACTAGAGCCACCAAGTGAACCAAAAGGTCAAACCTAGGAGTGCAAGAATTTAAATTTAAATATAACTATTACATTTAAATCCTGGCTCCATACAAATGAGTCTTCACGCGTTCCTTGCTCCTTGGTCTCTAATTTCTTCAAAATAATTCTAACTATCTCTATTACATTAACTATTTAAAATTAAATAGAAACCTTGATCAGCAGTCAAGGGAAGTACATAGAAAGGAGATAGAATTTACATCGAGAATAAAACTAGAGAAGACGAGGTACGCAGACTCCATTTTATAAAATCCATTCATTCAAGCATTCAATCAAAATAAAATCCAATCACATTGGTCATAGTCCATAATCAATCCCTTTTATTACCATACATATCATCATACGTATCAATAAAACTTATTCATCTCATGAAAATAAATTCATTCCATATATGTATTAATATCAGTTAATGGGCAAAAGTTTGCTAAACTTTGTTTTTGGAAAAATAAACTCCTTTATTTCATTCAAAAATAATTCCAAATTAAACTCTTTAATTTTAGCAATTCTAAAATCTCATTTCATATAAAATAAACATCTTTATTTTAAACCTTTATTAATTAAATAAACCATTCATTTAATTAAATAAAACAAAAAAAAAAATTCAGTTCCTGTCCAGTGGCGCAGCTGCGCCAAGAATGTAAAGGGAACCGGCGCAGCTGCGCAGCATGAAAACCAGGAACAGCACCCGGCGCAGCTGCGCAGCAATATTGCCTTGTACCGGGGCAGCTGCGCAGCTTCGCAGCTTCGCAGAATCTAAAAAATTTTTGTTGCCCAGAACTCGATGCAATCGCATATCATACATGTATGGAATCACATAGACTGATAATTAGCACAAGATTGGCTCTGATACCACTGTTGGGTTTGTATGTAACGCAATAATGCAATCAAATCACATAAATAGGGCGGAAACGTAAAAACTAGGTTTTCAAAAAATTTATACAAACCCATTGCCATGATCATTCTTGTGCATCAATTACCAATGAATGAAGAAGGAGAAAAACAGAATTATACCTTTGAAGATCTAAGCTTCCTCAGGTACAAGTTCTACTCCTTTGATTCCTTTGATTCCTCTGTAGTGGCTCCTTCCCTTGATCAATGTCAGCCACCCAAATGTTTGGCCTCTAACGGTGATCCACCAAGGAAGATGAAGAACTCAGTAAGATGGGTTATTGGCTTAACCCTTGTTTCTATCTCTATAGAATATGTGTACTCCCAACTCTTGAAAAATTCACGTACCTTATTTCTGATATAAGACTCTCTTATATAGATATTAGATTAACCCTCCTAATCCAATTAGAATAGGATTTTATTTAATTAATTAATTAAATACTTTTAATTAATTTATATCCTAATCTTTATTAGGATTGAGAGAGAGTACTGATATTATATTAATTCCTAAACTCCTTTAGAATTAAAATAATAATAATATTAATAAGACTCCTCTTATTAATTTATATTTAATATTTCTAAAATATTAAATAATAAACATTAAGCTATTTAATTTATTCTATCATCATAAATTAAATTAATTATACTTAATGCATTATTACTATCATGCCATTTTCTTCTTAAATAATTCTTCTTCCTTTTATGGTGTGACCCTTTAGGTTCTCCATATTAAACCGGTTATGAATAAATCAATTAGAACAATTCCAATCTTATTTAAATAAATAAATTAAACTAATAATCTATTTAAATAAATAACATTTATTCTACAATAGGGATAAGCCTCCCTAGAGATCAACGACTTTTCAGATAATATAGATTTCAACATTAATCATAAAAGAACCTGTGAGTTAATAGTTACCGTACAATTCAATCCTTCCACCATACAATGTCCCAATTAAATATAAGACATGGATTTACTGTCAAGTCTTAATTTATTTAATCATATGTATTTCGATTAGAAAATGTACAACTCCAAATAATGCAAATTAGAAACCTCTTTCTAATTTCATTCTACCTTGGCCAAGGATTCCTGGGTTGTCATTTAACGAATCACATAGGACATATCTCCTCTTTTACTAGAGGTGGTAGATTCATTATTGATCATTCATTATCTCCATATGTAACTCATTACACCCAAGCATACCCTATATATGCCTTAAAAGGCCTTAAGGAATTAGTCAAAGTATAATTTGTTACATACAAGATACTATGATGATCTCAAGTCCAAGGATCACATGTACTACTATCACATTAGGAATTCCTATTGACAGGCGAGTAAAACTCCATTAGGTACTTTCATAGCGAGTCACGTTCAGTGAACTTATTCTCCAATAAGCACCTACATACTTGCTTTAGTGTCTCCACACAAATGACCACGAGATCAGTCATCCTCATCCAATGAGCAAGCAACATATGTACCAATCTATCCGAATTTACTAATCCCCATTTTAGTAATCCCACAATTGGGAACTATTTTAGTTTTTAAGCTTTCTAAGAATTTAGATCTCATTATCATGATCTCATCATGATTCTAAAAGCATTGCTTAAAACTATGGGTTATTTACATATTATAAAAACAGCACCATGTAGATAATTATATGCCTTAAATGAATATTTCATTAATAAATAAATAAGATTGTTTACAAAGTATGTGCTTTGTCATCATACATGATTGGCTTGTATGCACACTACTATCACGAGGCACACAATACGACGTATTCCGTTCATCCGGGAGGCACTAAGATGTACCGAGATTTGAAGCAACATTTTTGGTGGCCCAATTTGAAACGGGAAGTCGCAGAGTGCGTTAGTAGATGTTTGACTTGCCAACGCGTTAAAGCAGAGCATCAACGGCCAAGTGGTTTACTACAACCGTTAGAAATACCAGAGTGGAAATGGGAGCAAATTACGATGGACTTCGTGGTAGGACTTCCAGTTACGCAGAAAGGTTATGATGCTATTTGGGTTATCATGGATCGACTAACCAAGACCGCACCTTTTCTACCAATCAATATCCGCTACAGTTTGAATAAGTTAGCGAGCTTATACGTAAAAGAAATTGTCTCACGACATGGAGTGCCGGTGTCAATTGTCTCTGATCGAGATCCGCGCTTCACGTCTAATTTTTGGAAGAGTTTGTAAGAAAGAATGGGAACGCAGTTGAGGTTGAGTACTGCTTACCATCCTCAGACAGACGGACAAAGTGAGCGAACAATACAAACGCTGGAGGACATGCTTAGGACTTGCGTGATGGATTTTAAGGGAAATTGGGACGACCACCTACCTTTAGTAGAATTCGCATATAATAATAGTTACCATGCAAGTATCGGTATGCCACCGTACTAAGCTCTTTATGAAAAAAGTGCAGAAAGCCATTATGTTGGGACGAAGTTGGGGAGCGACGAATACTCGGACCAGAGTTAGTACAACAAACCGTAGACGTGGTGACAGTGATAAGAGCCAGATTAGTAGCAGCTCAAGATCGCCAGAAGAAATACGTAGATTTGCATCGGCAGGACCGAGACTTCAAAGTCGGCAGTTTCATATTCTTGAAGGTATCTCCCAAGAAGGAAAAAATCCGTTTCGGCAAGAAAGGAAAATTGAGTCCAAGATTCATAGGACCGTTCGAGATACTGAAGCGAGTGGGCGAAGTGGTATACAAAGTTGCGTTACCACCCGAACTGGAGCACATCCATAACATGTTTCACATTTTTGTGTTGCGACCGTACAAGGTCGACTACAAGCACGTGATTTCTTACGAGCCCATTTAAGTGGAGAAGAACTTGGCATATGAAGAAATTCCTGTCCAGATATTAGACAGGAAAGAGCAAACCTTGAGAAATAAAATTATTTCATCTGTAAAAGTACTTTGGTGTAACCACGATGTCGAGGAGGCAACGTGGGAGTTAGAAGTTAGGATGATGAAGGACTATCCCCATCTATTCGTGTAACCTTGTAGCAATTCCGGGATGGAATTTTTATAAGGGGGGGAGGATGTAATACCCGAGAATTTCCTAATATTATTAAATAAATATATTAATGGAAATGAGAATTTATTTGAATATAAATAATTTTGTGTTATGAGATGAATTAATTCAATTATATAAAATTGAATAATTATAATAATTGAGGAAAATGTGGAGTTTATAATAAACTCGTTGATGGCCTTGTGTGGCACAGTGACATAATATAAGAATGATTATATTAATTTAAGCGAACAATTAATCTAAATTAATTATTATTGTAGAATATTAATTAATTAGTGTGGAATATTAACTGTGATTAATTAATAATATGTGATTATTATTATTGCAAGAAATATAATAATAATAATGAGCAACGTGTTTATAAATATAATAAGATTTATATTAAAGTAATGATTAATCATATAAGGGTTAATTAAATTGTTATGGAGATTAACAATTATATAGATTGATGAAGGATGTGTGTATATTATTAATTAATATTTAATTAATAAGATGAGTAATTCTATGTGCAAGCATGCGAATTAAATGTGTAGCATATAGTAGCTAACTATGTATTATGTGAAGTGTAATATAACACTATTATATGGTAAGGCTTATTGAATTATGGGAGTTACATGATAATGCCTATGTGACATGTGAGTATACAGTAAAAGAATATGACATGGATTATATATGTGTAAATTAATTGTACCACATTGCCATGTTAAAAGTATGTTGTGACTTAAAAGTATATATTATATAATCTAAGTGGACTTGTATAATATATCATGAACATATTGTAAACTATTAATTTTAATAAAGTGAGACATCATGAATATATGGTGAACAATTTAATAATACATGAGATAATGTAATGTGATAGCATCCGATTAAATTATACCAGTATGATAAAAATGTACATGGATTATATGTGTACAAGTCACACTTACTACATTATGTGAATCTATGTTAGTATCATTAGAATTACATTGTAACTATAATTGTGGCCTAATTATATAGTATATATACATGTAACATGTTTTGGCATAAGTGTTGTGTATATACAAATTCTAGAATGCTGATATATGGCCTTGTCCCAATATAATAGTCACTCTCCTTCCTCTTATTCACATGAAAACCTCAAAGGCTAGTCTACTTCCTCATTCTTCTCCCAATCTCAATCCTAGCTCATAATTATATGGGGAGTGGGCACAATGATTTGATTCAACAACCCTTACCAACTCTCCATTAACCTCTATACAATTAAAGTTTACGTTGGTTTGATTTGTGGTATAATCTTATTGCCTGTGTAAGGATTTCTCTATAAATAGGAACTCTTCTCCTTCATATCTCTAATTGCTGAGAATCGCTTGAGTTTAATAAATTGAGAATTATATATATCAGTGTTCTTGAGTAGCAGCAAGTTCAGATTCTAGCAAAGGTATAATGACATGATTCATGTTCTTCATTTTCATTCTCTGTCAAAACTTCATTGCTTGTTCCTGTCAAAATCCAAGTTCTTGATCATGTGGAAGTGAAGCATAATTGAAGTATAGAAAGCTTGCCTAGTAGTTACATGGACTTATATACATGTTAAGATTGGAATGTAGTTGGCTTCAATTCTCATTTTTCTGTCAAGAACTCCGTTTTCATTTTTCTGTCAAAAATTTCAATTTCTGATTATGCCAAATTGGACTGTAATTGGATTGAAGGAAGTTTGTTTAGTTGCTATATGGCTTATATACATGTTTGAACTAGAATGTAGTTGTTTAAAAACTATTTTCGTGAAGTCATTTAGTGAGTTGGGCTAGAAACTGCTGTGGCTGCCTGCTATCTGGTGCGAACCAGTAGTGGTGCAGCTGCACAGGTTTAAGCCTGGGATGCGGCGCAGCTGCGCCTGACACCCTGCTGTAGTTTTCTGCATCCTGCTGCAATCTGTTGAGTCATGGCAAGCTCGTATAGGTTTAAACAAGCTTGGTGTCTGGTTAAACATGTATAGTGATATACCTAGACCTAGTATGAACATATATTGCTATGTTTGCATGTAAAATATATGAAACGACATATAATTGTGAAAATAAACTAAAGTTTCATGAACGGACGTTAAGATATATGAAGCATGTTTATATACTGACCTTGCAAGCACGTTAGTACCACCTAGAGACACATGAAGTACATGTTAGCTTATCTATATTGGTTTCGTAATAAAATATGAACATGTGAACCTAACTAGTGCTCATTCCTAACAAAAATGTAAGTTTGAAGGTGGATATGATCATGTAAATGCTATATATTCATTCTGATGTTATGAGCATGTTTAGATAACTTTGAAATGTATGAATGAACCCTTAACTTGTGTTTATATGGTTCGTAAGGAAGCATGAACATGTTAGGCCCTATTAGTAAGATTTACTAATAGAAATACAAGCTTTGCACGTGAGCATTAACACGATATGTGGAGATTTAAATTCTGATATTTATGGACACATGTGATAGTACTCTTAGACTCATTCATGTGTCATGCATGTATATATACCATGATTGGTTGCCGTGATTAAAGTTTAGCGTAAACGAAGCATGTTTTCAAGATAATAACAATGCTAGCTACTTATATGCGATACGAGTACTCATGAGCATGCCTAATACAAGTTATATGAATATCTTATGTGTTTAAAAGCGAGCATGTTAGACCATATGAGTTCGTGTCCTTGAATGGCTTTAAGTATTAACTTAAGAACCTATACCATGTACGATTGGATTTGGAAAAGTTATACAAGCATGAAAGTATCCTTTAAATATGAATACATGCTACGTGATATTATATGATGTTACTTAAACCCGATTTTGACGGTTAACTTATGAGAATGCCATAACTTGCTAAAATGAAGTATATTTAGTATTGATTGTGATATTATGTGATATTAATAATATGCGAGTATGTTGATAATTGTGGTAGTCTCACATGATAGTAATGATGTATAAATATGATCAACTTGAGAAAAGAGGAAGTTAAGGATAGAAATTATATTTAACTGTGTAGCTAGGTTAAAACTTAGCTTATGTGTTGATCATATATTCATAGATAAAATGTGAAGTTTAATTATATGACTAATGAATATCATATATATACGTAACTGTATTACGATAGGAATTCGAAATTGTTGATTTGCTTTTCGTGGATAAACTACGCTAAAGGCAAGTTCTCTTACTTACACTCTTTTAAAGTGCAAGTATCCTAAACCATTGCATTACTTTATTCAACGGATATCGTAAGCGAGTATCTAAACCTTATCTCTTTAGATGCAAGTATTCTATCTTTGTATATTGCGAACTAGTTTCCTACTTAATCGTTTGAATTGAATTAGCATACTTGAACTCTTATTTCATTAAAGCTATTATTCATGTTGAACTTAGTATTGTTCTTGAATATTGTGAAAGTGTCTATGCCATTTGATTCGGCTAGACTTATATTATTGAAAAGCGACCCAAAACCAATTGATTGGTGCGGGATCTTGTATTTGATTGAGAAGAACAACCTTCTTTGAAGGGAACATATATAATTGTCGGAGAACCGACGCGCGCACTTGAGTATGATTGATTGTTATGCATAACGATGGTGCTTTAGGCTGATCACCTGTTGTACTTATTTTTGTTGGATTTTTAGTTTATTACTGTTAATTCTAGTAGAAGTTAATAGTCCTTAGCGACTGCTCAGTATTCAGTTATGTTGAAATCTTGAATTGATTTGTTATTGAATCACATTGATATTATTCTGTCCTTAGCGACTATTATTGAAAACTGTTGATATTCTTGTTATCCTTGAACTATCAAACTTTGTTATACCCTTTCAAAAATTAAGGATTATATCACTTACCCTTATTGTATATTACTTGCTGGGCAATTTGTGCTCATTCTTGCTTTCCCTAAAACATTTCAGTTAAGGCAGAGCAGGGCGAACCTTCGGGCGTTGATAAGGGCAAGGGCAAGGCTACAAACTAGCTTGTCTCTTTTATGTTTTTAAATATTTTATTATTGTATTAAGATGATGTAGTAAGACTGGTTTTGATTATGTTTAAGCTTAAGTTAGGTTATGTAATAAGTCGTTAATTGATATTATTATGTAATCTATTAAGTACTGTAGGTTGAAAGACTTGGGGGAATAATTATAATAAATCATTGTAAATTATTCTAGAATAGATTTTCCGCTGTGATGTGTGTTATTTAGTTATTATTATTGTGATGTATTACCATGAGCACGTGATGAACCGAATTCGAGAGACCAGGTGGCGGTCCTGGAATTTGGGGGCGTCACAACTTGTATGGGTTGTTCGATAAAGTAGAGAGCTTTGACTGTTTGCGTTTGGCCGAGTTGCTGCGCAGCTGCGCCGACAGCAAGGCCAAGAGCAGCGCAACTGCGCCGCTTGCCCTTCCCTGATTCATCCCCTGCGCAGCTGCGCCAGTTTTAAGGCAGTTGGCTGCGCAGTTGCGCCATGATCAGTGCAGAGGCAGTGATGCTAGTTTACTCGTGCAGAGTTATTTTATAGCCTAATTTAATTATTTTATGAATAATCATGTATTACTATAACATGTTAACATGAGTTTGACAATGTCGTATTTAAAAATAAAAATATAGAAAATGAAGTTGTAAATCTTAAAATAATATTTGAATTGTTAAATTATAATTGTTCTATGAGTTACTATTCAAATTGTAAATTGATTATTTATAATTAAAAGTAAGTGTTTAGTTTAAAACATGATATTAGTTGATTTATTTTAATCAATTAGATGTTAAATTAAATTATAATTTATGTAATTATAATTTAATGCATGTTTAATTATGGATTTAAAATTTATAAATTGTATGATTAATTATGATTTGTGTAATTATAATGCATGATATAGTTTAATTAATTATTAATTATGAATTGGTGATAATTTAAGAGGTAATTAAAATTGAGTAATTATAATTAGATTAATTATTTAAATTATAATTGTTTAATTATAATTTAGCTAAATACATAATTAATTTAATTATGTGAATATGTGTGTGATGTAATTAACTATGTGATAGTTGATTATTATTATTTATTTAATTAGAGTGACTTAACCATAAGGGTTAACCACTTAAGTGAGTTAGTTATGTGTTAACTGATTTAGATTATTATAATTGAATGTGTATAGGAAGTGTTTAAATACGTAGTTGAGTTAAGTAGCTTGCGCGTAAGGCAAGTCTTCTAACCCTAAACTTGTTAATTCTATACAATTTCTTGAGTTCATATATTCATTGCTGAGAATGTTCTTTCCATTTCTGTATTGGACAATTATTTATTTAATTGAAATAATCTTAACTTATTGTTCAAGTAAGATCCAGTTTATTATTTTAAATGCTTTAAGTTTACTTCTAAAGCATATGTTAATTCATAATTCTTTTATTTATGAATTATTGAAAGTCGATTCAACTAATCCTTAGTTGATGAACGTGAATTCTAAATTAACCTTGTAAGCTTATCAAAACCAAACTTTCTTTGGTGCGGACTTGAATTCAAATTACTGAGTTGAACAACCCTAATTATTAGGGGAGGTCACTACGCATAGCATTAAAATGTTTGTGCACAATATATGGTACAAAGGGCTGATCCCCCTAAGTACGAGTTAAGGTCCATAGTCTTATTGACTCTTAAAGGTTTAAATAAAAATATTTATAACCTAGGACAAGAGTTCAAAGGTCTTATGACCCTAAGATAAATTTTATATTCGAATTTTAATGTTAATAGAGAATTATTATTCAATTCTTTATTGTTGAAGTAAGCTAAGTTATTCAGATCTTTTTTAAAGATATATTTACATGCATTTATTATTGTTAAACTCCAGTGAGCTGTTGTTTGCTCAGTTTTGCATTAAATAACGATTGCAGTTAAGGTTGATAACGTTGATGCTCCATCTACGAGTAAGGGCAAGGGAAAGCAAAGCAAGTGAAGACTTGTTATTTAATTGAGAATGATTGTAATAAGACTTGAATGTTATGTTTTTATTTCCACACTTTATTATTTTCATGTCAGGGTTAGAGTAACCTGGGATTATTTTAAAAAGGTTGTAACTCTAGTTTTAAGGGAGATTTTATATAAAGATTGTAATTTCTTTTGAGATATATTGGGTAGATGTTTGTTATAGATAGAAAGTGAACACCAAATTATGTGGAAATGAAGTACCCGGATTTGGGGGTGTCACAGAGTAAATGCTCGTCCGAGAATATATCTTGTAATGGTAGTGCTTCCTCATCCTTAAGAATTCTGCTCAAATGATCCGCTACCAAGTTGTTTGCACCCTTTTTATCCTTAATCTCCTAGTCAAATTCTTGCAGCAACAAGATCCACCTTATGATTCGTGGTTTGGATTCCTTTTTGGTCTGCAAGTACCTGAGAGCAGCATGGTCAGAATAGACTATTACTTTAGTACCAAGTAAATATGATCTGAATTTTTCTAAAGCAAATACAATAGATAAGAGTTCTTTTTCAGTTGTTGAATAATTTATCTGAGCCGCATTCAACGTTCTAGAGGCATAGTAGATGGTATGAACAACTTTATCACTCTTTTGGCCCAAGACGGCACCGACAACATAGTTGCTTGCATCACACATTATCTCGAACGGAGTTTCCAATTTGGTGGTTGAATGATAATGGCTGACGTCAATAACTTCTTCAAGGTATCAAAGCCATAATGCATTCATCATTAAACTTGAATTCCTCATCTTTCTGAAGCAACTTGCATAAGGCCAATGCTATCTTGGTGAAATCTTTGATAAACCTGCGATAAAATCCTGCATGTCCAAGAAAAGAGCGAATCTCCTGCACGCTGACGGGGTAAGGCAATACAGATATAATATCAATCTTAGCTTTATCGACTTCTAAACCATTAACTGACACTACATGACCAAGCATAATTCTTTGTTCTACCATAAAGTGTCATTTTTCCCAATTTAGCACAAGGTTTGTTTCTAAACATCTATCCAGTACACGTGTCAGATTATCTAAGCATGCACCTAATGAATCACTATGAATTATGACATCATCCATAAAGACCTAGATGCATTCTTCTAAAAGATCAAAAAAAATACTGACCATGCATCTTTGAAAAAGTACTTGGGGAATTGCAAATTCCAAAAGACATTCACCGGTAGGCAAAGGTACCAAAATGACATTTGAATGTGGTCTTTTCTTGATCTTCAGGGGCGATCACATTCTAGTTATAACTTGAAAAACCATCTACAAAGCAATAATAAGAATGCCTAGTTAATCGTTTCAACATTTGATCAATAAAAGTAAAGGGAAAGTGATCTTTTCTAGTTACGGTATTCAACCTCCTATAGTCGATACACACTCTCCAACCTGTCTGCATTTGTGTGGGTACTAACTCATTATTGTCATTCTTGACAACCGTGATTCCAAATTTCTTAGGAACTACCAGCACCGAACTTACCCATTGACTGTCGGAGATGGGGTAGATGATTCCGGCATCAGGCAATTTAATTACTTCTTTCTTTACTACCTCCATCATCGGTGGGTTCAACCGTCTTTGTGCATGTCTCGTCAGTTTAGCTCCTTCCTCCATCAAAATTTAATGCATGCACATCGCGGGACTAATTCCCTTGATGTCTGCTATAGTCCAGCCAAACACTGTGATGTGGTCCCTAAGGACTCTCAATAACTTTTCTTCCTGTACTTTGGTTAGATTACTAGCAATTATCACAGGTAAAGTTTCATTAGACCCTAAATATGCATATTTCAAGTGTGCCGGTAATTGTTTCAATTCAAGTGTTGGAGCTTTCTCTACAGATGGTAATAGTTTTTGATGAGTTATAGGTAATTAAATTAATTGGACTGCATGCTTATCTGTGAGTTTAGGCAATGACTGTAGTGTACCCACAGTTTCCTTCAAATCCTGACTGTGCTCAAATTCATACTTCCCATCCATGTCCAAACTGCTGGATATAGCAACCTCCAAACTGTCTCTTTGAATTTGTTCAAAAGTTTCCTGCACTAAAGAGTCACACACATCAATTGCAAAGACCTGACAAATATCACTAGGGTACCTTATGGCATCATAGATGTTGAATTGGATCTTCTCGCCATCAAATTCCATTGTCAAGGTCCCGATGTGAACATCAATCATAGTCCTTGCTGTTTTTAGGAAGGGTCTTCCTAGCAAGATGTGTGATGGGTTCGGGGATGTATCATCTTCCATATCCACTATGTAAAAATTTGCAGGAAAGATTAGTTCGTTCACCTGCACCAAGACATCTTCAACTATCCCTCGGGGGTAGGTGTTAGTACGATCAGCCAATTGAATAATTACACCAGTATTTTTCAAAGGTCCAAGATTCAGAGACACTATAGACAGATAATGGCATCACATTAATTGAAGCACCTAAGTCTAGCATGGCCTTCTCAAATCTAGTGTTTCCTATCTTACATGGGATCGTGAAAATGCTTGGATCTTTACATTTAGCTGGCATTTTTCTTTGCAGAACTGTTGATACATTCTCTGCAACCTTGACTTTTTCATCGTTTTCCAATTTAAGTTTATTAGTGCATAATTCTTTTAAAAAATTTACATACCGTGGAACTTGTTTAATTGCATCAAGTAGTGGAATATTCACTTCTACTTTGCTAAAAGTTTCTAGAATTTCTTTTTCCTATTCATTTTTCTTTGATTTTCTAGAATTTCTGTGAGGAAAGGGAAGTGGAATATCTTTAAGCTGACAAGGAGGGTTAGGATTTACCTTGGATTTTTTCGGTTCCTCCCTAGCTTGCTCTTTCTCATACTCAACTGTGGCTGTTCGTGTAACCATCTATTTTCCACTCCACAAGGTGATGGCACTGGCATTTTCCTTTGGGTTCACAATAGTTTGCGATGGAAGTTTCCCTGAACCTTGAGAGTCCAACCGACCTACAGTAGTGGCTAATTGGCTCATTTGACTCTCCAAACTGTGGATGGAAGACTTCGTCTCTTGTTGGAACTGTTGTGTCTGTTGCATTAATGCCTTGAACATGTCCTCCAAGGATGTTCTAGGATTGGCCGGTGCTACTAGTCTAGGTTGGTACTGTGGCTGATTTGGATAAAATGGTTGTTTAGTCGGGTAAAACCCTTGTGCCTGCTGCCTAGCACCCCCATAACTCAAGTTCGGATGATCCCTCCATCCTGGATTGTATGTGTTCGAGAAAGGGTCATATTTCCTCTGCAGCTGTGCTTGGTAATTCCCCACTGCATTAGCTTGCTGTGCATTATCTTACTCTTGTAATGTCGGGCATGCATCTGTAGGGTGCCGCGCCATTAAACAGATTTGGCAAGCCTATGCAACTAGCGCGTTACCTGTAGCTAATTGTTTCACCGAAGCAGTTAAGTTAGAAATCTGTTGCTCTACAATAGTCGCGCTTACCTCACTTACCTTTTATGCTGGATGATCATTCCGTGTTCCATATTGATGTGCATTAGCGGCCATGTTTGCAATCAGATTCTTTGCAGCCTCTGGTGTTTTATACACTAATGCTCCTCCACTAGCAGCATCGATCATACTCCTATCCATCGGTATGAGTCCTTCATAAAATTAGATGATGTGGTGGTGATCGTCAATCTGGTGAGGTGGACAGCTGGAGCAAAGCTTCTTGAATCTCTCCCTATACTCATATAGTGTTTCACCACTGAATTGTCGGACTCCGCAAATTTCCTTCCGTATGTTGGCTACTCTCAAAGCAGGAAAGAACTTCTCCAAAAATAGCCTCTTCATGTCGTTCCATGATTGTATTGATCCCGAGGGGAGATAATACTGTAATACCCGAGAATTTCCATATATTATTAAATAAATATATTAATGGAAATGAGAATTTATTTGAATATAAATGATTTTGTGTTATGAGATGAATTAATTCAATTATATATAATTGAATAATTATAATAATTGAGAAATTGGTGGAGTTTGTGATAAACTCGTTGATTGCCTTGTGTGGCACAGTGACGTAATATAAGAATGATTATATTAATTTAAGCGAACAATTAATCTATATTAATTGTTAATCGAAGAATATTAATTAACTGTTATAAAATACTAATGAGGATTGATTAATAATATGTGATTATTATTGCAAGAAACATAATAATAATGAGCAACATGTTTATAAATATAATAAGATTTATATCAAAGTGATAGTTAATCATATAAAGGTTAATTAAATTGTTATGGAGGTTAACAATTATATTGATTGATGTAGGATATGTGTATATTATTAATTAATATTCAATTTATAAGATGAGAAATTATATGTGCACAATTCACAGTTATTACATTATGTGAATCCATGTTAGTATCATTAGAATTACATTGTAACTATAATTGTGGCCTAATTATATAGTATATATACATGTAACATATTTTGGCATAAGTGTTGTGTATATATACAAATTATAGATTGCTGATATATGGCCTTGTTCCAATATAATAATCACTCTCCTTCTCCTTCACGTGTATGGCAAAAAGGCTAAGGCCTATTCTCCCATTCTTCTCCCAAGCTTAGCTAGCAATAATTATATGAGGAGTGGCTCTAATGATGGCTTTCAACAACTATCTACCAACTTCCTCTTATCTAGCATGCAATTCAAATTTCTGTTAGTTTGAAATGGTAGGCAATTGCATTGTCTGTATCTTGTTTTCTCTATAAATATGGCTTCCTTTCTTCCCATTTCACATTGCTGAGATTTTGTTTGAGTTGATAAGTTGAGAGCATATACATATATCAGTATAATAGCATTGTGAGATAGCATCAGCAAGCTTACTCCATAACAGAGGTATAAATCCTCTTCGTGTCTTCATTTTCATTTTTCTGTCAAAAGAACTCCATTGTTTTTTTCTGAGTTTTGTTGAAATTCTTGATTATGCCAAATTGGTTCATGATTGGTTTGTAGAACCCTTATATTGTTGTTATATGAACATACACACATGATGAAACCACTGAATAGTCTTTCATTTCCATTGTTCCTCTTCAATTTCTGTAAATACATGAAATTCGTAAATTAGTTAGAGTTCATGAAATTGGGAATTGATAATTGCTATTGACTGTTATATAAGCATATATATATATATATATATATGTGGTAGTAAGTTAAACAAGGATAATATCTGGGTAAATCGATGAAATGGGAGGTTTTGGGTCGGTTTTCGCTGCAGTCTGAACCAGAAAACTGCCTCGACGCCGCAGCGCCGCAGCCCGCACCGCAGCGCCCCACGCGCCGCAGCCCGCGCCGCAGCGCCGCACTCGCGCCGCAGCGCCAGTATTAAGCTACTGTTGCCGCGCCGCAGCGCCAGCCTCTGTGTTCAGTTTTCTGCATTCTGCAACAAAACTGTTATGTACCAATTGTTTGATTTTTGTTTAAACG
The DNA here is from genome assembly GCA_020205555.1 of Panax stipuleanatus. Lineage (NCBI taxonomy): Eukaryota > Viridiplantae > Streptophyta > Magnoliopsida > Apiales > Araliaceae > Panax > Panax stipuleanatus. The sequence continues at coordinate 119,653,430 of CM035120.1, forward strand.
AGCATGGGAGCATGATTAATACATATATATAAACCTAATGAGGCAATGTAAGCATGTTTTAGTATATTAGCATGCGTGGTTAACCAAACGACACATAGTTTGGAAACGAATTTAAAGTTTCATACACGACGTTAACATATATGAAGCATGTATACATTCTTACTTTTCGAGCATGTTTATAGGGCCTTGAAATACATGAAAAGCATGTTAACTTACATATGTAGGTGTCATAAGGAAGCATGAACATGATAGACCTTATTAATGAACTATACTAACAAAGTATAAGCTTTGAACGTGAACGTTGGTATGTTATGACGAGAATTAGAATTTGACATTTATGGACACATGTGATAGTATTCTTAGACTCATTCATGTGTCATGCATGTATATATACCATGATTAGTTGCCGTGATTAAAGTTTAGCATGAACAAAGCATGTTTTCAAGAAAATAACAATGCTAGCTACATATATGCAATACGAGTACTCATGAGCATGACTAATACAAGTTATATGAATATCTTATGTGTTTAAAAGCAATCATGTTAGACCATATGAGTTCGTGACCTTGAATGGCTTTAAGTATTAACTTAAGAACCTATACCATGTACGATTGGATTTGGAAAAGTTATACAAGCATGAAAGTATCCTTTAAATATGAATACATGCTACGTGATATTATATGATGTTACTTGAACCCGATTTTGACGGTTAACTTAAGGAGATGTCGTAACTTGTTAAAATGAAATATATTTAGTATTGATTGTGGTCTTATGTGATATTAATAATATGCAAGCATGTTTGCTAATTGTTGAGATCTTATATAATATGAGAATGCGTTTAAACTCTAAAGAAGGAACGTTAAGGATAGAAATTATATTCTATATAACTGTGTAGCTAGGTAAAACTTAGATTATGTGTTGATCGTATATTCAAAGAGAAAATGTGAAGTTAAAGTATATGACTAATGAATATCATATATATACGTAACTGTATTACGATAGGAATTCGAAAGTGTTGATTGCTTTTCGTGGATAAACTACGCTAAAGGCAAGTTCTCTTACTTACACTCTTCTAAAGTGCAAGTATCCTAACCGACGCATTTACTTTATGCAAGGAAATCTATGATTGTGAAAGTTTCCTAACTTATACTCTTTTACTATGCAAGTATCCTATCTTGTGTATTGCGAACTAGTTTCCTATTTAATCGGTTGAATCGAATTAGCACACTTGAACTCTTATTTCATTAAAGCTATTATTCATGTTGAACTTAGTATTGTTCTTGAATATTGTGAAAGTGTCTATGCCATTTGATTCGGCTGGACTTATGTTATTGAAAAGCAACCCAAACTAATTGATTGGTGCGGGATCTTATATTTGACTGAGAAGAACAACCTTCTTTGAAGGGAATATATAATTGTCGGAGAACCGACGTGCACACTTGAGTATGGTTGATTGTTATGCATAACAAGGGTACTTTAGGCTGATCACCCGTTGTACCTGTTTTTGTTGGATTTTCAGTTTATTACTGTCAATTCTAGTAGAAGTTCATAGTCCGTAGTGACTACTCAGTATTCAATTATTTGAAATCTTGAATTGACTTATTATTGAATCATATTGATATTATCCTGTCCTTAGCGACTGATATTGAGAACTGTTGATATTCTTGTTATTCTTGAACTATCAAATCTTGTTATACCCTTTCGAGAATTGAGAATCTTATTACTCACCCTTATTGTATATTACTTGCTGGGCAATTTGTGCTCATTCTTGCTTTCCCTAAAACATTTCAGTTAAGGCAGAGCATGGTGAACCTTCGGGCGTTGATAAGGGCAAGGGCAAAGCTACCAACTAGCTTATGTCTGTTATGTTTTAAATATATTAATGTTGTATGAAGCTGATGTAGTAAGACTGGATTTGATTATGTTTAAGCTTAAGTTAGATTATGTAATAAGTCGTTAACTGATATTATTATGTAATCTATTAAGTACTGTAGGTTGCGAGACTTGGGGGAATAATTATAATAAATCATTGTAAATTATTCTAGAATAGATTTTCCGCTGTGATCGTATGATATTTAATTATTATTATTGTGATGTATTACCATGAGCACGTGATGAACCGAATTCGAGAGACCAAGTGGCGGTCCTGGAATTTGGGGGCGTCACAAATACAACCAATCTTTTGCTAAGTCCGCCAGAGAGAAAGGAAAAGCTCGCAGCTTTATGTGCTCCTCTGTAATATTATGTGGCTTCATGGTCGAGCACACAACATGAAACTCCTTCAAATGCTTGTATGGATCTTCATATGTAAGACCACGAAAAGTAGGCAAAAGATGAATTAGTCCAGATTTTAGTTCAAACGTAGCATTCAAAGCAGGATATTCAATACAAAGGGGTTGTTGAGTAAGATTAGGAGTTGACAACTCCTTCAAAGTCATTTTATTTGGCACCGCCATATCCTCGTTGACTCGCTCAAAGAATGGTCTGAAAGTAGTGTGAGTGCGATGTTAAGGCCTGGTGATGAAGCTTCGTCGGAATCTGCAAATGAACCTTGGGTTTTCCGAGCTTCCGTCCTATGCCTTCGCGCGGTTCTCTCTATTTCTGGATCAAATTTCAAGTCAAGAGAGTGAGAGGATCAAGGCATAAAAAAAATAAAATAATTAAAATAATTGAATAAATAAAAACAAATAACACTCCCCAGCAACGGCGCCAAAATTTGGTAACTGTCGTCAAGCACTACAAAAATTACCTTACTCTTTATTCAACTAACTCAAGAATTAGTATAGTAATAAGCAATGATCGATCCCACGGAGAGTGAATTGTCTTTTAATTATCCAATGATTTCCAATGAATTGGGGTTTTTTAGTTTGAACAGATTTAATTAACAAAAGTGAATTTAGAAAATATCAATGATTAAAAAAACTTCAATTCTTCAGTTCAGTATCCACTTTTCTCAATTATGAATTAATCAAGTAATTACACTATTTACCCTTTCATGAGATTAATAACCCTAGATAACCGCGATCGCAAAATTACCTGAAATTCTTCTTATGTGTAGATCTAATGCGACGATCGCCAACAAAAGACTCTAACTAACATATAACCTAGAACTATCAGTCTAGATTTAATATGATAGAAGCATTAAGAATGAGAATCAGATTATTCCAAGCAATAATTACACAATCAGGAATTATTTAACTTGTCTTCTAAAAACCTTAACAATATTTCAAAGCTTAACCACAATAAAATATCATTATTTGTTAGTTAGATTAGACAAACTTCGTTTGCTTAAAATATGTCTTAATCTAATAGATGATATCAATTTACTAATTTAATCTTGCAGAAACCAAATTAGTCAATTGAATAACATACATGAAAGTTTATATAGATAATCAGAATAAATCTCAATATGAAAGAATAAATATTATAAACTTAATCAAACCATAAATTGATACTAAGGTTCTACATCCCTTCAAAATTGAAGTAAATAACTTAGCCTGACATGCTTGAAACTTCAAAACTAGGGTTTGTAGCCCCCAAGAAATCCAAGAGAGAATATAAATTAAAGATTAAAAGATCAAAAGATTAAAAGATAGTCTAAACTTAATAAAATAACTGATATAAATAGTCTATCACAACCCTAGTCTAGTAAGGTAAGTCTGCCATCCTATTCCTCATCAACTTTACATTTAAAAATAATTAAATCTAGTTGGCTCGTTCGCCTAGCGCGCCCCGCGCCCGTCTCCTTCATAGCCTGGCGCACCCCACACTAGGTATGCAGCAGCTTCGATTCCTTCTGGCGCGCCTCGCGCCATCTGCAGTGTAAAGCCAGCACGCCCCGTGCTTGGCTGTCAACAACTTAGTCCAAATTTTCCTCTTTTCTTCTCTTTTGCTCAACTCCGCTTCTACTCTGCAAATTAACATAAAAATATAAAAAGTAACATGCACACTTAAGTAATAACAATATATCAAGCCAAGAAATACCTATTAAGTAGGTTAAAAACCTACTTATCAAATCCTATCGGGAAACCATCCTCAAATCCCTCAGACAAGTGCTCTGCCGAATAAGGGACCCACACTATGTCAAAGGCCGTCAATGTCTCTAACTGAAGATGAGCATGGGTGTAGCCCTCTACAACTGGGACCTCCAACAGAGTAGACTAATGCCATCTACGTCCTCGAGGATAAGTGTTTCAAGCCCAAGACAAAGATAGGGCGAAGACAAGGGAGCCTCTCGTAATCCCAGAACTATCAATGTAAAGAACCTTACATTAATCATGGGAAAAGACAAACCAATCAAAAGTTAGACAAATGAAATTCGGTTTGAATGACTCACCAGAAGAAATGGGTAGAATCCAACCCAGGCGTCGGTAACTCCCTCGGATCGCAGGCGCATCCCGTGAAGGAAGAGAGCGAATGTAAAAGATCCCCAATTGTAGTCCCCAATGCAGTCTACATCTCGAACTGCCCCTACCAAGATGAAGGGAACGATGGAGTAGTTGTTCTCAATGAAATAACCCTCATGATGGTCAGGAATAGATGCCACAAGATGCGAACCATATCCCTCAAATTGGAAGGCAACGGCTGCTGTAGAGTGCCTCGAGCAGCATCGACGCTCAGGTATCCCGACTGAATACTAACAGGCCTTGAAGGCCCTCTCCTGAGAAAAAAAACCCGAAAAGGGTGCGCACTGTGGTCGAAGTGATGCCCGTCTCCAATGGCACTCTGGCTGTAGTAAAGTCCAGGCCCGTGATATACCTTTAATCCATGGGAGTCATCACAACCTAGCAGTCCAGCAGATGGAGAGACTGACTCTGATGAAACCATCGCTCGGACAAAGCTCTCAAATAGTCCCAAGGGCAGCGACGGGGAACAATGGTGAAGAAGGTCTCAAATCCCCAAGAATCTATGATCGGCCGGTACTCTGGTCGTAGCGAATGATACAAAGAGTATATGCTGAACCAGTTACCCCTGGGCTGGGTAAACTCTGGAACATGCACGACCTTAAGGTTAAAAAAACCGGTTGTTGACAAAGAAGGGAAAAGAATACAAATCAATGTAAAGATCGTTTACCTCATTCGCCTACAAGTGAATGGAAGGATGGCGGCTCAGATCTGTACCCAACAAATCAGGGACAGCTACCTCAATGCTGGGAAAAAATCATGGCGCAACAATGGGCTGAGGCTGAACCTCAGGCTCAGGAATGTCCTCCTCGTCCAAATAAGGATGGTCCTCGACCCATGGACGCATAACGGGCTTTGTCAATCGCTAAACTCGCCTACTGATCCGTGGAATGGGAACATCACAGAGAGCTCTCCGCTGGCAAACTCCAGATGAAACTCGCTAGGATTAAGAACGGCCAGGTCCCCCAGAATTCATATCTGAATAATGAGTTCGTATGAATCAAAGTGAAGTCAGGTATATTCCTGTCTTTTTCAAATTTCAAATTTAATCTATGAAATATAATTTAGGTCATCGCATCATGCATGTCCTACATATGCCATTATATGTGTACATCATTTTAACTCGCATTCTAGCATATTTATATATACATCTAGGACCCTGACGTCTGGCTCATGAATTTTTTTTTGCCAGAGTCTCCCCTATAAATTGGACTATCCACATGCCCGAAGCATGCATTAAATCACCCTATGAAGGTATACCATCACAACCAAGCAATTATATATCAATTCAAAACTGTCGTTCTAACACATAGCTATAATGCATGTCTAGATTAGCCATTAAATGATAATATACCGCATCCATACGGTCCACAAGATGATACGTAAGCATGCATTGCATTATAAACATGTTCATTAAGCTATCTATGCATATATGTTAGATATAATGCTTTTAAGGAAAGAAATGCGGGTTTTCACCAACGAAAACGCTAAAAATGGAGTCTATACGTTACCCGTAGTACGTAGAAGAGATGTACGATGTCGGATCTCTCCAAATCAAGACGAAATAGCGTAGATTGGAAGAGAGGTTCGGATTTTTCAGAGAGAATGCGAGAAAACTAAAAGCGAATGAGAGAAAATGAGCCATCCCGAGGGTATAAACCTGATCACGGGCAACCTCATACATGTATGCTCTAGTCGCATACACATGTACGGTTGCCATAGGTGGGCCCCGTGGCTTCCCAATTGGTAAAGTGCAGTCCAAAATGTGTTATTTTGGGTTCAGAATGGTCACATTATTCAAAATGGTACCTTTTTGGGATAGTTTTAAACCCCAAAAACCCTAAAAAACCTCCAAAATAGCAGAAATGCAATATAGATCATAAATCCCGATGTTGAACACCGGAAGACCAAAAAGTCAATCAAAATCAAGACTACATCTCAGAATCTACTGGCAACAAACTAGTAAAGGCATCGGCTTCGACCGCTGATGATGTAATCAACCGGCAATGAACCAGTGACGGCGTCGGCTCGACCGCCGATAATGTAATCCATCGGCAACGAACCAGTGAAGGTGTCGGCTAGACTGTCGATGATGTAATCCACAGGCAACAAACCAGTGAAGGCGTTGGCAAAACCCCGATGATGGAATCCACTGGCAACGAACCAGTGAACGTGTCAGCTAGACCCCTGACGATAGAATCCACTGGCAACGAACCAGTGAAGGCGTCAGCTCGACCCCTGACGATCGAATCCACTGGCAACGAACCAGTGAAGGCGTCAGCAAAACCCCGATGGTGTAATCCGTTGGCAACAACCCAACGCATATCGGCAAAACCCTGATGATGTAATTCGTTGGCAACAACCGAACACAGATTGGCAAAACCCCGATGATGTAATCCATTGGCAACAACCCAACGTAGATCGACAAATCCTTGATGATGTAATCCGCTGGCAACAACCCAATACAGATTCGCTAAAACCTCGATGGTGTAATCTGTTGACTACAACCCAACGCAGGTCGGCTCATCATCGATAAGGTAATGCATTGGCTACAACCCAATGTGGGCGTCAGCTTAACCCCGATGACATAGTCTTTAACTTCCCCAGCTAGGAGGAGTAACCCTTTTCTAATATCAGATAACATCATATCTGTTGTATATGACATCGCATCATCAGTATACCTTGTCATGCATTCTCCGTGTCTAGTAATCTTTGGCAAGTTCATTCCATTATATTGCATAAACATAACAAAGAGGGGCATCTGTAGACACTAGAAATTTCGCTTTCTTTGTACTAACCTTGTAGAAGGAAAAAATCGTAATTTTGCTTCGACAACAATCCCGAGGTAGGGCAAAAGAGCCAGGTCATCCCGGAGATGAACCTATGAAAGATTCAAAGGACCAATGACATCTGAACATGTTGTGAACCGAACAATAATCCCCAAGATGAGACAGTGTCCGCCAAAAAATAACTCAGTAAACCTCAAAATGTGTGCTATTAACGATAAACTAGCTAATTACTGTCGGGAACTATAAGAAACTTCTCCGCTATCAGCATCATCTTATCGGACCCCGACTCAGTCAGACTCGATTGGATTCCGCCGCATTCCGCACAGACTTTCTAAAATCTCGGTCTGCGTAGTTCAAATTCCTCCGAATTGGGACCACAGGAATACTCTTTGAGACGATAGGCCCCACCTAGCCTAGCCACATACATATATGAGGGTGCCGCACACTTATATGTGGCTTGCTCGACCAGCTTATATCCCCCACATTAGTTCATTTAGAAAAGAGAGAGATATAGTTTTAGAGAGAAAGACATTCTAGAGAGGGAAGGGCTCGAGTGGAACTCATAAACACCAACTTGAAGCTTATTCATCTCATTAGTACCTACTTGAAGCCCCGGGAGTGTTCTACGTTGACCACGAGAGTTAAAAAGCTTGTTGACGCGTCCCCCAAGGTGAAAAAATGCAGTTTCTAGCTTCTTTCTTTGTAAACGTTGTTCAAAATACTAGATTTATGATATATCTTATTTAAAACTAGTTAATCTTGTTGTTTATAAGCATATTGTGCAATAGTTGATAGATTTTACTGTTTTATCGGTTATATTGTGTTTATTGTGTTGTAAACCAAGTATGGAGGCTAGATCTACCTAGATCTAAGCCGAATTTAGCCTTTGAGAGGTTATTAAGCATGAAGCTTTAACCCGTGTGCTAGATCGATTTAGATCTATGGTAGATCTATGTATTTATTGCTTTAAACGTTTCCGGTTACCCCGTATAGCCTTAAATCTATATCTAGAGTTGAAAGAGGTCCAAAATGGCTCGAAATGGTGATTTTAACCGATGAAATCGTCGAATATCAAGTCTAGGACCTTGTATATATGTATTTCCACATAAATAATATGAGCCTAGGAATCCCGGTGTTGAGTTCCCCGAAGGGATCCCGACTTGATTCCCACAATGGACCGATTGTGATTATGTAATGTTTAAATAGCGTTAATATTATTGTATATATAATATTTGGATGTTGAAGACGAGCTCGAGGGGGTTAGTCCCGAGAAGTCGGAATCGAGATCCCGTGATAGTGAAAACTTTAATTGTGGGAGCTCGATTTCATCGAGATGGCTTTCATGCCCGATGATGATCCGACCCTTTTTGATGCTTTTGACATGGATATCATCAAAATGATTTCGAATAAAACCACAAAGAGTTTTCAATCATAATAAAGTGATTCGGGGTAGATCACCTTATGAACGTAAATATAAAAGGAAGTATCAAAGTCCTCGATTCCTAGTCGGGCAAAGGATTTGAAAACCTTGCTTTCCAAAACATCAGTTCAATTTATACATTCTTGTAAAAAATAAACATTTCGTCATATCAAATCCTTCGTACCTAGGCGCAAAAGAGGTACAACACTACTTTCAAATCACACAAAATAAAGACTTAGAATAAAAATGAATAAAGCTTTCAAAATAAAACACACACACACACACACTTTATGCACAAAAAATTAATAAGATGCGGTACCGTGTTTTCACAATAGTCGGGGGGGGGGCCTAACACCTTCCCCCCACTTAACCTAGCCCTCGAATTCCACGAATTTTGGGTTTTACGACCAATCTTTCTGAGTCACATATTGGACCATATTGCAAAAACCTATTAAAACTTAGATGAGTTGGTACATCCATTTAAACCATACCGATCGGTGACTCTGTCTCATTCGGTCCAATCATAAAATAATAACATCAATCTTTTCAAAGTCGTCGACACATATGTCGGTATCGCTTTTCCAAAATATCACCCTTCAATAAAATCTATAGATATAGAAATGGAAAAGGGTAGATAGACACAAACAAAGGAAAGACGAAAATCAAAACAAAAGAGAAAAGATCTTTAAAGTCACTTTTAAAGAGAGGAATGTTCCCGGCGTTGACATATACATGTTAATATATGATCATAACATGTTTTCTATCGTCTATGTATGTTTTAAAATATTCAATTTCATGTAATTATGCCTTAATTGGATTTTCATGATTTAAAGAGTATGAAAAGTATGAATAACACGTATATGGCTCCTATGTACAAAATATCATGATCTAATTATTTAATAAACTTTAAATTGATAGTTGATTATGATTATACATGTTTAAATAAACAAAACAAAATTCAAACAGACAGATTCGGAGTTATAACGAATACGTAACGTTGAATTTCATGAATTCTCTCGAAACTTTTCAAAATACCAAGAACAGTGAATTTAAGTGTTTTAATTTGAGTGATTATATGATCTAAAGTGTTACAAATATGCTAGATTCATTGTTTGATGTTCCTATGAAGTTTATACTATATGGGTAACATAAGAAAATCGTCATGTTAGTTTAATTTGGATTTATTTGGATTTTCTAAAAAATTTTGCGAACTGCGACTGGACCAACAGAGGCACATCCGCCCCCGCGGACTTTTAGCCTAGAAATATCCGCCCCCGCGGACATTCTTGCTGTCCAAAAATTTTTGATGTGTAGACACTTGAAATTTTGTTTTTCTGTTACTAACACTGTAGAGGGGCATGACTGTCTCTTCAAATCAACACTGATCTCAATACCAGGCCATCAACTCAACCCCAGTCTCAATACAGGGCCATCAGCTCAACTCAGGTCTCAACCCGAGAAGTATAGGGCAACCCTGGTCTCAATCCGGGAGGTACAGGTTACAACGGCCCCAAAATTCTTACCTTATAATTCTCATTCTCGATCGTTAACAATATAACTTTTAATCTATTTTTACATCACTATTCGATATTAAAAACACTAAAAATGCGGAGTATTTAAAACTTTTATATAACTCTTTCTTTATTTCCTTGAATCGTAACCTTTACATTACATAACTTCGATTCAAATCTAAATCATGAATCGTTATAACGAAAGGACTATACAATGTCTTACATCACTAAGCAATATCCATTATATGTCGGATAGCTCAACTTACAACTTAACAATTAAGTTACAATCAAAACATCAACTACAATTTGAAATTTAACATAACTAATATTCTTGAACATTGATCTCTATAAATCACTTAACACGTATTTTTACCTAGCATCCTTAACTTGGAAAAATGATTATTTGTAAGAGTGAGCTTGACAACTCAGCAAGAACTAACAGTTTTCATGCATCGCGTAGCACATAATTAACATGCTCAACATACATCTCATAAACATTAAAATAACATGGCATACATGCTTTAATCACATAACAAATATAAAGATTGAGTTCCTTACTCAATCAACATTCTTTAATCAATCAATGTAGTCATAAATTGACTTTAACATTTCATGCTTGCAATATAAATAATATATCATGCTCTTTGTAATACAATTTAAAACAGTTCATCATCAAGTTCACGTAGAAAATAGGAACTGAAAGACTTGCCTGGCTCGTAGATTATCAATTACCGAAAAACAGCTTATACTAATCTGTTTCATCAATCCTACACACGTATTACCATACACATCAATTATTAGTCACCTAGAAACGCTTATCAAACGTCTAAGTAAATTCTATTTTATACTTTTTAATTCTCTTCTATTTACTCATTTGACAGTCACTGTTAAATCATATGTATAGTTAACAATATCAGTTAATTATTACATTACTACTTCTCATAGTTAGTTAACCAACTTAGGTTAACTCAATCCTCTTTAACTATTAAGTTAATAGTTACTCATATCACATTATCACATTACGTAACCATATAACTTCTCACATAATTAATCAACTAATAATTACATACTCATATTAATTATAATTAAAGAAATTATAATTTAAACATCCATTTTAATTATAATTAATCAAATTATAATTACATCTCATGTTTTTTCAAATTATAAATAAATAATCTATAATTTAAATTAAACAAATCATACTTCAAGTTAAACATTTACTTTGATTTAAAACTAATCAAATTATATTCATTATAATTTAACAATTATAATCTAAATTAAACCCTTACTATAATAATACTTATTTCTAATTACACCAAATATTATTAATATATCTCATCACTATTATTTAGCATTTTAAGGTATGCTAACATGTCATCAAATCGTTACATAAACTATGCTTTTTAAAATACACCAAAAATCAAAGTTTCATTTTTTCCTGCATATCCCCCCGCCGGGGCGGGGGTATTTTGCATTGCAAGGCCCACCGGGCCGGGCACCCTCTAGCGGTTCAAGTTTTGCTCGCGAACTGTGCAGAGAAAAAGTCAATTCGGCTTATTTCTCCACACCAAATTCCACTTTTAGTCAATATAATTTATAACCATTTTATAAAAAATATAATTTTTAAACTCCTAACATGTTTCAACACATTTAATCATCAAAACACACAATTTAAAACAACCAATTTTATGATTTTTTTGAAGAGAAACCATTGATATGTGTTCTTGATGAAATTGAACACTATAATTTATTTTTAAAATGAAATACACAATTCAAAACATACTTGAATACGTTCCTTGACAAATTAACCAAATCCTCAACCAATTTGTAGAACAATCCACCATAAAACTTAAATTTTTGATTTTAAAGAAAACCATATAGTTTCAAGATATATTCATTGTAACTTCTTGATGAACATGAATCACTCATGATCATCATATACATATGGATTAAACATCCTAATTAGCATATAAACCAATTATAAGCATATTTGACACAATTCATATATACAATTTTATGTTTACACTAACTTTTTATGATAACTCAATTTAGAGATTATACCCTTTTGCTTTAATATAAAAACATAAAAATAATATAAAAACTGAAATTTAGAGATTATACCATTTTGCTTTAATTAGGAGAACAAGATGAAGATGATGATGGTGAGGTGTTTGATTCTCTCAAACTTCTTTTTCTCTACCTTCTTTCTCTCTTCCTCTTCTCTTTTCTCTCTATCTTTCTCTGTGTTTTCTCTCTAACACAAACTAAACATTTTCTTTGTTTTAAACCTAGGTTTAGAATAAGAACTAACGTAATTTTTACAAAACGTAAACTGATATCATATATATTATATGTATAACTATATAATATATATTTAACTCCCAATTATTAAATCATCCATTAATACAATAATTGCATTTAATATATATAAGTTATAATTTTGAATATCAAAAGCCTAAGGCTTGTTTGGCAAAACTCATTATTTTAAAAATAAGTTTTTAAATAGTTAAGGCCCCGTTTGGCAAAACGGATTTAAAATAATGTAAGGGCTTTGTTTAGAAAAACGGTTTTAAAACTCTTTTAACTCTTTTAATAAATCTTTTAACACATATTCTTAATGTTATCCTTTAACTAATTAAATCTTAACATTAATTTAATTAATTAAAAGTTTAACATCAATTAATCACATAAAATTTTCACATAATTATAATTACTCACTAATTATAATTGCATGTAACACTCATCACATTACTCATCTAATTTAATTATCTCAATTAAATTAGAACTATAACATAAAAATTATTATATCGATTAAATTAAATACTAAATATTCATTTAATTAATATATTACACTTAATTATATTATTCCATAATAATCGCATAATTATTTATTTAACTCAATAAATAATTCAATTAAAATATTTATTTATTTTAATAAATATTAAAATTAACATTTAAATTCTCTTCACATTAATTCACATATTTCACAATATATTACACGTATACACATACTCAACTCAAAACATCTTAAAATAAGAATTTTATTTATTAAATTCTCATTTATTAATTCTAAAAATCTGGGTTGTCACACAGGTCAACCCCGGTTTCAACCCGGGAATTACAGGTCAGCCTCGGTCTCAACCTGGAAAGTACAGGTCAGCCCCGATCTCAACCCGGGAGGTACAGGTCAACCCCGTTATCAACCCGAAAAGTACAGGTTAGCCCCGATCTCAACCCAAAAAGTACAGGTCAGCCCCGGTCTCAATCCGGGAGGGTACAGGTCAGCCCCAGTCACAACCCGAGAGGTACAAGTCAGCCCCGATCTCAACCCGGGAGGTACAGGTCAGCCCTGATCTAGGTCAAATGCTTTCCAAGTCACTGTACTATATGTCAACTTACAGATGGGTCACTAAACCATTTTTTCTTACAGTCAACTCACTAAACTACATTTTTCTAACACAAATTTGAATTTTTGTAACAGACGTTAGTTGACTGACGGAAAGCTGACGTGTAATCCTAGCTAGAGCATACGTGTAAATCAATTTAACACCTAAGCTATAGCCCACCCATAGAAAACTAACCTACCCAATAAAGATCCAACCCACCTAATAAAGATCCGAATAAATTTAAAAATTTACATGCTTATGTGTAATTAAAAAAATTATTTTAAATTTTTTTTAAATAATTATTAATATCAAGAACACACATTAACACACCAAGAACACACACACTAACACACCAAGAACACACACACTAACACACTAACATTTGGGACTCTCTAGCCCATATTCTTCATTCATCCTCAATTAACACTAACAATCAAACCCAAAATTCAAAATTACAAACAAACTAATAGCTAAAAATATCAATAGCAAGCGGTAATTTATCTGTCTGTTCTCGTGGATTACAAAATAATCAAACCCAAAATCCAAAATTACAAGACAAAATTCTCTATGTTCTCATGGATTCTGATTTTTGGGCCTCTTTCCTCACAACATCGAGCACAGAATCAATCAACTTAGCTCTTTCGGTGTAATGACTCTTAGCCTAGTTGTTCCCAACACCAGATTGGCCAAAGACGAAGTTGTCCGGACGGAAGATCTGACCATAAAAACTAGATCAAAAACTGTCCATGGTTTCAGGCTCTAGATCCATGAACACATCCCTAGGTACATACCTCTGAGAACTTGCATAGCCATTTACGAAGGTCGCCGTTGGCAGTGTAGATTAAATCTCCCTAAGAAAAATCTGTTTATCACTGCTGCAGGATCCAACAATAGGTTCATTAGGATGGAAGGACTAGATCGTTTGTTGCCAGATTAGGATGGAAGGACTAGATCGTTCATTAGGATGGAAGTACTGATTTTATTATAAGTTTCTTTCATTTTCCCCTAAATGTATTTCATATTCCCCTTAATTTTAATTACCATATCTTTAGTTTTTATGTTTAATAAAAGGCTTAATTATAAAAAAAATTATTTGATATTTTTTAATTATATTTATAAAGAATTAAATAAAAATTCATTTGATATTAATTACAAAATAATTGAATATATATTTTATTTATTTTCTTATTTTTTGACAAACTTTTCTAATTTATATTATTATTTGTAAATAATATATAAAAAATTATTTGATATTAATTCTAAAATAATTAAATATATTTTTTATTTATTTTCTTATTTTTTGACTAACTTTTCTAATTTATATTATTATATTTGTAAATATTTCAACAAAAAATCATTTGATATTAATTACAAAAATATTTTAATATTATTTTTCTTATTTTTTTTGGCAAACTTTTCTAATTTATATTATTATTTGTAAATAATTAAATAAAAAATTATTTGATATTAATTACAAAATAATTAAAAATATTTTTCATTTATTTTCTTATTTTTGACTAAATTTCCTAATTTATATTATTACATTTGGAAATTTTCCTCCATTTCCACATAATGAAAGCCACATAGGACTGATCCGTGCCACATCAGAAATTTTTTACACGTCTGTAGCTTATGTGGCAAATTCCGTCTAAAGTCAACTGACTTGACGGAGTTACCAACGTTGTGTTAGAAAAATGTAGTTCAGTAAGTTGACTGTAAGAAAAAACGGTTTAGTGACCCATCTGTAAGTTGACATATAGTACAGTGACTTGGAAAGCATTTAACCCGCCCCGGTCTCAACCTGGAAGGTACAGGTCAGCCCCCGTCTCAAACCGGGAGTTACAGGTCAGCCCCGATCTCAACCCGGGAGATACAGGTCAGCCCCGATCTCACCCCGGGAGGTACAGGTCAACCCCGGTCTCGACCCGAAAGGTACAGGTCAGCCCCAATCTCAATCCGGGAGGTTAGGTCAGCTTCAGAAATACTCCTGAAGCCTCACAACATCTCCAGAGGAAAACCTGGAAGGACCATGTCAGCCTCAGAGACAACCCTGAGGACAAACAGAATCAACTGGCATCCAAACCTTGGAAAACAACCTTGGGAAGTCAGCCAAAGGCTAGGACAGCACTGAAGGCAACCCCGAGAGGGGCAAAATGGTCATTTTACTAACTCTAAGCCAATTCGGTCAAACTCAAGCCGAATTGATGCGACCAAGGTCAGAAAGAACCTTAACAATGATCCCGAGTGTAAACAGCGCAAGACAGCTCAATGGACAAACTGGGAGGAATCAAAGAAATGGTTATGAACCCGTCTTTTTTGACTCAGAAAAGGTTTACTCCTATGTCATTGCAACACTCTCAGCGAGGGCTTTTCGAAAAGGTATAGCACGCCTTAATCGGACGCTTTGATCAAAAGTTAAAATTTTTTGAATCTGACCTCTCGTTGCTCAGGAGTGCACGTACTTTGATGCAATAGGACCCACCACGCATGCCCCACCACGTGGAGCCGCACCTCTACCTGCAGCTGTCGCAGGTAGAGCTGCTTCTCCTGGGTCTATATATATGAGGTGACCCCTACCTCATTTTATAATCGAAAAACGCTCTGAACCACTGCCTGTTTTGTTTCTCAGCCATATTCTTGTCTTCCAAACCCAAATTTTTTCACTCTAACACGTAGATATACCCACATACTACCACATATCAAAAATTAACCGATAGAAACGGACGTCTATTTAGCAAAAAGCCTGTGTAGCATTCCATTATTTCTTTAAATATCGCCAACTCTAGCTTTCAAACGGTTCAAAATAGGTCCAGACAGAACCTGGAAGCTAGAATGGCTGAGATTTATTTAAATCTAGCATTGTTTCTAGTTTTAATTATGAAAGCAAGCTCGAGGCCCTTAGATCGCTATCTAGTGGGAACGAGATGCTTTGGATACACGCATGTCAGGATTTACTGATGGACTCTTGGTCATTGTATCGTTTGAATATATTTCTGTGCATATTTGATCTCTGCAGGTTGTATTGTCTTCCTCATGTGAGCCTAGGAATTATGGGATTCATGATCAAATTGATCACAATCTGATTCCCACGATAGACAAACTCCACTTTACTAATGTATCCTGCCAGTTTTTCTGTAAAAATGTACATACAAAAGACCTTAAAACGGTTATTCGGATTTAATGTCTCAACATAAAGAAAATATGGTTTGTCATGTCAGAGTCACTCCGATGGATGTCATGCCCATAAGAAGATCGGCACTTGTATATATGTTGTGGTCTAGGATGCTTCGCAGCCCGACAATCACCATTCAAATTGAGCTTTAAGGCAGAAAAGATAAAATGGAAGTATCAACAGGCTTCTATTCCTATGAGAGCGTAAGGGTTTGAAAGTCGACTTTTAAAACTTCATTTTAAATATTTTATCTAAAAAAAGGGACTTTTGTAAATCAAATCAAACCCTTCATATATAGGTTCAACGAAATAAGGCACTACTTCCAAACAATCAAATAATAGGCCCAATTTCTTCCAGTATTCACACACACATTGCAGATTAAAAAGGAAATATTGAAAAGATGCGGTACCGTGTTTACACGTAAGTTGTGGGGTGCCTAGCACCTTCCCCACACTTAACCAAGCCCCCGAACTAAAAACTTTGGTTTCAAAGATCAAGTTTCGACAGTGTCCAGAAATTGGGCCTCCTTTTCAAACAAAACTCGGTTGAGTTGGTACAACCATTTCAAAACTACCAACTGGCGACTTTGTAAAACGTTCAAATCGTCGACATGATACATGTTGGCCTTTTCCTAAAAAACCCTTCAAAACCTTTTTCATAATAAAAAGAATAAGGGTTGACAAAACTTAGGAAGAGAGAAAGATTCGGGTTTGACCCGACCCGAGTTTTTTCCTGACGTCAACAGGTGGCGACTCTGCTGGGGACAGTAAAGGGCTTAGGCCGCGTTCAAATCTTTTCAAACATTTCCCTTTCATATTTGCAAATGTGTGAATGCTGCGTCTTTACATTTGAATGAATGCGTTAATGCTGCGTCTTTACATTGAATATATGTGTGAATACTGCGTCTTTACATTAAATGAATGCGAATGAATGCTTTCCTACTTTATTAGTGCTTCGCACCAATATTAGTGCTTCGCACCAATGTCATCATATGCATACGGTAAGACACGATGTATGTGAATGTATGTTGTGTGATTCCTCCACCAGGAGGCAAACTCGTCGATGACAGAGTAATGTCTTCGAGGACAGCTAAGTCTTCGAGGCTCATGAAAAAGCACCACTCAGATTCGCTCCAGTTGAAAGATCGAATTAATCTCCCCTCTAGTAGATTACGATGATCTGGGGACCTTTATGCCGAAAAAGCCGCGAGATTAGCCTAAGACAGGTCAGCCTCTGATTAACTAAAATCGATGCGTCGCTTCTTCATGCCTTCCTCTTTCAAATTCAATGTCTTGTTTTTAATTCCAATGTAAATAACATAATGTAAATATTATAATATAAATATAAATTCCATATTATGTACATCATGGCATATTATCCTGTCATCAAAACAACTGTCCTCGGTTTTGCAGAATAAGATTGAAAAACCTCAAAAACACATTGTCGACGTTGGAAAATTTAAAAACCCCGCGGGTCAGTTCCTAACCCGGGTTTCCTCAATTCGATCTTCCTAAGTTCTCTCTACCTCCACTCTTTTTATTTAGGAAAAAGGTTTTGATTGGTTAGAGGCCAACATATTTTTATGTCGACGACTTGAACGTTTAGAGTCGCCAGTTGGTAGATTGGAAAATGGTTGTACCAACTCAACCGAGTTTAATTTGAAAAGAGGCCCAATTACTGGACACTGTCCAAAGTTGATCTTTGAAATTAGAGTTTTGAGTTTGGGGGCTTGGTTAACTGTGGGGAAAGTGTTAGCCACCCCATGACTCCTGTGTAAACACGGTACCGCATCGTTTCAATATTTCCCTTAAAACTGTGAATACGTTAGTGAATACTGTTTGATAATTGGGCCTATTGATTTGATTGATTTGAAAGCATTGACAGACTTCATTGAGCTTATATACGAAGGGTTTGATTTGATTTGAAAATCAGTCTTTGATTTGATTTGCAAAAGCATTTAATTTGATTTGCAAAAGCTTTTTCTTTTGGTTGAATTGAAAATGATGTTTTGAAAGTTGGTTTATCAAACCCTTACGCTGACATAGGAATTGAAGCATATCGCTACTTTCAATTTTTATCTTTATAGCCTTAAGGCTGCATGTGAATGGTGATTTGCCGGGCTGCGAAGCATCCTCGACCACAGAAATAGACAAGTGTCGGTTTCCTCATGGGTATGAAAACCATCGGAGGGACGCTGACACGATAATTGACATTGCATTATGATCAGACCTTAAATTCGGATAATCGTTTTAAGGTCTGTGTATGTACATTTTACAGAAAAAACTGGCAGGGTACATCTATAAACTGGAGTTTGTCCATCGTGGGAATCAAATCCCGATTGATTTGATCGTGAATCCCATGATTCCTAGACTCACATATGAGTAGCCAATAAGCCTGCACAGTTCAAATTTGCACAGAAATGGATATATATGCATCATCACGTCGCAATGGAACCAAGGATTCATCAATAAATCCTGGATGCGAATGGCCAAAGAATCTCGTTCCCACTAGATAGCGATCTAAGGGACACGAGTTTCGCTTTTAAAGGTAAAACTATTTAAAAATAACTAGATTTAAAGAAATCTCGGCCATTATAGATTCCAGGTTCTGTCGGGACCTGTTTGGACCGTTAAAAGCTAGAATTGGCGGGATTTGGATAAATCTAGTCCGCCTGCAGATATGTTAGTGCAGATTCATAAAAATGAATATTATAGGCAGCAGTTGAATAGATGGAGTAAAGCTTGGACTAGAATTGAAATATATATATTTATAAAAAAACTATAAATAGCCAAGAAATAATCCAGGCTGTGACAGAAGTAAAAAATATATATATATATATATATATATATAATTAGTAATAAGAGCGATGGGTTTCGCGCCGATGCCCATACTAGAATTGAAATTGACATAAAAGCAGTCAACTAGTGGCTGGGGAGAGCACCCAGTATGGCGAAATGTGCAAAAGCAGTAAGATGGCCACGAAATAATCCAGGTCGGACTGAAAATATATAAATGTATATATATATATATTGACAGAAATGTAGTCAACCAGGACTGATATGAGTACAAGTGATGGTGAAATTCGCTTATATATGCGTAAATATATATAAAAACGGTAAACTACCACGGATTTGACATCTGGGCTTGACAGAATTGAAATGTTAGTACATTTGCAGTTAAATATATACAAAAAAAGGGCCAAACCCGGATTGGGAAGACAACCCAGTCCGGCGGAGTCACCAAAAATGTGTGTGCTAGTGCATTGAAGCTGCTGGAGCTGATGGATCGTCGATCCGAGTTGTAAAAATGAAAAATAACTGCTTTTCTGTACAAAAATGTACCAAATTTTGACGAAAACGGCCGCAGAACTAAGTTCTGGGCATATTTAGAAGATGAAACTTCGTGTGCAAGTGGAAAATAGTGCAAAGTAGTAGTATTGACTTTCTGATCGTAAAAATACTTACAATAGACTGCAATAAGAGCTTTTCGCCAAATTGTAGGCTTTAAACGTCTAAATATACAGGTGGTTTTTTTGATATGTGGTAGTATATGGGTTTGTCTACGTGTTGGAGTAAAAATATTTGGGTTTGGAAGAGATGTAAAAGTCAAAAAATCAGACGGGCAGAGCTTCGCGGCGTTTTGGAATTCTTAAAAATGAACCGGGGGCACGTTTATTTATAGGACAGGGAGCCTTAGCTCTACTTGCTGCTGCCATAGGTAGAGGTGCGACTCCCCAAGGTGGGGCCCACATGTCAGGCTTCGTCATCTCGAAGTGCATGCATGCCGAGCGATGCGATGTCAAGTTCGAAACTTTATAATTTTTGATCGGAGTGTCCGTTTGGGGCATGCTATAGCTTTTCGGAATGCCCTCGCTGAGAGTGTCACAATGACATTGGTTTTAACCCTTTTCAAGTCCGTAAAGGTGGGTTCATAACTGGGTCTTCATTTTCCCACAGTTTGAACATCGAGCCGTCTGGTGTTATTTTCGCCCGGGATCACCGTTGTGGTTCTTTCTCACCTTGGTGGCACCAATTTAGCTTGATTTTGACTAAATTGGCTTAGAGTTTGTAAAATAACCATTTTACCCCTCCCGGGGTTGTCCTTGGTGTCGGCATGGCCTCTCGTTGACTTTCAGGAGCTGTTTCCAAGACTTGGATCCCAATCGAGTCTTTTTATCCCCAGTGTTTCCTTTGTGGCTGACCTGGCCATTCCAAGTTTTCTTCTAGAATTGTTGTGATGCTTTAGGTTTATGTCTGAAGTCAACCTGACTTCCTGGGCTGATGCTGGGGCTGATCTGTACTTCCCGGGTTATTGTCGGGGTTGATTTATACCTCCCAGGTTGTTGCTGGGGTTGAGTTGGCATCCCAATAAGGTTGATTGATGCTGTGGTTGTCCTAATATTGGTGACTGGGTTTGAGCTAATGTCCTGATATTAAAATTGGGGATGATCTGATGGTCTGATTAACTATCGGAGCTGGATTGACGGTTCGATTGACTATCGAAGCTGGATTAACGGTCTGATTGACTATCGGAGCTGGATCAATGATTTGATTGACTATCAGAGCTGGATTAATGGTTTGAATTACTATCGGAGTTGAATTAATGGTTCGATTGACTATAGGTGCTGACTGGATTACCGATATCGGTGATCGGATTTAACTAGATTACTGATATTAATAATCAGATTTAAGTTGAAGGACCGATATGGGTGGCCGGTTTTGGATTGGAGGCTAGGTATCAGGACTGGGGTTCAGTTAAAAAGAGGGCTTTGCACTCCTATAGTGTTATTAACAGGAGAACGAAATTTCGAGTGTCAATAGATGCCCCTCTTTATCATGTTTACGTAATGCAATGGAATGAACAGGATAAAGATTGCTAGACACTTGAAATATGACAAGATATTAGTGATGCAAATCTCAATGCAATGAATGTTAACATATTTTCACAAATCGCATAGCATCGCAAATCGCATCGCATATCGCATCACATCGCAAATCGCATCGCATCGTATTACCTTTACCGGTGCCTGTGCTGGGGTTGATCTCAACGGTTGAATTTCATCAGTTCTGCTGATGTCTATGGTTGTGTTGACTTGAACGGTTTGATTTTTATTGGTGCTACCGATGCTCTGTTTGATGAAGATAAACTGAAATGTTTCCCATATTTTTATTGGGGATGACGTCGTCGGTGATGGCCCTTTGCTGTTATATTAGTTTTAAGACCAATGGTTTCCCCAATCTGTCGATACTATCCGAGGCTATTTTATTTTGGCTGATGTTGTTGTACATTTCTGAAGGCTCCTCTGATGGGGATATATCTCTTCTGGCGAGTTACCTCATTGGGTGCTCCCGATGCCTATCCTGATGATAACTTGCATCGGTAGTTTGCAATAGTGCCTACCCTGATAGTAGGGACAATGGTTGATCATTGGACTGTTCCGATGCCTACTCGAATGGTAGCAAACTTTTTTATCGAGTTTGTGTGTTAAATGTGTATGCATTTTTGACTCTATTGGGTATGTATGCCTAATGGTTTGATGGAGATGTGCGCTGATGTAGCACTAGTTGCACATGTGCAGACCAGACATGATAAGATAATCTTAATTTGTCCTAGGTTGATGCATATACTTAATTGAATTGATGTAGAAGCATACCTCACCGTTTTTTTGAGGTGATTTGGAGTTTCTTTTCAGACATGGATTTTGATGTTCCCCTTATGGCTCCTTTTATCATTGGCAGAGCAGATTTGGATGTTCCCCTTTCATGTGCCATTTTTGGTGAGGATCACACAGGGGCTACTATTTTCTGGATCTGGATTTAATGCTGGTCCCTCTGGTGGTCCAAACACTGATGGCTTTATTAGGAGGAATCCCGATATTTTTGCTGAAGTAGCATTCCACGGCCTACAGCACTGGATCCTTCTCAATGCCCCATCTAAAGGTTTGTACAACAGATTCCATCATCTGTCCTCTGTGGGGATGGATTGGTGTTGGTTTGACGACCCAATTGGAGATCGGGGTTGATATGATTTGATTTATCAATATTGGGGACTAGATTTTGGTTAAAGGACCAATATTGGGGATAGGATTTGGCTTAAAGGACCGATATTGGGGATCGAATTTGGGTTAAAGGATAGATATTGGAAATCAAATTTGGCTTAAAGGACCGATATTGGGGATCAAATTTGGCTTAAAGGACCGATATTGGGGATCGAATTTGGCTTAAAGGACCAATATTGGGGGATCGAATTTGATATACTATCTTCGTCCTTGGATCATTCCCCGATGCTTTGCTGAGATTGTGCCAACGACTGATCATTGAGTGTGAAAAGGGGCCAGCTCTTTACTTGCGACCCTGCTGGTTTAGCTCTGGCTTGGCTGATGACCCGGGTGATGCTGACGTCCTGGAGGATGTAGCTCGTTCTTTCATTGCCTAGATTTGAACTTCAGTGTAGAGGCCTCGACTTGTGAGTACTTGGCATAGTTTGACATGCTTGATGATGCAGATTTCCTTCGCTAGATATTTTTGTCATCGGGCATCTGTTCTTCTCGAGTTAAGGACTCGGTTGACGATTTTTCCCTTCTTGTAGAGGGACAACTGATGTCTCCTTGATTTTTTTCAGGAACTCTCCCCCTTCTTTTGATGAGGAACTTGGTCCCGTCGTAGATCCTTTCTATTTCTTGGAATAGAGAAATGCCCCAGCCCTTTCGCAGGTTGTTACTGGGGTTCATAAAAAAACTCGCTTTGTTGACCATGTCCACAGTGAGCAATATCCTGCACATTTAGACAAACAACAATATGTGCTGACAGCTTGATGGCTCGGGCCGTCGGGATTAGTATAATCTTGTGAATGAGGCATTTGAATTTAAAGTTTATAAAATTGAACGCTTGTATTCATCGAGCTCTTATCTTATCGCTAAATATTTTGAAAGGGAGTATGAAAATGAATTTTTCCTAAGGAAATCCAAATTTTCACTTAACAAGTTATGAAATCATAAGAAAACTTTTAAGCGTCCATGGTCATTTTTCATGTGTAGGATTATATTCAAATAACTTATCTCCCTTCATTAGAGACACCTCATCTTCGCTCTAGACACTACTCTTCACAAGATTAAGATCATATAACATGTGCACTATGTGTGACGTAACCCTTAGTAGGGGTTTCTCTTCTATGATATCTAGATGACCTCATTTTTATCTTGAAAAGCTTTCTACTTTTTTCGCTTAACTTTGTCTCGTTTTCTTAGGCTTTTCAGTGTTACCCATGTAACGAGTTTTGGACCAATGACTCCCAAACCTAACGGCTTTAGGGCACTAGGTGTTGAGACACCCCTTAGGTTGAGTAACAAAGGCCACACTTCGAGATAAGTTAGGCGGTCTACTCTTTTGATCTTCGACTGAGCCTATACAAGATTCGTTTTCCTAGGCTCTAAATTACCCGTGTAGCGAATGTTGGGCCAGTGATTCCCAAACCAGACGGCTTTAGGGCACTAGGTGTAGAGACACCCCTCGAGCTTAATTACTCGAGTAACTTAGGCCAAGATTCGGATCTGCTCAGGTTTTAACTTCTTTTAATGCTCATTTTCTTAGGCACTAAGTTACCCATGTAACGAGCGTTGGGCCGGTGGCTCCCAAACCAGATGGCTTTAGGACACCAGGTGTAAAGACACCCCTCAGGCTTAATAACTCGAGTAACCCAGACCACGATTCAATATAGTAGGCTGGCTACTAGTTGTCATCCTTGTTGTTATATTTTCATACCCCACAACTAAGAGTCAGGTCAATCGCAAAATGAAGACATGCATATGAGGTCAAGTTTGCTCTAAAAAGTGCTTTGAACTAGGACGTCGTGCCTAATCAAAAGGTTGAATAGTCTTAATTCTCTAATTGCTTTCATGATTTTTGCTCCATGAACGCTTTTCAGAATTAATCCAATTCATAACAAGTTAAGCAAACATCTCTTTTTCTTTTTCTTTTTCTTTTTCTCTTTTTCTAAGACCATAATGCAGGACTTATGTGTATTATCGCTAATGCATGGAATTTGAAAGCTCACAAAGAGATGAAAGAGTCATACCTTATTAGTGGATCGCAGTGTTCTAAGAACATTATGATTGGCAATGGTCGATTGGTCATACCGGATCGCCAATTATGGAAGCTTGGATGATGATGGACCATGCTGATGGTGCCAACTGGTGAATGTTGATTGGATGGTTGATAAATGCCCCGGTATTGAATTGTGCAATTTCCAAAATTGCTCCAGTCTTGTTGTAACTGTCCCAACATCGGCTTGTCATTGACTTTGAACTTTCCCCAGTCTTGCTTGTCATCTAGGAGGCTTGCTTGTTATCTAGGAGGATTGCTTGGTTGTATTTGACCTATGGGATGATAAGATGCCAAGATCGCAAAAGTCTTTAATCGCATGACTCCTATGGTTAACAGGTAGTCGATTATGTTGTTAGAGGCGAGGCTCGAGCTACTCCAGAGGCTGCCTTTGATGAGAGGGATGAGGCCCTAGTGTGCAGATAGTAGTGGATGTTTTGGCTCATATGGAGACCTAGGGTTAGGAGATTGCAGCTGCTCCTCTATCTTCAGAGAGTTGCCATGTTAGCACTATTATCCCGCTTATCCACGGGTTCAGAGTCCAGCTTTGATTTTTCTCAGTAGGGCTTGTTGACCAGGTGGTTTAATAAAATTTGGCTTTTATTTATCTTTGGTGTCTTGGAACTGGTCTTTATTTTTTTTCTTTTTCTTGAAGGTCAATCCACGACATAGATGGCTGCCTACGTACTCTAGGGTTGAGGGAGATTAGGTCATTCGTAGTTCCTGGTTGTTTTGTTAGAGAGGCTTGAAAGGAGTTTATCTTGGATTGTGAGTCTGGTTTGATATATTTTTGAATTTTTATTTGGTTTCGAGGGTTTTTGATTTTTTTTGTTTGGTTTGACCTCACCCAAATGGTTGCCTACGTACTCCCGGGTTGAGGGAGATCAGGTAATTCGTAGTTCTTGGTTGTTTGAAAGGCTTGATTTTGATTTTTTGATTGATTTTTTTTGGTCTTTTATTTTTTTTATCATCTACATGCATGGAAAAAGACATAAGGCTTAAGAAAGTGATAACGTTCCAACAACTCCTAGAACTCGCAACTTTCCTCTTGATCTACATCCTCCTGACTAGCTGAGGCCTGATAGTCGAGTCGTTAGTGGTTATGTCACCTTCGAGGCTTATGATAAAGGTTCCCTCTTGACTCTGAATATATTCAATCCCTGCCATAAATTAATCGCCTCCTGAATCAGCATATCCCTTAAGGAGGCTTAAACTGGACTCGTCGCAGAAAGGTATGAACTTCAGATTCCTCGAGGAGTTGGCTTCCTTGAGAACTTCACCACCTTTTTCTTCGTCTTCTCCTTCACCTTTCTCATAGCCTTGAGAGGATTTGAGTATGAAATCCCCCTCACACTGATGTGGTATCTCTCGCAAGGAACTTTCCTTTTGTGCTTTTTCCATACGGGGAAGGATCAATAGCTCCTCCTCATCTTCTAGAAGGATAAGGTCAGGCATGCTGTTGTTGGCTTTGGGCAACAAGATATTTGATGATGGTGAATGAACTTCATTGGGAGATTCTTTTGTCTCCTCGGTCACTCCCAGTATTAGGATTGGTCCACCTTGTGTTCTGCCAGGATTGGTGCTCATAGCCGTCACATCCTTTGAACTGCCCTCTTCGAGTGGACATTTTGAGCTTTTTATCTCCCTCTCTCATTTTCTGGTCATGGGGAATTCTTTCTTCAGTTCTCTATTTTCAATAAGATCCTTGATTTTATGTTTCAGAGCCCAACATTCCTCGGTCGCATGTCCTGGTGCTCTGGAATGATAAGCACATCTCTTATTGAGATCATATTGCCTTTCTTTGGGATCCATAGGTGGAGCGAGCTCAGTGATCATTTTTTGGGAAATCAACAGGGCTAATACATTTTCTAACGAGTCCCCCAAAGGTGTGAATACCCTTCTTTGCCTACTCTCCCTGACTTTTAGTGCCGTAGGATTTCGAGGGTTTGCCAGTGTTTGGCATGTTGATTGATGTTTCTTATTTGGGAATTTGCATTCCTTTGGACGATTTTTCCTTTGTTGAGATCTTCTGGTAGTTTTATCATTCCATCTTTCTTATTCCTTCAACATGATTTGATCCTCTTCATTTAGCCGGTGGATCTTGGAGGGAGATAGGCTTACATTCTGAAGAACCTTCTCTTTCTCTTGGTTTTCTGATAGTTAAGTGAAAACCTACCTTATATCCTGATGTTGGCGTACTACTAGATTAGCTAGTAGAGTTACTTGGTGTTGGATCGTATCCAATTTTTGCATTATTGTCATACCGTCCTCTGTATTTTCCAACTTGAGGACATTTGTTATGTTCCTTTTGGGGTATTCCTCCATCCTTCGTATGTATTTACGATTTGGATACATTTCATCAGTTTCTTGACCCAATCATGTTTACTTTCTCTGTATCATGCGACATCAGAAGGTTGGGGTGGTCATTGGGATGGTCATGTTATTGGACCACAATATCGCCGTTTTCAATCAGGTTTTGGATTTTATGCTTCAACGACCAACAATCTTGTGTATCGTGTCCTGGAGATCCTGAATAGTAAGAACATCTCTGGCTAGGATTGTATCTTTTGCTTTTTGGATCCAGAGGTGGAGCGAGATCGATAATTTTCTTGTGATCTTTTAACATCACCAACATGTTTTCAAGGGAATCGCCTAGTGGAGTGAACACACGATTTTACATTTTTTCGAATTTTCTCTTTTTCTCCTGGTAATTGTTGAATGTAGTTTGTTGTGACGGCAGATTGCCTTCCCTTTTCTAAATGGGGGGACTATGGTTGGGTCTCCTAGATTGCCACTGTACAATGAAGGATACATCTTCATCGCCTTTCGTGGGTATCCTCATGGGATCGATAGCATAGTTGCCAGACTGTATCTGATCGACGACTACTTTCAAGACCGTGAGATCTTTGATCTTGCATGCTTTCAGGCCCATCTCTGTCATTTCTCCATGTTTGATCATCTCTGAGAATGGCTTTCCTATTCCAGCCAGGATCCTTTCATAGTAAGGTGCCTCTTGGATGTCTATGAAAGTCATCACCATTTCATCTTCGATCATAGGCGGGCTGACTTGTGCTGCCAGACGTCTCCATCTTTGGGCATATTCACGAAAAGACTCGTTGCTCTGCTTTTTCACTTTGGTTATTTGATATCGATCCGAAGCCATCTGAGACTGGAAGCTGTATTGAGTTAGGAAGGCATGAGATAACTCTTCCCAACTGTGGATTTTGGCATTGTCAAGTCAGGCATACCAAGTCCTAGCCTCTCCAGTGAGACTCTTTTGGAAAAGCTGCATTCGGAGGCTTTCATCTTCAGCATAAGACCCTAGCTCGCCAATGTATACTTTTAAATGTGTATAGTGATCGCCTGCCCCATTGTACTTTTCACACTCTGGGACTTGGAATTTCTCAGGATATCTAGCCCCTGGGAATATGCATAGATCAGAATATGTGACACTTCCAAGGTTTTTAGTCCCTTTGATTGTTCAGATGGTTTCTTCCATTTGTTGGACTTTCCTTCGGATATCGCCAGTTTCTCGATCTTCTCTGAGATTTGTGATTTCAGGGGTTTTGTTGGTTCTTTTACTGTATCGCGGTTCAGGGATCTGCATTTTCCCCTTTTTGTCAGCACTTTGATTACCACCATGTGAGGAGGTATCTGTTTGATTGAGTGTTGGTTGGCCCCGAGTGTTTTTGCTTTGTTATCTTAGAAGGATTGCCAACTCTGCTATTTGATTCTTAAGTCCCTCAAACTCTTTTCGAGATACAGAACCCGACTCGCATTGGCTACTTTCAACCATGCAGGTAGATAGGCTTTGTGCCTTCGCAGATTATGATCTAGTAGTGAGACCACTTTTTACCTATAACAAAGCTTAGGCGTGTCAATTTCTTGAGGTAGGCAAGGATTGGATGCATGATGTGTTTTTTAGAGTTTATCACGCAAAACAGAGGTTAGTCATTTTGATTGCAGGATGACATCGTATTTATCTGACAGGGAAAGTAAATCTTTCATTATTAATATTTACATTGTGCTCCTCAGTAATTGGAGACTTGATATGGAATTGAAAGAGGAAGGTATGAAGAAGCTTCCCATCGGATTTGGTTAATTAGAGGCTGACCTATCCTTGGTTTACTTTCGCGGCTCTTGTTTCGACATAAAGGCTCCCAAATCATTGCAATCTACTAGAAGGGAAGTTAATCCGATCGTTCAACTGGAGTGAATCTGAGTGGTGTATTTTCATGAGGCACCCCCAACAACTTAATCGTCCCCAGAGTCATTACTTTACACCAATCGGGTTATCCTCCTTGTGAGAGGGACACATAATATACATTCTCATACATCGTGCCTTACCGTTTATGCATGCAATGACAGTTCGTGCGAAGCACTAATATTGGTGTGAAGCACTAAAGCAGGAAAGCATTCATTCACATTCATTCAATGTAAAGACGCAACATTCACTCATCTATTGACTGTGGAGGTATAAGATTTCACGCATTCCATAGTTTTGAAAGGGAAATATTTGAAAAGATTAGAAAGCGACCTAAGCCCTCTACTGTCCCCCGTAGAGTCGCCACCGTCGACGTTGGAAAATTTAAGAACCCCGCGGGTCGGTTCATAACCCGGCTTTCCTCAAATCGATCTTCCTAAGTTCTCTCTACCCCCACTCTTTTTATTTAGGAAAAAGGTTTTGAAGGGTATTTTAGGAAAGAGGCCAACATATCTTTATGTCGACGATTTAAACGTTTAGAGTTGCCAGTGGGTAGATTGGAAAATGGTTGTACCAACTCAACCGAGTTTGTTTTGAAAAGAGGCCCAATTGCTGGACACTGTCCAAACTTGATATTTGAAATCGAAGTTTTGAGTTCGGGGGCTTGGCTAAGTGTGGGGAAGGTGGTAGGCACCCCACGACTCCCATGTAAACACAGTACCACATCTTTTCAATATTTCCCTTAAAACTGTGAATACGTGAGTGAATGCTGTTTGAAAATTGGGCCTATTAATTTGATTGATTTGAAAGCTTTGACAGACTTCGTTGAGCCTATATACGCAGGGTTTGATATGATTTGAAAATCAGTCTTTGATTTGATTTGCAAAAGCATTTAATTTGATTTGCAAAAGCTTTTTCTTTTGATTGAATTGAAAATGATGTTTTAAAAGTTGGTTTATCAAACCCTTACGCTGACATAGAAATTTAAGTGTATCGCTACATTCAATTTTTATCTTTATAGCCTTAAGGCTGCATGTAAATGGTGATCTGCTGGGGCTGCGAAGCATCCTCGACCATAGAAATAGACAAGTGTCGGTCTCCTCATGGGTATGAAAATCATCGGAGGGACGCTGACACGATAATTGACATTTCATTACTATGAGACCTTAAATTCGGATAACCGTTTTAAGGTCTGTGTATGTACATTTTTACAGAAAAAACTGGCAGGGTACATCTGTAAACTGGAGTTTGTCCATCGTGGGAATCAAATCTCGATCGATTTGATCGTGAATCCCACGATTCCTAGCTCACATATGAGTAGCCAATAAACCTGCACAGTTCAAATTTGCACAGAAATGGACATATATGCATCATCACGTCGCAATGGAACCAAGGATTCATTAATAAATTCTGGCTGCGAATGGCCAAAGCGTCTCATTCCCACTAGATAGCGATCTAAAGGATATGAGTTTGTTTTAAAGGTGAAACTATATAAAAATAACTAGATTTAAAGAAATCTAAGCCATTATAGCTTCCAGGTTCTGTCGGGACCTGTTTGAACCGTTGAAAGCTAGAATTGGCGGGATTTGAATAAATCTGGTCCGCCTGCAGATATGTTAGTGCAGATTCATAAAAATGAATATTACAGGCAGCAGTTAAATAGATGGAGTAAAGCAATATATATATATATAGTTATATATTTACAAAACTGTAAAAAGGCGATGGGTTTTCACTCGCAAGACCGGACTGGAATTGAAATAAATATATTTATAAAAAAAATTGTAAATAGCCACGAAATAATCCAAGTTGTGACAGAAATGAAATATATATATGTATATATATATATATGTATATATATATATATGTGTGTATATATATATATATATATATATATATATATATATAAACAGTAATAAGAGCGATGGGTTTCACGCCGATGCCCGTACTAGAATTGAAATTGACATAAAAGTAGTCAACTAGTGGTAGGGGAGAGCACCCAGTATGGCAAAATGTACAAAAGAAGTAAGATGGCCACGAAATAATCCAGGTCGGACTGAAAATATATAAATGTATTTATATATTGACGGAAATGTAGTCAACCAGGACTGATATGAGTACCAGTGATGGTGAAATTTGCTTATATATGTGTAAATATATATAAAAGCGGTAAGCTACCACGGATTTGACATCTGGGATTGATAGAATTGAAATGTTAGTACATTTGCAGTTAAATATATACAAAAAAAGGGCCAAACCAGGACTGGGAAGACAACCCAGTCCGACAGAGTTGCCAAAAATATGTGTGCTAGTGCATTGAAGCTGCTGGAGCTGATGGATCGTCAATTCGAGTTGTAGAAATGAAAAAAAATGCATCTATGTTTAGAAATGTACCAAATTTTGATGAAAACGGCCACGAAACTAAGTTCTGGGCATATTTAGAAGATGAAACTTCGTGTGCAAGTGAAAAATAGTTCAAAGTAGTAGTATTAACTTTCTGATCGTAAAAATACTTACAATGGACTGTAATAAGAGCTTTTCGCCAAATTGTAGGCTATAAACGTCCAAATCTACCGGTGGTTTTTTGATATGTGGTAGTATATGGGTTTGTCTACGTGTTGGAGTAAAAATATTTGGGTTTGGAAGAGATGTAAAAGTCAGAAAATCAGACGGGCAGAGCTTCGCTGCGTTTCTGAATCCTTAAAAATGAACCGAGGGGCACATTTATTTATAGGACAGGGAGCCTTAGCTCTACCTACTACTGTTGCAGGTAGAGGTGCGGCTCCCCAAGTTGGGGCCCACATGTCAGGCTTTGTCATCTCGAAGTGCGTGTATGCCGAGCGATGCGATGTCAAGTTCGAAACTTCATAACTTTTGATCTGAGCGTCCGGTTGGGGCGTGCTATAGCTTTTAGGAATGCTCTCGCTGAGAGTGTCATAATGACATTGGTTTTAACTATCTTTAAGTCCCTAAAGGTGGGTTCATGACCGGGTCTTCGTTTCCACGCAGTTTGTCCATCGAGCCGTCCGGTGCTGTTTTCACCCGGGATCACCGTTGTGGTTCTTTCTGACCTTAGTGGTACCAATTCAGCTTGATTTTAACTGAATCAATTGAGAGTTGGTATGGCCTCTAGTTGACTTCCGGGAGCTGTTTCCAAGACTTGGGTTCCAATCGAGTCTGTTTATCCCCAATGTTGCCTCTTTGGCTGACGTGGCCGTTCCAAGTTTTCTTCTGTAATTGTTGTGATGCTTCAGGTTTATGTCTGAAGTCGACCTGACTTCCTGGGCTGATGCCGGGGCTGATCTGTACTTCTTGGGTTGCTACCAGGGCTGATTTGTACCTCCTGGGTTGCTGTCGGGGCTGAGTTGGCATCCCAATATGGATGATCGGTGCTGTGGTTGTCCCGATATTGGTGATCGAGTTTGAGCTGATGTCCCAATATTGAGATCGGGGATGATCTGATGGTCTGTTTGACTATCGGAGCTAGATTGACGGTCCGATTGACTATCAGAGCTGGATCGACGGTATCAGAGCTGTATCAATGGTTCGATTGACTATCGGAGCTGAATTAATGGTCCGATTGACTATCGGAGCTGAATTAACGGTTCGATTGACTATAAGAGCTGGCTGGATTACCGATATCGGTGATCGGATTTAACTGAATTACTAATATTGAAAATCAGATTTGAGTTGAAGGACCGGCATGGGTGGCCGGGTTTGGATTGGAGGCTCGGTATCAGGACTGAGGTTGAGTTGAAAAGACTACTTTGCACTCGTAGAGTGTTAGTAACAGGAGAACAAAATTTCGAGTGTCTACACACATCATGATATGAATCCCACAGAGAATTATGTAGTAGTGCAAGTAAGAGTCGATCCCATAGAGACTGATTAATCTATTTTCTACTTTGTATTCCAAAAGAGGGTTTTTTTTTGAATATTATTAATTAAAATAAACTAATGTGTAAAATAATATAACGAACTAAATCAGGAGAACAAACCTTAGATTAAGTTAACTTCTACCTTAGAAACATACACTGATCTTTGACTCAAGCACACACAATTAATAATTTGAATATTCATCGTTAGAATCAATTCGTCGTTTAGAATCATTCAATGTCTTTTCTTAATTTTAGTTAAATAGAAACAAGCGATCTATAAAACCCTATTTACTAAACAACTTCAGACAAGCGCTAAAAGTTTAATCTAGTAGAATCTTTAAGAATCAGAAAAATCGATGAAGCTAAACAACACAAGCACAAGTGGTTGTATTTAATTCAGTTTAATATTCTTCCTAAAATATAATAATCTAGTGATATACAATCAATTATTAATCTTAGTTACTTCATAAATTAGAGTGACCAAACAATTACGGATCTGATGTCTAATTTAGCAATAGATTTCAATGAATAGCAAACTAGTATGCATCCTAGCAATTAAACAAATCAACCATATAAATTCAAGCGCAGAAGAATAATCAATACTCACAATATTAATTGAACAAATAAAATCAATTAGATCTCACAGTGTAACAATCTAAGGCTTTCGTCTTCTTAATCCAAGAACAAAAGTTTAGCTACACATAGCCATAGAATCACCAAAGAATAAAGAGAAAAGTATTTCTATTGATTAAAACTAAGATATCCTCTACATGCTACTTCAACTTCCTTTTTTAACACTAAAATCATAGCCCTAATCTCCCTTAGCTTCCATCCAATCTAAGTCGCGAAAGGAATTTCTGCCTGCTGCTAGCGCCTCCCCGCCCCAGCGGGGATCTCCTTCAGCACAGCCCTGCCCCAGCTGGTGAAGCTATTGTCCAGCCGTGCTCTGTCCCTCCCCGGTAGGTCTTCTATTCTTTCGGGCCCCGCCCCAGCGGGGATGCTTGCATTGCATGCTAAAAATTGGCTATGTTCGCTCCTTTTGCATCCATTTTGCTTCCTTGGTTCAATTGCCCCTAAAATAAAAATATAAGAAAAATGAATGTATTTAGGTACAAAATAAATATAAAAGAATACGCACTAAGGGACAAAATATAACATATTTCATTCTTATCAAATTTCCCAGGGATAAGTCTCCAATTCTAAAGTAGTAGCTGGACGAAGGCAAGGAAGCCTCTCACATGCCCAGAACTGGCCATGTAAATATCAAAAGTCCTCAGTTACCAAGACTGACAAACGTAAAAGCAGAAATTAAAAAGGTACAAGAAAGATATACTCACCAGCAAGAATGGGTAGAACGCTAACCAAGCCTCCGTCACACCCTCCGAACTCATGCACATGCCTTGAAGAAAATAGGCAAAGGTGTAGGTACCCCAATCAAAGTCACTGAGGCGCTCTACATGTTAGGTGGCACTGACCAGGGCAAAGGACACCATCACTGAGTTGTCCGCCAAAAAATAACCCCTAATGATCACCAAAAATAATCATCTCAAGATGCGATCCCTGACCCTCTGATCATCAGGCAAAGCCTCACTCTGGGCATCTATACTCAAGGGACCAGATCGGACTGTCGACCTTTGATCGCCATAGCAGGAACTCCCAGCAGGGACTGAACGATAGTGGGTGTAATGTCAGCCACGACAGGCATTGGCTCACCCTCAAGCTCTATTCCACTGATGAACCTCCAGTCCATAGGGGTCATCATCACCTCACAGTCAAATAAATAGAGAGACTAAGTCTGGTGGAACCAGCGCTCAGATAAAGCCCTCATAAAACCACAGGGGCAACGACGGGGAAGAATAGAAAAGAACGCCTGAAACCCCCAAGTTTCAACAATATCCCTGTAGTCCTGGTGTAGAGTGTGGTACAGAGAATGCACATTAAACCAGTTCCCTTAAGGCTGTGTGAAGCCAGGAACTTGCATTAAAAGCCAACCCAGGTCAAAAACATGTCCCCCGAGAATGGCAAAAGAAATAAAGAGAATTCAGAAAGAAAGAAGCTTTAGTCACCTCGTTGGTATGAAAAAATCTTGAAGGATGACGACTCAAATCTCCCAACAGCTCCTAGGTCAACACGACAATGCCTGGAAGCTCCGCACGTGGGGCCTGGCCTGGAACGGGAGCAACGAATGGAGCATCCTCATCATCTATATCGACTGGCGGCCCATCCTGGGCCGAACGAGTCACCGACTCTGCTAACCTGTGAGGCAGCAGGGCTGGATATGGCTGAGGAACATCAGAAGTTCTCCTTCGCCTAACTCCTGATACGACCCAACTGGCACTACCAGGTCTATCTCGGTCCATAGCCGGGATGAAGTCTCTGAATCACCTCAGAAAGGGTGTGGTAAGCCTAAAACCTATGGCTTATTAATTTAAATCAATATTTTATGCATTTCTAAGCCCTAAAACATGCATGAGTCAGTCAAAAATCCCCAGTAAAGTTAAAACTGCATGTTTTTTAGAAAGATAAATCCTAAAAACATGCATAAGTAAGTTAAAAATCCCTAGTAGAGTCGAAATTGCATTATTATTAAATGCTCAGGCTTTTGAAAAATTTCGCCAGAGTCTCCTTTGTAAAATGGACTGTCTGCATGCACACAGGCATGTCTAGGTGCCCATTCAGTAGCACACCTTCCCAAAAATAGAAACAGTTCATATTTATAAAATAAAATCAAAAGTAAACTGCACATGGTAGCCAAATTACCATAGACATTTTTAGTTGAAAATTCAGGCTCACTAGGCCTCAAAAATGATGAGTAAACTGATCAAAAAGAGCAAAAATTGACTGTCTCAGAATTTGAATTTGCTCACATCAAAACGTGCATTATAGTAAAATATGCATACTTATGAAGTTAAATTTTTTTAGTAGGTCATATAAGCATACATTTTTGATACATTGCGTTCAAAAGCACCCTACGTGGTTTACATACTTCTAACATTCAAAACATGAAAAGAAAGGATCTAAATGTTACCTGAGATGTGCAGAACGCGTAGCCGCTGATGGAATCTGAAAAAGCTGCCCGAACTCCGTAGATCTGAAAAAGAAAATCGGATTCCGATTGAAACTTAAAACTAAAAATGACTTATGAGCTCCCTACTGCCCAATATAAAAATGCAGGAAGGAACAGCCCCACCCGCGACAGTCGCACCTCTACCTACGACTCCCTAAGGTGGGCCCCACTCCTTCCATTTCAGTCTGGTTCGAGTTGAAACGGAGTTTATATGAGCTGAAAAGTTAAATTTGAGAAAAAATCGCTACGCGTTTAAGCGATTTGTCCTGAAATCTGGCGTTTAAGCAGTAAATTACTGACAGTGGTGGGAACTTCATGAAAGCCATTGGTATTCATCCCGAAGCAATATCCGGGGACCAATGATGAAAACTACTAGTAAACTGCGTAAAACTGCCGAAAACTACCACTTTCAAAGCGTCAGGTACCGATCGATGACAATTCAGTCGTTGGCACAACCCCAGCGAAGTGTCGGGTACTGACCGATGACAGTTCAACCTTTGGCACAACCCCAGCAAAGCGTCGGGTACTGACCGATGATAGTTCAGCCGTTGGCACAACCCCAGCGAAGCGTCGGGTACAAATCGATGACAGTTCAGCCGTTGGCTCAACCCCAGCGAAGCGTCACGTATAGACCGTGTCGACGTTTGAGAATTTAAGAAATACCGCGGGTCGGTTGTAACCCAGTTTTCCTCAAATCGATCTTTCTAAGTTATCTCTATCCTTATTCTTTTTATTGAAAAAAAATATTTTGAAGGGTTTTTTAGGAAAGAGGCCAACATGTGTATATGTCGATGATTTGATTTAAACAGAGTCGCCAGTTGGTAGTTTTGAAAATGGTTGTTCCAACTCAATCGAATTTGATTTGAAAAGAGGCCCAATTGCTGGACACTGTCGAAACTTGATCTTTGAAATCGGAGTTTTGAGTTCGGGGGCCTACTTAAGTGCGGGGAAGGTGTTAGGCACCCCACGACTCCCGTGTAAACACATTACCGCAATCTTTTGAATATTTCCCTTAAAACTGGAAGTGCGTGAGTGAATGCCGTTTGAAAATTGGGCCTTTTGATTGATTGAAAGCTTTGACAAGCTTCATTGAGCCTATAAACGAAGGGTTTGAGTTGATTTGAAAATCAGTCTTTGATTTGATTTGCAAAAAGCATTATTTGATTTGCAAAAATCTTTTAAATTGAATTAACAGTGATGTTTTGAAAGCTGGTTTTATCAAACCCTTACGCTGACATAGAAATTGAAACACATCGCCACTTTTAACTTTATCTTTATAGCCTTAAGGCTGCATTTGAATGGTGATTTGTCGGGCTGCAAAGCATCCTCGACCGCAGAAATATAAAGTGTCGGTCTCCTCATGGGTATGAAAACCATTGGAGGGACGCTGACACGACAATCCATATTTTCACTATGTTGAGACCTTAAATCCAGATAACCGTTTTAAGGTCTGTGCATGCACATTTTACAGAGAAACTTACAGGGTACATCTATAAATTGGAGTTTGTCCATCATGGGAATCTGATTCTGATAAGTTTGATCATGAATCCCATAATTTTTAGGCTCACATATGAGTGGCTAGAAAACCTGCACAGTTCAAATTTGTACAAAAATAAATGTATGTATCATCACGTCGCAATGGAACCAAGGATTCATCAATAAATCCTGGCTGCGCGTGGCCAAAACGTCTCGTTCCCAATAGATAGCGATCTAAGGGATGCGAGGTTGCTTTTGAAGCTAAAACTATAAAAATAACTAAATTTAAAGAAATCTCAGCCATTATAGCTTCCAGGTTCTGTTGGGACCTGTTTGAACCGTTGAAAGCTAGAATTGGCGAGATTTAGATAAATCTAGTCCGCCCGCAGAAAAAATAAGTGAAAATTCATATACAAATGAATGTTAAATGCAGTAGTTGAATAAATTGAATAAAGCAATATATATAGTTAAATATATATAAAAGCTGTAAAGGGCGATGGGTTTTTCACTTGCAAGCTGGACTAGAATTGAAATATATATATATATATATATATATATATAAACTGTAAATAGCCACTAAATAATCCAGGCAGTGACTGAAATAAAATATATATATATATAAACAGTACAAAAGGGTGATGGGTCTTCATGCCTGTGCCCGTATTGGAATTAAAATTGACAGAAAAATAGTCACCCAGTGACTGGGGAGAGCATCTAGATGGGGAAGTGTGCAACAACAGTGAAATGGCCACGAAATAGTCCAGACCGACTGAAAATAAATAATATATATATATATATATATATTAAAAGAAATGTAGTCAACTAAGACTGATTGGAGTACCAATGATGGTGAAAGTCGCTTATATATGCGTAAATATATAAAAAAGCGGTAAACTACCTCAGATTTGACATCCGGGCTTGACTGAATTGAAATGTTAGTACATAAATAGTTAAATATATACAAAAAAGGCCAAACCTGGACTGGGAAGATAACCCAGTCCGGCGAAGTTGCCAGAATGTGCGTGCTACTGCATTGAAGCTACTGGAGCTGACGGATCGTCAATCTGAGTTGTAGAAATGTTGAAAACGTAGTTTATATAAAAAAAATATATTGATTTTTGATGAAAACGGCCACAGAGCTAAGTTCCGGGCATATTTAGAAGATGAAACTTTGTGTGCAGGTGTAAAGCAGTGCAAAGTAGTAGTATTGACTAGCTGATCGTAAAAATACTTACAATGGACTGCAATACGGGCTTTTTTCCAAATCGTAGGCTTTAAACGTCCAAATCTACCGATGTTTTTTTGATATGTGGTAGTATATGGGTATATCTACGTGTTGGAGTGAAAATATTTGAGTTTAGAAGAGGTGTAAAAGTCAGAAAATCAAACTGCCAGAGCTTCGCTGCGTTCTGGCTTTTTTTCAAATGAGCGGGGGGGAACGTTTATTTATAGGCTAGGGAGCCTCCACTCTACCTGTGGCAGCCGCAGGTAGAGCTGCAGCTCCCCTAGGTGGGGCCCAAGTGCTCGGCTTGGTCATCTCAAAGTACGTGCACTCCGAGCAATGCGATGTCCGATCTAAACTTCTAACTTTTGATCAGAGCGTCCGTTTGAGGTGTGTGATACCTTTTCGAAAAGTTCTCATCGAGAGTGTCACAATGACATGGGAAAAAAAATTCTAGGTCCAGGAAGACGGGTTCATAACCAGGTCTTTGATTCTCCATAGTTTGTCCGTTGAGCTATCTTGCGTAGTTGCCACTCGGGATCGTCGTTAGGGTTCATTCTGACTTTTCCGGCATCGATTTGGCTTGAGTTTGACCAAGTTGGTTCCCTCCTGGGGCTACCTGTAGAGTCGACATGGTCGCTGGTTGACTTCCGGGAGTTGATTCCAAGTCTTAGATCCCAGTCGAATCTTTTGACCTCAGGGTTGTCTCTGAGGCTAACGTGGTAGTTCTAGGTTTTACTCTGGAGTTGTTGTGATGCTTCAAGTTGATGTCTGAATTAGACCTGACTTCTCGGGTTGAGACCGGGGATGACCGGCACTTCCCGGGTTGAGACCGGGGTTGAGTTTAACTTCTCGGGTTTCAGCCGAGGATGATTCGTGTTTCCCAGATTGAGACCGGAGATGGCTTGACATGTCCTCTATTGATGTTGAGATTGCCTTGACTTCTCGGATTGAGACCAGGGTAAACTTTGACCTCCCGGGTTGAGACCGGGGTTGATTGGTACCTCCAGGGTTGCTGCCAGGGTTGAATTGACTTCCCGTGTTGAGACCGGGGTTGATTTTGACTTCCCAGGTTGAGACCGAGGTTATGTTTGATGATCCGATTGACTGTCGGAACTTGATTGATGGTCCGATTGACTGTCAGAATTTGATTGATGGTATGATTGACTGTCGGAGCTTGATTGATGGTCCGATTGACTGTCGAAGCTTGATTGATGGTCGGATTGACTGTCAAAACTTGATTGATGGTCCGATTGACTGTCAGAGCTTGATTGATGGTCCGACTGACTGTCGAAACTTGATTGATGGTCCGATTGACTGTCGGAGCTTGATTGATGGTCCGATTGACTGTCAGAACTTGATTGATGGTCCGATTGAATATCGAAACTTAATTTGATGGTCCGATTGACTGTCGAAGCTTGATTGATGGTCGATTAATAGTTGAAACTTGATTGATGGTCCGATTGACTGTCAGAACTTGATTGATGGTCCGATGAACTGTCGGAGCTTGATTGATGTTCTGATTGACTGTCAGAACTTGATTGATGGTCCGATTGGTTGTCAAAACTTGATTGATGGTCCCATTGACTTTTGGAGCTTGATTAATGGTTCGATTGACTGTCGAAACATGATTGATGGTCCGATTAACTGTCAAAACTTGATTGATGGTCCGATTGACTGTCGGAGCTTGATTGATGGTCCGAATAACTGTCGAAGCTTGATTGATGGTCCGATTAACTATTGGAGCTTGATTGATGGTCCGATTGACTGTCAGAACTTGATTGATGGTCTGATTGACTGTCGAAACTTAATTGATGGTCCGATTAACTGTCGGAGCTTGATTGATGGTCCGATTGATGTCGGAGCTTGATTGATGGTCTGATTGACTGTCAGAACTTGATTGATGGTCCGATTGACTGTCAGAGCTTGATTGCTGATATTGGGAATCAGATTTAGTTTGAAGGACCGGCGTTGGTGGCCGTATTTGGATTGATTAATAGTTTTACCCTCCTACCGGGTTAGTATTGGGGCAAAAAAAAATTTGATTGTCTACAGATGCCCCTCTTTATCATGTCCATGTAACGTAGTGGAATGGACAGGATAAAGATTAGTAGACACTGGAAATAAAGAGTGCCAGAGCCATTTTTAAGCTGGGCGTCTTGGAGTAGAAGGGGGCTACTTTTGGCTGTGTGCGTTATCACTTTGCTGGGGATGACGCTATCCGGTATAGCCATTGATGGTATTAGGAAGTTATCACGAGCTAGTTTTGTCATTCTCGGTGGTGGATGACATTATTCACGATAATTTGTTTGACTTTGATAAGTTCGCTGGAGATGATTTATCATAAATTTTCCCATCTTAATCTGCTGGGGATGACATCATCTGTGATAGCTTTGTAGATTCTGAGGGGGTGAGCTATCATAAATTTTCCCATCTTGATCTGCTAGGGATGACGTTCTTTGCGATAGCTTTGTAGGTATTGAGGAAGTGGTCATGATTGATACTACCTCAATGATCTTCTTTGAGGATGTGTATAACAGATTCCATCATATGTCCTTTGTGAAGTGGGATTATTTTGTGACTCTCAACCGTAGATCGTCTCCCAACATCTCATGGGACTAGTCTGAAGGTTGAAATTGATTTTGATCGGCACACAAACTTTGCTGGGGTTGCACCAACGGATGAGTTGTCATCGGTCAGTACCCGTTGCTTCGTTGGACTGGAGCCAACGGCTAAATTATCACCGGTTAGTACCCGATGCTTCGCTGGACTGGAACCAACGGCTGAGTTGTCACCAGTCAGTACTCGATGCTTAGCTGAACTGGAACCAACGGCTTAGTTATCATCGGTTAGTACCCAATGCTTCATTGGAGTTGAGCCAACTGCTGAGTCTTCACTGGTCAGAACCCAAACTTCGCTGGGGTTGAGCCAACGGCTGAAACTGCTTCGGTCAGAACCCGAACTTTGCTGGGATTGAGCCAACGACTGAAGCTACTTCGGTTAGAACCCGAACTTCACTGGGGTTGAGCCAACGGTTGAAACTGCTTCGGTCAAAATCCAAACTTCGCTGGGGCTGAGCCAACAGCTGAAACTGCTTCGGTCGGAATCCGAACTTCGCTGGGGTTGAGCCAATGGCTGAAATTACTTCGATCAGAACTTGAACTTCGCTGGGGCTGAGCCAATGGCTGAAACTGCTTTGGTCAGAACCCAAACTTTGATGGGGCTGAGCCATCGACTGAAACTGCTTCGGTCGGAACCCGAACTTCGCTGGGGTTGGGCCAACGGCTGAAACTACTTTGGTCAAAACCCAAACTTCGATGGGGCTGAGCCAATAGCTGAAACTACTTTGGTCAGAACACGAACTTCGCTGGGGTTGAGCCAACGGCTGAAACTGCTTCGGTCGGAACCCGAACTTCATTGGGGTTGAGCCGATGGCTGAAACATCTTCGGAAATGGCAGTTTTACGTAATTTTTGTGCAGTTCTTTCGTAGTTTGATCTATTGATCCTAGAACATGGCTTTGGGATAAATGTCAAGGGTCTCTATTGATTTTCCCTTTTTGTCAGGACTGCACTGCTTGAACACAGGATTTCAGGACAAACCGCTCAATCACGTAGCGATTTCTCTTCAGATTTGATTCGGCGGCCCGTTCTCACGTCTACAGTTAGTCGTATAGAGCATTTGCCACGGTCAGAGGTGGTTGCATCGTTGCATTCATGGTATGATAGTTTTCCCTTTTCCAGCTAAGTGGACAGTTGACCAGATGCTAGGGCATTCGATGGCCCTTGTAGATTTTAGGGTTCCAGAAGGCTTTATTGATGGCGTCCTACCCTTATGGGTACCAGAGAGAAAGGTATTCTGCATTGGGCGGTGTGAGCTTTTGCCTACTGTGGAGGAGTGCTAGAGATTTACTAGCTTGGATTTAGAGTCGCCGTGTGCTCGGACGGCTATCAATGACATGCGAAGACTGTTTACTCGGCTTTTCGGTCTTCGATAGAGCATAGTCATGGATGAGATCATTTTATGGCATGTGATCTCCCTTGACTTCTTGATAGAGCGCTATGGTGAGCTTGATAGCTACGACAGTCCCGTTAGAGATTTCGTCATTTTTGTAGATGATTGGCAGACAGCCAGGATAGACATGTTGTTGATGTGCATTGTGGCGTATGTTTACATGTCATTGCGTTTAGATCACCTTGATGTGGGATTGGTTGTTGTAGTCAGAGCCCTTAAGCAGGGGAGTACCATTATCCCTATAATCTTGGCGGAGACACTGAGGTCGCTCACCTATTGCAGTACCCATCCGGCGGGGTTTTTCTGGGGTAGCTTGGTCATGCTGTATATGTGGTTGATGTCACATGTATGACCGATTAGATCCTTTAGACATCATACCTATTGTTTTAGTCACGAGATATCCTCAGTTTACTCCTTTCGTCCTCCTGATTGCGTCGACTCAGAGTCCTAGTTATCATTTTTGTCGGATATTGAGCATCCGTTCGTAGTTTTGTTATACTCAGGGATGGCAACCCTGTTCAGCTTCATTACTCATGCATC
Organism: Panax stipuleanatus; assembly: GCA_020205555.1. Classification (NCBI taxonomy): domain Eukaryota; kingdom Viridiplantae; phylum Streptophyta; class Magnoliopsida; order Apiales; family Araliaceae; genus Panax; species Panax stipuleanatus. The sequence continues at coordinate 119,696,607 of CM035120.1, forward strand.
TGGCACGGATTATTTTCCTTTGGCAGGATTGAGGGGTGTGACTACTTATCATCCCTTGGCAGTTATGGAGCAGTTTGATCAGTGACAAAGTATGCACCATTTTGAGGATTCTGCTGATCAGAGGATGTCGGCTTCATCGATGTCACCGGCCGACTTGGGTAGAGTTTATGAGTGTTGGACTCACAGGGAGACGGCTGAGTTCTTCAGTAGACATCTGGGTCGTTCTCTTGAGTATTCTGCATGGTTAGAGGCAGAGACCGTAGTAGCAGTAGCAGAGCTTCATTTACCTCCGCTTGCGGATTTTGACGAGGAGGAGCCCATGGAGAATCCTAATTCTCCTACTGAGGATGAGCTATTCGCAGATTTGGCGGTAGCTTTGATTAGTGATCCCCCGATTATTCCCACAGGGACAGATCCAGCTTTGTCAGATTCTCTGTTCAGGATGACAATTGAGAGAGACTCAGCTAGAGCGCAGATGTTGGCTGTCATATCTGGCAGAGATTTAGCTTTTGCTTAGAGGGATGGTCTCAGGACCGCTTTGGATACTAGATAGATTGAGCGGGAGGTGCTTTGCTCTACTTTGGATACAGCCATTGTGGAGCGAGACGAGGTTCACTCAGCCAGAGATGCAGCATATATTGAGATTGAGGAAATTTTGATTTCTTAGGATGCAGCTTTTGTAGAGAGGGATGAGGCTATAGCTTCCCATGATTTCCACATTGTTGATAGTACTGCTCTCTGAACTTACACCCATGGTTTAATTATCGAGATGAGTGCTTACATTGATGACCACAGTGCCACCTTGCAGATGACTGTGGATGTTCTGAGCAGTATGGAGGTTGAGTGGACTACTCTTACAAAAGCTCCTCTATCTTCAGAGAGAGATTCCATGCTGGAATTGTTGACCCGCTTGTCCTTGGGTCCATAAACTAGCTTTATTTTTCCTGTACAGACTAGATCAGCCATTTTTGTCATGTACAGGGCACTATGCATATAAAGCAGTTTATATATCAGAGAAATATATTTTTGAGATACTTCCCTGCTTTGATATGTATTGTCATCACTGAGTGATTACCACTTCCTTCATAACTCGTAGTTGTTGATGCATTTTGAGTTTCTCCTTGATGGACTGACAGCTGAGGTGTCAAGGGAGTTCCTCAAATGGGTCTGGTAGCCAGAAAACTTGACTATATTTAGCTTTTATTTGTATTTGGTGTCTTGGAACTAGTCTTTCATTTTTAGTTTTTTATTTGAGGGTCAAACCGTGCCGTAGATGGCTGCCTACGTACTCCCAGGTTGAAGGAGATTAGGTTATGTGTAGTTCTGGTTGAAGAGGTTTGAAAAGAGTTTATCTAGGGTTTAAATTTATTTTGATGAGTTTTAGAATTTGATGTTGGGATTTACAGGTTCTTTGGATTTTTACTTGATTTGACCGCACCATAGATGGTTGCCTACATACTCCCGGGCTGAGGGAGATCAGGTTGTTCGCAGTTCATGTTGTTCTAGTGAAAAGCCGAACCTAATTCGATTTGTAGGACCCAGATGCGGGTATGCATGTGCTTCAGACGTAGTACTTTTTCACGATGTTTGAAATAATGAGTTGGGGGAATTCGTTCTCATCCATTTCTTACAGCCTGATGGCTCCCCTGTCAGCACTTCCTTGACAATGAAAGGACCTTACCAGTTTGGGGCAAATTTTCCTTTGGCTTCATCCTGATTGGTTAGGATTTTCTTTAACACCAAATAATTTTTTTGAATTGGCGAATTCAGACTTTCTTGTTGTAGGACCTGGCTATCCTTCGTTGGTATAACCGTCCGTGGAAAATGGCTGTGGCCCTCTTTTCGTCTATCAAGGACAGTTGATGATATCGGTCTTGCAACCATTGATCTTCGTCCATCTAAGCATCTATTAATACTAGTAAAGACTCCATCTCTACTTCTATGGGGAGGACTGCTTCTATGCCATAGACCAGTGAATAGGGGGTAGCCCCAGTAGAGGTACGCATTGACGTCCTGTAGGCTAACAGGGTGAGAGGTAGCAGGTCAGGCCAATCTTTGTGATTGGCAGACATTTTCTACATGATCTTCTTGATGTTTTTGTTGGCTGCTTCAACAGCACCATTCATCTTGGGCCGATAGATGACGGAGTTGAGATGCTTGACGTGGAACTTGCCGCACAGTTCTACCATCATTTGATTATTTAGGTTTTTGGCGTTGTCTGATATGATCACCTCTGGTTATCCATATCGACAGACGACATTATTTCTGATGAAACTGATAATGACCTTTTTTGTGACTTTAGAAAAAGTGGCTGCTTCAATCCATTTGGTGAAGTAGTCGATCATGGTGAAGATGAACCAATGACCGTTACTGGCTTTGGGTTTGACTGGACCTATCACGTCCATTCCCCACATAGAAAAAGGCTATGGTGCACTCATGTTGTGCAGCTCATTTGGAGGAGCGTGGATGGCATTTCCATGTATTTGGCATTAAAATCATCTCTTGACGTGATCATCGCAATCTGCTTTTAGCGAGATCCTAGTAATGTCCTATTCTAGTTATCTTCTTGGCCAGCAGATGGCCGCTCATGTGTGGACCACAAACTCCACCATGGACTTCATCCATTAGTCTTTGGGCTTGCTCTTTGTCGAGGCATCTTAACAGGCCTATTCCAGCATTCCTTTTGTAAAGTGCATCTCCGCTCAGATAGGACTTCCTGGTCATTCTGAGAATCTATTTCCGCTCTGATTGGCTTGCACCAGCGGGTGTAGATCCATCATGGAGATATTCCTTGATGTCTTGAAACCAAGGTGGCTTGACATGAGGTATTTTGGCTGATACTTCTCCAATGTAATTCCTGTATGTTGGGGCTTTTTGATTTGTGAACTGGATGTTGGGAAACCCGCTCCTGTTGGATATGCGGATTAATGAAGCCAACGTTGCCAGTGCATCGAGAAAGTCATTTCGACCCCGAGGAATGTGGACGAAGGTTATTGCTTCGAACTCCTGGGATAATTTGAGGACTTACCGATGATAGGGCAACATATGCAGTTCTTTTGTGAGATATTTACCGATGGTTTATCTGATGACCAACTCGGAATCTCCAAAGACCAGTAAATATTTGATACCCATAGATTGGGCTAGTTTCAACCCCAGTATACAGCCTTCGTACTCGGCCGTGTTGTTGGTGTTGCCAAATTAAATTTTGGTAGCCACAGGATATTGGTCACCCGTACCAAAGATAAGGACTGCCCCAGCTCTGGAACCTTCTATGTTTACCACTCTGTCGAAATACATTTTCCATGGTTGGACTGTATTCTCTAACTGGAGTTGTTGAATCGTCATAATCCCTTCATCTGGGAAATATGTCTGCAGGAGCTCGAACCCTCCTGAAGGTACTTCTGCTAATTGATCTTCAATGCCTTGGCCTTTGATAGACTTCTGAGTCACGTAGACAATGTCGAACTGCTGTAGAATCAACTACCATTTGGACAGTCGATAATTTAACATTGGTTTGTTGAAGACGTATTTGAGTGGATCCATACGGGATATGAGATACGTCGTGTGCCCATGCAAATAGTGTTGCAACCTCATGGCGGCCCATGCTAATGCACAGCATGTCTTCTCGATCAGGGTTTATTTTTGTTCCCCGCTGCTGAACCTTTTGCTGATGTAGTATATAGCTCTTTCTTTGCTACTATCATCCTTCTGTCCTAGCATACAGCCCATGGCATTGGCATTGACGGATAGGTACATGAATAAGGGGACTCCATCCCTCGGAGGTACCAAAACAAGTGCTTCGACAAGCAGCTTTTTGATGGCAAGGAAGGCTTGTTAACAATCCTCATTCCATTTGATGGAGGAATTCTTCCTTAACAGCTTGAAGATGGGCTCACAGGTTGCTATGAGCTAGGAAATGAATCGACTTATGAAGTTGATCCTTCCTAGGAATCCTCATATCTCTTTCTCTGTACGAAGCACGGGCATTTTAGAAATGGCTTTGATCTTGGCAGGGTCTAACTCAATGCCTCGATTTCTCACCAGGAATCCTAGCAGTTTGCCTGCCTTGACGCCAAAAGCACATTTAGCAGGATTTAGCTTGAGGTTGTACTTGCGGAACCTGTTGAACAGCTTCTTGAGATGGTCTATGTGATCATCCTCCCTCCGGGATTTGGTGATGATGTCATCAACATAGACTTTTATTTCTTTATACATCATATCATGAAAGAGGGCCATCATGGCTCGCTGATACGTTGCTCCGGGATTGATAAGGCCGAAGGATAGTCGTCGGTAGCAAAACGCTCCCTAGGGAGTGATAAAAGCTATTTTCTCCCGATATTCTTCAGCAACCATGATTTGATGGTAACCAGAAAAGCAGTCTACGAAGGAATACATACCGTACTACGCAGTATTGTCAATCAGGATGTGGATTAAAGGTACCGGGAAATTGTCCTTGAGACAGGCTTTGTTTAGATCCCAGTAATCCATGCAGACTCGTACCCTCCCTTATAGTTTAGGCACGGGGACTATGTTTGATAGCCATTCGGGATATGTTGATCCCATGATGATTCCGGCTTTGAATTGCTTGACGATTTCTTCTTTGACTTGAGACTCCACTTAGGTTTCAATCGTCTGAGCTTTTGTTTGGTTAGTTTGAACCCTTCTTTGATGGGCATCCGATGGATGACAATGTCTGTGGATAGACCAATCATATCTTCATGCGACCATGGAAATACATCCTGGTACTGTGTTAAGAGTTCGATCTGGTCCGCTTTTTGATCAGAGGTGAGGTCTAAACCTATTTGGATTTCTTTGATGGTTTCAGAGGTTCCTATGTTGATGGTGGAGGTTTGGTCGAGGTTTGGTTTGTGTTTGTACTTAGACCCATTCCTTGATCTCCTCTGGCACCTCAATGTCATCTTCCTCCTCTTGATCAAGATCCGTCAAGTCGAAGCTTAATCTTGCATCATGGTTGGAGTTATGTTGACAGGTTGGCATCTCATCAGCAGAGACACACACATCCAATGCTTGGGTCCTGAAAACAAAAATTCTTTCATTACTATATACAAGTGCATAAATACACATAGCATTTGTAAAGTATGATAAAAGTGACTGCTCCAGCTGTGCAATCAAAAGTAAGCAGTAAATAAAAGTATGATTAAGGGCAGATTGACTGTCTGCCCCTTTACCCTTTTTAACTGAGGCAAGGGACACTGCTCCAATTATCCAGGGTTAGATCCTCATGGATAGATAGGATGCTGGAAGTGTGCTTATCTGTTTCGTCTTGAATGACAACTGAGACATCCTTTAGGATATGGTCGAGGCTTTTCTTGGGATTGTTCCTCTGTTTGCAGCTAGGAAAGTGAGCACAATCCTCGTCGTTACTATCTAGGAGTTCATCATTCATCCCCTCGTAGTTGATAATGACTTTTATGTTAGTGAATGGGTCTTGTCCTTCATACAAGATCTTTTCTTTTCCCTTTTCGCTATCTGCCTCAGGCTTGAGGGCATTCATTTCATGGACAGGTATGACCGGAGGAAACAGTATGGTCGATACTGCAATCGAGATTTTTCTCACAGGTTTCATCCATCCGACATTTGTGAGGTCTTGGAGCAGAATTGTGGAGGCATGAGCCTTGGGATGTTTGTGTGAATTCCGGTGGTTTGACCTGGAAGAAAATCCCAATCCTGCTCTTCCCATCTGACTTGGGATTTGGATTGGCATCTTAATGTCGTGCTTGTTTTTTCCTAACCCTTCTCTAGGATGGAAACCCACAGCTACCATTTCTTGGCCCACTGCCATTACTTCAGTAGAAATTTTAGGCTTCAAGGCTGGTGCCCCAGTCGTTAGATATTGAATATCACTTACCTCGAGAGCTTAAAAACTTGCAGGGTCAACCCCGGCGTCTAGGCTAATCACTGGCATGTCCCCATGTATGTGGGTAGGGTATTCCGATTCAGCATTCTCTGTGATGAGATTGCCGTTGATAATGTACTTGAGTTGCTAATGGAGGGTGGATGGAACAACCCCGGCTATATGAATCCATGGCCTGCCCAACAACAAATTATATTCGGTAGCTATGTTGAGCACCTAGAAAGATACGTAGATGGTGTGTGGACCAATTTCTAGAGGAAACTCGATTTCCCCCATAGCCTGGCGGCGAGATCCATCAAAAGCCCGGATAACCATGTGACTGGCTTTGATCCGGTTTGGATTGATCTTCATCCTTTCCAATGTGTCGTATGGGCAAATGTTGAGGGAAGATCCTCCATCAATAAGCACTCCTCCGATCACGTATCCGAAGGACATAACGGCTATATGCAGGGTCTTGTGGTGGCCCCTTCCCTCAGCCGGGATATCATCGTCTGTGAAGGAAATCACATTATTTTTGAAAATATGTTCTATCACATGACGGAATTTCTCTGTGTCTACCATGTATGGCAGATGAGCTTCTTCTAGTACCTTCACTAGGATGTTACGGTGATCCTCTGATGATAGGACCAAGTCCAGGATGGACATTTTCTTGGGTGCGACTTTCAAGCTTTGCACTAACTTGATTTCATTGTGTCCCATCTTTTTGAGGAACTCTTGTATCTTTTCTTCAGCCACCTTTTCTTTTGCTTTGGTAACTGGTTTAATCACCCGATGAGGAAGGTACAATGGATTATTCTTTGACAGGATGGAGATGTTGTTTGAAGTGGAGCTTTCAATGTCCCCGTAAATCCATGGGACCTTCTTCAAACTGAGGATTGGATACTGAGGTCTGAAGGGCAAAATTAGAGGCTGAGGTGCAGCCACCTTCACAGGATTTTGTTTGTCTTGGACCCCTTTACCTGTCAGTATCAGGGGTGTGATGATTGATTCTTTATCGCAGGATATGACAGCCACGATGTCCTGATGCCATGCATCGGGGATCCAAAGGCTATCTTTATCTGTTAAGTCGAGGATTTGATCTCCTCTGATTAGGTCACCTTTCTCAATCAGGTCTTGAATTAGGTTACGAAGTGCCCAGCATTCTTCTGTATTATGGCCGGGAGAGTTGGAATAGTACTGACATATTTGGTCAGGTTTGAATTTTCTGGATTGAGGGTTCAGCGGAGGTAGCAAGTTTTCAACCATTCCCTCGTTGATCATCATTTATAGGATTTCATGTATTGACTGGCTCAAATTGGTGGAATTCCTTTGAAATAAGAACTTCCTACCTGCTTGGACACTTGCTTCTTCGATCCCCTTGTCAGACCAGGGTGTAAGCTCAGAAGTCCGACTATGATCTTGATTAGAATTAACTTTCGCTGGAGGAGAGCGAATGCTAATAGATTGATGGATTTGCTTCAACATCTTTCTGGTGAGTTGATGTTGGTAAACGACCAGTTCAGCCAACTACTTGACTTGTTCCTTGATAGACTTTATTTCCTGCTTTATCAGCAATTATTTTTCAAAAGCTTCCCAACTCATTGGGCTGATGTTGTTAGATTGAGTTGATTCTTCAATATAGCGGAGGTATTTGGATCCTTCTCCACTTGAAGTGTTGATAATGTTGACACTCTCCTCCTTGTGCTATGGGAGAGGGTTGTCTTGGACATGCGGTTGATCAGGCTTTGTGACCATAATTTCTCCATTATTAATCAAATCTTGGATTTTGTTCTTGAGGGACCAACAATCTTGAGTGTTATGGCCCAGTGACCCAGAATGATAAGCACAGTTCTTGCTAGGGTCGAAGTTCCTTACATTAGTGTTAGTTGGCGGAAGAAGTTGGCCAATCTTCTTCTGAGCTGTCAAAAGTTTGAAGACGTTCTCGAACGAATCCCCTAGTGGGGTGAAAGTCCTTCTGCGCCTGACCTCCATGTTTTTCTGGAATGAATGATTTGAAGGCTGTGTTGCATCTTGGAAAGGGGTATAGTTCCTCCTTTGAGTGGGGGTATTGTTTGAATTACTGCTTGAATTTTGTCCTTGTAACACCAAGGAAACTTCTTCATCTTTCTTTTTATGGACCCTCCAAGGATTATTCCCGTAATTTCCGGATTGGATATGCTTAGCAACAGCTTCGAGTGCCGTTAGGTCTTTTATTTTCTCGGATTTGAGTCCCATTTCGACCATTTCACCGTGTTTGATCATTTTAGAGAAAGGTTTTCCTATGCCTACTAGGACCCTTTCATAATAAGGAGCTTCTTGAATATTGATGAAAGTCATGACTATTTCAGATTCTGTCATGGCAGAGGTGACTTGTGCTGCGACCTGTCTCCATCGTTGGGCATATTCTCTGAATGATTCAGTGTTATTCTTCTTGATTTTGGTAATTTGATACCGATCTGGAGCTAGTTGAGATTGGAAACTGCACTGGCTGAGGAAGGCATGAGCCAATTCTTCCCAACTGTGGATTTGGGAGTTATCCAAACGGGCATACCAGGCTCTGGCTTCTCCAGTTAAACTCTTCTGAAATAGTTGCATTCGAAGTTTCTCGTCCTCAACATAGGATCCGAGCTCTCCGATGAAAACTTTTAGATGTGTGTATGGGTCTCCCAACCCATCTTATTTCTCGAACTCGGGGGTTCTGAATTTCTCAGGATAACAAGCCTCGGGGAATATAAGAGGTCAGAATAATTCACACTACCAAATGCCCCAGTCCCTTTAATAGACTGGATAATTTCTTCCATTTATTGCATTTTCTTGAGAATGTCACCAGCTTCCTATTCTTTGCTTAGGATCGTGATTTTTGGAGTTTTGTTAATTGTATCCTGGTTCTGGGGTCCAGGGATCTAAGTTTAGGCCTTTTATGTATCTTGACCGCCAGCACCACTACCAGATGATCCTGGTTCTAGATGTGTTTGAGATGTTTTCTCTTTGAAGGCCTTGCTTTGCTCTCTAAGGAAACCGGCTAACTCGGCTATTTAAATTTTCAATCCTTCGAACTCTGCCCTAGACACAGGGGTGGATTCTGGTGAAGCACTTGAAGCCATGTCCGTAGATAGACCGTGTGTTTTTCTGGCCTTTGATCTGGTGATAGGACCAATTTTTCCCTACCTACACCAAAACGTAGGAGTGTCAGTTCCCTGTGGTAGGTAATGACTGGATGCATTTATGATGCGTGTTTTTTTTAAGTTTATCTTGTAAAACTGAGGTTAGTTGTTTTGATGGCAGGATGACAGGATATTTGACAAGAAAGTAAATCTTTCATTATTGTCATTTACATTGTGCTCCTCAGTAATTGGAGACTTGACATGGAATTGAAAAGAGAATGGCATGAAGAAGCATCCCGTCAGATTCGGTTGATCAGAAGCTAACCTATCCTAGGTTACTCTCGCGACTTTTGTTTTGGCATGAAGGTTCCTAGATCATCGCAATCTACTAGAAGGGAAGTTACTCCGATCGTTTAACTGGAGCGAATCTGGGTGGTGCATTTTCAAGAGGCAGCCCCGGAGACTTAGTCGTCCCCAGAGTCCTTACTTATCACCGACCGAGTTGGCCTCCTGGTGGAGGGACTCACAACATAAATTTACATACATCGGCCTCACCGCTTATGCATGCAATGACAGTTTATGCGAAGCACTAAAGCATTCATTCCCATTCATTTAATGTAAAGGCATAACATTCATACATTCAATGAAAGACGCAGCATTCACTCATCCAATTACTGTGGAGACGCAGGATTTCACGCATTCAATAGTTTTGAAAGGGAAACGTTTAAAAAGATTAAAAGTGGCCTAAGCCCTCTACTGTCCCCAGCAGAGTCGCCACCTGTCGACGTTGGAAAATTTAAGAAATACCGCGGGTCGGTTGTAACCCGATTTTTCTCAAATTGATCATCCTAAGTTATCTCTACCCTTATTCTGTTTATTGTAAAAAAAAGGTTTTGAAGGGTTTTTTAAGAAAGAGGCCAACATGTGTATATGTCGACGATTTAATTTAAACAGAGTCGCCAGTTGGTAGTTTTGAAAATGGTTGTACCAACCCAACCGAATTTGATTTGAAAAGAGGCCCAATTGCTGGACACTGTCTAAACTGGATCTTTGAAATCGTAGTTTTGAGTTCGGGGGCTTGGTTAAGTGTGAGGAAGGTGTTAGGCACCCCACGACTCCTGTGTAAACACGGTACCACAATCTTTTTAATATTTCCCTTAAAATTGGAATGCATGAGTGAATGTTGTTTGAAAATTGGGCCTTTTGATTGATTGAAAGCTTTGGCAGGCTTCATTGTGAAAGTAATATGCATACAAGCCAATCATGTGTGATGATAAAGCATATACTTTGGAGACAATCTTATTTATTTATTAATAAAAATATTCATTTATTAAAGGCATTTAATTATCTAAATGTTGTTGTTTTTATAATATGTAAAGAACCCATAGTTTTAAGCAATACTTTTAGAATCATGATGATGATCATGCTAATGAGATCTAAATTCTTAGAAAGCTTTAAAACTAAAATAGCTCCCAATCGTGGGATCACTAAAAAAGGGATTAGTAAATCAGGAATGAATTGGTACATATGTTGCTTGCTCATTGGATGAGGATGATTGATTTCATGATCATTTGTGTGGAGACACTAAAGCAAGTATGTAGGTGCTTATTGGAAAATAAGTTCACTGAACCTGACTCGCTATAGAATACCTAATGGAGTTTTACTCGCCTGTCAATAGGAATTCCTAATGTGATAGTACTACAAGTGATCCTTGGACTTGAGATCATCATAATATCTTGTATGTAATGAATTATACTTTGACTTATTCCTTAAAGCCCTTTAGGGTATATAAAAGGGTATGCTTGGGTATAATGAGTAACATATAGAGATAATGAATGATCAATAAAGAATATATCACCTCTAGTAAAAGAGGAGATATGTCCTATGTGATTCGTTAAATGGCAACCCAAGAATCCTTGGCCAAGGTGGAATGAAATTAGAAAGGAGTTTCTAATTTGTAATATTTGGAGTTGTGCATTTTCTAATCGAAATAAATATAATTGAATAAAATAAGACTTGACAGTAAATCCATGTCTTATATTTAATTGGGACATTGTATGGTGGAAGGATTGAATTGTACGGTAACTATTTACTCAAAGGTTCTTTTATGATTAATGTTGAAATCTATATTATCTAAAAAGTCGTTGATTGCTAGGGAGGCTTATCCCTATTGTAGAATAAATATTATTTATTTAAACAGATTATTAATTTAATTTATTTATTTAAATAAGATTAGAATTGTTCTAATTGATTTATTCACAACCGGTTTAATATGAAGAACCTAAAGGGTCACACCATAAAATGAAGAATAATTATTTAAGAAGGTAATGGCATAATCCTAATAATGCATTAAGTATAATTAATTTAATCTGTGACGCCCCCAAAATAGGTTCAATACTCAATCCATTCTGAGTCGCCAAATATATGGTACAGAATCCAAATACAATCTTTCATATCAAACGGTCGTGCAAAATACGACCACACAACTATGAGTGTCAATACAGATATGTAGAAAATATTAACATTCAAACTGTTGCTGCAGGGGATGACCGACACTTCCCGGGTTGAGACCGGGGATGACCGGCACTTCCCGGGTTGAGATCGGGGTTGAGTTTGACTTCTCGGGTTGCTGCAGGGGATGAACCGTGTTTTCTGAATTGAGGCCGAAGATGGCTTGACATGTCCTCGGTTGATGTCGAGGTTTCCTTGACTTCCCGGATTGAGATAAGGGTTGACATTGACCTCCCAAGTTGAGACCAGGGTTGATTGGTACCTCCAGGGTTGCTGTCGGGGTTAAATTGACTTCCCGGGTTAAGACCAGGGTTGATTTTGACTTCCCGGGTTGAGATCGGGGTTAAGTTTGATGATCCAATTGACTGTCAGAACTTGATTGATGGTCCAATTAATTGTCGGAACTTAATTGATGGTCCGATTGACTGTCGGAGCTTGATTGATGGTCCGATTGACTGTCGAAGCTTGATTGATGGTTCGATTGACTGTCGAACCTTGATTAATGGTCTAATTGACTGTTGGAGCTTGATTGATGGTCTAATTAACTGTCAAAACTTGATTAACAGTCCGATTAATTTTAGAGCTTGATTGATGGTCCAATTGACTGTCGGAACTTGATTGATGGTCCAATTGACTGTCGGAACTTGATTGATGGTCCGATGGACTGTCGGAGCTTGATTGATGGTCCGATTGATTGTCCGATTGACTGTCAGAGCTTGATTGATGGTCTAATTGACTGTCGACACTTGATTGATGGTTCGATTGACTGTCGAAACTTTATTGATAGTCTGATTGACTGTCGAAGCTTGATTGATGGTCTGATTGACTGTCAAAACTTGATTAATGATCCGATTGACTGTGAAAACTTGATTGATGGTCCGATTGACTATCGAAGCTTGATTGATGGTCTGATTGACTGTCGGAGCTTGATTGATGGTCTGATTGACTGTCGGAGCTTGATTGATGGTCCGATTGACTGTCGGAGCTTGATTGATGGTCCGATTGACTGTCGGATCTTGATTGATGGTCAGATTGACTTTCAAAACTTGATTGATGGTCCGATTGACTGTCGGAACTTGATTGATGGTCTGATTAACTGTCGAAACTTGATTGATGGTCCGATTGATTGTCCGAGATTGATTGATGGTCCGATTAACTGTCGAAGCTTGATTGTTGGTCTGATTGATTGTTAGAACTTGATTGATGGTACGATTGACTGTCGGAGCTTGATTGCCAATATTGGGAATCAGATTTAGGTTGTAGAACCGACGTTGGTGGCCAAATTTGGATTGATTGACGGTTTTGCCCTCCTACCGGGTTAGTATTGGGGCAAAGAAAATTTTGAGTGTCTACAGACCGGTGACAGTTTAGCCGTAGGCTCAACCCCAGCGAAATGTTGGGTACAGACCGATGACAGTTCAGCCGTTGGCTCAACCCCAATGAAGTATCAGCCATTGGCTCAACCCCAACGAAGTATCAGCCGTTGGCTCAACCCCAGCGACGTCTCAGCCGTTGGCGCAAACCCCACGGAGTATCGAAAATGATCTGGTGAGGGAAACAATATAATAATCCATCCCCGATGATGGAATCTATTATACACATCCTTAGAAGGAGCACCGAGAAGGTTTGGTGATTCAACCTCATGTTCCAAACTACCGATAAATTATCGTCAAGATAGGCATCGGCAGAGCCCACTGAGGTAACTCAGCAACAAAGATATATCCCCAGCGGATTTACCTTCAGAAATGTACAACGGTATCAACCGGAAGAAAAATATGCCCTACAAAGAATATCGACAGATATAGGAAACCATTGGTCTCAAACCAAGGTAGCAACCATAATGTCATCCCCATCAGAGTCGGCAAAGCTATCATGGAAGATGTCATCCCCAGCAGAATGTGACGAGAACAGTCTGTAATAGCTTAACTCTGATGTCCTACCAGTAACTGCCTGATAGTGATGCCCCAAGGGTTATCATGAATGACGTTATCCCCAACAGAGAATGACGTGAACATTCACTGATAATCCTAACCCCTCAAAGGTATCTAACATTCATCGCATATCATGCCATCCATTGCCTTGCCTTGCTTTTCATTTGCATTTCTAGTGTCTAGTAATCTTTATCATGTTCATTCCACTTCATTACATGAACATGATAAAGAGGGGCATCTGTAGACACTCAAAATTTTGTTTCCCCGTTACTAACACTATAGGAGGGCAAGACTGTCTCTTTAAATCAACCCCGGTCTCAATACCGGGCCATCAACTCAACCCCGGTCTCAATACCGAGCCATCAGCTCAACCCCGGTCTCAACCCGGGAGGTACAGGTCGGCCCCGGTCTCAATCCCGGGAAGTACAGGGTCAGCTCCGATCTCAATCCGGGAAGTACAGGTCAGCCCCGATCTCAACCCGAGAGGTACAGGTCAGCCCTAGTCTCAACCCGGGAGGTACAGGTCAGCCCCAGTCTCAACCCGAGAAGTACAGGTTAGCCCCGGTCTCAACCCGGGAGGTACAGGTCAGCTCCGATCTTAACCCGAGAGGTACAGGTCAGCCCCGGTCTTAACCCGGGAGGTATAGGTCAGCCCCGGTCTCAACCCGGGAGGTACAGGTAGACCTAAAAAATTTTAGCCCAGGCCCGCGGGTTGCCTGCCTGCCCAGGCCTGCCTGCCTGCCACGGGCCGGGCTTTGAGCTGCACATTTTTAGCCCAGCAAAAACCCGGGCCTTTTTGTCCTGCCCGTTTTTGGCCTTGCCTGTCACTCGCCTGGCCCATTTGGGCCAAGCCCAAAAAAATAGCAAAAATAAGCATAAATTATTCCAGACTCGTTGGCCGGGCTTTGGGACTGCTAATTTTTAGGCCCAGCAAAACCCAGGCCTTTTTGGCCAACCTATTTTTGGCCGGCCCAGTTTGGGCCGAGCCCGCCAGTTTGCCAGGTCAGCCCCGATCTCAACCCGGGAGGTCAGGTCAGCTTTGGAAACAATCGTGAAGCCTCACAACATCTCCAGAGGAAAACCTGGAAGGACCAAGTTAGCCTCAGAGACAACCCTGAGGACAAACAGAATCGACTGGGATCCAAACCTTGGAAACAACCCTAGGACGTCAGCTATATGCCAAGCTAGCACTAAAGGCAACCCCGGGAGGGGTAAAATGGTTATTTTACCAACTCTAAGCCGATTCGGTCAAACTCAAGCCGAATTGAAGCCACCAAGGTCAAAAATAACAATAATAATGATCCCGAGTGGAAACCGCGCAAGATAGCTCAACTGACAAACTGCGAGGAATCAAAGACCTGGTTATAAACCTATCTTTTTGAACTCAAAAAAGGTTTACTCCTATATCATTGCGACATTCTCGATGAGGGCTTTCCGAAAAGGTATCGCACGCCTCAAACGGACGCTCCGATCAAAAGTTAAAAAGTTTTGAATCTGAGCTCGCGTTGCTCGGAGTGCACGTACTTTGATGCAACGGGACCCACCACGTGAGCCCCGCCATGTGGAGTCGCACCTCTATGTGTGGCTGCCGCAAGTAGAGCTGCTTCTCCTGGGTCTACATATAGGGGTGACCCCCAGCTCATTTCATAATCGAAAAACGCTCTAGACCTCTGCCCGTTTCATTTCTCAGCCATATGCTTGTCTTCCAACCCAAATTTTTTTACTCTAATGCGTAGATATACCCACATACTATCACATATCAAAAATTAATCAGTAGAATTAGACGTTTGAAGTCCACTATTTGGATAAAAGCCCGTGTAGCAGTCAATTATTTCTTTAAATCTCGCCAACTCTAGCTTTCAAACTGTTCAAAATAGGTCCAGACAGAACTGAGAAGCTAGAATGGCTGAGATTTATTTAAATCTAGCATTTTTTCTAGTTTCAGTTATGAAAGCAACCTCGCGGCCCTTAGATCGCTATCTAATGGAAACGAGATGCTTTGGATATGTGCAAGCCAGGATTTACTGATGGACCCTTGGTCATTGTAGTGTTTGAATATATTTTTCTGCATAATTGATCTGTGCAAGTTTTATTGGCTTCCTCTTGTGAGCCTAGGAATCGTGGGATTAATGATCAAATTGATCAGAATTTGATTCCCACGATGGACAAACTCCACTTTACGAATGTATCCTGCCAGTTTTTCTGTAAAAATGTACATACAAAAGATCTTAAAACAGTTATCCAGACTTAAGGTCTTAATATAGTGAAAAATATGGTTTATCGTGTCAGAGTCACTCTGATGGCTATCATGCTCATGAGAAGACCGACATTTGTATATATGTTGTGGTTGAGGATGCTTCACAGCCCGACAATCACCATTCAAATTGAGCCTTAAGGCTGAAAAGATAAAATGGAAGTATCAACAAGCTTCTATTCCTAGGAGAGCGTAAGGGTTTGAAAGCCAGCTTTCAAAACATCATTTTAAATATTTTGTCTAAAAAAAGGGAGTTTTGCAAATCAAATCAAACCCTTCGCATATAGGTTCAACGAAGTAAGGCACTACTTCCAAACAATCAAACAACAGGCCCAATTTCTTCCAATATTCACACACACATTGCAGATTAAAAGGGAAATATTGAAATGATGTGGTACCATGTTTACACGGGAGTTGTGGGGTGCCTAACACCTTCCCCACACTTAACCAAGCCCCCGAACTCAAAACAGCAGTTTCAAAGATCAAGTTTCAACAGTGTTCAGAAATTGGGGCTCCTTTTCAAACAAAACTGGGTTGAGTTGGTACAACCATTTCAAAACTACCAACTGGCGACTCTGTAAAATGTTCCAATCGTCGACATGATACATGTTGGCATTTTCCTAAAAAAAACCCTTCAAAAATTTTTGCAATAAAAAGAATAAGGGTAGACAAAACTTAGGAAGATAGAAAGATTTGAGTTAGACCCGACCCGAGTTTTTTCTCGACGTCGACAATGTGTTTTAAGCCCTAACATAAGGAACTAACTAAATGTAATGAATCGGATGACATGTTAAGTATAAAAAATAATAATATAACATATTGTTGACATGTATAAGATAATTGGAAGTCTCATATTAACAAGTTATCTGTGAATTTGGACATTGTTGTCGTAAGGTTGATTATGGTCGTTTAATAGTCATATTATGTGGTATGCATGTTGTGGTTCAGATTCATGTTATGTGGGTAATTAACAAGTTAAGACTTGTGAACCAAGTTGTTAAGTTGAACTTAAGTGAGAAGTTCGACGGTTAAGCATAGTGATTATAAAAATAATCGATATCATATACATAATGTAATGTGTAGGACGTTGAGGAATTGAATTGTAATTATATTTGTATCTTGCGCACGAGGCAAGTTTTCTTATCTATACTCTTTAAATTGAGCAAGTTTCTAAACCTTACTTTTATGTTGAGCAAGTATCGCATTCCTAAACTTTACTTTATTGAGTAAGTTTTCTATTCTTGAAATACTATTATGATGCAAGTTCTTATTCTTGTTTATTCAAGTTGAGATTCCATATGAGATATTATATTTCTTTTAAAGCATGATTCCAGTTATACAATACTTATTCGATTGTATACTCTAGAAAATTATTATTCGATTTGAATATCGTTTATTGTTGAACCTTGTAAGACTAGTGAAACTTTATTGATTCGACTAGTCCATAGTTGATGAACGTTCTAAATTCTAGAACTATATATTATCGAGCTTATCCAAACCAAACTTCCTTTGGTGCAGACTCTGATGTCAAACTGAGATGAACAACCTTATAGGGGATTATTTACGCTTTAGCGTTGAGATATTGTGCACAGTATGGTACTAAGGGCTGATCCCCCTAAGTACGAGTAGTAGAGTCCATATAGTCTTATGACTGTTAAAGGTTTAAAATAGAAATACTTAACAACCTGGGACATAGTTCAAGGTCTTATGACCCTCAAATGTACTTTTGATTCTTATTATTCATTCTCGATTCAAAAGCCGAGCTTTCTGTTATTCAGACTTCTTTGACTTCTCGCATGTTATTATATTGTTATATTGTATACTTGTGGGCAATCATGCTCACTCGTGCATAATAACATTGCAGTTAAGAACGAAAGGTTCGATGAGCCTTCCACAAGCAAAGGCAAGGGCAAATTCAACAAGTGATGAAGACTTGTTGTTTTTTCGAGAATATTTGTTTAAGACGTATGTTATGATGTTTAAGACTTATTTATTTGTTTATGTTTCCGCACAGATAATTAAGGTTAGTATGACCTGGGATTGATTTAAGTATTATTCAGATGTTGTAACCCCATAAAGGAAGGATTGATTTCTATCTATTTCATGGTTTGCATTTATTATGGGTAAATAGATATATGATATTTGTACAGTGGACACCAAATCCCGTGGAAATTAAAGTACCCGAATTTGGGGGTGTCATAAGTTGTTATCAAAGTTGTAGGTTATGAACCTTAGGTGGAGAAAAACCTTAGTGTAGTAGCCTTCGATAACATAGTAATGATAACTCTTATCGAGTTTTAAGAAAGATAATAAATTACATTATGTGCTATGTGTTTATATTTATATACTTGCGCGAGTATCGATTAGTATCACATAATAATTAAAGACTTAAAATTTTGATTGTTAGGATGTTGGATATTGGAGGATCCAGTCAGCCTAGGGAGGTTGTATCCCTAGTGGCTATTGAGGAGGAGCCCCGAGACAGTCTCATTGTCTAGGAGCAGTTATTTCAGAGAGGGTCATCTCCATTGATCATAGTAGTGGGTCAGGAGCATGAACTAGTCTTTGACCAAGAGGATGAGGATTAACTTAACAAACATTATAGTTATAATGTTTCGGATAAGTTAAGTTTATATTTTAGTACAGTCGTAGTCTGTAATGGTCGAGATATAGTATCTGGGCTAAACGATTCCGTCTGAGAGCGACGGTTAATACGAACTAGCAACCGATCTAACTCATTGTGAAAGACAGTGTAGACGAGACGAGAAACTAGTTTGTTGGTTATTTGTGGGAAACCACTCAGTATATTATATTGAATACTGTTAGAGACTCGAAGTGTGCTAAATATAATGTTACTGAAGAATGATATTAAAGAGGAATCAGAGAAGCGTGCCACAGCAGAGGACGCTTGGATGAGGGCTTCACGACGTGCAGAGATTGTTAAGGATAACGATCGAGCAGAGAAGGCTAAGATCGAGGAGACAGACTATACATTTTAGACCGCGATTGATAAAGCCCAGGATTGGGTTATGTACTATCTAGTGTAGTTCAACGATCTACATTGGTATATGCTGGATCGTAGGAAGATGTTCCACATTATGGAGGAAGAACGCAGCAGAGCTGTTCGACGCCTTAGTTGGCCGTGATAAGAACAGTATAATTATGTGAATACTTATTTGAGTAGTTAATAATGTAAATTTTGATTTGATTATAAACAAAAGAATATTTTGATGATTTAAATCCTGAAGATTCTTTATCTCGGGATAGTTGATGTAAGTAGCAGTGATGCTATCTTCGTATGTCTAAGACTTTTGATTGAGTAAAATATCAGAGTTTATTTGAGATGATATGTGTTAAGTGTTACTTTAAAATGTTTAAGTTAAGTCTTAAATATTTAAAGAAATGAATAAAGATCTAATAAGCGTAGATCTTAACAGAAAAATGCAGCCGAGAAGACGCCCTAACCGTCAACCAGCCCAAGAAGGGTCGACTAATAACGACGACGCCAATGCCAACGCCAACCCCGTTCAGCTATTGGTGAATCTTTTGACTGGAGCTCTGAACAACCATCCGCAAGCTCCATCGAATACGTCATTCAAAGACTTCAAGGCAGTGGGACGACCAGAGTTCAAGGGATCCATGAACCCGATTAAAGCATAGACTTGGATCATGGAAATAGAGAAAGTTTTTGATGTCGCTAAGGTCGGTGAAGATTAGAAAACCACGTATGCAACATTCATGCTGAAGTCAGAAGCCAGCTATTAGTGGTAAGCAAACAAGGTCCAGGGAGGAGAGGGCGTGATAACGTGGGAGAGGTTTAAGGAAATGTTCTTCGAGATATACTTCCCGACAAGCTCATAGAATCAGATGGATGTGCAGTTTCTGGAGCTCAAGCAGGACAACATATCTGTGCCAGACTATGCGGCAAGGTTTAATGAGTTGGATAGGTTTGCCATATACCAAGTATATACCGATGAGAGGAAGGAAAGAAGGTTTGAACAGGGACTGAAGCCCTAGTTGTATAGCAAGGTGTCGATGTTCTAGCTGAACACCTTTGCTGGGGTATTGGATAAGGCTACCCTCGCTAAAGGTGGGAGAGATGCGATGACAAAATACAACCTTGAGATGAAGAAAAAGAAGAGTTAAGGAGAAGGTAACAACAAGGCTAGTGGTAGCAACATTAGAGGAAGCAATAATCAGAAGAGAAGATGGAATGACAACACATCAACCAGAAATCAACAAGGAAGCCAGAAGAAAAGGTTAGAAGCATGTCCGACTTGCGAAAAGAACCACCTGGGGGTCTGTATGAAGGGTAAACAGTGTCTGCTACAATTATGGTCAGGAAGGCCACATAGCACCTAATTGCCCTAACCTTAAGAAGGACGCCTGATTCACATGCGGATCGAAGGACCATCTGGCTAGGGATTACCCTAAGAAGGTATCTGGAGGGGCAGGATCAGGTGGGAATAGAGGAGGAAGCGGTGAAAATGCTCTGAAAATTACAGGACCAACCACAACTAATCGACCTACCGCCAGAACATTCAATATTACAGTACAGGATGCTGTGCAGTCTTGCGATGTGGTGTCAAGTATCATTTCGATCAATAATGTTAATGCATATGTATTATTTGATTCGGGTGCTACTTGCTCTTTTATATCCGATGACTTTGCTAAGAACTGCCTAAGGACGAGTTAGAACACCCTACGAACATAGAGATTGTGAATAGGGGGAAGTGATTACTGTTAAACATGTACACAAGAACTGTAGGGTGGATATCAAGGGTAATGTGATGAACGTAGACCTTACTCCGATTAGACTTGAGGAATTCGATGTTATTCTGGGAATGGATTGGCTATTCAATTATGGGGCTATAATTGATTGCTAGAAGAAGTGTATTAACCTTATGACTCCGTCAAAGGTTATGTTTTATGGCAGCAAGTCGCCTAGACAAGCGAGTTGGCTGACGATGATGTAGGCCAGAGAATTATTGAGACAAGGCTATGTAGGATATTTAGCCTACATAATCGATAGTCAAAATAAGAACCCAAAGTTGGAGGAAATACCAGTCGTGAGAGACTTCGTGGACGTATTTTGGATTACTTACTAGAACTTTCGCTAGATAGGGAGGTAGAGTTCGTGATCTATTTAGACCCAGGAACTGCTCCAATATCGAAGGCACCATACCGTATAGCTCCGATAGAGATGAAAGAATTGATGGTGCAGCTACAAGAACTTTTGGATAAGAAGTACATTCAACCGAGCGCATCGCCGTGGGGAGCACCGGTGTTATTTGTTAAGAAGAAAGACAGGACAATGCGGCTCTGCATCGAATATAGAGAGTTGAACAAGGTCACAATTAAGAACAAGTATCTGTTGCCTAGGATTGATGACTTATTTGATCAGTTGAATGGAGCGAGGTACTTCTCGAAGATAGATCTGAGAAGTGGTTACCATCAGTTGAAGGTGAAGACAGAGGATGTTTCGAAGACAGCGTTCAGGACTCGATATGGTCACTATGAATTTTTAGTAATGTCATTTGGTTTAACAAATGCGCCTGCAGCATTTATGGACCTAATGAACAGAGTATTTAAGCCAATTTTGGATAAATTTGTAGTGGTGTTTATCGACGACATTTTGGTGTATTCAAAGACCAAGGAGGAACACGTTGATCACCTAAAGGTGACATTGGAGGTGTTAAGAAGAGAGAAGTTGTACGCCAAATTTTTGAAATGCGAATTCTGGATTTAGAGGATACAATTTCTCGGACATGTGATTGATAAGGACGGAATTTCGGTAGATCCATCCAAGGTTAAAGCGGTGATGAATTGGTATCAACCAAAGACACCGTTGAAAATGAGAAGTTTTCTTGGATTGGCAGGATACTATAGAAGATTTATTCAAAACTTTTCCAAGATCGCAACTCCGCTGACGATTTTGACTAGGAAAGCGGTAAAATTCATTTGGGTGGAGAAGTGTGAGGAAAGATTCCAAGAGCTTAAGAAGAGGTTGAGTACGGCACCTGTGTTATCTCTTTCGGATAACATAGGAAACTTTGTGGTATATAGTGATGCGTCGCATAAAGGACTAGGTTATGTGCTTATGCAAAATGGCAACGTCATTGCGTATGCGTCACGATAATTGAAGGACTATGAGAAGTGGTGTCCGACCCATGACTTGGAATTGGCAACGGTGGTTTTTGCCTTGAAGATCTGGAGACACTATCTCTACGGAGAGAAGTGTGAAATATATACAGACCACAAGAGTCTGAAATATATTTTTACACAGAAGGACTTGAACATGCGCTAGAAGAGATGGTTGGAATTAATCAAGAACTAAGATTGCGAGATCTTATACTATCCGGTTAAAGCGAATGTGGTGGCCAACAACTTAAGTAGAAAGGGTTGAGAGAAGTTGATGATGTTGATTGCCCAGGAGGAACTAATTTCAACAATGGAAAAGCTGGAACTGGAGGTGAGATACCCTATGGAGATCGATAAAAATCTGTTCCATCTAGGATCTGGTACAACCTTGTTGGATAAGGTTAAAGAAGCACAACTTCAAGATGAAGAATGTGAGAATATAAAGCAAAAGATATCCGAAGGGAATGAACTGAAATTCAAGGCAGACAGTGAGGGACTGTTGAGATTTGAGAGCAGAGTTTGGGTACCGCCAGTGTCGGATATTAAGAAAGACATTTTAAGCGAGGCTCATAGCTCATGGTATTCGATTCACCCCGGGAGTACCAAGATGTACCAGGATCTTCGACAACATTTCTGGTGGCCGAATATGAAATGAGATGTTGACGAGTGTGTTGCCAAGTGCCTGACATGTTAGAAAGTGAATGCAGAACATCAAAGGTCGAGTGGTTCACTACAACCATTAGATATCCCAGAATGGAAATGAGAACACATTATTATGGATTTCGTAGTTGGCCTTTCGATAACTCAGAAAGGCTACGACGCAGTATGCGTTATCGTTGACTGACTGACGAAATCAGCACACTTCCTTCTGATAAAGATCAGATTCAACTTAGACCAGTTGGCAAAACTGTATGTGAGAGAGATTATTTTAAGGCATAGAGTTCCACTGTCGATTAGTTTTCGACCGAGACAAGCGCTTCACATCGAATTTCTAGAAGCGACTACACGAATGCATGGGGACGTAGGTGATAATGTGTACGATATATCACCCTCAGACCGATGGGAAGAGCAAAAGGACGATCCAGACATTGGAAGATATGCTAAGAGCGTGCATCATGGATATCAAAGGAAATTGGGATGATCATCTACCGCTCGTGGAATTCGGATACAACAACAGTTACCACACAAGTATTGACATGCAGCCTTACAAAGCGTTGTACGGTAGAAAGTGCAGAACTCCATTGTACTGGGACGAGGTCGGCGAAATGCAATTGCTAGGTTCAGAATTGGTATAGCAGACAGCCGAGATAGTCAAAGTGATCCGGATAAGATTGGTAGCAGCTCGGGATATGCAGAAGAAATACGCCAACCCACACCATAAGAATGTTGAATTTGAATCAGGTAGCTTTGTTTTCTTGAAGGTCTCTCCCTGAAAAGGAAAGATCAGATTTGGTAAGAAGGGAAAATTGAGCCCGAGGTTCATTGGACCCTTTGAGGTGCTGCGAAGAATCGAAGAAGTTGCGTGTGAGGTAGCCTTACCTCCGGCGTAAGAACATATCCACAATGTTTTCCACGTGTCAGTGTTACGACCATACAAACCCGATTACAAATATGTGATAGAATATGAATCCCTACAATTTGAGAAAGACTTATCCTATGAAGAAGTTCCTGTTCAGATTGTTGACAGGAAAGAACAAGTTCTCAGAAATAAAGTAATACATTCGGTTAAGGTAATATGGAGGAACCACAACGCGGAAGAAGCTACATGGGAACTCGAAGAACATATGATGAGACTTACCCACACTTATTTACCTAATTTATGTGTAAGCGATTCTGGGGACAGAATCTTTGTAAGGAGGGAGAATGTAACAGGACGAATTTAATTAAACTGTAATTCTGGGGACATAATCCTTTTAAGGGGGAAAGATGTGATGGACGAGAATTTAATTGAACCGTGATTCTGGGGATAGAATCCTTTTAAGGGGGGAAAGATGTGACAGACGATAATTTTATAATTTAATTTTAATATTTATTGAATTAAATAAATATTTTCGATGATTTAATTATTGAGTTAAGTAATTATTTGATGGAATTGTGGTAGACTAATTTAATTATATGTGTTACATTGATTAAATTAATTTGGAGAATTTTTATAGTTCAAGTATGTATTTAATTGAGTTTATTCGATTAAATGAATTTTTTTAATAAGCATAATGTTGTTCTAATTAATTAGAGATTCAATGATTTGACATAATTAATAAATGAGAATTTTAATTATGTGATTATGTGATTTAATGTGGATTGTCATATTTTATTTAATTAAATTTAAATAAGATTATTTGATTAATTAGAAGTATGACATTAAACTATATAATAAGCATTTAATTAAATTAAACGGGAAATGAGTTGCTCAAGGGACAACCAAACATGGCCTTAAGTTAGTGGATCACTTAATCAATTGGTGGAGATTAACTAACAACCACTAACTATAAGTTATATATATAATATATATCATATACGTATATTATATCAGTTAAATTATATATACATGAAAGCTATAACAGTTAAGTCATATATCTATTTAATATCATACTTTATCAGAGAGAATAGTTGAGAGAAAGTTGAGAGAAAAGATTAAGCTTGAAGGAGAATTGAAGAAGTAAGGAAGTCTATATCATCATCTAAACAAACAAGCAACGGTAATTCCCTCATCTTAAGTTTTCAAATTATTTTTTCAAAGTTTTTCCATTAACATGTATTTTAAAGTTCTCTATAAAAGCCTATTTTGTGATCAATGCATGAATTGATGATATATGTGTATATACATGTTAATATATGATCATAACATGTTTTCTATCATCTATATATGTTTTAAAACAATCAATTTCATGTAATTATGCCTTAATTGGATTTTCATGATTTTAGAGTATGAAAAGTACGAAGAACACGTATATGGCCGTTATGTACAAAATATCATACTCTAATTGTTTAATTAACTTTAAATTGATAGTTGATTATGATTATACATGTTTAAATAAACAAAACAAAATTCAAACGGACGGATTCGGAGTTATAACGAATCTGTAACGTTGAATTTCATGAATTCTCTCGAAACTTTTCAAAATACCAAGAACATTGAATTTAAGTGTTTTAATTTGAGTGATTATATGATCTAAAGTATTAAAAGCATGCTAGATTCATTGTTTGATGTTCCTATAAAGTTTATACTACATGGGTAACATAAAAAAAATAGTCGAGTTAGTTTAATTTGGATTTATTTGCCTTTTTCTAAAAAATTTCGCGAACTGCGACTAGACCAGCAGAGGCACATCTGCCCCCGTGGACATTCTTGCTGTCCAAAATTTTTTGATGTGTTTTAAGCCCTAACATGAGGAACTAACTAAATGTAATGAATCAGATGACATGTTAAGTATATAAAACAATAATATAACATATTGTTGACATGTATAAGACAATTTGAAGTCTCATATTAACAAGTTATGTGTTAATTTAGACATTGTTGTCGTAAGGTTGATTATGGTCGTTTAAGAGTCATATTATGTGGTATGCATGTTATGGTTCAGATTCACGTTATGTGGTTAATTAACAAGTTAAGACTTGTGAACCAAGTTGTTAAGTTGAACTTAAGTGAGAAGTTTGATGGTTAAGCATAGTGATTATGAAACTAATCGATATCATATACATAATGTAATGTGTAGGACGTTGAGGAATTGAATTGTAATTATATTTGTATCTTGCGCACGAGGCAAGTTTTCTTATCTATACTCTTTAAATTGAGCAAGTTTCTAAACCTTACTTTTATGTTGAGCAAGTATCGCATTCCTAAACTTTACTTTATTGAGTAAGTTTCTATTCTTGAAATACTATTATGATGCAAGTTTTTATTCTTATTTATTCAAGTTGAGATTCCATATGAGATATTATAATTCCTTTAAAGCATGATTCCAATTATACAACACTTATTCGATTGTATACTCTCGAGAATTATTATTCGATTTGAATATCGTTTATTGTTGAACCTTGTAAGACTAGTGAAACCTTATTGATTCGACTAGTCCATAGTTGATGAACGTTCTAAATTCTAGAACTATATATTATCGAGCTTATCCAAACCAAAATATCTTTGGTGCAAACTCTGATGTCAAACTGAGATGAACAACCATGTTATAGGGGATTATTTACGCTTTAGCGTTGAGATATTGTGCACAGTATGGTACTAAGGGCTGATCCCCCTAAGTACGAGTAGTAGAGTCCATATAGTCTTATGACTATTAAAGGTTTAAAGTAGAAATACTTAACAACCTGGGACATAGTTCAAGGTCTTATCAAATGTACTTTTGATTCTTGTTATTCATTCTCGATTCAAAAGCCGAGCTTTCTGTTATTCAGACTTCTTTGACTTCTCGCATGTTATTATATTGTTATATTGTATACTTGTAGGCAATCATGCTAACTCGTGCATAATAACATTGCAGTTCAGAACGAAAGGTCCGATGAGCCTTCCCTAAGCAAAGGCAAGGGCAAAGTCAACAAGTGATGAAGACTTGTTGTTTTTTCGAGAATAGTTGTTTAAGACGTATGTTATGATGTTTAAGACTTATTTATTTGTTTATGTTTCCGCACAGATGATTAAGGTTAGTATGACCTGGGATTGATTTAAGTATTATTCAGATGTTGTAACCCCATAAGGGAAGGATTGATTTATGTCTATTTCATGGTTTGCATTTATTATGGATAGATAGATATATGATATTTGTATAGTGAACACCAAATCCCGTGAAAATTGAATGTACCGGATTTGGAGGTGTCACAATGAGCATGCAGCAAATTGCATATAAACAACGGAAGCGTGAAAAATTAGAGTTTTAAGATTTTACAAACAATATACCCGGATCATCCTTTATGAGCATTTATTATTTAAATAAAAAGATTAAGAATAATATTCATACCATTGAAGATTCTAGCTTCCTCATGTACGAGTTCAACTCCAAATCCTTTTTGCGTTCTACTTGAATCCACCTGGTTGATTCATTCCTTTGATCAACATTAGCCACCCAAATGTTTGGCCTCTAGAGGTGATCCACTAAGAAAGAATAAGAATTCAAGAAGAAAGGTGTTTGGTTAAACCCTAGTTTCTATCTCTATAGAAAAGGTGTATTCTTCCAACTCTTGAAATTAAGTGTGTAACCTTGTTCCATAATAAGACTTTCTTATTTATAAATGTAGGCAACCCTCCTAAATAATTTAGGATTAGGGTTTCATATTAATTAATTAAACTCTTTCAATTAATTAGGCTTCCCAATCCTATTGGGAATAATTAAACTCTTTTAATTAATTAGTCTCCTAATCTTATTAGGAATAATAATAATAATAATAATAATAATAATAATAATAATAATAATAATAATAATAGTAATAATAATAAGAATCCTCTTATTAATTTATATTCAATATTTCAAAAATATTAAATAATAAATGTTAAGCTACTTAATTTATTTTATCACTATAGATTAAATTAAATATACTTCACTTATTATTACGATTATGTCATTTGTTTCTTTAATAAATATTCTTCCTTTTATGGTGTAACCCTTTAGGTTCTCCATATTAAACCGTTTGTGAATAAATCAATTAGAACAATTCTAATCTTATTTAAATAAATAAATTAAACTAATAATTCATTTAAATAAATAATATTTATTCTATAATAAGGATAAGCCTCCTTAGCGATCAACGACTTTTCAGATAATATAGATTTCAATATTAATCATAAAAGAACCTTTGAGTAAATAGTTACCATACAATTCAATCCTTCCACCATACAATGTCTCATAGAAATATAAGACATGGAATTACAAGTCTTATTTTATTTAATTATATGTATTTCGAATCCAAAATGCACAACTCCAAATAATACAAATTAGAAACTCCTTTCTAATTTCATTCCTCCTTGGCCAAGGATTCCTGGGTTGTCATTTATCGAATCACATAGGGCGTATCTCTTCTTTTACTAGAAGTGATAGATTCTTTATTGATCATTCATTATCTCCATATATAACTTATTACACCCAAGCATACCCTTTGATATACCCTAAGGGTGTTAAGGGACATGTTAAAGTATAACTCATCATACACAAGATACTATGATGATCTCAATTCTAAAGATCACTTGTACTAATATCACAACAGGAATTCCTATTGACAGGCAAGTAAAACTCCATTATGTATTCCTTAGCGAGCTACGTTCAATAAACTTATTCTTCAATAAGCACCTACATACTTGTTTTAGTGTCTTCACACAAATGATCATGAGATCAATCATTCTCATCTAATGAGCAAGACATGTATCTACCAATATATTCGGATTCACTAAACCCCTTTTTAATAATCCAACAATTAAGAATTATTTTAGTTTTAAGCTATCTAAGAATTTAGATCTCATTAGCATGATCATCATCATGATTTTAAAAGCATTGCTTAAAATTATGGGTTTATCGCATATTATAAAAACAGCACCATATAAATAAATAAATGTCTTTAATTAAATAATATTTTTATTAATAAATAAATAAAATTATTATAAAGTATATGTAACGCCTTCAAATTCGGGTTCTTAGAACCTCGGACCTGGTACGTTACGGTACTTCATTACCATACATATTCTATAAACTAATGCGGAATATATAAACATAAATTGTTTATTTCACATGATTCTATAACATTTTCCAATGTCTATTAACCTTAACTAAATACATACCTTAAGTAACTACAAAGGTTTACATATATGATTTACATCAGATAACTAATAGTTATAGATGCAAATAATCTAATCTTGGAATTTGTCTTTGCCTCTGTCTTTCTTCGAGCCTTCGTCTTGATCTGAAATTTATTATCATGATATAGCAAGGGTAAACAACTACTTTGCCCAACAAGTTTAAATACAAGGATATATCATAATTGAAAGAAAGAATAAACTTTTGAATTTTCAACAATATAATAATTGTGAAAGAGCATGAATCATAACTTCAATAATTGAATGACTGAATCAATAATGTTTAATGTCAACAAGGACCATGAACAACTTTAACTGAACCTTAGGGTAATGAAGGTGATTAGCCTTTCATACCTGATGAACATATGGAACATGCACTAAGTACGAATCAATAATCAGTATAGATGTGAATAATCAATAAAAATTATTCACTAACATGCTTTAAAAATATAACTCGAGTTTGAGTTAAGGAAAACTTGCATGTACCGTCGATTACTGCTACGTAATCTAATTTAATCTCTTTAATGAAAAGACCTATCAGATATAAGATTGATCTTTCAATTATTATAACATGCTCTATCCCATAATACTATTACTTTATAACTAAACTATCTAACACTTAACCACATAGTCAAATATTAGATAATACCTTAACACCATATGTATTCACAAGTCTAAACCTAGCACATATCAGGTCTTTAATAGTATTTAATATAGTATACTAAGTGATTTCTCACAAACAACCAACAAATTAGTTTCCGTCTCGTCTACACTATTTTCACAGCGAGTTAGATCGGTTGCTAATTCGTATATACCTCCGCTCCCAAAAGAAATTGTTTAGCCCAGATACTATACATCAACTATTGCAGAGTACGACTGTGCTACTTTAGACTTAACACTTACTCACTCATTTTATAAGTTCTTATTATAACTCAGTAAACTGTTTACTATTTTAGCAAAACGAATAACTTATTTCAGCAAGCAGAAACAAAACTCTATTCATTTTCCTAACATTTTCAGTCTCCATTTCAGCAACCTGAATTGTTCAATTCAGCAAGCTGAAATACCCTTATCACAAAAATATCAAATCATCTTATTATTTTTCTATCCTTTGGCCACACATATATACATATATTTCATACACAAAAATAATTTTTCTGGAATTTTTCAATTCTCTTTAGTATTTTTCAAAAATCTGTTTTTCATTCGTAGCTTAAGAAATTAGCTACATCATGCTCAACTCTAAAAATTCCCAACTCTTGGTAGAATCTTATACATATTAATGTGAACTTTCGGTTTAAATTTCGTGGTCATCGGAGTTATAGAACTCCGGTTATAGCAGTTTTCGTCAGAAACGCCCAAATATTGAAATGACCATAACTCGGTCAATTTAAGTCGGAATATGTTCATTTTTGGAAATGAGCTACTTTATATCATATATATTCATGTCCCAAAAGTTTGGAATTTATTTCAATAATTAAGTTTCCAAAAGTACCCGTAGCAATTTCTGACAAATTATTTTTCTCACTTTTTTCAGATTTTGACTCCTTTACTAAAAACAGTCCATATGGAAATCTACAAGGAATGATTCAGTGATTCTACTAGGATCTATTAGAATACTCATAGATCTAACTCCAAAAAATGACTACACTCAAATATTCGAAATAGAATAAGAGATATGGTCTTTTGAATTTCAAATTTTGTTTTCACAAAAATCTGATTTCAATCCTTGGTGATTTCTAAGAAAACTTCCATATTCTCAGCCATTTACCAACATAACCCATCATAATACCTACTAATACTTCATATACTCATGGATCTACCATGATCCATGATCTATTTCATCAAAGCAATCACCAAACACAATATTAAACACAATCAAGGCTAAGAAAAATTAGGTTTTCTAACTTTTGAAAAACCTAGTTCCCATTTCTTAGTTTAGATCCAACCTTTGATCCACTAAAGGGTTAGATCTAACATGAAACACTATTAAACACATAGATCTAAGGTTTTAAAACTCAAGATCATAACTTCATACTATTAAAAATCACATCAAACCAAAAAGGAAATTAGATTATATAAGTATAAATCTTTATACCTTAGCTTGGTTATTCTCTCTTCTTCTTCTTCTATGTT
The DNA here is from genome assembly GCA_020205555.1 of Panax stipuleanatus. Lineage (NCBI taxonomy): Eukaryota > Viridiplantae > Streptophyta > Magnoliopsida > Apiales > Araliaceae > Panax > Panax stipuleanatus. The sequence goes on from CM035120.1 coordinate 119,727,331, forward strand.
TGATTAAGGAGCTATGAACTTGCGAGAACTCTCTCTCTCTCTCTCTCTCTCTCTCTCTCTCTCTCTATCTCTCTCTTGGCCGAAATCTCCACTCTCTCTCCCTTTCTCTCTTGCTTTGCTTTACTAAGTTATACAAATGAGAGGAGAGAGAAAATGAAATGCTTTTGTTGTTTTGTAAAAATGAAGAGATATAATGTATATCACTTATTATTATTCCCACACTCTTGCTCCTCCTCTCTCTTTCTCATCATAATAGACTAGCTTGCACTCTTTGGTTAGCCTGAAGACTTGGTAAAAGAATAAAAGCTTCACACCTAAGTGGTTAGGTAGGAGTTAGTAAAAGTCATCATTACATCCATCCCCCTTTCTCCCTTCCTCCTTGTGGCCAACCAAATGGGCCTTTTGGGCCCAAGCTTTGTTTTCTTTTTAATGCTCAATTAGCTTACTAAAGGTCCAATGAGTCCCCTCTCAATTGGGCTATAATTTGGCTACTCATTAATTCTTTGGGCTTGCAAATTTAATTCCTTAGGCTATAAAATCAACTTAGTTCCATACTTTTTAATTGTTATCTTACCATAATCATTTAGTTATGATTTCCATTCCATACATTTGTAAAGAAATTACATTACTCATATATATTTAATTTCATAACCCAATTAGACTTGCCTTACTTAGGTTATAAAATTAATTAATTGAGATGTATAAAATAAATCTCTTAGGGTTAGTATATATTTTCAAATACTAACATTCTCTCATATTATAATCTCTTAGGTTATTTAATTACTATACCTAATATATATTAGGTTACCTAACTTTATTCTTAATTCTCTTTATATACAAAATAAATATATACACATTATATAATGTATATTTATTTAATCATATACATAATTCACAAAAGTCAAAATATATTCCACTAGTTTATTAACTTGATAGCCCTAATTGGCTTAATAAGTTATGACCACTCACATAATCACTATATATAATTCATATCATTAATTACTTAAAGATTATAAATCTTTTTAATTTAATAATCAAGGCTAACATTCAAGCTATGTTATTTTTAACATAACTTATCTTATTCTTTCTTAATCAAAATGATTAAGTATTCATCTTAGTCAACTTAAAATAAATTAATTATCTTGCTTAATTCACATAAATCATAACCTATTATCATCATTACTCTTGCTAAAATATATAGCACATTACTAAGTGTGTATATATATATATATATATATATATATATATGCCTATATATATACTCAATTTTTTTTTAACCTCATAGCATCTTTTCATGTGAAAATTTATTTCCTTAATAAAATTTTCACATGTATCATTATAACATGTCTTACACCATTTAGTTCACATCAAATTTATAGGTATCGTAATACCTTATCCTTAACATTCATTTAAATACATATAACTCCATGTTTAGGGTTTTGATATTTTTTAACCCATATTTTCTCTTTTCTCATTCAAATAGTAAACCTTATAGGATTTTCTTAAAAGTTTTAAATAAATCCTCAAATTTCTATCAAGGTTTTATTCTTTAACCTTTATTTTAATCATTTAAAATCTTATAAATATTCGGGTTGTCACATTCTTCCCTTTTATAATGATTCCGTCCCCGGAATCACTATTCACTAAAAAAAGGTTTTCATTTTAACCTTTATCTGATTTCATGCTCAATTTATTGAGTACATAAAGCTTCCTTCTATGAGGAGCTCTTCTATCATCATATTCTTCCATGACTTCTCTCTGAGGAGTTAAAAACTTTTCATATCATGCTGAGGCGTCATATAGACCATGAACACATAGTTTTAACAGTATTCACACCGTAAAACAATAAATTACTAGGTATGTTTACAATCACGAAGAAGGTAAACTACCGATGCTAGTACTTTAGGTAATCAGCCTATCGTACGCTTACGTCATGCATAACGTATCAATCTTGTTTAGCGACTATTTGCGCTACTAGATTGGATTATTTTATCCAATCGGCATATCCCCCTTATTCAGGGTTGTTCACCTCAGACTTAGCATAAGGATCCGTACCAAAATAATTTGGTTTTGGATAAATTCACAAAGAGCTACTTGAATTTTCATAAATATTTGTCTAGTTGAATCAAATAGCTCAGACATATACTAATAATTTGAACATTAATCGAAACATGTATCTGGCCAAATTCAATTAGAAATTACTTATCTCTAAAATCCTGAAAATCATTTTATGACGTTATAATACCGCACTTACAATCCGTTTGAGGATTCCGTCATTTTTGTGACTTTGTCATATTACATCGTACCATAGTAATTGAAGTTCCTTAGATCATATCCAACACTAGATAATTCTGCATTGATAACTCCATCATTTTTATCATCTCTACACCAGGTTCAATGATGCATTGATGATATATAAAATACATTTTGATGTCTCAAGTCATTTTTTTTATCTAGCCGAAATAATTAGCATAGACTTTTTTTTAAATAGTTCAAAACTATTGAAAAATTATTTTTGATGTTATCATGCCGCAACTGGTAACAATGTGTTAGTGGTTCGAATCCCACTTCTACACACTTGTAACTATATGTTGCTGATAACAAAGTTCATTTATATCTTTAAAGGCACATCAGTGAGAATTTAGTTTGATGTCAAAAATTTTGAACTCTAGCATAGCTAGAAGATTTGGAATACGTATACTTCCATCATCAACTTCAATTTCTCCAATGATTCATATCATTCTATCTATTCTATCACCATTAAAAATTAGCAATCCTCCGTTTTCATCCATAACTTTTCTATACCCCTATATAGTTCATCAAACATACCACACGTCAAGAGTTCAGGAACTTTCCACAATAATATGAGTTTAGGAACTTATCGTAGCAATACGTAGTTCAAGAACCAATCAGGAACTATCCATACGCTTAGGGGTTCAAAAATATACCATACAATTATGAGTCACAAACTTACCATAAATATAAGTTTTAAGAACTCGCACCTATTCTTATATTCTCTACCTATTCGTTATACACATGAGAAAAGAATCACCTTCTCAACATACATATAACGAATAGCGCGACACCAACATTTCAATGATTATCAATGTGATAAACTAAATAGTCGTTAGACCAAGCACAAAACCCCTGCCCATACAAAGGTTTGTACAACTCAGCTATCACATGAATCCTCAATTGAAATCCCATATAATCTTAGCTTCATCTTTGCCTAATACGAATTTCATTTAATCCGTATCACATCATCTATAACTCTTTCCTGAGTTTACATAGTACCATTTCATAGTGCAACTGTCGTGCAGCAATTCTGCTATAAAGTTTTCAATCAAACGATTGATCAGCTGTCCTCCTATAACCTTATCAGATCACGTTGTGACCTTTTCCTATAATCGTATTATATTACGATTCTTTTCTATATTATGATCGTTTTATTTTATGATCTTCTTATTTTTACCTTTAATCATATATTATGATTTTATTTAAGATTTTCATCTTTATTACTAGAGTTAGGTAACTCTAGATTCTTATCTTTATAACTTTTCAAGATTCTTCTTTGAATCTTATTTATCATCTTCTTATCTTAATGATGAATTTTCGAAATTCATCTCTTAGCACTTAAACTCTATTTGAGTTTATTTCTTATCCTCATCTCTACGATTATAGCCTAAGTTAACCCTACCTAAGGTTTATAACCTACAGCTCTGATACCAACCTGTGACGCCCCCAAATCTGGATCCTTAGAACCTCGGACCTGGTACGTTACGGTACTTTATTATCATACATATTCTATAAACTACTGCGGAATATATAAACATAAATTATTTATTTCACATGATTCTATAACATTTTCCAAGGTCTATTAACCTTAACTGAATACATACATTAAGTAACTACAAAGGTTTACATATATGATTTACATCAGATAACTAATAGTTATAGATGCATATAATCTAATCTTGGAATTGGTATTTACCTTTGTCTTTCTTCGAGCCTTCGTCTTAATCTGAAATTTGTTATCATGATATAGCAAGGGTGAGCAACTACTTTGCCCAGCAAGTTTAAATACAGGAAGGATATATCATGATTGAAAGAAAGAATATGCTTTCGAATTTTTAACAATATAATAATTATAAAAGAGCATGAATCATAACTTCAATAATTGAATGACTGAATCAATAATGTTTAATGTCAACAAGGACCTTGAACAACATTAACTGAACCTTAGGGTAATGAAGGTGATCAGCCTTTCATAATTGATGAACATATCCAACATGCACTAAGTGCGAATCAATAATCAATATAGTTGTGAATAATTAGCAATAATTATTCACTAACATGCTTTAAAAATCTAACTCAAGTTTGAGTTAAGGGAAACTTGCTTTTACCGTCGATTACTGCTACGTAATCTAATTTAATCTCTTTATTAAAAAAACACCTATCAGATATAAGATTGATATTTCAATTAGTATAACATGCTCTATCCCATAATACTATTACTTTATAAATAACTATCTAACACTTAACCACATAGTCAAATATTAGATAATACCTTAACACCATACGTATTCACAAGTCTAAACCTAGAACACATTGAGTCTTTAATAGTATTCAATATAGTATACTGAGTTGTTTCCCACAAACAACCAACAAATTAGTTTTCGTCTCTTTTACACTATTTTCACAGCGAGTTAGATCGGTTGTTAATTCGTATATACCTCCGCTCCCTAAAGGAATTATTTAGCCCATATACTATACATCAACTATTGCAGAGTACGACTTTACTACTTTAGACTTAACACTTACTCACTCATTTTATAAGTTCTTATTAGAACTCCGTAAATTGTTTACTATTTCAGCAAATCGAATACCTTATTTCAGCAAGCTGAAACAAAACTATATTTATTTTCCTAACATTTTCAGTTTCCATTTCAGCAACCTGAATTGTTCAATTCAGCAAGCTGAAATACCCTTATCACGAAAATACCAAATCATCCTATTATTTTCCTATCCTTTGGCCACACATATATACATATATTTCATACACAAAAATAATTTTTCTGGAATTTTTTAATTCCCTTCAGTATTTTTCAAAAATCTATTTTTAGTTCGTAGCTTAAGAAATTAGCTACATCATGCTCAACTCCAGAAATTCCCAACGCTTGGCAGAATCTTACACGTAGTAACGTGAACTTCTAGTTTAAATTTCCAACCCTTATCACAAAAATACCAAATTATCTTATTATTTTTCTATCCTTTGGCCACACATATATACATATATTTCATACCCAAAAATAATTTTTCTAGAATTTTTCAATTCCCTTTAGTATTTTTCAAAAATCCATTTTTTGTTCGTAGCTTAGGAAATTAGTTACATCATGCTCAACTCCAGAAATTCCCAACTCTTGGCAGAATATTACACGTAGTAACATGAACTTCCAATTTAAATTTCGTGGCCATCGAGTTATAGAACTCCGGTTATAGAAGTTGTTATTGGAAAAACCCAAATATTGAAATGACCATAACTCAGTCAATTTAAGTCGGAATAAGTTCATTTTTGGACAGGGTCTACTTTATATCATATATTTTAATGTCCCAAAATATTAGAATTTATTTCAATAATTATGTCGCCAAAACTACCCCTAGCAGTTTTGGACAAATTATTTTTCACACTTTTTCAAATTTTGACTACTTTGCTAAAAACATTCCATACAGAAATCTACAAGGAATTTTTCAGTGATTCCACTTTGATCGATTAGAAGACTCATAGATCTAACTTTAAAAATTTATCACACTCAAATATTCATAATTGAATGAGAGATATGGTCATTTAAATTTCATACTTCATTTTCACAAAAATTTAATTTTTAATCCTTGGTGATTTCTAATAAAACTTTCATATTCTCACCCATTCACCAACATAACCCAACATAATACCTACTAATACTTCATATACTCATGGATCTACCATGATCCATGATATATTTCATCAAACAATCACCAAACACAAGATTAAACACAATCAAGACTAAGAAAAATTAAGTTTTCTAACTTTTTAAAAACCTAGCTCCCATTTCTTAGTTTAGATCCAACCTTTGATCCACTAAAGGGTTAGATCTAACATGAAACACTATTAATCACATAGATCTAAGGTTTTAAATCTCAAGATCATAACTTCATACTATCAACAATCAAATCAAACCAAAAAGGAAATTAGATTATATAAGTAGAAATCTTTATACCTTAACTTGGTTCTTCTCCATTCTTCTTCTTCTTCTTATGTTTGATTAAGGAGCTATGAACTTGTAAGAACTCTCTCTCTTGGCCGAAATCTCCACTCTCTCTCCCTTTCTCTCTTGCTTGCTTTACTAAGTTATACAAATGAGAGGAGAGAGAAAATGAAATATTTTTGTTATTTTGTAAAAATGAAGAGATATAATGTATATCTCTTATTATTATTCCCACACTGTTACTCCTCCTCTCTCTTTCTCTGATAGACTAGCTTGCACTCTTTGGTTAGCTTGAAGACTTGGAGAAAGAATAAAAGCTTGACACCTAAGTGGTTAGATAGGAGTTAGTAAAAGCCATCATTACATCCGTCCCCCTTTCTCCCTTCCTCCTTGTGGCCAACCAAATGGGCCTTTTGGGCCCAAGCTTTGTATTTTTTTAATGCTCAATTAGCTTACTAAAGGTCCAATGAGTCCCCTCTAAATTGGGCTATAAATTGGCTACTCAATTAATTCTTTGGGCTTGCAAATTTAATTCTTTGGGCTATAAAATCAACTTAGTTTCATACTTTTTAATTGTTATCTTACCTTAATCATTTAGTTATGATTTCCATTCCACACATTTGTAAAGAATTTCCTTACTCATATATCTTTAATTTCATAACCCAATTAGACTTGATTTACTTGGGTTATAAAATTAATTAATTGCGATGTATAAAATAAATCTCTTAGGGTTAGTATATATTTTTAAATACTAACATTCTCTCATATTATAATCCCTTAGGTTATTTAATTACTATACCTAATATATATATTAGGTTACATAACTTTATTCTTAATTCTCTTTATATACAAAATAAATATATACACATTATATAATGTATATTTATTTAATCATATACATAATTCACATAAGTCAAAATATATTCCACTAGTTTATTAACTTAATAGCCTTAATTGGCTTAATAAGTTATGACCACTCACATAATCACTATATATAATTTATATCATTAATCACTTAAAGATTATAAATCTTTTTAATTTAATAATCAAGGCTAACATTCAAGCTTTGTTAATTTTTAACATAACTTATCCTATTCTTCCTTAATCAAAATGATTAAGTATTCATCTTAGTCAACTTAAAATAAATTAACTATCTTGCTTAATTCACATAAATCATAACCTATTAGCGTCATTACTCTTGCTAAAATATATAACACATTGCTACGTATATATATATATATATATATATATATATATATGCCTATACATATACTCAATTTCTTTTTAACCTCATAGCATCTTTTCATGTGAAATTTTATTTTCTTAATAAAATTTTCACATATATCATTATAACATGTCTTACACCATTTAGTTCACATCAAATTTATAGGTATTGTAATACCTTATCCTTAACATTCCTTTAAATACATATAACACTATTTTTAGGGTTTTGATATTTTGTAACCCATATTTTCTCTATTCTCATTCAAATAGTAAACCTTATAGGTTTTTCTTAAAAATTTTAAATAAATCTTAAAATTATATCTAGGTATTATTCTTTAACATTTATTTTAATCTTTTAAAAACTTATAAATATTAGGGTTGTCACAGTATATGCTTTATCATCAAACATGATTGGCTTGTGTGCATACTACTTTCATCAGCTGTGCATGTACTTAAAGAAAAGATTTTTCAAAAGGCCCATTATTCAAGATACTCGATACATCCAAGTAGTACAAAGATGTATCAAGATCACTAACAACATTTTTGGTTGTCGAGCATGAAGAAAGAAGTCGTAGAATGTGTCAGTAGGTGTTTGACTTGCCAAAAAGTCAAAGTCGAAAATAAGAGGCCAAGTGGGTTGTTACAACCGCTAGAGATTCCAGAATGGAAATGGGAGCATATCACGATAGATTTTTTGGTAGAACTTCTAGTTATGCAAAGAATGTTCGGCGTTATATGGGTTATAATTGATCGATTAAACAAGTCAGCTCATTTCTTACTGTTTAAGGTAAAGTTTAACATAGACAAGTTAGCTAAAATTTATGTTAAGGAAATTATTTCAAGACATAGATTACCAGTTTCAAATTTATTGGATAGGGATCCGCGGTTCACGTTTAATTTATGGAAAAGCTTGTAAGAAAATATAGGAACATAATTGAGGTTGAGTACAGCATATCATCCTCAGATAAATGGTCAGAGTGAATGGACGATACAGACCTTAGAAGATATGCTGAGAGACTGTGTCATGATCTTTAAGGGAAGTTGGGGTGAGCACCTACCACTCGTCGAATTTGCTTACAATAATAGTTATCACGCAAGTATAGGCATGCCGCCTTACGAAGCGTTATATGAAAGAAAGTGCAGAATGCCACTATAAGCATGTAATAGAATATGAAACAATAATGGTTGAAAAATACTTGAAGTATGAAGAAATGCCAGTTCAAATAATTATCAGAAAAGAACAAGTCTTAAGAAGCAAGGTTATACCCTTGGTAAAGATAATATGGAGAAACCACGATGCCGAAGAAGCAACGTGTGAACTTGAGGATAAGATAAAGAAAGATTACTCCCAAATTTTTATATGATGTTATGTTATGTTTTTCGATTCTGGGGATGGAATCTTTATAAGGGGGAAGAATGTAATGATCGCAGCGATCGAACAATCTTTATAAATGAGATTTTATATAAAATTATTGAATAAAATGAGATTTTATTGATAATTTGTGTTTAATAAGAGTTATGGTCGTTATATGACCGTGCTACATGTTTTGTACGCATTTTTGAGTGTTTAAAGTGTAAATGTGGAAAATAATTTTTTCTAAGAAAGACGTAATACACTATTCACTAAAAATGCAAACTAATTTTTTTCAATTTTTGAATTACGACATAGCGTTTCTTTGGAAAAGGGGGATAGGTGGCCAAATCAAATTTTTGAAAATCGAAAATCTATTTTTCGACTAACTAAATGGATTACGAAAACGTAACCAAGAAAGTTAGAAAACCTAACTAGATAAGAAAATGTCTAAATAGAATTAGTTGGACTAACTAAGCCTAAGAATTCTAACGCCTGGCTAAGGATTTAAAAATTGGCTAGGGTTGAGCCAAAGTTTAAGCCTAGGGTTTAGAGGGTTTGGCTTAGGGTTGGGCCAAGGGTAAAACAAAGGGTTTAAGATAGATTGGCTTAAGGTTGAGTTATAGCTCAAGCTTTAGGGTTAAACCTTAAGACTTGGAGCCAAACCAAGGTAAAATGATTTTTATCCCATGTGGGATAAATAAGTTTTAGCAAGGCTTATCCAAATCAAATTGGGGGGTCAAAATGGCCATATATGGCCGGCTACAAGGGGGTAGAGGAGACCAATTGGTGAGTCATGCCTCATGACTCACCTTATCCCAACCAAGCATTAAGTGTTTTGTCTCCCCATTAAGTGTTTTTCAATATTAAGTTGCTATTAAGTGCCTTGGGTTAGTTTTAATTGTGGGTTGATTAGGATAACTCAAGGGGGGTGATTATTAAGCTTTTAAATATGAGGGGGACGACCTTGTGTGACTTAAGTTGGTTAACTAACTTGTAAGAAGTGGAAACTAGCTTTTATATAAGCAAACCATGTGTTAGCTCTTTCATTTGTTGCAAAATTTACCAAGTGTTACAGAGTAAGAAGAAAGCAAGAGCAAGGTAAAGAGAAAAGAGACGAAGAGGCTCGGATGAAAGGATAAGGGATATAAGACAAAGGATAACAAGGATCAAACTTGATCAAAGCTAAGGAAGAAGAAGAACTAAGAAACGTAAGATTTCAAACCATCACCTCTTCATCTTTTTATTTTTTTCTTATTTGAAGTAGTTATTGGTGGTTGGTTAAGTGAAGGTCATAATGGACCTTAAAGTTATAAGGTGTATATGAAGGAGATAACCTTGTTAACACACCTTAAATGATGCATGTCAATTAAACCAAATAAGTAAAAAGTACGCCTAAGCATGAGGATGGAAAACAAGTTAATAGTAGACTGTAAACGGACCTTAATATGTGTTGTCAGTGTATTTTTATGTGATTTCGAAAAGGTGGAATCATAGTTATAGGCACTCCAAATTTCCTTGCCCTATTACTAACATTGTAGGAGGGCAAAATGGTACTTTTGAATCAACCCTGATCTCCAATCGGGACGTCAGATCAACCCCGATTTCAATATCAGGCCATCAAATCAACCCCGATCTCCAATCGGGCAGTCAGATCAACCCCGATCTCAATATCGGGCCATCAAATCAATCCTGATCTCTAATCGGGCCATGAGTTCTACCTCGATCTCAATATCGGGTCATCAGGTAAACCCCGATCTCAACCTGGGAAGTGCAGGTCATCCCCGGTCTCAACCTGGGAAGTCAAGTCAACTTCAGAAACAAACTTGAAGCTCCACAACACCTCTAGGAGAAAACCTGGAACAACCAAATCAACCTCAAAGATAACAATGAGGACAAATAGACTCGAATGGGATCCAAGTCTTGGAAACAACCCCAGGAAGTCAACCGAAGGCTACGCCGACACTAAGGGCAACCCCAGGAGGGGGAAAATGCTCATTTTGCCAACTCAAAGCTGATTTGGTCAAATGCAAGACAAATTAATGCCACCAAGGTCAGAACGAACCATTACGATGATCCCGAGTGTAAACAGCGCAAGACAGCTCAACGGACAAACTTTGGGGAATCAAAGACATTGTTATGAACCCATCTTCTTGGACAGGAAAAATGTTTTATCCTATGTCATTATGACACTCTCGGCAAGGGCTTTCCGGAAAGGTATAGCACGCCTCAAACGGACGCTCCGATTAAAAGTTAGAAAGTTTCGACTTCGACCTTACGTTGCTCGGAGTGCACGTACTTCGAGATGACTCAAACGAACACATGGGCCCCACCAGGGGAGCCACACCTCTATTTCTTGTAGCAACATGTAGATCTGAGGCTCCCTGGCCTATAAATAAACGTGCATCCCCCCCCTCTCATTTTCAAGAATTTTGAAACGCAGCGAACCTCTGCCCATTTGATTTTCTTACTTTTTCAACTCTTCTAAACCCAAAGTTTTTCACTCTAACATGTAGATATACCCACATACTATCACATATCAGAAAATAACCAATAGATTCTGAAGTTTAGAGTCTACGATTTGGCAAAAAGCCCGTGTAGCAGTCCATTGTAAGTATTTTTACGATCAGAAAGTGATTCCTACTTCTTTGGAATGTTTTGCACTTACATATCAAGTTTCATTTTCTAAAAATGCCCGAAACTCAGTTTTGTGGCCGTTTTCATCAAAATTTGGTACATTTTTGTACATAAACTCAATTTCTGGCATTTTTACAACTCGGATTGACGATCCGTCAACTTTAACAGCTTCAGTGCACTTGCATCTTCTTTAATAGCAACTTCGCCGGACTGGTTTATCTTCCCAGTCTGGGTTTAGCTTTTTTAGTGTTTATTTAACTGTATATATACTAAATTTTCAATTCTGTCAAGCCCGAATGTTAAATCCGAGGTAGTTTACTGCTTTTATATATATTTATGCATATATAAGCAGCCTTCACCGCCACTGGGTTCTCTTCCTAGTCTTGGTTAACTATGTTTCTGTTTATATATATATTTATATATTTTAATCTGACTTGGATTATTTTGTGGCCTTTTTACTGCTTTTGCACCCTTCACCATTACTGGGTTATCTTCCCAGTCTCTAGTTGACTACTTTTCTGTACATTTACATTCCTGTTCAGCCTGGATTATTCTGTGGCCTTTTTACTACTTTTATATATAACTATGCATATAGAAGCAGCCTTCACCACCATTGGGTTCTCTTCCCAGTCTTGGTTGACTACGTTTATGTATATTTACATTTTTGTTCGACCTGGATTATTCAGTGGCCTTTGTACTGCTTTTATATATAAATATGTATATATAAGCAACCTTCACCACCACTGGGTTCTCTTCCCAGTCTTGGTTGACTACTTTTCTGTCAATATATACATATATGTATATATATATTTCAATTCTAGTCCGGGCACCGGTGTGAAAACCCATCGCCCTTTACAGCTTTTGTATATATAATTGTGTATATATATTGCTTTACTTGCTTTTTATTAAATTGATGATTTAAATATTCATTTGATATGAATCGGCATTTTTCAGTCACAAAAGCAACCTCGCGTCCCTTAGATCGCTATCTAGTGGAAACGAGTAGCTTCGGCCAGGTGCGAACCAGGATTTATTGATGAATCCTTGGTTCTGACAATATTGGGATATATATCTATTTCTGTACAAATTTGAACTGTGCAGGTTTATTGGCTACTCATATGTGAGCCTAGAAATTGTGGGATTCATGATCAAGCTGATCAGAATTTCATTCCCACGATAGACAAACTCCACTTTACGAATGCCAATTTTTTTGTAAAATGTACATACAAAGACCTTAAAAAGGTTATCCGGATTTAAGGTCTCAACATAGTGAAAAATATGGTTTGTCGTGTCAGAGTCCGTCCGATGGCTATCATGCCCACTAGGAGACCGACATTTGTATATTTGTTGTGGTCGAGGATGCTTCGTAGTCCGACAATCACCATTTAAATGCAACCTTAAGGCTAAAAAGATAAAATTAAAAGTAGTGATATGCTTCAATTCCTATGTTAGCGTAAAGGTTTGCTAACCAGCTTTCAAAACATCACTTCAATTCAGTCAAAAGAAAAGCTTTTGCAAATCAAATTAAATGCTTTTACAAATCAAATCAAAGACTTTTGCAAATCAAATCAAATCCTTCGTATATAGGTTCTACGAAGCCTGTCAAATGCTTTCAAATTAAACATAGGCCCAATTTTCAAACAACATTCACACTTGCATTTCAGTTTTAAGGGAAATATTGAAAAGATGCGGTACCAGTGTTTTCACGGGAGGTGTGGGGTGCCTAACACCTTCCCCACACTTAACCAAGCCCCCGAACTCAAAACTTTATTTTCAAAGATCAAGTTTTGACAGTGTCCATTAATTGGGCCTCTTTCAAACAAAACTCGGTTGAGTTGGTACAACCATTTCAAATCTACCAACTGGCGACTCTTTAAACCTTTCAAATCGTCGACATAATATATGTTGGCCTTTTCCTAAAAAAACCCTTCAAAACCTTTTTCGCAATAAAAAGAGTGAGGGTAGAGATAACTTAGGAAGAGATAAAAAGTTCCGGGTTGTGACCCGACCCGCGGATTTTTTTTCCGACGTCGACAATAGTTATGCATGTTGAGTAAATGTTCCAAGTGGAACAAAGGAAAAATATGTTATAACAAAGTTATGGTGAAATTTTCTATAAAAGGTGTCAAGTGTGAAAAATCCTAGCTTGGTACCTTTATCGGGACAAGTTATGGGTGGATAACGCTTCCAGAAAATTATTTCTTTCTGAAGGTTGTGTAGTTGGATAAAAACGTGAGTCGTAGGTAGGCCTGTACATCTGTAAAAAATCATACCGATCCGAACCCTACCGAACCGGTTATCGAAAGTGTCCAAATTTACGTACCGATACCAGTTAGATCGATGTCCTGAACCAGATCGCCGATTCAGTAATGATTCGAAACCGATTTGTACCTATTTTTGTAGCGGTTATATGTAAACAACTAAGGTCTAACTTCTAAGCATCTGCATGATGCAGTACTGATAGTCTGATTCACTTTAACTAAGCATCACTCATTGACATTTCAATTACCCCATTCAATCAACTACATGTTTCTAAACTATATTAAAATATTCAAAATGTTTATGCACATACATCCCTTTTCTCCAAAGTCCAAATCATATATTAAAAGCGGCAACACTAGATATCATTATATCAATATAAAGTTCAATACAAAAATACAGTCCTTTGCACTGTCGACGTCGCGAAAAAATCTGGTCGCTTTGGACAGATCTTTCTCCCTTCCTAAATTTTGTTATTTTCTAACCTTGCTTGTCTTATCTGTTTTATGAAGGGTGAAGTTTTTAGGAAAAGGCCAACATGTATAATATCGATGATTTGAAAGGTTTACAGAGTTGCCAGTTGGTATATTTTGAAATGGTTGTACCAACTCAACCGAATTTTGTTTGTTTTTTGCAAGTAGGCCCAATTATTGGACACTGTTGAAACATAGCCTTGAAACCGAGATTCTTAAAGTTTGGGGTTTGGTTAGGCGGGGGGAAGGTGTTAGGAACCCCCCGACTCCTGTGAAACACGGCACCACATCTTTTCAATATATCCCTTTTAAATTACAATATATATGTGTGTGTATGCTGGAAGTAATTGAGCCTACGTTTGTTTGATTTGAAAGTAGTGACATGCTTCGTTGGACCTATATACGAAGGGTTTGATTGATTTTTGAAAAGTCCTTTTGTTTAGACAAAGATATGAAAATGATATTTTTGAAAGATGATTTTCAAACCCTTTCGTTCGCATAGAAATTGAAGTATATCGATACTTCCATTTTTTTGTTCAGCCTTTGGCTCGATTTGAATATTAACTGTTGGAATGCGAAGCATTCTCGACCACAAAATGTATATACAAGTGTCGGTCTTCTTGTGGGCATGACAGCCATCGATGTGACTCTGGCATGACAAACCACATTTCACTATATTTGAGACCTTAAACCCGGATAACCGTTTTAAGGTCCCTTGGATGTACATTTTACAGAAAAACTGGCAGGGTACATTTGTAATGTGGAGTTTGTCTATCGTGGGAATCAGATTCATATCAGTTTGATCATCAATCCCATGATTCCTAAGCTCACAAAAAATGGCCAAGAAAACCTGCAAAGCACAGATATTCACAGGAAATGCAATTTGTACTCTAGACGTCGCAAAAATAAAGGATTCATCAGTCAAATCCTTGTATACGCGTAGCCAAAGCTTCACATTCCCGCTAGATATGGATCTAGGGTCTCGAGGTTGCTTTAATATTTATAAAACTAGAAAAAAACTAGATTTAAATAAATCTTAGCCATTCTAGCTTTTCGGTTCCGGTTGGACCTATTTTGAACCGTTTGAAAGTCAGAAGGAGCTAGATTTAGATAAATCTAATTCACAATATTTACATCAATACAGATTCATATCAAATGAATATTTAAAGCAAATATTTAATCACAATGAATGAAGAATATATATATATAATTATATATATAGAATCTGTAAAGGGCCACGGATTTCCAATCTAGGCCCGACTGAAATGTATATATATATATATATATATATATATATATATATATATATATAAGCTGTAAAGGGCCACGGATTTCTAATCTAGGCCCGACTGAAATGTAAGTATATATATATTTATAAAAGCTGGAAATGAGCCACGAATTAATTTAGGCTCGGCAGAAAAGTAAATATATATATATATATATATATATATATATATATATATATATATATATATATATATATAAAAGCTGTAAAGGGCCACAGATTTCCAATCCAGGCCAGAAAGGAATGTAAATATATATATAAAAGCAGTAAATAGCCACGAATTTACAATCCAGACTCGACTGAATGTAAATATATATATATATATATATATATATATATAATTTGTAAAGAGCCACAAATTAATCCAAGCTCAACTAGAATATATATATATATATATATATTTATAAAAGCATTAAAAGGCCACGGATTTGCAATCCTGGCCAAACTGAAATGTAAATATTAATATATATAGTAAGTTTATATATATTAAACCGGAAAAAGCCACAAATTAGCAATACAGACCAAACAAAGTCAGAAAAATTATATATATATATATAGTTATAAATATAAAAGCAGTAAAAAGGGCAACGAATTTGCAATCCAGGCCCAACTGAATTAAAAGTTAGTATATATATAATTTGTTATATATACAATAAAGCTGAAAAGGCCACAAATCAGCTATCCAGGCCGAACAAGTTGGTATGTATATATATATATATATACATATATACATAAAAGCGATTAAAAGCCACGGATCGACGGTCCAAGCTGTGCAAAGGAAGAAAAACGTATATATATAAATGTATTAAAAAGTTAGCTAAAACGGCCACAGAATTGAGTTCCGCGCAAAACCAAAAAATAAAACTTTACGTGCACGTTCACATATACGTAATAAAGTAGTATGAAGTTTTTGATCATAAAAATAATTACAATGGACTGCTACGCGGGCTTTTTGCCACTCGGTAGGCTTCAAATGGACGTTTTCACTGGTTAATTTTTGGTATGTCGTAGAATATACGTATACAAACGTATTGGAAAAATAAAATCTATGTTTGGAGTACTAGAAGTAGGTCTAAGGGACGAAACGGGCAGAGTTTCAGAGCGTTTTCTATTTTTTTCTCTTTTTTTCTAAGGCTATAGGGTCTTATTTATAGACCAAAATGGTAGCGAGTCTACCCGCTACTGCCGCAAGTAGAGTTGCAGCTCCTCCTGGTGGGCCCCACTTGGTGGGTCCCATCGTCTCGAAGTACGTGCACTCCGAGCAACGCGATGTCAGGTTCAAACCTTCCTAACTTTTGATTAGAGCATCCGTTTGAAGGCGTGCTATACCTTTTCGAAAAGCCCTTTCTGAGAGCGACGCAATGACATGGGACTTAACCTTTTCCAAATACAGGAAGATGGGTTTATAACCAGATCTTCATTTTTTATAGTTTATCCGTTGAGCTGTATTATACTGTTTTCACTCGGGATTGATGTTATGGCTCTTTCTGACCTTCGTTGCATCAATTCAGCTTGATTTTGATTGAATTTGTCTTTAGGTTGGTAAAATGACCATTTTACCCTTTTGGGGGTTGTCTCCAGGATTAACATGGTTTTCGACTGCTTCTCGGGGCCGTCTCCGAGGTTTTGATCCCAGCTGGCTCTGTTCTTTTTTGGGGTTATCCCTGATATTGACTTGGTTTTTTAGGATTGTCTCTGGGGTTGATTTGATGTTGAGTTGGCCAATTACTCTTTTACCCTTCCTGGTTGGTTCCGGGCTTGACGTGGCTACAACTGTCTTTCTCGGGGTTATCTTTGGGATTCAACTGCTGCCGACTTTTGTCTTTCTTCAGGGTTATCTCTGAAGTTGGCTTGATGATTTCCTGGGGCTGTCTCCGGGGTTCTGGTATGATGTCGTAATCCTCCGGGGTTGTTCTCTAAAGTGGAAAAAGACGTTTTTGCCTTCCTGTATGGTTAGTAACAGGAAAATGAAATTTTGAGTGTCTACAGATGCCCCTCTTTGTCATGTTTATGCAATGCAATGAAATGAACATGACAAAGATTACTAGACACTTGAAATATGACAAGATATATATCTAATGATGCAAATCGCATTTCGCACTTCGCAAATCGCATATCATATCGCTGATCGCAACTATTAACTTTCATCAGTGTTGCTGATGTCTATGCTAGTGTTGACTCCACCGGTTTGATTTCTATCGGTGTTACGGATGCTTGTTTGATGAAGATAAACTGAAACGTTTTCTATATTTTTGCTGGGGATGATGTTTTGAAATCATCGAATCTTCCCAATGTTTACATTGGTAATTTACAACAATGCCTACCCTGTTGTTAGTTGACAAAGATGCCTACCCTGATGGTAGTTGACAACGGTGCCTACCCTAATGGTATTTGACAACGGTGCCTACCCTGCTGGTAGTTGACAATGGTTGATCACCGGACTGTCTAGATGTCTACTAAAATAGTAGTTTACAAATCTTTGTATCACCGAACTGTCTCGATGCCTACTCGAATGATAATTTTCAATAACAGAATTTTTCCTCAATTCTGGGTATTTAATTCGTATGCATATTTAACTCTACTGGGTATGCATGCTTAAATTTTATATTTTTTAATGGAGATGTGCGCTGATATAGCGCTTATTGCACATATGCAGACCAGGCATGATGTGATGATCTTAATTTGTCCTAGGTTGATGCATATGCTTAATTGCAATGATGTAGAACCATACCTCACCCTTTCTGAGGCGATTTGGATTTTTTTTTCAGGCATAGATTTTGATAGGCTTAGCAGCTCTAACTACTGTATGACTTCTTTTGGCATTCACATGGAAAATTTGGATGTTCCCCTTTCATACGACGTCTTGGTGGGGATCTCGTAGAGGTTGCTATTTTTCTGGACCTAGATCTGGTGTTGGTCCTTCTGGCAGTCCAGACACTGATGGCTTTATTAGGAGATATCTTGATATCTTCACTGAAGTAGTGTTCAATGGCTTACATCACCAGATCCTTCTGCGATGCTACGTTGGATTGACGCCAATAGTTTGATCATTGATTATGAAAAGGGCCGAGCTCTTTACTTGCGACCCTACTGGATTACATTCTGGCTTAGCTGATGATCAGGGTGTTGCTGACGCCCTAGAGGATGTGGCCTGTTCTTTTACTACCAAATTTGAAATTCAGTGCAAAGGCCATGACTTATGAACACTTATCGCAGATTGACATTTTTGATGATGTAGACTTCATTTCCTAGACCTTTTGTCGTTAGGTGGCTGTTTTTTTTTAGTTAAGAACTTTCTTGAGATTTTTTCCTTTCTTTTGTCAGGGCAAATTTATGTCGTTTTGATTTCTTTCAGGAGTTCTTCCCCTTCCTTTTGATGAGAGGCTTCATCCCACCTTGGACTCCTTCCATTTCCTGGAATCGAAAAAATACCCCAGCCCTTTCGCAAGTTGTTTACTGGGGTTCATAGAAGAAAACTTAATTAGTTGACTACATCCAGAGTGAGCAATATCTTGCACATTAGACAAATAACAAAATCTGCCAAAAGCTTGGCGGCTCGAGCCTTCGAGATTAATATGATCTTGTGAATGAGGCATTTGAAATTAAAATTTATGAAATTGAATGCTTGTATTCACTAAGCTTTTATCTGATCTCTAAAGATCTTGAAATTGAGTACGAAAATAAATTTTTCCTGAGGAAATCAAAATTTTTATTTGACAAGTTATAAAATTGTAAGAAAACTTTTAACCATCTATGGTCATTTTTGATGGGTAGGATCAGATTCAAAAGACTTATCTCCCTTTATCAGAGACACCTCATCTTCGCTCTAAACACCGCTCTTCAGAGAATTGACATCATATGACATGTGCACTATGAGTGACGCAACCCTTAGCAGTGGTTTCTCTTTTATGACTTTAGATGATCTCATTTTTATTTTGCAAAATTTTTCTACTTTCCTCGCTTAACCTTGTCTCGTTTTCTTAGGCTATTCAGGGTTACCCATGTAACTAGTTTTGGACCAATGGTGTTGGGTTTGTACGAAATCGTGACGCAATCAAATTGCAAAAATTAGCAGAAGCATGGTATATCAGAGTTTAAAAAAATTTCTACAAAACCATTACCCGGATCATCCTTTATGCAAATTATTAATTTAAAACGATAAATAAGAAGTTATGGAATCATACCCTTGTAGAACGAAGCTTCCACAGGTACTAGTTCAACTCCTTGTTCTTCGTGATCTCATTGAATTTCCGGGTTAGATTCCTTCCTTTGATCAACGTTAGCCACCCAAGTGTTTGGCCTCTAGAGGTGATCCACCAAGGAAGATGAATTATCAAGAAGGAGGGTGTTTGGCTTAGTTTTCTATTCTCTATAGAAAAGGAGTACTCTCCAACAATTGGAATTGCATCAATCTAATATCTATTATAAGACTTCTCTTATATAGACATTGGTCAACCCTTCTAATCCTATTAGACATGGGATTTCTTTTAATTAATTAAACTCCTTTAATTAATTTAGGCTTCCCACCACATGGGAATAATTAATTAAATTCATTTAATTAATTTGTCTCCTAATCTTATTAGGAATAAATGAGAGTACTAAATATTAAATTAATTACTAAACTCCTTTAGAAATTAAAATAATAATAATTGTAATAATATTAATAAGACTCCTCTTATTAATTTATATTTAATATTTCCAAAATATTAAATAATAAACATTAAGCTATTTAATTTATTCTATCACCATAGATTAAATTAATTATACTTAATGCATTATTACGATTATGCCATTACCTTCTTAAATATTTATTCTTCCTTTTATGGTGTGACCCTTTAGGTTCTCCATATTAAACCGGTTGTGAATAAATCAATTAAAACAATTTTAATCTTATTTAAATAAATAAATTAAACTAATAATCTATTTAAATAAATAATATTTATTCTACAATAGGGATAAGCCTCCCTAGCGATCAACGACTTTTCAGATAATATAGATTTCAACATTAATCATAAAAGAACCTGTGAGTTAATAGTTCCGTACAATTCAATCCTTCCACCATTCAATATCCCAATTAAATATAAGACATGGATTTACTCTCAAGTCTTATTTTATTTAATTATATATATTTCGATTAGAAAATGCACAACTCCAAATAATGCAAATTAGAAACTCCTTTCTAATTTCATTTCACCTTGGCCAAGGATTCCTGGGTTGTCATTTAACGAATCACATAGGACATATCTCCTCTTTTACTAGAGGTGGTAGATTCTTTATTGATCATTCATTATCTCCATATGTAACTTATTATACCCAAGCATACCCTATATATGCCTTAAAAGGTCTTAAGGAATAAGTCAAAGTATAATTTGTTACATACAAGATACTATGATGATCTCAAGTCCAAGGATCACTTGTACTACTATCACATTAGGAATTCCTATTGACGTGCGAGTAAAACTCCATTAGGTATTCCATAGCGAATCACGTTCAGTGAACTTATTCTCCAATAAGCACCTACATACTTGCTTTAGTGTCTCCACACAAATGATCATGAGATCAATCATCCTCATCCAATGAGCAAGCAACATATGTACCAATCTATCCGGATTTACTAATCCCCTTTTTAGTAATCCCACGATTGGGAACTATTTTAGTTTTAAAACTTTCTAAGAATTTAGATCTCATTAGCATGATCATCATCATGATTCTAAAAGCTTTGCTTAAAACTATGGGTTATTTACATATTATAAAAACAGCAACATGTAGATAATTAAATGCCTTTAATAAATGAATATTTTATTAATAAATAAATAAGATTGTTTACAAAGTACGTGCTTTATCATCATACATGATTGGCTTGTATGCACACTACTATCAATCTCCCACTTGCACTAAAGCCAATCGCCATGGTATCTCATACCCATCTTCTCTAAGTGACGATCAAACTGCTGTTGTGTTAAAGCTTTAGTAAATGGATCTGCAATGTTGTCTTGAGAGTCTACACTCTCCTTTTTCAATGATTTTTTTAATCAAAGTGCCGCAACACATGTTTAGATTCAAGATGAGACTTAGGAACTATTCCTAGTTCTGTAATAAACTTTTCATCCGAAACATCAACTTGCAGCTTCACTTACAGTTATATACTTTGTCTTTGTCACTAACCCAGCAACTTTTGCTGTTTGAAACCTTTCCAATTTACTGCACCACCTTTTAAGGTAACGACTTACCATAAAGTGGATTTTGTTGTCGTCTTGGTCAGTCTAAAAACTTGAGTCTGTTTAGTCTTGTAGTTTAATTCAGACCCATCATGTGTCATGATGACATCCTTAGTGTCAGTTAAGTACTTTGAGATGTTTATCACTGTCTCACAGAGATCTTCTCCAGAATATGACTGATCAACATCAAGTCTTGTATATTTCATTGCATACATAATAGTTACTTATGCGATCTCTCTTTTACTGAGGACAATTTTAGAGAGATACACTCCATGGCTCATCATCATGAGGCACCTTTTGGAGTTGCCATGCTAAACGCCTTTAGCATCTAATGAATATACGTTTCCATGGGTTAAACCGAACATCCTTTTAAATCTATTAATACAGATTTATATCCCCAATGTGGGATGTTCTACCCAAATCATTCATGGAGGAATGTTTAGACAACTTTATTTTGATCGATTTTAGCATAGAAATTTCATTCCCTATCAGTAATATATCATCAACATATAATACATGGAATGAAACAGCGCTCCCATTAACCTTCTTGTACATACATGGTTCATCGTCATTTTTGATAAAATCAAACTCTTTGATTGTCTCATCAAAACGAATGTTCCATCTACGAGAAGCTTGCTTCAATCCATAAATGGATCGTTGCAGCTTACAGACTTGATTTATTCCAACCTTTGAAACAAATCCCTCTGGCTGTGTCATATACACATCCTCCTCAAGTTTCCCATTGAGGAAGGCCGTTTTCACGTCCATCTGCCAGATCTCATAGTCGTTATAAGCTGCAATCGCAAGCAAAATCCGAATGGACTTGAGCATAGCTACTGGTGAAAAGGTTTCATCATAATCAACTCCTTGTCTTTGTTTGAAACCTTTTGCAACCAGTCGGGCCATATAGGTCTCCACCTTGCCGTCCGCTCCAGTCTTTCTTTTAAAGACCCATTTACACCCAATAGGCTTAATGCCTTCAGGTGGTGAAACCAAAGTCCATACTTTGTTTTCATATATGGAGTCCATTTCGGAGTTTATGGCTTCAAGCCATTTCCCTGAGTCTTTATTACTCATAGCCTGTTCGTAATTCAATGGATCATCATCATTCATGATGTGTACCTCATCGTCATCCTCTATAACGAAACCATACCTCTCAGGTATCTTCGGTACTCTTCCAGATTTACTAACAGGGTGTAGTATAGTAGGTTCTTCTACTTGGTCAGGTACCTGACTTTGATCCGTGATAATTTGTGGTTCTTGAACTTCTTCAAGATATATCTTACTCCCACTGACCCCTTCATGGATAAACTCCTTTTCCAAGAAGGCAGCATGTTTCGCAACAAACACCTTTTGATCAGTTGGATGATAGAAATAATACCCTAAAGTTTCTTTAGGGTATCCCACAAATCTACACTTATCGGATTTAGTCTGTAGCTTATCATTTTCAAACTTTTTTGACATAAGCTAGGCAACCCCAAGTCTTAATATGCTTAAGATTTGGTTTCCTCCCCTTCCACATCTCATATGGAGTCTTTGGGACGGATTTGGTAGGTACCTTGTTAAGTAGGTATGCAGCCGTTTCTAGGGCATATCCCTAGAAAGAAATTGGAAGGTCGATAAAACTCATCATGGATCGAACCATGTCCAACAGTGTTCGATTTCTCATTTCAGATACTCCATTTAACTGTGGTGTACCTGGAGGAGTCCATTGTGAGATTATACCATTTTCTTTGAGACAATAGAGAAACTCACCGCTTAAGTATTTTCCACCTCGATCTGATCGAAGTATCTTTATACTCTTGCCCGTTTGTTTCTCTACTTCACTTCTGAACTCTTTGAACTTTTCAAATGATTCTGACTTGTATTTCATTAAATACACATATCCAAATCTTGAGTGATCATCAGTGAAAGTAATAAAATAAGAATACCCACCCAGTGCACTTGTTGTCATAGGTCCACAAACGTCTGTGTGAATCAATGCCAACAACTCTGTAACTCTTTCTCCTTTTCCACTAAAAGGAGATTTAGTCATTTTACCCATGAAATAAGATTCACAAGTTGGATATGATTCATAATCAGATAACTCAAGGAGCCCATCTTTATGCAACTTGGATAATCTTGTTTCATTGATATGACCGAGTCTACAGTGCCACATGTAAGTATAATTAATATCATCTCTTTTCCTTTTCTTAGTTTGTTCAATTTGAAAAATATTTTCTTGTAAGTCAAGTGTATAAAGTCCATTTCGCAAATTTCCAATACCATATAAAACATCGTCTTTATAAATAGAACAACTATTGTTCTTTATAACAACGTTAAATCCTTCCATATCCAATACAGAAATTGAAATAATGTTTTTAATAATATTCGGAACATAATAACAATTATTAAGATAAATGAACTTGCCCGAAGGCATTGCTAAATAATAAGTTCCTACAGCTAATGCAGCAACCTTTGCTCCATTCCCCACTCGTAGGATCACCTCATCATTGTTCAGCTTTCTACTTCTGACCAGTCCCTTCACATTATTACATATGTGAGAACCACAGCCGGTATCCAATACCCAAGTAGAATTTTGACTTTCTGAAAAATTAATTTCAATCATGAACAAACCTTGATTGGAAGTCGAAGCTTCTCCAAGCTTCTTCTTTGCCAGAAACTTCTTGCAGTTCCTCTTCCAATGACCCGGCTCGTTGCAATGGAAGCACATTCCTTTGCTAGCTGGATCAGATTTCTTTTGTTCCTTTATGTTCACTTTGCCCTTGGTCATCCGAGATCGGAAGAGCTCCTTAGATATCTCATATCTAGCAGTCCTACTTTGTTCACCATACAACTCCTTGAGGTGAATCAACATAGTAGGAGCATCCATGTTTTCGTGCTGACGCTGAAGCTCGTTATTCATGGATGCGAGCATGATGCATTGAGCCACAGATGCATCATCTTGCCATTTTACAATGGTGGCAATCTCTTCCTCAGAGGCTGTTTCTGGAACAGTTCCAGGGACAGGTGAGTTTAGGACATAAGAAATCTTTTCAGCAGTGAGAACCATTCTCAGATTTCTTAGCTAGTCCGTATAATTCGGCCCGGTAAGCTTATTAGCATCAAGTATGCTTCGCAGTGAAATTAGTGATTTTGATATTTTTAAAATTTTGCATGTGAAAAACAACATTTTAGCAAACATTCATTTTATTAATTTTGCATACCAAAATAAATTTAGGTCTTTATTTTAAATTGGTATCTCCCACTATTTTTATCAAACTATATTACCCTCACTTATATAGTTCGGCAACATCTAATTAAAGATTTGCTAGTGAGAATAAGGATCCCATTTCAAATGTATATAACCTTGTGGATAGCACAACAAGCGATATACAAATAAATAAGTAGACAACTCTTGTCAATTACAACACTATATAACTCCTTTTATTTTGCCTCTTAAATCATAATGGTCAAGTGTGTGCACATCCGAACTAAAATGATTTAAGTTAAGTCCAGCCTAGCACTTCCATAAATTCAAAAAAGAAAAATGTTCGTCCTTGTGGATAGCACAACAAGACTAGATCGTTCAATTTTCTTGATAAGCATCAAATGTGATTAATTAACATCTTAAATACGCAATACTCGCCTTGTGGATAGCACAACAAGCTCATATTAAATATTTAATACTCTATTAATTTATCATGCTAGAAGGCGACGTTCGATATTCCAAATATCATTTGAACGCTTCGGACTTAATATTATTTCTTTGAGGGGTTTGTTATTATTTGTCTCATCTTGTTTAGCGCGCATGCACATATATATATAAAATACGCGTCATTTTATTAAACATGCGAAGCATGTTTGCATAAAATATAATATATATAATATTTAGCATGCAATATAGAATATTATATTCTACCCGGATTGATTATGGACTTTTATTCTAGTTTGGTTCACTAGAGCCACCAAGTGAATCAAAAGGTCAAACCTAGGAGTGCAAGAATTTAAATTTAAATATAACTATTACATTTAAACCCGGGCTCCATACAAACGGGTCTTCACGCGCTCCTTGCTCCTTGGTCTCCAATTTCTTCAAGATAATTCTAACTATTCTTATTACATTAAACTATTTAATTTAAATAGAAACTTTGATCAACAGTCAAGGGGAAGTACATAGGAGGGAGATAGAATTTTACATCAAGAAAAAAAAATTAGAGAAGACGAGGTACGCAGACCCCATTTAATAAAACCCATTCATTCAAGCATTCAACTAAAATAAAATCCAATCACATTGGTAAAATAGTCCATAATCAATCCCCATTTATTTTCATACATATCACCATATATATCAATAAATAAATATTCATCTCATGAATTAAAACATTCCATATATATATGAGTATCATTTAATGGGCAATTTTAAATTGCATGAAATCCAATTTCAAGATTAAAATAAACTCTTTATTTTAATTATAAAATTATTTAGAATATAATATATAAATATATCATATTTATTTTTTAAAAATAAGTCACCTTCTTTTATTACAAGAGTCCTGCAGGTTTATTAAAAAAGTCCTTTCCTGATGGGTCACCTTCTTTTTGGAGTAAGAAAGAGACAACACCTTTTCATTGCAGAATTCAAGATTAGCACAAAAAAAAAAATTGTGATTCGTCCCAAAAAAAGTCTTTTTTTTTCTTAAAAAATATAATTTTATACAATAAAATTATGCCTAATAAATTATTTTAAATACATACCCATATGTATATGAAATCAAAAATAAATTAATAATTGCATAAAGATTTGGCTCTGATGCCACTGTTGGGTTTGTACGAAATCGTGACGCAATCAAATTGCAAAAATTAGCGGAAGCATGGTATATCAGAGTTTAAAAAAATTTCTACAAAACCATTATCCGGATCATCCTTTATGCAAATTATTAATTTAAAACGATAAATAAGAAGTTATGGAATCATACCCTTGTAGAACGAAGCTTCCACAGGTACTAGTTCAACTCCTTGTTCTTCGTGATCTCCTTGAATTTCCGGGTTAGATTCCTTCCTTTGATCAACGTTAGCCACCCAAGTGTTTGGCCTCTAGAGGTGATCCACCAAGGAAGATGAATTATCAAGAAGGAGGGTGTTTGGCTTAGTTTTCTATTCTCTATAGAAAAGGAGTACTCTCCAACAATTGGAATTGCATCAATCTAATATCTATTATAAGACTTCTCTTATATAGACATTGGTCAACCCTTCTAATCCTATTAGACATGGGATTTCTTTTAATTAATTAAACTCCTTTAATTAATTTAGGCTTCCCACCACATGGGAATAATTAATTAAATTCATTTAATTAATTTGTCTCCTAATCTTATTAGGAATAAATGAGAGTACTAAATATTAAATTAATTACTAAACTCCTTTAGAAATTAAAATAATAATAATTGTAATAATATTAATAAGACTCCTCTTATTAATTTATATTTAATATTTCCAAAATATTAAATAATAAACATTAAGCTATTTAATTTATTCTATTACCATAGATTAAATTAATTATACTTAATGCATTATTACGATTATGCCATTACCTTCTTAAATATTTATTCTTCCTTTTATGGTGTGACCCTTTAGGTTCTCCATATTAAACCGGTTGTGAATAAATCAATTAAAATAATTTTAATCTTATTTAAATAAATAAATTAAACTAATAATCTATTTAAATAAATAATATTTATTCTACAATAGGGATAAGCCTCCCTAAGCGATCAACGACTTTTCAGATAATATAGATTTCAACATTAATCATAAAAGAACCTGTGAGTTAATAGTTCCGTACAATTCAATCCTTCCACCATTCAATATCCCAATTAAATATAAGACATGGATTTACTGTCAAGTCTTATTTTATTTAATTATATATATTTCGATTAGAAAATGCACAACTCCAAATAATGCAAATTAGAAACTCCTTTCTAATTTCATTTCACCTTGGCCAAGGATTCCTGGGTTGTCATTTAACGAATCACATAGGACATATCTCCTCTTTTACTAGAGGTGGTAGATTCTTTATTGATCATTCATTATCTCCATATGTAACTTATTATACCCAAGCATACCCTATATATGCCTTAAAAGGTCTTAAGGAATAAGTCAAAGTATAATTTGTTACATACAAGATACTATGATGATCTCAAGTCCAAGGATCACTTGTACTACTATCACATTAGGAATTCCTATTGATGTGCGAGTAAAACTCCATTAGGTATTCCATAGCGAATCACGTTCAGTGAACTTATTCTCCAATAAGCACCTACATACTTGCTTTAGTGTCTCCATACAAATGATCATGAGATCAATCATCCTCATCCAATGAGCAAGCAACATATGTACCAATCTATCCGGATTTACTAATCCCCTTTTTAGTAATCCCACGATTGGGAACTATTTTAGTTTTAAAACTTTCTAAGAATTTAGATCTCATTAGCATGATCATCATCATGATTCTAAAAGCTTTGCTTAAAACTATGGGTTATTTACATATTATAAAAACAGCAACATGTAGATAATTAAATGCCTTTAATAAATGAATATTTTATTAATAAATAAATAAGATTGTTTACAAAGTACGTGCTTTATCATCATACATGATTGGCTTGTATGCACACTACTATCAAATGGCTCCTAAACAAGACGGCTTTAGGGCACTATATATTAAGACACCCCTTCGGGTTTACTCGCTCGAGTAACATAGGCCACACTTTGTGACAAGTCAGGCAATCTACTCTATTTGATCCTTGCCTGAGCTTGTACAAGATTTATTTTCTTATGCTCTAAATTACCCGCGTAACGAGTATTGGGCCGGTGACTCCTAAACCAGACGGCTTTAGGGCACCAGGTGTAGAGACACCCCTCGAGCTTAATTACTCAAGTAACCTAGGCCATGATTCAGATCGGCTCAAGTTTTGCCTTCTTCTTCTGGTAATGCTTATTTTCTTAGGCACTGAGTTACCCATGTAACGAGCGTTGGGCCAGAGACTCTGAAACTAGATGGCTTTAGGGCACCAGCTATAAAGACACCCCTCAGGCTTAATAACTCGAGTAACACCCAAGCCACGATTCGAGACATTAGGATGGCTACTAATTGTCGTCCCTGTCGCCATAGTTTCATACCCCACAACTAAGAGTTAGGGCAATCGCAAAGTGTAGACATGCATATTAGGTCAAGTCTGTTCCAAAAAGCGTTTTAAACTAAGATGTCGTGCCTAATCAAAAGGTTGAATTATCTTAATTCTCTAATCGTTCTCGTGATTCTTGCTCCACGGATGCTTATCGAAATTAATCCAATTCACAACAAGTTAAGCAAAAATCTTCTCTTTTTTTAAAACCTTTTTCTAAGATTCTAACGCACGATTTATCTATACTTAACATGTATACCATTGCCAATGCATGTGACATAAAATTGAAAGCACATAACGAGATGAAAGAGTCAGTACCTTACCAGTGGATCGCAGTATTCTAAGAAAATTATGATTGGAAAAGACCGACTGATCATACCGGATCGCCAATAATGGAAGCTTTCATGATGACAGACCATGCTGATGGTGCCGACTGGTGCATTTTCATTGGATGGTTGACAAATGCCCCAGTGTTGAGTTGGCATAATTTCCAAAATTGCCCCGGTCTTGTTGTAAGGGTCCCAATATCTGGCTGTCATTGATTCTAAAATTACCCCAGCCTTGCTTGTCATATGGGGTAATAGCTTTGTTGTATGTTTGACCAATGGGCTGATAAGACGCAGAGATCGCAGAAGTCTTTTTCCTCATGACCCACATAGTGAACCGGTAGTGGATTTTTGACATTTAATTTGCCCCAATCCTCGTTTTGACTTGTAGGTGCAATTGGCTTTGATGATTTTCTTCTTCTAATTTAATGAAGGTTTCAGATTAAGGATATCATCTCTTTGAAGGTCCTTGCTGATGTTCGTACTTGATATATCACGGTGTTGTTGTTACAACTTTTATAATTGATGTCAAGAGGCCTTCGAACTGCACTGAATTGGCCCTAAGAGCTCAGCCTGGTTGGTGATTTGATGGCTTCAACCAAGTTTGGTTTGATTTTTAGGGTTTAATCTGTGGCCTTTGCCTCAGGGAACAAGTCGTCGGGTATAAGATAGACTTTTTTATAACTGTCGCCCCTATTCTTCTGTAGGTCAAAAGAGATCAAGTCTTCTCGCACTTCAAGAGTGATGAGTTACTGAAGGTTTGCATCTTAGGATGTATGCTATTTCGTCACTAGGACTGGTTGTCTTAATGCATCGCTACTTCTTCCTTTCGAGACTTGCTCCAGATTTGATGCAACAACATTAAGGTGTCATTGGGTCCTTTCCACATGGGTCATCCATCTTGAGTGTCTTACTTGGATGTAGGATTTTTAGGTTTGGCCTTCATGAGTTGACTCCCACGCTAGAGGAGTATGAGAGCCTCACGGGTTTGGCATTAGATCTGCCCTGTGCCAGGACAGCCATTAGTGGCATGAGACGTCCATTTATGACCATCACTGGTCTGAGACGCAGAGTCGTCACTGAGGAGATTACTGCGGGATATGTGGAGTCCCTAGGCTTCTTGATCGATCGCTTCGACCGACTAGACAGCTATAAGAGATATTCAAGAGACTTCATCATCCCTGCAGATGAGTTGCATTTTGCACCCGTGGACGTTCTATTGATGTGTGTCACAGCTTATTTGTACATGCCACTATATATTGACCACTTAGATACTGGCTTGATGGTAGTTATTTGTGCTCTCAGACAGTGTTGTACTATCGTGCCGATGATGTTAGTCGAGACCTTGAGGTCGGCTACATTCTGCAGCACCCATCCAGAGGGGTTTTTTAGCGGCATCGTCGTTTTGTTGTACGTGTGGTTCATGACACATTTGAGTCCTACCAGCGCTTTCAAACATCATGGGTACTGCTTTACCCATGAGATAGCCATGACCTACTCTTTTACGCCGGCAGAGTGTATAGACGCGACATCCTGGTTGGCATTTTTGATGGCAATTGATCATCCATTTTCGATCTTACTCTGCTCAGGGTTTAGCTCCCCTTACAGCTTCATCACTTATGCAGACGGTATGAACTACCTGCCCTTGGCGGGTTTGAGAGGGGTGACCACATATCATTCGCTGGCAGTCATGGGCCAGTTTAATCAATTTCATATCATTCACCACTTTGAAAGGGGCTATGGATCAGCGGATATCAGCTTCATCTTTGTCGTCAGCTGACCTTACCAGGACTTATGAGTGTTGGACTCATAGGGAGATGGTTAATTTTTCTACTAACCATCTAGATTGTTCTCCAGAGTATTCTGCATGGTTGGAGGCAGATATTGCATTGGCTGTGGTTATCTAGTAAGCTCCGAGCATTGATTTCAATGAGGAAGAGTCTATGGAGGATCCTGATTCTCCCTCCGAGGATGATTCATTTACTGGTTTGATAGCATTTTTAGTCAATGACCTGCCCACCCCCCTCCCAAGTATTCCAACTAGGACAGACCCAGCTCTTATTGATTCATTAGATCGGGTGACCTTTGAGAGGGATCAGGCTAAAGCACTGATGTTGACAGCCCTTTCTAGCAGGGATGCCACTTTTGCTGAGATAGACGAGGCTCGAGCTACCTGGGATGCAGCATTTGTTGAGATTGAGGAGGCTTTAGTAGCTACGGATGCTGCTTTCATTAAGAGGGATGAGGCTATAGCTACCCGAGATGTTTATATTGTTAATAGCACTGCGCTCAGGTCATATACACACAGCATCATTGCCAATATGAGTGCCTTCATAGATGGTCACAGCAGTACTATACAGATGGCTGTGGATATTCTAGCCCGTATGAAGATCGTGGGACATGAGCTTATAGCTGCTTCTCCTTCTTCTGAGAAGGATGCCATGTTGGCACTGCTATCCCGTTTATCCACGGGTTCATAGACTAGCTTTTATTTTCCTGTACATACTAGATTAGCCATTTTTGACATGTACATGATACAGTGTATATATCAAATAATATTATATAACAGAGAAATATATTTTGATTCACTTTCCTGTTGGATATTTATTGTCATTGCTGAGTGATTACAACTTTTTTCATGACTTGCTGTTTTGATGTGTCATGAGCTTTTCTTTGATGGATTGACATTGAGATGTCGGAGAATACCTCAGTAGGGTCTGTTGACCAGGGAGGTTTGATAGTATTTGGGTTTTATAGGGTTTCGGTGTCTTGGGACTGGGTTTTTATTTTTTTCTTAAAGGTCAGATCGCACCATGAATGGCTGACTACATACTCCCAGGTTGAGGGAGATCAGGTCATTAGTAGTTCAGGCTTAGCCTTAACGGTTTGAAAAGTGTTTGGGTTTTGGGTTTGAACTTGGTTTGCTGAGTTATTTGAAATTTTTGTTTGGTTTGACCGCACCTTAAATGACTGCCTAGGTACTCCCGGGTTGAGGGAGATCAGGTTATTCGTAGTTCGAGCTTTGACAAGTCCTAATTGGTTTGATTTCTT
The DNA here is from genome assembly GCA_020205555.1 of Panax stipuleanatus. Taxonomy (NCBI): domain Eukaryota; kingdom Viridiplantae; phylum Streptophyta; class Magnoliopsida; order Apiales; family Araliaceae; genus Panax; species Panax stipuleanatus. The sequence goes on from CM035120.1 coordinate 119,759,557, forward strand.
AATTTTTTGATTATTTTAATTTTTAATATTTATATGCATGGAAAATAAAAGGCATATCGCTAAAAAAATGATAACTTTCCAACATCTCCTGGAATTCGCAACTTTCCTCTACATCTACGTCTTTTTGGCTAGCTGAGGCTTGATAGTCCAATTGTCAGCGGTTATGTTGCCTTCGAGTCTCATGATAGAGGTTACCTCCTGGTTATGAATATCTTCAATCATGACCATAACTTGATCGTCTTCTAATTTAGCATATCCCTTAAGGAGGCTCAAATTGGACTCGTTGCAAAAAGGGATGAACTCTAGATTCCTCGATGGGTTGGCTTCCCTGACAACTTCACCTCCTTTTTCTTCATCTGTTCCTTCACCTTTTTTATAGGCTTGAGAGGATTTGACTATGAAACCATTCTCGAACTATTGTTGTATTTCTCGCAAGGAACTTTCCTTTTTAGATTTTTCCACACTAGGAGGATCAATATCTCCTCCTCATCATCCAGGAGGGTAAAATCAGGAATGTGGTTGCTGGCTTTGAGCAACAAGATATTTGATGGTGGCAGATGAATTTCCTTAGAGGACTCTCTTGTCTCCTCTGTCACTCCCAACATTAAGATCAGCCCACCTTGTGTTTTATCAGGATTAGTGCTTACACCCGTCACCTCCTTTGAACTGCCTATCTCGAGTGGACATCTTAAGTTCTTTATTTCCCTTTTGCCCTTTCTAGTCACGGGGACTTCAATATTCAGTTCTCTATTTTTAATGATATCCTGAATTTTATGCTTTAGAGACCAGCATTCCTCAATTATGCTCCAGGGAAGTTAGAATGGTATAGACATATCTTGGTGGAATCATAACTTTTCATCTCGGGCTTTGCAGGAGGTAGTAACTCAGTAATCTTTCTCTGCGCAACAAACAGTGCTAACATATTTTCCAATGAGTCCCCTAAAGGCGTGAATACCCTTCTCTGCCTACTCTCTCCGACTCTCGGTGCTGTAGGATTTCAAGGGTTTTTCCAGTGTTTGGAATGTTGCTTGATATTTCCTATTTGGGAATTTGCATTCCTTCGGAAGATTTTTCCTTTGGCAAGATCTTCTAGTAATTTTATCATTCCACCTTTCTCGTCTATTCAGTATGCTTTGATCTTCTTCATTTAGCCGGGTGATCTTGGAGGGAGATAGGCTTACATTCTGAATAACCTCCTTTTTCTCTTGGCTTTCTGATAGATGAGTGAAAACCTTCCTTGTATCCTAAGTTGGTGTACTATCAAATTAGCCAACAGAGTTACTTGATGCTGGATCGTATCCAATTTTTGCATCACTGTCATACCCTCCTCTGAATTTTCCACCTCTAGGATATTTATTCTATTCCTTTGGGGGTTTTCCTCCATCCTTCGTATATATTTACGATTTGGACACATTTCATCGCTTCCTGACCAGATCATGTTTACTATTTCCGTATCATACTGCATAAGAAGGTTGGTGTTGACATTTGGATGGTCAGGTTGTTGGACCACAACATCGCTGCTTTCAATTAGATTTTGGATTTTATGCTTTAAGGATCAACTGTCTTGTATATCGTGTCCCGGAGACCCTGAGTGGTAAGCATATCTCTGGCTTGGATTGTATCTTTTGCTTTTTAGATCCAGAGGTGGAGCCAATTCGGTAATTTTCTTCTACTTGATTAATAACTCCAATATATTTTCTAGGGAATCGCCTAGTGGAGTGATCGCCCAATTTTTCGTTCTTTCAAATTTTCTCTTTCTGTCCTGGTATTGGTTGAACGCGGGCTATTGTTGTAATCACAGATTGCATTCCCTTTTCTTAATGGGGGGACTATGGTTGGGACTCCTAGCTTGCCCTGTCAGAACGAGGGATACTTCTTCATCGCCTTTCTTGGGTATCCTATAGGGAGTGTTCGCATAGTTGCTAGACTGTATATATGCTCAGCGACTGCTTCTAAGGCAGTGAGATCTTTAATCTTGCCTGCTTTCATGCCCATCTCTGCCATTTCGTCGTGTTTGATCATCTCTGAGAATGGTTTTCCTATTCCAGCTAGGATCCTCTCATAGTAAGTTGCCTCTTGGATGTCTATGAAAGTCATCACCATTTCAGTTTTTGTCATAAACGGGCTGATCTGTGCTGCCAGACATCTCCATCTTTGGGCATACTCAAGGAAAGACTCAGTACTATGCTTTTTGACTTTAGTCACTTGGTATCGATCTGGTGCCATTTGTGACTTGAAGCTGTATTGATTTAGGAAGGCATGAGCTAGCTCTTCCCAGCTATGGATTTTGGCATTGTCAAGTCGGGCATACTATGTCCTAGCCTCTCTAGTGAGACTCTTTTGGAAAAGCTAAATTTTGAGGCTTTCATCTTCAGCATAAGACCCTAGCTCACCAATGTATACTTTTAAGTGTGTATAGGGATCGCCTGCCCCATTGTACTTTTTAAACTCTGGCACTTGGAATTTGTAAGGATATCTAGCCCCTAAAAATATGCAGAGATCTGAATCGGTGACAATTCTTGCGACGCCCCCAAATTCTCTACATTCCGTGTAGCAAATTTGGTGCTCACGTAAATATTCCATAAGATAATAACTCCTATCAATCCAAGATTCACAGTATTCCACAACGAATAGAAGTTCTCGTCAGAATATTTAGTGTGTTGGGATACCCTCACTTGGATGAATAAGTTTACAATCTCATAGATATTTCTTTCATATCATTAATTCCTATCTATCTGACATTCGCAGTATTAATGTTAGAGTCGTTCTTGGAAACTGAGGGGCGCGACGACCTCAGTGCATCAGAGAACCCCAATATCTGTCAATACTCCCATTCAGATTTATAGTTCATATAGATACTGTACTTCTTCTTATGTTCTAGAAAGGTAAAAACTAAGTAATTGATAAAAGATAATAATATATTACATAATCTTAAATTGGCTTATAATAAAATCCCAACTTACTATTACATCAGAGTATCTAAAGATATAACCAATATTAAAATTAATCGAGTCTCTCCATCCACATGATTGAACTCTGGAACTTTTGATGTGTCAGCTAAAGCTGCAAAGGAAAAGAATATTTACAGGGATGAGCTACAGACAGCTCAGCAAGTTTTAAACAAGTTATATATTATACTCACACTAAATCTTAATTAAATGAACATATAGTTCAGAGATTTTTCACATATATATACTGAGGTTTGATCTGCCAAACCCCACACATTACGAGTTACTGTCAGTCATATAGACTTAGCCACCCGGGTTGATCTGTTCAACCACACCTATTACTGAGTTACTGTCAGTCATATAGACTTAGCAACCTGGGTTGATCAGTTCAACCATACACTTTACGAGTTACTGTCAATCACATAGACTTAGAAACCCGAGTTGATTCTGTCAACCACACTACACTCCTACAGTCACAAAGACGTATAAGAGCTCGGTTCGGATATCTCATAGGGGATCAGTCTAATCATATCCTAGGAGTATGCATATCATCCTACCAGTCCAACCAGGTCAGTGTTAATATAACTGCCTATAAATGTAATCCAGGGTCAGTACAATAGTTGTCGATAAAAATATAACTTCTAGTCAAAACAGTATCAGTATATATATGTACCAAACAACATTGGTTTTCCCACAGTTTATGCTTTGATATCAAATCAAACACATTTTACGCAAACAACAGCTCATATGGTTTGGTTATGCTTGAACAATAAGCCATAACCCTCTTCAAATTACAGATATCACGAATAACGTTTATAACAAGTTCGTATATCAATATACAAGACTTACATTTAATATAGAAATTAAATGAAGTTAGAAAACTTGCCTTTGCGAAGATCAACTACTTAAACTATTTGAAAGTGTTTACACAACCTATATATGTTTATAACAGTCATTAGAAACGATAACAACAATTAACTAGTCAAACTATTAGTGTTTGGGTTGATTTCAGTGTCCGTTCGGTATTTTATTACTCTATTGAATAGCTATCGAATTAGTTTTTAAATAAAATTTATTTAAAAGTTTCAATACCTTATTAGATATTTTAGTTATTACTTATAATAATTTCCAAAGGTTCAAATAATTTTTAAATGATTTAATATCACTTATAATGATTTTTAAATCATTAATATTATTCTTAAATATTTAATAACAATTTATAATAATTTTTAAATCATCAATATTATTTTCAAATAATTTATTTTTATTAATAATGATTCTTAAATCATTAATATCATTTTTAAATAATTTATTATTATTTAAAATGATTATTAAACTATTAATATTATTTTTAAATAATAAATAACCACTTAAAATGATTTTTAAATCATCAATAATATTTTTAAATAATTTATTTTTATTAATAATTATTTTTAAATAATTAATAACATTCTTGAATAATTTATTATTATTTAAAATGATTTTTAAACCGTTAATATCATTTTTAAATAATTTATTTAATACAATTATAAAAAACTTTTATTATCATTAATATTTAAATAAATTAAATATTAAATAAATTTTCTGTCAAAATATTAAAAATTATTTATTATAACTTGAATTGAATTTTTAGAATTTTTTTATTAATTAATTAGTAATTATTTCTATTCATTTTAATTATTATAAATAATTTTTATTAAAACCGTCGCTATAGGTGTTCTTGACTGGCCCAATAACACGCCGGTCAACGCCCAGGTTCCTTTTTTGACTCGATGCCACTTCCGATCCGTTTGGTTTCTGGGAAAGCAAGTGTATCAATATTGTAGTACTGATATAATACTACAAGTTCATACTAAGTTAGGGATTTAACTACAACAAATCTGGAAGTTATTAATGGTCAAACCACCCATCCGAAGCTGTTCTTGCATTTCTGGGCTGCCCAGAAATGGAAGTCAATGTCGGTCAACGCTTATGCAAACCTTATATCTTGCAGGGTGTTTGTAGTTTAAGTGTTCTAGTGGTCGGATCTTGTAGACTAACTAACAGGGTACCTTAAGGTAACACTTAGAGGGACTAACAACATCACATGATAAAGATCTGGGCATTCAAAGAACCTGTCAGCCCCATGTTTTGATTTTCTAGGTTACCCAAAAATCATTTGTGGTCAGTCAACCTAGTTTGACCGTTAATAACATTTGATCCATACGTTTTCAATGTGTTAGAGTGCTCTAGTCTTGTAGTACTTATGTCAGAGTATAATCTAACTACAACTTAACATCCTAACAATTTGTCAGTTGAGAGATTAAAGCCGGTCAAACGACTTGTCAGTCGTGTTCCTCAGTTTTCTGGGTTACCCAGAAAACGTAAAGTCGTGGTCGGTCAACGGGTTTTGACTGCCTATAACATTTAGTCGTTTGATCTTATGGACTTGATTTCACTTCCAGGTTACTAACCTCACTACACACTATAACTACAACCCTTTAAAACACTTAAATAACAAACAGAGAGCGATCTATGAGCCCTGCCATTCACTACAGACCACTTTTTTTTATACTTTGGAAGTTTTGCTTAAATCGCCATTTTGATGTCTTTAAGTGTTATACATCCATGTTTTAGCAACCCAGAACACTAAACAACTTACTAATTAACATACTTAATCAATAACAACAACAATAAAATTTCAGAATCTAAGATTTAGAGTTAGGGTTATGTTTTTACCCTTTTTGAGCAATTTTGGTTCTTTCCTTTCTGATTCTGTTTTCGGCTTGCTGATGGTGGTATATGTGTTAGTTAGTGATATATATTAAGTGATAATTTCGTGGACTTAAGTCTTTACAACTTAGCCTTATATCAAAACTCAAAGTGAGGGTTAAAACCTAAGTTTTCTACTCTTTTGACAAGTAGCCTAGGTTATTAACCATGTAGGATGTGTTGTCAAGTTATTTTGATAAAATCAACATGGAGCAAATCTTTTGCTTGTTAACCAAAAGAATTGTTCCTATCTCATTTTAAAAGAGAACAAATAAGGGCATTTTTGTTATTTTACATGTACTAAGGGTATTTTGGCAATTTTCTAATTAAATCCAAGGATAATTTAGTCATTTCATATTCTCTTTAGAAACTTAAAAACAAAATTTAACCATTAAGGTTTGTTAATTTAGAATTAGGGTTTATTAGGATTTTCTAATTAGAATCAGGGTTTCCTATTTGCTAATTAGAGTTTCTTGAAATATTCTTCAATTCAATCCTTCATTAACCATATATATAGTTAATGTACCTATATTCACAATCCTTTATCACATTATCAATGTATTATGTTATAATTTCTATTTATTATAACCATTAGGGTTAGGGTTTCTAATTTAGATAGAATCTTTAAATTAGGATTTACTATAAGAACATTCCATATATGTTTTTCCATAATTATTTCCTATATGTTAATATATATTTATATTCATATAACTTTAATAAGGCTAAATACACATTCATGATCATAATAATACTTATTTATTATTATTATTATAAATAAAAATTATATTAATAATCCTGCTTAAATTTTGGATTATTACAATCACCCCCTCTTATAAAAATTTCGTCCCAAAATTTAAAATACACCTTATGAAAACAATATAGGAAATCTTCTCACATTTCACCCTATAGCTCCTATGTAGCTCTTTCTATATCGTGATTCTTCCAGATCACTTTAACTGATGATATTACTTTATGTATTAATACTTGTTCCTTTCAATCAATTATCTGAGCAAGAACTACCATATACGATACCTCTTCCTTATAGGTCAGGTTTATACGGTCACATGAGATAGACAATAAATATAATTTAATTTAGGAAGTAGTGCTACCACCTCATCCCCTCCTCTTCTTAACTAACATGGTTTAACGAATTGCGGTCCCTATTCCCTTTTCTTATCAAAATGTATTTGTATTTCTAACGTAACACTTCTAAGAATACCTGATATCTTACCCTTAACCTCTCATTGTTTTCTATTGAGTCTAAGATGTTTGAAATCTTTTATATATAATCCCAATACTAATATGTTATATATTTTATACTGTCCACGACTTTATATGATCGCATTCTTATGCTATCATGATAACTATGGTATGCAACCTCTAAAAAAAACTTACATTTTCCTTGAAGTCTGAAACATCAGTCCTTAGTATATTCTTTAAGGTCTGAACAGTTCTCTTACTTTGTCCATCTGTTTATGGGTGGTATATGGTACTTAACCTTCACTAAGTCCCTAAATATTTTTAATAACTCTCCTCCTAGAGTTTGAAATAAACCGTAGATCTCGAATCTGACACTATAGAAACAAAACAACATACTTAGAATTTATTTCACTTAGGTACAACTTGGCTAATTAATCTAAATTAACAATTACATTAATAATTAAAGATGAAATTATTTTAGTGAGACTACTAATAACATTGTGACCTTTCTATGTGACAGTAGAATTTATTACTAATTCCATGATCATGTGTTCCTACCATTATTCAGAGATTAGTACTATTAATAATAACATCCCCGTCTTTTGACTTCTAATTCTAAGCGTAAGACATTTACATACCCATTCCACTAATTATTATTTCATATTTGACCACCCAAGGTATTTACTCACATCTCTATGTTAATACTATGACACACCACCTATATTTTATTTTAACTAGTATAAATTATACCAACCTTATTAAACAATTATTATATTCTTATTTAACATTTGCTCCTTTTACCTAACTGAAAAATTCTATTAAAAATTTGAAATACAATATTCTCATTTGTTATTCTAGAGTTTCTAAAATTTTTTTTACTATAACCTTTTTATTTTAGCTTCAACATTGTTGAAACTCAAATTCCTCCTTCAAATCTTAATTCTAATCTTATCCCTCTCTAACTTTAGAAATTCTTAGACTTATCTGCTTTTATATCTTTGATATTATGCCTTCTTCTTTCTTCAATTCTAATAATAAATTGTGACTTGCATGGTGTTTTAACCATAGCACTTCACAATAGTATCTATCAGTTTGCCACCAACCAATTCTGTGTCCCCTACTGAGAGTCTGGCTTCGGTGCCTCTCTCTATTAACTACTTTCTTTGTATTTTAGTCTCCTATCTCTATCTACTCTGAATTTAATATTCATTTTATAAGTTATCTTGGTTTATACTTTGGACACTCTTTATCCACCTCCTGTGTTTCTTGGACTCTATTTTATTAAAGTCGAACTATAACCTCTAGATAAAGTTAGTTGGAACTCTTATTTCAATCTCAAATTTATTAAAATCTTTTATCAGTACCTCGTTGTTTTATTATTACTTCTAACTTTTCTTGATTCTTTCAACTTTTAAAATGTCTCTAATAATATTAACTATTAATGAAATAGTATAAGATTTTTTAGTCAAAATCTTTTCTATCCCCTCACGTACCTTGATAATAGACCCTACTAGCTTTTCCAAGAAATTTCTCTGTTTAGATAACTGTTATACCCCCAGAGTTATTTTCGGTGAACAATCCTCGTTGCACACTACTTTTGTATTTTATAATTTAGTTCATTTCTAATTGTAGTCAATCATTAACTTATGATTAACCACTTTATCCCTAAATTCCATGAACTCTCTTAACTGAAACATTATATCATTTTATATGGTTTCTTTATGAAAAGTTTTCATATATATATATTCACATGACATGTTTCTATGTTTTTAGAAAAAAACAATAGATGTGAACGAATAATTCGTACCAGAGTCAAATATCTCATGAGTATTTAAAATATCGATTTGGGATAATATCTGTTACCACGTCTTGTGCAACAACATCCCTCATCGTCATGTTAAAGTTTCTACTGCTTTCGGACGACTTTGACCGACCTCTCCGGCTACTGTTGGTTTGAAGTTTTGGTTTCCCTCTTTGTTTGGATTTCTGGGTTTTGGACAGAACTTAGCAATGTGTCCCTCCACCCCACAGTTAAAACATGTGATTCTATTCTTATCACTATTCCTCTTTTGTGGACACCAGTTTGAGTAATGTCCATCTCTCCCACAAGTAAAACACTTAGTCCCCCTAAAATAACATAACCCTCCGTGCTTTTTCCCACAAATACGACAAACTTCATTCCTCTGACTAGTTTTGTTAGGAAAAGTGGCATTCCACTTCCTTTTGTTATTTCTCCTCCTTTGACACTTCTCTAACACTTTATTCTCTAAATCATCGATATTCTTTAGCTCAGGTGGTCCAGCTAACTTAAAGTCTAAGGTAATCCTTAGAGTATTGGATTCGATTGGTGGTGGGTTCTCTGGCCTCCCCTGTAAAGCGCCTAGCAACGTGTTTACCAACTATTGGGTTGGGCTTGCCTCTATTTATTCCGCATTAATTTTTGCTTGCGATTTTCCGTATGATGCCATTTATCTATCAATAACAAATAACTAAGTATAAATACCAATACAACCATTAATTCAATTAAACAAACAGAATTTGTACGACACATACTTGCCTAGTGTTTTATATATTATCACTATCTTTTATGAAAAACACATTTGGAGAACTTATAAATTCATAAGTAACAGTTCACCTTATAGCTGTTGTTATTACATATCCCTTTATTATAGTCAGGAAGTTAGATTTTACTATCATATTTTCCTTAACTTATACTTAACTTATACCAAAGTTTGGAGCTTATATATACTACACATAAATGTGTATTCATATATATATATATATATATATATATATATATATATATTCATTCTTAAGATATTATCATATCCTTCTTACCATTACTAAATTCCTAATACTCAACCTTATCTTGTATATTTCTACTTCTTTAACCTGTCTTTCCTACATACATTTGCATGCATCTTTCCACCGTTATTCCCTACTTCCTTTCCTCTCATTACTCTGAGTTTTACATTGCCACTCAACTCTCATCTTCTCAACTAGTTCCCTAAATATGTCATGCTCTTCTGTTTCTTCTTTTTCTGTTGTTCCCCCTTCTAGCCTTATATAAGCCCCATATTGATTTTAATCTCCCTCTTCACTTAGCTCCAACTCCGATACTTTTCATGAGCACCCTCTAAATCTACCATAGGTTTGTATTCTACCATTTCAAACACTATTTTATAAGCTACCTTAGTTGGCACTTCTCTTATCCTACCCTCTGGATCATTCTCTATCGGTCCAACTGATTCTAATTCAGATACCAACTCAAACGGAACGACCAGTTCCTCACTCACTTATGTGAATATCCTTAAATTCTTAATTTTCAATCAACTATATTACTTGACTAGTGCCTAATATACACATAACAAACAATAGTTTTCTTTAAGTTAGTTTTTATCTTATTTTATGATGAATTTCCTCAATTCATATCCTATAAACTCTTTTTGAGTTTATGCTTTCACTAACTTTTCTACTACTCTTATTCTTCTAAGGTTATAGCCTAAGGTAACCCTACCTAAGGTTTATAACCTATAGCTCTAATACCAAATTGTGACGCCCCCAAATTCTCTACATTCCCTGTAACAAATTTGGTGCTCACGTAAATATTTCATAAGATAATAACTCCTATCAATCCAAGATTCACAGTATTCCACAATAAACAAAAGTTCTCGTCAGAACATTTACTGTGTTGGGATACCCTCACTTGGATGAATAGGTTTATAATCTCACAGATATTTCTTTCATATCAGTGAATCCTATCTATCTGACATTCGCAGTATTAATGTTAGAGTCGTTCTTGGAAACTGAGGGGCGCGATGACCTCAGTTCATCAGAGAATTCCAATATCTGTCAATACTCCCATTCAGATGTATAGTTCATATAGATACTGTACTTCTTCCTATGTTCTAGAAAGGTTAAAACTAAGCAATTGATAAAAGATAATAATATATTACATAATCTTAAATTGGTTTACAATAAAATCCCAACTTACTATTACATCAGAGTATCTAAAGATATAACCAAAATTGAAATTAACCGAATCTTTCCATCCACATGATTGAACTCTGGAACTTTTGATGTGTCAGCTAAAGCTGCAAAGGAAAAGAATATTTGCAAGGATAAGCTACAGAAAGCTCAGCAAGTTTTAAACAAGTTATATATTATACACACACTAAATCTTAATTAAATGAACATATAGTTCAGAGATTTTCCACATATATATATACTGAGGTTTGATATTCCAAACCCCACACATTACGAGTTACTGTCAGTCATATAGACTTAGCCACCCGGGTCAACCACACCTATTACGAGTTATTGTCAGTCATATAGACTTAGCAACCTGGGTTGATCTATTCAACCATACAGATTATGAGTTACTGTCAGTCACATAGACTTAGCAACCCAAGTTGATTCTGTCAACCACTCTATGTGACAACCCGAGAATTTAGACAGCCGAGAATTTGGACAATTTATTAAAATCTTAATTGATTAAATTAAGGTTAAATAATAGACCTAGACAAAAAATAAGTGTATGGATTTGATATTTTTGTGAAGGATTTTGGTGGATTTAAAATTTTAAAGAAGAACCTAACTTGTTTATTATTTCATTGAGAATAGAGGAAATATGGGTTACAAAATTTCTAAACCGTAGAGATGAATCTATATGTGTTTGATGGAATATTAAGGATAAGGTTATGTAGCCTAATACATATATTAGGTATGGTAATTAATAACCTAATGGGTTATAATATAAGAAAATGTTAGTATCCAAAAATCTATACTAACTCTAAGAGATTTATTTTATACATCTCAATTTACTAATTTTATAATCTAAGTAAAGCAAGTCTAATTGGGTTATGAAATTAAAGATATATTGTGACGCCCCCAAATCTGGGTTCCTCTCTTTTCTCGGATTCGGTGCAGTCACGATACTACTATCGTCGAACTATTACATCTTTTAATCATTAGTAAAAGAATACAACTTTTCTTATTACAATTTAGAATATAAATTCTATTAATATCTAGGATCTTGTATGATGACTCCAAACTTTTACAAGTTCCAAAACCCGGTCAGATACCATCCCTGCCAAAACATCACATTCGATGTTACTAAAATCCGGAACAACTTAAACTTTTTCAATCCTCTTGAATCAATTCTTCTTATTGATACCATAACTTTAAATCAATTACAATTCTTGAATCAACTATATAATATGATTCACTATATTCGAATTATCGTATAAAGGTTTACAACTTAACTTGATATCCTCTATGTATTAACTAATACATCTTTACAGTACGACAAGTATTAAACCTTGTAAACAAATATCAAGTACAACTACTAGAACCTAAACATGGTTCAAACGATAATCTAAATAGCATTCTTCGTTGCGATACTATCTAACTTTATCAATCAAGAAGCACGAAATCTTTATCGTATGTCCTTAACCTGCAAAAGTGGTTATTTGCAAGAGTGAGCTCAACAGCTCAGCAATCCTAATAGTTTTCATGCATCGCATAGCATATAACATCATATTCAGTTCATGCATTTATAAACAATATATATTTACTACGCATGTTACTTTTCACATAACAAGTATATCATCAAAGATCAACTTTCAATCTCATTTATATCTCATATACAGTTCATATATAAGTTCACATTATCACAGCATAATATAATTCAACTAACAGTTATTGAATTCATATATCAAATAGGAACTGAAAGACTTGCCTGATTCGTAGTTTAACAACTACAACTTAACTGCTTAAGAATATCTGCATTTCGTGTAATCCTACACAGTTATATTAACCATAGAGATCACACTCATTAGATATATGTATCCACACATTCTCAATGTAATAATAAAGGTTACATTGTTGTCTAACTTGGTTCTTAGAACCTTCGTCTCACTTTCTTATCGTATTCTTAGAATAACTATGTACGTATAAGTATACTTTAACCATACGTACTTACTACCATTCTCTACATACACATGCCCGTCTACCACTAATCTATTTACATATAGCTAGTGTAGTCCATCTTTTGAATTAATCATTCTCATGTATCATTACTAACATATAAGGCCATAACAAAGCAAATATACTCTATTAACCGTCGAAGTCGGATTCAAGTATCAACATGTGTTCTTACATAGCACGTATACATAATAAAGGATACTTTCAGGCTCGTTCAACCTTTTCACGTTCAATTTACATGATATAGGTTCTAAGTTAATACCCGTAAAAACTTAAGTCCATTCAAGGCTATAAAGTCATAAAGTCTAACATGCTCGCCATTTAAACACATGGGGTATTCATATACTTTGTATTAGGCATACTCATGAATAATTATATCACATTCATGCAACTAACACCGTTTTGTTTTGAAAACATGCTTCGTTTATGCTTCATTTGAATCACAACACCTAATCATGGTATATATACATGTAGGATACATGATCGAGTCTACGACTACTACCAAACATGTTTACAAATATCAGAATTCAAATCTCAATATACATGTCAAGACTCCAGTGCAAAACGTATACTTTCGCTAGTAAATCTCACTAATAGGGTCTAATACATCCATGCTATCTAGGTTCATGTGTTAACATGTTTGACACGCATTTCTAAGTCATCTAAACATGCTTGCAAAATTAGAATTTATTCATGACATTTACATGCCAAGGTTCACCTTCGAAACTAACATTTTCGTTAGAATTGTTTAATAGTGGGGTTTGCATGTTCACATTCCATCATAAAACATATATACATCAATTAACATGCGTTTCATGCCTTCCTAGGTCATATTAACATGTCTCAAAAATCAGAATATAACCATGATACTTCTATACCAAAAGTCCCTTTTTAAAACTCAACATTCATTTTGAAAACCACAAGTTGTTTCATCAATCGTGCATGTAAACATAGCAACACATGTGCATGTCATGTTAATATACTCATATAGGAATGTTAAATCCATTAGTATACTTGCTTAAGCTATCTTAGCCACTATCTCTTAACAGAATCTGCAGCAGACTGCAGAAAAATTTTCAAGTTTCAGGGCCCGGCGCAGCTGCACCGCTGGCTAGTATAAACTGGCGCAGCTGCGCCGCTGGCCGGCCAGAAACAGACATGGCTGCTTCAGTAGTACAGCTAAACCAACTCAGAAATTCTCAATAAAAATCATTTTAGTCATGCTATAATGTAATTCTAACATGTTTATAATCTTATATAGCACCTAACAAACTTATTCTAACTCAACAATTAATCCATCCATGCTCAATTTCAAGAATTGGAACTTGACAGTAAACATTAATGAAGAACAAGAAGCAATCTTATACCTTTGCAATTAGCTAATTGAACTTGCTGCTATACTCCCACTCACAATGCTGCTATACTATCAAAGTATCCTCTTAATACTTAAGCAAAATCTCAGCCCCAACAAATTGAAGGAGAAGAGGCTATATTTATTGAATAACTATTATACAGTTAATGCTTATGCATTCTAATTCAAACCAACGGATTGTAGAATTATATGGAGGTTAACAATTAGTTGGTGAGGAGTTGTTGGAACTTATCATGAATTCCTCACCCTTACACTCATTAGCTAGATTATTGCTAAGTTTGAGAGAAATAGTGGTAGAGTAGCTAGCTTCTAGAGTTCACGTGAGGAAGAATTGTGACTATCATTATGGGACAAGGCATTGTATCTCAGCAACTTGCTTACAATTACCACATACCAATGTTATATATATATATATATATATATATATATATATAGTCTACCACTTACTAATGCTATGTCACACTGCATTTCATAAACACAGGTTATAAATGGGGTTACCATGTAATCCTAATAAATAAATACTACTATTATGTAGTAAATTTTAACTCACACATATAAAATCCATGTATAGTTCATCCCACCGGATATAATTCTTTCGGGTACCATCACAGTGTATTGTCTCCTTTATTATTAAATTTCATTAATTCAATAATTGTTTACCATATATTCTTGATATATTATTTTATTGTATACTTAATATACACATTGTCACACCCACATTTTATGTAACTCACATAGTTCAATTAGTCTTGATATATGGTCCCTATATATAGTATAGTCACATAATTGTTGCACCACACTATATAATATAGTTGCACTACACTTCACACTTCATATAATATATAGTTAGTTACTATACTCTATACATTTTATTCGCATGCTTACATATAGAAGTAAATAATTTACTTATCTCATCAATTAATTAATAATAATATTAATTAATCCCTTTCTCGTAAATCAATTATTAATCTCTATAACAATTGATTAATATAAATCTTATAATATTTATAATTCATTTATTCATTAATCAACATATTATCAAATAATTACTTGATAATAGTATATTGCCCATAACGATTATAAGACAATATATCTCATTCTTCATCAATACAATTCCGATTATATTTATAATCAATTTTCTTATTACTATACTATTACTAGCCATGATAATAAATCAACATATTATTATAACAACAATTAATATAGATTAATTGTTTAATTAATAATTCTTCCGTCCTTGAATCAATTAATTCATCGACAAATCTATTATTGTGCCACACAAGGCATCTCTCACAAGCTCAATCTTAAGCTTATCATCACTACCACCACACTTAATATAATGTTTGTGTGACACATGCATTTTAATACTAAGCTACCTCAATTAATTATAAGTATAACCTTTACGCATATAATAATTAATATTTACTATATTAATTATTCAAATAATAATATTTACGATCAAATAATAACTTAAGTTACTTAATATATTAAAATAACTTAGTTTTCTTTCATTAATTAACTCTCTTGTAAATACATTAAAATTTATGTATTTTACCATAACATAAAATATTATGTTTTCTTCAAATAAACACATTCATTATCAGAAAATAATCTACTTATTGTCTCAAGATATTATTCTCAATATAATATCTATTAAAAATAATTATAGGTACGGCACATGTACATATATTATATATAGAAAATAGATAATAAGTTTATTTTCTATTATAATAAATTATTTCCATCAATTTATTTTCATATAGCAAATACGTTTTAATATATTTACTATATTAATCAATCATACATATTACCTCAAACAAAAATATATAAGGAAATATTATTATTTAAAAATAACATTTCCTCCTTTTATTAAAATAATTCAACATTAGAAATTATTTTAATATCCTTTATTAGAAAAATTATTTCTCTTTCTTTTCTATAAATTGTCTCCAAAACAATTTCTTTAAATCTATACATTTAACCATATCCCAAATATTAATTATTCATTTAAAGATATAATGATTTTCATCTCCCTTTAATAACGTATATATACATATTTAATGTTATTCGTACATTAGACTTTCTCACATATTACTATTCTAAGTAATATATATAAAAGTATTAACTATAATTACATATTCAATACACTTATTAATTCACTCATTTACTTAAGTAAATTAAACACTGCACCATCTCATTAAGGTTCAATATTAACATTATATTACTCCATAATATAACTCTCAACTATGAATTAACCAATATTTATTCTTATTAGTTAATTCCTTAACTAACTCATGCTTCACTATCCAAATTCATTCATGGATAGCTTAAGTATTATTAATAACCTATATTATAAACATACTAGTTATTAGTATACATATACAAGAAAATGGTGATTATACATTAAAGATATTTAATGTCACCAGCTTACTATGATAAAATAATTCTATAAATTATTTAATATCTATAGCTAATTTTATCCACTCCCTTTATCTCAACTGAATAGTCTCTTCTATAAATAACAATATATATATTAATAATATATTTATTAATCCCAACAATCACATATTACGTAGTTTATATTACTCTATGTAACACAATATTACATAACTTATATCACATAAATATTTTTATTCGAACCCATTTCACACTTAAGAATTTTATTTATTAAATCCTTATTTAATAATATCTGAAAATTCGGATTCTTACATATATGAGTAAGGATTTAAATTACAAAGTAGTGGAATGGAAAGCCTAATTAAAAGATTAGGATAAGATAAAATTAAGAGTATGAAATTAAGTTGATTTGCAAGTCCAAAGAATTAAAATTGCTAGCCCAAAACATTAAAAGAGTTGCCCAACTTTTAGCCCAAGTGAGAGGGGACATATGGGACATTAAGTAAGCTATTTGGGCCTTAAAAAGAAAACTAATTTGGGCCAAGAAGGCCTTCTTGGCCGAAATTTTGGGGGAGGAGGAGCGAGGGAGATGTATGTAATGATTAGGTACTTTAGTAGGTGAGCAACTTTGCAAGGTGTCAAGCATTGGTTTTATTCTTATCTTTTCTCCAACCTTACAAGTTAACCAAGGAGTGTAAGCAAGCTTTTCATGATGAGAAAGAGAGAGGAGGAGTAAGAGTGTAGGAATAATAATAAGAGATATACAATACATCAATTCATTTATATAAAACAACAAAAGCATTTCACTTTCTCTTTCCTCTCATTTGTATAACTTAGAAAAATAAGAAAGCGAGAGAGAGGGAGAGAGTGTGGAGATTTCGGCCAAGAGGGCGGAGAGGAGAGAAGGTGGGTTTTGGTATTCCATAGCTTCTTAATCAAGTATTAGGAAGAAGGAGAAGAAGGAACAAGCTAAGGTAGAACAAAAATTCTTATTTGTGTAGTTTAATTTCTCTTTGTTTGGTTTAAGTTTTGATTTTTGTGAAGTTATGATTTTGAGGCTCAAAAACCTTGGATATATGTGTTTAATAGTATTTCAAGTTTAGATCTAACCCTTTTATGGATCAAGAGTTGGATCTAAACTAAGAAATGGGAAATAAGTTTTCAAAAGTGAGAAAACCTAATTTTTCTAGCCTTAATTGTGTTTATTTTGTGATTGATGATTTTTTTATAAATTAGATAATGGATCATGTTAGATCCATGGGTATATGAGGTGTTAGGTTATGTTATGATGTTTTGATGATGGGTTATGTTGATTATTATGTGAGAATAGGAAAGATTTCTTAGAAATCATAAAAACTGAAAAATCAGATTTTTATAAAAACGAAGTATCAAATGAAAACGACCATATCTCTTATTCTATTTTGATTTTTGAGTGTGGTCAATTTTTGGTGTAAGATATATAAGTCTTCTAATGTTTTCAAGTGGAATCACTGAAAAAGGAGTTATAAATTTTTGTGTGGACTGAAATTAGCAAAGGACGCCAAAACTGAAAATAACCAAAAAAGTAGGCTGTCCGGGATTTCCAAGGGCAGTTTTTTTCACTTATTTAATGAAATAAATTCCAATCTTTTGGGACATTAAAATATATGTTATAAAGTAGCTTGTGTCCAAAAAATGAGCTCATTCCGACTTAAATTGAGCAAGTTATGACTATTTCAATATTTAGGTTTTTTCGACGAAAATCGCTATAACCGGAGTTATATAACTCCGATGGCCACAAAATTTAAACTGAAGGCTCACAATAACAAGTGTAAGATCCTGCCAAGAGATGGAAATTTCTGGAGTTAAGCGTGAGGTAGCTTATTTGTTAAGGAATTAACTAGAAATGGATTTTTGAAAAATACTTAAGGGAGTTAAAAAATTCCAGAAAAATACTTTTTGTGTATGGAATATATGTATATATGATTGGCCAAAAGATAGAAAAATTATAAGCTGATTTCATATTTTTTTGAATAGTGTATTTCAGCTTCCTAGAATGAACATTTCGGGTTGTTGAAATGGAAACTGAAAATGTTAGGAAGATAGTTTGGTTTCAGCTTGCTGAAATAGAAACTGAAATGTCAGGAATAAGAAACAGTTTGGTTTCAGCTTGCTGAAATGGGAACTAAAATGTCAGCAAAAGAAAACAGTTTGGTTTCAGCTTACTAAAATGATATATTAAGTCTCTTGAATAGTAAACAGTTTATCAAGTTTTAATAAGAACTTATAAATGAACGAGTAAGTGTTAAGTATAAGATAGTGTAATCGTACCCTTTAATGGTCGATGTATAGTAGCTGGGCTAAACGACTCCTTTATATGGGGAAGGGATCTACGAATTAGTAACCGATCTAACTCACTGTGAAAACAGTGTAGACGAGACGAAAACTAATTTATTAGTTGTTTGTGGAAAATCACTCAGTATACTGTATTGAATACTATTAAAGACTCGATCTGTGCTAGGTTTAGACTTGTGAATATGTTTAGTGTTATGGTTATCTAATATTTGACTATGTGTTTAAATGTTAGATAGTTTACTTATAAGGTATGTTATGCTAATTAAAAGATTAATCTTATAACTGTTAGGTCTTTTCAATAAAGCGATTAACTTAAATTGCGTAGCAGTAATCGACGGTGCAGGCAAGTTTCCTAACTCGAACTTGAGTTGTTATTATAAAGCATGTTCGTGATTAATCATTGTTGATTATATCACATCTATGATTTATTTATTCGCACGTTGTGCATATTGTATATGTTCATCAGGTATGAAAGGCTGATCACCTTCATTACCATATTGTTCAGTTGAATTTATTCATGTTAATTGTTGGCTATTCATCATTATTGATTCATGTTCTTTCACAATTATTATATTGTTGAAAGTTTGTCAACTTATTATTCTTTCTTTCAATCATGATATTTCCTTGTTGTATTTACACTTGCTAGACAAATTTGTTGCTCACCCTTGCTATATCATGATAAAACTTTCAGATTAAGACGAAGCTTCGTATACAGGCAAAGACAAAGACAAACTCCAGAATTGGATTTGGATGCAGGTTAAACTTGTAATAGTATTGAATGCAAATGACATGGTATGTCGTATAGGATATTGAAAGAAGGTATTAAGTTAAGGTTACAGACTTTGGGGATTATGTTGTAATAAGTTATTGTATAAACAATTTATGTTTATATCTTCCGCAATAGTTATAGAAATGATGTATCGTAATGTACCAGGTCCGAGGTTCTGGGGACCCGGATTTGGGGGTGTCACACTTCTACACTCCTACTAGTCACAATAACGTATAAGAGCTCGGTTCAGATATCTCATAGGGGATCAGCCTAATCATATCATAGGAGTATGCATATCATCCTACCAGTACAACCAGGTCAGTGCTATAGCTTCCTATAAATGTAATCCAGGGTCAGTACAATGACTGCCGATAAAAATATAACTTTCGGTCAAAATAGTATCAGTATATATATGTACCAAACAACATTGGTTTTTTCACAATTTAAGTTTTGATATCAAATCAAACACATTTTACGTAAACAACAGCTCATATGGTTTGGTTATGCTTGAACAATAAGTCATAACCCTCTTCAAATCACAGATATCACGAATAACGTTTATAACAAGTTCGTATATCAATATACAATACTTACATTTAATATAGAAGTTGAATGAAGTTAGAAAACTTGCTTTTGCGAAGAACAGCTACTTAAACTATTTGAAAGTGTTTACGCAAGCCTATATATGTTTATAACAGTCATTAGAAACGATAATAATTAACTAGTCAAACTATTAGTGTTTGGGTTGATTTCGGTGTCCGTTCGGTATTTTATTGCTTTATTAAATAGCTATCGAATTAGTTTTTAAATAAAATTTATTTAAAAATTTCAATACCTTATTAGATTTTTTAGTTATTACTTATAATAATTTTCAAAGGTTCAAAATAATTTTTAAATGATTTAATATCACTTATAATAATTTTTAAATCATTAATATTATTCTTAAATATTTAATAACAATTTATAATGATTTTTAAATCATCAATATTATTTTCAAATAATTTAGTTTTATTAATAATGATTTTTAAATCATTAATATCATTTTAAAATAATTTATTATTATTTAAAATGATTAATAAACTATCAATATTATTTTTAAATAATTAATAACCACTTAAAATGATTTTTAAATCATCAATAATATTTTTAAATAATTTATTTTTATTAATAATTATTTTTAAATCATTAATATCATTCTTAAATAATTTATTTTTATTTAAAATGATTTTTAAACTTTTAATATTATTTTTAAATAATTTATTTAATACAATTATTAAATACTTTTATTATCATTAATATTTAAATAAATTAAATATTAAATAAATTTTATATCAAAATATTAAAAATTATTTATTATAACTTAAATTGAATTTTTATAATTTTTTATTAATTAATTAGTAATTATTTCTATTTATTTTTATTATTATAATTAATTTTTATTAAAACCGTCGCTATAGGTGTTCTTGGCTGGCCCAAGAACACGGCAGTCAACACCCAGGTCCCTTGTTTGACTCGATGCCACTTTCGATCCGTTTAGTTTCTGGGAAAACAAGTGTATCAATATTGTAGTACTGATGTAATACTACAAGTTCATACTAAGTTAGGGACAAATCTGGGAGTTATTGATGGTCAAACCACCCATCTGAAGCTGTTCTTGCATTTCTGGGCTGCCCAGATGTGACGCCCCCAGAATAGGTCCAATCAACCTAACCCTTTCTGAGTCGCCAAACACATGGTACAGAATCCAAATACAAACTTTTATATCAAAAGGTCGTGAGCAGGACGACCATACAAGCTGTGAGTGTCAATACAAATCGTATATAATACGAAATATAAACACTCAAATTCAGTTCTCAATAGTTATAATTATTTTCACACTATTATACAAAAATAGTGAGGACTACTACTGCTCTAACTCTGCCCATCACTCTGTTCCCCGACTAGTCCCTGCAACATTCTCATTTCCTGAAGAGGACAATAGATGAAAAGGGTGAGCTCAACTAGCCCAGTAAAGAATATTATGACTAAGTTAATGCAGAATAATTTATCGTTAGTCTTCAGCAAATCAGATAAAATATCATGGACAACAAGTTTTAGAACAACAACTGCAGAGTAATTAACAATGCATCAGAAGAGTTAAGTAGGAAATAATGTCTACTATCTTCCATGATTTAAAAGTCCATAATCAATATTTTATCTCTGTAACATCAATCAATATATATCTTGAATCAAATATTCATCTTTGCACTACGGCCAAAGATATTCATTTGTATCACCAGTTGGTCATGTTCATCTCAACACCTGTCCGTCCATCTTTGCACTACGGGTCAAAGATATTCATCAGGTAATCATTCATCTTTGCACTACAGGCCAAAGATATTCATCAAATAATCATCCATCTTTGCACTACAGACCAAAGATATTCTTTTGTATCACCATTTAAGACTGAAGATGATAAAAAATATTTTAAAGAACGAATCAAGTGAGATAAAGGACAAAAATTAGGAATTCGTAATTTACTTTATCCAAGTTCAAGAATACTCCATAATAATCAATTCTATAGCAAAATTCAAGAATGAAGATCAAAACTTGGATCCAATCAAAGATATGAACTCATAATAGTACCGTATTCGTGAATAGTGCCGTATACGTGAATAGTAACCCTAATATGAAAAGGTAGAGATTTCATAAGAAAAATTATATTTCGTGAATAGTACTGTATTCGTGAATAGTGTCCGTATACGTGAATAGTGTCGTATACGTAAATAGTGTCGTATACGTGAATAGTAACCCCGACGAAAAAGGTAAAAATTTCATAATAAAATTCATACCAATATTTCGATGAAATGATATTGAAAGCAATAACATCATTTACGAAAAAAAAATTAACATCCTTTACCTCAAAAGAAGTACTTCTGACTAGAATATCATATATAATACTGAAGAAAACTTTTACTGTATAGCAACACTCAAAGTATTTAAATACTCACAAAAATACGCTCGATATTATAGAGAGAGAAACTTCTGATTCTGGTGTAATTTTTAAATTCTAATTCGACACCCTATTTATAAAAAAATGCTTAGAACGTCAAAGCAGAAAATTTAATAAAATAATAATATTTTGAAAAAATTTTCTACGCACACCACATCACTCTCATTAGCACACACAAGTGGGTCCCACCCATATTAAAAATGTTTTTTGTGAAAAAAATATTTATAACCCTAAAAATTAATTATTTTTTAACATCAATAATTCATAATAAATAGCCCTTTTATCAGAAAAATACGAATTTTATGTCCTTTCCATAGGAAATTTAATTCTCTACAACTTTGTAAAAGAAAATTTTTCCAAATTCCAAACGAAAAATGAACGAAATTCACATACGGATGATTTTCCACACCTCCATTTTCACAAAATACTGATAAAACACATCATCACTAATTCCTTCATTTATATTCACATAAAATAAATATTTTCTTATCATATAAATCAATAATTAATTATTCACAAATAATATTACAAAACTACAATATTGACAACTAGGTCGTTCCTAGGAAAGAGGGGGCTTTCCGATAAGGATTTCTCCTTACTGGCGCGCAATTACGTGACCAAACCCCTTTCCCAGACAGAACTTCCTTAGACATTGCCAATAATTCTATCTAATAATATTATTCAAATAATATGAATTATTGATATGATAATGGAAAATATTGTGCAGTGACAATTATTGAATTAACAATAATATAAAAAAACTATGCAATACCGTGTGCTACTGTGCAACAACGCGTATTACTTTACTTTAACCACCGGGTATTCCAACAGTATTAACGGTAACAATTACGCCATTATTATTAAAAAAACTCATTCGTGTCGTTTTCTTCATCCAACAGTTTTTCATTATGGGGCCCACAAATGGCTACGCCGTCGTACGAATATTCCCCGATAACAAGAATATTCCACGACGACCAAATAAATATTCCCCGACAACAATGAATATTTTATAACCACTTGCTTATTTTGAAATATTTGCGCATTTTACCCATAACTTACCACATCTATCAAATCAGCCCCTTACTATTCAAAATAATATATATGGAAAATTCAATTTTATTCATAATAAGTTGGGGTCTTGCACCAGAAATGGAAGTTAATGACGGTCAACGCTTATGCAAACCTTATATCTTCTAGTGTGTTTGTAGTTTAGGTGTTCTAGTGGTCGGATCTTGTAGTCTAACTAATAGGGTACCTTAAGGTAGCACTTAGAGGGTCTAACAACATCACAGGAGAAAGATTTGGGCATTCAAAGAACATGTCAGGCCCATGTTTTGATTTTTTAGGTTACCTAGAAATCATTTGTGGTCGGTCAACCTAGTTTAACCGTTAATAAAATTTGATTCATACGTTTTCAATGTGTTAGAGTGCTCTAGTCTTGTAGTACTTATGTCAGAGTATAATCTAACTACAACTTAGCACCCTAACAATCTGTCAGTTGAGAGATCAAAGCCGGTCAAACGGCTTGTCAGTCATGTTCCTCAGTTTTCTGGGTTACCCAGAAAACGTAAAGTCGTGGTCGGTCAACGAGTTTTGACTGCCTATAACTTTCAGTCGGGTGATCCTATGGACTTGATTTAACTTCCAGGTTACTAACCTCACTACACACTATAACTACAACCCTTTAAAACACTTAAATAACAAACAGAGAGCGATCTATGAGACCTGACATTCACTGTCAGACCACTTTTTTATACTTTGGTAGTTTTGCTTAAATCGTCATTTTGATGTCTTTAAGTGTTATAGATCCATGTTTTAGCAACCTAGAACACTAAAAAACTTACTAATTAACATACTTAATCAATAACAACAACAATAAAATTTTAGAATATAAGATTTAGAGTTAGGGTTAGGTTTTTACCTTTTTTGAGCAATTTTGGTTCTTTCCTTTCTGATTCTACTTTCAGCTTGCTGATGGTGGTTTATGTGTTAGTTTGTGATATATATTAAGTGATAATTTCGTGGACTTAAGTCTTTACCACTTAGCCTTATGTCAAAACTCAAAGTGAGGGTTAAAACCTAAGTTTTCTACTCTTTTGACAAGTAGCCTAGGTTATTAACCATGTAAGGTGTGTTGTCAAGTTATTATGGTAAAATCAACATGGAGCAAATCTTTTGCTTGTTAAGCAAAAGATGTGTTCCTATCTCATTTTAAAAGAGAACAAACAAGGGCATTTTTGTCATTTTACATGTACTAAGGGTATTTTGGTAATTTTGTACTTAAGTCCAAGTGTAATTTAGTCATTTCATATTCTCTTTAGAAATTTAAAAACAAAATTTAACCATTAACGTTTGTTAATTTAGAATTAGGGTTTATTAGGGTTTTTTAATTAGGATTAGGGTTTCCTATTTGCTAATTAGGGTTTCTTGAAATATTCTTTAATTCAATCATTTATTAACCATATATATAGTTAATGTACCTATATTCATAATCCTTTATCACATTATCAATGTATTATGTTATAATGTCTATTCATTATAACCATTAGGGTTAGGGTTTCTAATTTAGATAGAATCTTTAAATTAGGGTTTACTATAAGAACTTTCCATATATGTTTTTCCATAATTATTTCCTATATGTTAATATATATTATATATATATATATATATATATAACTTTAATAAGGCTAAATACACATTCATGATCATAATAATATTTATTTATTATTATTATTATAAAAAAAATTTATATTAATAATCCTGCTTAAATTTTGTAGTATTACACTTCCAAGGTTTCTAGTCCCCTTAATTGCCCAGATGGTTTCTTCCATTCGTTGGACTCTCCTTCGTATATCGCCAGTTTCTCGATCTTCCCTGAGATTTGTGATTTCAGGGGTTTTGTTGGTTCTTTCACTATATCGAGGTTCAGGGATCTGCATTTCACCCTTTTTGTCATCACTTTGATTGCCACCATGTGAGGAGGACTCTGTTTGATTGGGCACTGCCTGGCTCTGAGTGCTTTAGTTTGTTCTTTTAGGAGGATAGTCACCTCTGTTATTGGATTCTTAACTCCCTTAAACTCCTTTTGAGATACAAAACCTGATTCATGTTGGGCACTTTCCGCCATGTCTGTGGATAGGCTTTATGCTTTCTTAGATTTCGATCTGGTAATGAGACTAATCTTGCCAACGAGAAGAGTAGGTAGTTTAGTCTTAAGAAGCATTAATAACATGCGTTGATGCAATGTATTAGTTTTTTATGGGGTTTTAATATTTTCCTACAAAACAAATGTTAGTTATTTTGATGACAGGATGACATAATTTGATATATGTACAATAATAAAATTGACAGGAAATAGAATGTACATTTACATTTTCTTTTATTTTTTTTCTTTACATTTACATGTAATCATAATTTACATTGAATCGAAATTTACATAGAATTGAAAGGGAAAGGTATGAAGAGACTCCTCTTCGCGTTTAGTTTATCAGAGGCTGACCTATCTTAGGCTACTCTCGCGGTTTTTCGGCATGAAGGTCCCCAGATCATCGCAATTTACTAAAGGGGAAATTAATTCGATCTTTCAATTGGAGCAGATCTGAGTGGTGCCTTTCCTGAGCCTCGCAGGATTACTCTCCTTTGAGTCTAGTAATCAAACACCGACAGGTTCGCCTCTTGGTGGAGGAATCACACAACATACATTCTCATACATCGTGTCTCACCGTATAAAATGATGACATTTGTGCGAAGCACTAACATAAAGTAGTAAATCATTCATTCACATCCATTCAATGTATAAACACAGCATTCACACATACGCAAATAGAAAAGGGAAATTTTGAAAAGATTTGAGAGCGGCCTAAGCTCTCTACTGTTCCCAGCAGAGTCGCCACCTGTCGACGTCGGGAAAAAAATTGGTTGCTTTGGACAGATCTTTCTCTCTTCCTAAATTTTGTTATTTTCTACCCTTGCTTGTCTTATCTGTTTTATGAAGGGTGAAGTTTTTAGGAAAAAGGCTAACATGAATCATGTCGACGATTTGAAAGGTTTACAAAGTAGTCAGTTGGTATATTTTGAAATGGTCGTACCAACTCAACCGAATTTTGTTTGTTTTTTGCAAGTAGGCCCAATTACTGGACACTATCGAAACATAGCCATGAAATTGAGATTCTTAAAGTTCGAGGCTTGGTTAAGCAGGGGAAATGTGTTAGGCACCCCTCGACTCCAGTGAAACACGATACCTCATCTTTTCAATATTTCCCTTTTAAATTGCAATGTATGTGTGTATGCTGGAAGTAATTGAGCCTACGTTTGTTTTATTTGAAAGTAGTGTCATGCTTCGTTGGACCTATATACGAAGGGTTTGATTAATTTTTGAAAAGTCCTTTTGTTTAGAAGAGATATGAAAATGATATTTTTGAAAGATGGTTTTTAAACTCTTTCGCTCGCATTGGAATTGAAGCATATCGATACTTCCATTTTATTCTATTCAGCCATTGGCTCGATTTGAATATTGATTGTCAGAATGCGAAGCATTCTCAACCAAAAAATGTATATACAAGTGTCGGTCTTCTTGTGGGCATGACAGCCGTCGAAGTGACTCTGGAACGACAAACCATATTTCACTATGTTTGATGACCTTAAACCCGGATAACCGTTTTAAGGTATCTCAGGTTTACATTTTACAGAAAAAATGGCAGGGTACAATTGTAATGTAGAGTTTGTCCATCGTTGGAATCAAATTCAGATCAGTTTGATCATCAATCCCACGATTCCTAGGCTCACTAGAAAATGGCCAAGAAAACCTGCACAGCACAGATATTCACAGAAAATACAATTTGTACTCTAGACGTTGCAAAAACAAAGGATTCATCAGTCAAATCCTTGTATGCGCGTAGCCAAAGCTTCCCGTTCCTCCTAGATATAGATCTAGGGTCGCGAGGTCACTTTAATATTTATAAAACTAGAAAAAACTATATTTAAATTAATCTTAGCCATTCTAGCTTCCCGGTTCCGGTTGGACCTATTTTGATCCGTTTGAAAGTCAAAATGAGCTAGATTTAGATAAATCTAATTCACAATATTTACATCAATGCAGATTCATATCAAATATTTAAAGCAAATATTTAATCTCAATGAATGAAGAATATATATATATATATATATACAATTATATATATAGAAGCTGTAAAGGGCCACAGATTTTCAATTCAGGGCGACTGAAATGTGTGTGTGTGTATATATATATATATATATATATATATATATATATTTATATTTATAAAAGCTGTAAATGAGCCACGAATTAATCCAGACTCGAAAGAAAAGTAATATATATATATATATATATATATATATATATTTATATAGATAATTATAAAAGTTGTAAAGGGCCACGGATTTCCAATCCCAGCCCGACTGAAATATATATATATATATATATATATATATATATATTTATAAAAGCTGTAATGGGCCATAGATTTTCAATCCAGACCAGAAAGGAATGTAAATATATATATATATATATATATATATATATAGATATAAAAGCAGCAAATAGCCACGAATTTGCAATCTAGGATTGACTGAATATATATATATATATATATATATATATATATATAAGTTGTAAAGAGCCACGAATTAATTCAGGCTCAACTGGAATGTAATATATATATATATATATATATATATATATATATATATATATATATTTATAAAAGCAATAAAAGGCCACGAATTTGCAATCTAGGCCAAACTGAAATGTAATTATTAATATATACTGTAATTAGTATATATATATATTAAAGCGGAAAAGGCCACGAATTAGCAATCCAAGCCAAACAAAGTAAGAAAAATTATATATATATATATATATATATAGTTATATATATATAAGCAGTAAAAAGGGCCACGAATTTGCAATCCAGGCCCAACTGAATTAAAAGTTGGTATATATATAATTTATTATATATACAATAAAGCTGAAAATGCCACGAATCAGGCCGAACAAGTTAGTACATATATATATATATATATATATATATACATACATAAAAGCGATTAAAAGCCACGGATCGACGATCCAGGCTGTGCAAACGAAGAAAAACGTATATATATACTTAAATGTATTAAAAAGTTAGCTAAAACGGCCACGGAACTGAGTTCCGGGAAAAATCAAAAGATGAAACTTTACGTGCACGTTCACATATACGTAATAAAGTAGTAGGAAGTTTTTGATCGTAAAAATACTTACAATGGACTGCTACGCGGGCTTTTTGCCACTCGGTAGGCTTTAAATGGACGTTTCCACTAGTGAATTTTTGGTATGTCATAGAATATACGTATACAAACATATTCGAACAATAAAATCTAAGTTTGGAGTACTAGAAGTAGGGCTAAGGGACGAAACGGGCGGAGTTTTAGAGCGTTTTCTATTTTTTTCTCTTTTTTTTTCTAAGGCTAGGGGGTCTTATTTATAGACCAAAATAGTAGTGGGTCTACCCACTACTACCACGAGTATAGCTGCAGCTCCTCATGGTGGGCGCCACCTGATGGATCCCATCATCTCGAAGTACGTGCTCTCTAAGCAACGCGATGTCAGGTTTGAACCTTCCTAACTTTTGATAAGAGCGTCCGTTTGAGGAGTGCTATACCATTCCGGAAAGCCCTTTTCGCGAGCAACACAATGACATAGGACTTAACCTTTTTTGAATCCAGGAAGATGGGTTAAAAACCAGATCTTTATTTTTTCAAAGTTTATCCGTTGAGCTGTATTGTGTTGTTTTCACTCGGGATTGATGTTATGGCTCTTTCTAACCTTCATTGCATCAATTCGGCTTGATTTTGACTGAATTTGGCTTTAGGTTGGTAAAATAAACATTTTTCCCTTCTGGGGATTATCTCCAGGATTAACATAGTTTTCGACTGCTTCTCGGGGCTGTCTCCGAGGTTTTGATCCCAGCCAGCTCTATTCTTTCTCGGAGTTGTCCCTGAGGTTGACTTGGTTTTCCAGGGTTTTCTCTAGGGATGATTTGATGTTGAGTTGGCAAATTACTCTTTTGCCCTTCCGAGTTGGTTCCAGACTTGACGTGGCTACAATTGTCTTTCTCGGTGTTATCTCCGGGATTCTACTGTTGCCGACTTTTGTCTGTCTTCAGGGTTGTCTCTAAAGTTAGCTTAACGATTTCCTGAGGTTGTCTCCGGGGTTCTAGTTTAATGTCGTAATCCTCTAAGGTTGTTCTCCAAAGTGGAAAAAGATACTTTTGCCCTCCTGTATGGTTAGTAACTGGAAAATAAAATTTTAATTTTCTACATGCACAAAAGAGATTTCATTACAACATCAAGATAAAATGAAACAACTAGTAGAATGCAACAGGGTAGCAGTAGGCAGTGGTAGGAACTTCAGATGTCAGAAACAAAACAGCCAGCATTGGTGTCAGCAAAAATAAAATAAAATATTTCACGAATACATGAGAACCTATAATCACCTCCTGAATTTCAGAAGCCCATGGGTTGTCATTCACAAGCACATCCTCAACAAAGTATCTATGTCTGAGTCCTTCAATCATAAAAAAATACACAAATATAATCTGGACGCTCACTACTAGTTAGTAAAAATTTAATCTTTATTTACTTTCTTAATTTTATATTCAATCTTCGTAATTAACCAAATGGAGGATTTTTAACTCTTAATCAGGGACCAAAGATTTTCTAATGTGGTGCATTATGAATGGTTCAAAGATTACTCTTATGTTCGTCATCTCATTCAACAAGATATCAAACCCAATTCTTCTGTAAACACAAATTTCTTGTTTACTTTGATTTTTCATCAGTTTGAAACATATATCATGAATGGAATTTTGTTATTAGATATAAGGTTAAATCTTTTTTCAATAAGCGAGTAAAAGGTTAGATCTTTAAACAAGTAAATGTAGGTATTGGAGTTGGGTTATGGAAATTCACAGTTATGTGAATAATTTTACAAAGATGGTGTTACTAAGTTGACCTGCATTGATATATCAGCAATGGCAGTAGAGAAAATGCAGTAAAGGTTGTGACGCCCCCCAGAATAGGTCCAGTCAACCCAACCCATTCTGAGTCGCCAAATACATGGTAAAGAATTCAAATACAAACTTTTATATCACACGGTCGTGCAAAATACGACCACACAACTGTGAGTGTCAATACAAATCGTATATAATACGAAATATCAACATTCAAATTCATTCTTTATTTATTACAATTATTATCCCACTATTTTATAAAAATAGCGAAGACTACTACTGCTCTAACTCGGACCATCATTCTGTCCCCCGACTAGTTCCCGCGACATTCTCATTTCCTGAAGAGGACAATAGATGAAAAGGGTGAGCTCAACTAGCCCAGTAAAGAATATTATGACTAAGATAATGAAAAATAAATTATCGTTAGCCTTCAATAAATCAGATAAAATATAATGGACAACCAATTTTAGATCAATATTCGCACCAGAAATAACAATTCATTAGATGAGTTAAGTAGAGAATGAAGTATACTATCTTCTATAATTTAAAAGTCCATCATCAATATTTTATCCCTGTAACATCAATCAATATACATCTCGAATCAAATATTCATCTTTACACTACAGGCCAAAGATATTCATTTGTATCACCAGTGGTCATGTTCATCTCAACACCTGCCATCTTTGCACTACGGCCAAAGATATTCATCAGGTAATCATTCATCTTTGCTCTACAGGCCAAAGATATTCAGTTATATCACCACTTAGGACTGAGGATGATGAAAAATAATATAAATAACGAATCCAGTGAAATAAATGATAAGATTAAGGATTCGTATTTTAGTTTATTCAAGTTCAAGAATATTCCATAATAATACTTTGTGGAGCAAAATTCAAGAATGAAGCTCAAAACTTAGATCCAACAAAAGATAGTAACCATAACAGACAATTTGGACAAATAGAAGAAATTTTAATTTTTCCGTGAATAGTGTCGTCTACGTGAATAGTGTCGTATACGTGAATAGCCCGACGGAAAAAGTAAGAATTTAATAATAAAATCCATGATAATATTTTGGTATAATGATATTGAAAAGAAGAAAATCATTTACGAAAGAAAATAACATCCCTTACCTCAAAAGAATAGTATTTCTGGCTGGAATATCGGATATAATATCGAAGAAAACTTGCACTGAATAGTAACACTCAAAGTATCTAATTACTCACAAAAATACGCTCGATATTATAGAGAGAGAAAACTTCAGATTCTGGTGTGATTTTCAATTCTAACCTAAGCACCCTAATTATAGGAAAAACTTAGGATGCCAAAGTAGATTTTTGAATAAAATAATATTATTTTTAAAAAAATTCCCACCGCCTGGCGGCTTTCAAAACATCAAAATTTGTCAACAAAAGTGGGGCCCACCCATTAAAAAAATATTTATTTTTTGAAACTTCAATAATTCATAATAAATAGCCTATTTGTCGGAAAAAATACAAATTCTATGTCCTTCTGTAGGAAATTTAATTCTCTACAACTTTGTAGAAGGAAGTTTTTCCAAATTCCAAACATAAATTATCCGAAATCCATAAATGGATGATTTTTCACACCAAAATACTGATAAAAACACATCAGCGCTAATTCCTTCTTTTATATTCACAAAATAAATATTTCCTTATCATATAAATCAATAATTAATTATTCACAAATAATATTACAGAACTACAATATTGACAACCAGGTTATTCCTAGGAAATGAAGGGGCTTTCTGATAAGAATTTCTCCTTACTGGCGAGCAATTAAATAACCCCTCCTAGACAAAACTTCCTTAGACATTGTCAATAATGCTATCTAATAATATTATTCAAATAATATGAATTATTGAGCTGATAATGTGAAATACTATGCAGTGACAATTATTGAATCAATAATACAAAATATCAACTGTAGCCATTATTGAATCAATCATATAAAATAGCAACGTAGCAATTATTGAGTCAATAAAATATCAATGTAACAATTATTGAGTCAATAATATAAAATATCAACGTAGCAATTATTGAGTCAATAATATAAAATATTGAACAGTAATTACTGTAACAATAGTTGAGTAAGTGCCTTCTCACGTAAGAATCAATAATTCAAAATAATGTGCAATATCGTGTGCTACTGTGTAACACCGCGTATTACTGTATTTTAACCCCCGGGTATTTCAACAGTACTAACGGTAGCAACTACGCCGTTATTTTATAAAAAGGTTATTTCTGTCGCTTTCTATATTCGACAGTTATTCCGTTGTGGGGCCCACAAATAGTTGCACCGTCGTACGAATATTCCCCGACAACAAGAATATTCTACGACCAAATGAATATTCCCCGACAACAATGAATATTTTCTAACCACTTGTTAATTTTGAAATATTTGCACATTTCACCCATAACTTTTCATATTTATCAAAACAACACCTTACTGTTTCGAAATAATATATAAAGAAAATTAAATCTTTATTCATAAAAGTTGGGGTCTTACAAAGGTTACTTAAGTAAGGGATGTTTTAGCATCACTCAAGTTAGTGTTGCCATTTTCATTTTTTTCTCATATAAATGAAAGAGTTGATGTTTCTAATGTACTTAATTTTTAGCATTAGAAAAGTGAAATTTTAATTACTACATAATAGAATCTCTAATATTAGCAATACTGAAGAAAGAACACATTGAAAATTTTAGAATGAAACAACAGTCAACAGTAGATATTTGCACCCAAATAAGTATTATATTGTTATCCATTCTTAGCAGTTATTCATAATATTCTTTGATAGGGAAGAAAGAAAGCGAAAGCTACCTTTCAATTCTATACTCGTGCCAACTGCCATATCACTATTAAATTCCGCCATCCATATCCCAAATTCTAAGAAGTTCAAAAGAAAATAAAACTAGATAAAGAAAGTCATTAACATATAAACATTATAGATGATAACTATATACATCAAAATTAAGGATTACTTTTCTCAATTGTTTCAAGTGAATCTAAGTTCTCCTCTATGGACATTGGTTATTTGGTTGAACAAAGCCAATCTTGTGAACAAATAGGAGCTTATACCATTCTAAGAGTTAAAGAACTCCTAAATGGATCAAGTACACGACCACAGGTACTAAATGTCAACTCGAAAGCAACGATTGACATAGAAACCGCCAATACATCCCTAGCCATTTGAGAGAGAATGGGAAATCTAGGAGAATTATTTTTCCACTAACCCAAAATATTATATTTTGAAGTCGTTTGATCAACATGCTTAATCAAATACTTATCTAATTCGGTATTATCCCCTCTGATGAGGTACTGCCAAGATTGTATTTTATCTCCTTCTCTTTTTGTACTTGGCAGCCTTGAACACATCTTCAATCGTTGAGTGATACTTACTCTACATTTTTCATCTTTCAGCATAGTGTTCTTTTTCTATGATGATCATCTCCTTGCATTTGTCGTTCAATTTCCTGTCATCATCTTTTTTTCCTTTTTCAAATGATATTTCCTTTTATAGTCTGACTGATCAAATCTTCCTATTGAGAAGTATCCATTGGAATATTTATTGCTCATATACTTTGATATCTCTGATGTTGAATTTTTGGAGCTTTGTGTCAACGTACTTTCTAACTTAGGACTTATCACATCAATCAGCAGCTTTACTTACTTTTCTAACACAATACTTTTTGCCAACTGGCCAATGAACACATCTTTGATTTCTCCTAGGGATATTGTTTGACACCTTGAGATCTTCTTTTTGCAACGTTCTATTTGTCAGTCCTCTTGTCACACCTGACTTGACTCTACAGTCTGTTGATTTATCAATCGTAGAGTTGAGCTTTATGTTCTGTTTAACTCTCTTTCTTCTGTCTGTTATTAGTAGAGTGATGGAGATCGTGAACTTGTGCTCTGAATTATCATTGCTACTATAACTTTAGCTTCTGTTCTACTTTCTGATTGCTTTAAGATGCTTGGACTTGATGTGCAGACTCTTATTTATTCACATATGGTTATTTCTTGTGTTGAATTATGTGAATTTCTTAGTAACCAGCTACTAGATTTCTACTGTAAATTAGGTTGTATTGATTGTGCAAGTAAATTGTTTAACAAAATGCCAGAAATAAATGTTTTTAGTTGGACCTCAATTGTAAGAATGTCCTGTGAGTTTGGTTATTATCATGAGACAATCAAGTTGTTCTGTTTAATGATTGAAGAAGGGGTTTGCCCTGATCACTTTATTTTTTCCCATGGTTTTCAAAGCGTTTATCGAGTTGAAGGATTATAGGGCAGGGAATGATGTTTATGATTATATGTTTGAGTATAGGATTTAAGGGAAATCAGTGGGTTAAAAGGTCTGGTATGGATAAAAAAAAATTTGCTCTGTTTTTTTAGTTGTTTACATACAACTGGTATAACTATAGGCAAAAAATGGTACCGATCCATTACCGAACCGGCTAATCGGTTCGGGATACCGGTCTATCTGGTACCAGTACATAAATTTAGGGCACTTTCGGTAACCGATTCAGGCCGGTTATTTATCGATGCACAACCCTACTGCTAGGTCAGTTTTCATGACTATCCAAGTCCTTCAGACATTTAGATCTTCCAGATGAAATGACTTTATTATAGCAATGTAAAGCACATATGCATATATAATGATTAAATCAGGGAATATGCTACATGAGTGTGTGTGTGTGTGTGTGTGTGTGCATAAATATTTTTTTTTCATATAACATGTGTGGTTAATAAGCTTTTCCTTTTGATTGATACTTTTTTTGCTTTCAATATGATCTATGATTTTGAACTGTTGCAAAGTAATGATCAGCTCTACTAGTTGCACCTAGTTAGTTCGTTGATTTGATCACACTCTACGACTTTTAGAGGTACAGCTGTAGTTTTGACTACACTCTACATTTCATCAAAAACTTAGACCATTGAGTGACTACTAGTTCTATAACACAGTGAACTTAGTCAGCAAAAGTTTAACCACTTAAAGTACTCAACATAAGCAACCTCAATAAATTTTATAATCGCAACATCTCCGATGAGAACGAAGATAATTATTATCACTAATTTTCATTGAGTTTTACACATCCGAAGTAGAGGGTAGAACTTCCAAACTTCAGAACTGATTTTGTTAGAATAGATTTCTGACAAGTGATCAGTCAGATTCATATGATAGACTATAAATCCATATTGAGATTGCCATTTCTAATCATAAAGACGAGGGTAAATAATTTTCTCAGTGCATATCCTTCTTATATCTTTCTCAAGAGTCTATTTTCAGCCTCAAACTTGGATAGAGAGATAGTATTTCACAGAGTACATCATAGTTATGTTCGCATTCTCATTTTCTCCTTTTGAAGTAGAAAATAATTCTTTAATAGGATACTGAAATAATTTCAACAATGATGCAATCATAAATATAATTTCACATAAATCAATTTTGTAATCATCATAATCAATGTAAAACAGAGAATAATATCAATTACCTCACTGATGTCACCCCTCTTGACAATCAACTTGAGCTTTGACAATGATAAGTACACAATATTCATGATTTTTTATTCCTTTACATTTGGTTTTATTACATGTTTCATGTGTATATGAGCTTAATAAGTTGTTTATTATTTTCAGGTGAATTAAAGCTAAAAGGATGGAAACAAGTTGATTTGGAGTTGAATTGAAGAGGAGTTTGACCAGCAGTTGACTTTCTCAATATTTGGAGATTCCTACATGGAATTGGATTGATATTACTATTAGAATTAGGACTTCTTTGGACTGAGATTTTATTTCCTTATTAGATTCTATTTCTTTATGAAGACTAGTTATAATTGCAATTCCTTTTAGGATTTGGATTCCTAGTTCTTATAGGATTTAGGCCCTTGTCTAGCACTATAAATAGAGGATGATAGTTAAGGTTTTATTCATTCAATCTTCTACCAACTATCATACCTCATTGAAGTGCAGCCTTGGAGCATGTCAGGCTAGTTTCTTTATTCAGTTCTAAAGGGAGGTGGAACCTTGTTACAAGTAATTAATTAATTGAGTATTATTATTTATTCCTTCTTGTATGAAATTTCTTCTGATAATCTGTTTTCATTGATTGCATGCTAATTGATCTAATTAATTTGATATGGCCAATTGAGTTAATTTAATCATTATCATATGCTAGATTAAGATTGGTATTACGTGTAATTGATATCTGTCTTCATCACAAGTAGTAAATTAGTGATACTAATTGTGGACAAGCTTTTGGGTATTGCTAAGATTATCAGAAAACAAGTTAAACAAATCGAGCTTATGTGTTTGTTGCTTGGATTAGCCTAATTCTCTATTTCTTAATGCTTCTATCATATTAAATCTAGAGAGCTTGTTCTAGGTTATATGCTAGTTGAATCTGGTGAAGAGCTTGTTTCATACAGTGAATATCTAAGGAGAATTTCGGATAGCAGAGCTTATTGTTATCTAGGGTTAATAGTTTCATTGAATGGTAAAGAATAATAACTTAATTAATTGATTGCTGTGCTTGGTGAAACTGAACTACAGAACTGAAGTTTTTACATATTTGGTTAATCTCTTTATTTAAATTCTGTTTTTCTTAGTTTAAAACAATTTCAAAAATCCCCCATCTTTATTTTCTATTAAAATAGTAGAATAAATCTAAAACAAACTCACTCTCTGTGGGATCGATCCTTGCTTACTACTGTGCTAATTATTTAAATTCGTGAAGTGAAAGTGAGGTTAATTTAGGAGTGTAAACGACAGCTCCCAGACAACAATCATCAATTGTAACATCTCCAGAATAATCATCTTGCTTTATCAGATAGAATTTTAGAACAAAGCATATTTAGCACATCCTTCGCTTTAGAGCAATGGAGAGAATCTTGTTATCTCATATTCCTTGTATAGCTTAAATGAACTACAAGGTTTAAATTTTTGTTGGGATGAACTTTGTCACGTTGACATAACCTCTTAGACTCCTTTGGGAGAGGTACAGACTTTGACATCATCAGGCATACATTCCAAAGTTATGTCCATACATTTGTTTAGCTCTGATTGCACCTGCACTTCCTTATAGATAGATAACTCGAGCTGTTGCTTGATTTTGTTCTTGCTAAACTTATCTGATAGTAGCGATGCCTTCGCTTATCCACATAAATTAACTCTGGATAGCATCAAATAAATCATTTACATTTATACATACCTGTACATATAGATTTTAGCATATAATTTCATCTTCATTTAAATTATGTGTTTGACTTTCACTACGTAGTTTAGAACTGGTTTTAGTTTAATGCATTAGATCAACTCAAAGTGTGATCTTTAGATATTTGTGTGAACCTTCTATAATACCAATTGTTATTTCCTAAAGGCACTTGGAGATCTAGAATGGGGTTGAATATATCTTTAAAACCTCTTTAAATATTACCAAATAATTAATTAATAAAGTTTATCTATGCACAGCGAAATATAAATTGGAAAAACTCCCCTTGAAGACTTACCAAGGAATCTCAGTTCTGAAACAAGTTCTATTGATAAGCAAACACATATCAGATATAGATTTTATAAATTGTATAATGTAAATGACGTAAAGTAAAAGACATAAGAAATTTTAAGTGGTTCAGAGACTAAACAACTCCTACTCCACTCTTTTACTCAACGAGTATGATATCCACTAAGGATATAGGCCCAACAGACCATTTTACAACTAAATCACTAAGGTTCCTTCGAGTCACTAAGTCTCGAAAATTCGATCACTAAGACCAGGATCCTCAGATCCCAATTCGGTCACTTATACTAGGATCCAACGACCCCAATTCGCTCACATAAACCATAATCTAACGAACCTTCTTCCTATTTGTTGAAGTATTGTAGGTGCTGCTAAGATAGCTTATATGCTCTTCATCTTATGGTACTTAGCAACATTGTTGATCATCTCCTTGGTGTTTGTTGAGCTTTGTTGTTGAAGCTTGAACTCATTTGATTATCACCAGCTCCTCATGATCATGGTTGATGAGGAGCTAAGCTATTCAATTTAGCTCTACATCTTTTGTGCTTAGCATTTTTTAACACTTTTTAGGTTGTAGACTTCTGCTCTACGTCTTCATATGGTTGACCCTAAGTGTTCTTGATGAAACGTAGAGTGGCACTTGAGATTTGCCTTCTGATCTGCCACTCTCTTATTATCAGCATCAACGGCATGCCTTCTTCATATTTGGACTTTCAGTTCTTCCATGTCCTCAAATGTTTTGGCTCTGTGGCTCTGGCCTTTTCAAATGCTCATCAGCTTCTTGTAGTCTGATGAGGTACTGCCAAGATTACATTTTATTTCCTTCTCTTTTGTACTTAGAAGCCTTGAACATATCTTCAATTTTAGAGTGATACATACTCTACGTTTTTCATCTTTAAGCACAGTGTTCTTTTTCTATAATGATCTTCTCCTTGTATTTGACGTTCAATTGCCCATCATCATCTTTTTTTTTTCTTTTTCAAATGATATTTCCTTTTATAGTCTGACTAAAATCTTCCCATTGAGAAGTATCCATTAGAATATTTAATGGTAAGATACTTTGATATCTATGATGTTAACTTTATGAAGCTTTGTGTTAGCGTACTTTCTAACTTAGAACTTTTCACATCAATCATCACCTTTACTTACTTTTCTGACATAATACATTCAACCAACTAGCCAATGGAAACATCTTTGATTTCTCCCATGGATATTGTTTGACACCTTGAGATCTTCTTTTTGCAACGTTCCATTTGTCAGTCCTCTTGTCAGACCTGACTTGAATCTACAGTCTGTTGATTTATCAATCATAGAGTTGAGCTTTACATTCTTTTTAACTCTCTGTTCTTTTGTCTGTTGTTAGTTGAGTGATGGAGATCATGAACTTGTGCTCTGAATCATCACTACTACTATGACTTCAGCTTCTGTTCTACTATATAATTGCTTTAAGATGCTTGGACTTGATGTGCAGACTCTTCTTTGTTCTTCTTGATACTTAAGTTGTTCTGTGAAGTTGAAAACATTTTTCTTAACTAGTTGTCCCTTTTTTACTTTCAAGTGTTATTTGTTGCTCTTTGAGATCCTAGTTTCTGTGTGAGCTATTCTAAGCTTTACGATAAGTCAGAATATCTTTGCAACGATCTTCATAGATTCAATCAGAAGATCTCTTCTGGTGAGAATTGTACTCAAATATCATTAGAGTATATTCTCTTGCTATATGGTTCTTCTTGTTATATGTTTCTTCTTATGTGACCTTCACTGTATATATATGGCACAAAGTAAGCTTTACGATCGCATTTAGCTCTATGGTTAACTCACACTTCATGCTTTACGGTTATGAGACTGACTTTACGATCTTAACTTTATTGAACGTGTTAGGATTGTAAGATTCGTGAACGCAATCAAATTATAAAAATTAGCGGAAGCATGGTAAATCAGAGTTTTTAAAATTTTACAAACCATATACCCGGATCATCCTTTATGCACAGTTATTAATTAAACGAAATAGATTAAGAATAAGATTCATACCCTTGAAGATTCTAGCTTCCTCAAGTACGAGTTCAACTCCAAATCTTTTCTTGCTCTCCTTGAATTTACCAGGTTAGATTCCTTCCTTTGATCAACGTTAACCACCAAGTTTTTGGCCTCTAGAGGTGATCCACAACGGAATAATGTTTACTCAAGAAGAAGGGTGTTGCCTAAACCCTTAATTCCTTTTCTCTAGAAAAGGAGTGCTCTCCCAACTCTTGAAATAAAGTGTCTAACCTTGTTCTATAATAAGACTTTCTTATTTATAGATGTAAGCAACCCTCTTAAACAATTTAGGATTAGGGTTTCATATTAATTAATTAAACCCTTTTAATTAATTAGGCTTCCCAATCTTATTAGGAATAATTAATTAAACTCTTTTAATTAATTAGCCTCCTAATCTGATTAGGAATATATATATATATATATATATATATATATATATATATATATATATATATGTGTGTGTGTGTGTGTGTGTGTGTGTGTGTGTGTGTGTGTGAGAGAGAGAGAGAGAGAGAGAGAGAGTATCTTATTAATTAATTCCCAAACTCTTTTTGGATTTAAATAGTAATAATAATAATAAGACTCCTCCTATTAATTTATATTTAATATTTTTAAAATATTAAATAATAAATATTAAGCTATTTAATTTATTCTATCACCATAGATTAAATTAAATATACTTAACTTATTATTACAATTATGTCATTAGCTTCTTTAATAAATATTATTTCTTTTATGGTATGACCCTTTAGGTTCTCCATATTAAATCGGTTGTGAATAAATCAATTAGAATAATTTTAATCTTATTTAAATAAATAAATTAAATTAATAATACATTTAAATAAATAACATTTATTCTACAATAAAGGTAAGCCCTCTTAGTGATCAACGACTTTTCAGATAATATAGATTTCGACATTAATCATAAAAGAACATGTGAGTTAATAGTTACCATATAATTCAATCCTTTCACCATACAATGTCCCAATTAAATATAAGACATGGAATTACTGTCAAGTCTTATTTTTATTTAATTATATGTATTTTGATTCTCAAATGCACAACTCCAAATAATACAAATTAGAAACTCATTTCTAATTTTATTTCACCTTGGCCAAGGATTCCTAGGTTGTCATTTATCGAATCACATAGGACATATCTCTTCTTTTATTAGAAGTGATAGATTCTTTATTGATCATTCATTATCTCCATATATAACTTATTACACTCAAGCATACCCTTTGATATACCCTAAGAGTCTTAAGGAACATGTCAAAGTATAACTTATCATACACAATATACTATGATAATCTCAAGTCCAAGGATCACTTGTACTACTATCACTACAGGAATTTATATTGACAAGCAAGTAAAACTCCATTAGGTATTCCTTAGCGAGCCACGTTCAATGAACGTATTCTCCAATAAGCACCTACGTACATGTTTTAGTGTCTCCACACAAATGATCATGAGATCAATCATCCTCATCTAATGAGCAAGCAACATATGTATCA
This sequence comes from Panax stipuleanatus, assembly GCA_020205555.1. NCBI lineage: Eukaryota > Viridiplantae > Streptophyta > Magnoliopsida > Apiales > Araliaceae > Panax > Panax stipuleanatus. Next base: position 119,801,396 of record CM035120.1, read on the forward strand.
ATATATCCGGATTTACTAATTCCATTTTTAGTAATCCAACGATTGAGAACTATTTTAGTTTTAAGTTATCTAAGAATTTAGATCTCATTAGCATGATCATCATCATGATTCTAAAGGCGGTGCTTAAAATTATGGGTTTATCACATATTATAATAACAACATCATGTAGATAAATAAATGCCTATAAATAAATAATTATTTTATTAATAAATGAATAAGATTGTTACAAAGTATATGGTTTATCATCAAACATAATTGGCTTGTGTGCATACTACTTTCAATCTCACATTTGCACTAAAGCCAATCGCCATGGTATGTAATACCCTTTTTATTTAAGTGACGATTATCCTGTTGCTGGATAAGCTTTAGTAAATGGATATGTAATGTTGTTCTTGAGAGTTCACTATCTCTATAGTGACTTCTCCTCTTTCAATGGTTCTTTTAATCAAATGAAAGTGCCACAACACATGTTTGGATCCAAGATGAGACTTAGGAACTAGTCCTAGTTTTTTTATGAACTTTTCATCCGAAACATCAACTTGTAACTTCATTTACAGCTATATACTTTGTCTTTATCACTAAACCAGCAACTCTTTGCTGTTTGGAACCTTTCTAATTTATTGCACCACATTTCTAGGTAACAACTTACCCTAAAGTGGATTTATTGTCCTCTTGGTCAGTCTGAAAAACTTGAGTCTATTTAGTCCTCTAGTTTAACTCTGACCATCATGAATCATTATTACTTCCTTAGTTTCGGTTAAGTATTTTAAGATGTTTAATATTGTCTTGCAGTGATCTTCTCCAGAATATAATTGATCAACATCAAGTCTCGTACATTTCATTGCATACATGATAGTAACTCATGCTATCTCTCTTTTATTGAGGATAATTTTAGAGAGATACACTCCATGGCTCATCATCATGAGACATCTTTTGGAGTTTGCCATGCTAAATGCCTTTAGTATCAAATGAATATACGTTCCTTGGGTTAAGCCGAGCATCCTTTTAAATCTATCTATATAGATTTATATCCCCAATTTAGGATGTTCTACCCAAATCATTCATGGAGGAATGTTTAGACAACTTTATTTTTATTGATTATAGCACTGGTATGTCATTGCTTATTAGTAGTATATCAACATATAATACCAAAAATGTCACGGCGCTCCCACTGACCCTTTTGTACACACTAGGTTCATTCTCAATTTTGATAAAATCAAACTCCTTTGATTGTCTCATCAAAACAAATGTTCCATCGTTGAGAAACTTGCTTCAATCCGTAAATGGATTGTTGGAGCTCATATATATGATTTTCATCAACCATGGAAACAAATCCTATCTGACTGTATTATACATACATTCTCCTCTAATAATTTATATTTGAGGAAGGGCGTCTCCACGTCCATTTGCCAGAACTAGTAATAATAAGCTGCAATCGCATGTAAAATCCAAATGGACTTGAGCATTACTACTGGTAATAAGATTTTATCACAGTCAACTCCTTGACTTTATTTGAAAACCTTTTCCTTGATGTTATGGCCTTATAGGTCTCCACCTTGTCATTTGCTCTAAAGATCCATTTAGAATTTTATGGGTATCTTCCATTTCTCTGAGTGTCTACAATTCTTAGCCTTATAGTGTATTACTGGATCATCATCCTCTATGATGCGTACCTCATCATCATCACCTATGATGAATCCATACCTCCCAGGTATCTTCAATACTATTCCAAATTTACGATTCGGTTGTGGTACAATAGGTCTATCTACAAGTTCCTCCTTTTGACAAATTTGTAGTTCTTGAACTCCTTCAAGATCAATTATCCTCCCACTAGCCCTTCAATGATAAACACTTTTATGTTAGAAGGTAGCGTGTTTCGCAACAACCACTTTTTGCTAAGTAGGATTATAGAACATATACCTTAAACTTACTTTAGGATGTCCCACAAATCTGTACTTGTCAAATCTTGTCACAAGCTTATCCTTTTGAAACCTTTTTCACATAAGTTAGACAATCCTTTATCTTAACAAACTAAAGATTAGGAATCCTCCCTGTTCATAACTCTTATGAAGTCTTGGGGACGGATTTTGAGGTTGCCTTATTTTGTAGATATGCAGCTGTTTCCAAGTCATTACCCAGAAGGATACTAGAATGTCGGTAAAATCATTATGGACCACACCATGTCCAACAAGGTACAATTTTTTTACATCAACTAATTATTGTGTATCAAACAACATCCATTATAAGAAAACCTTTTAAGATGATCTTAAAACTTATTGCACAAGTATTTATTCCTTGATCCAATCGAAGAATCATAATACCTTCATAATTAGTTTTCTTCTGAATTCTTTGAACCTTTCAAATGATTCAGACCTGTATTTCGCCAAATACAAATATTCAACTCTTTGAATGATCATCTCCTTTTCTTTTACTAGTTTGTTCAATTTAAAATTATTTTCATTTAAGTCAAGTATGTAAAGTCCATTCAGTAAATTGTTAATTATTTAAACTAATGGACTTGCCCGTAGGCGGCACTAAACAATAAGTTTCTATAATTAATGGACCAACCTTTGCTCCATTCCCACACACAGAAAGACTTCCCCATGTTTAGCTTTCTACTTCTGCTTGGTCCCTTCATAAATCTGTATTTATGAGAACCATAGCCGGTATCCAATACCCAAATCAAAACTTTACTTACTGAAGGATTTATTTCAATCATTGACAAAACTGTATTTGTAACAGAAGCTTCACTAAGCTTCTTTTGGTTAGCCTCTGCAAGATACTTCTCGTAGTTTCTATTCTAGTGTCCATGCTTATTGCAATGGAAGAAAAATCATTTGTTATCTGTGACGCCCCCCAGAATAGGTCCAGTCAACCCAACCCATTCTGAGTCGCCAAATACATGGTACAGAATTCAAATACAAACTCTTATATCACACGGTCGTGCAAAATACGACCACACAACTGTGAGTGTCAATACAAATATGTAGAAAATATTAATATTCAAACTAAGTCCTCATTACAATTATTATCACACTATTTATTAAAAATAGTGAGGACTACTACTGCTCTAACTCGGACCATCACTCTGTCCCCCGACTAGTTCCCGCAACATTCTCATTTCCTGAAGAGAACAATAGATGAAAAGGGTGAGCTCAACTAGCCCAGTAAAGAATATTATGACTAAGATAATGAAAAATAAATTATCGTTAGCCTTCAATAAATCAGATAAAATATAATAGACAACCAATTTTAGATCAATATTCGCAGTGAAAATAACAATTCATTAGAAGAGTTAAGTAGAGAATGAAGTCTACTATCTTCTATAATTTAAAAGTCCATCATCAATATTTTATCCCTGTAACATCAATCAATATACATCTCGAATCAAATATTCATCTTTGCACTACAGGCCAAAGATATTCATTTGTATCACCAGTGGTCATGTTCATCTCAACACCTGTCATCTTTGCACTACGGCCAAAGATATTCATCAGGTAATCATTCATCTTTGCTCTACAGGCCAAAGATATTCAGTTATATCACCACTTAGGACTGAGGATGATGAAAAATAATATAAATAACGAATCCAGTGAAATAAATGATAAGATTAAGGATTCGTATTTTAGTTTATTCAAGTTCAAGAATATTCCATAATAATACTTTGTGGAGCAAAATTCAAGAATGAAGCTCAAAACTTAGATCCAACCAAAGATAGTAACCATAACAGACAATTTGGACAAACAGAAGAAATTTTAATTTTTTCGTGAATAGTGCCGTATACGTGAATAGTAACCCCGACGAAAAAAGTAAGAATTTCATAATAAAATCCATGATAATATTTTGGTATAATGATATTGAAAAGAATAACATCATTTACGAAAGAAAATAACATCCCTTACATCAAAAGAATAGTACTTCTGGCTGGAATATCGGATATAATATCGAAAGAAACTTGTACTGAATAGTAACACTCAAAGTATCTAATTACTCACAAAAATACGCTCGATATTATAGAGAGAGTAAACTTCAGATTCTGGTGTGATTTTCAATTCTAACCTAAGCACCCTATTTATAGGAAAAGCTTAGGAAGCCAAAGAAGACTTTCGAATAAAATAATATTATTTTAAAATTTCGCCGCCTGGCGGCTTTCAAAACATCAGAATTTTTAAACAAAAGTGGGGCCCACCCATTAAAAAAATATTTATTTTCCGAAACTTCAATAATTCATAATAAATAGCCCTTTTGTCGAAAAAATACAAATTCTATGTCCTTCTATAGAAAATTTAATTCTCTACAACTTTGTAGAAGGAAGTTTTTCCAAATTTCAAAAATAAATTATCCGAAATCCATAAACGGATGATTTTCCACACCAAAATACTGATAAAAACACATCATCGCTAATTCCTTCTTTTATATTCACAAAATAAATATTTTCTTATCATATAAATTAATAATTAATTATTCACAAATAATATTGCGGAACTACAATATTGACAACCAAGTTATTCCCAGGAAAGAGGGGGCCTTCCGATAAGGATTTCTCCGTATTGGCGCGCAATTAAATAACCCCTCCTAGACAGAACTTCCTTAGACATTGTCAATAATGCTATCTAAAGATATTATTCAAATAATATGAATTATTGAGTTGATAATATGAAATACTATGCAGTGACAATTATTGAATCAATAATACAAAATATCAACTGTAGCCATTATTGAATCAATCATATAAAATAGCAATGTAGCAATTATTGAGTCAATAAAATATCAATGTAACAATTATTGAGTCAATAATATAAAATATCAACGTAGCAATTATTGAGTCAATAATATAAAATATTAAACAGTAATTACTGTAACAATAATTGAGTAAGTGTCTTCTCACGTAAGAATCAATAATTCAAAATACTGTGCAATACCGTGTGCTACTGTGCAACACCGCGTATTACTGTATTTTAACCCCCGGGTATTTCAACAGTACTAACGGTAACAACTACGCCGTTATTTTATAAAAAGGTTATTTCTGTCACTTTCTGTATCCGACAGTTATTCCGTTGTAGGGCCCACAAATAGCTACGCCGTCGTACGAATATTCCCCGACAACAAGAATATTCCACGACCAAATGAATATTCCCCGACAACAATGAATATTTTATAACCACTTGTTCATTTTGAAATATTTGCACATTTCACCCATAACTTTTCATATTTATCAAAACAACACCTTACTGTTTCGAAATAATATATAAAAAAAATTAAATCTTTATTCATAAAAGTTGGGGTCTTACAACCTCCCCTCCTTATGAAATTTCGTCCTCGAAATTGACGTACGTACCTGGTATGTCGAAATGGTGAGGATACCTCGCTTTCATTTCCGATTCCAACTCCCAGGTCATTTCTCAATTGCATGGTTTCTCCACAAAACTTTAACTTGAGGTATAATTTTCGAGCGTAGGACATGCTCTTTCCTATCCAAGAATTTGACAGGTACCTCCTTGTACGTTAAATCGTCGGCTATCTCGTCTGGTTCTAACTCAATAATGTGGTTTGGGTCTTTCACATATTTACGAAGCACGGATATGTGAAAAATATTATGAACACGAGATATGCTTGGAGGTAAAGCGAGTCTATAGGTCACATTTCCTACTCGGTTAAAGATCTCAAATGGACCAATGAATCGTGGATTGGGCTTTCCTCTCTTCCCGAATCTCGTAACTCCCTTCCACGGAGTAACACGTAATAACACATGGTCCCCAACATTAAATTCCACGTCCTTTCGATGAAGATCCGCATAACTCTTTTGTCGATCTTGTGTTGTTTGTATACGTTGTAGGATTATTTGGATCTTTTCCGTAGTCATACATACTAACTCTGGTCCCAACAATGTTGCTTCACCCACCTCATCCCAACAAACTGGAGAACGACACTTTCTCCTATACAATGCTTCGAATGGAGCCACGCCTATACTAGCTTGATAACTGTTATTGTAGGAGAATTCCACCAATGGTAAGTACTTATCCCAACTCCCTTTGAAATCTGGAACACAAAGTCTCAATAGATCTTCAAAAGTTTGAATAGTTCTTTTCGATTGTCAGTCCGTTTGAGGATGATAAGCCGAGCTGAATCATAAATCTGTGCCCATAGCTTTCTGCAAACTGATCCAAAATCATGAAGTAAATCTAGGGTCACGATCCGAAGCTATGGATACTGGCATGCCATGCAGTCTCACAATCTTATTCACGTACATATGTGCAAGACGTTCAAGGGAATAAGTCTCTCGTATCGGCAAGAAATTAGCAGACTTGGTTAATCTATCAACAATAACCCAAATCGCATCTATGCCTTGAGAAACCTTAGGAAGACCTGTAACGAAATCCATCGTAATGTGTTCCCACTTCCATTTCGGAATCTTCAGTGGTTGCAATGGACCCTTCGGCACTTGATGCTCCGCCTTTACACGTTGACACGTTAAACATCTCGAAATAAATTTCACGATCTCTCTTTTCATATTGCCCCACCGAAATGTATGTTGAAGATCACGATACATTTTGGTACTCCCAGGATGGATTGCAAACGGTGTGTTGTGTGCCTCCATCATGATTCTATGCTTCAAGTCAGAATCGTTAGGAACACAAAGTCTGGAGTTGACTCGAAGTATTCCCTCTTCATCGATTCTTGCTTCTGGAATGGCACCTTCTTGCACCTTCTTCTTCATCTTCTTCAGCTCCGCATCCGTAGCTTGAGCAGCTTTAACTTTATCAATCAAAGCTGGTTCCATACGTATACTTGACATCATCGCACTCGTTCCCGTGTATGATCTTCTACTCAATGCGTCAGCTACCACGTTCGCTTTTTCAGGATGGTATTGGATGGTATGATCGTAACCTTTCAACAGCTCCAACCAACGTCGTTGTCGCATGTTGAGTTCATTCTAAATAAAGAAATATTAGGATGTCATCAATAATGACAATCACGAAATGATCCAAATATTTCTCAAATATTCGGTTCATTAGGTCCATGAACGTAGCATGGACATTGGTCAATTCGAAATATATAACTAGAAATTCGTAATGCGCGTATCGAGTTCTAAAAGCAATCTTCGAAATATCCTCAGTTTTAATCTTCAGCTGATGATATCCAGAACGAAGATCGATCTTTGAAAAGAATTGTGATCCTTGCAACTGGTCGAACAGGTCATCAATACGAGGTAGCGGATACCTATTCTTGATGGTGACATGGTTCAACTCTCGATAGTCAATACAAAGTCGCATACTCCCGTCTTTCTTCTTTACGAATAAAACAGGAGTACCCCAAGGAGACGTACTAGGACGAATAAAATCGATGTCTAACAGTTCCTGTAGTTGGACCTTTAACTCCTGAAGTTCAATAGGAGCCATTTGATATGGGGTTTTAGAAATAGGTTTTGTACCGGGCTCAAGGTCAATAAAGAATTCAACTTCACGTTCTGGGGGTAGACCGGGAAGTTCTTCGGGAAATACATCAGGAAACTCATTAACAACGGAAATATTATTCAAATCTGACGTATTTTGGTTTAGATCAGTGACATGAGCTAAGAAAGCTTGACATCCGTTTTTCAATAAACGAATAGCCTTGTGATTTGAAATAATATTGACTGATTTTAGTGGTTTGGTGGTTTGGATTTGCACAACAGGTTGATTAGGAATATAAAAACTAACAACCTTACGAAAATAATCAATTTTGGCATGGTAAGTGGTTAACCAGTCAATTCCTAAAATCACGTCAAATGCAAGTATTTTCAAAGATATCAGATCAACAGGTAAGGTAAGGGTACCAATCTGAATCAAGCAAGATTTATAAACTGTGGATGTAACAAAGGTTTCTCCCAACGGAGTTTCAACAGATAAGTCAAAGTCTAATTTATTAGAAGTCAGGTTCAAAAGTTGAGCACAAGCAGGCGAAATAAAGGAATGGGTAGCACCGGTAACTAATAAGGTGTAAACTTCGCAAGAGTTTATGATTAGCTTAACCGTAATCACCTCATGTGGATTCCTCGCGTTTTGGGCTGTCATGACAAACGCTCTTCCAGGAATCACTGACTTTGACTTGTCGGAAACCACCTTTGGAATCACCACCCCCGCTGGACTTGGTTTCGCAATAGGACAATCACGAGCTATATGTCCTTCTTTTCCACAGTTATAGCATACCTTGAACTGTTGTGGGCAGTTTGGGCTGATGTGTCCCTCTTTTCTGCACTTATAGCATACGACCGGTGGTCGTTCTCCTCCCCTCGAAACAGCTGATGCTGGTGCTGATGTCGACGTCTTTACGTTCTCATTGTTGTACCTTATCTTCTTGAAATCACCTCCCGACTCGCTTTGTCTACTATCATGGCCACGATTATCACCGAAGTGGTTACCGCTTCGGTCATACTTTCCTCCCTGCTGGTTGTCATTGCTCCGATGACTGCTGTCACCGGTACGACCTTGGTTGTTGTTCCTTGGTTGGACATAATCATTATCTCGTTCTAACAACTGGGCCCTGTTCACTACATCCGAATGTAGAGAAAATTTATGAGAAATGAGGTATTGACGTATTTCGGGTTTCAAACCTCTCAGAAACATCCGCGTCATACGTTCCTCATTCTCCACCAAATGAGGTGCAAACCTGGACAGCTCCGCGAACTTAGCCTCATACTGGGATACCGTCATGTTGTTTTGCTCGAGTCTGATAAACTCTACCTCCTTCATATGACGAATACTTTCAGGAAAGTACTTGTCATTGAACAGTTTCTGGAACGCTTCCCAAGACATCTTGAGTGCGGCAGGCTTGGTACGCTTCACAGACTCCCACTAGTAATCTGCTTCTCCACGGAACATAAACGTTGCACATGGAACCTTCTGTTCCTCCGTGCATCCCAAGACATCAAATATCTTGGTAATTTATTTAACCCACGTCTCCGCCTTGATCGGATCGGGCTTTCCCAGAAAATCTGGTGGTCCCAATTCTTTGAACTGCTTGGCAGTGACAATTCGCGAGTTGTTATTATCTCCACCTGTATTTTGCACTCGAGTTTCCCTCGTCTGGTTTTGCATGAACTGCAAAAAACTTCTAAACATCTCATCGTTTATCGTCTGATCAGCGTTGTTTTCAGGATGAACATTGCCTTCTTGTTGCACGTTCTCCTGGTTAGTGATTAAAGGTGTCTCCACGGTCTCATTCACTTCGTTGTTAACATTCTCAGCTGCCATTCTCAAATACTGTCATAAAACAAGGGTTAATTAAATAAATTAACATATGACATATTAACCATATGCTCCGACTGACCAATTAAATACCACATAAGCTTAGGTAGGACATACTAGTGAAGGATTTACTCGTCTCTCCCCTCCTAGTTCTATTCCCCATCTCTGCCAGAGACCATATCCCTAAGCTCTGATACCAACTGTGACGCCCCCCAGAATAGGTCTAGTCAACCCAACCCATTCTGAGTCGTCAAATACATGGTACAGAATTCAAATACAAACTTTTATATCACACGGTCGTGCAAAATACGACCACACAACTGTAAGTGTCAATACAAATATGTAAAAAATATTAATATTCAAACTAAGTCCTCATTACAATTATTATCACACTATTTATTAAAAATAGTGAGGACTACTACTGCTCTAACTCGGACCATCACCCTGTCCCCCGACTAGTTCCCGCAACATTCTCATTTCCTGAAGAGGACAATAGATGAAAAGGGTGAGCTCAACTAGCCCAGTAAAGAATATTATGACTAAGATAATGAAAAATAAATTATCGTTAGCCTTCAATAAATCAGATAAAATATAATGGACAACCAATTTTAGATCAATATTCGCAGCGGAAATAACAATTCATTAGAAGAGTTAAGTAGAGAATGAAGTCTACTATCTTCTATGATTTAAAAGTCCATCATCAATATTTTATCCCTGTAACATCAATCAATATACATCTCGAATCAAATATTCATCTTTGCATTACAGGCCAAAGATATTCATTTGTATCACCAATGGTCATGTTCATCTCAACACCTGTCATCTTTGCACTACGGCCAAAGATATTCATCAGGTAATCATTCATCTTTGCTCTACAGGCCAAAGATATTCAGTTATATCACCACTTAGGACTGAGGATGATGAAAAATAATATAAATAACGAATCCAGTGAAATAAATGATAAGATTAAGGATTCGTATTTTAGTTTATTCAAGTTCAAGAATATTCCATAATAATACTTTGTGGAGCAAAATTCAAGAATGAAGCTCAAAACTTTAGATCCAACCAAAGATAGTAACCATAACAGACAATTTGGACAAACAGAAGAAATTTTAATTTTTCTGTGAATAGTGCCGTATACGTGAATAGTGCCGTATACGTGAATAATAACCCCGACAGAAAAAGTAAGAATTTCATAATAAAATCCATGATAATATTTTGGTATAATGATATTGAAAAGAATAACATCATTTACGAAAGAAAATAACATCCCTTACCTCAAAAGAATAGTATTTCTGGCTGGAATATCGGATATAATATCGAAGGAAACTTGCACTGAATAGTAACACTCAAAGTATCTAATTACTCACAAAAATAAGCTCGATATTATAGAGAGAGAAAACTTCAGATTCTGGTGTGATTTTCAATTCTAACCTAAGCACCCTATTTATAAGAAAAGCTTAGGATGCCAAAGTAGACTTTTGAATAAAATAATATTATTTGTTAAAAATTTTCCGCCGCCTGGCGGCTTTCAAAACATCAGAATTTTTAAACAAAAGTGGGGCCCACCCATTAAAAAAATATTTATTTTTTGAAACTTCAATAATTCATAATAAATAGCCCTTTTGTCAGAAAAATACAAATTTATGTCCGTCTATAGAAAATTTAATTCTCTACAACTTTGTAGAAGGAAGTTTTTCCAAATTCCAAACAAAAATTATTCGAAATCCATAAACGGATGATTTTCCACACCAAAATACTGATAAAAACACATCAACGCTAATTCCTTTGTTTATATTCACAAAATAAATATTTTCTTATCATATAAATCAATAATTAATTATTCACAAATAATATTACAGAACTACAATATTGATAACCAGGTTATTCCCAGGAAAGAGGGGGCCTTCCGATAAGGATTTCTCCTTACTGGCGCGCAATTAAATAACCCCTCCTAGACAGAACTTCCTTAGACATTGTCAATAATGCTATCTAATAATATTATTCAAATAATATAAATTATTGAGTTAATAATGTGAAATACTATGCAGTGACAATTATTGAATGAATAATACAAAATATCAACTGTAGCCATTATTAAATCAATCATATAAAATAGCAACGTAGCAATTATTGAGTCAATAAAATATCAATGTAACAATTATTGAGTCAATAATATAAAATATCAACGTAGCAATTATTGAGTCAATAATATAAAATATTGAACAGTAATTACTGTAACAATAATTGAGTAAATGCCTTCTCACGTAAGAATCAATAATTCAAAATAATGTGCAATACCGTGTGCTACTATGCAACACCGCGTATTACTGTATTTTACCCCCCGGGTATTTCAACAGTACTAACGGTAACAACTACGCCGTTATTTTATAAAAAGGTTATTTCTGTCGCTTTCTATATCCGACAGTTATTCCGTTGTGGGGCCCACAAATAGCTGCGTCGTCGTACGAATATTCTTCGACAACAAGAATATTCCACGACCAAACGAATATTTCCCGACAACAATGAATATTTTATAACCACTTGTTCATTTTGAAATATTTGCACATTTCACCCATAACTTTTCATATTTATCAAAATAACACCTTATTGTTTCGAAATAATATATAAAAAAAATTAAATCTTTATTCATAAAAGTTGGGGTCTTACATTATCCGTATCAGTTTTGTTCCTATTATCCTTTGTATTTGCCTTTCTATATACCTTCTTTGAATCGTTCTTTTTTTCAGAAGATCCTTTGGCCCCTACCAGTAAGACTTGGTCTTTCTTGGTTGGAAAGTGACTCTCAACAGTTTTCAACATGTTTAGGAAAATTAGCGAGGCATACAATTAGCTTGTACATCTGAAAATTTACAATAATTATGAAAAGGAGTCCGGAATTGAGTGCAAGATCAAATCTTGGCTCAACTCTCTATATATGGAAAAATCCTATTGTCCTAATTGTTCAATCCAATTGATCATCTATAGGACATGTGTCTATATTGTAGTGTCATTGGTCATTCTAGATTAGAAAAGTTCTTTAGATATCTGATATCTAGCAGTCCTACTTTCCTCATTATTCAACTACTTGAAATGCAGGAATATATTAGAAGCATCCATAGTTTCATGTTGACGCTGAAGCTCATTACTCATGAATGCGAGCATGATGCATTGAGCCAACTATGCATCATTTTGCTACTTTCCAAAAGTAGCAATCTCTTCCTCCATGGCATTGTCTGCAACCATTACAGGGATAGGCGTATTAAGGACATAAGATAACTTTTCAGCCTTGAGAACTATTCTCAAATTTCGTAACCAATCCGTTTAATTCGGTTCAGTTAATTAGCATCTAATATACTATGCAGTGATAGTAATTTAGACATTGTAAAACTATGTAAATAAATTTGTAATTATCAACATTATAGCATGCATTCCTTTACTAATTACCAAAATAAATTAGGTTTTGTTTTAAATTGGTATCTCCCACTCTTTTCTTCGAACTATATTACCCTAACAATATATAGTTTGACAAATTTAATTAAAGATTTGCTAGTGAGAATAAAGATCATATTTCAAATATATATAGCTTTGTGTGTGCACGACAAACTTTATATAAATAAATAGGTAGACAACTTTTGTCAATTACATCACCATGTAACTCCTTGTACTTTGCCTCTTAGATCATTATGGTCAAGTGTGTGCATATCCGAACCAAAACGATCTTAATTAAATCCAACCCAGCATTTTCATATAAATGAAGATAAAACTACAGCCCTTGTGTGTACACAACAAAGCAGTAATGTTCAATTCCTTATAAACATAATATGTAATAAAAAAATATCTTAAATATTTAATACTCCCCTTGTGTGTGCACAACAAACTCATATTAAATATTTAATACTCTATTGTTTTACCTTGCTAGAAGGCGACGTTCGATATTCCAAATATCTTTAAACGCTTAGGACTTAATATAAAATCTTTGAGGGGTTTGTTATTATTTGTCTCATCTTGCTTAGAGCGCATTCATATATATATATATATATATATATATATATTGTAACGGGACGAATTTAATAGAACTATGATTCTGGGGACAGAATCCTTTTAAGGGAGAAAGATGTGACGAACGAGAATTTTATAATGTAATTTGAATATTTATTGAATTAAATAAATATTTTTCGATGATTTAGTTATTGAGTTAAATAACTATTTGATGGAATTGTGGTAGACTAATTTAATTATATGTGTTACTTTGATTAAATTAATGTGGAGAATTTTATTATTCAAAGTATGTATTTAATTGAGCTTATTTGATTAAATAAATTATTTAATAAGCATAATGTTATTCTAATTAATTTAATAATTAATTAGATATTTAATGATTTAACATAATTAATAAAGGAGAATTTTAATTATGTGACTATGTAATTTAATGTGAATTGTCATATTTTATTTAGTTGAATTTAAATAAGATTATATGATTAATTGGGTGTGACATTTAAACTATATAATAAGAATGTAATTAAAATAATGGGAAAGGAGTTATTAAGCGGCCAGCAAAACGAGGCCTTAGAAAGAGTTGGGCAGTTAACCCATAATGGGATTAACTGACCACTACGACATTGGTTATATCATATATCATATATATGTATATTATAACTGTACTACTTTATATATCTCATTCATTAGTTAGAAAATTCAGAGAGAAAATACTTAGAGAGAATTTAGAGAAAGAGTTTGAAGAAATTAAAGGTTGGAGAAAACAAAGAGAGATTCTATCAATTTGAACCAAGGAGCAAAGGGGTAATTCCTTATCTGAGATTCTAAGTTCGTGTTTTTATACTTTCTCCATGAAAACTATTTTTAAAGTTCTTTGTAATTGAAGTATGGATTAATTATTATACATATGATGATATATATGTTAATATATGTTCATAGTATGGTCTCTATCAATTATATATGTTTTTAAACAATCAAAACTATGTAATTATGTTTAAATTGTAGTTTTATGATTTACAGAGCATGAAAAGTATGAAGAACACGTATTGGCTCGTATGTGCAAATTGTATGCCTTGAATTGTTTGTTTAAACTTAAAATTGATAGTGGATTATGATTATGCATGTTAAAACAAAGAGAACAAAGTTTAAACAGACGGATTCGAAGTTATAACGAATCTATAACGTTGAATTTTATAATTTTTCTTTAAAACCTTCAAAATATCAAGAACAGTGAATTTATGTAATTTGATTTGAGTAATTACATGATATAAAGTGTTAAAAGCATGTTAGAATCATTATATGATGTTTCTATGAAGTTTATACTTCATGAGAATCACTGTGTTAGTTTAATTTGGATTTATTTGGCCTTAACTGTCAAAAATCGAGAACTAGGGCTGAACTGGCTGAAGCCACCCGCCCCAACGGGGTCCAGACCCGCCCCAACAGGTCCCTGCAGAACCTAGGCCCGCCCTAGCGGGCATAACACCCGCCCCAGCGGGTGTGGTGCAGAGAAAAGTTGGATTTTTTGCCTGTTTGTGTGTTTTTAAGCCATAGCATGATGAGTAACCTAACTTAATGAACCTAATGACACGATGAACATGTAATACTATGCTATAACATGTTATTAACACATATTATATAATTTGAATTTCATGTTAACAAACTAAGTTGTTGACATATATAATATAATATGAAGGTTCTAGTTAACAAACTAAGTGTGAACTTGGATATTGTGGTAGTATGACTTGATTATGATTGTCTAAGAACTTACGCTTGTATGGTATGCATGTTATGAGTTTATACTCATGTTATGTGGTTAGTTAACAAGTTAATATTATAAACCAAGTTGTAAGTTGAACTTAAGTGAATAGTTAAACAGTTAAACATGATAGTTATGAAAACTAATCAATGTCATATACATAATGTAATGTGTAGGACGTTAAGGAATTGAATTGTATTTAAAACTGTAGTTTGCGCACGAGGCAAGTATTGTATCCATAACTTATTATTGTTAAGCAAGTTTTCTTATCTATATTCTTTAAATTGAATAAGTGTTCTATTCCTTATTCTTATGTCAAGCAAGTTTCTAAACTCAAACTTTACTTTTATTGAGCAAGTTTTCTATTCTTGAAATACTATTATGATGCATGTTCTTATACTTGTTAATCAAGTTGAGATTCCATATGAGGTATTATAATACCTTTTAAGCATGATTCCAGTTATACAATACTTATTCGATTGTATACTATTGAGCAATTATTATTCGATTTGAATATCGTTTATTGTTGAACCTTGTAAGACTAGCAAACCCTTATTGATTCGACTAGTCCATAGTTGATGAACGTTCTAAATTCTAGAACTGTTAGTGAGCTTATCCAAACTACACCTCTTTTGGTGCGGACTCTGATGTCAAACTGAGATGAACAACCCTTTAATAGGGGATTATTTACGCTTTAGCGTTAATATATTGTGCACAGTATGGTACTAATGACTGATCCCCCTAAGTATGAGAAGTAGAGTCTATATAGTCTTATGACTGTTAAAGGTTTAAAGTAGAAATACTTGACAACCTAGGACATAGTTCAAGGTCTTATGACCCTCAGAAGTTCTTATGATTCTTGTTATTCATTCTTGATTCAAAAGACGAGTTTTCTTTATTTAGAATTCTTTGATTCATTCGCATGTTATTATATTGTTATATTGTTATACTTGTGGGCAATCGTGCTCACCCTTGCATAATAATAACATTGTAGTTAAGAACGAAAGGTCCGACGAGCCTTCCACTAGCAAAGGCAAGGGCAAAGTCAACAAGTGATGAAGACTTATTGTTTTATTAAGAATTTTTGTTAAGACTTATGTTGACGTTGTTTAAGACTATGTATTTGTTTATGTTTTCGCATAGAAATTTAAGGTTAAGTATTACCTGGGATTATTTAGGCATTTTATTTCAGATGTTGTAACCCCATAAGGGGAGATGATGGAGTCTTTATATCTATTTTATGGTTTGCATTTATTATAGGTAGATAGATATATGATATTTGTATAGTGAACACCAAATCCCGTGAAAATTGAAGTACCCAGATTTTGGGGTGTCACACACACACACACACACACACACACACACACACACACACACACACACACACACACACATATATATATATATATATATATATATATAATACGCGGCATAGTAATTAACATGCGAAGCATGTTGTATAATATTTAAAAAATATATAGTAATCATACATATATAGAATACTATATTCTACCCGGATTGATTATGGACTTTATGCTAGTTTGGTTCATTAGAGCCACCAAATGAACCAAAAAGTCAAACCTAGGGGTGCAAGAAAGAAATTTAAATATAACTATTACATTTAAATCCCGGGTTCCATTACAAACGGGTCTTCATGCGCTCCTTGCTCCTTTGGTCTCCAATTCTTCAAGTACTTCTAACTGATCCTATTACATTAAACTATTTATAATAAAAAGAAAACCTTGATCAGCAGTCAAGGGGAAGTACATATGAGAGAGATAGAATTTATATTAAAAAAAATTAGAGAAGACGAGGTACGCAGACCCCATTTATAAAACACATACATTCAAGCATCCATCTAAAATAAAATTCAATCATATTGGTCAATAGTCCATAATCAACATCATTTATTATCACACAAATCAACATATGCATCAATAAATAAAATATTCATCTCATGAATAATAAACATTCAATATATACATTGATATCAACTTAATGGGTAATTTTAGTTAGCATAAAATTCAATTTTGAATTATAATAAACTATTTTATTTTAATCCAACTTTAAATCAAAATAAACCTTTTATTTTAATTTATCCATTTTTGAATAAAAATAAACTCTTTTATTATTAATCAAATTATTGAATCAAAATAAACTCCTTTATTTTAATTAATATGGAATTCAATTTCAAGTCAAAATAAACTACTTTATTTTAACTTTTAAAACTGTTATGGAAAAAATAAAATATATGGAATCCAATTCCTTATCAAAATAAACTCCTTTATTTTGATTAATATGAAATCTTATTTCATATCTAAATAAACTCTTTTATTTAAGGAAACATGGAATCCCTTTTCCTAATTCACAAATAAACTCTTTTATTTTTAGGAAACAAGGAATTCAATTTCATCTCCAATTAGTTATCATGAAATCCAATTCCTACTCTAATTAGTTAGCATGAAATTAAATTCTAATTAAAATAAACATAATTATTTTAATCTAATTCCAAATAAAATAAAGTACTTTATTTAAATTTAGAATTACTGAAAAAATATATAATTTAATTTTAATTAAAATAAACCTTTTGTTAGGTTTGTAAGATTCATGGACACAATTAAATTGCATAAAAATAGCGGAAGAATGGTAAATCAGAGTTTTAAAATTTTACAAATCATATACCCGGATCATACTTTGTGCACAGTTATTAATTAAACGAAATAGATTAAGAATAAGATTAATACCCTTGAAGATTCCAGCTTCCTCAGGTACGAGTTCAACTCCAAATCTTTTCTTGATCTCCTTGAATTTATCTAGTTAGATTCCTTCCTTTGATCAACGTTAGCCACCCAAGTGTTTGGCCTCTTGAGGTAATCCACCAAGGAAAAATGTTTACTCAAACAGAAGGGTGTTTGGCCAATCCTTTATTTCCTTCTCTCTAGAAAAAGAGTGCTCTCTCAACTCTTGGAATAAAGTGTCTAACCTTGTTCCATAATAAGACTTTCTTATCTATAGATGTAGGCTACTCTCCTAAACCATTTAGGATTAGGGTTTCATATTAATTAATTACACCCTTTTAATTAATTAGGCTTCCCAATCCTATTGGGAATAATTAAACTCTTTTAATTAATTAGCCTCCTAATCTTATTAGGAATATATATGAGAGATAGATAGAGAGTATCTTATTGATTAATTCCCAAACTCCTTTATGAATTAAATAATAATAATAATAGTAATAATAATAATAATAATAAGACTCCTCTTATTAATTTATATTTAATATTTCCAAAATATTAAATAATAAATATTAAGCTATTTAATTTATTCTATCACCATAGATTAAATTAAATACACTTAACTTATTATTACGATTATGCCATTTGCTTCTTAAATAAATATTCTTCCTTTTATGGTGTGATCCTTTAGGTTCTTCATATTAAACCGGTTGTGAATAAATCAATTAGAACAATTTTAATCTTATTTAAATAAATAAATTAAAATAATAATTCATTTAAATAAATAATATTTATTCTACAATAAGGATAAGCCTCCTTAGCAATCATTGACTTTTCATATAATATAGATTTTAACATTAATCATAAAAGAACATGTGAGTTAATAGTTACCGTACAATTCAATCCTTCTACCATACAATGTCCCAATTAAATATAAGACATGAAATTACTGTCAAGTCTTATTTTATTTAATTATATGTATTTCGATTATTAAATGCACAACTCCAAATAATGCAAATTAGAAACTCCTTTCTAATTTCATTCCACCTTGGCTAAGGATTCCTGGGTTGTCATTTATCGAATCACATAGGACATATCTCTTCTTTTACTAGAAGCAGTAGATTATTTATTGATCATTCATTATCTCCATATAAAACTTATTACACCCAAGCATACCCTTTGATATACCCTAAGGGTCTTAAGGAATAAGTCAAAGTATAATTCATTACACAAGATACTATGATGATCTCAAGTCTGAAGATCACTTGTACTACTATCACATTAGAAATTCTTATTGACATGCGAGTAAAACTCCAATAGGTATTCCTTAGCGAGTCACGTTCAGTGTACTTATTCTCCAATAAGCATTTACATACTTGCTTTAGTGTCTCCACACAAATAATCATGAGATCAATCATCCTCATCTAATGAGCAAGCAACGTATGTACCAATCTATCCGAATTCACTAATCTCCTTTTTAGTAATCCAACGATTGGGAATAATTTTAGTTTTTAAGCTATCTAAGAATTTAGATCTCATTAGCATGATCATCATCATGATTCTAAAAGCATTGCTTAAAACTATGGGTTTATCACATATTATAAAAATAGCACCATGTAGATAAATAAATGCCTTTAATTAAATAATACTTTTATTAATAAATGAATAAGATTAATACAAAGTATATGCTTTATCATCAAACATTATTGTCTTGTATGCATACTACTTTCAATCTTTCAATTGCACTAAAGCCAATCGCCATGGTATCTCATACCCTTCTTCTCTAAGTGACTGTTGTTGTATAGCTTCAGTAAATGGATATGCAATGTCATTTTTGAGATTTCATTATCTCTATATTGACTTTTCCTCTTTCAATGATTTCTTTAATCAAATGAAAGTGCCACAACACATGTTTGGATCCAAGATGAGACTTAGGAAATATTCCTAGTTCTGTTATGAACTTTTCATTCGAAACATCAACTTACAGCTTTATTTACAGCTATATACGTTGTCTTTATCACTAAACTAGCAACTCTTTACTATTTGGAACCTTTCCAATTCACTGCACTACCTTTTAAGGTAACGACTTACCCTAAAGTGGATTTGTTGTCATCTTGGTCAGTCTGAAAAAACTTGAGTCTGTTCAGTCCTCTAGTTTTAATTCAAACCCATCATGAATTATGATTACATCCTTAGTGTCGATTAAGTACTTTAAGATGTTTGTCACTGTCTTACAGTGATCTTCTCCAGAATATGACTGATCAACATCAAGTCTCGTATATTTCATTGCATACATGATAGTAACTCATGCGATCTCTCTTGTATTGAGGATAATTTTAGAGAAATACACTCCATGACTCATCATCATGAGACATTTCTTGGAGTTTGCGCGTGCTAAACGCCTGTAGTATTAAATGAATATACGTTCCTTGGGTTAAGCGAGCATCCTTTTAAATCTATCTATATAGATTTACATTCTCAATTTGGGATGTTCTACCCAAATCATTCACGGAGGAATGTTTAGAAAACTTTATCTTTACACTGGTATGTCATTCCTTATCAGTAGTATATCAACATATAATACTAGGAATGTTACAGCGCTCCCACTGACCATTTTGTACACACTAGGTTCATTCTCATTTTTGATAAAATCAAACTCTTTTGATTGTCTGATCAAAATGAATGTTCCTTCTTTGAGAAGCTCGCTTCAATCCATAAATTGATTGTTGTAGCTTATATACCTGATTTGTTTTAACCATTGAAACAAATCCATCTAGCTGTATCATACATACATTCTCATCTAATAATTTATATTTGAGGAAGAGCATCTACACGTCCATTTGCCACATTTAGTAATAATATGCTACAATCGAAAGTAAAATTCGAATGGTCTTGAGCATTACTTCAAGGATCCATTTTAGATTTTATGGTCATCTACCATTTCTTTGAGTGTCTACAACTCTTAGCCATATCGTATATAACTGGATCATCATCCTCTATGATGTGTACCTCATCATCATCATCTATGATGAATCCATACCTCCCAGGTATCTTCGGTAGTATTCCAGATTTACAATTCGGTTGTGGTACAATAGATCTAACTACAGGTTCCTCCTTTTGATTAATAGTGATTTGTGGTTCTTGAACTCCTTCAAGATCTATTATCCTCCCACTAGCCCTTCAATGATAAACACCTTTATCTTAGAAGGCAACGTGTTTCGCAACAAACACCTTTTGCTAAGTAAGATTATAGAATATTTACCCTAAACTTACTTTAGGATGTCCCACAAATTTGTATTTGTCAAATCTTGTCCCAAGCTTATTCTTTTGAAACCTTTTCACCTAAGCTGGACAACCCTTTATCTTAATATACTTAAGATTAGAAATCCTCCATGTTCATAACTTTTATGAAGTATTGGGGATGGATTTTTAGGTTACCTTATTTTGTAGATATTAATCCGTTTCCAGGGCATTACTCTAGAAGGATACTAGAATGTCGGTAAAATCTTTATGGGCCGCCCCATGTCTAACAAGGTGCGATTTTTCCTTTATCAATCAATTATTGTTTATCAGGAATCGTCCATTGTGAGAAAACTATTTAAGATAATCTTAAAACTTATTGCACAAGTATTTATTCCTAGATCCAATCGAAGAATCATAATACCTTGCCAATTAGTTTAATTTCTGAATTCTTTGAACCTTTCAAATGATTCAGACTTGTATTTCACCAAATATAAATATTAAACTCTTTGAATGATCATCTCATTTTCTTTTACTAGTTTGTTAAATTTAAAATTATTTTCATGTACGTCAAGTATGTAAAGTCCATTCAGTAAATTGTTAATTATTTAAATTAATGGACTTGCCCGTAGGTGACGCTAAACAATAAGTTCCTGTATTTAATGGACCAGCCTTTGCTCCATTCCTACACGCAGGAAGACTTCCCCTTGTTTAGCTTTCTACTTCTACTTGGTCCCTTCATAAATCTGTATTTATGAGAACCATAGCCGGTATCCAATACCCAAGTAGAAATTTTACTTACTGAAAGATTTATTTCAATTATGAACAAAAATGTATTTGTAATCGAAGCTTCACTAAGCTTCTTTTGGTTAGCATCTGCAAGATACTTCTCGCAGTTTCTATTCTAGTGTCCAGGCTTATTGTAGTGGAAGCACACTCTTTTGCTATCTGTATCAATTTTGTTCTTATTATCCTTTATATTTGCCTTTCTATTTATCTTCTTTGAATCATTCTTCTTTTCAGAAGATCCTTTGGCCCCTATCAGTAAGACTTGGTCTTTCTTGGTCGAAAAGTGACTCTCAATAATTTTCAATATGTTTATGCAAATCAGCGAGGCTGACATCTAGCTTGTAAATCTGAAAATTCACAACAATTGTGAGAAGGAGTTCGGGAGTGAGTGCAAGATCAAATCTTGGCTCAATTTTCCATCCATGACAAAACCTA
Organism: Panax stipuleanatus; assembly: GCA_020205555.1. Classification (NCBI taxonomy): domain Eukaryota; kingdom Viridiplantae; phylum Streptophyta; class Magnoliopsida; order Apiales; family Araliaceae; genus Panax; species Panax stipuleanatus. Next base: position 119,823,580 of record CM035120.1, read on the forward strand.
GTTGTCCTATTTGCTCAATCAGATTGATAATCTTAAGGACATGTGTCTTTACTGTAGTACCAATCGTCATTCTAGATTGGAAGAGCTCCTTAGATATCTGATATCTGTTAGTCCTACTTTCCTCACCGTTCAACTCTTTCAAGTGTAGGAATATAGTAGGAGCATCCATAGTTTCATGCTGACGTTGAAGCTCGTTACTCATGGATGCGAGCATGATGTATTGAGTCAACTATGCATCATCTTGCTACGTTCTAAAAGTAGCAATATCTTCCTCAGAGGCATTGTCTGTAACCATTGCACGGATAGGCGTATTAAGGACATAAGTTAGCTTTTCAGCCTTGAGAACTATTCTTAAATTCCTTAATCGGTCCATTTAATTCGCTTTGGTTAATTAGCATCTAATATGTTACGCAGTGATAGTAATTTAGACATTGTAAAATTCTATAAATGAATTTGTAATTAAACAACATCTTAGCATACATTCTTTTATTAATTACCAAGATAAATTAAGTCTTATTTTAAATTGGTATCTCCCACTATTTTCTTCAAACTATATTACACTCATAATATATAGTTCGCAAATCCAATTAAAGACTTGCTAGTGAGAATAAGGATCACATTTTAAATGTATATAGCCTTGTGTGTGAACAACAAACTATATATAAATAAATAGGTAGACAACTCTTTGTCAATTACATCAACATGTAACTCCTTGTATTTTGTCTCTTAGATCATAATAGTCAAGTGTGTGCACATCCAAACTAAAATAATCTAAGTTAAGTCCAACCTAGCACTCCATATTCTAGAAAAGAAAAACATTGTCTTTGTGTGTGCACAACAAAATAACATTGTTAAGTTCTTTTAATAAGCATCAAATATGATAAAACATCATCTCAAAAAATTAAAATAAGCCTTGTGTGTGCACAATAAACTTATAATGATTAATTGATACTCTATCATTTTTATCATGCTAAAAGGCTACGTTCAATATTCTAAATATCTTTGAACGTTTAAGACTTAATATAAAATCTTTGAGGGGTTTGTTATTATTTGTCTCATCTTATTTAGCACGCATGCACACACACACACACACACACACACACACACATATATATATATATATATATATATATATATAATAAGCGTCATATTAATTAACATGCAAAACATGTTTTATAATATATAATATATAAAATAAGCATACACACATAGAATACTATATTCTACCCGTATTAATTATGAACTTTTATTCTAGTTTGGTTCACTAGAGACACCAAGTGAACCAAAAGGTCAAACCTAAGGGTGCAAAAATTAAGTTTAAATATAACTATTACATTTAAATCCCGGGCTCCATTACAATCGGGTCTTCACGCGCTCCTTGTTCCTTGGTCTCCAATTCTTTAAAATTTAATTCTAACTATTCCTATTACAAAAAATAAAACTATTTACTATAAATAGAAAACCTTGATCAACAGTCAAGGAGAAGTATATAGAAGGGAGATAGAATTTACATTAAAAAAAATTAGAGAAGACAAGGTACGCAGACCCCATTTATAAAACCCTTACATTCAAGCATCTAACTAAAATAAAATTCAATCACATTGGTCAATAGTGCATAATCAACCTCATTTATTATAATACACATCAACATATGCATCAATAAATAAAACATTCATCTCATGAATAATAAGCATTCAATATATACATTGATATCGATTTAATAGGCAATTTTAGTTAGCATAAAATTCAATTCTGAATTAAAATAAACTCTTTTATTTTAATTCAAATTTAAATCAAAATAAACCTTTTATTTAATTTATCTATTTTTGAATAAAAATAAACTCCTTTATTTTTAATCAAATTATTTAATCAAAATAAACTCCTTTATTTTAATTAATATGGAATCCAATTTCAAGTCAAAATAAACTCATTTATTTTAACTTTTAAAAACGTTTTTGGGAGGAACAAAATATGTGGAATCCAATTCTTTATCAAAATATACTCCTTTAGTTTGATTAATATGAAATCCTATTTCATATCTAAATAAACTCCTTAATTTAAGAAAACATGGAATCCCTTTCCTAATCACAAATAAACTTCTTTATTTTAGGAAACAAGGAATTCAATTTCATCTCCAATTAGTTATTATGGAATCCAATTCCAACTCTAATTAGTTAGCATGAAATTAAATTCTAATTAAAATAAACAACTTTATTTTAATCTAATTCTAAATAAATCCAAATAAAAATAAACTACTTTATTTTAATTTAGAATTACTAGAAAAATATGAAATTTAATTTTTATTTTAAATAAACATTTATTTTAATTAGAAATTAAATTATTAAAAAATTATTTTTCTTTTTCTAGAGAGAGGCGTTGCGCCGCCGCTAGTGAACTAGCATCAGGCGCTGCGGCGCCATGTCATCAGTGTCAAAAACACGGAGCTGGCGATGCGGCACTATGATTGTACTACAATCAGGCGCTGCGATGGCGCCGCGATGCCAGTTTCAAAAAATAGTTTTTCCAGTCGCAAATTGTGTAGTTTTTCTCCAAAAAACATAATTCTATGCCAATAATTATGCCTAAAAAAATTATTCTAAACACATATCAATATACATGTCAAATTTGAACAATTAATAACTTGCATAAAGGTTTGGCTCTGATGCCACTGTTAGGTTTATAAGATTCATGGACACAATCAAATTGCATAAAAATAGCGGAAACATGGTAAATCAGAGTATTAAAATTTTACAAACTATATACCCGGATCATCCTTTATGCACAGTTATTAATTAAACGAAATAGATTAAGAATAAGATTCATAACCTTGAAGATTTCAGCTTCCTTAGGTACGAGTTCAAATCCAAATCTTTTCTTGATATCCTTGAATTTACTGGGTTAGATTCCTTCCTTTGATCAACGTTAGGCAGTCAAGTGCTTGGCTTCTAGAGGTAATCCACCAAGGAATAATATTTACTCAAGAAGAAGGGTGTTTGGCTAAACCCTTGTTTCATTCTCTCTAGAAAAGGAGTGCTCTCCCAACTCTTGGAATAAAGTGTCTAACCATGTTTCATAATAAGACTTTCTTATTTATAGATGTAAGCTACCCTCCAAAACTATTTAGGATTAGGGTTTCATATTAATTAATTAAACCATTTTAATTAATTAGGCTTCTCAGTAGGACTCTTTTAATTAATTAGCCTCCTAATCTTATTAGGAATATATATGAGAAAGAGAGAGACGGTATTTTATTAATTAATTCACAAACTCCTTTAGGAATTAAATAATAATAATAATAATAATAATAATAATAATAATAAGACTCCTCTAATTAATTTATATTTAATATTTCCAAAATATTAAATAATAAATATTAAGCTATTTAATTTATTCTATCACCATAGATTAAATTAAATACACTTAACTTATTATTACGATTATGCCATTTGCTTCTTAAATAAATATATTTCTTTTTATGGTGTGACCCTTTAGGTTCTCTATATTAAACCGGTTATGAATAAATCAATTAGAATAATTCTAATCTTATTTAAATAAATAAATTAAACTAATAATTTATTTAAATAAATAACATTTATTCTACATTAAGGATAAGCCTACTTAGCGAGCAACGACTTTTCAGATAATATAGATTTCAACATTAATCATAAAAGAACATGTGAGTTAATAGTTACCGTATAATTCAATCCTTCCACCATACAATGTTCCAATTAAATATAAGACATGAAATTATTGTCAAGTCTTATTTTATTTAATTATTTGTATTTCGATTCTAAAATGCATAACTCCAAAAAATGCAAATTAGAAACTCCTTTCTAATTTCATTCCACATTGGCCAAGGATTCTTCGGTTATCATTTATCGAATCACATAGGACATATCTCTTCTTTTACTAGAAGCGATAGATTATTTATTGATCATTCATTATCTCTATATATAACTTATTACACACAAGCATACCCTTTGATATACCCTAATGGTCTTAAGGAATAAGTTAAAGTATAATTCATTATACACAAGATACTATAATGATCTCAAGTCTGAGGATCACTTTTACTACTATCACATTAGGAATTCCTATTGACAGGTGAGTAAAACTCCATTAGGTATTCCTTAGCGAGTCACGTTCAGTGTACTTATTCTCCAATAAGAAACTACATACTTGCTTTAGTGTCTCCACACAAATGATCATGAGATCAATCATCCTCATCCAATGAGCAAGCAACGTATGTACCAATCTATCCGGATTCACTAATCCCCTTTTTAGTAATCCAACGATTATAAACAATTTTAGTTTTTAAGCTATCTAAGATATTAGATCTCATTAGCATGATCACCATCATGATTCTAAAAGCATTGCTTAAAACTATAAGTTTACCACATATTATAAAAATATCACCATGTAGATAAATAAATGCCTTTAATTAAATAATATTTTTATTAATAAATGAATAAGATTGTTACAAAATATATGCTTTATCATCAAATATGATTGTCTTGTATGCATACTACTTTTACCTTTATCTTAATTAAAAATAAAAAAAAATTTGTTCCTAGAGAGTGGCGCTGCGGCGCCGTTAGTGAACTAGAATTAGGCGTTGCGACGCCACGTCATCAATGTCAAAACATGGAGTCGGCGCTGCGGCGCCATAATTATACTAGAATCAAGCGCTGCGACGCCAGTCTCCAGAAACTATTTTTTCAGTTCGCGAATTGTGCAGTTTTTCTCCTAAAAATATGATTCTGTGCTAATAATTATGCCCAAATTTTTTTTTCTTAACACATATCAACATACATATCAAATATAAACAATTAATAACTTGCATAAAGGTTTGGCTCTGATGCCACTATTAGGTTTGTAACACTCGTGAAAACAATCAAATTATAAAAATTAGCAGAAGTATGGTAAATCAGAGTTTTTAAAATTTTACAAATCATATACCCGGATCATCCTTTATGCACAGTTATTAATTAAACGAAATAGATTAAGAATAGGATTCATACCCTTGAAGATTCTAGCTTCCTTATGTACGAGTTCAACTCCAAATCTTTTCTTGCTCTCGCTGAATTTACCGGGTTAGATTCCTTCTTTTGATCAACATTAACCACCCCAAGTGTTTGGCCTCTAGAGGTGATCCACCAAGGAATAATGTTTACTCAAAAAGAAGGGTGTTTGGCTAAACCCTTGTTTCCTTTTCTCTAAAAAAAGAGTGCTCTCCCAACTCTTGGAATAAAGTGTCTAACCTTGTTTCATAATAAGACTTTCTTATTTATAGATGTAGGCAACCCTCCTAAACAATTTAGGATTAGGATTTCATATTAATTAATTAAACCCTTTTAATTAATCAGTCTTCCCAATCTTATTAGGAATAATTAATTAAACTCATTTAATTAGCCTCCTAATCTTATTAAGAATATATTTGAGAGAGAGAGAGAGAGAGAGTATCTTATTAATTAATTCCCAAACTCCTTTAGGAATTAAATAATAATAATAATAATAGTAATAGTAATAATAAGACTCCTCTTATTAATTTATATTTAATGCTTCCAAAATATTAAATAATAAATATTAAGCTATTTAATTTATTCAATTACCATAGATTAAATTAAATATACTTAATTTATTATTATAATTATATCATTAGCTTCTTTAATAAATATTCTTTCTTTTATGGTGTGACCCTTTAGGTTCTTCATATTAAACCGGTTGTGAATAAATCAATTAGAACAATTCTAATCGTATTTAAATAAATAAATTAAACTAATAATTCATTTAAATATATAACATTTATTCTACAATAAGGGTAAGCTCCCTTAGCGATCAACGACTTTCCAGATAATATAGATTTCAACATTAAGAACTTTTGAGTTAATAGTTATCGTACAATTCAGTCCTTCCACCATACAATGTCCTAATTAAATATAAGACATGAAATTACTGTCAAGTCTTATTTTTATTTAATTATATGTATTTTGATTCTCAAATTCACAACTCCAAATAATGTAAATTAGAAAATCCTTTCTAATTTCATTCCACCTTAGCCAAGGATTCCTAGGTTGTCATTTATCGAATCACATATGACATATCTCTTCTTTTACTAGATGTGGTAGATTCTTAATTGATCATTCATTATATCCATATATAACTTATTATACTCAAGCATACCCTTTGATATACCCTAAGGGTCTTAAGGGATATGTCAAAGTATAACTTATCATACACAAGATACTATGATGATCTCAAGTCCAAGGATCACTTGTACTACTATCACTATAGGAATTCCTATTGATAAGCAAAGAAAAAATCCATTAGGTATTCCTTAGCGAGCCACGTTGAGTGAACTTATTCTCCAATAAGCACCTACATACTTGTTTTAATATCTCCACACAAATGATCATGAGATCAATCATCCTCATCCAATGAGCAAGCAACATATGTACCAATCTATCCGGATTCACTAATCCTCTTTTTAGTAATCCAACGATTGAAAACTATTTTAGTTTTAAGTTATCTAAGAATTTAGATCTCATTAGCATGATCATCATCATGATTCTAAAGGCATTGCTTAAAATTATGGGTTTATCACATATTATAATAACAACTTCATGTATATAAATAAATTCCTATAAATAAAAAATTATTTTATTAATAAATAAATAAGATTGTTATAAAATATATGATTTATCATCAAACATGATTGGCTTGTGTGCATACTACTTTCAAAACGATCTTGGAGTTATCTTACGATATTTACTTTTATTCATCGTCTACTTGGAGTATTTTATGATCATCGTCAACTGAGCAAGCCTTACTTGACTTTATAATTCATTGATCACTTAGTAAGTTGATCGTGACTTTGCTTGGTAATGTTCAATATAATCGTAACAGTTTCTGCTACTTCTTTTCTAGCTCTCTGATAGCCTTGCAACTTTGAGATCATCTGTTCACTTTACGAGCTGATCTTCGTCTTATGAGATGGAGTGAACTCTACGATTCTTTTGATGCTTTACGAACAAAGTTAACCCAACGAAGTATCTCCGTACTACAAGACTGGCAGAATAACTTTTATGATCAACGACTTCTTAACATCTTTACATCAGATCAATTTCAATAAGATCAACTTGACATTATTTGATCTTTCTAATCGAAGTCCTTGTACATCAAACCATTTAAGGACATTACAAAACTTACTTGTACAAATATACATTCATCATATTGTTCTACAAACATATGGATTACTCTACTAACAGTATTTACAATACATACACATAGAGTAACTTTTACAAATTGATCCTACCTATTACATATGCAATCAAGATAAAGATCAACCTAATAAGTTTGATCATTCTACTCTAAGTCCTTGTACATAGATATCTCAGTTAAGTATTGTACAAAACTTATGTATACAGATATACTTTATGTGTTTCATCATCAAATCAATTACATTTGGAATTTTATGGATGTTCTAAATAATTTCCCCCTAAAACGAACAACCTTCTAACATCTATTAAGAATCCTAACAAAAAGATATTAACCTCAGCACCGGTGATACAGCCACTAAATTAGAATTTGCCATTTGAAATAATGTAGTGATGCAAGTAACTATGCAGTGGGAGTTGTCTTAGGCCAAAGAGTAGACAAAGCAGTCCATACCATCTATTACGTTTCTGGAACGTTAAATGTTGCCCAAATAAATTATTGTACAACTGAAAAGGAACTTTTATCTGTTATTTTTGCTTTAGAGAAATTTAAATCTTATTTGCTTGGTAATAAAGTTATAGTCTATTCTAATCATGTTGCTCTCAAGTATTTGATAACCAAGAAGGACTCAAAACCTAGGATTATTATATGGATTTTGCTACTACAGGAGTTTCACTTGGAGATCAAGGATAAGAAAGGATCAGAAAATCTAGTAGCAGATCACTTGAGCAGGCTAATAACGAACGAAGAGGCATTACCACTGCAAGATTCTTTTCCAAATGAGTATTTGTTTTCTATAGACAAGACTTTACCATGATATGCTCATATTGTGAATTACTTAGTGAGTAAGCATCTTCCTAGTAAATTCTCTAGAACCCAAGAAGATAAGCTTAAGAGTGATGCTAAACATTATGTATGGGATGATCCATATCTGTGGAAATTTTGCTCTGATCAGGTTATCCCAAGGTGTGTGTCTGACACGAAAACCTTGTCTATTCTAGTTTTTTTTGTCACTTTTATGCTTGTGAAGGACACTTTGAACCAAAAAGAACAACCCATAAGGTTTTAGAGAGTGGTTTTTTTTGGCCGAAATTTTTTAAAGACTCTTATTTGTTTTTCAAATCATGTGCGAACTGTCAAAGGATAGGGAATATTTCACATATGAATCAAATGCCACAAACTCTTATTTTAATTATTAAAATTTTTGATATTTGGGGTACAGGTTTTATGGGGCCATTTCTCTCATCTTTTGGTAATATATATATTCTATTGGCTATCGATTATGTTTCTAAATAGGTGAAAGCTAAAGCCACCAAGACTGATGACTCTAACATTGTTGCAGATTTTTTCAAGACTAGCATATTTGTCAGTTTTGGAGCCCCAAGAGCCATTATCAATGATAGAGGGACAAATTTTTGCAATCGGATGCTAGCGGCCTTTTTCAAGAAATACAATGTTCTTCACAAGGCTTCTACATCTTATCATCCACAAAGTAATGGACAAGCTGATGTATCCAATAGAGAGGTTAAGTCAATTTAAGAGAAAGTTGTGAAGCCAAACATGAAAGATTGGAGTCTAAGGTTAGAGGATGCACTTTGGGCCTATAGAACAGCATATAAAACTCTCATTGGTATGTCACCTTCCTGTGGAGTTAGAACACAAAGCTTTTTACGTGATTAAGAAATGTAACATGAGTTTGGAACAGGCTCAGAGCCGTAGGAAGTTATAGTAACAAGAGCTTGGGGAATTGAGAAATGATGCCTACGAGATTTCTAAAATGTACAAGGAGAAGACTAAGGCTTTCCATGACAAACGAATTTTGAGGAATACTTTCACTGTTAGATAAAAAGTTCTCCTTTACAATTTAAGACTGAAATTATTTTCAGATAAGTTGTGGTCACGTTAGGAAGGTCCATTTATTATTTCTAATTTTTTTCCTCATGGTGTCATAAATACTCAAAATCCAAGAACATGGAAGATATTCAAAGTGAATGGCCACATGCTTAAACCATTCTATGAGGGATGTCAGGTGGAGGATATTGAGATGGTGGATTTGGTGGAGCTGGTTTATGAAGATTAAGAGGATTGATGTCGAGCAAATGACATAAAATAAATGCGCTGCTTGGGAGGCAACCCAAGATTTAAATTTTATTTTTTATCCCTTTTACTTGTACTTTTTAAATGTTAGTTGCATGTTAGTTAGTTACTTTCTTCTTTGCATGATTGTCTTATATTGGGGACAATGTATGGTTTGAGTGTGGGGGATGGGTTTTGGTTAAGTTTTTATTGAGTCAATTTTGCCTGTTTTACCTAAAAAATTCTATTTAACTTTATTTGGCTAAGCTTTTACAGGTTGTCGTTGTAGAATGAAAATTGATGATGATTGAAAGAATTTTATTTGATACTTAATCAATTGAGGAATGGTGATAATTGAGTCAGGAATCCATATTGACTGATCTTAAATTGTATCTGTTTGCATGTGTATTTGAATATAAGATACATGTTATTTAGCTGAATTATCTGTGAGGTCTGACTATTTGCACTGTTTTCATGATATATAACTGCTCAACTGCTTATTTGTCTACAGAACCATGCTAATTTTTTTTAAAGGATTGAATAGAAGAAATTAAGAAAAGAAGAAACAAAAGTGAAAAATCATGTGGTGAATAGAGAAGGAGCGTAAAACGCACCCTCTTATAAACACGTGCAAGAAGTGAGATGGAGCATAAAACGCACTTACTCACGAAAAAGGGTATAGTGTGAGATGGAGCATAAAATGCACCCACCTATCAAAATTTTGAATTTGAAGGTTCTATTGGTTGAAAAAGGTTTAGCAGTGAAAGTTGGTTTTGAGTCATGGGTCAGTTGTGCACAGTTGATATTCTATGATTATTATGTTGGGTATTCGTGTTGACCATAAGAAAGGTACTTGTGTGGATGCAATTTAATTTTAGGATGTTTAGTGTGAATGACAAGGTTGTTATTGTGAATTTATTGATAAAGTGTTGATCAGATTTCTATTAATTAGTATTGATATTCATGGTTGGTAATCGAATTGAAACCTTTGAAAGTTTGGTTGAATAGAACTCAGAAATCTGTAATATGACCTTTATTTTGGTTTACACGAGGACGTGTAAAGGCTAAGTGTGGGAAAATTTGATAAGTGCATAATATTCTATAATTTTAATTCCTTTATGTTTAGTTTTATTACATGTTTTGTGTGTATATGAGCTTATTAAGTGATTTACTAATTTTAGGAAGAATTGGAGCTGAAAAGAAGAAAAAGGAAAAATATTGCTAAGTAGACCAAATTGCGCACAAAGAGAAAATGAGAGAATTGGCAGAACATTGAGAGTTATGGATCTTTAAAGCTTGGGTCGCGGCGCTTGATCTGCTGGGCTGCGGTGCTGAAGCGAGACTTGGGCGCGTGGTTTTGGCTGCAGATTTTTCCCAGCGTTACATTTTTGGAGGAATTCTATTGGAACTTGGAATATTATTTCTTAGAGGCTTAGGACTTTGGTCTAGGGGTATAAATAGAATGTTTTAGTCATAGCTTAGGGAGACTTGGTTGGAGAGATTGAAAACCCTATACTTAGAAGCAAGATTAAAGGCATGTCAGTCTAAGCTCTTTATTTTCAATTCAAAGGGATGTTGAACCTTCTTTACAATTAATGGTTTGTGTAAGTTTACATTATTTATTCCTTCTTACATGAGATTTATTCTTGATAATCTGATTTAATTGATTTCATGCTATATGATTGGATTGATTTAATAAGGCCTTTTAAATTAATCTGATTTATATCATCTGCTAGATTAAGATATAGTGTTAAGCAAAAGATATTGTATCTGATCGTAAGCAGCAATTAGTAATACATGATTGTGGACTATTTTTTAGTATTGCTAAGATTATGAGAAGACAAGTTAAATAATTCCTAATTGTGTGATTGTTGCTTGGAATAACCTAATTCTGCAATTCTTAATGTTATTGTTATATTAAATATAGACTGATATATCTAGGTTGTATGATAATTAGGATCTACTGAGGCGATTGTTTCTTTGGATTTAAAATTAAGGAGAAATACGAATAATTAGCAATTGTAGTTATTTAGGGTCATTATTTTCATTGAAGGGTAAATAGTGTTATGCTTGGTTAATCCATTGTTGTAAAAAGACGATACTGAACTGAAGTTTTAATTCATTGTTTATTCATATCAGTTTAATTTTTGTTTTCATTAATTAGTTAATCAAATTAAAAATTCCCTATCTTTTATTTATTGTTGGAATCATTAGGATAAATATAAGACAATATCACTCTTTGTGGGATCGACCTTTACTTGGCACCATTCTAATTTGTGTTAGTAGAGTAGGAGTAAGGATTTAATTTTGGAGTATTGACGACAGCTTCCAAATTTTGGCGTCGTTGTCGGGGAGTGTTAATTTATTTTTATTTATTATGTGTTTTCTTTTATTTTAGTTTGTGACTCGATCCTCTGACTCTCTTGAATTAAAATTTGATCCAAAAATAGAGAAAACTGAATGCATGTTAAAGAAGGATGCTCGTTTATCCCGAACCACCATTGCAGATTTCGACAAAGTTCTATCACCAGGCCTCAACATAGCTCTCGAATTACTTTCAAACAATTCATCTAGTGATTCAGAAGAAGAAAAGATGTTTGCTCCTAATAACAACAGGACTTCGAAGGAGTTGTCTACTCCTAATTTGAACCAACAACCCTTGTGCATTGAATATCCTACTTTTAACTATTTGTTTTGAATTAAAATAGGACTAATTCACCTTTTGCCTACTTTTCGTGGTCTCACAGGTGAAGATCCATACAAACACTTAAAGGAATTTCATGTGGTGTGTTAAACCATGAAGCCATAAGGAATAACGGAGGAACAAATCAAGCTTAGAACTTTTCCCTTTTCACTGGATGATTTGGCAAAAGGACTAGTTATATTATATTCCTTCAGGATCGATACAATTATGGAATGATATGAAATGGCTGTTCTTGAAGAAGTACTTTCCTGCTTCAATAGTGACTAACATAAGGAAGGAGATATGCAGAATCCGACAATTCAAAGAGAACCACTTTATTAATATTGGGAAAGATTCAAGAAGTTATGTTCCAGCTGTCCACCTCACCAAATCTATGATCAACACCTGATTCAAGACTTCTATGAAGGGCTTAGTACCAATAGATAAGAGTATGATTGATGCTGCCAGTGGAGGAGAATTATTTGACAAAACTCCAGAGGCTGTAAGGAACTTAATTGCAAATAGGGCAGCCAATTTACAGCAGTATGGGACCAGAAATGATCATGCACCAAAAAGTGTAAATGAGGTAAGCACATGTAATTTGGAGCATCATATTTTTGACTTAACTGCTATGGTTAGACAATTAGCTACAGGAAACATACAAGTTGCAAAGGCTTATGGGATTTGTTTACAGTCAAGTCACAACATAGATGCATGCCCAACATTGCAAGATAATAAGACTGCACAACAAGTCAATGCGATGGGAAACTATCAGGCACAATCCCAAAAGAAGTATGATCCATACTCAAACACCTGCAATCCATGCTGGAGGGATCATCCCAACTTGAGTTATGGAGGAAATAGGCCACCAGTACAAGGCGTTTTCCCAGTTAGGCAACAAGGTTGTTATTGTAGCAATTATTGAATGAATACTGAATGGCTACTACTGTAGCAATTATTGAATTAATAATATGAAATAATGTGAAATACCGTGTGTTACTGTAGAATACCTTATGCTACTATAGAATAACGCGTGTTAGTGTGGAATAGTGTGTGTTACAATACTTTATTACAGGGTATTTCAACAGTTAATAGTAAAAGTTCTTCCGCCAATTTTTAAAAAGGTTATTTTTGTTGCTTTCTATATCCGAAATTTATTTTGTTATGGGTCCCACCAATGACTGGTCGTATGAATATTCCCCGACATACTGTTTGTTTGCAGATATTACTCATAACTTTAACCTTTCATCAAATTAATACCTTACTATTTAGAAAAATTAAGCTTTTATTCATGAAAAGTTGTGGTCTTACATTGGTGCTCTGAACTTCTTAAAAATCTTTGTCTCATTTACTTTACGACACTTACTTTTTACACTTTATGTTTTATCTTTGTGACTTGTCTACACTTTCTTACACTAAATTTAGAATTGTGATTGCTTATTAATCTTTGAAGGGGTTTTTCAAAACATCATTCCGCTGTACTTAATCATTAAATTAACTTGTTCAATTTAACACTAGTATTAATTCTCTAAATCAAAAGTTTTAAATGATCTATTCAAACCTCCTTCTAGATCTCTTTGTGCCTTTGAGAATAACAAATGGTTATATATACGACAAAACTAGATTTTCTCGACGAATTTTTCTGTCATAAATGAGTTCTTTTCTTCAAATATTTTGAACTAGCAAAAATACCTATTTAGTCCATGTACTCTTACTCTAGTTTCAATTTAATCATTGCACAATTTTTTTTTTTGCATAATTGTCTGTGCACAATTTTGTAGGTATCCAATTTGATCCCTAATCTATGTGAGAGGTAATAAAGTGAACTTAAAAAAACAAAAACTCAGGTGGCTAACTACTCCACATCTACATGGAAGATAAAGGGTAAAATGGACTTTTACAATTTCTTTCCAATTTCCTTCTTATTTCCTATAAAACTTATATAAATACACAAGAAAGAAAACACAAATTAGTAAGTAAGATATAATTTTAAAAAATATATTATAATAAAAAAAATTATATTATAAAAATTATATAATTATAATAAAATAATTTAATTTAATTTAATAAAAATAATAAACATAATAATTTTAATAATTTTTAAAATAATTTAATAATTGTTATTTTTAAAATAAATTAATAATAAAAATTTTTATTAATTTTTATCAATTATATTATTTCCTATTTTATTATATTATAATTTTATGTAATTATATTATAATAATATGTTTTCATTATTTTTTATATTTTTTTTTAAAACTTTTTGTTTATTTTTTTTTCCTATAAATAAACAAGATAGCAAAAATATTTTATTGTTTAATGTTTAATAATTATTGTAGAAATGGGAAGGAAATATGGAGGAAATAAGTGAGAACATGAAAAAGACTTCTTTGTCCCTCTTTTTCCACGTAGATTTGGAGCTTTTGGCCACATAATTTTTGTCTTTTTTTTCCACGTCATTACCTATCACACATACCAAGGATCATATTGGGCACCTATAAAATTGCACAAGGATTAAATTGAAACTAGAGTAAGAGTATAGCGATAATTAAGTGTTTTTGCCATTTTGAAATATTCTTTCATGTATGTATTACCAATTTGCAATCTTGAAGAGCCCTTAATCCTTGGGTTTATATCAATCATGGCTTGATGATATGAACTGTTATCTACAGAATTAAACGGAATAACTTTAAACACAAAAAAACTTACTATTTTTCTACTGTCTTTAGTGCATCCCTATTATGTATGCTCTTTAATATTTTTATGTGTTGATCTTTTAGACTTCAACATGAAAGAATGAAGGTCCATTGTGGGCAAATTAACACATTCTTTCATTTTAAAATTGTTATGCGGTCCATGCTTGTGACGTCCCCAAATCCGGGTACTTTCAACCCACAAATATGGTGCTACACGGTGTTACTAACTATACATTCATTCCAATAAAAACTGCATCAAGATGAACATATTTACTAAATTCTTATTACAATAATAATAATAAATCCTTCCTAGGTTCTGTTAACCATTACATCGTTCATTATCATAGTATAAGTTCATACAAATATACTATTCTATTACAGGATAACTATTTATCCATCTTGGGTTTGCCCTTATCCTTACCGAAACCTTCGGTTTGTTCACTCTTAGCTACAATCATATAATTCAAGCAGGAAGTGAGCATAACTAGGTCAACAAGTCTAACAATATACAAAGCAACAACAAAATCAAGAATCATATAATTTATCTTTGATAACTGAACAAATAGTTATGAAGTACTATGAATAATTTAAATAGCACTTTTATTCTCTTAGAATAATTCCAAAGCACATATAGTGACTTAAGAATTTCTGAGTTGGTCAAAAGACCATGAACATTCTCATTTCATTTTCATTCATGAAAAGGACATCTCGGCACTAAGACCGTACATCCGATATAACTTGGCTACCGATTATGTTTCTAAATAGGTGAAAGCTAAAGCCACCAAGACTGATGACTCTAACATTGTTGCAGATTTTTTCAAGACTAGCATATTTGTCAGTTTTGGAGCCCCAAGAGCCATTATCAATGATAGAGGGACAAATTTTTGCAATAGGATGCTAGCGGCCTTTTTCAAGAAATAAAATGTTCTTCACAAGGCTTCTACATCTTATCATCCACAAATTAATGGACAAGCTGATGTATCCAATAGAGAGGTTAAGTCAATTTAAGAGAAAGTTGTGAAGCCAAACATGAAAGATTGGAGTCTAAGGTTAGAGGATGCACTTTGGGCCTATAGAACAGCATATAAAACTCTCATTGGTATGTCACCTTCCTGTGGAGTTAGAACACAAAGCTTTTTACGTGATTAAGAAATGTAACATGAGTTTGGAACAGGCTCAGAGCCGTAGGAAGTTATAGTAACAAGAGCTTGAGGAATTGAGAAATGATGCCTACGAGATTTCTAAAATGTACAAGGAGAAGACTAAGGCTTTCCATGACAAACGAATTTTGAGGAATACTTTCACTGTTAGATAAAAAGTTCTCCTTTACAATTTAAGACTGAAATTATTTTCAGATAAGTTGTGGTCACGTTAGGAAGGTCCATTTATTATTTCTAATTTTTTTCCTCATGGTGTCATAAATACTCAAAATCCAAGAACATGGAAGATATTCAAAGTGAATGGCCACATGCTTAAACCATTCTATGAGGGATGTCAGGTGGAGGATATTGAGATGGTGGATTTCGTGGAGCTGGTTTATGAAGATTAAGAGGATTGATGTCGAGCAAATGACATAAAATAAATGCGCTGCTTGGGAGGCAACCCAAGATTTAAATTTTATTTTTTATCCCTTTTACTTGTACTTTTTAAATGTTAGTTGCATGTTAGTTAGTTACTTTCTTCTTTGCATGATTGTCTTATATTGGGGACAATGTATGGTTTGAGTGTGGGGGATGGGTTTTGGTTAAGTTTTTATTGAGTCAATTTTGCCTGTTTTACCTAAAAAATTCTATTTAATTTTATTTGGCTAAGCTTTTACAGGTTGTCGTTGTAGAATGAAAATTGATGATGATTGAAAGAATTTTATTTGATACTTAATCAATTGAGGAATGGTGATAATTGAGTCAGGAATCCATATTGACTGATCTTAAATTGTATCTGTTTGCATGTGTATTTGAATATAAGATACATGTTATTTAGCTGAATTATCTGTGAGGTCTGACTATTTGCACTGTTTTCATGATATATAACTGCTCAACTGCTTATTTGTCTACAGAACCATGCTAATTTTTTTTAAAGGATTGAATAGAAGAAATTAAGAAAAGAAGAAACAAAAGTGAAAAATCATGTGGTGAATAGAGAAGGAGCGTAAAACGCACCCTCTTATAAACACGTGCAAGAAGTGAGATGGAGCATAAAACGCACTTACTCACGAAAAAGGGTATAGTGTGAGATGGAGCATAAAATGCACCCACCTATCAAAATTTTGAATTTGAAGGTTCTATTGGTTGAAAAAGGTTTAGCAGTGAAAGTTGGTTTTGAGTCATGGGTCAGTTGTGCACAGTTGATATTCTATGATTATTATGTTGGGTATTCGTGTTGACCATAAGAAAGGTACTTGTGTGGATGCAATTTAATTTTAGGATGTTTAGTGTGAATGACAAGGTTGTTATTGTGAATTTATTGATAAAGTGTTGATCAGATTTCTATTAATTAGTATTGATATTCATGGTTGGTAATCGAATTGAAACCTTTGAAAGTTTGGTTGAATAGAACTCAGAAATCTGTAATATGACCTTTATTTTGGTTTACACGAGGACGTGTAAAGGCTAAGTGTGGGAAAATTTGATAAGTGCATAATATTCTATAATTTTAATTCCTTTATGTTTAGTTTTATTACATGTTTTGTGTGTATATGATCTTATTAAGTGATTTACTAATTTTAGGAAGAATTGGAGCTGAAAAGAAGAAAAAGGAAAAATATTGCTAAGTAGACCAAATTGCGCACAAAGAGAAAATGAGAGAATTAGCAGAACATTGAGAGTTATGGATCTTTAAAGCTTGGGTCGCGGCGCTTGATCTGCTGGGCCGCGGTGCTGAAGCGAGACTTGGGCGCGTGGTTTTGGCTGCAGATTTTTCCCAGCGTTACATTTTTGGAGGAATTCTATTGGAACTTGGAATATTATTTCTTAGAGGCTTAGGACTTTGGTCTAGGGGTATAAATAGAATGTTTTAGTCATAGCTTAGGGAGACTTGGTTGGAGAGATTGAAAACCCTATACTTAGAAGCAAGATTAAAGGCATGTCAGTCTAAGCTCTTTATTTTCAATTCAAAGGGATGTTGAACCTTCTTTACAATTAATGGTTTGTGTAAGTTTACATTATTTATTCCTTCTTACATGAGATTTATTCTTGATAATCTGATTTAATTGATTTCATGCTATATGATTGGATTGATTTAATAAGGCCTTTTAAATTAATCTGATTTATATCATCTGCTAGATTAAGATATAGTGTTAAGCAAAAGATATTGTATCTGATCGTAAGCAGCAATTAGTAATACATGATTGTGGACTATTTTTTAGTATTGCTAAGATTATGAGAAGACAAGTTAAATAATTCCTAATTGTGTGATTGTTGCTTGGAATAACCTAATTCTGCAATTCTTAATGTTGCTGTTATATTAAATCTAGACTGATATATCTAGGTTGTATGATAATTAGGATCTTCTGAGGCGATTGTTTCTTTGGATTTAAAATTAAGGAGAAATATGGATAATTAGCAATTGTAGTTATTTAGGGTCATTATTTTCATTGAAGGGTAAATAGTGTTATGCTTGGTTAATCCATTGTTGTAAAAAGACGATACTGAACTGAAGTTTTAATTCATTGTTTATTCATATCAGTTTAATTTTTGTTTTCATTAATTAGTTAATCAAATTAAAAATTCCCTATCTTTTATTTATTGTTGGAATCATTAGGATAAATATAAGACAATATCACTCTTTGTGGGATCGACCTTTACTTGGCACCATTCTAATTTGTGTTAGTAGAGTAGGAGTAAGGATTTAATTTTGGAGTATTGACGACAGCTTCCAAATTTTGGCGTCGTTGTCGGGGAGTGTTAATTTATTTTTATTTATTATGTGTTTTCTTTTATTTTAGTTTGTGACTCGATCCTCTGACTCTCTTGAATTAAAATTTGATCCAAAAATAGAGAAAACTGAATGCATGTTAAAGAAGGATGCTCGTTTATCCCGAACCACCATTGCAGATTTCGACAAAGTTCTATCACCAGGCCTCAACATAGCTCTCGAATTACTTTCAAACAATTCATCTAGTGATTCAGAAGAAGAAAAGATGTTTGCTCCTAATAACAACAGGACTTCGAAGGAGTTGTCTACTCCTAATTTGAACCAACAACCCTTGTGCATTGAATATCCTACTTTTAACTATTTGTTTTGAATTAAAATAGGACTAATTCACCTTTTGCCTACTTTTCGTGGTCTCACAGGTGAAGATCCATACAAACACTTAAAGGAATTTCATGTGGTGTGTTAAACCATGAAGCCATAAGGAATAACGGAGGAACAAATCAAGCTTAGAACTTTTCCCTTTTCACTGGATGATTTGGCAAAAGGACTAGTTATATTATATTCCTTCAGGATCGATACAATTATGGAATGATATGAAATGGCTGTTCTTGAAGAAGTACTTTCCTGCTTCAATAGTGACTAACATAAGGAAGGAGATATGCAGAATCCGACAATTCAATAGAGAACCACTTTATTAATATTGGGAAAGATTCAAGAAGTTATGTTCCAGCTGTCCACCTCACCAAATCTATGATCAACACCTGATTCAAGACTTCTATGAAGGGCTTAGTACCAATAGATAAGAGTATGATTGATGCTGCCAGTGGAGGAGAATTATTTGACAAAACTCCAGAGGCTGTAAGGAACTTAATTGCAAATAGGGCAGCCAATTTACAGCAGTATGGGACCAGAAATGATCATGCACCAAAAAGTGTAAATGAGGTAAGCACATGTAATTTGGAGCATCATATTTTTGACTTAACTGCTATGGTTAGACAATTAGCTACAGGAAACATACAAGTTGCAAAGGCTTATGGGATTTGTTTACAGTCAAGTCACAACATAGATGCATGCCCAACATTGCAAGATAATAAGACTGCACAACAAGTCAATGCGATGGGAAACTATCAGGCACAATCCCAAAAGAAGTATGATCCATACTCAAACACCTGCAATCCATGCTGGAGGGATCATCCCAACTTGAGTTATGGAGGAAATAGGCCACCAGTACAAGGCGTTTTCCCAGTTAGGCAACAAGGTTGTTATTGTAGCAATTATTGAATGAATACTGAATGGCTACTACTGTAGCAATTATTGAATTAATAATATGAAATAATGTGAAATACCGTGTGTTACTGTAGAATACCTTATGCTACTATAGAATAACGCGTGTTAGTGTGGAATAGTGTGTGTTACAATACTTTATTAAAGGGTATTTCAACAGTTAATAGTAAAAGTTCTTCCGCCAATTTTTAAAAAGGTTATTTTTGTTGCTTTCTATATCCGAAATTTATTTTGTTATGGGTCCCACCAATGACTGGTCGTATGAATATTCCCCGACATACTGTTTGTTTGCAGATATTACTCATAACTTTAACCTTTCATCAAATTAATACCTTACTATTTAGAAAAATTAAGCTTTTATTCATGAAAAGTTGTGGTCTTACATTGGTGCTCTGAACTTCTTAAAAATCTTTGTCTCATTTACTTTACGACACTTACTTTTTACACTTTATGTTTTATCTTTGTGACTTGTCTACACTTTCTTACACTAAATTTAGAATTGTGATTGCTTATTAATCTTTGAATGGGTTTTTCAAAACATCATTCCGCTGTACTTAATCATTAAATTAACTTGTTCAATTTAACACTAGTATTAATTCTCTAAATCAAAAGTTTTAAATGATCTATTCAAACCTCCTTCTAGATCTCTTTGTGCCTTTGAGAATAACAAATGGTTATATATACGACAAAACTAGATTTTCTCGACGAATTTTTCTGTCATAAATGAGTTCTTTTCTTCAAATATTTTGAACTAGCAAAAATACCTATTTAGTCCATGTACTCTTACTCTAGTTTCAATTTAATCATTGCACAATTTTTTTTTTTGCATAATTGTCTGTGCACAATTTTGTAGGTATCCAATTTGATCCCTAATCTATGTGAGAGGTAATAAAGTGAACTTAAAAAAACAAAAACTCAGGTGGCTAACTACTCCACATCTACATGGAAGATAAAGGGTAAAATGGACTTTTACAATTTCTTTCCAATTTCCTTCTTATTTCCTATAAAACTTATATAAATACACAAGAAAGAAAACACAAATTAGTAAGTAAGATATAATTTTAAAAAATATATTATAATAAAAAAAATTATATTATAAAAATTATATAATTATAATAAAATAATTTAATTTAATTTAATAAAAATAATAAACATAATAATTTTAATAATTTTTAAAATAATTTAATAATTGTTATTTTTAAAATAAATTAATAATAAAATTTTTATTAATTTTTATCAATTATATTATTTCCTATTTTATTATATTATAATTTTATGTAATTATATTATAATAATATGTTTTCATTATTTTTTATATTTTTTTTTAAAACTTTTTGTTTATTTTTTTTTCCTATAAATAAACAAGATAGCAAAAATATTTTATTGTTTAATGTTTAATAATTATTGTAGAAATGGGAAGGAAATATGGAGGAAATAAGTGAGAACATGAAAAAGACTTCTTTGTCCCTCTTTTTCCACGTAGATTTGGAGCTTTTGGCCACATAATTTTTGTCTTTTTTTTCCACGTCATTACCTATCACACATACCAAGGATCATATTGGGCACCTATAAAATTGCACAAGGATTAAATTGAAACTAGAGTAAGAGTATAGCGATAATTAAGTGTTTTTGCCATTTTGAAATATTCTTTCATGTATGTATTACCAATTTGCAATCTTGAAGAGCCCTTAATCCTTGGGTTTATATCAATCATGGCTTGATGATATGAACTGTTATCTACAGAATTAAACGGAATAACTTTAAACACAAAAAAACTTACTATTTTTCTACTGTCTTTAGTGCATCCCTATTATGTATGCTCTTTAATATTTTTATGTGTTGATCTTTTAGACTTCAACATGAAAGAATGAAGGTCCATTGTGGGCAAATTAACACATTCTTTCATTTTAAAATTGTTATGCGGTCCATGCTTGTGACGTCCCCAAATCCGGGTACTTTCAACCCACAAATATGGTGCTACACGGTGTTACTAACTATACATTCATTCCAATAAAAACTGCATCAAGATGAACATATTTACTAAATTCTTATTACAATAATAATAATAAATCCTTCCTAGGTTCTGTTAACCATTACATCGTTCATTATCATAGTATAAGTTCATACAAATATACTATTCTATTACAGGATAACTATTTATCCATCTTGGGTTTGCCCTTATCCTTACCGAAACCTTCGGTTTGTTCACTCTTAGCTACAATCATATAATTCAAGCAGGAAGTGAGCATAACTAGGTCAACAAGTCTAACAATATACAAAGCAACAACAAAATCAAGAATCATATAATTTATCTTTGATAACTGAACAAATAGTTATGAAGTACTATGAATAATTTAAATAGCACTTTTTATTCTCTTAGAATAATTCCAAAGCACATATAGTGACTTAAGAATTTCTGAGTTGGTCAAAAGACCATGAACATTCTCATTTCATTTTCATTCATGAAAAGGACATCTCGGCACTAAGACCGTACATCCGATATAACTTGGCTACCGATTATGTTTCTAAATAGGTGAAAGCTAAAGCCACCAAGACTGATGACTCTAACATTGTTGCAGATTTTTTCAAGACTAGCATATTTGTCAGTTTTGGAGCCCCAAGAGCCATTATCAATGATAGAGGGACAAATTTTTGCAATAGGATGCTAGCGGCCTTTTTCAAGAAATAAAATGTTCTTCACAAGGCTTCTACATCTTATCATCCACAAATTAATGGACAAGCTGATGTATCCAATAGAGAGGTTAAGTCAATTTAAGAGAAAGTTGTGAAGCCAAACATGAAAGATTGGAGTCTAAGGTTAGAGGATGCACTTTGGGCCTATAGAACAGCATATAAAACTCTCATTGGTATGTCACCTTCCTGTGGAGTTAGAACACAAAGCTTTTTACGTGATTAAGAAATGTAACATGAGTTTGGAACAGGCTCAGAGCCGTAGGAAGTTATAGTAACAAGAGCTTGAGGAATTGAGAAATGATGCCTACGAGATTTCTAAAATGTACAAGGAGAAGACTAAGGCTTTCCATGACAAACGAATTTTGAGGAATACTTTCACTGTTAGATAAAAAGTTCTCCTTTACAATTTAAGACTGAAATTATTTTCAGATAAGTTGTGGTCACGTTAGGAAGGTCCATTTATTATTTCTAATTTTTTTCCTCATGGTGTCATAAATACTCAAAATCCAAGAACATGGAAGATATTCAAAGTGAATGGCCACATGCTTAAACCATTCTATGAGGGATGTCAGGTGGAGGATATTGAGATGGTGGATTTGGTGGAGCTGGTTTATGAAGATTAAGAGGATTGATGTCGAGCAAATGACATAAAATAAATGCGCTGCTTGGGAGGCAACCCAAGATTTAAATTTTATTTTTTATCCCTTTTACTTGTACTTTTTAAATGTTAGTTGCATGTTAGTTAGTTACTTTCTTCTTTGCATGATTGTCTTATATTGGGGACAATGTATGGTTTGAGTGTGGGGGATGGGTTTTGGTTAAGTTTTTATTGAGTCAATTTTGCCTGTTTTACCTAAAAAATTCTATTTAATTTTATTTGGCTAAGCTTTTACAGGTTGTCGTTGTAGAATGAAAATTGATGATGATTGAAAGAATTTTATTTGATACTTAATCAATTGAGGAATGGTGATAATTGAGTCAGGAATCCATATTGACTGATCTTAAATTGTATCTGTTTGCATGTGTATTTGAATATAAGATACATGTTATTTAGCCGAATTATCTGTGAGGTCTGACTATTTGCACTGTTTTCATGATATATAACTGCTCAACTGCTTATTTGTCTACAGAACCATGCTAATTTTTTTTAAAGGATTGAATAGAAGAAATTAAGAAAAGAAGAAACAAAAGTGAAAAATCATGTGGTGAATAGAGAAGGAGCGTAAAACGCACCCTCTTATAAACACGTGCAAGAAGTGAGATGGAGCATAAAACGCACTTACTCACGAAAAAGGGTATAGTGTGAGATGGAGCATAAAATGCACCCACCTATCAAAATTTTGAATTTGAAGGTTCTATTGGTTGAAAAAGGGTTAGCAGTGAAAGTGGGTTTTGAGTCATGGGTCAGTTGTGCACAGTTGATATTCTATGATTATTATGTTGGGTATTCGTGTTGACCATAAGAAAGGTACTTGTGTGGATGCAATTTAATTTTAGGATGTTTAGTGTGAATGACAAGGTTGTTATTGTGAATTTATTGATAAAGTGTTGATCAGATTTCTATTAATTAGTATTGATATTCATGGTTGGTAATCGAATTGAAACCTTTGAAAGTTTGGTTGAATAGAACTCAGAAATCTGTAATATGACCTTTATTTTGGTTTACACGAGGACGTGTAAAGGCTAAGTGTGGGAAAATTTGATAAGTGCATAATATTCTATAATTTTAATTCCTTTATGTTTAGTTTTATTACATGTTTTGTGTGTATATGATCTTATTAAGTGATTTACTAATTTTAGGAAGAATTGGAGCTGAAAAGAAGAAAAAGGAAAAATATTGCTAAGTAGACCAAATTGCGCACAAAGAGAAAATGAGAGAATTAGCAGAACATTGAGAGTTATGGATCTTTAAAGCTTGGGTCGCGGCGCTTGATCTGCTGGGCCGCGGTGCTGAAGCGAGACTTGGGCGCGTGGTTTTGGCTGCAGATTTTTCCCAGCGTTACATTTTTGGAGGAATTCTATTGGAACTTGGAATATTATTTCTTAGAGGCTTAGGACTTTGGTCTAGGGGTATAAATAGAATGTTTTAGTCATAGCTTAGGGAGACTTGGTTGGAGAGATTGAAAACCCTATACTTAGAAGCAAGATTAAAGGCATGTCAGTCTAAGCTCTTTATTTTCAATTCAAAGGGATGTTGAACCTTCTTTACAATTAATGGTTTGTGTAAGTTTACATTATTTATTCCTTCTTACATGAGATTTATTCTTGATAATCTGATTTAATTGATTTCATGCTATATGATTGGATTGATTTAATAAGGCCTTTTAAATTAATCTGATTTATATCATCTGCTAGATTAAGATATAGTGTTAAGCAAAAGATATTGTATCTGATCGTAAGCAGCAATTAGTAATACATGATTGTGGACTATTTTTTAGTATTGCTAAGATTATGAGAAGACAAGTTAAATAATTCCTAATTGTGTGATTGTTGCTTGGAATAACCTAATTCTACAATTCTTAATGTTGCTGTTATATTAAATCTAGACTGATATATCTAGGTTGTATGATAATTAGGATCTTCTGAGGCGATTGTTTCTTTGGATTTAAAATTAAGGAGAAATACGGATAATTAGCAATTGTAGTTATTTAGGGTCATTATTTTCATTGAAGGGTAAATAGTGTTATGCTTGGTTAATCCATTGTTGTAAAAAGACGATACTGAACTGAAGTTTTAATTCATTGTTTATTCATATCAGTTTAATTTTTGTTTTCATTAATTAGTTAATCAAATTAAAAATTCCCTATCTTTTATTTATTGTTGGAATCATTAGGATAAATATAAGACAATATCACTCTTTGTGGGATCGACCTTTACTTGGCACCATTCTAATTTGTGTTAGTAGAGTAGGAGTAAGGATTTAATTTTGGAGTATTGACGACAGCTTCCAAATTTTGGCGTCGTTGTCGGGGAGTGTTAATTTATTTTTATTTATTATGTGTTTTCTTTTATTTTAGTTTGTGACTCGATCCTCTGACTCTCTTGAATTAAAATTTGATCCAAAAATAGAGAAAACTGAATGCATGTTAAAGAAGGATGCTCGTTTATCCCGAACCACCATTGCAGATTTCGACAAAGTTCTATCACCAGGCCTCAACATAGCTCTCGAATTACTTTCAAACAATTCATCTAGTGATTCAGAAGAAGAAAAGATGTTTGCTCCTAATAACAACAGGACTTCGAAGGAGTTGTCTACTCCTAATTTGAACCAACAACCCTTGTGCATTGAATATCCTACTTTTAACTATTTGTTTTGAATTAAAATAGGACTAATTCACCTTTTGCCTACTTTTCGTGGTCTCACAGGTGAAGATCCATACAAACACTTAAAGGAATTTCATGTGGTGTGTTAAACCATGAAGCCATAAGGAATAACGGAGGAACAAATCAAGCTTAGAACTTTTCCCTTTTCACTGGATGATTTGGCAAAAGGACTAGTTATATTATATTCCTTCAGGATCGATACAATTATGGAATGATATGAAATGGCTGTTCTTGAAGAAGTACTTTCCTGCTTCAATAGTGACTAACATAAGGAAGGAGATATGCAGAATCCGACAATTCAATAGAGAACCACTTTATTAATATTGGGAAAGATTCAAGAAGTTATGTTCCAGCTGTCCACCTCACCAAATCTATGATCAACACCTGATTCAAGACTTCTATGAAGGGCTTAGTACCAATAGATAAGAGTATGATTGATGCTGCCAGTGGAGGAGAATTATTTGACAAAACTCCAGAGGCTGTAAGGAACTTAATTGCAAATAGGGCAGCCAATTTACAGCAGTATGGGACCAGAAATGATCATGCACCAAAAAGTGTAAATGAGGTAAGCACATGTAATTTGGAGCATCATATTTTTGACTTAACTGCTATGGTTAGACAATTAGCTACAGGAAACATACAAGTTGCAAAGGCTTATGGGATTTGTTTACAGTCAAGTCACAACATAGATGCATGCCCAACATTGCAAGATAATAAGACTGCACAACAAGTCAATGCGATGGGAAACTATCAGGCACAATCCCAAAAGAAGTATGATCCATACTCAAACACCTGCAATCCATGCTGGAGGGATCATCCCAACTTGAGTTATGGAGGAAATAGGCCACCAGTACAAGGCGTTTTCCCAGTTAGGCAACAAGGTTGTTATTGTAGCAATTATTGAATGAATACTGAATGGCTACTACTGTAGCAATTATTGAATTAATAATATGAAATAATGTGAAATACCGTGTGTTACTGTAGAATACCTTATGCTACTATAGAATAACGCGTGTTAGTGTGGAATAGTGTGTGTTACAATACTTTATTAAAGGGTATTTCAACAGTTAATAGTAAAAGTTCTTCCGCCAATTTTTAAAAAGGTTATTTTTGTTGCTTTCTATATTCGAAATTTATTTTGTTATGGGTCCCACCAATGACTGGTCGTATGAATATTCCCCGACATACTGTTTGTTTGCAGATATTACTCATAACTTTAACCTTTCATCAAATTAATACCTTACTATTTAGAAAAATTAAGCTTTTATTCATGAAAAGTTGTGGTCTTACATTGGTGCTCTGAACTTCTTAAAAATCTTTGTCTCATTTACTTTACGACACTTACTTTTTACACTTTATGTTTTATCTTTGTGACTTGTCTACACTTTCTTACACTAAATTTAGAATTGTGATTGCTTATTAATCTTTGAAGGGGTTTTTCAAAACATCATTCCGTTGTACTTAATCATTAAATTAACTTGTTCAATTTAACACTAGTATTAATTCTCTAAATCAAAAGTTTTAAATGATCTATTCAAACCTCCTTCTAGATTTCTTTGTGCCTTTGAGAATAACAAATGGTTATATATACGACAAAACTAGATTTTCTCGACGAATTTTTCTGTCATAAATGAGTTCTTTTCTTCAAATATTTTGAACTAGCAAAAATACCTATTTAGTCCATGTACTCTTACTCTAGTTTCAATTTAATCATTGCACAATTTTTTTTTTTGCATAATTGTCTGTGCACAATTTTGTAGGTATCCAATTTGATCCCTAATCTATGTGAGAGGTAATAAAGTGAACTTAAAAAAACAAAAACTCAGGTGGCTAACTACTCCACATCTACATGGAAGATAAAGGGTAAAATGGACTTTTACAATTTCTTTCCAATTTCCTTCTTATTTCCTATAAAACTTATATAAATACACAAGAAAGAAAACACAAATTAGTAAGTAAGATATAATTTTAAAAAATATATTATAATAAAAAAAATTATATTATAAAAATTATATAATTATAATAAAATAATTTAATTTAATTTAATAAACATAATAATTTTAATAATTTTAATAATTTTTAAAATAATTTAATAATTATTATTTTTAAAATAAATTAATAATAATAATTTTTATTAATTTTTATCAATTATATTATTTCCTATTTTATTATATTATAATTTTATGTAATTATATTATAATAATATGTTTTCATTATTTTTTTTATTTTTTTTAAAAACTTCCTATTTATTTTTTTGTTTATTTTTTTTCCCTATAAATAAACAAGATAGCAAAAATATTTTATTGTTTAATGTTTAATAATTATTGTAGAAATGGGAAGGAAATATGGAGGAAATAAGTGAGAACATGAAAAAGACTTCTTTGTCCCTCTTTTTCCACGTAGATCTGGAGCTTTTGGCCACATAATTTTTGTCTTTTTTTTCCACGTCATTATCTATCACACATACCAAGGATCATATTGGGCACCTATAAAATTGCACAAGGATTAAATTGAAACTAGAGTAAGAGTATAGCGATAATTAAGTGTTTTTGCCATTTTGAAATATTCTTTCATGTATGTATTACCAATTTGCAATCTTGAAGAGCCCTTAATCCCTGGGTTTATATCAATCATGGCTTGATGATATGAACTGTTATCTACAGAATTAAACGGAATAACTTTAAACACAAAAAAGCTTACTATTTTTCTACTGTCTTTAGTGCATCCCTATTATGTATGCTCTTTAATATTTTTATGTGTTGATCTTTTAGACTTCAACATGAAAGAATGAAGGTCCATTGTGGGCAAATTAACACATTCTTTCATTTTAAAATTGTTATGCGGTCCATACTTGTGACGTCCCCAAATCCGGGTACTTTCAACCCACAAATATGGTGCTACACGGTGTTACTAACTATACATTCATTCCAATAAAAACTGCATCAAGATGAACATATTTACTAAATTCTTATTACAATAATAATAATAAATCCTTCCTAGGTTCTGTTAACCATTACATCGTTCATTATCATAGTATAAGTTCATACAAATATACTATTCTATTACAGGATAACTATTTATCCATCTTGGGTTTGCCCTTATCCTTACCGAAACCTTCGGTTTGTTCACTCTTAGCTACAATCATATAATTCAAGCAGGAAGTGAACATAACTAGGTCAACAAGTCTAACAATATACAAAGCAACAACAAAATCAAGAATCATATAATTTATCTTCGATAACTGAACAAATAGTTATGAAGTACTATGAATAATTTAAATAGCACTTTTTATTCTCTTAGAATAATTCCAAAGCACATATAGTGACTTAAGAATTTCTGAGTTGGTCAAAAGACCATGAACATTCTCATTTCATTTTCATTCATGAAAAGGACATCTCGGCACTAAGACCGTACATCCGATATAACTTACGAGCACTTCTAGGTGATCAACCTATAATACTCGATGTTGATCAACACTCATCCGTTAAACGTATTTACGTTTAAGTTTTGGCAACCTCACGTGCCCGTCAAAAAACGACGTAAAATACCTTTGTTTATTCATACTCAGGCTTACCTTTGAATCCGTACTAAATAATTGTCATTAGGATAGCGTTAACAATATTACTTTAAAAGACTTGTAAATAAAGCAATCAAACCTTTAAGATTCATCTAGCCGAGTTAAGATTGGCATCGATTTTTTTTTAAAATAATTCATGTACAATATAACATGAATCACAAAAACTTGACTAACACGAAGGTCAGACAAGCGTAAGAAGAACTTGCCTTAAAGTGTCTTTTACGTTAAGTTCAACCATTCTCGGTCTTTACAGTTTCTACATGATATATTCACATAGCACACTGAAATTAGCTACCACACAATCTAAACACATTGTTTATACCAACTTCTTTCTCTTCTATAGCTTAATCAAATTTATTTCATTAATAATGTTTGTTTAAGGTATTTAACATTCATTACGGCTTATTACCATTTAAAGTCATAAACCAACATTCGTCATTCATCGCTTACGTATAACGATAGTTTTAACCCTAATTGGTTCATTAGTTCGAATACCGTTTTCCCCGGATTACTGATATAGGACTCCGTATAGAAATTACATAAGTTTTATCTTCATTTCTTATCATTCTCGTATCACGTATACCAATTACGTATTATGAAACTCACTACAAAAAAATAGTCATTGCCGACAGGCACTGCCGTCGCCAATGACTACGTTGTCGTCGGCATTGAGGTCATTAGCGATGGCAGTGACCATCGCAATTCCCATCGCCGCTCAGGTCGTCGCCCCTGGTCCCCGTCGTTGGCCGTCGACAACATTCTCATTGGCGACGGGGCTCACTGGCAATGACATGTACTCGTTCACGACGGGTCGGGCGACGGGGAAGCCGTCGGCAATAGAACCCTAATTTTTTTTAAGCCGCACTCATTGGCTACGGCTTGGCCGTCGGCAATGACTTTGTGCCGTTGGGAATGACCTCTTTAAATTTTTTTCAGAAAAATGAATGCCTGTCACCATGTCTGTCGCTAAATGTCATTGGCAACGACAACCCCGTCGTCAGTGCCCCCGTCGGCAATGCCTATATTTTTTTTGAATTTTTTTTTTAAAATTTCAAATTTTCCCTATTCATTTACAAATATATACATATAACCTATTAAAAACTAAAAAAAACCATCAAATAACAATCAAATATCATACAAAATTATCCTAACAATCAAATAGTAATCTAAATCAAATATATAGATAAAAAATGGCCGTCTGTACAACACGATCAAAAACTATACATCATACATACATGAAACTCAAAATATATGTCATAAACTAACTACAACCCAAATCAAGAGGAGTGACAGTATCATCATCGCCGGTCCCGTCGCCGGTCCCACGACAGATCCCATCGCCTGTGCCCCCACCTCATTAAAATATTAATAACAAAGTCAAAATGAGAACATATTTACATTATTTTAGTTTGTGTTCTTCAAGTTATAACAAATTAGACAAACGGGCTGATAACTTTGGCTCCGTATATCGGAATTGAGTCCCGTCAGTTGTACCGCTTGCCTAATGCCTATGCGATGCTATGTCTGTGTTTACGTGTCGTTTCGACGATCGAGGCGGGTTTTGATCTCTTTTTTGACTATTGTTCTAAGTTTGCGTAAGTTAGGCAGACGAGCTGATAACTCGGACTCTGTATATTGGAATTGAGTCTCGTTAGTTGTAACACATGCCTAATGCCTATGCGGTGCTATTGTTTGTGTTTGCATGTCGTTTTGACGACTGAGGCGGGTTTTGGCCTCTTTTTCGACTATTTTTCTAAGTTTTCAACTATTTAGGAAGACGAGACTTGAACTCAGGATCCGTATATCAGAATCAAGACCCGTCAGTTGTAACGCGTGCCTAATGCCTACACGGTGCTATGTCTGTGTTTACGTGTCGTTTCGACTACCGAGGCGGGTTTTGGTCTCTTTTTCGACTATTATTCTAAGTTTGCGTTAGTTAGGTAGACGGGCTGATAACTCAAAATTCGTATATCGGAATCAAGTCCCATCAGTTGTAACGCATGCCTAATGCCTATGCGGTGCTACTGTCTATGTTTGCGTGTTGTTTCGACGACCGAGACGAGTTTTGGCCTCTTTTTTGACTATTTTTCTAAGTTTTCGACTATTTAGGCAGGCGGGACTCGAACTCGGGATCCGTATATCAAAATCGAGTCCCGTTAGTTGTAACGCGTGCCTAATGGCTATACGGTGCTATGTCTGTGTTTGCGTGACGTTTTGACAACCGAGGCGAGTTTTGGTCTCTTTTTCGACTATTGTTCTAAGTTTGCGTAAGTTAGACAGACGGGCTGATAACTCAAGATTTGTATATCGGAATCGAGTCTCATCAGTTGTAATGTGTGCCTAATGCCTATATGATGCTATTATCTGTGTTTGCGTGCCGTTTCGAGGACCGAGGCGGGTTTTGGCCTCTTTTTTGACTATTTTTCTAAGTTTTTGACTATTTAGGCAGACGGGACTCGAACTCGGGATCCGTATATCGGAATCGAGTCCCGTCAGTTGTAATACGTGCGTAATGTCTACGCGGTGCTATGTCTGTGTTTATATGTTGTTTTGACCACTGAGGCGGGTTTTGGTCTCTTTTTTGACTATTATTCTAAGTTTGCGTAAGTTAGGCAAACGGGCTGATAACTCGAGATCCGTATATCGGAATCGAGTCCCGTTAGTTGTAACGCGTGCCTAATGTCTATGCGGTGCTATTGTCTGTGTTTGCGTGTCATTTCGACGACCGAGGCGGGTTTTGGCCTCTTTTTTGACTATTTTTCTAAGTTTTCGACTATTTTTCTAAGTTTTCATAAGTGTCGTGCCTAATATTCTAAATTATCGTAAGTTATGTATGTGTTAACTATTTGTTTTACAGTTTATATAAGCAATAAATTACAAATAAGGAAATACATCAATAATTATTTTTACTTGTCGAATATGTGTAGGAAAGATGTTGGCCAAGACAGCCGCACATACACGGATGGCCTCCTCCCAGACTACACCTATGAGGTCGTCAGCGGCAGCTGTAGGGTCTATGGAGAAGTGGACAACCTCCTGAGCAAGCTGGTAGATCTGCTCGTGTGACAGTGCGCCTGACTGCACGACACTGCTCGCCATGCACCCCTCGATGATCCGCCTGAAGAAGTTGTCAGATAATGAAGGGCCGACGCCCGATCCACTAGCACCACTACCTCCGGTGGGTGGGCGACGTCGAGATCTGGCAGCAGGGACTAAAGTGTAGGCGGGGACCCGGGGATGGCCCACAACTTTACCCTTTTTCGGCCCCCCTGTAGCCTGTAGCCAATCCTCCATCTCCTCATCCGCACGCGTAGAATCATTTACAGGAGTGTCACCTCTCTTGCTGCTCCGGACCACAGCAAGGTCCTTGAACCGTGTCCGAAAAAAACACATAAATAGATGAAAAGCAAAGTATAAAACAAAAAAATACAAAAGAATTTCAAGATTTTAAATACATACTAAATAAAAGAATTATATTACTTACAGCAATGCGCTCTGCCTCAGGTGAGATATAACCACCATCACCTTTCTTCTGGTGAGCGTGCCACCAAAACTTGAGGCGGGAAGGTGGGTGCTTTAGACTCACCTCGAGTCTCTCCCTGTAAAGGTTGTACGACTGAGACCCTAGTGTAGTGTGGGAGACGACTCTACTGTCGGGCAGCTGTACGCTTTGCCGACATCTTCCTGAATGCCTCGCCCTCCCAAATACCGTACATCTGCTCCCACACCGCAGCACCAATGAAATCTGGCCAAACATCTCTAAGTGTCTGTCCATCAGCCATCTTGGTCTGGGCCTTCTTCTTCCAGTCGTAGACCCACTTGTGCCAGACCTCTGGAGAACAGTCATGCCATGGGCTTCCTGCCCGTCCTCGAATCGGTAATATCTTTGCACATTACACATTAATAAGCTTAGTAGACCTGTGTTAAATCAAAACCGTAAAATAATATTCAATTAGAATATAAAACTAATATATATGAATGAATGACATCTTACCCTAAACTCAGCAATAATGAGCCCACGTGAGCGGTCATCCACATCAGCCCACCTCATCCATAGGACTTGAGATTCAGTTGCGGACGATCCCAAGCAACGTGTTCCTTGGCGTTGTGTCAAGGATACTAAAATTGACACAGATACATTTGCAAATTACAAAGAATATATAATAACTAAATAATTATTACAAAAATAATGTCAAATATATAATTACCTATTACCCCCAACACGACAAATAAGCGGCGCCAGGGGGGAATTCCCTAGCAATCCACGTGCTAGTCCCCGCGGAGGCCTACGTCGATCACCTATGTAGTGAAATACAATAATATTTATATAAAAGAATATAATGTCAATACTATATAAAATTAAAAATAATAAGATGTATAACAACAAAACATGTAATTATACCTGATGATCCGGCCTGATCATCACCGCCACTACCTCCACGGCCCCCATAGCCTGAACTACCAGCACGCCCACTGTTGGGTAAAATCTAGTTACGCACGAGGAATTATTTAACAAGAATCACCAAGTACTAACCCGTAACCAACTCAATCTTATTTAAACGAATGAATTTCAGATTATAATTAACCTAATTCTAATTACCACTAGTTAAATTAAGATTACGGAGATTTAAGATCACAACTTCACTTATTGCTTCATCTAAGTTAACATACTTCTCATCAATTATTCTCTCTATTCCGAATTGTTAATCAAGAACACGAAAGCAAATATAACCACCTCACGATGCATCATACCATACTCACTCAAATCCACAGATGATAGAATTAATCAAGACACCCTAATTAATAAATCCACTATATTGCTATGTGAATTACAATTAAAAAGGATTTAATCACAAGTTCTCTATAAGATTACATATGGCGTAAAGGCATACTTCTACCCTAAACACGAATCATGATTTCCATCTATGAAAAAATCACAAACACATGCTATTATGATCTGATCTAAATATATACTCATATCTCGATTTCATAAAGATTATCACGGTAATTGATAATGAGTCAATTAAACAATTATTCCAAATTATAATAGACAAATCACAATAATAGATCACAATAATTGTTAGAGAAGTATATTAAAATAAATTACACAATAAGATCCATTGTAATCTTAATCAAAGAATTATTTCGTTGAATTAAACTAAGAATCCACAACTAAATACTCATTAAAAGATAAGAATCAGATTAAGGAAAAGAATTGAATCTGTTGCCGGCAAATTCGTCCTCATTCTTGCTCTTGATCTGGATCTCCAATGGCTTCCAAGTGCTTCAATCTCCAAATTCCTTTTCAACTAGGGTTTGTATCTAATCTATTATGTATTAATCTAATGGAATCCCCCTCTAATATGTCCATCTCTGACTCTTAAATAACCTTTTGACCCAACTAAACTCGTAGCCCTAATTCCAACCAAATCCTACTTGAAATAGGAGTTTTTCATGTTCCCAGCACGTAAACCAGTCCAGACCGGCTTTTTAGCCTTTTTACGCCCGCCCCCGCGGGGATTTTCTGCGATACCCCCTCCCTGACGGGGGTTTTTCCTTATAAATGCCTGCCCCGGTGGGCCTTGCTTTGCTGCTGCGACATCCTTTGGTAGAACGAGCATGACTTTTGATCCAGGAAGAGTTACGGGGCCTGCTACCAGTCAAATCGAAGCTGTCGACGAGATCTACAACTTTCATTCTTTGAGCATTGTCAGATTCTAATTGGATCAAGGTCGAATTTGGGCTCCAAGTGACTGCTATGTAAATTGCAGTTCCAAACTCTGAGGTTTCAACTTCTGCTTGGCAAAAAGGTCATAACTTCTTCCTCCGAACTCCGATTATGATGATTCAAGATGTTTCAGAAAGCTCAGAAGAAGCTCTATAATAAAATCCATGTCCCATGCCAAGAGTATGAAATTAACATGAAAGCACAAATGATTTCCGGATTGCATTTCCTTGCCTCTCCATGCCAATAGCCGCTCACACAGTTCCCAATCATGAAATCTACAAAATAACCACAAAATACATGAAAAGTGACTACGACACATACGATTAAACAACTTATTCAAGTAATAGATACCGGATAAGTAGGTATAAAGCTGACTTATCACCCACCACGATCACCTTGTGGTGTACGCTCCATATCTGTATATATACTGTCAAATCATCAACAAAATGTTATTAGACATTCGTAATCACAATATTTTTAACAGTAACAAAGAGGATAACATGCGAATACAAATAAAAGGATACAACATAAATGGTAACCTAAAAGGACATAAACTATTACATTTGAATACAATATAAGTTTTAGATAATGATTGCACTACTATAAACTATTACATTTGAATACAACTAAAAGGACATAAAGAGTACATACTCCTAATCATTTATATCATCAAAGCCATCAATATCATAATTGTCATCTTCGAGCAGTATATCTTCACTATCGTTGTCATCATCATCTTCGTCATCCTCAACGATTTCTTCAATTATATCTACATCCTTAACAACATCGTCTTCACTTTTGACAGAGATAACATCATCCTCTTCTTCACTAGACTCACTAATAATTGTCACATCAGTAGGTGTGACACTAGTAGACTCGACTTGTAAAGGTTCATCGTCTGGACGAGGAACTGTGCCTTGAAAACCACGGGCTTTGGTGGTTATAACAGCATACCATGGGCTTGCAGGAGTCTTTACACTCCGCGCGTAGTACACCTATGTTGCTTGACTTGCTAAAATAAAAGGCTCGTCCATACCGGTCATCAGTCTTAGATTTAACTTAACATTAATAGTCACCAATCCTGATTTTTTATTAACTTTAACTCCATTCTCAACATCAAACCAATGACAATTGAAGCAAACTAACTCTTTCTGACCCCAATATTTGAGAACGACAACTTCTAGCAATCGTCCATACTAGTCATCCCAAATGTTATCGTAGCAGCTACCTTTAACCACAACACCAGAATCAGCAGAAGTGAGTTCCCCAATATCACAACAGTTAAATCTGTAACCGTTGACAATGCAACATGTATAAGTATCTATAGATCTTTCAGGGCCGTCGGCTATAAGCTTTAGCCGATTGTCAGCTAACTCATCTGTGAGGACCTAATGTACATTATCACAACATATTCTAAAGTTAATTATGTCATATAGAAAATCTATGATGGTAGATTCATTGAACTTGTAAAGGTTAGACTTACATGATCTCTAAACCATTGCACAAATTGTCCATTTCTCAAATTTTGCAAATCCCCGTCCGATATACTCGGATTCGCTCCACGTACTTCAGCATCATATTGACTGCAGCACAGTTATATACTTAATGTGTTTATAAAAGAACTTGACACAGTTACACCAGACATATATATATATATATATATATATAGTTATGACTACTTACTTAATGTATGGCGCTACTTCATTCATGTTGATAAGTGCATACAATGTGGCAGCTGTATACTCACTATCGGTCAAGAATCGCCTTTTTTACAGCCGAATGGGAGTACAGGATAACTAAAGGCCGTTAATTCTCCATTTTCCTCGTGCGCAACAGCCTCATTCCGACGTAAGCGATTGTGCTTCGTCTGAACATTCGGCTCAAAGTACAACGAGCAAAAAATTAACAAGTTCCTCCATAACATAACTTTCAGCAATTGACCCCTCTACACGGGCTCTATTCTTCACCTTTTGCTTTAGACGTCGTATATACCTATGTGATATATAGATTAGCAAACAAGAACAAACATTTTACCGTATTAAAAACATTAATGTCATTACCTCTCGAATGAACACATCCATCTATATTGCACGGGACCACCAAACTTAGCTTCGTATGGCAAGTGAATAGGCAAATGCTCCATTAAATCAAAAAATGATGGAGGGAAGATCATTTCTAACTTGCACATTATTCCACTACCTGCATCTCCATTTTATCTATGTCTTTGAGCTGTAGCTCCGTCAAGCATAGATCTCTGAAGAAATTAGAAAGCTCTGTTAGTGCTTCAACCACACGTTTTGGTAACAAGTCAATAAATGCCACAGGGATCAACTTCTGCATGAATACGTGACAATCATGACTTTTGAGACCCCAAAACTTCAGGTCTTCGACTTTACAACACCTTGGTATATTCGAAGAATATCCATCTCGGAGCTTCAGTCCACTGATCTAATTACATATCAATACCAACTGTTCCCTGGTCAAAGTATATTCAGCTTTAGGCATTACCTTCTTACTACCCTCCTGATACAGCCACAGATCTTCCTTAATGTTTATTTCTACCAAATCAAGCCTCGACTTGTTGTTGTCCTTTGTTCTACCATTGACATCTAGGACTGTATAATAAATGTTATCAAATACGTTCTTCTCAGTATGCATCGGATCTAAACAATGACGGATGCAGAGTGTAGCCCAATAAGGCAGGTCAAAGAACATGGATCTGTGTGTCCAGTTATGAACCTTGCCGTAATCATAAGCTCGCTCTAATCTGTGATTCTTCCTTGTAGGTGGAAACTTCAAATGACTAATCCAACTCAATACTGCTGACCTAGAAAGATGGCCAGGTACTTGACGTTTCTCTGTTTTTTGATTGAATTGTCTACTCATCCGTCGATAATGATGTTCAATCGGCAAAAACAGTCTAGATGTTGCAAAGAAACTCATTTCCCCCCTATGTTTGAGCCGCATAGCTTTAACTGACCCCATGCACACGGGACATGACAAGCCCCTGTGAGCCGACCATCCGTTGATCATTCCTAACACCGGGAAGTCATTTATTATCCACAGTAAAGCTGCCCTCATGTCAAAGTTCTACTTAAGAGATACATCATAAGTTTGAACCCCTTTTTCCCACAACATCTTCAACTCATCAATTAACGGCCTGAGGTATACATTGATGTCTTTACTTGGACTCTTATCACCCGGAATCAGTAAAGGCATGAACATGTAGGGATCTTTCATGCACATCGAAGGTGGGAGGTTATACACAACAATAATCACCGGCCAAGTTGAGTAGGGCTTTGTGTAAGGCCCGTTAAACTAGATTAAACCCATCCGTAGCAAGTCCAAGCCTAACATTGCGAACCTCTTCAGCAAACGAGGGGTACTTTTTATCAAAAAAAATTCCACTCAAGCCCATCTGCTGGGTTCGTTAGTTGACCTTCGACTATGTCTCGTGTAGAGTGCCACCTCATATCCTCGGCGGTATGTGTTGACATGAACAACCGCTGAAGCCTCGGCGTAATGGGAAAGTAACGTAAGATCTTTCTCTGCATGTCTTTTCCCTTTTTCTTGTGCTGTTCACAGTATCTACTTGTACCGCAAATATCACATGGCCTCTTATCTTTATTGACATCACCGTAATACAACATACAGTCATTCTCACAAGCATCAATCTTCTCATACCCTAGATTGAGCCTTTTGACCATTTTCTTCACATTATAGTACGACTTCGGTAACTTATTGCCTTCAGGTAAGCACTCCTTCACAATGTTTAGCAGTTCATTAAAACCTCTATCGCTACAGTCATGCTCGTTCTTGAAGTGTAAAAACCTAGGCACTGCAGATAAGGCGGTGTGCTTTTCGTGCCCGTTATACAATGGTGTCTCTGATTCCTGCAATAACTCATAGAAACCCTTAGCCCCATCATTCGGTTCTTGCTCAGTGCTACCGTCATCCCTATTTATATTCCACTGGAAGTATAAACCAGTAGCTTCGACTATCATGTTAGTACAGTCAAAGGTTTCGTCACCTCTAGATTCCGATTCTGATTCATGTTCATCCAACCAGGTTTCCCCATTTTAGATCCAAGTCGTATAACCCTGCTTGAACCCATACGCAAAAAAGTCGCACATAACATCACTCCTTTCCTTCCACACTTCATTCACACACCTCTTAAAAGGACATCTGATCTCATCGCCACTGACATGCTCAAACGCAAAATTGATAAACTGTTCAACCCCACTACGGTACTCAGAGCTAAGCCCACTCTTATCAATGGCTACCCTACGTTCCATCCAACTTCGATCAACAGACATCTTGGAAAACGCACTATGGGCTGCTATATATGAGGAAAAACATAACACAAATAGGAGGATTAATGTCTATGCATACATATGAGTGTTCTAACTTCATCTCCACTCTAACGGGTTAGGCTTCTATTCCATTCCCGAATGCGTCGCCCCACCTGATGCCAACAACATGAACACATCTTTATATTTTAAGAAATTTCGGCAGCACCTCCCCATAGTCTTCAAGTACACAAAATAGACTACCACATCATATCCTAAATATTCACCCGAAGAACATCAAGATATATTCACAGAAAATTATCAAAATATCAAGATGTGCTCAAGCCGTTAACACCGACCTAAGTGGGATCGAAACATTCAGGAACAGCCCCAATAATGGGGACTATTCGAGATTCACTTC
This sequence comes from Panax stipuleanatus, assembly GCA_020205555.1. NCBI lineage: Eukaryota > Viridiplantae > Streptophyta > Magnoliopsida > Apiales > Araliaceae > Panax > Panax stipuleanatus. Next base: position 119,863,443 of record CM035120.1, read on the forward strand.
TATTAAGTGAATCTCGAACGGGTTTCTAAACTTCCTAAACTATATGATAAGAAGGTATGTAATTTTTATCACTTTTTTCTGCTATAATTTTGAAGATACAGCTTTGTTTTTAATATATGTATTAAATTGGTAACCGTGTATTGGTATCCGTGATTAAGAAGTTTCATGTTTTTAATACTGGATATGAGAACTTTCAATCCAGTTTTGAGAATACAAGATATGAGAGCTTTGTTTTTAATATATGTATTAAATTGGTAACCGTGTATTATATATACGTTACGTACAAAGGTAGACGAGACTGGATTTGATTGAATAAACAAGAGATTTACAAATATGCCATGAAAAGGAAAGGTAGCATAATTATATATATATATGCTTCTACTTAAAACTCATCATATACTTTAATTAATCATATTAAAGATCCATATATATAAATATGTAACAACTCCTCAAAAAGGCAACCTCCATGCGTGTGTAGCTAGCTTTGTCTACAAACTATAATGTTATATTTAGATTAAAGTAGTGAAATTAATAAAGAAATTAAATAAATATATAATTAAATAGAATGATGAATGGAATAAGTCATTTCATATTCTCTCTTTCAAATAATAAATTTGACATGGATATGAAAATAATTTATTTCATTTCAATAGAACAACATATATTTTTTTTCATTCCATAGAAACTTGTCATTCCATTTTTCACATTTATTATTACAATTCAAAAGTAGAATAAGTAAAAAAAATTGTCCATAGAGAAGTCTAAAGCTACACAAATTAAATATAAAATATGTAATTCATATTTATTTTATTTGTAGTTCAAGCATAATATACATAAAATATACATATCATATCCTTGCTACACATACATAATAGAATGATATCCATTTATAATGTCATGATTAATAACTACATATATATATATATATATATATATATATATATATATATATCTGACAGTGGTATATATAAAAAATGTTTGTGTATGTATATAATATATATATATATATATATATATATATATATAAATGAAGATGAAAACAGAATTAAAAGCAACATATATACAATGTAATTGATATTTGGGGGAAAATAGAGTGAAATTTTAGAAGAAAACATATTAGGTAATATTTGGGGGAAAATTTTACCTTGCCGATGGCAAGGAGCAGCAAGCGACGGGAAGGAGCAGCACAAGACGGAAGGAGAAAAGAGAGGGAAGGAACAGAGCGTAAATCAAAAACTGAAGTTTGGGGATTAAATAAAACGTCATTCTTGACGCCAGAGACAGTCGATCTTGGGCCCATCGCTAGTGAGTCATTCTCGATGGAACGCTCGTCGATGATAGTTTTTAACCCCGTCGCCTATGACTTTTCTTCGGGCACGAAAAAATTCCCACCAAATTCTGGGACAGGGAAAGGTCATTCTCGACGAGACCCATTGGCGATAGCTACGCCATCGGCATTGATGTCATTCTCGACAGCCTTCCTGCCGTCGCTAATGGTGCCGTCGCCAATGACCAATTTTTTTGTAGTGACTATAAGGCGCGTATTAAACTCAAACACGATACACGATTTACGTTTTTGCATTTCAAGTTCTAAGTTTATTAACTTTTAATCAACGTTTAATTCCTAAAACCATAGTTATACATGTTGTTTAGGAATTCGTTCTTCATGTATATTAAGTATATACTTGCCCCTCAATTAGCACACGAAAAGTTGGATTAACAAAAGCTCGCGTCAGAAAAAATTTAGTTCAGGGCGATGCGGCGCCACTCTCAGTTATAATAGCCACGTTGCGATGTTGCTTGACAGTACAACAGCCTCCCGCCAGGCGCTGCGGTGGGGCTTTACTAAGCTTGGGGCAGCGCTGCGGCTTTTGCCCTAAGCCTTTGATTTTTTTTTATATTTTTCAATACGATTCCTTCTCGAGCTCGTAACACGATCATTATAACTCAGAATTGACTCATTCAAAAGTCATTTTCTCACATATCTTACTTTCTTAGATTTCATCTGGACAGAATAAGTTTCTTAATTCGTTAACGATAAATTCACTATTTAAATTTTTATTATTCGTTTAATAGTCGTTCTTGAGCGTTCTTCGTTCGTTTCTTCTTTTTAATTTCGAATTCGACTAGTGCTTGAGTCCACGACTATTAAATACATAGTTCTTCGATACGCCATTGAAACCCTAGGTTTCTAAGTTCAACGATAACTTTTCACTATCGTTCCAGAAATCCTAGTTAACTACGATTTCGACGATTAATGTCTTTTCCCGTAAATTTCGCCATAATTTCGTTACACGAGATTTTACGCCAAACCAAATGGAACAAATCCATTGGTCAATCATCTAAGTAACTAACCAACAATTTGCACCTAACTTATATGCGATGGTTTTCAATTTGTCTATCAACAACAAGCTCTAAGTTTTATGCATTTTCTTCGATTAATGCTTAATCATTCGATTATGATTCTCGTTTATACATGGATTATTAACGTTTTTGTTCACTAATAGCCATCCTTATTACTCCGGAAGAGACATGCTCCACCAATTCATTTCTCTATAAAAATTTAATAGAAAAGAATTTAAAAGTTCTAGTTTACGAGTTTTTACCTTCGCGTTCTTTGCGTTCTTGACTTAAGCTTAAATAGTTAGCTTCTTTTCTTTTTTGATTCATTGTTAATGCTCTTCTCTCTCTCTTTCTCTCAATATAAGTGTTCAAATTTTGTAAACAAACTAATGAAGACTTAGGCTTGTTTAAATAGGAAATTTAAAGTGAGGGCAAAATGGTTAAAAGCCACCAAACCTCCCACTATTCACACCTCCTTTAACCAAGCTTCCAAAGGAAGCTACCCACCTTCCTTTGCCACCAAGTAGCCAGCCATGTGGGGTTGTGCGGTCCTCATGGGTTACCCCAACCCCTTTACCCACCCGTTGACCCGTCGGTTCGACCCACGGGTTCGGTTCTTAGTTCAGGCTTATAATTAATTCATATCGGCCTAACTTTGGGCTTGATTTAATTTATCATTGGGCCTTGATATAATTCATCATTAGGCCTCATTCATTGATCCATCTGGGCCTGACAAAGTCTAAGTCCAATAGCTAAACTCTATTAAGACTTATTCGTATTCTTACTGTTTAATTCTCGTATTCTCATCGTATATACTTCGTATGATATTTGTATTATACGTCGTATTATTTTTAATATTATACTCGTATAATACCTAATATTATAATCGTATTCCTCATGTATAATAATCATTTTTATTACACTTATGCTTTTCTTTTCTTAGATTTCACTTTCCCTAACCCTTAGGGTTTTAAGTACTCAGGTGAAAACTTCGTTTGCCATAACTGAAATATTATTGGATATTCCATCTCGTCTCAAAATTCTATCATTACACGTTTGTCAAAAATTCAAAAATAATTCTCAAGTAGAAATGGATGAATAGTGATTTTACGGAAATTTCTCGAAAAACTTTTATTTTCATCTTGGAAATTCAAATCATTTAATTCTAGCTCACAGCCAGAATCCTAACCACATTCACACATTCTAGGTCATTGAACAACCTTTAAACAGCTTACTCACTTTAATAAACATATAATTTCATTTAATTCATATAATCAAATAAAAATTAATTCACATAATAATATGATTTTCTCGGGCATTACAATGTTTCCCACCTGACATTGAAGGGCATGCGTCTATACAAAAGTTCAACTGTCGCTCTTCTTTCATGTGAAATTTTAATGACTTTGTTGTAGAGTTTGCTTTAATCACTATCTTTCTCTAAACGACATCATTGTTTTTATCCTGATCATATTGGTAGAACCATTTGCCATTTCCAAGGCCGTTTCGGACATTTTGGTGGTCCATGACAAAAAATGAAAATGAGACACTTTTCGACACATTGTTTTCATAAAAAAAAGGTAAAAATAAATAAATAAAAAGTACAAGTTGTATCAAAAAAAGTGTCTTTCCAGAACTTACAACATAATAGTTCGACTACAACAAATATATGAGAACTTCGACTATAGCAAAATATATGAGAACTTCGACTAAATAGTTTGACTACAACAAAATATATGAGAATACATTAATTGAAAGATACTTCTTCTAGTATTTCTAGAGCCAAAATCTTCAATCAAATGTTCAAAATCCTATATATACACTATATATATATATATAAAATTTGGAGCCCCTCTGATCAAGGCCAGGGCTGTCGACCTTCCCGCCCGTGCTCTATGACACTCCTAAATCTCGGTACCTTCAAACCCGAGTCTGGTGCTACACAGTGCTACAACATTCACATATATCTAACTATATAAGCTTAATAACACGAATATAATCAATATATTATTACATCATATCCGTTCATCAATCCCAGATTCTGTAACCATTACATGTTTATATTCTTATAGTATTACACATTACATAGTAATATTAATCTATTACAAGATCTTTTATCCTTCTTCATCTTCCTTCCTTTAACCTTAATGAATTTTTTACTACGTTCTTCTTTAACAGAAATAATATAGTTTAAGCAAGGATGAGCATTAAATTGCTCAGAAAGTAAAGCATTTTAACAACAAAATCAAGAATCATATGATTTCATTCAACAACTGAATAATAGTTGTGAACTACTTCGAATAAAATGGAGTAATACAAAAAATAAACCATAATAAAACTTTTCATCACTCTAAAACATTTTTGAAACGACATAATGGTCATTTATAATAAGATGGTCATAGGAACCAGAACTTTTTTTTATGTTCATCGAAAAGGATTTCCTGATTAATAAAATCGCTAATCCGTTATCACTTACGAGTACTTTTAGGGGATCAGCCTATAGTACCCTATGTTGTACAACACTACTCCATTAAAGTATATACGTTTAGTTTTGACACCATGCGTGTTAGTCAAAACTCGACTAAATACATTTGTTTGTTTAATATCAATCTTACCTTTGAATCCGCACCAAAATAATTTGGTTTGGACAGCGTTACTTAATATCAATAATATTTCAAAGATTTAATATCAAATTTATAAAACATTTAAATAGTGGTCTGGCCGAAATAAATGGCATCGAAATATCCTTAAACAATTGATGTCATAATATCGCTGAAATACTTATACAAATACTAAAAGATTTGCAAAAGCATGGAATTCACACAATCATAAAAGAATTGTGTTCATTTTTATTTTAAAACATCACATAGGCTTCATAAGAATACATTCAAATGAAGTAAGAACTCGCTCAAATAAATCAAAGTAAGTTTAATAAAACTTGTCTTAAGCGTTTTTCTACGAGTTTACGCTAATTTTTCCGTCAAATGGCCTACACAATTACGTTTACATACACATACCAATTAGACACATAATTGATGTCAAATATTAGTTTATATTTACTTTACTTCTTAATTTTCATGTCCTTGTCATTAGACTCGGAATACTTCTGAAGTTTATTATTTTTTGTTATATCGTTTCGACGTTCACTCGTCGCACGCTCATTTTAACCTTCACAAACGCCCAAGCCGTATGCATTGGCATATTCTTAGAAAGAACCTATACTCGTTCATAACACCTTTTGATTTAGGTTAAGTGTTTTACGTTTACTAATGTTCGTCTTTTATAGCTTGCAAAGTTCTCTTCTATTGTCATTAACATTCCACGTCACAAACGGGAACGGCCAATCGACACGCTCTTGCGTATGACTGACACGACCAATTCATCTACCATTACTTGGCTTACATTTTCCTAGACCATATTTCCAAAGTTCAATGATTAGAACTCAGAAATGCTAGTCCAATATAGCTTAGCACCACGACATTCCGAAGGAACTACCACAATTTGCCTCCATTTACACATCAGTCCTAAAGATGCTCATTTTAGACCTTGATCTCGACATTAAATCTCAAAACATAAAGAATTAAAGTTGTAGGTCTACTACTTATCTTTTCGGATCATCTTAAATCACCTCAATCGAAATTCATAGGAAAACGTTATACCTAATTTACTAAAGGACGTCCGAGTTATCTTTTGGCCTAACACTTGGCCAGCGCACTAGGCTCCCAAAATTAGCCTAGGCCAGTGCACTAGGCGCTAGGAGGCAGGGAATGGCTCGGCAAAAATGTTTCAAAAAATTTTGTTTTTGAACATTTTCAACACGCCTACTTCACCCGTCCATAACTTCGTCATCCAATATCGGAATGAGTATGTTCTTGAGCCATTTTCTAACATTCTCTACTAATTCCTCCTGATAGCATAATTTTTTGAACTCTCTAAAAAGTCTCTTTATGCTTGGTTCCCTAACTTAGCGTTCTTAACACTTAATCTTCTGTTCTTCGTAACTTACTCATCTAAACCCGGAATGAGTTCATTTTTGAGTCCACGACTCATATTTTCTGTTCTATAACATTTTTATGAAACCTCAATTATTAGGATTCATTACCTTATATTATAACTTCGTTGAAATGTTATAACAAACCATATTTTCAACGTTTAACATCTTTTACTTAAGTTTTCCCATAACTTCGTTATTAGCATGATTTTAATCCATTTACGAACGATGGTTTTAAACTTATCCATCAACAACCTACTACATATTGTTTTTAATTTGTCCATCAACAACATCCTAAAGATGGTTTTCAATTTGTCCATCAATAACATCCTACGGATGGTTTTAAATTTGTCCATCAATAACTTTTACTACGTTTTCGTTCATTCTTCGTCCGTTCTTCATTTTTTATCGTTATTTTGATTTTGATCCACTTTTCATATATAAATTAGTGTTTTGAATCCGCTAATTCTTCCTTATTTCTTTGTAACACTCATACGATTCTAACGAATCCCAACCACCAACACAACACTTCATAACAATCTACAAAGCGATTAAGAGATGAAGAGTTTAAGTTTTTTAATTCTTACCTAATGATTCTTCGTATTCTTCATTAATGAACGACTTGATCTTACATTTTCTTCCTTGGAGACATGAAAATTTGAGTCTCTCACTTCCTCTCTTTAATTGTTTAGAGTTTTCTCTCTTGGATTTGATGAATTGGTAAGGAAGAATAAAGAAATGACTTGGTATTTATAGATTTTCAAGACTAGGGGTATTTTGGTCATTTATTAAAATATATTGGCTTTTGACCCTTTTGCTCATGCTTTCATTTACTTTTTACTTTTGATTGCACAGCTAGAGCAGTAACTTTTGTCATGCTTTACAAATGCCATGGGTATTTAAGAAGTTGTATATATTAATGAAAGTATTTTTGTTTTCAGGACCCAAGCATTGGATGTGTGTGTCTCTGCTAATGAGATTCCAACCTGTCAAGATGACTCCGACTTGGATGTAGAATTGAACTTCGACTTGATGGATATTGATCAAGAGGAGGAAGATGACTATGAGGTGCCAGAGGAGATCAAGGAATGGGTCGAAGACAAACCCAAACCAAACCTCGACTAAACCTCCACCATCAACATAGGAACCTCCGAAAACATCAAAGAAATCCAAATAGGTTCAGACCTCCCACCAAATCAAAAAGCCGACCTGATCGAACTCCTAACACAGTACCAGGATGTGTTTGCATGGTCACATGAAGACATGATCGGTCTATCCATAAACATTGTCATTCATCGAATTCCTATCAAAGAAGGGTTCAAACCAGTCAAACAAAAACTCAAGCGATTGAAACCTGAGTTGAGTCTTAGAGTCAAAGAAGAAGTCGTTAAGCAATTCAAAGCCGGGATCATCATGGTTTCAACCTACCCCGAATGGCTATCAAACATAGTCCCCGTACCTAAACCGGGAGGGAAGGTACGAGTATGCGTGGATTATCGAGATTTGAACAAAGCCTGCCTCAAGGACAACTTCCCAGTGCCTTTCATCCACATTCTAATCGACAATACTGCGTAGTATGGCATGTATTCCTTCGTGGATTGCTTTGCTGGTTACCATCAAATCATGGTTCCTGAAGAAGACCGGGAGAAGATAGACTTTATCACTCCCTGGGGAACTTTCTGCTATCGACGACTATCCTTCAGCCTCATCAATGCCGGAGCAACGTATCAGCGAGCCATGATGGCCCTCTTTCATGATATGATGCATAAATAAATGGAAGTCTATGTTAACGACATCATCATCAAATCCCGGAGGGAGGATGATCATATAGACCATCACAGGAAGCTGTTCAATAGGTTACACAAATACAACCTCAAGCTAAATTCTGCCAAATGTGCTTTTGGCGTCAAAGCAGGCAAACTATTAGGATTCCTGGTGAGCAATTGGGGCATTGAACTCTACCCCACCAAAATCAAAGCCATTACTGAAATGTCCGTACCTTGTATAGAGAAGGAGATACGTGGATTCCTTGGGAAGGATTAACTTCATAAGCAAATTCATTTCCCATCTCACAACAACATGTGATCCCATCTTCAAGCTGTTAAGGAATAATTCATCCACCACGTGGAATAAGGATTGTCAACAAGCCTTCCTTTCCATCAAGAAACAGCTGACTGAAGCTCCTGTTCTGATACTCCCAAGGGAGGGAGTCCCTTTGAACATGTACCTGTCCGTCAATGCTAATGCAATGGGATACATGTTAGGACAGAAGGATGATAGTAGCAAGGAAAGAGCCATCTACTACATTAGTAAAAGATTCAGCAGTGGGGAACAGAAATACACCCTGATCGAAAAGACATGTTGTGCATTAGCATGGGCCGCCATGAGGTTGCAACACTATTTGCATGGCACACGACCTACCTCATATCCCGTATGGATCCACTCAAATATGTATTTAACAAACTAATGCGAAATTGCCGACTATCCAAATGGCAGTTGATCATACAACAATTCGACATTGTCTACGTGACTCAGAAGTCAATCAAGGGTCAAGGCATTGCAGATCAATTAGCAGAAGCACCTTCAAGAGGGTTCGAGCCCCTGGAGACATATTTCCCGGATGATGGGATCATGACAATTTAACAACTCCAGTCTGAGAATATAGTCCAACCATAGAAAATGTATTTTGACGGAGTGATAAACATAGAAGGTGCCTGAGCTGGGTCAATCCTCATCTCTTGTACAAATGATCAATATACTGTGGCTACCAAACTTTAATTTGGCAACACCAACAACACGGACGAGTATGAAGGCTGTATTATGGGGTTGAAACTAGCCCAATCCATGTCTATCAAACACCTACTCATCTTCGGAGATTCTGAGCTGGTAATCAGACAAACTACCGGTTCGTATCTCACTCAATAACTGCATTTGCTGCCCTACCATCGCCAAGTCCTCAAAATATCTCGGGAATTCGAAGCAATAACATTCGTTCAGATTCCTCGGGGTCGGAATGACTTCGCTGATGCATTAGCAACGTTGTCTTCATTAATCCACATGTCCGATAAGAATGGATTTCCCAACATTCAGTTCATGATTCAGAAAGCCTCGATATATGGGAATTATATGGGAGAAGTATCAGATGAAATACCTCCCGTTAAGCAGCCTTGGTTTCAAGACATCAAGGAATATCTCCATGATGGATCCACATCCGCCAGTGTAAGCCAATCAGAGTGGAAGCGGATTCTCATAATGGCTATGAAGTTCAATTTGAGAGGAGACGCACTTCATAAAAGGGATACTGGAATAGGCCTGTTAAGATGCCTCGACAATGAGCAACCCCAAAGACTAATGGATGAAGTCCATTGCGGAGTCTGTGGTCCACACATGAGCGGCCATTTGCTGGCCAAGAAGATAATCAGAGCAAGACATTACTGGATCTCGCTGAAAGCTTATTGCGATGATCACGTCAAGAGATGCTTTCAATGCCAAATACATGGAAATGCCATTCACGCTCCTCCAAATGGGTTGCATAGCATGAGTTCACCATGGCCATTCTCTATGTGGGGAATGGATGTAATAGGTCCAGCAATGGTCAACGATTCATCTTCACTATGATCGATTACTTCACCAAATGGTTTGAAGCAGCCTCTTTTCCCAAAGTCACAAAAGAGGTCATCATCAGTTTCATCAAAAACAATGTCGTCTGTCGATATGGACAACCAGAGGTGATCGTATCAGACAACGCCAAAAACCTGAACAATCAAATGATGGTGGATCTTTGCAGTAAGTTACACATCAAGCATCTTAATTCCGTCATCTATCGGCCCAAGATGAATGGTGATGTCGAAGCGGCCAACAAAAACATCAAAAAAATCATGTAAAAAATGTTCGCCAATCACAAGGACTGGCCTGACCTGCTGCCTCTAACTCTGTTAGCATACAAGACGTCAATGTGCACCTCTACTGGGGCTACCCCCTACTCAGTTGGTCTATAGCATGGAAGCAGTCCTTCCCATAGAAGTAGAGATGGAATCTTTACGAGTGTTGATTGACGCTCAAATAGATGAAGATCAATGGTTGCAAGACCGGTATCATCAGCTGTCTCTGATAAACGAAGAGAGAGCTACGGCCATTTTCCACGGACAGTTATACCAGCAAAGGATCGCCAGATCCTACAACAAAAAGGTCTGAATTCGACAATTTAGAGAAAATAACTTGGTGCTAAAGAAAATCCTGGCCAATCAGAATGAAGCCAAAGGAAAATTTGCCCCAAACTGGGAAGGCCCTTTCATTGTCAAAGAAGTGTTGACTGGGGGCGCTATCAAACTGTAAGAAATGGATGGGATCGAGTTTCCCCAAATCATCAATTCAGACACCGTAAAAAGGTATTACGTCTGAAGCATATACATACCCGCATCCGGGTCTTACAAATTAAATCAGGTTCAATTTTTCACTAGAAAGCCTGAACTACGAATGACCTGATCTCCCTCAACCCGGGAGTATATAGGCAGCCATTTATGGTGCAGTCAAACCAAATAAAAACTCAAAAACTCATCAAACCAGACTCAAAATCCAAGATAAACTCTTTTCAAACATCTCCAACCAAACTAGCAGGAACTACGAATGACCTGATCTCCCTCAACCCGGGAGTACGTAGGCAGCCATCTACGACGTGGTTTGATCTTCAAGAAAAATAAAAATAAAAGACCAATTCCAAGACACCAAAGACAAATAGAAGCTAAATTCTATCAAACTACCTTGGTCAATAGGTCCATTTGAGATACTCCCTGACATCTCAATTGTCAGTCCATCAAGGAGGAGCTCAAGATACATTAACAACTGCGAGTCATGAAAGAAGTGGTAATCACTCAGCAATGACAATACATCTCCAGTCAGGGAAGTGCATCAAAAATATATTTCTCTGATATATAAAACTGCTTTATATACATAATGCCCTGTACATGACAAAAATGGCTGATCTAGTCTGTGCAGGAAAAATAAAGCTAGTCTATGGACCCAAGGACAAGCGGGTCAGCAATGCCAGCATGGCATCTCTCTTTGAAGATGGTGGAGCAGCCGTAAGTGCAGTCCACTCGGCCTTCATACGACCCAGAACATCCACAATCATCTGTAAGGTGGCACTGTGGTCATCAATATTAGCACTCATCTCGGTGACCAAACCATGAGTATAAGATCGAAGAGTAGTACTATCAGCAATGTGGAAATCACGGGAAGCTATAACCTCATCCCTCTCTGCAAAAACTGCGTCTCGAGCAATCGAAGTCTCCTCGGTCTCAACATATACTGCATCCCTAATCGAGCGAATCTCGTCTCGCTCTACAACTACAGTATCCAGAGCAGAGTGGAGCTCGTCTCGTTCAATCAATCCAGCATTCAAAGAGGCCCTGAGACCATCCCTCTCAGTAAAAGCTAAATCTCTACCAGACAAGGCAGCCAACATCTGTGCTCTAGGCGAGTCTCGCTCAAAGGTCATCTTGAATAAGGAGTCTGCTAAAGCCGGATCTGTCCCCATAGGAATAGTCGGGGAATCACTAACCAGAGCAGCGATCAAACCCATGAACAGCTCATCCTCGGTAGGAGAATCTGGATCCTCCATAGGCTCCTCCTCGTCAGAGTCCACACTAGGAGATGAAGAAGCCTATGCTACCACTCCTGTCTCTGCCTCCAACCATGCAAAATACTTCGGAGAACAGCCCGGATGGCTACTGGAGAAATCAGCCCTCTCCCGATGAGTCCAACACTCATATACTCTGACCAAGTCAGCGGATGACATGGAAGAAGCCGACATCCTCTAATCAGCAGACCCCTCGAAATGGTGTAAACTCTGTAGTTGATCAAACTGACACATGACTGCCAAAGGATGATAGGTAGTCACTCCTCTCAAACCCGCTAGGGGAAAATAATCCAGGCCAGATGCATGAGTGATAAATCTATATGGCGATGCTAGCCCTGAGTATGGCAAGATCACAAATAGATGCTCAATATCCGATAGAAATGCCGACCAAGACTCCGCATCAATGCACTCTATAGGCTGAAAAGAGAAAGCTCTGGATGTCTCGTGAGTAAAGCAAAAACCCCTAGGCCTGAAGGATCCAATCGATCGTATATGGGACATCAACCATATATACAGCAAGACCGAGCTGCCCTTAAAAACCCCCTATGGATGGGTACTACAATACGTGGCAAATCTAAATATTTTAGCTAATATCATTGGGATGATGGTGCTACCCTGTCTAAGGGCTCTAACCACTACTACCAATCCCACATCTAGATGATCCAATAGCAACGGCATGTATACATACGCCACAACACACATCAGCAGGATGTCTATCTTGGCCGCATGCCATGCCTCTGCTGAATAAACAAAATCTCCGACGTGGCGACCATAACTGTTAAGATCGCCAAAGCGCTCAATCAAGAAGTCCATAGAGATCACGTGCCTCGAAATGATCTTATCCTTGACTACACTCTGACGGAGACCGGACAGCCTGATAAACGGCATCCTCATATCACTAATTGTCGTCCGAGTGCACGACAACTCTAAATCCAAGCCAGTAAATCTCTGGTACTCCTCCAGAGTCGGTGTCAGCTCACGGCCCTCGAAGCAGAACACTTGCTTGTCTATAATCCACCAGGGTAGAAGGCCCTCAACAAATCCGGCCGGAACCCAAAAATCCTCAAGGGCCAATGAATGCCACAACATCTGGTCCACAGTCCCCCTAGCAGAAAAGGGCAGACTATCATACCAGTACCTCAATGATGCTGCCACCGCAAATGGTGGTAAATGCTCAATACGGCTGACTGCAGACGTCTTCATCTGTAGCACCATACCACAAGACCGTCCAGAGGCCAAGTCAAAACACAGTTGTCTGAATGCATACACATGACGTAATACATGCATGATGACAGTAATATAAATATGATGCAGAAGATAAGATATGGCAAGAATATCTACAAAAAGCTATCTACTGCATAGAACATCCTTGTATCCTGATACAAAGTGAAAGGAAGAATACAGGGAAAATGGGGCACCACCACCCAACTACTACAGTGGTCTATCAAAATGATGGCACAAATGCCGAATAGCTAAAACAGTGGCTGACCAAAAACGTATAGCTCCAATAGCTATCAGAGGAAGTCGTAGACATCAGTGTGGAATCGATCAACCTTCTCCATCTCCTCTGTCTGCACGAAGCTGCTAGGATCAGGCATATTTGGGCGATATAAGGGAGGATCTGCCCCTGTATAGCTGCTGCTAAATGGATAGAAAGAGGGACCTGCTCCTGAGCTGGATGGGTCAAAAGAAGATGCCTTTGATGGATTTCGGCCAAGGTGCCTGATAAAGAAATGAGCTTGCTCCAACTGCCTGGTCAGATCTGCTATCTGATCTGCATGAGTCGGTTCACTGAGGCAAGCTATCCAATCCATCATCAGCACGGATCCTGGCACCATGTCTGCCATAAACTGGGTAGCCCGAGTCTGAGCTCCAATAGTACGAGAGCTCCACCATCTGCTAAATGCCTCCTGGCTGTAAGGACCCTCTGATAGGGTGAAGCCATCAATGCCCTCCAAAGGGATGTCTATAAAAGGCACAGTCAATGGCCAATGATGCCAAGCTGGAGGAACAATGGGAATGTAAATCTCCCCCGTGATGCTCCTAATAGCATGCTCTCCAAGATAGAGCTCCCAGCTTCCCGCCGTCAACAACGGTACCCTACGGGTCGATAAGTCAAACTCCCGGCCAGTAGGGCGTCCAGGTGATCAAATTAACCGTCAAAAGCTCCAACTGTAGACGGGTATGAGTGAATCCCTCAGCAACAGAGACCTCCATCAAAGTGGAGTGATGCCATCTCCGTCCTCAAGGATAGGTCTCCAGACCTAAAGCAGTAGTGGGTCATAGGCAAGGAAGCCTCTCAAATGACCAAAACTGACTATGCAAATACCAAAAGTCCTCAGTGATCAAGACTGACAAAAATGCTGAAATCAAAAAGGTACAAAAAGATGTACTCACCAGCAGGAATGGGTAAAATCCTAACCAAGCCTCCGTCGTACCCTCCAAAAGCATGCGCATGCCCCGGAGAAAATAGGCAAAGGTATAGGATCCCCAATCATAGTCACTGAGGCACTCTATATGTCGAGTGGCGCTGATCAAAGCGAAGGACACAATAAAAGAGTTATCTGCCATGAAACAACACCTGATGATTGACAAAAACAATCGTCTTAGAATGCGATCTCTAGCCCTCTGGTCATCAGGCAGAGGTAACTGTAAAGTCCCATCCTAGGCATCTATACTCAAGGGACCAGATCGGACTGCCCGACCCTTGAATGTTGTCGTCGGGACTCGCAGCAAGGACCGAACAATAGCGGGCAAAATGTTAGTCATGATAGGCACTGACTCGCCCTCAAACTTAATGCCGGTGATAAATCTCCAATCCATAGGAGTCATTATGACCTCCCAATCCAGCAAATGAAGGGACTGAGTCTGGTGGAACCAGCGCTTAGACAAAGTCCTCATATACCCCCAGGGGCAACGGCAAGGAAGAATAGAGAAAAAGGCCTAAAATCCCCAGCCATCTACAATCTTCCTGTAATCCACATGCAAAGTGTGATACAGGGAGTGCACAGTAAACTAGTTCCCTCGAGGCTGCGTAAAGCAGGGAACCTGCTTAGAAAATTAACCCATGACAAAAATATGTGCCCCAAGAATGGCAAAAAGGAAGAAAAGAATCCAGAGAGAAGAAAAACTTCAAGTCACCTCATTGGCGTGATGATATCTCGAAGGATGGCTACTCAAATCGCCTAGTAACTCCTGAGTAGGCACAGTAATGCCTGGGACCTCTGCACGTGGAGCCTGAGCGAGAGCAGGAACGGCAAACGGAGCCTCCTCATCATCAATATCCAATGGCTACTCATCTTGTGCTGGACGATTCCTGCCCTTTACCAGTCTACAAGGCATCCTAGCCGGACGCGGCTGTGGCACATCAGAAGCCCTCCTACGTCTAATACCCGAGGAGACCCTACTGGAACTGCCGGGTCTATCATGATCCATCTATGACAACAAGTCTCCAAATCACCTCAAAAATGGTGCGATAAGCCTAAAACCTGTGGCTTATCATTTTCAATCAGTCCAGCATATATCTCTAGGTCCTAAGACATGTATGGGTCAGTCAAAAATACCTAGTAAAGTCAAAACTGCATGTTTCAAAACCTAGTAACTCAAAACCTGCATGGGTCAGTAAAAATTTTCCCCACAGAGTCAAAAATGCATGTTTTCAAAGCCCAAGATTTTGGAAAATTTTTTCCAGAGTCTTCTTTGTAAAATAGACTATCCCCATGCACACAGGCATACCTAGGAAGCCATTCAGTAGCACACCTACCCAAAAATAGAAATAGTTCAAATTTATAAAAAAAATCAAAAATTAACCTCACATGGTAGCCAAATTACCATGGATATTTTTAGTTGAAAATCCAGGCTCACTAGGCCTCAAAAAGGATGATTAAGCTGATTAAAAAGTGTAAAAATTGACTGTCTCAGAACCTGAATTTTCTTACATCCAAACATGCATTACAGTAAGATATGCATACATATATAGTCAGAAATTTTTTTACAGGTCATATAAGCATACATTTTTCATACATTGCGTCTAAAAGTACCCTAGGCGGTTCTCATGCTTTTAACGATAAAAAACGGGGTTTAAACGGGCTGCCAAGTCAAATTTGAAGAGAAATGGCTACGCGATTGAGCGGTTTGGCCAAAAATCCTGTGTTTAAGCAGCGTAATCCTGACGGAAAGGGAAATTCCATGAAGACCCTTGGTATTCATCCCGGAGCCTTGTCCGGGTATCAACAAGTCAAAATGCGAAAAAATTGTGCAAAACTTATCATTTTTTGAAGTTCGGGTAGTGACCGAAGTAGTTTCAGCCGTTAGCTCAACCCCAGCAAAGTTAAGGTACTGACCGAAGCAGTTTCAGCCATTGGCTCAGCCCCAGTGAATTTCAGGTACTGACCGAAGCAGTTTCAGCCGTTGGCTCAGTCCCAGCGAAGTTCGGGTACTGACCGAAGCATTTTCAGCCGTTGGCTTAGCCCCAGCAAAGTTTGGGTACTGACCAAAGCAGTTTCAGCCGTTGGCTCAGCCCAGTGAAGTTCGGGTACTGACCGAAGCAGTTTCAGCCGTTGGCTCAGCCCTAGGGAAGTTCGGGTACTGACAGAAGTAGTTTCAGCCATTGGCTCAGCCCTAGCGAAGTTTGGGTACTGACCAAAGCAGTTTTAGCCGTTGGCTCAGCCCCAGCGAAGTTCGGGTACTGACCGAAGAAGTTTTAACTGTTGGCTCAGCCGCAGCGATGTTTGGGTACTGACCGAAGCAGTTTCAGCCATTGGCTCAGCCCCAGCAAAGTTCGGGTACTAACCAAAGCAGTTTCAGCCGTTGGCTTAGCCTTGGGAAGTTCGAGTATTGACCGAAGCAGTTTAAGCCGTTGACTCAGCCCCAACGAAGTTTGGGTACTGACTGAAGCAGTTTCAGCTGTTGGCTCAGCCCCAGTAAAGTTCGGGTACTGGCCGAAGCAGTTTCAACTGTTGGCTTAGCCGCAGCGATGTTTGGGTACTGACCGAAGTAGTTTCAGCCATTGGCTCAGCCCCAGTGAAGTTCGGGTACTGACCGAAGCAGTTTCAGCCGTTGGCTCAACCCCTGCGAAGTTCGGGTACTGACCGAAGCAGTTTCAGCCATTGGCTTAGCCCCAGCGAAGTTTGGGTACTAACCAAAGCAGTTTCAGCCGTTGGCTAAGCCCCAGCAAAGTTCGGATACAGATCTAAATCCAGTCCAACCGTTGGCTCAGCCCCAATGACGTTTCAACTATCAGATCAACCCCAACCAAGCAACAGAAGGGATTTGATGACGGAAACAATTATAATAATCCATCATAAAGGATGGAATCTGTTATACACATCCTCAAAGGGATCATTTAGGTAGTATCAATCAGATCAACCTCAATTAGAATCTACAAAGCTATCGCCAAAAATGGCATCCCCAACAGGTCTAGACGTGGATAATCTGTGATATCTCATCTTCGACAGTCTCATCCCCATTAGAATCAAATAGGTTATCGTGAATGATGTCATCCCCAGCAGGAAGTGACAAAAGTTCCAGGTAACTTCCCAATAACATCAATGGCTGAACATAACAACGTTATCCCCAGCAGAGTAATAACATAGGCAACTAACAGAAGCCCTATTCTAGTCAAAGACGCCTAACTTTCGAAGAAGTTCTGGTACTTTCTATTTACAGTGTCTACTAATCTTTATCATGTCAATCCTATTACATTGCATTGACATGATAAGGAGGGGCATCTGTAGACACTCAAAATTTTCCTTGCCCCAACACTAACACTGTAGAAGGGCAAAACCGTTAATCAATTCAAATTCGACCACCAATGTCGGTAGTCAATACATCTCCGATCTCCAATCGGACCGTCTATCCAGCTCTGATCTCCAATCGGACCATCAATCTAGCTCTGACTCCAATCGAATCGTCTATCCAGCTCTGATCTCTAATTGGACCGTAAATCTAGCTCTGATCTCCAATCAGACCGTCTATCCAGCTCCGATCTCCAATCAGACAGTCAATCTAGCTCCGATCTCCAATCAGATAATCAATCTAGCTCTGATCTCCAATCGAACCTTCTATCCAGCTCCGATCTCCAATCGGACCATTTATCCAGCTCTGATCTCCAATCGGATCTTCTATCCAGTTCTGATCTCCAATCAGACCGTCAATCCATCTCCGATCTCTAATTGGACCTTCAATCTAGCTCCGATCTCCAATCGGACTATCAATCCAGCTCTGATATCCAATCGGACCGTTTATCCAGCTCCAATCTCCAATCTGACCGTCTATCCAGCTCTGATCTCCAATCGGACCATCATTCCAGCTCCGATCTCTAATCAGACCGTCAATCTAGCTCCGATCCTCAATCAGACCGTCAATACAGCTTCGATCTCCAATCGAACCGGTTATCCAGCTCTGATCTCTAATCGGACAGTTAATCCAGCTTTGATCTCCAATTGGACCGTCAATCCAACACTGATCTCCAAACGGACCTTCTATCCATCTCCGATCTCCAATCGGACCATCAATCCAGCTTCGATCTCCAATCGGACCTTCTATCTAGCTCCGATCTCAAATCGGACCTTCAATCCATCTCTGATCTCCAATCGGACCATTAATACGGCTCCGATCTCCAATCGGACCGTTAATCCAGCTCTGATCTCCAATCGGACAGTCTATCAAGCTCTGATCTCCAATCGGACTGTCTATCCAGCTCCGATCTCCAATCGGTCAGTCAATCCAACTTCGATCTCCAATCGGATTGTCTATCTAGCTCCGATCTCCTATCGGACCGTCAGTTAAACCCCAATCTCAATATTGGGCCTTTAAGTCAGCCCCGACATCAACCCAGGAGGTGCAGTTCAACCTTGGCATCAATCTAGGACGTGTCAAGTCATCCCTGATCTCAGCCCGGGAAGTATAGATAAGCCTCAGCGTCAAGCCAGAAAGTGCAGTTCAGCCCCAGAGATAACCCTAAGAAGCCAGATCCATCAAAGGTCGTGCCGACACCACAGGCAACCCCGAGAGGGGCAAAACGATCATTTTATCAACACTCAGTTTATTCGATCAAACTCAAGCCGAATTGATGCCATTGAAGTCAGAATGAACCATAACGATGATCCCGAGTGCAAACGAAGCAAGACAGCTCAACGGACAAACTGCGGGGAATCAAAGACCTGGTTATGAACCTGTCTTCTCGGACCCGAAAAATGTTTTATCCAATGTTATTACGACACTCTCAGTGAGGGATTTTTGAAAAGGTATCGCACGCCTCAAACCGATGCTCTGATCAAAAGCTAAAAACTTTTGACTTAGACTGCGCGTTGTCCGGAGTGCACGTACTTTGAGATGACAGAACCAGGCACTATGGGCCCCACTTGCAGAGCCGCACCTCTACATGCGGCAACCGCAAGTAGAGCTAAGGATCCCTGGCCTATAAATAAACGTGCACCCCCCTTCATTTTAAAGTTTTTGAAATGCAGCGAAGCTCTGCCCGTCTGATTTTCTGACTTTTACACCTCTTCTAAAGCCAAATATTTTCACTCCAACACGTAGATATACACATATACTACCACATATCAGAAAATAACATGTAGATTTGGACGTATAGAGCCTATGATTTGGCAAAAAGCCCATATTGCAGTCCATTGTAAGTATTTTTACGATCAGAAAGTCAATACTACTAGTTTGCACTGTTTTTCACTTGCACACGAAGTTTCATCTTATAAATATGCCCGAAACTTAGTTCCGTGGCCATTTTTGTCAAAATTTGGTACATTTCTGTACATAAACGTAGTTTTTTGCATTTCTACAACTCGGATTGACGATCCGTCAGCTCCAGCAGCTTCAATGCACTAGCACACACATTTTTGGCAACTCCGTCGGACTGGGTTGTCTTCCCAGTCCAGGTTTGGCCCTTTTTTGTATATATTTAACTGCAAATGTATTAACATTTTAATTCTGTCAAGCCCGGATGTCAAATCCGTGGTAGTTTACCGCTTTTATATATATTTACGCATATATAAGAGAATTTCACCATCACTGGTACTCATATCAGTTATGGTTGACTACATTTTTGTCAATATATATATATATATATATATATATATATTTATATATTTTCAGTCCGGCCTGGATTACTTCATGGCCATTTTACTGCTTTTGCACACTTCGCCATACTAGGTGCTCTCCCTAGTCACTGGTTGACTACTTTTCTGTTAATTTTTATTCCAATAAGGGCACCGGCGTGAAAACCCATCGCCCTTATTACTGTTTTTCTATATATATATATATATATATATATATTTCATTACTGTCACAGCCTGGATTATTTTATGGCTATTTACAGTTTTTTATAAATATATATATTTTAATTTCAGTCCGGGCTTGCGAGTGAAAACCCATCGCCCTTTTACAGCTTTTGTATATATAATTATATATATATATATATATATATATATTGCTTTACTTAATTTATTCAACTATTGCATTTAATATTCATTTGTATATGAATTTACACTGACATATCTGCAGGTGGACTAGATTTATCCAAATCTCGCCAATTCTAGCTTTCAACTGTCCAAACAGGTCCCGATAGAACCTGAAAGCTATAATGGCTGAGATTTCTTTATATCTAGTTATTTTTATAGTTTCATCTTTGAAAACAAACTCGCGTCCCTTAGATAGCTATTTAGTGGGAACAAAACGCTTTATCCACTCGTAGCCAGGATTTATTGATGAATCCTTGGTTCCATTGCGACGTGATGATGTATATATATCCATTTCTGTGCAAATTTGACTTGTGCAGGTTTATGGGCTACTCATATGTGAGCCTAGGAATCATAGGATTCACGATCAAATCGATCGGGATCAGATTCCCATGATGGACAAACTCCAGTTTACAGATGTACCCTGCCAGTTTTTCTGTAAAATGTACTTACACAGACCTTAAAATGGTTATCCGAATTTAAGGTCTCATCATAATAAAATGTCAATTGTCGTGTCAGAGTCTCTCTGATAGTTTTCATACCCATGAGGAGACCAAAACTTATCTATTTCTGTGGTCGAGGATGCTTCGCAGCCCGGTAAATCACCATTCACATGCAGCCTTAAGGCTATAAAGATAAAAAAATTGAAAGTAGCAATACGCTTCAATTCATATGGCAGCGTAAGGGTTTGATAAACCAACTTTCAAAACATCATTTTCAATCAAAAGAAAAGCTTTTGCAAATCAAATCAAAGACTGATTTTCACATCAAATCAAACCCTTCGTATATAGGCTCAACGAAGTCTGTCAAAGCTTTCAATTAATTAAATCAATAGGTTCAATTTTCAAACAACATTCACTCACACATTCACATTTTTAAGGGAAATATTGAAAAGATGTGGTACCGTGTTTACACGGGAGTCGTGGGGTGCCTAACACCTTCCCCACACTTAACCAAGCCCCCGAACTCAAAACTCCAATTTCAAAGATCAAATTTCGACAGTGTCCAGCAATTGGGCCTCTTTTCAAATCAAAATCGGTTGAGTTGGTACAACCATTTTCTAATCTACCAACTGGCGACTCTAAACGTTCAAATCGGCGACATAGAATATATTAGCCTCTTTCCTAAAAAACCCATTAAAACCTTTTTCCTAAAAAAAGAATAAGGGTAGAGAGAACATAGAAAGATCGATTTGAGGAAACCCGGGTTATGAACCGACCTGCGGGGTTCTTAAATTTTCCAACGTCGACAATGACGATCTCAAATCCAAGAATCACTTGTACGGCTATCATATTAGGAATTCCTCTTGACAGGCAAGTAAAACTCCATTAGGTATTCCATAACGAGTCACGTTAAGTGAACTTATTCCCTAATAAGCACCTACATACTTGCCTTAGTGTCTCCGCACAAATGATGATGAGATCAATCATCGTCATCCAATGAGCAAGCAACGTATGTACCAATCTATCCGGATTTACTAATCCCTTTTTTAGTAATCTAACGATTGAGAACTATTTTAGTTTTAAGCTTTCTAAGAATTTAGATCTCATTAGCATGATCAATGTAGACACTTAAAATTTTGCATTCTTTTTACTAACGCTACAGAAGGGTAAAATCATTTTTTCCTCTTGGTGACAATACCGGGATGTCAAGCAGCCCCAACGACAACCCCGGAATGTCAAGCTCAACCCCGGTTACTATACCGGGATGTCAAGTCAAACCCTGGAAACACCGGGATGTCAAGTGAAGCCCCGGTGTTAATATCAGGATGTCAAACAGCCCCGACGACAACCCCGGGATGTCAAGCTCAACCCCGATCACTATACCAAGATGTCAAGTCAAACCCAGACAACACCGAGATGTAAAGTGAAGCCCTGATGACAATGCCGAGATGTCAAGCAGCCCCGGTGACAACCCTGGGATTTCAAGTGAAGCCTAGGTGTCAATATCGGGATGTCAAGCAGCCCTAACAACACAGGGATGTCAAGTGAAGCCCCGGTGACAATACTGGGATGTCCAGCTGCCCTAACGACAACCCTGGGATGTCAAGCGAAGCTCCGATGTCAATACCGATGTAGTCACTCAAAATTTTCCTTGCCCCAATACTAGCACTGTTGGAGGGCAAAGCTGTCAATCAAATCAACCCCGGTACCGATACCGGGCTTCCAATTCAAATCTGACCACCAATGCTGGTCATTCAGTTAAATCTGATCCCCAATATCGGTAAACCCAAATCCTATCCCTAATATCGGTAAACCCAAATCTGATCCCCAATATCGGTAAGCCCAAATCCGATCCCCAATATCGGTAAACCTAAATCCGATCACCAATGTCGGTACTCCAGTCAACTCCGATCGTCAATCGGACCGTCAATCCAACTTCGATCGTCAATCGGACAGTCAATCCAACTCCGATCATCAATCGAACCGTCAATCCAACTACGATCGTTAATCATATAGTCTATCCAGTTCCCATCATCAATCAAACAGTTTATCCAGCTCCGATTGCCAATCGGACCGTCAATCCAGCTTTGATCGTCAATCGGACCGTCAAATCAACCTCGATCTCAATATCAGGCTATCAAATCAACTCTGATCTCCAATTGGATCGTCAGATCAACCCCGATCTTAATATCAGGCTATCAAATCAACTCTGATCTCCAATCAGACCGTCAGATCATTCTCGATCTCAATATCGGGCCATCAAATCAACTATAATTGCCAATCAGACCGTCAGATAAATCCCGATCTTAATATCAGGCCATCAGCTCAAACTCGGTCACCAATATCGGGACAACCACAGCCCCGATCTCAATATTGGGATGTCAACTCAGCCCCGGTCTCAACCTAGGAGGTACAGATCAGCCCCGGCTGCAACCCGGGAAGTAAAGGTCATCCCTGGTCTCAACCCAGGAAGTCAAGTCAACCTCAGGCACAAACCTGAAGCATCACAACACCTCCAGAAGAAAACCTGGAATGACCACGTCAGCTTCAGATGCAACACTGAGGACGAACAGACTCGAATGGGATCCAAATCTTGGAAACAAGTTCCGGAAGTAAACCAAAGGCCGTGCCGACACAACAGGTAGCCCTGGGAGGTGTAAAATGGTTATTTTATCAACTCCTAACCGATTCGGTCAAAATCAAGTCGAATTGATGCCATCGAAGTCAGAATGAACCATAACAACGATCCCGAGTGCAAACGACGCAAGATAGCTCAACGGATAAACTGCGGGGAATTGAAGACATGGTTATGAACCCGTTATCTCGGACCCGGAAAATATTTTATCCCAAGTCACTGCAACACTCTTGGCGAGGGTTTTCTGAAAAGGTATCGTACGCCTCAAACGGAAGCTCTGATCAAAAGTTAGAAAGCTTCGACTTTAACTACGCGTTGTCCGGAGTGCACGTACTTTGAGACGATGAAACCCGACATCGCAGGCCCCACCAGGGGAGCCGCACCTCTACCTACGGCAACCGCAGGTAGGGTGGAGGCTCCCTGGCCTATAAATAAAGGTGCCCTTTGTGACACCCCCAAATTCGGGTACTTCGTTTCCACAAGGTTTGGTGTTCACTTTCTAAATAAAAAATACATCTACCCAATAATAAAGAATTGCAAAGTAGATTACAACCTTCATAATTACTTAAATAAAAATCATCTTCCTTATAAAAGGTTTACAACCTTGCCCAAAATAAATCTCATGGTTATCTAACCTTAACATAACAATTTAGTGCGGAAATAAAATATAATAAACTAGTATTATTAAAATCAAGATTGAAGACAACAAGTCTTTACTTGCTCATCTTTCCTTTCCCTTTACTGGTTGACGGTATGTCAACATTCTAGGCTTTAACTGCAAGGG
Organism: Panax stipuleanatus; assembly: GCA_020205555.1. Lineage (NCBI taxonomy): Eukaryota > Viridiplantae > Streptophyta > Magnoliopsida > Apiales > Araliaceae > Panax > Panax stipuleanatus. Next base: position 119,887,751 of record CM035120.1, read on the forward strand.
GTTATAAAATGTGCAAGAGTAAGCAAACAAAAGCTCACTTGAAATATAACAATGATATGACATAACTGAATAACTTCAAAAAGGGTTTGAATAACTTTACTTTGGTCAAAATAAAGAATTGAATAATAATTCTTTCATTATATTTAAAATTCGAATATAGAATTTTTCTGAGGGTCATACGACCTTGAACTATATCCTAGGTTATAAATATTTATATTTAAAACCTTTAATAGTCATTGAGACTATGGACCTGTAAATCGTACTTAGGGGGATCAGCCCTTCGTACCATATATTGTGCACAAACATTAAACACTTTCGCGTAGTAACCTCCCCTAATAAATAGGATTGTTCATCTCAATATTTGAATAAAAGTCCGCACCAAAGAAAGTTTGGTTTGGATAAGCTTAAAGAAATTTTGGAGTTTCAACTATCATCAACTAAGGAGTAGTTGAATCGACTCACAATACTTTATCAGTTCGAAAATATAAGAACTATGAACCAATTGTAAGATATAACAATAGACTTCATAATAAGTAGGCATGCTTTAGAAATAACTTAAAGCAATTAAAAGATTAAGTAGATCTTGCTTGAACAATTAAGCCAAGATCGCAATACTTCAATAATACTTCAATACTTGTGCATTATGAATATTAGAATACAACATAACTTGTACAATACATAACAAGTTAAGAATCAGAAATAAACTTGCATGATATAATAAGCAAGGGTTAGAGGACTTGCACAATGAAAAGATACAATGAGAAAACTCGCATAAACGTAAAAGAAAGGTCTTAGGAAACTTGTTTAACGTAAAAGATAAGGATTAGAAAACTTGCCTCAAACGCAAGCTACACTTTATAATTAGAAACCACTTCCACAATTACCCTACATATTACATTGTTTTTATAATATCAATTAGTACACGATTGTTACGTTAAAATCATTGAACTTTTTACTTAAGTTCAACTCACAACGTGGTTTACAACATAAGTTGCTAACTAGCCACATACGTGAGTCTATACACACAACATACACTTCACAAGCTTATAACACTTTAAACTATCAGGCATACCTTATGAAAGTAATATACACGTACACATATAATATATTCATATAAGACTTTAAGTCATCTTAAACATATCAAAAGTATGTTATCTCATTGTCCATTACACTTAACAAGTCATCAATATACGTTAGCTAAACAAACACTGCACAAAAACTCAACGAACCACAAAACAAAAACTCGGACAGCAGGTTGCCCTGCTGGGGCGGGTCCTCTCAGGCTAAAAGCCCTGCTGGGGCGGGGCCCACTACTGGTGGGTTCCCCTAGCTCGCGAATAGCAGAGAAATAAGCCAACTTGGCTTATTTCTTCACAACAAAGTCCAATTTTTCTCAACATGATGTACATGAAACTTAATAAAAATAAAATTTTAGACTCTTAACTTGATTATAACATACAAAATCATTACAACACATAATCAAAACACAGTTTTCATGATTTTTGAAGAAAACGACATTCTTAAGCTTTCTTGACGAAAATTGCTACTATGAATTCATTTTTAAATCAAATCATGAAATTCCAATTATGTTAACTCTATTTCTTAACATATTAACATAATCCATGATCAATTTAAACTAATATTGACAAACACATACCAATTTTGATGATTTAAAGACTATTTTTAAAATAAGCTCACAGTAAATTTCTATGAACATGATTTCTTCACGTTCATCGTATTTACGTGGATTGAATCGCTAAAACAACCAAATAATTCATATATTAGCATATATATATATATATATATATATATATATATATATATATACATCACATATATACATCATGATCAAGTAATTTACACAAAAAGATTTTTTTACAGAGAAGTTCTATTTATGAAAAACATGGAATACGTAAAACACAATATAAAAAAGATTTAACATAGAGATTATACCCTTTCTAGCTTGGATTAGGAGGAAAGATGAAGATGATGATGGTGTGTTTGCTTCCTTTTTACTTTCTCAAAACCTTCTTCTTCTTCTCTCTTCTTACTTTCCTCTCTATCTTTTCTCTGTTCTTTCTTTTCTCTCTGTTTTGTTCTTTCTTTCTCTAACAGACTAACTTTTCTAAACTAACATATATTATAGATATATAATATACATATAACATATATAACATTAATGTAACTTATAATATTAATGTAGCTAATAAGTATTATACTAATTACATATACTAACTACTACTTAATTATATAAGTTACAAAATTTTGAATTTAAAAAGCCCTAGGGCCATGTTTGGCAAAACAACATTATTTTTAAAATAGATTAATAGTAACTAAGGCCATGTTTGGTAAAACCAATTTAAAACCCTTTTCAATTCTTTTAATAAATCTTGTACCCCATAGTTTAAATGCTACACTTTATTTAATTAAATTGCAACCTTCTAATTTAATTAAATACAAGCTAACATTTATTAATTAATTAAAATTGCACATAATACTAAATTTCTACACAATTGTAATTTTCTTATTAATCATAATTCATGTAACAAATTAGTAAATCATTATAAACACTTAGCACATAATATTTCTCTAATTTAATTATTCTCAATTAAATTAGAATTATGCTACACCATTACTTACACATCAATTTAATTAATTCTATTGCACTTAATTAAATTACTCCGCAACAATCACACAATTTATTTATTTAGCTCAATAAATAAATCAAATAAAATATTTATTTAATTCAATAAATATTTATAATTAATATATAAAATTCTCATACGTTATAATCTTCCCTCCTTAAAAGAATTCTGTCCCTAGAATCACATAAAAAAATCTCATCAGTTACATTCTTCCCCCCTTAAAAAAATTTTATCCCCAGAATCGATATATAAAGGGTTACACAAAGGCTAAGCAAATAATTGAGGATACAATTTTCTCATTACATCTTCGAGTTCCCACGTGACTTCTTCAGCACTGTGGTTCCTCCAGATTACCTTAATAGAAGGTATCACTTTATTTCTAAGTGTTTGTTCCTTCCTATCAGCTATTTGAACAAGAACCTCTTCATAAGTTAAGTCTTTATCAAACTGTAAAGGCTCGTATTCTATTACATGTTTGTAGTCGTGTTTGTACGGTAGTAACACGAAAATATGGAATATGTTGTGTACATTGTCCAGCTCCGGAGGTAATGCCACCTCATAAGCCACTTCACCAACTTTTTGTAGTACCTCAAAAGGTCCAATAAATCGGGGGCTCAACTTTCCCTTCTTACCAAATCGAATCTTCCCCTTCCAGGGAGATACCTTCAGGAAAACGAAGCTTCCCGGTAAGAATTCTCGATTCTGTCGATGTTGATCGGCATATTTCTTTTGTCTGTCTTGAGCAGCAAACAATCTTGTTCTTATCAGCTACACAATTTTTGAAGTTTGTTATACCAGTTTTGGTCCCAACAGTTGACGTTCACCGACTTCATCCCAGTACAAAGGCATACCAATACTCGCGTCATAATTATTATTGTAGGAGAACTCCACCAATGGTAGATGATCATCCCAGCTTCCCTTGAAGTCCATAACGCAAGCTCTCAACATATCCTCTAGTGTCTGAATCGTTCTCTCGCTCTGGCCGTCAGTCTGAGGATGGTATGTCGTACTATTTGCAATTGCGTTCATAGACATTCTTGTAATCGCTTCATGAAATTTAACGTGAAACGTGAATCTCTGTCGGACACAATTGACACCAAAACACCGTGTCAAGAAATGATTTCCTTAACGTACAACTTCGCTAACTGATCCAAGTTGTACCTAATCCTGATCGGTAGAAAATGGGCTTACTTTGTCAGTCGATCCACAATCACCCAAATCGCATCGAAACCCTTCTGAGTCGCTGGAAGACCCACTACAAAATCCATCGTGATATGCTCCCACTTCCACTCTGGAATTTCCAACGGTTGTAGCAATCCGCTAGGTCTCTGGTGTTCTGCTTTGACTTTCTAGCACGTTAAGTATTTCGCAACGCATTCAGTAACATCCCTCTTCATATTCGGCCACCAAAAATGGTATCTGAGATCCTGGTACATCTTCGTACTCACAGGGTGAATAGAATATCTCGAGCTGTGAGATTCGCTCAATATCTCCTCTTTGACTTCTGGTACTGGCGGTACCCAGATTTTTCCTTCAAATCGTAGCAGACCTTCATTATCGATCATGAACTTGAACTCTTTGCCATCGGCTATTCTTTTTCGTATCTTTTCGCACTCTTCATCATGAAGTTATACTTCTTTCACTTTTTCTACCAGAGTAGAACCAGTAGTTATTTGAAACAACTTCTCATCCGATTCCTTCGAAAACTTCATTTCTAGTTCCAATCTAGCCATCTGTTCTATTAACTGGTCCTGATCAATTAACATGTTCAGCTTCTCCCGACCTTTTTTTCTTAAGGCGCCGGCGATGGCGTTAGCTTTACCCAGATGGTAAAGAATCTCGTAGTCGTAGTCTTTGATCAGTTCCAACCATCTCCTTTGGCGCATGTTTAAATCCTTTTGTGTAAATATATACTTTAGACTCTTATGATCTGTGTATATCTCACACCTTTCTCTATATAAGTAGTGTCTCTATATCTTTAGAGCAAACACTACTGCCGCCAATTTTAAATCATGAGTCGGATACCCTTTCTCATAATCTTTCAGCTATCTTGATGCATAGGCAATGACCTTACCACTCTGCATCAGCATGCAGCCTAATCCCTTATATGAGGCATCATTATATACTACGAAATTTCCCGTACAATCCGGTAAAGACAAAACAGGCGCAGTACTCAACCTCTTCTTTAGCTCTTGAAAACTCTCCTCATAATTTTCCGTCCAAACAAACTTAACTATTTTACGAGTCAAATTCGTCAATGGAGTTGTGATTCTTGAAAAGTCTTGGATAAATCTTCGGTAATAACCCGCCAATCCCAAGAAACTCTTTACTTCAGACGGCGTCTTAGGCTAATCCCAATTCATTACAGCTTCAACCTTCGACGGATCTACCGAAATCCCATCTTTGTCAATCACATGGCCAAAAAATTGCACACGTTCTAACCAAAATTCGCACTTCAAGAATTTCGCATAAATCTTCTCTCATCTCAACGATTCTAAGGTTAGTCTTAAATGTTCTGTGTGTTCCTCCTTGGTCTTGGAATAAACCAGGATGTCATCTATGAACTCTACTACGAACTTATCTATGAATGGCTTAACCACCCTTTTCATTAAGTCCATAAATGCAGCTGGGGCATTTGTTAGACCAAATGACATCACCAAGAACTCGTAATGACCATACCGAGTCCTAAAACCTGTCTTCGGTATATCTTCTCTCCTCACCTTCAACTGATGATACCCACTTCTCAAATCGAATTTTCGAGAAGTATCTAGCTCCCTTCAGTTGATCGAACAAGTCATCGATCCTAGATAAAGGATACTTATTCTTGATCGTAACTTTGTTCAACTCCCTATAATCAATGCAAAGCCGCATCGATCCATCCTTGTTCTTCACGAATAAAACTGGCAAAACGCTCGATTGAATATATTTCTTGTCCAACAATTCTTGTAGTTGAACCATCAATTCCTTCATCTCGATCAGAGCCATTCGGTACAAAGCTTTCAAAATCGGAGCAGTCCCCCGGGCTAAGTCGATCACAAACTCTATCTCCCTATTTGGTGGAAGTCCTGGCAAATCGTCCGAAAACACGTCTATAAACTCCCTAACCACCGATATCTCTTCTATCTTCGGGCTCTCCTTACGCATATCTACTATGTAGGCTAGATATCCTACACAGCCTTGCGTTAAAAGTTTCTTGGTTTGCATAACCGTCAGACAACTCGCTTATCTAGGCAAGTTTTCTACCATAGAACACTACATTCGACGGAGTCGTAAAGTTTATCGACTTCTTCTGACAGTCAATTACAGCCCCATGGCTGAACAACCAGTCCATACCCAGTATGACATCGAATTCCCCAAGTTTAATCGGAATAAAATCTACCCTTAATTCCTGACCCTTAATGTCCAATCTGCAGTTCTTGTAAACAAACCTAACTGGAATAATCTCCCTATTCGCAATCTCTATGTTCAAGGGGTAAACTAATTCCTCTTTAGGTAAGTCTAAGGTCATAGCAAAATCATTAGATATGAATAAACAAGTAGCACCCGAATCAAATAATATATATGCATTTATATTATTGACCGGAATAATACCTGCCACCACATCTTTTGACTGCACAGCGTCCTGCACCGTCATGTTGAATGTGCGGACAGTGGGTCGAACGGCTTGCAGTGGTCCAATGATAGTCAGAGTGCTGTCGTTGCCATTTCCTTCATTCCCTGTTGACCCTGCCGCTGGTTTCTTCGGGAAATTACGAGCCATGTGATCGTTTGATCCACATGTGTAACAAGCGCCTTTCTTTTCGGGTAATTTGGAGTAATGTGGCCTTCCTGACCACAGTTGTAGCACACCCGCGTCCTTTTCATGCACACTCTAGTGTGATTCTTCCCGCATGTAGCACATGCTTTGAACTTCCTCTTCTGCTGGCTTCCCTGCTGACTCCCAGTAGAGGTATAGTCATTCCATTTCCTTTTCTGGTTGATAGCCCCGCTACCACCAGCCTTGTTCTTCGTCTCATTCTTCTTCTTCTTATCTTGATTGAATTTAGTCATGGCGTCGCTCCCTCCTTCAGCGAGAATGGCCTTTTCTAGCACAGCTGCAAACGTGTTTAGCTGGAACATGGAGACATTGCTGTAGAGCCAAGGTTTCAGTCCCCGCTCAAACCTTCTCGCCTTCCTAACGTCAGTGCTAACCTGGTAAGTAGCGAACCTGGCCAACTCATTAAACTTTGTGGCATATTCCAACACCATCATCCCTCCCTGATTTAGCTCTAGAAATTGGACCTCCATCTGGTCCTGCGAGCTCACGGGAAAGTATATTTCAAAGAACATCTCTTTGAAAAGTTCCCGCGGTATCACTCCTTCACCCTCTCTGGTCTTATTGGCCTGCCACCAGAAGCTAGCATCTGACTTTAACATAAAAGTCGCGAAAGCTGTCCTCTAGTCTTCGCTAACCCTAGCCATGTCAAAGACATTCTCCATCTCCATTACCTATGTCTGGGCATCTATCGGGTTTACCGATCCCTTGAACTCCGGTGGTCCTACTGCCTTCAATTCTTTAAACGTCATGCCCTTCACTTGCGACTAATTCACAAGTGCTTCTGTCAGTAGGTTCACCAACTGTTCAACCGAGTTGGGATTTGTCCCATCTTTATTGTTGTTGTTGTTCGTCGAACCCTCGGGGTTTTGACGTGTAGGTCTTCTTTTAAGAGGCATTTTCTGTTAAGAAATACTCTTACTAGATCCTTAACTAAATTCTTAAGTATTCAAGTTTATACTTAAACATTTAAATAACTCAATTCGTATATGAACATATAGCACATCAATAACTTCATTTATTCATTACTCGTAGTTTTAAAATATATAGAATAGATAGCATCTCTACTATTTACATCATCTTTCCTGAACTGGAACAAGTTACAGGACTACATCATCACTTTATCCCATTATTATCTCAAATTATGGAATTTAAATTTATTTATTATATAAAGAAACACATAGTTAAGGTCTCTACTATCTAGGCATGTTAAGACGTCGCATAGCCTCCTCTGCGTTCTTCCTCCATCACCCGAAACACTATCCTTTGGTCCACCACATACCATGGTAAACCTTGGAACTGAGCTGGGTAATAGAAGACACGATCCTGGGCCCTATCTATGGCCGTATAGAATGCGTATTCTGTTTCCCTCAGCTTAGCCCTATTGGCTTCAGCCTTGTCTTCAGCTCGATCGGCTCGTTGAGTAACCCTCAAGCTTGTTTCCTCCACTCTAGCACGCTTCATTAACTCTTCCTGGATGTATTGCTTCAGCTTCGTTAGCTCGGCCCGTGCCTCAGTCTCTATCATTCTCTACGTGGATTAGCTTCCACTGCACTTCTCCTAGCTCACTATCCGCCTCCTCGATAGTCTCGTCCCGCTACTGTATAGTAGTCCGACTCTCGTTAAACAATTTCTGAAGCTCCACGCTGCGATCGTAGATTGCCTCGTACATCTTAGCACTAGTAGAGTGAGGTGGGAATTCCTCCTCGGGATCCTCTTCCTCCTTTGACTCCTCTGACTCATCCTCGTCCTCCTCCTCTGGAATAGGTGTCAGCTCATGCTCCCGACCAGCTACGGTGATCACTAGGGATGGCTCTCTCCTAACCAACTGCTCCCAGACAACATGGATGTCTTGGGTCTCCTCATCTCTAGGAACTTGAGGTAACTCCTCTCTAGCCTGACTGGACTCTCCAACGTTCGTCATCTTGACAAAATAATTTTAAAGTTTATTATTACGTGATATCGAGTCGTCACTCTTCGAATACTTAAACAAATAGCACATAAGGTAGTTTATTATCTTTACCTATCACCACTATCTTTTCGATCTTCCTATAAGGCTACTACCTAAGGTTTTTCCCCCCACCTAAGGTTCATAACCTACCGCTCTGATACCAGCCTGTGACACCCCCAAATCCGAGAACTTCGTTTTCACAAGATTTGGTGTTCATTTTCTAAATAAAACATGCATCTACCCAATAATAAAGAATTGCAAAGTAGATTACAACCTTCATAATTACTTAAATAAAAATCATCTTTCTTATAAAAGGATTACAACCTTGTCCAAAATAAATCTCAGGGTTATCTAACCTTAACATAACAATTAAGTGCGGAAATAAAATATCATAAACTAGTCTTATTACAATCAAGATTGAAGATAACAAGTCTTCACTTGCTCATCTTTTCTTTCCCTTTACTGGTTGACGGTACGTCAACATTCTCGGCTTTAACTACAAGGGGTTATAAAATGTGCAAGAGTGAGCAAACAAAAGCTCACTTGAAATATAACAATGATATGACATAACTGAATAACTTCAAAAAAGGTTTGAATAACTTTACTTTCGTCAAAATAAATAATTGAATAATAATTCTTTCATCATATTTAAAATTTGAATATAGAATTTATTTGAGGGTCATACGACCTTGAACTATGTCCTAGGTTACAAATATTTCTATTTAAAACTTTTAACAGTCATTGAGACTATGGATCTGTAACTCGTACTTAGAGGGATCAGCCCTTCGTACCATGTATTGTGCACAAACATTCAACACTTTCGCGTAGTAACCTCCCCTAATAAATAGGGTTGTTCATCTCAGTATTTGAATACAAGTCCGCAACAAAGAATGTTTGGTTTGGATAAGCTTAAAGAAAATTTGGAGTTTCAAATATCATCAACTAAGGAGTAGTTGAATCGACTCACAATACTTTATCAGTTCGATAATATAAGAACTATGAACCAATTGTAAGATATAACAATATACTTCATAATAAGTAGGCATGCCTTAGAAATAACTTAAAGCAATTGAAAGATTAAGTAGATCTTGCTTGAACAATTAAGTCAAGATCGCAATACTTCAATACTTGTGCATTATGAATATTAGAATACAATATAACTTGTACAATACATAACAAGTTAAGAATCAGAAATAAACTTGCATGATATAATAAGCAAGGGTTAGAGGACTTGCACAATGAAAAGATACAATGAGAAAGCTCGCATAAACGTAAAAGAAAGGTCTTAGGAAACTTGTTTAACGTAAAAGAATAAGAATTAGAAAACTTGCCTCAAGCGCAAGCTACACTTTATAATTACAAACCACTTCCACAATTACCCTACATATTACATTATTTTTATAATATCAATTAGTACACGATTGTTACGTTAACATCGTTGAACTTCTTACTTAAGTTCAACTCAGAACATAGTTTACAACATAAGTTGCTAACTAGCCACATACGTGAGTCTATACTTACAACATACACTTCACAAGCTTATAACGCTTTAAACTATCATGCGTACCTTATGAACGTAATACACACATACAAATATAATATATTCATATAAGACTTCAAGTCATCTTAAGAATATCAAAAGTATGTTATCTCATTGTCTATTACACTTAACAAGTAATCAATATATGTTAGCTAAACAAACACTGCTCAAAAACTCAACGAAGCACAAAACAAAAACCCGGACAGCAGGTTGCCCCGCTGGGGCGGGTCCTCTTAGGCTAAAAGCCCCGTTGGGTTGGGGCCAACTACTGGTTGGTTCCCCTAGCTCGCGAACGGTAGAGAAATAAGCCAATTTTGCTTATTTTTTCACACCAAAGTCTGATTTTTCTCAACATGATGTATATGAAACTTAATGAAAACAAAATTTTACACTCTTAACATGATTATAACATACAAAATCATTACAACACATAATTAAAACACAGTTTTCATAATTTTTGAAGAAATCGACATTCTTAAGCGTTCTTGACAAAAATTGCTACTGTGAATTTATTTTTAAATCAAATCATGAAATTCTAATTGTGTTAACTCTATTTCTTAACATATTAACATAATCCATGATCAATTTAAATAACAATTGACAAACACATACCAATTTTGATGATTTAAAGACTATTTTCAAAATAAGCTCACAGTAAATTACTATAAACATGATTTCTTCACGTTCATCGTAATTACGTTGATTGAATTGCTAAAACAACTATATAATTCATATATAAGCATATATATATATATATATATATATATATATACATCATGATCAAGTAATTTACACAAAAAGATTTTTTACAAAGAAGTTCTATTTATGAAAAACATGGAATACGTAAAACACAATATAGAAAAGATTTAACATAGAGATTATACCCTTTCTAGCTTGGATTAGGAGGAAAGATGAAGATATTGATGATGGTGTGTTTGCTTCTTTTTTGCTTTCTCAAAGCCTTCTTCTTCTTCTCTTTTCTTTCTTTCCTCTCAATCTTTTCTGTGACATCCCAGATTTTTAGAATTTATAAATGAGAATTTAATAAATAAAATTCTTATTATCTGATGTTTTGAGTTTGAGTATGTGAATACGTGTCATATATGGTAAAATATGTGAATTTATGTGAAGATAATTTAAATGTTAATTTTGATATTTATTGGAGTAAATAAATATCTTTATTGAATTATTTATTGAGTTAAATAAATAATTATGTGATTATTATGGAGTAATGTAATTAAGTGTAGTATATTAATTAAATGAATATTTAGTATTTAATTTAATTGATATAATGATTTTATGTTATAGTTCTAATTTAATTGAGATAATTAAATTAGATGAGTAATGTGATGAGTGTTACATGCAATTATAATTAGTAATTAATTATAATTATGTGATAATTTTATGTGCTTAATTGATGTTAGACTTTTAATTAATTAATTTGAATGTGAGGATTTAATTGATTAAAGTATAACATTAACAAGATGTGTTAAAGGATTTATTAAAAGAAAAAAAGAGTTTTTAAAACCATTTTTCCAAACAAGGTCCTTGCATTATTTTAAATACGTTTTGCCAAACGGGGCCTTAACTATTAAAACCTATTTTTAAATAACTTGTTTTGCCAAACAAGCCTTAATGCTTTTAAAATTCAAATTTGTAACTTATATATTAATTGTAATTATTGTAGTTAATAAGGGTTATTATGTTTATATTTATGATTGTATTACATGTATATAGATATATGTATATTACAATATACGTTAAATTAAAACAAGAGTTAGAGAAAATAGTCAGTGTTAGAAACAAAAAGAAATAAAAGAAAGAGAAGAGAAAACACAGAGAAAAGATAGAGAGAAAAGAGGAGGGAGAAAGAAGAAAGAGGAAGATGAAGTTTGAGAGAGTCAAATACACCACCATCTTCATCTTGTTCTTCTAAGCAAAACAAGGTTATAATCTCAATTCGTGTTTTTAAATATGTTTTTATGATTCTTCATAAGTATTAGTTCTCTGTGTTTGTAAGTTAACGAGAAATTTGTATAACCATAAATTGAATATATAAGTTGTGTTCATATAAGTGAATTGTATGCTATGTATGATTTTCAGAAATCAAAATTTGTTATAAAACAAGTTTTTATGAAGAATTTGTGTTCTTAAGAAATTTTCATATTTTAGTTGAGTTTAGAATGAAAAATTTATAATTACTTATGTGACATATGTGTAATACCCGAGAATTTTCTAATATTATTAAATAAATATATTATTAGAAATGAGAATTTATTTAATATAAATGATTTTGTGTTATGAGATGAATTAATTCAATTATATAAAATTGAATAATTATAATAATTGAGAAATTTATGGAGTTTGTGATAAACTCGTTGATAGTCTTGTGTGGCACAGTGATGAGGATTATTAAAGAATATATTAATCAACGAATGAATTATTAAGTGAACAATTAATCTATATTAATTGTTAATTGTTATTAGAGAATATTAATTAATTATTATAGAATATTAATGATAATTAATTGATGATGTGGGGATTATTATTATCGCAATAATATAATAATAATAAGCAACGTGTTCATAAATATAATAAGATCTATATTCATGTGATAATTAATTCTATGATTATTAATTAAGTGTTATTAATAATTACGAGGAATGAATTAATTAATATTATTGTTAATTAATTGTTAAGGTGGATAATTTATTTATTTGACATTATGAATAATGAAACAAATAAGTAAGTTATTAATATAATAAGATTATATTAATTGTTATGTGCAAGTATAATTAAAATATACTATATGATTGTACATATTTAAAGCTATGTGTTATGAATACATCATGTGTAGATATATATTGTAAACAATTAATGAATCAGTAGAATTTAATAATGAATGAGATAATGTAATGTGGTAATATTTGATTTAAATTATATCCGGTAAAACAAATGTACATGGATTATATGTGTGAAAATTACACTTATTACATTATGTGAAGTACATTGTGACTTAAATTATAACATAAGAGTACATACAATATATAACATAAGTATATGGTTTGTGTATACAAGTGTGGTATTTGCAAATGCTGAGAAGTAAATCAATTGTCCCATTTTACGTGTCCCATTTGCTCTCTAATTCCTCATACACGTGATTAGCATTATGAAGTCTACTCCCTATTCTTCCTCAAACTCAGTAAAACTCCGTAGCTTCATTCTTCATATCCTCAAAATCAGCAACATAGGCTAGATCATGATGAGCAAGGGAATGGGCATGATGATGAGTCTCAACAACCAATTACCTACTCTCTATTAACCATCAAGCAAATCAAAAATCTCGTTGGTTTAATTTGGTGTGTATAAGCAATGTCTGGACAATGGTTTTTCTATATATATGGCTCTCATCCTCTCTAATTCATTTGCCGATAAATTGCTTAAGTTAAGTTGAGAATAATACACATAGTAGTATAATAGCATTGTGAAGTAGTAGCAAGTTCATATTCTAGCAGAGGTATAATAAAGCTTCCTTGTTCTTCATTTTTGTTTCTCTGTATATTTCAAAATTTCTTGATTTTTCTATATTAGAGTGTGATTGGATTATAGAATGCTTGATTAAGTGTTACATAGACATATAAGTATGTCGGTATTGCAATGTAGTTATGTAGAATCGAAATTGGGAAGTAATTTTGTTATTTGGGCTTGATATCTGCCGAGGCTGGACCTCTCTGGGCTGGAACAGGAGCCGCGCGGTCGCGCGTCTCCCTAGTAAAATTTGGGCGCGGTCGCGCGCCATTACAGAAATTGTTGATGATTTCTTTTCTATCTTCTGATGTATTGAGCATGTTGTACTGTTAGGATATGCATATAACTCACAATAACATATGGAATAAGGGTACTAGGTTATAGTAATCCATGCTAGTCGTTTTAGTTGAGTATTTCGAAGAAAACTGAAAGTTATGAAAAGAGGAACTTTGATATGTTAGCCTTATATTGACATTCTGACTTTTGAGACACGTTTGTATGACCTAGAAACACATAGAATGCATATTGACTTAAGTATATATGTATCATGATATAACATGAACATGTGAACCCAACTAGTGCACCTTTCTAACAAAAATACAAGTTTTGAAGGTTGATATTGACATGTAAAGACCATATATACATTCTGACTTTTCGAGCATGTTTATAGGGCCTTAAAATGCATGAAAAGCATGTTGACTTGCTTATATATGTTTCATAATATGACATGAGCATGTGGGCTTCATTTGTGAACTTTACAAAGTAAAAGTGTAAGTTTGAAACGTAAATCTTGACATGTTATATCGAAGCCTAGATTCTAAAAATTTTGGACATGTTTGGTAGTGCTCATAACCTCATTAAAATGTCATAAACATACACATGCCATGTTAGATGCCATGAGAACTAGTTAGGCACAAGTGAAACATGAATTAAGTTGTAACGGTGCTAGTTATATGTGTATAATATAGATTGTTGCAAGCATGCTTAAAATAAGTTATGTGATCACCTCGTATAACAAAGCATGATAGGCTTTGTGAATTCCATGACCTTGAATGACCGTAAATTATTGAAAGGGTTAACTTGGAAGCTATATCACATATGTTTGGAATGAGAGAAGGTTATACAAACATAAAAGTATCCTTTAACATTTATATATGCTACGTGATATTATATGATGTTACTTGAACCCGATTTTAACGGTTAACTTATGAGAATGCCATAACTTGCTAAAATGAAATATATTTAGTATTAATTGTGGTCTTATGTGATATTAATAATATGCGAGTATGTTTGCTAATTGTGGTAGTCTCACATGATAGTAATGATGTATGAATATGATCAACTTGAGAAAAGAGGAAGTTAAGAATAGAAATTAGATACTAAATAATTGTGTAGCTAGGTTAAAACTTAGCTTGTGTGTTGATCATATATTCGAAGATATAATGTGAAGTTAAATTATATGACTTATGAATATCATATATATACGTAACTATATTACGATAGGAATTCGAAAGTGTTGATTTGCTTTTCGCGGATACACTACGCTAAAGGCAAGTTCTCTAACTTACACTCTTTTAAAGTGCAAGTTTCCTAACTTACACTCTTTTACGGTGCAAGTATCTAAACCTTATCTCTTTGGATGCAAGTATTCTAACCGACACATTTACTTTATGCAAGTATTTTATCCTTGTATATTGCGAACTAGTTTCTTTACTTAATCGTTTGAATTGAATTAGCATACTTGAACTCTTATTTCATTAAAGCTATTATTCATGTGGAACTTGGCATTGTTCTTGAATATTGTGAAAGTGTCTATGCCATTTGATTCGGCTAGACTTATATTATTGAAAGGCGACCCAAACCGATTGATTGGTGCGGGATCTTATATTTGACTGAGAAGAACAAAATATAACTGTCGGAGAACCGACGCAAGCACATTAGTATGATTGAGTGTTCTGCATAACATAGGGTACTTTAGGCTGATCACCTGTTGTACTTGTTTTTGTTGGATTTTTCAGTTTATTACTGTCAATTCCTGTGGAAGTTCATGTTAGAGTTTATGCCCTAGAGGCTAATTCTTTGATGTAATTGCTTAAACATTTTTGATATTATATTTGATTGAATAAATGAATTATTTTATTATGATTTTATTTACTGCGCTATATAAATGTTAACATAATAAAAGTCCTTAGAATAGTGATACAAATTATATGGCTTCAAGTATGTGACTTGAACATGAGATCATATAGTTACAATTAGTATCATTACTCTTAAATGTCCCTAGTCAAGTGTCATTATTAATGGGACAACAATGATACATTGAGACTAGTATGTGGATTGACTGATGGCCAAATCTCATTCGTCATAAATATATGAGATATTGAGTCAATGCATAGGTACATGTTAGAGAACAATGTACTGGGCAGACCCACCATGAGAATTCTACGTGGAGCATTATGCAAAGTGTCATAAACAATTCTCATAGTGACAATGATGTAATGATCCTCCGACCTGAAATCACTATATTACTACATGAGAATTTATGTACTTTGATATCATCAAAGGCCACCTTTAATAGGTGGACGATAAAGGTGATTATTGGGTACATCATGAATCGTGTGAGGAATATGAGTGATCTAGATGGAATTTAACCCTCATATATATTAGGGGTGATATCCATAGGCCTTTTGATTGAGTAGGACTATGAAATGCATGGCCATGCTCAAATAGTGATTTGTTTCATATAGTCTACTCATCGATCAAGAAAACTCAGATTAAATTATGAAGAGGATGACACATTCCATGCCTCGAGTTTAATTTAGGATGTCAAGGTTAAAAGGATTAAATTACATTGAAACATTGGTCACGAAAAAGGTTGTATCGAATCACTGATCTTATTATTATTTGGGTAGTAGTGATGCATTACTAGATGCCGCTCACTGTTTATAATTTTATAATATTATTTTAAAATTATTGCCAACATAATAATAACGTATAGGGTCACACACTTAGAATGTAATTAAAAGGAAATTAATTTAAATTGTATGGATTTAATTATATCAATATGATTGATAGTATTTAAATTAATAGGATAATTTGTATATATATATATATGTATATTAATTAAGTAAGACTTAATTAAGATATAATATATATATATAAATTTGGATTTTATTTTTCTAATTGGATTAGGTTTTGGTTAATTCCTTTAACTGCTATATATATGATATATCAGCCGTTTAGGGGATCATCGATATCAAAAACCCTAGCCGCTCTTAGAGAGATACTAGAGAGAAAAATTTTGAAAAGTCCAGATCCTTGGCGGCTAGTACCGCAGCTTTCCTTGCTGTAGATCGTGTGACGATTCGCGGGACGTTCGCGTGGATACCGTAGAGGTGCAGTTCCGTTGGATTGCGTTGAGGATTCGAAGCAGTTCCAGAATCTCCATCGTCTCCTTTCAGGCTTGAATAATCGGTAAAACATATCTTAACCTCTGAATTAATATATTTTCGCATGGATCCTGTTTTAGGGTTTCAAAAATTTTTAATTTCCGCTGCGTTTATGTGCCGAAAACCCTACAGTGGTATCAGAGCTACTTGCGAAACGATTAATTCAGATTACGTGTTTTAATTGTATTCGTTATATATGATATATGATGATGCATGTTTACCGATCTAAAATTGAATATATGATATTCTGCATGTATGTGTATTCTGGAAATCTGTAATATATATGCATGTATATGATGTTCTGATAATTGTATCCTAGAAGGTGGAATAACAATTCAACTTATGTTCTAATTGGATTAGAAACATGAAGATTCGATTTAATATGATTAATCGAAACTGGACATATATGATATGTTCTGGGTGTATTGTTAGTATGAGTGTGTTAGCGGATTGTATATGATTCTGGAATTATTTCAGAGATTTGTATGAAAAATTCTACAATACAGATTGTAGTTCAAAAAAAAAAATTCCCAGGGCGCTGCCCCCAGCCGGACCACCGCCAGGGGGGGAGCCCCCCTTGGACCCCCCCGTCGTAGCGCACGATGGTCGTGACCCCAATATTTTGTATATAGTTTTCTTTAATTATATAAATTGTGTCATGTGCTTATTGTGATATGCATGGTGCACAGTTATGGCCCTTTTGACCCATAGGTTAGTGGTTTTGGTTTTGAAATACGGCTTGCATGTCGTGCCTTTCTATAAATTCTGATGTAATATTCTATTCTCATCTAAATCCCCTCGAATGTAACTCGAGGTTTCTTTATGTCATGTAATGTACAATTGTAACCTATCAAGATGACAAGATGATGATGGAGAGGAGACACATGCACGAGGAAGGTCCAAGGAAGCTACTATTTTGAAGACCTTTTACCACCTTAGACTGACCTTCAATCTTTTCATTAGCTTGAAAAGATTGGCATAGGGTTGGGGCCATAACTGTGACACATTTAATTTTGCACTTTATTTATGCTTGTATACGATATGATATGATAAATAATGTGCATGTTTAATAAGATTAAAATAGGTGAGATCTAAATTAATTATTAAAATCCCTCATAAAATTATTAAGTCTAAATCAGATGCCTTCCAATGAATAACACTCATCAAGACCTTGACCGATGGATGTAGGTTTGCCAAAGTAAAGTACCCCATTTATCTTGGTAAGATGCGATAGGATAATTGTGATATCCAAACTGTTAAAATCATTGGGCCAGACTTAACTAAGTGATCACAATAGGATTGTGGACTTAGAGGCATAGAGTTTGGTAGGTACCATTAGACGGACTAGAAATAAATGTTGTTCACCAAACTATCTAAGAGTTATATATGATATAATTGACAAAGAGTTGTCTACCTAAATAATTCTGTTTTGAGAGAATAGCCAAAGCTAACTTAAGGCATAATGAAATATGGATCTTAGCTCACTAGAAAGATTTAATTGAAAAATGCTTTCCGAATTAATGGTGAGGGCTATTAATTTGAATAAAATAGTGGGAGGTATATTTTGAATGTACTATTATCAATTACATAATATCAAAATTCTGCAATTTGACTTATTATTTTTGCACTTATAAATTGTAGATATCAATGGCAAACAACAACACAAATAGTCTTTCACTACGATCAGTCCTTGAGAAGAAAAAGCTGAGTGGAGTTAATTTCCTAGACTGACATAGGAACTTGAGGATTGTCCTCAAACAGGAGCGCAAGCTATATGTCCTTGATGGGCCCATTCCTGCAGCACCAGCTAACACTGCACCACGTGTAGAACATAATGCTTATAAGAAGCATCAAGATGATGCTCTAGACGTGAGTTGTCTCATGCTAGCAACTATGAACTCTGAGCTTCATAAGCAACATGAGTTAATGGATGCTTATGAGATGATCGAGCATCTCAAGAAATTGTTCGAAGGGCATGCTCGACAGGAGAGGTATGATACAAGCAAGGCGTTGTATCACTGCAAGATGGGTGAACGTGATCCAGTTGGTCCACATGTGCTGAAAATGATTGGGTATATTGAGTACCTTGGTAGGTTGGGTTTTCCGATTACTCCGGAAGCCCAAACTGATCTTGTTTTGCAATCTTTGAACAACAGCTACTCTCAATTTGTTATGAATTACCTCATGAATGAAATTGAGAAACCACTTACTGAGTTGTTGAGCATGTTAAGAACTGCCGAGAACAACATGAAAAAAGCAGGACCCGCTCCCATAATGATGGTGCAAAAGGGGAATGCTAAGGGAATGGGGAAAGGCAAGAAGAAGATAGGATCTAAATCTGCCAAACCCAATCCCAAAACCAAACAGGCTTTAAAACCTAAAGGTGGGGTGGCTAAAGAAGGTGATTGTCACTTCTGTGGAAAATCTGGACACTGGAAGAGGAATTGTCATGCTTATTTGGAAGAACTGAAGAAAAAGAAAGGAAGTATGACTTCTGATTCAGGTATATATGTTATAGAAGTCAATTTGTCCACTTCTACATCATGGGTATTGGATACTGGATGTGGTTCTCACATTTGTGTTAATGTGCAGGAACTCCGAAGGATTAGGACTTTGGCGAAAGGCAAGGTTGACCTACGAGTTGGGAATGGAGAAAAAGTTGCTGCACTAGCCGTAGGAACTTATCATTTATTTTTGCCCACTGGGCTAATATTAGAATTAGAGGATTGTTATTATGTGCCTGCTATGAGCAAAAACATTATTTCTGTTTCTTGTTTGGACAAGAAAGGTTTTTCATTTTTAATAAAGAACAACAGTTGTTCATTTTACTTAAATGAAATATGTTATGGTGTTGCACAATTGTTTAATGGTCTTTATATTCTTAATTTAGAAATGCCTATCTATAACATAAATACAAAATGATTTAAATCAAATGATTCAAATCCGACATATCTTTGGTACTGTCGTTTAGGCCATATAAATGAGAAACGCATATCCAAACTCCATAAAGATGGGTTTTTGGATTCATTTGATTTTGAATCATATGAGACATGCGAGTCTTGTTTATTAGGCAAGATGACTAAAGCCCCTTTCACTGGACACAGTGAACGGGCTAGCGATGTATTGGGACTTATACATAGTGATGTATGCGGACCCATGAGTTCGTTAGCAAGAGGTGGGTTTTATTACTTCATTACATTTACTGACGACTTCAGTAGATATGGATATGTGTATCTTATGAGACACAAATCCGAATCCTTTGAAAAGTTCAAGGAATTCAAGAATGAAGTTCAAAACCAATTTGGCAAAAGCATAAAAGCCCTTCGATCCGATCGAGGATGTGAATACTTAAGCCAAGACTTTGATGACCTTCTAAAGGAGTGCGGTATTATATCACAGCTCACTCCACCTGGAACACCACAATGGAATGTTGTGTCTGAGAGGAGGAATCGCACCTTGTTGGACATGGCACGATCGATGATGAGTCATGCAGATCTTCCAATAAGCTTCTGGGGTCATGCCCTAGAGACAGCTGCATTCACACTTAACCGTGTTCCTACAAAGACGGTTCATAAGACACCATATGAGATGTGGACTGGGAAACGTCCTAGTATATCGTTCATGAAGATTTGGGGTTGCGAGGCATTTGTAAAACGTCTGGCTTTTGACAAGCTCGGACCCAAATCTGACAAATGTAATTTTGTGGGATACCCAAAGGAAACAAAAGGGTTTTATTTCTACAAACCTTCTGAGAACAAAGTATTTGTTGCTCGAACTGATATTTTTCTAGAAAGAGAATTTGTCTCTAAAGGAAACAGTGGGAGGAAAGTAGAACTCGAAGAAGTTCGAGAACCACAAAATATCATTGAACCTGAGTTGGAACATGAGTAGGAACCACAAGATATTGTGGAAAGTGAACCTGCTCAAATTACACAAGGCATTCGTAGATCTGGTAGGACACGCCAAGAGCCCGAGAGATATTATGGATTTCTTGTGACTCAAAGATCATGATGAACCTGCTTCCTACCAAGAAGCTATGAATGGACCAGATTCTGAGAGATGGCTTGAAGCCATGAAATCTGAGATGGACTCCATGTATACTAACCAAGTATGGACTTTGGTTGATCCACCCGAAGGGGTAAAACCAATCGGGTGCAAGTGGGTTTTCAAGAAGAAAACCGACATGGATGGTAATGTACAAACCTATAAAGGTCGACTGGTAGCAAAAGGTTTCAAACAAGTTCAAGGTGTTGACTATGATGAAACCTTCTCTCCAGTGGCAATGGTTAAATCCATCAGGATTTTACTTGCTATTGCAGCCTTTTATGATTACGAAATCTGGCAGATGGATGTCAAAACTGCTTTCCTTAACGAAAATCTCCTTGAGGATGTGTATATGACACAACCTGAGGGTCTTGCCAATCCAAAGGATGCTGGAAAGGTATGTAAGCTGCAGCGATCCATTTATGGATTGAAGCAAGCCTCTCGGAGTTGGAATCTTCGATTTGATGAAGCAGTCAAAGAGTTTGGCTTTATAAAAAATGAAGATGAACCTTGTGTATATAAGAAGGTTAGTGGGAGTCACATTGTATTCCTAGTATTATATGTTGACGACATATTAATTATTAGGAATGACATTCCTTCCTTACAGGCTGTAAAAACATGGTTAGGAAAATGTTTCTCCATGAAAGATTTGGGCGATGCAACCTACATTTTAGGTATCAAGATCTATCGAGATAGATCGAGAAAAATGCTCGGCCTAAGTCAAAGTACATATATTGATAAAGTGCTGAAACGGTTCAGCATGCAAGAGGCAAAAAGAGGACACTTACCCATGTCTCATGATGTTAAGATCTCTAAGGCCCAATGTCCTAAATCACATGATGATGAGGAGCGTATGAGAAAGATCCCTTATGCTTCGGCAATTGGATCTATCATGTATGCAATGATATTTACTCGTCTGGATGTCTCGTATGCTTTAAGCATGACGAGCAGATACCAGTCAAATCCAGGTGAAGGTCACTGGACAGTAGTCAAGAATATCCTCAAGTACTTGAATAGGACTAAGGATTCATTCTTGGTATATGGAGGTGAAGACGAACTGACAGTAAAGGGTTACACAGATGCTAGTTTCCAGACTGACACAGATGACTATAAGTCTCAGTCAGGTTTTGTGTTTTGCCTTAATGGTGGTGCTGTTAGCTAGAAAAGTTCGAAGCAAGAGATAGTAGCCGATTCTACAACAGAGGCTGAGTATATTGCTGCTTCTAGTGCGGCCAAGGAGGCTGTATAGATTAAAAAGTTCGTCACTGAACTTGGTGTTGTTCCAACCATTGTTGATCCGGTTGAGCTATACTGTGATAATAATGGAGCCATTGCACAGGCTAAGGAACCCAGATCTCACCAACGATCCAAGCATATACTTAGGCGGTACCATCTCATCTGTGAAATCATTGATAGAGGAGATGTACATATAAGCAGAGTGCCAACAGATGATAATGTTGCAGATCCACTGACCAAAGCTTTGTCGCATCATAAGTATGAAGGTCACACTAGTTCCATGGGTATTAGATACATGAGTGATTGGCTCTAGTGCAAGTGGGAGACTGTTAGAGTTTATGCCCTAGAGGCTAATTCTTTGATGTAATTGCTTAAATATTTTTGATATTATATTTGATTGAATAAATGAATTATTTTATTATGGTTTTATTTACTACGTTATATAAATGTTAACATAATAAAAGTCCTTAGAATAGTGATACAAATTATATGGCTTCAAGTATGTGACTTGAACATGAGATCATATAGTTACAATTAGTATCATTACTCTTAAATGTCCCTAGTCGAGTGTCATTGTTAATGGGACAACAATGATACATTGAGATTAGTATGTGGATTGACTGATGGCCAAATCTCATTGGTCATAAATATATGAGATATTGAGTCAATGCATAGGTACATGTTAGAGAACAATGTACTGGGCAGACCCACCATGAGAATTCTACGTGGAGCATTATGCAAAGTGTCATAAGCAATTCTCATAGTGACAATGATGTAATGATCCTCCGACCTGAAATCACTATATTACTACACGAGAATTTATGTACTTTGATATCATCAAAGGCCACCTTTAATAGGTGGACGATAAAGGTGATTATTGGGTACATCATGAATCGTATGAGGAATATGAGTGATCTAGATGGAATTTAACCCTCATATATATTAGGGGTGATATCCATAGGCCTCTTGATTGAGTAGGACTATGAAATGCATGGCCATGCTCAAATAGTGATTTGTTTCATATAGTCTACTCATTGATCAAGAAAACTCAAATTAAATTATGAAGAGGATGACACATTCCATGCCTCGAGTTTAATCTAGGATGTCAAGGTTAAAAGGATTAAATTACATTGAAACATTGGTCACGAAAAGGTTGTATCGAATCACTGATCTTATTATTATTTGGGTAGCAGTGATGCATTACTAGATGCCGCTCACTGTTTATAATTTTATAATATGATTTTAAAAATATTGCCAACATAATAATAACGTATAGGGTCACACACTTAGAATGTAATTAAAAGGGAATTAATTTAAATTGTATGGATTTAAATATATCAATATGATTGATAGTATTTAAATTATGAATTTAAATTAATAGGATAATTTGTATATATATATATATATATATGTATATTAATTAAGTAAGACTTAATTAAGATATAATATATATATATATATATATATATATATATAAATTCGGATTTTATTTTTCTAATTGGATTAGGTTTTGGTTAATTCCTTTAACTTCTATATATATATGATATATCAGCCGTTTAGGGGATCATCGATATCAAAAACCCTAGCCGCTCTTAGAGAGAGACTAGATAGAAAAATTTTGAAAAGTCCAGATCCTTGGCGGCTAGTACCGCAGCTTTCCTTGCTGCAGATCGTGTGACGATTCGCGGGACGTTCGTGTGGATACCGTAGAGGCGCAGTTCCGTTGGATTGCGTTGAGGATTCGAAGCAGTTCCAGAATCTCCATCGTCTCCTTTTAGGCTTGAATAATCGGTAAAACATATCTTAACCTCTGAATTAATATGTTTTCGCATGGATCCAGTTTTAGGGTTTTGAAAATTTTTAATTTTCGTTGCGTTTATGTGCCGAAAACCCTATAGTTCATAGTCCTTAGTGACTGCTCAGTATTCAATTATCTTGAAATCTTGAATTGGTTTATTATTAAATTACATTGATATTATTCTGTCCTTAGCGACTGTTATTGAAAAATGTTGATATTCTTGTTATCCTTGAACTATTAAACCTTGCTATACCCTTTCGAGAATTGAGAATTATATTACAAACTCTTATTGTATATTACTTGCTCGGCAAATTATGCTCATTCTTGGTTTTCCTAAAATATTTCAGTTAAGGCCGAGCACTGCGGACCCTCGAGTACCTGACAAGGGCAAGGGAAACGCTACAGAGTAGCTTTATTTATGTAGGACTTTATGATTATAATAAAGAACTTATGATATTATGTACTAGTTAAGATTATTTATGCTTAAGATATGTCTAAGCTATGTAATCACTGTTTAAGTTACGAGACCTTCAGACGTGAATAAATTATATTATTTAAATATAATCTATTTGATATTAATTGTGTATTATTCCACTGTGCGATGCGATATTTAGTCGTATTATTATTGTGATGTATTACCATGAGCACGTGACGAACCGAATTCGAGAGACCAAGTGGCGGTCCCTGATTTGGGAGCGTCACAGGTTGTTATCAAAGCTGTAGTTATAATCCTTAGGAACGAGTGTCCTTAGACTATAACTTAGGCGAACTTAGAAGTTGGAAAGGAGATAAAACTCACATAGAGTTTTCCCTAGAGTGAGACTTAGCGTGTTATAAAATGTAACTTCATTCTATACAATGAACTTATATTTTATTTAACATTCTAATGGAGTTACTGGTTGTTTGTCTTATGTTTGTGATTGTAGGATGACAGACACAGGTGTACCTAGTAGAGTGGTAGAGGAGGAGCACAGGGATATACATGTAGTATACGAGGCACCTATAAAGGCTACACCAGTGCAGGCTGTTGCACCGTTCAAGTCTGACGACGAGGACGAGATTGAGATAGAGTCTGATCTAGAGGAGGAGCCAATGGAGGATGAGCCGATGGAGGATGAGCCAGTAGAGGACTCTGATGAGGCTACTGTAGAGGAGCAGATGCTAGGAGAGTATGAGGAGCGGATCCTAGAGTTAGACTGCAGGGTCCAGGAGCTGGAGGCTGAGGCCCAAGAGAGAGAGTCTGAGTTCCAAAAGCTGAGGGACGAGAAACACCAAAGGAAGTTAGATATGCAGGAGCTAGAGGTAGAGATCGCTTACCGTAGGGAGGCAGGGATCCAGATGGGAACCTTATTCCACAGGTCGGTGGTGAGAAATGTAGATATAGCAGGGAAGCTGGAAGAAGTAGAATAGAGAGAATTGAGTGAGAAGACTAAGAAAGAGGCACTCAGTACTCAGCTAGAGTTGGAGGTGATGGATAGGTTACACTTCGAGGAGAAGTGGGAAGCGGCCAATGAGAGAGCTGACGACCTAGAGGACGAGGTCAGATGTAAGAAGAGGAAGATGAACAAGATGGGGTATGTGTTCCGTTCAGTTTTTGAGAGGGTGATTGATGGTGTGTACCACTACCCGGCAGAGCAGGGACAGACTCCACATACTATGAGTCGAGAGCTGGTAGCTTATACAGCATAGTTAGAGTACAAGAGGGCTGTGGAGCGTGGGATGATGTGATGAGATTTCCTTAAATGTTCTAGTAGTAGTTAGTAGCATTTACCATTATGTGTTGTACATTCTATGTTGTAATCCCTATCTTTTGTGTAAGATGTGGGATAGTGATGTAAACCTCGTCTAAGCTTTTGATAGAGGGGTAGTAGGTTGGTATATTCCCTATCTTTTGTAATATTAGGGGATATATGTGATAACATTTATAGTAGTATGCTAGGACAATCATGTAATGAAATAATTTGGCATATGAATATAAATGAAGTTTATTTCAGAAATGTGTTATAAATTTATTCCTTTACTATTAAAAGAAATACTCAAGTAATATCCTTGAATAATAATAAAATGAAAGCTTGTGATGCAGATAATGCCGCCCTAGGCGTAGATTGACTGCACCCGAAGAATCTGTTAATAACGAAAGGGAACAAGTTGACCCGATCCAGAAACTGGTAGACTTGTTAGGAGAAGCCTTAAGGGGAAGGAACAATGAACCCGTTCGCCCAAACCCTCAGACTGTGCCAGTAACAACCTTTAAAGACTTTAAGAGTGTAGGACCCCCGGAGTTCGAGGGAACTACCGACCCAATCGTCACACAAACGTGGATCAAGGAGATCGAAAATGCTTTCACTATAGCTCGCGTAGGCGAAGATCAGAAGACAGTGTTTACCACATACATAATGAGGGGAGAAGCGAACTACTGGTGGGAGGCTAATCAACAAGGAGCTGGAGAAGGGATAATAGCTTGGGATAAGTTTAAGACGCTGTTCTTCGAGAATTACTTCCCGAAGAGTATGAAGAATCGGATGGAGGTGAAGATCTTAGAACTAAAACAAAGTGTCATGACGGTAGCGCAGTACGCAGCTAAGCTTAACGAACTAGCGCGATTTGCGAAACACCAAGTTGGAGATGAAGAGAGGAAAGCTAGACGCTTCGAACAAGGGTTGAAGCCGTGGCTGTTTAATAAGGTATCAGTTCTTCAAATTGATTCCTTCGCAGCATTACTGGAGAAGGCAATCATTGCAAAAGGTGGCAGTGAGGCCTTAAGTCTATATAACAAGGAGAAGAAAGGAAAGAATACTGGAGGAGAGAACCGTACGGGAGGAAGCCGTAGCGGAGGAAGCAACTTGGGAAAGAGAAAATGGGAGAATAACAACAACGACAACAAAAATAACAATAATCAATCAAGGAATTTTTGTGGAGGTTTCAATAAGAGGGCTGAAGGATGCCCAAAGTGTGGGAAGAATCACCAGGGCGAGTGCTGGAAAGGACGTGACACTTGCTACAACTGCGGACAGGAAGGGTACATCTCGCCCAACTGTCCGAAGCCAAAGAAGATCCAAGGGTGTTTTGCTTGAGGCTCAACTGAGCACCGTATTAAGGATTGCCCAAAGAAGGGAAGTGGCGGGGGTAGCAATCAGCAAGGAGGTAACAAGCTGATGATCAGCGGGCCGGCACAATCCAACCGCCAGAACCTTTAACATGACCGTCCAGGATGTCGTGGCTATGAAGGACGTAGTGTCTGGTATAATCCCAATCAATGATATAAATACTTATGTATTATTTGATTCGGGTGCCACCTGTTCTTTTATATCTGAAGAATTTGCTAGTAAACTTAGTACACCCCGAGAACGATTAGATCTAAATCCTTTGATCATAGAAGTTGCTAATAAGGAAGTGATCCCTGCAGAATACGTTTATCGAGATTATCGCACAAACATTAGAGAACATGAACTGAGCGTAGACTTGATTCCTATTAGACTGGGAGAATTTGACGTAATACCCGAGAATTTCCTAATATTATTAAATAAATACATTAATGGAAATGAGAAGTTATTTGAATATAAATGATTTTGAGATGAATTAATTCAATTATATAAAATTGAATAAATATAATAATTGAGGAAAATATGGAGTTCATAATAAACTCGGGAAGCCTTGTGTGGCACCGCGATGAGATATATTAATAATGATAAGTGAATAATTAATCTATATTAATTGTTAATTGTTGTTACTTGTTATCGTAGAATGTTAATTAATTATTATAAAATATTAATGATAATTACTTGATGATGTGGGGATTATTATTATTGCAAATAATATAATAGTAATAAGCAACGTGTTTATAAATATAATAAGAATTACAATTATTCATGTGATATTTAATCATGTAAGTGTTAATATATTATTGTGAATATTAATAATTGTATGGACTAATGAGAAGTGAATTAATTAATATTATTATTAATTAATTGATGAGATAAGTAAATTAATTACTTCTATGTGCGAGCATACGAATCAAAAAGTATAACGTATAGTAGCTAACTATATATTATATAAAGTGTAAATTGTAATGCGACTCTATTATATATAAACTATATAGTAATGTTATTAAATTATGAGAGTTACATGAAATGCCTATGTAACAATGTGAATATACATTAAAGTGAGACATCATGAGTATGTGGTAGATAATTTAATAATACATGAGATAATGTGATGTGATTATATCCGAGTAAATTATACCAGTATGATAAAAATGTACATGGATTATATGTGTACAAGTCACACTTACTACATTATGTGAATTATAGTGTGACATTTCAATTAAAGACATATGTATAAAATATATATATGTGTAGATAGCCTAAGTATTTAATACATATGTGTATAATGATTTAAGTGTAGTATATTGCAAATGCTGAGTTAGTATTGTGCCTTGTCCCTAAATGCTAGTATTATTCTCCTTCCCGTGAAGAACAAAAAGGCTAAGGAGCTACTCCTTCTTCTTCTCCCAAGCTCCTTCTAGCTCATGATTATGGGGGGAGTGGTTATCATGATGATCATCAACAACCATTTACCAACTCTCTTTTAACCATCGTGTAATCTAACATTCTCATTGGTTTAATTTGATGTATATATGCATTGTCTGTGTAAGAATTGCTCTATAAATATGGCTCCCTCCCTTCTCTTTTCATTTGCTGAGATTTTGTCTAAGTATTGAATTGAGAGTGTTGTGAGTTTAATAGCAAGATAATCATAGAGAGAGAGATTTCAATAAGCTTACTTTGCATTACAGAGGTATAAATCCTTCGTTCTTGGTTCATCATTTTGTTTACTGTCAAAGTTTCCAATTCTTGATTTTGATTACAATTCATGCTAGATTGGATTAGAACATGTTCCTACTTGTTATATAAACTTATAAACATGTTTAAACCATAACGTGGCTGCTTAGAAAAGTTTTCGTGAAGTAATTTCGTGAGTTGGGTTTGTTATGTACCGTTGCAGGCTGCTCTCTGCACTGGAACGGGAGCCGCGCTGCCGCGCGTCTCCCTAGTACAATTTGGGCGCGGCCGCGCGCCACTGCAAAATTTGTTGATGATTTCTTTTATATCTTCTGATGTATTGAGCATGATGTACTGTTAGGATATGCATATAACTCACATTAACATATGGAATAAGGTTACTAGGCTATAGCAATCCATGCTAGTTGTTTTAGTTGAATATTTCAAAGAAAACTTAAAGTTATGAAAAGAGGAACTTGGATATATAAATACCATAATAGTATTCTGACTTTTGAGACACGTTTGTATGACCTAGAAACACATGGAATGCATATTGACTTAAGTATATATGTATCGTGATATAATATGAACATGTGAACCCAACTAGTGCACCTTTCTAACAAAAATACAAGTTTTGAAGGTTGATATTGACATGTAAAGACCATGTATACATTCTGACTTTTCAAGCCTGTTTATAGGGCCTTGAAATGCATGAAAAGCTTGTTGACTTGCTTATATATATTTCATAAGATGACATGAGCATGTGGGCTTCATTTGTGAACTTTACTAAGTGAAAGTGTATGTTCGAAACGTAAAGCTTGGCATGTTATATCGAAGCCTAAATTCTGAAAATTTTGGACATGTTTGGTAGTGCTCATAACCTCATTAAAATGTCATAAACATACACATGCCATGTTAGATAATGTGAGAACTAGTTAGGCACAAGTGAAGCATGAATTAAGTTGTAACGGTGCTAGTTATAGGTGTATAATATAGATTCTTGCAAGCATGCTTAAAACAAGTTATGTGATCACCTCGTATAACAAAGCATGATAGGCTTTGTGAATTCCATGACCTTGAATGACCGTAAATTATTGAAAGGGTTAACTTAGAAGCTATATCACATATGTTTGGAACGAGGGAAGGTTATACAAACATAAAATTATTCTTTAAAATGTATACATGCTACGTGATATTATATGATGTTACTTGAACCCGATTTTGACGGTTAACTTATGAGAATGCCATAACTTGCTAAAATGAAATATATTTAGTATTGATTGTAGTCTTATGTGATATTAATAATATGCAAATATGTTTGCTAATTGTGGTAGTCTCACATGATAGTAATGATGTATGAATATGATCAACTTGAGAAAAGAGGAAGTTAAGAATAGAAATTAGATACTAAATAATTGTGTAGCTAGGGTAAAACTTAGCTTGTGTGTTGATCGTATATTCGAAGATGTAATGTGAAGTTAAATTATATGACTATTGAATATCATATATATACGTAATTGTATTACGATAGAAATCCGAAAGTGTTGGCTAGCTCTACGTGAGTAAACTACGCATAAGGCAAGTATCCTAAACCCTTGCATTACTTTATTCAACGGATATCGTAAGCGAGTATCTAAACCTTATCTCTTTTGATACAAGTATTCTATCTTTGTATATTGCGAACTAGTTTCCTACTTAATCGTTTGAATTGAAATAGCATATTTGAACTCTTATTTCATTAAAGCTATTATTCATGTTGAACTTAGTATTGTTCTTGAATATTGTGAAAGTGTCTATGCCATTTGATTCGGCTAGACTTATATTATTGAAAAGCGACCCAAACTAATTAATTGGTGCGGGATCTTGTATTTGACTGAGAAGAACAACCTTCTTTGAAGGGAATATATAATTGTCGAAGAACCGACGTGCACACTTGAGTATGATTGATTGTTATGCATAATGATGGTGCTTTAGGCTGATCACCTGTTGTACCTGTTTTTGTTGGATTTTCAGTTTATTACTGTTAATTCTAGTAGAAGTTCATAGTCCTTTGTGACTGCTTAGTATTCAGTTATCTTGAAATCTTGAATTGATTTAGTATTGAATCTTAATGATATCTTTCTGTCCTTAGCGACTATTATTGAAAACTGTTGATATTTCTTGTTATCCTTGAAACTATCACATCCTGTTATACTCTTTTGAGATTCGAGAACTATATTACTCACCCTTATTGTATATTACTTGCTGAGCAATTTGTGCTCATTCTTGCTTTCACTAAAGTATTTCAGTTAAGGCAGAGCATGGCGAACCTTCAGGCGTTGATAAGGGCAAGGGCAAGGCTACCAACTAGCTTGTCTCTTTTATGTTTTTAATATTTTAATGTTGAATTAAGATGATGTAGCAAGACTGGATTTGATTATGTTTAAGCTTAAGTTAGATTATATAATAAGTCGTTAATTGATATTATTATGTAATCTATTAAGTACTGTAGATTGCGAGACTTAGGGTTATAATTATAATAAACCATTGTATATTATTCTAAATTAGATATTCCGCTGTGGATGTGTGATTTTAGTTATTATTGTATTACCATGAGCATGTGACGAACCGAATTCGAGCGACCCTGTGACGGTCCTAGAATTTGGGGGCGTCACAGTTTGATATCAGAGCTGTAGTTATAAACCTTAGGAACGAGTGTCCTTAGACTATAACTTAGGCGAACTGAGAAGTTAGAAAGGAAATAAAACTCACATAGAGTTTTCCCTAGAGCAAGACTTAGCGTGTTATGAAATGTAACTTCATTCTATACAATGAACTTATGTTTTATTTAACATTCTAATGGAGTTACTGGTTGTTTGTCTTGTGTTTGTGATTGTAGGATGACAGACACAGGTGTACCTAGTAGAGTGACAGAGGAGGAGCCCAGGGATATACATGTAGTATACGAGGCACCTCTAGAGGCTACCCCAGTGCAGGTTGTTGCACCGTTCGAGTCTGACGACGACGACGAGATTGAGATAGAGTCTGATCCAGAGGAGGAGCCGATAGAGGAGGAGCCGATGGAGGATGAGCCAGTAGAGGACTCTGATGAGGCTACTATTGAGGAGCAGATGCTAGGAGAGTATGAGGAGCGGATCCTAGAGTTAGACTGCAGGGTTCAGCAGCTGGAAGAAGAGGCCCAAGAGAGAGAGTCCGAGTTCCAGAAACTGAGGGATGAGGACCACCAGAGGAAGCTGGCCATGCAGGAGTTATAGGTGGAGATTGCCTACCGTAGGGTGGCAGAGATCCAGATGGGGACTCTATTTCACAGGTCAGTGGCTAGGAACGTGGATATAGCAGGAAAGATGGAAGAAGTAGAACAGAGAGAATTGAGTGAGAAGACTGAGAAAGAGGCACTCCGTACTCAACTAGAGTTGGAGGTGATGGATAGGATACACTTCGAAGAGAAGTGGGAAGCGGCTACTGAGAGAGCTGACGACCTAGAGGACGAGGTAAGGTGCAAGAAGAGAAAGATGAACAAGATGGGGTATGTGTTTCATTCAGCTTTTGAGAGGATGATTGATGGTGTGTACCACTACCCGGCAGAACAGGGACAGACTCTACATACTTTGAGTGGAGAGCTGGTTGCGTATATAGCACAGTTAGAGTACAAGAGCGCTGTGGAGCGCGGGATGATGTGATAAGATTTCCTTAGATGGTCTGGTGGTAGTTTAGTAGAATTTATCTTTATGTGTTGTACATACTATGTTGTAATCCCAATCTTTTGTGTAAGATGTGGGATAATGATGTGAACCCCGTGTTAGCTTTTGTTAGAGGGGTAGTATGGTAGTAGGTTGGTATATTCCCCGTCTTTTGTGATATTAGGGGATATATGTGATAACATTTATAGCAGTATGCTAGGGAAATCATGTAATGAAACGATTTGGCATATGAATATAAATGGAGTTTATTCAGAAATGTGTTATAAATTTCTTCTTTTGTGTTAAAAGAAATTCTTAAGTAATATACTTGAATAATAATAAATTAAAAAAAAATTGTGATGTAGATAATTCCGCCCAGACGTAGATTTACTGCACCCAAAGAATCTGTTAACAACGAGAGGGAACAAGTAGATCCCATTCAGAAGTTGGTAGACTTGTTAGGAGAGGCCTTGAGGGGCAGGAACAATGAACCCGTTCGCCCAAACCCTCAGGCTGTGCCAGTAACAACCTTTAAAGACCTTAAGAGTGTAGGACCCCCAGAGTTCGAGGGAACTACCGACCCAATCATCGCACAAACGTGGATCAAGGAAATCGAAAAAGCTTTCACTATAGTTAGGGTAGGCGAAGATCAGAAGACGGTGTTTTCCACGTACATGATGAGGGGAGAAGCGAACTACTGGTGGGAGGCTAATCAACAAAGAGCTGGAGAAGGGATAATAGCTTGGGATAAGTTTAAGATGCTGTTCTTCGAGAATTACTTCCCGAAGAGTATGAAGAATAGGATGGAGGTGAAATTCCTAGAGTTAAAACAAGGTGAGATGACGGTGGCGCAGTACGCGGCTAGCTTTAACGAACTAGCACGATTTGCGGAGCACCAAGTTGGGGATGAAGAGAGAAAGGCTAGACGCTTCGAACAAGGGTTGAAGCCATGACTGTTCAATAAGGTATTAGTTCTTCAAATTGATTCATTAGCAACATTACTGGAGAAGGCAATCATTGCGGAAGGTGGCAGAGAGGCTTTAAGTCTGTATAACAAAGAGAAGAAAGGAAAGAATGCTGGAGGAGAGAATCGTACCGGAGGAAGCAGCAGTGGAGGAAGTAATTTGGGAAAGAGAAAATGGGAGAACAACAATAACAAAAACAACAATAATCAATCAGGGAATTTTCGTGGAGGTTTCAAGAAGAGGGCTGAAGGATGCCCAAAGTGTGGGAAAAATCACCAGGGTGAGTGCTGGAAGGGACGTGGCACTTGCTACAACTGCGGACAAGAAAGGCACATCTCGCCCAACTGCCCGAAACCAAAGAAGATCCAAGGGTGTTTTGCTTGCGGCTCAACTGAGCACCGTATTAAGGATTGCCCAAAGAAGGGAAGTGGCGGGGGTAGCAATCAGCAAGGAGGCAACCAGCTGATGATCAGCGGGCCAGCATAATCCAACCTCCCAACCGCCAGAACTTTTAATATGACCGTCCAGGACGCCGTGGCTGCAAAGGACGTGGTGTCAGGTATAATCCCAATCAATGATATAAATGCTTTTGTATTATTTGATTCGGGTGCCACTTGTTCTTTTATATATCTGAAGAATTTGCTAGTAAACTTAGTACACCCCGAGAATGATTAGAAAATCATTTGATCATAGAAGTTGCGAATAAGGAAGTAATCCCTATAGAATACGTTTATCGAGATTGTCAGTCAAACATTAGAGAACATGAACTGAGCGTAGACTTGATTCCTATTAGATTGAGAGAATTTGACGTAATACTGGGAATGGATTGGTTGTATAACCATGCTGCGATAATTGACTATCAGAAAAAATGTGTGAACCTTCAGACTCCGAGTAAGTCTAAGGTAGTGTTTTATGGTAGCTCATCGCTTAAGCAATCGTGTTGCGTTACGATGATGTAGGCCAAGAATATATTAAGGAAAGGATGTGTAGGTTATCTAGCTTACATCGTTGATACTCGGAAAAGGGGAATAGAAATTGAGGATGTATCCGTAGTTAATGAATTTCAAGATGTGTTTCTGGATGATCTGCCTGGTCTTCCGCCAGACAGAGAAATCGAATTCGTAATTGACTTAGCACCGGTAACGGCATCGATTTTGAAAGTTCCATATCGTATGGCGCCAGTAGAAATGAAGGAATTGATGATACAATTGCAAGAGTTGTTGGATAAGGGTTACATTCGACCGAGTATGTCTCCTTGGGAAGCACCAGTGTTATTCGTTAAAAAGAAGGACGGATCGATGAGGCTCTGTATCGATTATCGAGAAATGAACAGAGTAACGATCAAAAACCGATATCCGCTACCGAGGATAGATGACCATTTTGATCAACTGAAGGGAGCAAAGTGTTTCTCGAAAATTGACCTGAGGATAGGATATCATCAATTGAAGGTACGGGATGAGGACATACCAAAGACTGCGTTTTGAACCCGTTATGGACACTACGAGTTTTTGGTAATGTCATTTGGATTAAATAATGCTCCGGCAGTATTTATGGACTTGCTGAACCCAGTTTTCAAGCCATACTTGGATAAATTTATAGTGGTTTTTATCGACGACATTTTGATCTACTCGAAGACAGAGGAAGAACACGCCGAACATCTGAAGATTGTTTTGGAGGCACTAAGGAAGGAGAAGATGTATGCGAAGTTTTTTAAGTGCGAATTTTGGATGGAGAAGGTTCAATTCTTAGGCCACGTGGTGGATAAGAATGGAATCTCAGTAGACCCTGCAAAGGTCAAAGCAGTAAGTAATTGGGAACAACCGAGAACACCGATGGAGGTGAGAAGCTTTTTAGGGTTGGCTGGGTACTATCGAAGATTCATCCAAGATTTTCCAAGATAGCAACCCCGTTAACCAATTTGACTAGAAAGACGGTGAAATTTGTATGGACCGATAAATGTGAAGACAGTTTTAAGGAGTTAAAGAAGAGATTGAGCGAAGCACCTGTATTATCATTACCAGATGATGCGGGAAATTTTGTGGTGTATAGTGATGCATCGCACAAGGGACTTGGCTGTGTGCTTATGCAGCACGGCAAGGTCATTGCGTATGCATCACGACAATTGAAGGATTACAAAAAATGATACCCTACTCACGACTTAGAGTTAGCGGCAGTAGTTTTTGCATTAAAGATATGGAGGCATTATCTATACGGAGAGAAATGTGAGATATACACAAACTACAAAAGTCTGAAATATATCTTCACACAAAAGGAGTTGAACATGCGGCAGAGAAGGTGGTTAGAATTAATCAAAGACTATGACTGCAATATTCTTTATCACCCGGGGAAGGCAAATGTGGTTGCCGACGCTTTGAGCAGGAAAGGAAGGGAGAAGTTGTTTAATTTGACGACTCAGGAAGAGTTGATAGGAGAGATGGAGAAATTGGAAATAGAAGTGAAAGAACCAAAGAAGCCTGGAGAGAAGTTATTTGTAGTGGGAGCTCATCCGACATTGTTGGATAGAGTAAAGGAAGCCCAGGAAAAGGATGAAGAGTGTGAGAAAATCCGAAATAGGATCACAGAAAATGAGGAAGAGAAATTTCGAATGGATAAAGATGGTATCTTAAGTTTTGAAGGAAGAGTGTGGGTACTAGCGGTAACCGAGTTGAGGTAAGAGATTTTACACGAGGCGCATAATACGACGTATTCCGTTCATCCCGGAGGCACTAAGGTGTACCGAGATTTGAAGCAACATTTTGGTGGCCCAATTTGAAACGGGAAGTAGCAAAATGCGTCAGTAGATGTTTGATTTGCCAACGCACTAAAGCAGAGCATCAACGGCCGAGTGGTTTACTACAACCGTTAGAAATACCAGAGTGGAAATGGGAATATATTATGATGGACTTCGTGGTAGGAGTTCCAGTTACACAGAAAGGTTATGATGCCATTTGGGTTATCGTTGATCGACTAACGAAGACCGCACATTTTCTACCAATCAAGATCCGCTACAGTTTGAATCAGTTAGCGAGCTTATACATAAACGAAATTGTCTCACGACATGGAGTGCCGGTGTCAATTGTCTCTGATCGAGATCTGCGCTTCACGTCTAATTTTTGGAAGAGTTTGCAAGAAAGAATGGGAACGCAGTTGAGGTTGAGTACTGCTTACCATCCTCAGACCGACGGACAAAGTGAGCGAACGATACAAACACTAGAGGACTTGCGTGATGGATTTTAAGGGAAATTGGGATGACCACCTACCCTTAGTCGAATTTGCGTATAACAATAGTTACCATGCGAGTATCGGCATGCCACCGTATGAAGCTCTTTTCGGAAGAAAATGCAGAACGCCATTATATTGGGATGAAGTCGGAGAGCGACGAATACTCGAACCAGAGTTAGTTCAACAAACCGCAGACGTGGTGATAGTGATAAGAGCCAGGTTAGTAGCAGCTCAAGACCGCCAGAAAAAGTATGCGGATTTGCGTCGGCAGGACTGAGACTTCAAAGTCGGCAGTTTCGTATTCTTGAAGGTATCTCCATGGAAGGGAAAAATCCATTTCGGCAAAAAGAAAAATTGAGTCCAAGATTCATAGGACCATTCGAGATACTGAAGCGAGTGGGCGAAGTGGCATACAAAGTTGCATTACCACCCGAGTTGGAGCACATCCACAACGTATTCCACATTTCCGTGTTATGACCGTACAAGGCCGAGTACAAGCACGTGATTTCTTACGAGCCCATTCAAGTGGAGAAGAACTTGGCGTATGAAGAAATTCCTGTCCAAATACTAGATAGGAAAGAGCAAACTTTGAGAAATAAAATTATATCTTCTGTAAAAGTACTTTGGCGTAACCACGATGTCGAGGAGGCAACGTGGGAGTTAGAAGATAGGACAATGAGGGATTATCCCTGTAAGAACCCGAATTTTCAGATATTATTAATTAAGGATTTAATAAATAAAATTCTTAAGGTATGAGATGGATTCGAATAAGAATATATATGTGTGATACGAGGTATGTAGTATTGTGTTACATAGGGTAATATGAACTATGTAATATGTGATTTTGTGATTTATAAATATATTATTAATATATATTTACTATTTATTATAGAGATGAATTAGCAAGAAGATGGATAAGATTTATCTATTCGGTATTAAATAATTTATATAATTATTTATCATAGTAAGATTGGTGACATTAAATATATTTGATAATCACCATCTTCTGGAGTATATGTATGTTGTTGAAGAGAGAGAGAATAGAACCAATATATCTTTAGATAAACATTGGTTAGTGAATTACTAGTTGATTTAATATACCACGAGAAGTGAACATTAACGGAATATACATATGTGTTATATATATATATCTTGAATTATGTGGAAGGAATTAGATATATATATGAGAACCTTATAGGGGAATAGAGTTTGAACTTATAATTTAAACTTTGAATCATTTGAAGGAGGTAATAAAATATGTTGGTTAACCGATGTAGCAAGATAGCACATTAAAAAGCATGTTCAAGTATTTAAGAATTGAGATTATGGTTCTGCTATAGCAGAACTTGTCTGCCTATGAACTTGAGGTGGCGCAGCTGCGCCACTTCCAAGCTTATGACCAGCGCAGCTGCGCCGGTCTGTAGAAAATTCTGAGAGTTGTGTAATCTGAACTTGGGAATATGTATATTAGTAATTAAAATGTGGGTCATGAATGGGTTAAGTTAGCAAAGCATGATTTGAATGAGAAATTAATTAACTCGGAATAAATATTGGTTAATTAAGTGATATTATGGAATATTATATTATAAAACCTTGTGTGGCAGTGGTGAGATAGTAATTTGAATAAATAAGTTAATTCACTCAAATAAAATGGTGAATTAAGGATTATGTGTTGTATAAAGAAAAAGAAAGAGATATGATTTTCCTAATAAAGGGTATTAAAATAATTTCTAATATTGAATTATTTTAATAAAAGGAGGAAATGTTATTTTTGAATAATAATATTACCTTATATGTTTTTGTATGAGGTGTGTTTGATTAATATGGTAAATATATTAAAACGTATTTGCTATATGTAATTAAATTGATGGAAACGATTTATTATAATAGAAAATAAACTTATTATCTATTTTCTATATATAATATATGTACATGTGTCGTACATATAGTTATTTGATATTATATTAAAATAATATCATGAGACAATAAGTAAATTATTTTCTAATGACGAATGTGCTTATTTGGAGAAAACATAATATTTATGTTATGGCAAATACATAATTTCTAATGTATTTTTCAAGGGAGTTTAATTAATGAAAGGAAACTAAGTTATTTTAATATATTAAATAACTTAAGTTATTATTTGATCGTGAATATTATTATTGGAATAATTAATAGAGTATATATTAATTATTATAAGCGTAAAGGTTATACTTATTATAAGTATAATTAATTGAAGTAGTTTAGCATTTTAATAGCTTGAGTTATTATATTTCCGTAAAGGTTATATATAATATTTGAATATTTGATTTATAAAATATTTATATGTGGACCTTGGATTTAATAGTTCTAATTTAATTGAACATGTTATAAGTAGTAATGTGGTGAGAAATGAGTAAGTGATGAGAATA
Organism: Panax stipuleanatus; assembly: GCA_020205555.1. NCBI lineage: Eukaryota > Viridiplantae > Streptophyta > Magnoliopsida > Apiales > Araliaceae > Panax > Panax stipuleanatus. The sequence goes on from CM035120.1 coordinate 119,926,815, forward strand.
ATGATAAGCTTAAGTTTGAGCTTGTGAGAGATGCCTTGTGTGGCACAATAATAGATTCAGTAATGAATTGACTAATTTAATGATGGAGGAATTATTAATTAAACAATTAATCTAAATTAATTGTTAATTGTTATTATGATAGTATGTTAAATTATTATGGCTAGTGATAGTATAATAATAAGGAAATCGATTATAAGTATAATCGGATTTGTGATGAGATAAATTGTCTTCTAATATTAATTATTGTTATGAACAATACACTATTATCAAGTAATTATTTGATAATATGATGATTAATGAGTAAATGATTTATAAATATAAAAAGATTTATATTTATTTAACGTGATAATAAATCATATAAAGTGTTAATCAATTAGCGTGGGAATTATAATTCCATGGATTAATGAGAAATGGATTAATTAATATTATTATTAATTAATTGATAAGATAAGTAATTTATTAATTTCTATGTGCAACCATGCGATATTAAAGTATAACGTATGATAGTTAACTATATGTTATGCGAAGTATAAAGTGCAATGCGACTATGCTATATATGAATATAAACTATATAGTAAAGTTATTGAGTTGTAATAGGTACATGAAATGTGGATTTGACAATGTGTATATTAAGTATACAATAAAATAATATATCATAAATATATGGTAAACAATTATTGAATTTACTAATAGAGGAGACAATACACTGTGATGGTACCCGAAAGAATTATATCCGGTGGGATGAACTGTTGTGATAATGAATAATACCCAATAGATTTACATTCGGTATTAGTAAAATGTACATGGATTATATGTTGGTGTATATGTACCTATTTGTTACATTGTATTTAGAAGTGGACTTGTGACTTAAGTATATACTATATGTATAAAACATAAGCATTGTATTTTAAATTTGCAAGTTGATATTGCTGAAAATGAGCTTGTCCCAATATTAGAGTCCCTCCTCATTTCTCCTCACGTGAATGGCTAGGAGCTATGCCTATCTCCCTCAAACTCAGCAATTGTAGCTAATGATGAGATGGGGAATGGGTATCATGATGGATACCACCAACTCTTTCTTGCACAATGGACTCTCCTTCATTCCATTAGTTTGTAATAAGAGGCAAAGCTATTGTCTGTGTAGTGAGTTTTCTTTAAATGAAGCTCCCTCCTTCTCATTTGATGTTGCTGAGTTTTCTGTCAAGTGTAAGATATAGAGTAAGTGTACTAATTGGAGAAGGAGACTAAGAATTGGAGATGTCAACAAGCTTAGAATTTCAATTCACAAAGGTAAAACTTTTACAGTGTCCATAGTTTGATAATTGGAGAGTTCTTGAATTTCTTAAGTTATTGATTATGTTAAATTAGATGGTAATTGAATTGGAGAATGATGGTTAGTTGTTATATAAGCTGTTATACATGTTAGAAATACATTGTTACTGATATTGAGCATGATAAGTAAGAAATTCTGAGTTGGGTTGTTAAAACTGCCGAAGCAGTTCAGTCTCTGGTTGGGCCGGACACCGGCGCAGCTGCGCCGGGTTTATGCCTGGGATCTGCGCAGCTGCGCAGGGTCCTGGAACTTGTTTTCTGTTTTGCTGCAGATTCTGTTATGTGCTATCATGAGATATCTCTTAAAGCAAACAAGTGAACTAGATTGACATGCATATATGACTATATTAACGTAGCATGATGCATGTATGGCCGTGTTAGTATGTGATATGGAAGGAAAACATGGTTTTAAAATAAACTTATAGTTTTAATATGAACTTTGACATGTGTGTGTCATGTGTGCATTCTGATTTTTGTGAACACAATCGTATGGTTTATATTGACATGAAATACATAATTTAAGTGTTAATCGTACACTAGTTTACATGAGTGAAGGATTCAAGAGGTTTTTAAGAAAAACTTAAAGACTTTTTGAAATAAACTTGACCAAGACTTACGTCTTTTAGATTCTGACCATGTGAGAATATTTATGTGGTTTGGATATATGTTTCGAGTGCACATGAGTTTTATGTTGAGATGCCTTGCATATACTAAGATTAGTGTACTTTTCAAAGAAAGATTTGAATGTGAAAACTAATATCATCAAGTACTAAGTGAACTTACGTTATGAACATGCAAGCATGTATATTGGGATTTCATTGTGCCTATAGACATGTTGACATAAGCATCATGTGATGAAACATGGATTTCACCTATGCACGTATATTCATAGAAAATGAATTTCTAAAGCATAAACTATGTGATTAACATATACACGTGTGATATACGCACGAGCATGCATACTTAGTATTGTTTAGCCTCGTGGTGTGTTGATATGACTTTAGTAATGGACCATTAATAACATAGGGTTTGATTTGTTTAAAGTTTATCGGCATATGGCCTTAATTGGATTAGGATGAGCATGCTAGGTTTCGAACTTGAAATTATAACCATAGAGCATACGTATTGATTAATATCAGTAACTTGAATGATATTGATTGAACTCGGGTTGTCCAAGCAGCATGAAATGTCATTTCTGGTTTGACCAGTGAGTGGCGCAGCTGCGCCACTCTTAAGGCCAATACCTGAGCAGCTGCGCCATCCTGTTTTCAGGATTTATGCAGTCTGTTTGTTCTTGATTTTGTAGTAGACTTGTATTATTACTTAAACTGCAAATCATGGTCTGACCCCTACTGGTTTATGACTATATGATGAACATAGTAGCCTTGCATGACTAGTTAAGTATGACAAGGGTTTTGAAAAGTGAAACAAGGTTCTAAGAAACAAGTTAGACAACAATGTAACCTTTATTATTACATTGAGAATGTATGGAAGTGTATAACTGATGGGTGTGATCTCTATGATTAATATAACTGTGTAGGATTACACAAAGTGCAGAGATTCTTAAGCAGTTAAGTCGTAGTTGTTAAACTACGAATCAGGCAAGTCTTTCAGTTCCTATTTGATATATGAATTCAATAACTGTTAGTTGAATTATATTATGCTGTGATAATGTGAACTTATATATGAACTGTATATGAGATATAAATGAGATTGAAAGTTGATCTTTGATGATATACTTGTTATGTGAAAATTAACATGCGTAGTAAATATAAATTATTTATAAATGCATGAACTGAGTATAATGTTGTATGCTATGTGATGCATGAAAACTGTTAGAATTGCTGAGCTGTCAAGCTCACTCTTGCAAATAACCACTTTTGCAGGTTAAGGACTTACGATAAAGACTTCGTGCTTCTTGATTGATAAAGATAAATAGTATCACAATGGAGAATACTGATTAGATTATTACTCGAACCATGTCTAGGTTCTAGTAGTTGTACTTGATATTTGTTTACAAGGTTTAATGCTTGTCGTACTATAAAGATGTATTAGATAATACATAGAGGATATCAAGTCGAGTTGTAAACGTTATACGATAACTCAAATATAATGAATCATATTTATAATTGATTCAAGGGTTGTAATTGATTCAAGTTATGAAATCAATAAAAAGATTTTATTCAAAGGATATTGAAAAGTTTAAATTATTCCGCATTTTAGTAACATCGAATATGATGTATAGACGAGATCTTGGATATAAATAGAAATTATATTCTAAATTATAATAAAGCAAGTTATATTCTTTTAGTAATGAATAAAAGATGTAATAGTTTGGCGATAGTAGTATCGTGACTGCACCGAATCAGAGGTTTCGAAGGAACGTGGATTTGGGGGCGTCACAGGTTGGTATCAAAGCTGTAGGTTATAAACCTTAGGTAAGTGTACCTTAGACTATAACCTGAGAGAGTGAAAGATAAGATTAAAATATATCTAAATGAAGATTCAAAGAAGAATCTTGAAATATCTAGAGAATGAGAATCAGGAGTTTCCTAACTCCGGTAATGAAAATGTTAAGATGATGTCTATAAGATGTATATGACAAAGATAATGAGAATGAACTCAGATGGAGTTTGGTTGATAATAGGGAAAGAACCCTAAGGTATAGTGATGATCACGACGTGATCAGATTGAACTGTGAAATGATAGATAGTCTGTAATGACTAAGTATGTATAGCTTGATGCTATGAGAGAATGTACTATAAAAAGTACGAGAAGAACTCATGAGGAGTTGTATGTGATGAAACGTAGAAAGCTCGTAATGAGCAAGTGATAGAGTAAGATATAGTTAAGTGTTGGAATTCCATTGAGGACTCATGTGATGGCTTAGTTGTACAAACTTTTGTATGGGCAGAAGTTTTGTGCTTGCACTGAGTGCGTCACATTGATAATCGTTGGAATGTTAGTGTCGCGGTATCATTATACATATGGCGGAAAGGTGATTCTTTTCTCATATTTATTTTGATAGATAGAGATTTCTAAGATATAATTAGATAATATTAAGATTAGGTGCGAGTTCTTAAAACTCATGCCTATGACAAGTTCGTGACTCATAATCGTATGATGGGACCCCTCAGCGAATGGACGACTTTGGTCTGACTAGGATAAGTTCCTACACCCATATGATTGTGGTAAGTTCCTGAACTTCCATGGTGTGGTAAGTTGGTGAACTGTACTGAGAATAGATATATTATATAAGAGTTTTGGAATAGTAAGCATTGATGGTGGTAAGAGATTGAAGCGATGGAGAAATTGGATTTTCCTAAATCCTCTAGCTACGCTAGATTTTCAATAATTATTGACTTCGTGCTAGTGTTTGCACTTCGGTTTTCTTGAGAAAACATTGGGTCAGGTAACTGAACTAATGAGTTTTAAAAACAACACCGTTATTCGTATGTCTACGCTATTTGTTTCGGCTAAGACAAAAATGATTTGACAATCTTTCAAAATGTATTTTGACCATGTGCATCATTTGATATGATGTAGAATGGGAAACGATGGAGTCATCAATACAATCGAACTTAGTGTTGGTTGTGATCGAAAGATCGTCAGCCCACTATGGTATGATGTAATATGATAAAGTCATAAAATGGCGGAATCCTCAACGTACTATTAAGTTGGTGCGGCATCATGACGTCATAAAACGGTTTTTGGTTTTTCTTTCGAATTATGAAAAGTTGACTAAATTATTTTGATTGATGTCCGAATTGTTGATGAGAGTCTAAGCTATTTGATTCGGCTAGGCGACTGTTGGAAAGGGATTATAGAATTCAAGCATTCTTGTGTATTTATGCCAAACCGGATTGCTCTGGTGCGGATTTAGATGTTGAAAAGCTGAGGTGAACAACCCTATAAAGGGGACATGTTTTCGGGGACAATGGTTCCGAACGTAACGCATATAGTCGTTACAAAACACTACGTTGCGGCCCAACGTAGTGGTACAATAGGCTGGCCACCTAGAGTACGCGTGGAGGGTGTTTTCAGTCTTTGTGATTGATAAACACTCTGGTTTGCAGTGTGAAGAATTGTGTTGAAGCATTAGTAAACCTGGAGAAAAGTTCACGGTCTTGTGACCCCTCAGCATAAATTGGAATCTGAGTTATCCATACTACTTCCCGATTATTGAAAAATCACGGAAGATTCTTATTCTTTTAAAGGATGAATGTAGTAAGTAGAATGTTCCTTAGAAAGGAGAATGTGGTAGAATGCAAGTGAGCAAGTTATAATAAAACTTCTGAAAAGAGAATGAATAAAAATTATTCAAGAGAATATGTAATAATCGGAATAGCACCGAGTAGAGGAAGTTTCGGTGATTCCGAGGACGGAATCCTTATAAGGGGGAGAGGATGTAAGAACCCGAATTTTCAGATATTATTAATTAAGGATTTAATAAATAAAATTCTTAAGGTATGAGATGGATTCGAATAAGAATATATATGTGTGATACGAGGTATGTAGTATTGTGTTACATAGGGTAATATGAACTATGTAATATGTGATTTTGTGATTTATAAATATATTATTAATATATATTTACTATTTATTATAGAGATGAATTAGCAAGAAGATGGATAAGATTTATCTATTCGGTATTAAATAATTTATATAATTATTTATCATAGTAAGATTGGTGACATTAAATATATTTGATAATCACCATCTTCTGGAGTATATGTATGTTGTTGAAGAGAGAGAGAATAGAACCAATATATCTTTAGATAAACATTGGTTAGTGAATTACTAGTTGATTTAATATACCACGAGAAGTGAACATTAACGGAATATACATATGTGTTATATATATATATCTTGAATTATGTGGAAGGAATTAGATATATATATGAGAACCTTATAGGGGAATAGAGTTTGAACTTATAATTTAAACTTTGAATCATTTGAAGGAGGTAATAAAATATGTTGGTTAACCGATGTAGCAAGATAGCACATTAAAAAGCATGTTCAAGTATTTAAGAATTGAGATTATGGTTCTGCTATAGCAGAACTTGTCTGCCTATGAACTTGAGGTGGCGCAGCTGCGCCACTTCCAAGCTTATGACCAGCGCAGCTGCGCCGGTCTGTAGAAAATTCTGAGAGTTGTGTAATCTGAACTTGGGAATATGTATATTAGTAATTAAAATGTGGGTCATGAATGGGTTAAGTTAGCAAAGCATGATTTGAATGAGAAATTAATTAACTCGGAATAAATATTGGTTAATTAAGTGATATTATGGAATATTATATTATAAAACCTTGTGTGGCAGTGGTGAGATAGTAATTTGAATAAATAAGTTAATTCACTCAAATAAAATGGTGAATTAAGGATTATGTGTTGTATAAAGAAAAAGAAAGAGATATGATTTTCCTAATAAAGGGTATTAAAATAATTTCTAATATTGAATTATTTTAATAAAAGGAGGAAATGTTATTTTTGAATAATAATATTACCTTATATGTTTTTGTATGAGGTGTGTTTGATTAATATGGTAAATATATTAAAACGTATTTGCTATATGTAATTAAATTGATGGAAACGATTTATTATAATAGAAAATAAACTTATTATCTATTTTCTATATATAATATATGTACATGTGTCGTACATATAGTTATTTGATATTATATTAAAAATAATATCATGAGACAATAAGTAAATTATTTTCTAATGACGAATGTGCTTATTTGGAGAAAACATAATATTTATGTTATGGCTAAATTACATAATTTCTAATGTATTTTCAAGGGAGTTTAATTAATGAAAGGAAACTAAGTTATTTTAATATATTAAATAACTTAAGTTATTATTTGATCGTGAATATTATTATTGGAATAATTAATAGAGTATATATTAATTATTATAAGCGTAAAGGTTATACTTATTATAAGTATAATTAATTGAAGTAGTTTAGCATTTTAATAGCTTGAGTTATTATATTTCCGTAAAGGTTATATATAATATTTGAATATTTGATTTATAAAATATTTATATGTGGACCTTGGATTTAATAGTTCTAATTTAATTGAACATGTTATAAGTAGTAATGTGGTGAGAAATGAGTAAGTGATGAGAATAATGATAAGCTTAAGTTTGAGCTTGTGAGAGATGCCTTGTGTGGCACAATAATAGATTCAGTAATGAATTGACTAATTTAATGATGGAGGAATTATTAATTAAACAATTAATCTAAATTAATTGTTAATTGTTATTATGATAGTATGTTAAATTATTATGGCTAGTGATAGTATAATAATAAGAAAATCGATTATAAGTATAATCGGATTTGTGATGAGATAAATTGTCTTCTAATATTAATTATTGTTATGAACAATACACTATTATCAAGTAATTATTTGATAATATGATGATTAATGAGTAAATGATTTATAAATATAAAAAGATTTATATTTATTTAACGTGATAATAAATCATATAAAGTGTTAATCAATTAGCGTGGGAATTATAATTCCATGGATTAATGAGAAATGGATTAATTAATATTATTATTAATTAATTGATAAGATAAGTAATTTATTAATTTCTATGTGCAACCATGCGATATTAAAGTATAACGTATGATAGTTAACTATATGTTATGCGAAGTATAAAGTGCAATGCGACTATGCTATATATGAATATAAACTATATAGTAAAGTTATTGAGTTGTAATAGGTACATGAAATGTGGATTTGACAATGTGTATATTAAGTATACAATAAAATAATATATCATAAATATATGGTAAACAATTATTGAATTTACTAATAGAGGAGACAATACACTGTGATGGTACCCGAAAGAATTATATCCGGTGGGATGAACTGTTGTGATAATGAATAATACCCAATAGATTTACATTCGGTATTAGTAAAATGTACATGGATTATATGTTGGTGTATATGTACCTATTTGTTACATTGTATTTAGAAGTGGACTTGTGACTTAAGTATATACTATATGTATAAAACATAAGCATTGTATTTTAAATTTGCAAGTTGATATTGCTGAAAATGAGCTTGTCCCAATATTAGAGTCCCTCCTCATTTCTCCTCACGTGAATGGCTAGGAGCTATGCCTATCTCCCTCAAACTCAGCAATTGTAGCTAATGATGAGATGGGGAATGGGTATCATGATGGATACCACCAACTCTTTCTTGCACAATGGACTCTCCTTCATTCCATTAGTTTGTAATAAGAGGCAAAGCTATTGTCTGTGTAGTGAGTTTTCTTTAAATGAAGCTCCCTCCTTCTCATTTGATGTTGCTGAGTTTTCTGTCAAGTGTAAGATATAGAGTAAGTGTACTAATTGGAGAAGGAGACTAAGAATTGGAGATGTCAACAAGCTTAGAATTTCAATTCACAAAGGTAAAACTTTTACAGTGTCCATAGTTTGATAATTGGAGAGTTCTTGAATTTCTTAAGTTATTGATTATGTTAAATTAGATGGTAATTGAATTGGAGAATGATGGTTAGTTGTTATATAAGCTGTTATACATGTTAGAAATACATTGTTACTGATATTGAGCATGATAAGTAAGAAATTCTGAGTTGGGTTGTTAAAACTGCCGAAGCAGTTCAGTCTCTGGTTGGGCCGGACACCGGCGCAGCTGCGCCGGGTTTATGCCTGGGATCTGCGCAGCTGCGCAGGGTCCTGGAACTTGTTTTCTGTTTTGCTGCAGATTCTGTTATGTGCTATCATGAGATATCTCTTAAAGCAAACAAGTGAACTAGATTGACATGCATATATGACTATATTAACGTAGCATGATGCATGTATGGCCGTGTTAGTATGTGATATGGAAGGAAAACATGGTTTTAAAATAAACTTATAGTTTTAATATGAACTTTGACATGTGTGTGTCATGTGTGCATTCTGATTTTTGTGAACACAATCGTATGGTTTATATTGACATGAAATACATAATTTAAGTGTTAATCGTACACTAGTTTACATGAGTGAAGGATTCAAGAGGTTTTTAAGAAAAACTTAAAGACTTTTTGAAATAAACTTGACCAAGACTTACGTCTTTTAGATTCTGACCATGTGAGAATATTTATGTGGTTTGGATATATGTTTCGAGTGCACATGAGTTTTATGTTGAGATGCCTTGCATATACTAAGATTAGTGTACTTTTCAAAGAAAGATTTGAATGTGAAAACTAATATCATCAAGTACTAAGTGAACTTACGTTATGAACATGCAAGCATGTATATTGGGATTTCATTGTGCCTATAGACATGTTGACATAAGCATCATGTGATGAAACATGGATTTCACCTATGCACGTATATTCATAGAAAATGAATTTCTAAAGCATAAACTATGTGATTAACATATACACGTGTGATATACGCACGAGCATGCATACTTAGTATTGTTTAGCCTCGTGGTGTGTTGATATGACTTTAGTAATGGACCATTAATAACATAGGTTTGATTTGTTTAAAGTTTATCGGCATATGGCCTTAATTGGATTAGGATGAGCATGCTAGGTTTCGAACTTGAAATTATAACCATAGAGCATACGTATTGATTAATATCAGTAACTTGAATGATATTGATTGAACTCGGGTTGTCCAAGCAGCATGAAATGTCATTTCTGGTTTGACCAGTGAGTGGCGCAGCTGCGCCACTCTTAAGGCCAATACCTGCGCAGCTGCGCCATCCTGTTTTCAGGATTTATGCAGTCTGTTTGTTCTTGATTTTGTAGTAGACTTGTATTATTACTTAAACTGCAAATCATGGTCTGACCCCTACTGGTTTATGACTATATGATGAACATAGTAGCCTTGCATGACTAGTTAAGTATGACAAGGGTTTTGAAAAGTGAAACAAGGTTCTAAGAAACAAGTTAGACAACAATGTAACCTTTATTATTACATTGAGAATGTATGGAAGTGTATAACTGATGGGTGTGATCTCTATGATTAATATAACTGTGTAGGATTACACAAAGTGCAGAGATTCTTAAGCAGTTAAGTCGTAGTTGTTAAACTACGAATCAGGCAAGTCTTTCAGTTCCTATTTGATATATGAATTCAATAACTGTTAGTTGAATTATATTATGCTGTGATAATGTGAACTTATATATGAACTGTATATGAGATATAAATGAGATTGAAAGTTGATCTTTGATGATATACTTGTTATGTGAAAATTAACATGCGTAGTAAATATAAATTATTTATAAATGCATGAACTGAGTATAATGTTGTATGCTATGTGATGCATGAAAACTGTTAGAATTGCTGAGCTGTCAAGCTCACTCTTGCAAATAACCACTTTTGCAGGTTAAGGACTTACGATAAAGACTTCGTGCTTCTTGATTGATAAAGATAAATAGTATCACAATGGAGAATACTGATTAGATTATTACTCGAACCATGTCTAGGTTCTAGTAGTTGTACTTGATATTTGTTTACAAGGTTTAATGCTTGTCGTACTATAAAGATGTATTAGATAATACATAGAGGATATCAAGTCGAGTTGTAAACGTTATACGATAACTCAAATATAATGAATCATATTTTATAATTGATTCAAGGGTTGTAATTGATTCAAGTTATGAAATCAATAAAAAGATTTTATTCAAAGGATATTGAAAAGTTTAAATTATTCCGCATTTTAGTAACATCGAATATGATGTATAGACGAGATCTTGGATATAAATAGAAATTATATTCTAAATTATAATAAAGCAAGTTATATTCTTTTAGTAATGAATAAAAGATGTAATAGTTTGGCGATAGTAGTATCGTGACTGCACCGAATCAGAGGTTTCGAAGGAACGTGGATTTGGGGGCGTCACAATCCCCATTTATTTGTGTAACCTTGTAGCAATTCCGGGACGGAATTTTTATAAGGGGGGAGGATGTAATACCCGAGAATTTCCTAATATTATTAAATAAATACATTAATGGAAATGAGAAGTTATTTGAATATAAATGATTTTGAGATGAATTAATTCAATTATATAAAATTGAATAATTATAATATTTAAGGAAAATGTGGAGTTTATAATAAACTCGGGAAGCCTTGTGTGGCACCGCGATGAGATATATTAATAATGATATGTGAATAATTAATCTATATTAATTGTTAATTGTTGTTACTTGTTATCGTAGAATATTAATTAATTGTTATAAAATATTAATGATAATTACTTGGTGATGTGGGGATTATTATTATTGCAAATAATATAATAGTAATAAGCAACGTGTTTATAAATATAATAAGAATTACAATTATTCATGTGATATTTAATCATGTAAGTGTTAATCTATTATTGTGAATATTAATAATTGTATGGACTAATGAAAAGTGAATTAATTAATATTATTATTAATTAATTAATGAGATAAGTAAATTAATTACTTCTATGTGCGAGCATACGAATCAAAAAGTATAATGTATAGTAGCTAAATATATATTATATAAAGTGTAAATTGCAATGCGACTCTATTATATATAAACTATATAGTAAAGTTATTAAATTATGAGAGTTACATGAAATGCCTATGTAACAATGTGAATATACATTAAAGTGAGACATCATGAGTATGTGGTAGATAATTTAATAATACATGAGATAATGTGATGTGATTATATCCGAGTAAATTATACCAGTATGATAAAAATGTACATGAATTATATGTGTACAAGTCACACTTACTACATTATGTGAATTATAGTGTGACATTTCAATTAAAGACATATGTATAAAATATATATATGTGTAGATAGCCTAAGTATTTAATACATATGTGTATAATTATTTAAGTATAGTATGTTGCAAATGCTGAGTTAGTATTGTGCCTTGTCCCTAAATGCTAGTATCATTCTCATTCGCGTGAAGAACAAAAAGGCTAAGGAGCTACTCCTTCTTCTTCTCCCAAGCTCCTTCTAGCTCATGATTATAGGGGGAGTGGTTATCATGATGATCTTCAACAACCATTTACCAACTCTCTTTTAACCATCATGTAATCTAACATTCTCATTGGTTTAATTTGATGTATATATGCGTTGTCTGTGTAAGAATTGCTCTATAAATATGGCTCCCTCCCTTCTCTTTTCATTTGCTGAGATTTTGTCTAAGTATTGAATTGAGAGTGTTATGAGTTTAATAGCAAGATAATCATAGAGAGAGAGATTTCAATAAGCTTACTTTGCATTACAGAGGTATAAATCCTTCGTTCTTGGTTCATCATTTTATTACTATCAAAGTTTCTAATTCTTGATTTTGATTACAATTCATGCTAGATTGGATTAGAACATGTTCCTAGTTGTTATATAGACTTATAAACATGTTTAAACCATAATGTGGCTGCTTAGAAAAGTTTTCGTGAAGTAATTTCGTGAGTTAGGTTTCTTATGTGCCATTGCAGGCTGCTCTCTGGACTGGAACGGGAGCCGCGCGGCCGCATGTCTCCCTAGTATAATTTAGGCGCGGCCGTGCGCCACTGCAGAATTTGTTGATGATTTCTTTTATATCTTCTGATGTATTGAGCATGATGTACTGTTAGGATATGCATATAACTCACATTAACATATGGAATAAGGTTACTAGGTTATAGCAATCCATGCTAGTTATTTTAGTTGAATATTTCAAAGAAAACTTAAAGTTATGAAAAGAGGAACTTGGATATATAAATACCATAATAGTATTCTGACTTTTGAGACACGTTTGTATGACCTAGAAACACATGGAATGCATATTGACTTAAGTATATATGTATCGTGATATAATATGAACATGTGAACCCAACTAGTGCACTTTTTTAACTAAAATACAAGTTTTAAAGGTTGATATTGACATGTAAAGACCATGTATACATTCTGACTTTTCAAGCATGTTTATAGGGCCTTGAAATGCATGAAAAGCATGTTGACTTGCTTATATATGTTTCATAAGATGATATGAGCATGTGGGCTTCATTTGTGAACTTTACTAAGTGAAAGTGTAAGTTCAAAATGTAAATCTTGACATGTTATATCGAAGCCTAAATTCTAAAAATTTTGGACATGTTTGGTAGTGCTCATAACCTCATTAAAATGTCATAAACATACACATGCCATGTTAGATGCCATGAGAACTAGTTAGGCACAAGTGAAGCATGAATGAAGTTGTAACGGTGCTAGTTATATGTGTATAATATAGATTCTTGCAAGCATGCTTAAAACAAGTTATGTGATCACCTCGTATAACAAAGCATGATAGGCTTTGTGAATTCCATGACCTTGAATGATCGTAAATTATTGAAAGGGTTAACTTAGAAGCTATATCATATATGTTTGGAACGAGGGAAGGTTATACACACATAAAATTATTCTTTAAAATGTATACATGCTACGTGATATTATATGATGTTACTTGAACCCGATTTTGACGTTTAACTTATGAGAATGCCATAACTTGCTAAAATGAAATATATTTAGTATTGATTGTAGTCTTATGTGACATTAATAATATGCAAATATGTTTGCTAATTGTGGTAGTCTCACATGATAGTAATGATGTATGAATATGATCAACTTGAGAAAAGAGGAAGTTAAGAATAGAAATTAGATACTAAATAATTGTGTAGCTAGGGTAAAACTTAGCTTATGTGTTGATCGTATATTCGAAGATGTAATGTGAAGTTAAATTATATGACTAATGAATATCATATATATACGTAATTGTATTACGATAGGAATCCGAAAGTGTTGGCTAGCTCTACGTGAGTAAACTACGCATAAGGCAAGTATCCTAAACCCTTGCATTACTTTATTCAACAGATATCGTAAGCGAGTATCTAAACCTTATCTCTTTAGATACAAGTATTCTATCTTTGTATATTGCGAACTAGTTTCCTACTTAATCGTTTGAATTGAATTAGCATACTTGAACTCTTATTTCATTAAAGCTATTATTCATGTTGAACTTAGTATTGTTCTTGAATATTGTGAAAGTGTCTATGCCATTTGATTCGGCTAGACGTATATTATTGAAAAGCGACCCAAACTAATTGATTGGTGCGGGATCTTGTATTTGACTGAGAAGAACAACCTTCTTTGAAGGGAATATATAATTGCCGAAGAACCGATGTGCACACTTGAGTATGATTGATTGTTATGCATAATGATGGTGCTTTAGGCTGATCACCTGTTGTACCTGTTTTTGTTAGATTTTCAGTTTATTACTGTTAATTCTAGTAGAAGTTCATAGTCCTTAGTGACTGCTCAGTATTCAGTTATCTTGAAATCTTGAATTGATTTAGTATTGAATCTTAATGATATCTTTCTGTCCTTAGCGACTATTATTGAAAACTGTTGATATTTCTTGTTTTCCTTGAAACTATCACATCCTATTATACTCTTTTGAGATTCGAGAACTATATTACTCACCCTTATTGTATATTACTTGCTGAGCAATTTGTGCTCATTCTTGCTTTCCCTAAAACATTTCAGCTACGGCAGAGCATGGCGAACCTTCAGGCGTTGATAAGGGCAAGGGCAAGGCTACCAACTAGCTTGTCTCTTTTATGTTTTTAATATTTTAATGTTGTATTAAGATGATGTAGCAAGACTGGATTTGATTATATTTAAGTTTAAGTTAGATTATGTAATAAGTCGTTAACTGATATTATTCTGTAATCTATTAAGTACTGTAGGTTGCGAGACTTGGGAGAATAATTATAATAAACCATTGTATATTATTCTAAATTAGATATTCTACTGTGGATGTGTGATTTTAGTTATTATTGTATTACCATGAGCACGTGACAAACCGAATTCGAGCGACCCCGTGAAGGTCCTGGAATTTGGAGGCGTCACAGTTTGGTATCAGAGTTGTAGTTATAAACCTTAGGAACGAGTGTCCTTAGACTATAACTTAGGCGAACTTAGAAGTTGGAAAGGAAATAAAACTCACATAGAGTTTTCCCTAGAGCAAGACTTAGCGTGTTATGAAATGTAACTTCATTCTATACAATGAACTTCTGTTTTATTTAACATTCTAATAGAGTTGCTGTTTGTTTGTCTTGTGTTTGTGATTGTAGGATGACAGACACAGGTGTACCTAGTAGAGTGACAGAGGAGGAGCCCAGGAATATACATGTAGTATACGAGGCACCTCTAGAGGCTAACCCAGTGCAGGCTGTTGCACCGTTCGAGTCTGACGATGAGGACGAGATTGAGATAGAGTCTGATCCAGAGGAGGAGCCAATGGAGGACGAGCCGATGGAGAATAAGCCAGTAGAGGACTCTGATGAGGTTACTGTAGAGGAGCAGATGCTAGAAGAGTATGAGGAGCGGATCCCAGAGTTAGACTGCAGGGTTCAGGAGCTGGAGGCAGAGGCCCAAGAGAGAGAGTCCGAGTTCCAGAAACTGAGGGACGAGGACCACCAGAGGAAGCTGTCCGTGCAGGAGTTAGAGGTGCAGATTGCCTACCGTAAGGTGG
The DNA here is from genome assembly GCA_020205555.1 of Panax stipuleanatus. Lineage (NCBI taxonomy): Eukaryota > Viridiplantae > Streptophyta > Magnoliopsida > Apiales > Araliaceae > Panax > Panax stipuleanatus. Next base: position 119,942,644 of record CM035120.1, read on the forward strand.
TAGGGATCCAGATGGGGACTCTGTTTCACAGGTCAGTGGCTAGGAACGTGGATATAGCAGGAAAGCTGGAAGAAGTAGAACAGAGAGAATTGAGTGAGATGACTGAGAAAGAGGCACTCCGTACTCAGCTAGAGTTGGAGGTGATGGATAGGATACACTTCGAGGAGAAGTGGGAAGCGGCCAATGAAATAGCTGACGACCTAGAGGACGAGGTCAGGTGCAAGAAGAGAAAGATGAACAAGATGGGGTATATGTTTCGTTCAGCTTTTGAGAGGGTGATTGATGGTGTGTACCACTACCCGGTAGAACAGGGACAAACTCTATATACTTTGAGTCGAGAGCTGGTTGCATATATAGCACAGTTAGAGTACAAGAGCGCTGTGGAACGCGGGATGATGTGATAAGATTTCCTTAGATGGTCTGGTGGTAGTTTAGTAGAATTTATCTTTATGTGTTGTACATACTATGTTGTAATCCCAATCTTTTGTGTAAGATGTGGGATATTGATGTGAACCCTATGTTAGCTTTTGTTAGAGGGGTAGTATGGTAGTAGGTTGGTATATTCCCCGTCTTTTGTGATATTAGGGGATATATGTGATAACATTTATAGCAGTATGCTAGGGAAATCATGTAATAAAATGATTTGGCATATGAATATAAATAGAGTTTATTCAAAAATGTGTTATAAATTTCTTCTTTTGTATTAAAAGAAATACTTAGGAAATATACTTGAATAATAATAAAATAAAAAAAATTTGTGATGTAGATAATGCCGCCCAGACGTAGATTGACTGCACCCGAAGAATCTGTTAACAACGAGAAGGAACAAGTAGATCCCATTCAGAAGTTGGTAGACTTGTTAGGAGAGGCCTTGAGGGGCAGGAACAATGAACCCATTCGCCCAAACCCTCAGGCTATGCCAGTAACAACCTTTAAAGACTTTAAGAGTGTAGGACCCCTGGAGTTCGAGGGAACTACTGACCCAATCGTTGCACAAACGTGGATAAAGGAAATCGAAAAAGCCTTCACTATAGCTAGCGTAGGCGAAGATCAGAACACGGTGTTTGCCACATATATGATGAGGGGAGAAGCGAACTACTGGTGGGAGGCTAATCAACAAAGAGCTGGAGAAGGGGTAATAGCTTGGGATAAGTTTAAGATGCTGTTCTTCGAGAATTACTTCCCGAAGAGTATGATGAATAGGATGGAGGTGAAATTCCTAGAGTTAAAACAAGGTGAGATGACGGTGGCGCAGTATGCGGCTAGGTTTAACGAACTAGCGAGATTTGCAGAGCACCAAGTTGGGGATGAAGAGAGAAAGGCTAGACGCTTCGAACAAGGGTTGAAGCCGTTGCTGTTCAATAAGGTATCAGTTCTTCAAATTGATTCCTTTGCAACATTACTGGAGAAGGCAATCATTGCGGAAGGTGGCAGAGAGGCTTTAAGTCTGTATAACAAAGAGAAGAAAGGAAAGAATGCTGGAGGAGAGAATCGTACTGGAGGAAGCAGCAGTGGAGGAAGTAATTTGGGAAAGAGAAAATGGGAGAACAACAACAACAACAAAAACAACAATAATCAATCAGGGAATTTTCGTGGAGGTTTCAAGAAGAGGGCTGAAGGATGCCCAAAGTGTGGGAAAAATAACCAGGGCGAGTGCTGGAAGGGACGTGGCACTTGCTACAACTACGGACAGGAAGGGCACATCTCGCCCAACTGCCCGTAACCAAAGAAGATCCAAGGGTGTTTTGCTTGCGGCTCAACTGAGCACCTTATTAAGGATTGCCCAAAGAAGGTAAGTGGCAGGGGTAGCGATAAGCAAGGAGGCAACAAGCTGATGATTAGCGGGCTGACACAATTCAACCCCCCAACCGCCAGAACTTTTAATATGACCGTCCAGGACGCCATGGCTGCGAAGGATGTGGTGTCAAGTATAATCCCAATCAATGATATAAATGCTTATGTATTATTTGATTCGGGTGCCACCTGTTCTTTTATATTTGAAGAATTTGCTAGTAAACTTAGTACACCCCTAGAACGATTAGAAAATCCTTTGATCATAGAAGTTGCGAATAAGGAAGTAATCCCTGTAGAATACGTTTATCGAGATTGTCGCGCAAACATTAGAGAACATGAGCTGAGCGTAGACTTGATTCCTATTAGATTGGGAGAATTTGACGTAATACTGGGAATGGATTGGTTGTATAACCATGCTGCGATAATTGACTGTCAGAACAAATGTGTGAACCTTCAGACTTCGAGTAAGTCTAAGGTAGTGTTTTATGGTAGCTCATCGCTTAAGCAATCGTGTTGTGTTACGATGATGCAGGCCAAGAAATTATTAAGGAAATGATGTGTAGGTTATCTGGCTTACCTCGTTGATACTCGGAAAAAGGGAGTAGAAATTTAGGATATATCCGTAGTTAATGAATTTCAAGATGTGTTTCTGGACGATCTGCCTGGTCTTCCGCCAGACAGAGAAATCGAATTCGTAATAGACTTAGCACCGAGAACGGCATCGATTTCGAAAGCTCCATATCGTATGGCGCCAGTAGAAATGAAAGAATTGATGATACAATTGCAAGAGTTATTGGATAAGGGTTACATTCGACCGAGTGTGTCTCCTTGGGAAGCAACAGTGTTATTCGTTAAAAAGAAGGACGGATCGATGAGGCTCTGTATCGATTATCGAGAATTGAATAGAGTAACGATCAAGAACCGATATTCGCTACCAAGGATAGATGACCTGTTTGATCAACTGAAGGGAGCAAAGTGTTTCTCGAAAATTGACCTAAGGACAGGATATCATCAACAGAAGGTACGGGATGAGGACATACCAAAGAATGCGTTTCGAACCCGTTATGGACACTACTAGTTTTTGGTAATGTCATTTGGATTAACTAATGCTCCGGAAGCATTTATGGACTTGATGAACCGAGTTTTCAAGCCATACTTGGATAAATTTTTAGTGGTTTTTATCGACGATATTTTGATCTACTCGAAGATAGAGGACGAACACGCCGAACATCTGAAGATTGTTTTGGAGGCACTAAGGAAGGAGAAGATGTATGCGAAGTTTTCTAAGTGCGAATTTTGGATGGAGAAGGTTCAATTCTTAGGTCACGTGGTGGATAAGAATGGAATCTCAGTAGACCCTGCAAAGGTCGAAGCAATAAGTAATTGGGAACAACCGAGAACACCGACGGAGGTGAGAAGCTTTTTAGGGTTAACTGGGTAATATCAAAGATTCATCCAAGATTTTTCCAAGATAGCAACCCCGTTAACCAATTTGACTAGTAAGACGGTGAAATTTGTATGGACTGACAAATGTGAGGAGAGTTTTCAGGAGTTAAAGAAGAGATTGAGCGAAGCACCTGTATTATCATTACCAGATGATGCAGAAATTTTGTGGTGTATAGTGATGCATCGCACAAGGGACTTGGCTGTGTGCTTATGCAGCACGGCAAGGTCATTGCGTATGCATCACGATAATTAAAGGATTACGAAAAACGATACCCTACTCACGACTTAGAGTTAGCGGCAGTAGTTTTTGCATTAAAGATATGGAGGCATTATCTATACGGAGAGAAATATGAGATATACACGGACTACAAAAGTCTGAAATATATCTTCACACAGAAGGAGTTGAACATGCGGCAGAGAAGGTGGATAGAATTAATCAAAGAATATAACTGCAATATTCTTTATCACCCAGGGAAGGCAAATGTAGTTGCCGACGCTTTGAGCTGGAAAGGAAGGGAGAAGTTGTTTAATTTGACGACTCAGGAAGAGTTGATAAGAGAGATGGATAAATTGGAAATAGAAGTGAAAGAACCAAAGAAGCCTGGAGGGAAGTTATTTGTAGTGGGAGTTCATCCGACATTGTTGGATAGAGTAAAGGAAGCCCAGGAAAAGGATGAAGATTTTGAGAAAATCCGAAATAGGATCACAAAAAATGAGGAAGAGAAATTTCGAATGGATAAAGATGGTATCTTAAGTTTTGAAGGAAGAGTGTGGGTACTAGCGGTAACCGAGTTGAGGGAAGAAATTTTGCACGAGGCACACTATACGATGTATTCCGTTCATCCGGGAGGCACTAAGATGTACCGAGATTTGAAGCAACATTTTTGGTGGCCCAATTTGAAACGGGAAGTCGCAGAATGCGTCAGTAGATGTTTGATTTGCCAACGCATTAAAGCAGAGCATCAACGGCCGAGTGGTTTACTACAACCGTTAGAAATACTAGAGTGGAAATGGGAATATATTATGATGCACTTCGTGGTAGGACTTCCAGTTACACAGAAAGGTTATGATGCCATTTGGGTTATCGTTGATCGACTAATGAAGACCGCACATTTTCTACCAATCAAGATCCGCTACAGTTTGAATCAGTTAGCGAGCTTATACGTAAGAGAAATTGTCTCACGACATGGAGTGCCGGTGTCAATTGTCTCTGATCGAGATCCGCGCTCCACGTATAATTTTTGGAAGAGTTTGCAAGAAAGAATGGGAACGCAGTTGAGGTTGAGTACTGCTTACCATCCTCAGACCGACGGACAAAGTGAGCGAACGATACAAACGCTAGAGGACTTGCGTGATGGATTTTAAGGGAAATTGGGACGACCACCTACCCTTAGTCTAATTTGCGTATAACAATAGTTACCATGCGAGTATCGGCATGCCACCGTATGAAGCTCTTTACGGAAGAAAGTGCAGAACGCCATTATATTGGGATGAAGTCGTAGAGCGAAGAATACTCGGACCAGAGTTAGTTCAACAAACCGCAGACGTGGTGACAGTGATAAGAGCCAGGTTAGTAGCAGCTCAAGACCGCCAAAAAAAAGTATGCGGATTTGCGTCGGCAGGACCGAGACATCAAAATCGGCAGTTTCGTATTCTTGAAGGTATCTCCATGGAAGGGAAAAATCCATTTCGGCAAAAAGAAAAATTGAGTCCAAGATTCATAGGACCATTCGAAATACTGAAGCGAGTGGGCGAAGTGGCATACAAAGTTGCATTACCACCCGAGTTGGAGCACATCCACAACGTATTCCACATTTTCGTGTTACGACCGTACAAGGCCAACTACAAGCACGTGATTTCTTACGAGCCCATTCAAGTGGAGAAGAACTTGGCGTATGAAGAAATTCCTGTCCAAATACTAGATAGGAAAGAGCAAACTTTGAGAAATAAAATTATATCTTCTGTAAAAGTACTTTGGCGTAACCACGATGTCGAGGAGGCAACGTGGGAGTTAGAAGATAGGATAATGAGGGATTATCCCCATTTATTTGTGTAACCTTGTAGCAATTCCGGGACGGAATTTTTATAAGGGGGGAGGATGTAATACCCGAGAATTTCCTAATATTATTAAATAAATACATTAATGGAAATGAGAAGTTATTTGAATATAAATGATTTTGAGATGAATTAATTCAATTATATAAAATTGAATAATTATAATAATTAAGGAAAATGTGGAGTTTATAATAAACTTGGGAAGCCTTGTGTGGCACCGCGATGAGATATATTAATAATGATAAGTGAACAATTAATCTATATTAATTGTTAATTGTTGTTACTTATTATCGTAGAATATTAATTAATTGTTATAAAATATTAATGATAATTACTTGGTGATGTGGGGATTATTATTATTGCAAATAATATAATAGTAATAAGCAACGTGTTTATAAATATAATAAGAATTACAATTATTCATGTGATATTTAATCATGTAAGTGTTAATCTATTATTGTGAATATTAATAATTGTATGGACTAATCAGAAGCGAATTAATTAATATTATTATTAATTAATTGATGAGATAAGTAAATTAATTACTTCTATGTGCGAGCATACGAATCAAAAAGTATAACGTATAGTAGCTAACTATATATTATATAAAGTGTAAATTGCAATGCGACTCTATTATATATAAACTATATAGTAAAGTTATTAAATTATGAGAGTTACATGAAATGCCTATGTAACAATGTGAATATACATTAAAGTGAGACATCATGAGTATGTGGTAGATAATTTAATAAAACATGAGATAATGTGATGTGATTATATCCGAGTAAATTATACCAGTATGATAAAAATGTACATGAATTATATGTGTACAAGTCACACTTACTACATTATGTGAATTATAGTGTGACATTTCAATTAAAGACATATGTACAAAATATATACATATGTGTAGATAGCCTAAGTATTTAATACATATGTGTATAATGATTTAAGTGTAGTATGTTGCTAATGCTGAGTTAGTATTGTGCCTTGTCCCTAAATGCTAGTATCATTCTCATTCGCGTGAAGAACAAAAAGGCTAAGGAGCTACTCCTTCTTCTTCTCCCAAGCTCCTTCTAGCTCATGATTATAGGGGGAGTGGTTATCATGATGATCTTCAACAACCATTTACCAACTCTCTTTTAACCATCATGTAATCTAACATTCTCATTGGTTTAATTTGATGTATATATGCGTTGTCTGTGTAAGAATTGCTCTATAAATATGGCTCCCTCCCTTCTCTTTTCATTTGCTGAGATTTTGTCTAAGTATTGAATTGAGAGTGTTATGAGTTTAATAGCAAGATAATCATAGAGAGAGAGATTTCAATAAGCTTACTTTGCATTACAGAGGTATAAATCCTTCGTTCTTGGTTCATCATTTTATTACTATCAAAGTTTCTAATTCTTGATTTTGATTACAATTCATGCTAGATTGGATTAGAACATGTTCCTAGTTGTTATATAGACTTATAAACATGTTTAAACCATAATGTGGCTGCTTAGAAAAGTTTTCGTGAGTTGGGTTTCTTATGTGCCATTGCAGGCTGCTCACTGGACTGGAACGGGAGCTGCGCGGCCACATGTCTCCCTAGTATAATTTAGGCGCGGCCGCGCGCCACTGCAGAATTTGTTGATGATTTCTTTTATATCTTCTGATGTATTAAGCATGATGTACTGTTAGGATATGCACATAACTCACATTAACATATGGAATAAGGTCACTAGGTTATAGCAATCCATGCTAGTTGTTTTAGTTGAATATTTCAAAGAAAACTTAAAGTAATGAAAAGAGGAACTTAGATATATAAATACCATAATAGTATTCTGAATTTTGAGACACGTTTGTATGACCTAGAAACACATGGAATGCATATTGACTTAAGTATATATGTATCGTGATATAATATGAACATGTGAACCCAACTAGCGCACCTTTCTAACAAAAATAAAAGTTTTGAAGATTGATATTGACATGTAAAGACCATGTATACATTCTAACTTTTCAAGCATGTTTATAGGGCCTTGAAATGCATGAAAAGCATGTTGACTTGCTTATATATGTTTCAGAAGATGACATGAGCATGTGGGCTTCATTTGTGAACTTTACTAATTGAAAGTGTAAGTTCGAAACATAAATCTTGACATGTTATATCGAAGCCTAAATTCTAAAAATTTTAGACATGTTTGGTAGTGCTCATAACCTCATTAAAATGTCATAAACATACACGTGCCATGTTAGATGCCATGAGAACTAGTTAGGCATAAGTGAAGCATGAATTAAGTTGTAACGGTGCTAGTTATAGGTGTATAATATAGATTCTTGCAAGCATGCTTAAAACAAGTTATGTTATCACCTCGTATAATAAAGCATGATAGGCTTTGTGAATTCCATGACCTTGAATGACCGTAAATTATTGAAAGGGTTAACTTAGAAGCTATATCACATATGTTTGGAACGAGGGAAGGTTATACAAACATAAAATTATTCTTTAAAATGTATACATGGTACGTGATATAATATGATGTTACATGAACCCGATTTTGACGGTTAACTTATGAGAATGCCATAACTTGCTAAAATAAAATATATTTAGTATTGATCGTAGTCTTATGTGATATTAATAATATACGAATATGTTTGCTAATTGTGGTAGTCTCACATGATAGTAACGATGTATGAATATGATCAACTTGAGAAAAGAGGAAGTTAAGAATAGAAATTAGATACTAAATAATTGTGTAGCTAGGGTAAAACTTAGCTTGTGTGTTGATCGTATATTCGAAGATGTAATGTGAAGTTAAATTATATGACTAATGAATATCATATATATACGTAATTGTATTACGATAGGAATCCGAAAGTGTTGGCTAGCTTTACGTGAGTAAACTACGCATAAGGCAAGTAACCTAAACCCTTGCATTACTTTATTCAACGGATATCGTAAGCGAGTATCTAAACCTTATCTCTTTAGATACAAGTATTCTATCTTTGTATATTGTGAACTAGTTTCCTACTTAATCGTTTGAATTGAATTAGCATACTTGAACTCTTATTTCATTAAAGCTATTATTCATGTTGAACTTAGTATTGTTCTTGAATATTGTGAAAGTGTCTATGCCATTTGATTTGGCTAGACTTATATTATTGAAAAGCGACCCAAACTAATTGATTGGTGCGGGATCTTGTATTTAACTGAGAAGAACAACCTTCTTTGAAGGGAATATATAATTGTCGAAGAACCGATGTGCACACTTGAGTATGATTGATTGTTATGCATAACAATGGTGCTTTATGCTGATCACCTGTTGTACCTGTTTTTCTAGGATTTTCAATTTATTACTGTTAATTCTAGTAGAAGTTCATAGTCCTTAGTGACTGCTAAGTATTCAGTTATCTTGAAATCTTGAATTGATTTAGTATTGAATCTTAATGATATCTTTCTGTCCTTAGCGACTATTATTGAAAACTGTTGATATTTCTTGTTATCCTTGAAACTATTACATCCTGTTATACTCTTTTGAGATTCGAGAACTATATTACTCACCCTTATTGTATATTACTTGCTGAGCAATTTGTGCTCATTCTTGCTTTTCCTAAAATATTTCAGTTAAGGCAGAGTATGGCGAACCTTCAGGAGTTGATAAGGGCAAGGGCAAGGCTACCAACTAGCTTGTCTCTTTTATATTTTTAATATTTTAATGTTGTATTAAGATGATGTAGCAAGACTGGATTTGATTATGTTTAAGCTTAAGTTAGATTATGTAATAAGTCGTTAATTGATATTATTATGTAATCTATTAAGTACTGTAGGTTGCGAGACTTAGGAGAATAATTATAATAAACCATTGTATATTATTCTAAATTAGATATTCCGCTGTGGATGTGTGATTTTAGTTATTATTGTATTACCATGAGCACGTGACGAACTGAATTCGAGCGACCCCGTGACGGTCCTGGAATTTGGGGGCGTCATAGCTTCGAACCTGTTATGGACACTACGAGTTTTTGGTAATGTCATTTGGATTGACTATTGCTCCAGCAGCATTTATGGACTTGATGAACCGAGTTTTTAAGCCATGCTTGGATAAATTTATTGTGGTTTTTATCGACGACATTTTGATCTACTCGAAGACAAAGGAAGAACACGCTGAACATCTGAAGATTGTTTTGGAGGCACTAAGGAAGGAGAAGATGTATGCAAAATTTTCTAAGTGTGAATTTTTGATGGAGAAGGTTCAATTCTTAGGCCACGTGGTGGATAGGAATGGAATCTCTATAGACCCTACGAAGGTTGAAGCAGTAAGTAATTGGGAACAACCGAGAACACCGACAGAGGTGAGAAGTTTTTTAGGGTTAGCTGGGTACTATTGAAGATTCATCCAAGATTTTTCTAAGATAGCAACCCCGTTGACCAATTTGACTAGAAAGACGGTGAAATTTGTATGGACCGACAAATACAAAGAAAGTTTTTAGGAACTGAAAAGGAGATTGAGCGAAGCACCCGTGCTATCATTACCAGATGATACGGGAAATTTCATGGTGTATAGGGATGCATCGCACAAGGGACTTGGCTGTGTGCTTATGTAGAATGACAAAGTCATTATGTATGCATCACGGCAATTGAAGGATTATGAAAAGCGATACCTTACTCATGACTTAGAGTTAGCGGCAGTAGTTTTTGCGTTAAAGATATGGAGGCATTATTTGTATGGGAAAAAATGTGAGATATACACGGACCACAAAAGTCTGAAATATATCTTCACACAGAAGGAGTTGAATATGCGGCAGAGGAGGTGGTTAGAATTAATCAAAGACTATGACTGCGATATTCTTTATCACCCAGGGAAGGCAAACGTGGTTGCCGACGCTCTGAGCAGGAAAGGAAGGGAGAAGTTGTTTAATTTAACGACTCAAGAAGAATTGATAAGAGAGATGGAGAAATTAGAGATAGAAGTGAAAGGACCAGAAAAGTCTGGTGAGAAGTTAATTGTAATGGAAGCTTGTCCGACGTTGTTGGATAGAGTGAAGGAAGCCCAGGAAAAGGATGAAGAGTGTGAGAAAATCCGAAAGAGGATCACAGAAAATGAGGAAGAGAAATTCTGAATGAATAAAGACGGTATTTTAAGATTCAAAGAAAGAATGTGGGTACCAGCGGTAACCGAGTTGAGGGAAGAGATTTTGCACGAGGCACACAATATGACATATTATGTTCATCCGGGGAGGCACGAAGATGTACCGAGATCTAAGGCAACATTTTTGGTGGCCCAATTGATAGTAGTGTGCATACAAGCCAATCATGTATGATGATAAAGTACGTACTTTGTAAACAATCTTATTTATTTATTAATAAAATATTCATTTATTAAAGGCATTTAATTATCTACATGTTGCTGTTTTTATAATATGTAAATAACCCATAGTTTTAAGCAATGCTTTTAGAATCATGATGATGATCATGCTAATGAGATCTAAATTCTTAGAAAGTTTTAAAACTTAAATAGTTCCCAATCGTGGGATTACTAAAAAGGGGATTAGTAAATCCGGATAGATTGGTACATATGTTGCTTGCTCATTGGATGAGGATGATTGATCTCATGATCATTTGTGTGGAGACACTAAAGCAAGTATGTAGGTGCTTATTGGAGAATAAGTTCACTGAACGTGATTCGCTATGGAATACCTAATGGAGTTTTACTCGCATGTCAATAGAAATTCCTAATGTGATAGTAGTACAAGTGATCCTTGGACTTGAGATCATCATAGTATCTTGTATGTAACAAATTATACTTTGACTTATTCCTTAAGACCTTTTAAGGCATATATAGGGTATGCTTGGGTATAATGAGTTACATATGGAGATAATGAATGATCAATAAAGAATCTACCACCTCTAGTAAAAGAGGAGATATGTCCTATGTGATTCGTTAAATGACAACCCAGGAATCCTTGGCCAAGGTGAAATGAAATTAGAAAGGAGTTTTTAATTTGCATTATTTGGAGTTGTGCATTTTCTAATCGAAATACATATAATTAAATAAAATAAGACTTGACAGTAAATCCATGTCTTATATTTAATTGGGACATTGTATGGTGGAAGGATTGAATTGTATGGTAACTATTAACTCACAGGTTCTTTTATGATTAATGTTGAAATCTATATTATCTGGAAAGTCGTTGATCGCTAGGGAGGCTTATCCCTATTGTAGAATAAATATTATTTATTTAAATAGATTATTAGTTTAATTTATTTATTTAAATAAGATTAAAATTGTTTTAATTGATTTATTCACAACCGGTTTAATATGGAGAACCTAAAGGGTCACACCATAAAAGGAAGAATAATTATTTAAGAAGGTAATGGCATAATCGTAATAATGCATTAAGTATAATTAATTTAATCTATGGTGATAGAATAAATTAAATAGCTTAATGTTTATTATTTAATATTTTGGAAATATTAAATATAAATTAATAAGAGGAGTCTTATTAATATTATTACAATTATTATTATTTTAATTTCTAAAGGAGCTTAGTAATTAATTTAATATTTAGTACTCTCATTTATTCCTAATAAGATTAGGAGACAAATTAATTAAATGAATTTAATTAATTATTCCCATGTGGTGGGAAGCCTAAATTAATTAAAGGAGTTTAATTAATTAAAAGAAATCCCATGTCTAATAGGATTAGAAGGGTTGACCAATGTCTATATAAGAGAAGTCTTATAATAGATATTAGATGATGCAATTCCAATTGTTGGAGAGTACTCCTTTTCTATAGAGGATAGAAAACTAAGCCAACCACCCTCCTTCTTGATAATTTCTCTTCCTTGGTGGATCACCTCTAGAGGCCAAACACTTGGGTGGCTAACGTTGATCAAAGGAAGGAATCTAACCCGGAAATTCAAGGAGATCACGAAGAACAAGGAGTTGAACTAGTACCTGTGGAAGCTTCGTTCTACAAGGGTATGATTCCATAACTTCTTATTTATCGTTTTAAATTAATAATTTGCATAAAGGATGATCCGGGTAATGGTTTTGTAGAAATTTTTAAACTCTGATATACCATGCTTCCGCTAATTTTTGCAATTTGATTGCGTCACAATTTCGTACAAACCCAACACCAATTTGAAACGGGAAGTCGCAGAGTGCGTCAGTAGATGTTTGACTTGCCAACGCGTTAAAGGAGAGCATCAACGGCCGAGTGGTTTACTACAACCGTTAGAAATACTAGAGTGGAAATGGGAGCATATTACCATAGACTTCGTGGTAGGACTTCCAGTTACACAGAAAGGTTATGACGCTATTTGGGTTTCTCATGGATCGACTAACGAAGACCGCACATTTTCTACCAATCAAGATGCGCTACAGTTTGAATTAGTTAGCGAGTCTGTACGTAAAGGAGATTGTTGCACGACATGGAGTGCCGGTGTCAATTGTCTCTGATCGAGATCCGCGCTTCACGTCCAATTTTTGGAAGAGTTTGCAAGAAACAATGGGAACACAGTTGAGGTTGAGTACGGCTTACCATCCTCAAACAGACGGACAGAGTGAGCGAACAATACAAACGCTGGAGGACATGCTCAGAACTTGCGTGATGGATTTCAAGGGAAATTTGGATGACCACCTACCCTTAGTAGAATTCACATATACTAATAGCTACCATGCGAGTATCGGCATGCCACCGTACGAAGCTCTTTACGGAAGAAAGTGCAGAACGCCATTATGTTGGGACGAAGTCGGAGAACGACGAATACTCGGACCAGAGCTAGTACAACAAACCGAAGACATGGTGACAGTGATAAGAGCCAGATTAGTAGCAGCTCAAGATCGCCAGAAGAAATACGCAGATTTGCATCGACAGGAGCGAGACTTCATAGTCGGCAGTTTCGTATTCCTGAAGGTATCTCCATGGAAGGGAAAAATCAGTTTTGACAAGAAAGGAAAATTGAGTCCAAAATTCATAGGACCGTTCGAGATACTGAAGTGAGTGGGCGAAGTGGCATACAAAGTTGCGTTACCACCCGAGTTGGAGTACATCCACAACGTGTTCCACATTTCCGTGTTGCGACTGTACAAGACCGACTACAAGCACGTGATTTCTTACGAGCCCATTCAAGTGGAGAAGAACTTGGCGTATGAAGAAATTCCTGTCCAAATACTAGATTGGAAAGAGCAAGCCTTGAGAAATAAAATTATATCTTCTATAAAAGTACTTTGGCGTAACCACGATGTCGAGGAGGCAACGTGGGAGTTAGAAGATAGGATGATGAGGGATTATCCCCATTTATTTGTGTAACATTGTAGCAATTCTGGGACGAAATTTTTATAAGGGGGGAGGATGTAATACCCGAGAATTTTTTAATATTATTAAATAAATATATTATTGGAAATGAGAATTTATTTAATATAAATGATTTTGTGTTATGAGATGAATTAATTCAATTATATAAAATTAAATAATTATAATAATTGAGATATTTATGGAATTTGCGATAAACTCATTGATAGCCTTGTGTGGCACAGTGATGAGGATTATTATGAAAATAGTATGCATACAAGCCAATCATGTATGATGATAAAGCATATACTTTGGAGGCAATTTTATTTATTTATTAATAAAAATATTCATTTATTAAAGGCATTTAATTATCTACATGGTACTGTTTTTATAATATGTAAATAACTCATAGTTTTAAGCAATGCTTTTAGAATCATGATGATGATCATGCCAATGAGATCTAAATTCTTAGAAAGCTCTAAAACTAAAATAGTTCCTAATCATGGGATTACTAAAAAGGGGATTAGTAAATCCGGATAGATTAGTACATATGTTACTTGCTCATTAGATGAGGATGATTGATCTCATAATCATTTGTGTGGAGACACTAAAGCAAGTATGTAGGTGCTTATTGGAGAATAAGTTCACTGAACGTGACTCGCTATGGAATACCTAATGGAGTTTTACTCGCCTGTCAATAGGAATTCCTAATGTGATAGTAGTACAAGTGATCCTTGGACTTGAGATCATCATAGTATCTTGTATGTAATGAATTATACTTTGACTTATTCCTTAAAGCCCTTTAGGGTATATAAAAGGGTATGCTTGGGTATAATGAGTTACATATGGAGACAATGAATGATCAATAAAGAATCTACCACCTCTAGTAAAGGAGGAGATATGTCCTATGTGATTCGTTAAATGACAACCCAGGAATCCTTGGCAAAGGTAAAATGAAATTAGAAAGGAGTTTCTAATTTACATTATTTGGAGTTGTGCATTTTCTAATCGAAATACATATAATTAAATAAAATAAGACTTGACAGTAAATTCATGTCTTATATTTAATTGGGACATTGTATGGTGGAAGGATTGAATTGTATGGTAACTATTTACTCACAGGTTCTTTTATGATTAATGTTGAAATCTATATTATCTGGAAAGTCGTTGATCGCTAGGGAGGCTTATCCCTATTGTAGAATAAATATTATTTATTTAAATAGATTATTAGTTTAATTTATTTATTTAAATAAGATTAGAATTGTTCTAATTGATTTATTCACAACCGGTTTAATATGGAGAACCTAAAGGATCACACTATAAAAGGAAGAATAATTATTTAAGAAGGTAATGGCATAATCGTAATAATGCATTAAGTGAAATTAATTTAATCTATGGTGATAGAATAAATTAAATAGCTTAATATTTATTATTTAATATTTTAGAAATATTAAATATAAATTAATAAGAGGAGTCTTATTAATATTATTATAATTATTATTATTTTAATTTCTAAAGGAGTTTAGTAATTAATTTAATATTAGTACTCTCATTTATTCCTAATAAGATTAGGAGACAAATTAATTAAATGAATTTAATTAATTATTTCCCATGTGGTGGGAAGCATAAATTAATTAAAGGAGTTTAATTAATTAAAAGAAATCCCATGTCTAATAGGATTAGAAGGGTTGATCAATATCTATATAAGAGGATTCTTATAATAGATATTACTTGATGCAATTCCAATTGTTGGAGAGTACTCCTTTTCTATAGAGGATAGAAAACTAATCCAACCACCCTCCTTCTTGATAATTCATCTTCCTTGGTGGATCACCTCTAGAGGCCAAACACTTGGGTGGCTAACGTTGATCAAAGGAAGGAATCTAACCTGGAAATTCAAGGAGATCACGAAGAACAAGGAGTTGAACTAGTACCTGTGGAAGCTTCGTTCTACAAGGGTATGATTCCATAACTTCTTATTTATCTTTTTAAATTAATAATTTGCATAAAGGATGATTCGGGTAATGGTTTTGTAGAAATTTTTTAAACTCTGATATACCATGCTTCCGCTAATTTTTGCAATTTGATTGCGTTACGATTTCGTACAAACCCAACAGTGGCATCAGAGCCAAACTTTTATGCAATTATTAATTTATTTTTGATTTCATATACATATGGGTATATATTTAAAATAATTTATTGGGCGTAATTTTATTGTATAAAATTTTTTTTTTTTTAAGAAAAAAAAAATGACGTTTTTTTTTTTTTTGGGACGAATCACAAATTTTTTTTTTTGGGTGCTAATCTTGAATTCTGCAAAGAAAATGTGTTGTCTCTTTCTTACTCCAAAAAGAATGTGACCCATCAGGAAAGGACTCTTTTAATAAACCTGCAGGACTCTTTTAATAAAAGAAGGTGACTTCTTTTTTTAAAAAAAAATATGATATATTTATATATTATATTCTAAATAATTTTATAATTAAAATAAAGAGTTTATTTTAATCTTGAAATTGGATTTCATGCAATTTAAAATTGCCCATTAAATGATACTCATATATATATGGAATGTTTTAATTCATGAGATGAATATATTATTCATTGATATATATGGTGATATGTATGATAATAAATGGGGATTGATTATGAATTATTTGACCAATGTGATTGGATTTTATTTTAGTTGAATGCTTGAATGAATGAGTTTTATTAAATGGGGTCTGTGTACCTCGTCTTCTCTAATTTTTTTCTTGATGTAAAATTCTATCTCCCTCCTATGTACTTCCCCTTGACTGCTGATCAAGGTTTCTATTTAAATTAAATAGTTTAATGTAATAGAAATAGTTAGAATTATCTTGAAAAAATTGGAGACCAAGGAGCCAAGGAGCGCGTGAAGACCCGTTTGTATGGAGCCCGGGTTTAAATGTAATAGTTATATTTAAATTTAAATTCTTGCACTCCTAGGTTTGACCTTTTGGTTCACTTGGTGGCTCTAGTGAACCAAACTAGAATAAAAGTCCATAATCAATCTGGGTAGAATATAGTATTCTATATTGCATGCTAAATATTATATATATTATATTTTATGCAAACATGCTTCGCATGTTTAATAAAATGACGCGTATTTTATATATATATGTGCATGCACGCTAAACAAGATGAGACAAATAATAACAAATCCCTCAAAGAAATAATATTAAGTCCGAAGCGTTCAAATGATATTTGGAATATCGAACGTCGCCTTCTAGCATGATAAATTAATAGAGTATTAAATATTTAATATGAGCTTGTTGTGCTATCCACAAGGCGAGTATTGCATATTTAAGATGTTAATTAATCACATTTGATGCTTATCAAAAAAATTGAACGATCTAGTCTTGTTGTGCTATCCACAAGGACGAATATTTTTCTTTTTTGAATTTATAGAAGTGCTAGGCTGGACTTAACTTAAATCGTTTTAGTTCGGATGTGCACACACTTGACCATTATAATTTAAGAGGCAAAATAAAAGGAGTTATATAGTGATGTAATTGACAAGAGTTGTCTACCTATTTATTTGTATATCGCTTGTTGTGCTATCCACAAGGTTATATACATTTGAAATGGGATCCTTATTCTCACTAGCAAATCTTTAATTAGATGTTGCCGAACTATATAAGTGAGGGTAATATAGTTTGATGAAAATAGTGGGAGATACCAATTTAAAATAAAGACCTAAATTTATTTTGGTATGCAAAATTAATATAATGAATGTTTGCTAAAATGTTGTTTTTCACATGCAAAATTTTAAAAATGTCAAAATCACTAATTTCACTGCGAAGCATACTTGATGCTAATAAGCTTACCGGGCCGAATTATACGGACTGGCTAAGAAATCTGAGAATAGTTCTCACTGCTGAAAAGATTTCTTATGTCCTAAACTCACCTGTCCCTGGAACTGTTCCAGAAACAGCCTCTGAGGAAGAGATTGCCACCATTGTAAAGTGGCAAGATGATGCATCTGTGGCTCAACGCATCATGCTCGCATCCATGAATAACGAGCTTCAGCGTCAGCACGAAAATATGGATGCTCCTACTATGTTGATTCACCTCAAGGAGTTGTATGGTGAACAAAGTAGGACTGCTAGATATGAGATATCTAAGGAGCTCTTCCGATCTCGGATGACCAAGGGCAAAGTGAACATAAAGGAACAAAAGAAATCTGATCTAGCTAACAAAGGAATGTGCTTCCATTGCAACGAGCCGGGTCATTGGAAGAGGAACTGCAAGAAGTTTCTGGCAAAGAAGAAGCTTGGAGAAGCTTCGACTTCCAATCAAGGTTTGTTCATGATTGAAATTAATTTTTCAGAAAGTCAAAATTCTACTTGGGTATTGGATACCGGCTGTGGTTCTCACATATGTAATAATGTGAAGGGACTGGTCAGAAGTAGAAAGCTGAACAATGATGAGGTGATCCTACGAGTGGGGAATGGAGCAAAGGTTGCTGCATTAGCTGTAGGAACTTATTATTTAGCAATGCCTTCGGGCAAGTCCATTTATCTTAATAATTGTTATTATGTTCCGAATATTATTAAAAATATTATTTCAATTTCTGTATTGGATATGGAAGGATTTAACGTTGTTATAAAGAACAATAGTTGTTCTATTTATAAAGACGATATTTTATATGGTGTTGGAAATTTGCGAAATGGACTTTATACACTTGACTTACAAGAAAATATTTTTCAAATTGAACAAACTATGAAAAGGAAAAGAGATGATATTAATTATACCTACATGTGGCACTGTAGACTCGGTCATATCAATGAAACAAGATTATGCAAGTTGCATAAAGATGGGCTCTTTGAGTTATCTGATTATGAATCATATCCAACTTGTGAATCTTGTCTCATGGGTAAAATGACTAAATCTCCTTTTAGTGGAAAAGGAGAAAGAGTTACAGAGTTGTTGGCATTGATTCACACAGACGTTTGTGGACCTATACAACAAGTGCACGGGGTGAGTATTCTTATTTTATTACTTTCACTGATGATCACTCAAGATTTGGATATGTGTATTTAATGAAATACAAGTCAGAATCATTTGAAAAGTTCAAAGAGTTCAGAAGTGAAGTAGAGAAACAAACGGGCAAGAGTATAAAGATACTTCGATCAGATTGAGGTGGAGAATACTTAAGCAGTGAGTTTCTCAATTATCTCAAAGAAAATGGTATAATCTCACAATGGACTCCTCTAGGTACACCACAGTTAAATGGAGTATCTGAAAGGAGAAATCGAACACTGTTGGACATGGTTCGATCTATGATGAGTTTTACCGACCTTCCAATTTCCTTATGGGGATATGCCCTAGAAACGGCTGCATACCTACTTAACAAGGTACCTACCAAATCCGCCCCAAAGACTCCATATGAGATATGGAAGGGGAGGAAACCAAATCTTAAGCATGTTAAGACTTGGGGTTGTCCAGCTTATGTCAAAAAGTTTGAAAACGATAAGCTACAGACTAAATCCGATAAGTGTAGATTTGTGGGATACCCTAAAGAAACTTTAGGGTATTATTTCTATCATCCAACTGATCAAAAGGTGTTTGTTGCGAAACATACTGCCTTCTTGGAAAAGGATTTTATCCATGAAGGGGTCAGTGGGAGTAAGATATATCTTGAAGAAGTTCAAGACCCACAAATTACCACGGATCAAAGTCAGGTACCTGACAAAGTAGAAGAACCTACTATACCACACCCTGTTCGTAAATCTGGAAGAGTACCGAAGAATCCTGAGAGATATAGATTCGTTATAGAGGATGACGATGAGGTACACATCATGAATGATGATGATCCATTGAATTACGAACAGGCTATGAGTAATAAAGACTCAGGGAAATGGCTTGAAGCTATGAAATTCGAAATGGACTCCATGTATGAAAACAAAGTATGGACTTTGATTTCACCACCTGAAGGCATTAAGCCTATTGGGTGTAAATGGGTCTTTAAAAGAAAGACTGGAGCGGACGGCAAGGTAGAGACCTATAAGGCCCGACTGGTTGCAAAAGGTTTCAAACAAAGACAAGGAGTTGACTATGATGAAACCTTCTCACCAGTAGCTATGCTCAAGTCCATTCGGATTTTGCTTGCGATTGCAGCTTATAACGACTATGAGATCTGGCAGATGGACGTGAAAACGGCCTTCCTCAATGGGAAACTTGAGGAGGATGTGTATATGACACAGCCAGAGGGATTTGTTTCAAAGGTTGGAACAAATCAAGTCTGTAAGCTACAACAATCCATTTATGGATTGAAGCAAGCTTCTCGTAGATGGAACATTCATTTTGATGAGACAATCAAAGAGTTTGATTTTGTCAAAAACGACGATGAACCATGTGTGAACAAGAAGGTTAGTGGGAGCGCAGTTTCATTCCTTGTATTATATGTTGATGATATATTACTGATAGGGAATGACATTCCTATGCTACAATCGATTAAAATCTGGTTATCTAAACACTTCTCCATGAAGGACTTGGGAGAAGCATCCTATATTTTGGGGATAAAGATCTATAGAGATAGATCTAAAAGGATGCTTGGTTTATCCCAAGGAACATACATTGATGCAATGCTAAAGAGGTTTAGCATGGAAGATTCCAAAAGAGGTCTCATGCCGATGAGCCATGGAATACATCTCTCCAAGAAACAGGCCCCAAAGACACCTGAGGAGAGAGACCGTATGAGTAAGATCCCTTATGCTTCTGCAATAGGATCTATCATGTACGGTATGATATGTACTAGACCGGATGTTGCTCATGCACTTAGTGTAATGAGCAGATACCAGTCAAACCCTGGAGAAGAGCATTGGAAGGCAGTGAAGAATATCCTAAAGTACTTGAGAAGGACTAAAGATATTTTTCTTGTCTACGGTGGGTCTGAATTAAAACTCAAGGGATTCACAGACTCAAGTTTTCAAACAGACCAAGATGACAGTAAATCTATTTCAGGGTATGTGTTTACCTTGAAAGATGGTGCAGTGAATTGAAAAGGTTCCAAACAACAAAAGGTTGTTGGTTTAGTGACAAAGACAAAGTATATAACTGTAAGTGAAGCTGCAAGTTGATGTTTTAGATGAAAAGTTCATTACAGAACTAGGAATAGGTCCTAAGTCTCATCTTGAATATAAACATGTGTTGCGGCACTTTGATTAAAGAAATCATTGAAAGAGGAGAGTGTAGACTCTCAAGACAACATTGCAGATCCATTAACTAAAGCTTTAACACAACAGCAGTTTGATCGTCACTTAGAGAAGTTGGGTATGAGATAGCATGGCAATTGGCTTTAGTGCAAGTGGGAGATTGAAAGTAGTATGCATACAAGCCAATCATGTATGATGATAAAGCATATACTTTGGAGGCAATTTTATTTATTTATTAATAAAAATATTCATTTATTAAAGGCATTTAATTATCTACATGGTGCTGTTTTTATAATATGTAAATAACCCATAGTTTTAAGCAATGCTTTTAGAATCATGATGATGATCATGCCAATGAGATATAAATTCTTAGAAAGCTCTAAAACTAAAATAGTTCCTAATCATGGGATTACTAAAAAGGGGATTAGTAAATCCGGATAGATTAGTACATATGTTGCTTGCTCATTAGATGAGGATGATTGATCTCATAATCATTTGTGTGGAGACACTAAAGCAAGTATGTAGGTGCTTATTGGAGAATAAGTTCACTGAGCGTGACTCGCTATGGAATACCTAATGGAGTTTTACTCGCCTGTCAATAGGAATTCCTAATGTAATAGTAGTACAAGTGATCCTTGGACTTGAGATCATCATAGTATCTTGTATGTAATGAATTATACTTTGACTTATTCCTTAAAGCCCTTTAGGGTATATAAAAGGGTATGCTTGGGTATAATGAGTTACATATGGAGACAATGAATGATCAATAAAGAATCTACCACCTCTAGTAAAGGAGGAGATATGTCCTATGTGATTCGTTAAATGACAACCCAGGAATCCTTGGCCAAGGTAAAATGAAATTAGAAAGGAGTTTCTAATTTACATTATTTGGAGTTGTGCATTTTCTAATCGAAATACATATAATTAAATAAAATAAGACTTGACAGTAAATTCATGTCTTATATTTAATTGGGACATTGTATGGTGGAAGGATTGAATTGTATGGTAACTATTTACTCACAGGTTCTTTTATGATTAATATTGAAATCTATATTATCTGGAAAGTCGTTGATCGCTAGGGAGGCTTATCCCTATTGTAGAATAAATATTATTTATTTAAATAGATTATTAGTTTAATTTATTTATTTAAATAAGATTAGAATTGTTTTAATTGATTTATTCACAACTGGTTTAATATGGAGAACCTAAAGGGTCACACCATAAAAGGAAGAATAATTATTTAAGAAGGTAATGGCATAATCGTAATAATGCATTAAGTGAAATTAATTTAATCTATGGTGATAGAATAAATTAAATAGCTTAATATTTATTATTTAATATTTTAGAAATATTAAATATAAATTAATAAGAGGAGTCTTATTAATATTATTATAATTATTATTATTTTAATTTCTAAAGGAGTTTAGTAATTAATTTAATATTAGTACTCTCATTTATTCCTAATAAGATTAGGAGACAAATTAATTAAATGAATTTAATTAATTATTTCCCATGTGGTGAGAAGCCTAAATTAATTAAAGGAGTTTAATTAATTAAAAGAAATCCCATGTCTAATAGGATTAGAAGGGTTGACCAATATCTATATAAGAGGATTCTTATAATAAATATTACTTGATGCAATTCCAATTGTTGGAGAATACTCATTTTCTATAGAGGATAGAAAACTAAGCCAACCACCCTCCTTCTTGATAATTCATCTTCCTTGGTGGATCACCTCTAGAGGCCAAACACTTGGGTGGCTAACGTTGATCAAAGGAAGGAATCTAACCTGGAAATTCAAGGAGATCACGAAGAACAAGGAGTTGAACTAGTACCTGTGGAAGCTTCGTTCTACAAGGGTATGATTCCATAACTTCTTATTTATCTTTTTAAATTAATAATTTGCATAAAGGATGATCCGAGTAATGGTTTTGTAAAAATTTTTTAAACTCTGATATACCATGCTTACCGCTAATTGTTGCAATTTGATTGCGTTACGATTTCGTACAAACCCAACATATTAATGATTATATTAATTAACGAATGAATTATTAAGTGAACAATTAATCTATATTAATTGTTAATTGTTATTAGAGAATATTAATTAATTATTATAGAATATTAATGATAATTAATTGATGATGTGGGGATTATTATTATCGCAATAATATAATAATAATAAGCAACGTGTTCATAAATATAGTAAGATCTATATTCATGTGATAATTAATCCTATGATTATTAATTAAGTGTTATTAGTAATTACGAGGAATGGATTAATTAATATTATTGTTAATTAATTGTTAAGGTGGATAATTTATTTATTTGACATTATGAATAATGAAACAAATAAGTAAAGTTATTATTATAATAAGATTATATTAATTGTTATGTACAAGTATAATTAAAATATACTATATGATTGTACATATTAAAGCTATGTTTTATGAATACATCATGTGTAGATATATATTGTAAACAATTATTGAATAAATAGAATTTAATAATGAATGAGAAAATGTAATGTGGTAATATTTGATTTAAATTATATCCGGTAAAACAAATGTACATGGATTATATATGTGGAAATTACACTTATTACATTATGTGAAGTACATTGTGACTTAAATTATAATCTAAGAGTACATACAATATATAACATAAGTATATGGTTTGTGTATACAAGTGTGGTATTTGCAAATGCTGAAAAGTGAATCAATTGTCCCATTTTAAGTGTCCCATTTGCTCTCCAATTCCTCATACACGTGATTAGCATTATGAAGTCTACTCCTTATTCTTCCTCAAACTCAGTAAAACTCCATAGCTTCATTCTTCAAATCCTCACAATCAGCAACATAGGCTAGACCATGATGAGCAAGGGAATGGGCATGATGATGAGTCTCAACAACTAATTACCTACTCTCTATTAACCATCAAGCAAATCAAAAATCTAGTTGATTTAATTTGGTGTGTATAAGCAATGTCTGGACAATGGTTTTTTTATATATATGGCTCTCATCCTCTCTAATTCATTTGCTGATAAATTGCTTAAGTTAAGTTGAGAATAATACACATAATAGTATAATAGCATTGTGAAGTAGTAGCAAGTTCAGATTCTAGCAGAGGTATAATAAAGCTTCCTTGTTCTTCATTTTTGTTTCTCTATATATTTCAAGATTTCTTGATTTTGCCATATTAGAGTGTGATTGGATTATAGAATGCTTGATTAAGTGTTATATAGACATATAAGTATGTTGGTATTGCAATGTAGTTATGTAGAATCGAAATTGTGAAGTAATTTTATGATTTGGGCTTGATATCTGCCGAGGCTGGAGCTCTCTGGACTAGAACAGGAGCCGCGCCGTCGCGCGTCTCCCTAGTACAATTTGGACGCAGTCGCGCGCCACTGCAAAAATTGTTGATGATTTCTTTTATATCTTATGATGTATCGAGCATGTTGTACTGTTAGGATATGCATATAACTCACAATAACATACGGAATAATGGTACTAGGTTATAGTAATCCATCCTAGTCATTTTAGTTGAGTATTATGAAAAGAGGAACTTTGATATATTAGCCTTATATTGACATTCTGACTTTTGAGACTCGTTTGTATGACCTAAAAACACATAGAATGCATATTGACTTAAGTATATATGTATCATGATATAACATGAACATGTGAACCCAACTAGTGCACCTTTCTAACAAAAATACAAGTTTTGAAGGTTGATATTGACATGTAAAGACCATATATACATTCTGACTTTTCGAGCATGTTTATAGGGCCTTGAAATGCATGAAAAACATGTTGACTTGCTTATATATATTTCATAATATGACATAAGCATGTGGGCTTCTTTTGTGAACTTTACTAAGTAAAAGTGTAAGTTTGAAACGCAAATCTTGACATGTTATATCGAAGCCTAGATTCTAAAAATTTTGGACATGTTTGGTAGTGCTCATAACCTCATTAAAATGTCATAAACATACACATGCCATGAGAACTAGTTAGGCACAAGTGAAGCATGAATTAAGTTGTAACGGTGCTAGTTATATGTGTATAATATAGATTCTTGCAAGCATGCTTAAAACAAGTTATGTGATCACCTCGTATAACAAAGCATGATAGGCTTTGTGAATTCCATGACCTTGAATGACTGTAAATTATTGAAAGGGTTAACTTAGAAGCTATATCACGTATGTTTGGAACGAGGGAATGTTATACAAACATAAAAGTATCCTTTAACATGTATATATGCTACGTGATATTATATGTTGTTACTTGAATCCGATTTTAACGGTTAACTTATGAGAATGCCATAACTTGCTAAAATGAAATATATTTAGTATTAATTGTGGTCTTATGTGATATTAATAATATGCGAGTATGTTTGCTAATTGTGGTAGTCTCACATGATAGTAATGATGTATTAATATGATCAACTTGAGAAAAGAGGAAGTTAAGAATAGATTGTTACTTGAATCCGATTTTAACGGTTAACTTATGAGAATGCCATAACTTGCTAAAATGAAATATATTTAGTATTAATTGTGGTCTTATGTGATATTAATAATATGCGAGTATGTTTGCTAATTGTGGTAGTCTCACATGATAGTAATGATGTATGAATATGATCAACTTGAGAAAAGAGGAAGTTAAGAATAGAAATTAGATACTAAATAATTGTGTAGCTAGGTTAAAACTTAGCTTGTGTGTTGATCGTATATTCAAAGATATAATGTGAAGTTAAATTATATGACTAATGAATATCATATATATACGTAACTATATTACGATAGGAATTTGAAAGTGTTGATTTGCTTTTCGTGGATACACTACGCTAAAGGCAAGTTCTCTAACTTACACTCTTTTAAAGTGCAAGTTTCCTAACTTACACTCTTTTACGGTGCAAATATCTAAACCTTATCTCTTTGGATGCAAGTATCCTAACCGACGTATTTACTTTATGCAAGTATTCTATCCTTGTATATTGCGAACTAGTTTCTTTACTTAATCGTTTGAATTGAATTAGCATACTTGAACTCTTATTTTATTAAAGCTATTATTCATGTGGAACTTGGCATTGTTCTTGAATATTGTGAAAGTGTCTATGCCATTTGATTCGGCTAGACTTATATTATTGAAAGGCGACCCAAACCGATTGATTGGTGCGGGATCTTATATTTGACTAAGAAGAACAAAATATAACTGTCGGAGAACCAACGCGCGCACATTAGTATGATTGAGTCTTATGCATAACATAGGGTACTTTAGGCTGATCACCTGTTGTACTTGTTTTTGTTGGATTTTTCAGTTTATTACTGTCAATTCCTGTGGAAGTTCATAGTCTTTAGTGACTGCTCAGTATTCAGTTATCTTGAAATCTTGAATTGGTTTATTATTGAATCACATTGATATTATTCTGTCCTTAGCGACTGTTATTGAAAACTGTTGATATTCTTGTTATCCTTGAACTATCAAACCTTGCTATACCCTTTCGAGAATTGAGAATTATATTACAAACTCTTATTGTATATTACTTGTTGGGCAAATTGTGCTCATTCTTGCTTTTCCTAAAAATATTTCAGTTAAGGCCGAGCAGTGCGGACCCTCGAGTACTGACAAGGGCAAGGGAAAAGCTACTGAGTAGCTTTGTTTATGTAGGACTTTATGATTATAATAAAGAACTTATGATATTATGTACTAGTTAAGGTTATTTATGCTTAAGATATGTCTAAGCTATGTAATCACTGTTTAAGTTACGAGACCTTGGGACATGAATAAATTATATTATTTAAATGTAATCTATTCGGTATTAGTTGTGTATTATTCCGCTGTGCAATGCGACATTTAGTCGTATTATTATTGTGATGTATTACCATGAGCACGTGACGAACCGAATTCGAGAGACCAAGTAGCGGTCCCGGATTTGGGGGCGTCACAATTTGCATATTAAGATTTTTGCATGATACTATCTTCAATAACGAAGATAATACATGAATTATGAAGTTAATTGGTTGAGAATTGGATTTACGGTGAATTATTTGATAAAGGTATGGACTTTATGAAAATAGTAAAATTGGTTTCTAAAACCTTTTGATTATTGTTGCTTAGACAAATTTTGTGATTTGGATCATGTATAGCATGTGTATTAGTGCATGTGAGTACCTTACATTGTGGGAATTGCTTGTAATTGTCGTTTGTTGGCATGAGTGGGTTAAACAGTGCCATTGCTGCTCTGTTTCTGCCCGTGTGTTGGCGCAGCTGCGCAGGCAGCAAGGGCAGAAGCAGCGCAGCTGCGCCGCTGGGTTTCCTCATGTTTGACACCTGCGCAGCTGCGCGATGTCAAGGCAATGAGTGGCGCAGCAGCGCCGGACCCTGAACAGAGGCAGAAAACTTTAATTAATTGTACAGTTTTTAAAACCCAAATTGTATAGGTTAATGATAATGGTTATGTGTTACACATGAACCAAGATTTTCAATAAGATATTGTTAATAGGTATTTGACGATTTCAAAGTTTAAAAGAAAGAAGGTTGTGAAAACCTTAAATTAGTATTTGATTGATTAAACTAAATGGTTAGCTTAAGTTATAATTTATTTAGTTATAATTTAGTTAACATGATGTGTAACTGTCATTTGAAATAATTATAGTAAAGGTTTAATGTAAATTATAATGGATTGAGTTGATTGATTTAATCAAAGTAAATGTTTAAATTTAAGTTATAATTGGTTTAATTATAATTTAATGCATGATGTAGTTTGATTAATTATAAATTATAATTTATTTAATTATAATTTAATTAATTAGAGTAATGGTTTAAGGTAAGTTATAAATAGTGCAATTATAAATTGTTTAATTATAATGTGATTAAAGTGGATGTTTAAATTATAATTTATTTAATTATAATTTAATATGAGTATGTAATTATTAATTGATTAATCATGTGATATATATTATGATTATGAGAAAATATAATGTGAGTATGTGATGTAAATTATTATGTGATAATAATTATTAATTTAATAGTTAATGAGGAATGAGTTAACCTAGATTGGTTAACTAACGATGAGGATTAGTTATGTGATAATTAACTGATATTGTTAATTATATATATGGTTTGACAGCGAGTGTCAAACGAGTAGAAGAGAATTAGAAAGTATAAAGTAGTATTTACTTAGACGTTTGATAAGCGTTCCTAGGTGACTAATAATTGATGCGTATGGTAATACGTTATGTAGGATCATGAAGCAGATTATATTAAGCTGTTTTTCGGTATTTGGTAATCTACGAGCCAGCCAAGTCTTTCGGTTCTTATTTTCTATGTGAACTTGATGATATTATGAACTGTTTTAAATTGTATTGCAAAGAGTATGCTATGTTATATATGTTGCAAGCATGAAATGTTAAAGTCAATTTATGACTACATTGATTGATTTAATAATGTTGATTGAGTAAGGAACTCAATCTTTATATTTGTTATGTGATTAAAGCATGTATGCCATGCTACTTTAATGTTGAGCATGTTAATTATGTGTTATGTGATGCATGAAAACTGTTAGATCTTGCTGAGCTGTCTAGCTCACTCTTGTAAATAACCATTTTTGCAGGTCCAAGAAGCAAGGTAAAAATACGTGTTAAGTGAATTATAAGAATCAATGTTCAAGAATATTACTTACGTTAAATATCAAATTGTATTTGATGTTTTGATTGTAACGTAATTGGTAAGTTGTAAAGTTGAGCTATCCGATGTATAGTGGATATTACTTTATGATGTAAAATTTGTAAAGTCGTTTTGTTGTAAAGATTCATGATATAGATTTGAATCGAATAGATGTAATGTAAAGGTTGCGATTCAGGGCAATAAAGAAAAATTTTATAAAAGTTTTAAATATTTCGCATTTTCGTAATGATTGTATATCGAATATTGATGTACAGATAGAATAAAGTTGTATTGTTAAACGATCGAGAATGAGAATTATAAGGTAAGAATTTTGGGGTCGTTACAGATGGTATCAAAGCTGATAAGTTATACACCTTAGGTAAGAGTACCTTAGGCTATGACCTTAGAGAATGAGAAGTTAAGTTACGTATAACAAAAATGTGATTCCTTTCATATATGTAGAAATGTAGGATGTGTAAAGTCCTAGTAATGTTATAAGAAGAAAGTGAGAATAACGAGGAATAAACTCGAATAAAATATTGAGCTATATGGATGGAATTAGAAATTTTTAAAAGAAGAGTTAATAAATAAACAAGAATATTCAAAGAAGAATCTTGAAGAAATATGAAGATGAGAATCAGGAGTTATCTAACTCCAATAATAAAGATGACGAATAACGATAAATAGACGAAGTCTATACGATTAAATCATAATGAGGTCATGATATAACATGATGAAAGGTAGAGATAAGAAGGTTTAAAATAAAATGATAATGAGATAAGGAAGAATCATAAGGGAGATGATTATAGAATAAGATCACAATGTGATCTTTTGAAGTTGTAAAAGACAGATGGTCTTTAATGATTAAATAGTTATAGTTTGAGACTATAACGAGGATGTACTATGATATAGTACAAGATTAACTCACGAGGAGTTATAAATGATGAGATACAGAAAGTCTGTATCGACTATAGAACGAGATGTTATAAGTAAGATAGACTTAAGTGGGTTTTCAACTGAGGACTCATGTGTTAGCTGAGTTGTACAAATCTTTATATGGGCAGGGTTTTGCGGTTATACTTGGCTTATCATATTGATAATCATTGGAAGGTTGGTGTCATGCTATCGATATATATATGACGAAGAGGTGATTCTTTTCTCATATTATATTTGATAGTTAGAGTCAATAGAGATTAGATTCGATGATAGTAAGATTACAATAGATGATCTTAAGGTTAGACGAGTTCTTAAAACTCATTCTTATGGTAAGATCGTGACTCATAATCGTATGTATGTTTTGAACCCCTAAGCATATGAACAGTCTCTGATCAGTTCTTTGACTACGTATTGCTAGGATAAGTTCTTAAACTCATATTATTGTGGCAAGTTCCTGAACTTCCAAAGTGTGGTAAGTTTGATGAACTATACTGGGTATAGAAAAGTTATGGTATAGGAAGCATTCATGTTGTTTAAGGTTGATAGAATGATTAAGTAATGATGGAGTAAAGATTTAATTGATAGAGAAAGTTTTATATTCTAAATCTCCTAGCTTTACTAGATTTTCAAAATTTATTGACTTCGTGCTGATGTTGCACTCCTGTTTTCTTGAAAAGCATTTGATCAAATGATGGAACCAATGAATTTTTTTAAAATAGTGTTATTATTCACATGTCTATGCTAATTGCTTCAGCTAGACAAAAATAATTTCAAAATTTCAAAATGTATTTTATGTGTTCTATGCATCATTTGATATGGTGTAGAGAAAAAAAATCGAGGAAGTTATCAATGAAGTTAAACCTAGTGTTGGATGTGATCGTATGATCGTCAACCCACTATGGTATGATGTAGTATGACGACGTCATGTAATGACGAAATCCTCAACGTATCAGTAATACGATACGGTATCGGGATATTGTGAAAAGATTTATTATTATTTTTAGTTTCCTTAAGCTATATAAAAAAAGATTTATTTACTTTTAGTTTTCTTAAACGAATATATATATATATATATATATATATTTATTGTATTGAGTTGGTTAAAAATATATATACATATATATGTATTTCGATTAATGTCCGAATTATTGCTAGAAGTCTATGCTACTTGATTCAGCTAGACGAATATTGGAAGATGTTCATGAAATTCAAGTGTTCTTTGTCAAACTATACCAAACCAAATTGTTTCGGTGTGGATTCAAATGTTAAGAAGCTGAGGTGAACAACCCTATAAAAGGGGGATATGTTATCGGAGACTATAGTTCCGAGTGTAATGTATAGAGTCGTTACGATGTACTACGTTTGGGCCCGACATAAGGGTACGATAGGCTGGCCACCTAGAGTACCGATGCGGTTTTATAGTGTGAAGTACCGGGGGTGAAGCACTAATAAACCTAAAAATAAGTTCAAGGTCTTGCGACCACTCAACATAATTTGGAATCTTTTAAATTCCTGAGGTATTTATATCGTTTCCCAATTATTGAGCAATTGTGGAAGATTCTTATTATTCTGAAGGAGAATGTAGTAAGAAGGATATTCTTTAGAAAGAAGTAGTTGTTGAACGCCTTAATCCAGTGAGTAGGGATTAGTGTAAAATCTATTTTGATATAATGATATATATAGATTGATAGACTTGAATTTCGAGGACGAAATTCTTAGAAGAATGGGTGAATATGATAACCAGAATAATTATAGATGGTGAAGTACGAAATATATTAATTCGACGAGTAAAGTATGTAGTAATGATCCTTAGAAAGGAAATGAACGAGTTAGAGAATATATAATATTTGAAACATAATTGTGTTTAATTTAGGGTTACGAAATAAAACCTAAAATTTGTTGAAGAACTGAATGTAGTAGGAAATATAAAACTTATATTAATGTAAGGTGTTGAAGTTATTCAACGATAAATATTTTTAAAGAAATTTGATGAAAACCTGAGAAAGGTAGGGTTTCGGTGATTCCGAAGACGGAATCCTTATAAGGAGGGAAGGATGTGACATCCCAGATTTTTAGAATTTATAACTGAGAATTTAATAAATAAAATTCTTATTATCTGATGTTTTGAGTTTGAGTATGTGAATACGTGTCATATATGATGAAATATGTGAATTTATGTGAAGATAATTTAAATATTAATTTTGATATTTATTGGAGTAAATAAATATCTTAATTGAATTATTTATTGAGTTAAATAAATAATTATGTGATTATTATGGAGTAATGTAATTAAGTGTAGTATATTAATTAAATGAATATTTAGTATTTAATTTAATTGATATAATAATTTTATGTTATAGTTCTAATTTAATTGAGATAATTAAATTAGATGAGTAATGTGATGAGTGTTACATGCAATTATAATTAGTAATTAATTATAATTATGTGACAATTTTATGTGCTTAATTGATGTTAGACTTTTAATTAATTAAATTAGACTGTTAGGATTTAATTGATTAAAGTATAACAATAACAAGATGTGTTAAAGGATTTATTAAAAGAATAAAAAGAATTTTTAAAATCGTTTTCCCAAACAAGGTCATTGCATTATTTTAAATCTGTTTTGCCAAACAGGGCCTTAACTATTAAAACCTGTTTTTAAAATAACTTGTTTTGCCAAACAAGCCTTAATGCTTTTAAAATTCAAATTTGTAACTTATATATTAATTGTAATTATTATAGTTAATAAGGGTTATTATGTTTATATTTATGATTGTATTATATGTATATAGATATATGCATATTACAATATACGTTAGATTAAAACAAGAGTTAGAGAAAATAGTCAGTGTTAGAAACAAAAAGAAATACAGAGAAAGAGAAGAGAAAACACAGAGAAAAGATAGAGAGAAAAGAGAAGGAGGGAGAAAGAAGAAAGAGGAAGATGAAGTTTGAGAGAGTTAAACACACCACCATCTTCATCTTGTTCTTCTAAGCAAAACAAGGTTATAATCTCAATTCGTGTTTTTAAATATGTTTTTATGATTCTTCATAAGTATTAGTTCTCTGTGTTTGTAAGTTAACGACAAATTTGTATAACCATTGTTGAATATATACGTTGTGTTCATATAAGTGAATTGTATGCTATGTACGATTTTCAGAAATCAAAATTTGTTGTAAAACAAGTTTTTATGAAGAATTTGTGTTCTTAAGAAATTTTTATATTTTGGTTGAGTTTAGAATGAAAAATTTATAATTACTTATGTGATATATGCATATTTAGATTTTTGTATGATACTATCTTCAATAACGAAGATAATACATGAATTATGAAGTTAATTGGTTGAGAATTGGATTTACGGTGAATTGTTTGATAAAGGTATGGACTTTATGAAAATAGTAAAATTGGTTTCTAAAACCTTTTGATTATTGTTGCTTAGACAAATTTTGTGATTTGGATCATGTATAGCATATGTATTAGTGCATGTGAGTACCTTACATTGTGGAAATTGCTTGTAATTGTCGTTTGTTGGCATGAGTGGGTTAAACAGTGCTATTGCTGCTCTGTTTCTACCCTCATGCTGGCACAGCTGCGCAGGCAGCAAGGGCAGAAGCAGCGCAGCTACGCCGCTGGGTTTCCTCATGTTTGACACCTGCGCAGCTGCGCGGTGTCAAGGCAATGAGTGGCGCAGCTGCGCCGGACCCTGAATAGAGGCAGAAAACTTTAATTAATTGTACAGTTTTTAAAACCCAAATTGTTTAGGTTAATGATAATGGTTATGTGTTACACATGAACCAAGATTTTCAATAAGATATTGTTAATAGGTATTTGACGATTTCAAAGTTTAAAAGAAAGAAGGTTGTGAAAACCTTAAATTAGTATTTGATTGATTAAACTAAATGGTTAGCTTAAGTTGTAATTTTTTTAGTTATAATTTAGTTAATTGATGTGCAACTGTAATTTAAAATAATTATAGTAAAGGTTTAATGTAAATTATAATTGTTAAATTATAATGGATTGAGTTGATTGATTTAATCGAAGTAAATGTTTAAATTTAAATTATAATTGGTTTAATTATAATTTAATGCATGATGTAGTTTGATTAATTATAAATTATAATTTGTTTAATTATAATTTGATTAATTAGAGTAATGGTTTAAAGTAAGTTATAAATAGTGCAATTATAAATTGTTTAATTATAATGTGATTAAAGTGGATGTTTAAATTATAATTTATTTAATTATAATTTAATATGAGTATGTAATTATTAATTGATTAATCAGGTGATATATATTATGATTATGAGAAAATATAATGTGAGTATATGATGTAAATTATTATGTGATAATAATTATTAATTTAATAGTTAATGAGGAATGAGTTAACCTAGATTGGTTAACTAACGATGAGGATTAGCTATGTGATAATTAACTGATATTGTTAATTATATATATGGTTTGACAACGAGTGTCAAACGAGTAAAAGAGAATTAGAAAGTATAAAGTAGTATTTACTTAAACGTTTGATAAGCGTTGCTAGGTGACTAATAATTGATGCGTATGGTAATACGTTATGTAGGATCATGAAGCAGATTATATTAAGCTGTTTTTCGGTATTTGGTAATCTACGAGCCAGCCAAGTCTTTCGGTTCTTATTTTCTATGTGAACTTGATGATATTATGAACTGTTTTAAATTGTATTGCAAAGAGTATGCTATGTTATATATGTTGCAAGCATGAAATGTTAAAGTCAATTTATGACTACATTGATTGATTTAATAATGTTGATTGAGTAAGGAACTCAATCTTTATATTTGTTATGTGATTAAAGCATGTATGCCATGTTACTTTAATGTTGAGCATGTTAATTATGTGCTATGTGATGCATGAAAATTGTTAGATCTTGCTAAGCTGTCGAGCTCACTCTTACAAATAACCATTTTTGCAGGTCCAAGATG
The DNA here is from genome assembly GCA_020205555.1 of Panax stipuleanatus. NCBI lineage: Eukaryota > Viridiplantae > Streptophyta > Magnoliopsida > Apiales > Araliaceae > Panax > Panax stipuleanatus. The sequence goes on from CM035120.1 coordinate 119,976,955, forward strand.
CAAGGTAAAGATACGTGTTAAGTGAATTATAAGAATCAATGTTCAAGAATATTACTTATGTTAAATATCAAATTGTATTTGATATTTTGATTGTAACGTAATTGGTAAGTTGTAAAGTTGAGCTATCCGATGTATAGTAGATATTGCTTTATGATGTAAAATTTGTATAGTCGTTTTGTTGTAAAGATTCATGATATAGATTTGAATCGAATAGATGTAATGTAAAGGTTGCGATTCAGGGCAATAAAGAAATTTTTTATAACAGTTTTAAATATTCCGCATTTTCGTAATGATTGTATATCGAATACTGATGTACAGATAGAATAAAGTTGTATTGTTAAACGATCGAGAATGAGAATTATAAGGTAAGAATTTTGGGGTCGTTACATTTTCTCTGTTCGTTCTTTTCTCTCTGTTTTGTTCTTTCTTTCTCTAACAGACTAATTATTCTAAACTAACGTATATTATAGATATATAATATATACATATAATATATATAACACATATGTAACTTACAATATTAATTTAGCTAATAAGTATTATACTAATTACATATACTAACTACTACTTAATTATATAAGTTACAAAATTTTGAATTTAAAAAGCCCTAAGGTCATGTTTAGCAAAACAACATTATTTTTAAAACAGATTATTAGTAACTAAGGCTATGTTTGGTAAAACCAATTTAAAATCATTTTCAATTCTTTTAATAAATCTTTTACCCCATATTTTAAATGCTACACTTTATTTAATTAAATTGCAACCTTCTAATTTAATTAAATACAAGGTAACATTTATTAATTAATTAAAATTGCACATAATACTAAATTGCTACACAATTATAATTCCCTTTTTAATCATAATTCATGTAACAAATTAGTAAATCATTATAAACACTTAGCACATAATATTGCTCTAATTTAATTATTCTCAATTAAATTAGAATTATGCTACACCATTACTTACACATTAATTTAATTAATTCTATTGCACTTAATTAAATTACTCCACAACAATCACTTAATTTATTTATTTAGCTCAACAAATAAAATAAATAAAATATTTATTTAATTCAATAAATATTTACAATTAATATATAAAATTCTCATACGTTACACCCCACCTTCATTTTCAAGAATTCTGAAACGCAGCGAAGCTCTGCCAGTTGGATTTTTCGACTTTTACACCTCTTCCAAACCCAAATATTTTCACTCTAACACGTAGATATACCTATATACTACCACATAACAGAAAATAACCAGTAGATTTGGACGTATAGAGCCTACGATTTGGAAAAAAGCCCGTGTAGCAGTCCATTGTAAGTGTTTTCACGATCAGAAAGTGAATATTACTTCTTCGTACTTTTATACACTTGCACGTTAAGTTTCGTTTTCTAAAAATGCCCAGAACTTAGTTCTGTGGCCGTTTTCGTCAAAATTTGGTATATTTTTGTATATAAACTGATTTTTTGGCATATCTACAACTCAGCTTGACGATCCGTCAGCTCCAGCAGCTTCAATGCACTAGCACACACGTTCTGGCAACTTCGCTGGACTGGGTTATCTTCCCAGTCCGGGTTTGGCCCATTTTTGTATATATTTAACTATTTATATATACACTGACATTTCAATTCTGCCAAGTCCGGATGTCAAATCCGAGGTAGTTTACCGCTTTTATATATATTTACGTATATATGAGCGATTTTCACCATAACTGGGTTGTCTTCTCAGTATTGGTTGATTACATTTCTGTCATTATATAAATATATATATATATATATATATATATATATATATATTTCAATTCCAGTCCGGGCACCGGTGTGAAAACCTATCGCCCTTTATACTGTTTTTGCACTCTTCGCCATACTTGGTGATCTCCCCAGTCACTGGTTGACTACTTTTCTGCAATTTACATTTCATTCTGGCCTAGATTATTTCGTGGCCTTTATACTATTTTTGCACACTTCACCATTACTGGGTTATCTTCCCAGTCCCTGGTTGACTACTTTTCTGTATATTTACATTTATGTTTTTGGCCTGGATCATTCTGTGGCCTTTTTACTGCTTTTATATATATTTATGCATATATAAGCAACCTTCACCATCACTAGTCCTCTTCCCAGTCTTTGTTGACTACGTTTCTATCAATATATATATATATATATATATATATATATATATTTCTTTACTCGTTTTCTATTCAATTGATGCTTTAAATATTTATTTTATATGAATTGGCACTGACATATCTGCGGGCGGACTAGATTTATTTAAATCTCGCCAATTCTAGTTTTCAAATGGTTCAAAACCTCAAGACTGAACCGGGAAGCTAGAATGGCTGAGATTTTCATAAATCTAGCTTTCTTTCTAGTTTCAGCTTCAAAAGCAACCTCGCGTCCCTTAGATAGCTATCTAGTGGGAACGAGACGCTTCGGCCGTGCGGACCGGGATTTATTGAATGAATCCTCGGTTCTGGAAATATTGGGATATTTATTTATTTCTATACAAATTTGAACTGTGCAGGTTCTGGCTACTCATATGTGAACCTAGGAATCGTGGGATTCATGATCAAACTGATCAGAATCTGATTCCCACGATGGACAAACTCCGATTTACAAATGTACCTTGCTAGTTTTTCTGTAGAAATGTACATTAAAACAGACCTTAAAACGGTTATCCGGATTTAAGGTCTCAATATAATAAAAAAAATATTGATTGTCGTGTCAGCGTCCCTCCGATGGTTTTCATACCCATGAGGAGACCGACACATGTATATTCTGTGGTCGAGGATGCTTCGCAGCCTGACAAATCACCATTCACATGCAGCCTTAAGGATATAAAGATAAAATTAAAAGTAGCGATACGCTTCAATTCCTATGTCAGCGTAAGGGTTTGATAAACCAGCTTTCAAAACATCATTTTCAAATCAATCAAAAGAAAAGCTTTTCAAAGAAAATCAAATTAAATGCTTTTGAAAATCAAATCAAAGACTGATTTTCAAATCAAATCAAACCTGTCGTATATAGGTTCAACGAAGCCTATCAAAACTTTCAATCAAATCCATAGGCCCAATTTTCAAACAGCATTCACTCACGCATTCTAGTTTTAAGGGAAATATTAAAAAGATGAGGTATCGTGTTTACACGGCGTGTTTACACTGGAGTCGTGAGGTGTCTAACACCTTCCCCACACTTAACCAAGCCCTCGAGCTCAAACTTTGTTTTCAAAGATAAAGTTTCGACAGTGTCCAGCAATTGGGCCTCTTTCAAATAAAACTCGGTTGAGTTGGTACAACCATTTTCAAATCTACCAACTGGCAACTCTGTAAAACGTTCAAATCGTCGACATGATACATGTTGGCCTTTTTCCTAAAAAACCCTTCAAAACCTTTTTCCTAAATAAAAAGAGTAAGGGTAGAGAGAACTTAGGAAAAGAGATTAAAAGATCCGGGTTGTGACCCGACCCGCTGATTTTTTAAACCGACGTCGACAGGTGGCGACTCTGCTAGGGACAGTAGAGGGCTTAGGCCACTTTCAAATCTTTTCAAACATTTCCCTTTAAAACTATTGAATGCTTGAAATTCTGTGTCTCCACATTGAATGAATGAGTGAATGTTGCGTATTTATTGAATGTATGAATGCTGCATCTTTACAATGAATGAATGTGAATGAATGCTTTCCTGCTTTTTAGTGTTTTGCACCCATATTTAGTGCTTCGCACCCAAGTCATCATATGCACAACGGTGAGGCACGATGTATGTGAATGTATGTTGTGTGTCCCTCTAACAAGGAGGAAAACCCGATCGGTGATAAGTAATGTCTCTAGGGACAACTACGTCTCTTGGGCTCATGAAAATGCACCACCCAGATTCGCTCCAGTTGAAAGATGGGATTAATTTTCCCTCTAGTAGATTGCAATGATCTAGGAACCTTCATGTCGAAACAAAAGTAGCGAGAGTAACCTAAGATAGGTCAGCCTCTGATTAACCAAATCTGAAGGGAAGCTTCTTCATGCCTTCCTCTTTCAATTCTATGTTAAGTCTCTAATTACCGAGGAGCACAATGTAAACATCATAATGAAAGATTTACTTTCCCTGCCAAAATACCATTTCATCCTGCAATCAAAACAACTAACCTCGATTTTGAAGGATAAAATCTAAAAAACACATCATGCATCCTGTCCTTACCTACATCAGAGAATTAACACACCTATGTTTTTTTGTAGGTAAAAATTGGTCCTGTTACTAGGTCTAAATCTAAAGCACCCAGTCCATCCACGGACATGGCTTCAAGTGCTCAACCAGAATCCACCCCGGTATCCAGGGAAGAGTTCGAAGGATTGAAAAATCAGATAGCCGAGTTAGCCGGTTTTCTATGAGAACAAAGCAAGGCCCTTAAAGGGAAACAATCTCAAACTCACACAGAACCAGGAGCATCTGGTGGTAGTGCTGGTGGTCCAGAGACTGAAAAGGCCGAAACTCAGATTCTTGGACCACAAAACCCCTGAAATCACCCCCATCGTCAAAGAACAAGAAGCTGGTGACATTATAAAGAAAGTACAACAAATGGAGGAAGCTCTTTGGTCAATAAAAGGAATTGGGGCATTCGGTAGTGTCAATTACACCGACCTCTTTATATTCCCCGGGGCTCATTATCCCAAAAAATTTAAAACTCCTGACTTCGAGAAGTATGATGGAATGGGAGATCCTTACACACACCTAAAAGTGTTCATCGAAGAACTCGGATCCTATGCAGAGGATGAGAAGCTTCTAATGCAGCTATTTTAAAAGAGTCTGACTGGAGAAGCCAGAGCATGGTATGCCCGTTTGGACAACTCCAAAATCCACAGTTAGGAAGAACTGGCCCACGCCTTCCTCGGTCAATACAGCTTCCAATCCCAGCTGGCTCAGAACAGATACCAAATTACCAAAATCAAGAAACGAAACACTGAATCATTCAGAGAATATGCCCAGCGATGGAGACGGGTCACAGCAAAAGTCACCCCAGCCATGACTGAAGCTGAAATAGTCATGACCTTCATCGACATCCAAGAAGCGCCTTATTATGAGAGGGTCCTAGCAGGCATAAGAAAACCATTTTCTGAAATGATCAAATATGGCAAAATGGCCGAATTGGGGCTCAAATTCGGGAAGATAAAAGATCTAACCGCCCTCGAAGCTGTCGCTGAGCATATCCAGTCTAGAAATTACGAGAGTAATCCTCGGAGGGTTCACAAAAAGAAAGACGAAGAAGTCTCCTTGGTGTTACAAGGATAAAATCAAAGGGGGGAGTCCAACAATATGCCCATTAAAAGGAGGAACTATACCCCTTTTCAAAATCCAGCACAGCCTTCAAATCCTCTATTCCAATAAAATATGGAGGTCAGGTGGCGAAGAAATTTCACCCCTCTAGAGGATTCACTTGAAAACGTATTCAAACTTCTGACAGCCCAGAAGAAGATTGTCCAACTCCTTCCACCAACCAACACTAATGGCCACTCTGGATGTATTTGCATGGTCACATGAAGACATGATTGGCTTGTCTACTGATATTGTCATCCATCGAATGCCCATCAAATAAGGGTTCAAACCATTCAAGCAAAAGCTCAGGCGATTGAAACCTGAGTGGAGTCTGAAAGTCAAAGAAGAAGTCGTTAAATAATTTAAAGCCAGAATCATCATGGTATCAACATACCCAGAGTGGCTATCAAATATAGTTCTTGAACCTAAGCCCGGAGAGAAGGTACGAGTCTGCGTGGAATACAGGGATTTGAATAAAGCCTGCCTCTAGGACAATTTCCCGGTACCTTTCATCCACATCCTGATTGATAATAATGCACAGTATGGCATATATTCATTCGTGGATTGATTTGCTGGTTATCATCAAATAATGGTTGCTGAAGAGGACCGGGAGAAAATAGCTTTTATCACTCCCTGGGGAACCTTCTGCTATAGATAACTATCCTTCGGCCTCATCAATGCCAGAGCTACGTATCAGCGTGCCATGATGGCCCTCTTTCATGACATGATGCACAAAGAGATAGAAGTTTATGTGGATGACATCATCATCAAATCCCGGAGGGAGGATGATCACATCGACCATCTCAGAAAGCTGTTCAACAGGTTACGTAAGTATAACCTTAAGCTGAATCCTGCCAAATATGCTTTTGGCGTTAAAGCAGGCAAGCTATTAGGATTCCTGGTGAGCAATCGGGGCATCAAGCTCGACCCTGCCAAGATCAAATCCATCACTGAAATGCCCGTACCTCGTACAGAGAAGGAGATACATGGATTCCTGGGAAGGATCAACTTCATAAGCCTATTCATTTCCTAGCTCACAACAACCTGTGGACCCATCTTCAAGCTATTAAGGAAAAATTCCTCCGCCAAATGGAATGAGGATTGTCAACAAGCCTTCCTTGCCATCAAGAAGCAGCTGATCGAAGCACCAGTATTGGTACCCCCAAGGGATGGAGTTCCCTTGTTCATTTACCTGTCTGTCAATACCAATGCAATGGGCTGCATGTTAGTAAAGAAGGAAGATAGTAGCAAAGAAAGTGCTATCTACTACATCAGCAAAAGATTCAGCAGTGGTGAACAGAAATACACCCTGATCGAGAAGACATGCTGTGCATTGGCATGGGCCGCCATGAGGTTGCAACACTATTTGCATAGGTATACGACCTACCTCATATCCCATATGGATCCACTCAAATACATATTCAACAAACCAATGCTGAATTGCCAACTGTCCAAATGGCAGTTAATCCTATAGCAGTTCGATATTGTCTACGTGACTCAGAAGTCAATAAATGGTCAAGGCATTGCAGATCAATTAGCTGAAGCACCTTCAGAAGGGTTCGAGCCCCTGGAGACATATTTCCCGGATGATGAGATTATGACGATTCAACAACTCCAGTCAGAGAATAAAGTCCAACCATGGAAAATGTATTTCGACGGAGCGGTAAACATGGAAGGTGCCGGAGCTGGGGTAGTCCTAATCTCTGGTACAGGAGAGCAGTATTCTGTGGCTACCAAACTTTAATTTGGTAACACCAACAACACAGCCGAGTACGAACACTGTATAATGGGGTTGAAATTAGCCGAATCTATATCTATCAAACACCTACTCGTCTTCGGAGATCCCGAGCTAGTCATCAGATAAACCACCGGCACATATCTCACCAAAGAACTACATTTGCTGCCCTCTTATCGGTAGGTCCTCAAAATATCCTGAGAATTCGAAGACATAACCTTTGTTCATATTCCTCGGGGTCGGAATGACTTCGCTAATGCATTGGTAACGTTAGCTTCATTAATACGCATATCCGATAAGAGTGGATTTCCCTACATCAAGTTCACAGTTCAGAAAGCCCTTACATATGGGAGTTACGTTGGAGAAGTATCAGATGAAATACCTCCTGTCAAGTAGCCTTGGTATCAAGACATCAAGTAATATCTCCGTGATGGATCCAAACTCGCTGGGGCAAGTCAATCCGAGCGAAAGCGAATTGATAAAATGGCCATGAAGTTCTATTTGAGTGGAGATGCACTGTACAAAAGGAATGCTGGAATAGGCCTGTTGAGATGCATCAACAAAGAGCAAGCCCAAAGACTTATGAATGAAATCCATGGTGGAGTCTGTGGTCCACACATGAGCGGCCATCTAGTGGCCAAAAAAATATTAAGAACTGGACATTATTGGATCTCTCTTAAGGCTGACTATGACGATCACTTTAAGAGATGTTTTCAATGCCAAATACATGGAAATGCTATCCACGCTCCTCCAAATGAGCTGCACAACATGAGTTCAGCATGGCCTTTCTCCATATGAGGAATGGATGTGATAGGTCCAGTGAAACCAAAAGCCAGCAATGGTCATCGATTCATCTTCACCATGATCGATTACTTCACCAAATGGATTGAAGTAGCCTCCTTTCCCAAAGTCATAAAAGAGGTCATCATTAGTTTCAATAGAAACAATGTCATATGTCGATATGGACAACCGGAGGTGATCGTATCAGACAACCCCAAGAACTTGAACAATCAAATGATGAAAGAATTGTGCAGTAAGTTCCACATCAAGAATCTCAATTCCGTCATCTATCGGCCCAAGATGAACGGTACTGTCGAAGCGGCCAATAAAAACATCAAGAAAATCATGCAGAAAATGTCCGCCAATCACAAGGAATGGCTTGACTTGCTGCCTCTCACCCTATTAGCATACAGGACGTCAATGTACACCTCTACTGGGGCTACCCCCTATTCATTGGTCTATGGCATGGAAGCAGTACTCCTCATAGAGGTAGAGATGGAACCCTTGCGAGTTATGATCGATGCTTAGATAGATGAAGATCTATGGTTGCAAGACCGATACCATCAACTTTCCCTGATAGATTAAAAGAGGGCTACAACCATTTTTCACGGACAGTTATACCAGCAAAGGATCGCCAGATCCTACAACAAAAAGGTCCGAATCCGGAAATTCAAAGAAAATGACTTGATGCTAAAGAAAGTCCTAGCCAATCAGGATGAAGCCAAAGGAAATTTCACCCCAAATTGGGAAGGCCCTTTCATTGTCAAGGAAGTGTTGACAGGGGGAGCTATCAGACTACAAGAAATGGATGGGAACAAATTTCCCCAACTCATCAATTCAGATGCCATCAAAAGGTACTACGTTTGAGACACATGCATACCCGCATTCGGGTCCTACGAATCAAATCAGGTTCTGTTTTTCACTAAAAAGCAGGAACTACGAATGACCTGATCTCCCTACACCCGGGAGTACGTAGGCAGCCATTTCTGGTGCAGTCAAACCAAATAAAAAACTCAAAAACTCATCAAACCAAACTCAAAAACCCAAGATAAATATTTTTCAAGCCTCTCTCCAACCAAACCACATGAACTACGAATGACTTGATCTCCCTCAACCCGGGAGTACGTAGGCAACCACTTACGGCGAGATTTGACCTTTAAGAAAAAATAAAAAAATCCAAAAACAGACCAATTCCAAGACACCGAAGACAAATAAAAGCTAAATCCTATCAAGCTACCCTGGTCAACAGGCCCATCTGAGATACTCCCTGACATCTCAACTGTCAGTCCATCAAGGAGAATCTCAAGATGAATCAACAACTGCGAGTCATGAAAGAAGTGGTAATCACTTAGCAATGACAGTATATATCCAATCAAGGAAGTGAATCAAAGCTATATTTCTCTGATATATAACACTGTTTGATATATACATGATGCCCTGTACATGACAAAAATGGCCTGATCTAGTCTGTGCAAGAAAAAATAAAGCTAGTCTATGGACCCAAGGACAAGCAGGTCAGCAATGCCAGCATGGCATCTCTCTCTGAAGATGGGGGGCAGCTATGAGTGCAGTCCACTCAGCCTCCATACGGCCCAAAAAATCCACGGTCATCTATAGTGTGGCACTATGGTCATCAATATACGCACTCATCTCGGTGACCAAACCATGAGTGTAAGATCAAAGAGCAGTACTATCAGCAATGTGGAAATCACGGGAAGCTATAGCCTTATCCCTCTTCGTAAATGCTGCATCCCGAGTAATTAAAGTCCCCTCGATCTCAAAAAATGCTGCATCCCTGGCCAAACGGATCTCATCTCGCTCTACAATATCTGCATCTCTAGCAGATCGGAGCTCCTCCCGCTCAATCGATCTAGCATCTAGAGAGACCCTGAGTCCATCTCTCTCAGCAAAAGCTAAATCTCTGCCAGATAAAGCGGCCAACATCTGCCCTCTAGCTGAATCTCTATCAAAGGTCATCCTGAATAGTGACTCCGCCAAAGCCGGATCCGACTCTGCAGAAATAATTGACGGATCACTCACTAGATCTGCTGTCAAACCCGTGAATAGCTCATCCTCGATAAAAGAATTTGGATCCTCCATAGGCTCCTCCTCGTCGGAGTCCACAATCGGAGATAAATAAGGCTCTGCTGCAACTGGTATCTCTGCCTCCAACCATGTAGAATACTCCGGAGAACGTCCCAGATGGCTACCAGAGAAATCAGCCCTCTCTCGATGAGTCCAACACTCATATACTCTAACCAAGTCGACGGATGACATAGAAGAAGTCAACGTCCTCTGATCAGCAGACCCCTCAAAATGGTGCAAACTATGCAGCTGATCAAACTGACACATGATTGCCAAAGGATGATAGGTAGTCACTCCCCTCAAACCCGCCAGGGGCAAATTGTAACGACCATGAATTTTAAACTCCTTAATTATTAAATATGTGATTTAATTTTAACGCGTTAGTTTTGTCAGTTTATTTAAACCTTATGTAGTGGTGAGAATTTGTGAAATGATTAAAGGAAGTCACTAAGGAGTTATTTAAATTAGTGGACTGACCTTAAGGATTTAATATTAGAGAATTGATGAGATTATTAATAATTAAATATTCAACTTATTTGAATATCGTGGCAGGATTAGAACGTATTTGATGAATTTCAATTATGAGTAATTAATTGATAAGGTGTTGATTAATAATTATTATGAATAAATAATAATTAATAAGTAAGAGCTTAATAAATAAAATAATATTATATTTACTTGGTTAATTATCTTATACAAGTATGCAATATATTAAACATTGTAATATGTGGTGGTTATCTTCATATTATATAAAGTGCAATGTGCACATTAATGTGGCTATGTATATTATATATAGACTATATAGTAAGATTTATTTGCATTAGTAGAGTTACATATTAATGTTTATGTGACAATACATGTGTGGGAAAAACATTAATGTATACCCTATTGACGTAAAGTAAATGGGATAAATAGAAAATGTACATGGATTATATGTATGTACACTACTTGATACATTATATTAGTATTTACTCAAACATTGTGACTTTAAATTATTTATAACTTAAGTATATGCTATATGTATATATAGTATATAACCTAGAGTATTTAGTATATAACCAAGTATTGGACATATATGATATATACTTACAAGTTGCTGAGTTCTTATTACATTATCTAAATATGAGAGTTCCTCTTCATTCTCCCTTACGTGAACTCTAGAAGCTAGCTACTCTTCATCTAGTTCTCTCAAACTCACCAAAATATAGCTAATCATGCAAGAGGGAGTGGGTTTCATGATGAGTTTACCAACTCTCAACAACTCCCCCCTTAACCATTATACAATCTTGTTTTTCCTTGGTTTGAATTGGGAGTTAAGAGCTTTGTCTGGATATCCATTTTGCTATAAATGAAGCTTCTCTTGTTCTCATTTATTTTGCTGGGAGTTTCAATTGAGTTAAGAGGGAACATTATAGTTGCATTGTAAGCATCATATAAATAGCAAGTTCAGTCCATATAACAGAGGTATAAATCAGTTACATTCTTGTTCTTCATGTTTCTGTAATTTTCTATGTTTTTGAATTCTTGAGTTCATTTGAATTGGATGTTAATTGATTGAAGAGATGTTGTTAAGTGGTATATAAAGACTATAAGAATGATATCAATGTAATATAGCATGGCTAGATACAATTCGAATGGAATTTTTGAGTTGGGTTTGCAGAACTGCCGAAGCAGTTTAGCTTCTGGTCTGGCCAACAGCCTGCTCAGCTGCGCCAGTATTGAACTGGCCAGCGGCGCAGCTGCGCCAGGACCAGTTCCCTGATTTTAATTTCTGTTAAGTTGCTGTCATGAACTAGCATATGGTACCTTGTTAGAGCAAGAATGTAAACTGGATTAGCACACATATATGAGTATATACATGTAGTATGAACAAGTATAACAATGTTAGAACACATGATTAACGCAACACTTATGGTTTTGTAATGAAACTTGTAGTTTCGATTTTGGACTTAGACACATACGTAACATGTGCATATTCTGATATTCTAAACATGATCGTATGGTTTATATTAACATGAAATGAGAGTGTAAAGTGTGTTCACACACTAGCATACGTGATTGCAAGATTCGGACGATTTTGAAATAAGAAACTTAAAAACTTTGAAAAGAAAACTTGACCAAGGACTTTATCTTGTGATTTCTGACCATATGAGAGCTTTCATGTGGTTTAGATATGCATTCTAATATATGTGAGTCATAACTATGAAACGCTTTACTTGTATTATGTTACCCATGTTGATTTGGTGCAACTTTTGATGAAAATGTAGAATGTGAAGGATAATGACATCAAATACCATGTGGATTACGTATTGATCATACAAGCATGTACATTAGAGTTCGTTATGCCTATAAGCATATTGACATGGACCTCGTTTGGTCAAAGTGTGAATTTCGCATATGCACGTATTCATAAGAAATGAATTTTTGAAGCATGAACTACGTGATTAAAGTATATGTGTGTAGTATACTCGAGCATACATATTAAATATTGTTTAGCCTTGTTATATGATAACATGACTTTAGTAATCAACTTTGAAGCATGAACTTGTATTAGTTAAAGTATGTGAATTACCGGCACGAAAACATGACTTCAAATTGAATATAGAAAGAACATGCTAGTTTCGAATGAGAAATTTTAACTTGATAAGCATGTGTATTGGTTTAATGTCAGTAGTTGCATGCTAGAGTTACGTCGAGACACTTTCAGGCCCGAACAATTTGCTTAAGTCTGATTTTAACAGTTAGCATATTATGATGCTATAAATGGTATGTTTGATATTGAACGTGATTTTTATAAACTTATACGATAAGTGGATTATTATAAGTATAGACTTATATTAGTTTATAAATGCTAATTGAAAGGCCGACTTATTAATGTTAGTTTGTTTTGACATAAGTTAATTAAAGCTAGAACTTAATCGTACCTGAGCAAACAGGCAAGTATTCTAAATTCTTGTACTACCTTATTCAATGAATCGTGTAAGCGAGTTTCTTAACTTCACTTGATTTGAATGCAAGTTCCCTTACACTCTTTATTGTGCAAGTTCCTATCCTTCTCATATTGTATTGAGCAGGTTATTATCGTATTGACAGTTAATTATTTAAAGCTTGAACTTTATTTCTAAGCATACTATTATGTGGTTTAATTACTTTACCATTATTCCACATCGATTTTATTGATATTCGCACTTGGTGCACTTGAGTTCGTACAGTTTTGGACTTGTACCTTATTTAAAAGTTCTATAATTCTTGAACTGCGTCAGATAGAGTCTGAACCCTTGTTTGGTCAAACAATTGTATGAAGTTTTATAAAAGCTATCCAGACCAATTGATGGTATGGATTCTTAGACTGAAAAGAACACCCCTTATATATAGGGGAGTACCCCAGGTATCTAATATAAGATACAAATAGCAGAGTTGAATGTTATGCATATACATAACGTACTGCGAGGTTGATCCCCTCAAGTACTATTCTGTAGCCAGTAACCAAAGGGTCAATCAGCTATTGATTCCGTTGGAGTTTTATAGTTCGAAGTCTACTTGACTATCAGTTATTCTAAAAGCAATTATTATTCTTGCTTTCGATATTCATATTGTTGAATTTATTGTCATATATTTTCTATTCATCATGATATATCCTTTATTGTTGTATTTAAACTTGCTGAGAAAACTTGTTGCTCATTCTTGCTATATCATGACTTATATTGCAGTTAAGCTCGAGACTTCGGGGAAGGGTAAGGGTAAAGGGAAGATGTAGGATTAGTTTGCAAGGAGCAGACTTTATCTTTATGTTTAATTAAATTACTGTTATGTAATATGAACCCTAATGACTATTCTAGGGTAATGTTTGTATATTTGTATTTAAGGTTATCGAATCTTGGGACTAGTAAAACTTTTTGAATGAACGACATACGTTTATTATATTCCGCACTTTAGTTATCGTATGTTGTTTAGAGGTGGATGTTTAGTATTATTTCGTGATGACCGGACCGGAGTCAGAGGACCCAGATTCGGGGGTGTCACACAAATATTCCAGGCCAGATGTATGGGTGATGAAGCTATATGGGGACGCTAGCCCTGAACATGGAAAAATCATGAACGGATGCTCAATATTCGACAGAAATGCCAACCATGACACTGCATTAATGCACTCCGCATGCTGAAAGGAGTAAACTATGGATGTCTCGTGAGGGAAATAAAAACCCCGACGCCTTAAGAATCTAACCGATTGTATATGGGGCATCAGCCATATATACAACAAGACCGAGTTGCCCCTAAAAAACCCCTCTGGATGGGTACTACAATGTGTGGCAGATCTAAATGTCTCAGCCAATATCATCGGGACGATGGTGCTACCCCTATCTAAGGGCCCAAATCGTAACTACTAATCCCACGTCCAAATGATCCAAGTGAAGTGGCATATAGACGTATGCCACAATACACATCAGCAGAATATCTACTATGGCCAGATGCCATGCCTCTGTTGAAATAATAAAATCTCCGACATGGCGATCATAGTTGTCGAGCTCGCCAAGTCGATTGAGATCATTGATTACGCTCTGACGGAGACAGGACACAGCTGTAAATCAGGAAGTCAATCGAGATCACGTGCCCAGATACAATCTCATTCCTGATCACGCTCTGACGGAGATCGGACATCCTGGTAATTGATTTCCTTATATCACTAATAGCCATCCGAGCACACGGCAAATCCAGAGCCAACCCAGTAAATCACTCGTACTCCTTGAGAGTCGGCGTCAGCTCACGCCGATCAAAGCAGAACACCTGTCTCTCAGGTATCCAGAAGGGTAAAATGCCATCAACAAATCCAAATGGCACCCAAAAATCTGCGAGGGCCAACGAATGCCCCAGCATGTGGTCCACTGTCCCTCTGACTGGGTATGGGCAGGCTCTCATACCACGACCTCAATGATGTGGCCACCTCAGAGGGTGGTAAATGCTCAATACGGCTGACTGCAGACGATATAATCTATAGCACTATATCACAAGACCATCCAGGGGTCAAACTCACCTATCCAAATGCATATATATGACATAATACATGCATGATGACAAATATATGATGCGATAGATAGAAAAGATTATGAAGCTATCTACTGCGACATCATCCCTGTCTGATAATACAAAGTAAAAATAAGAATATAGGGATATGGGGCACCACCACCCAACTAATACAGTGGTATATTAAAATGATGGCACAACCACCAAATAGTTAAAACAGTAGCTGACCAAAAAGTATAGCTAAAATAGCTATCAGAGGAAGTTGAAGACATCAATGTCAAAACGATCGACCTGCTCCATCTCCTCGGTGGATACAAAACCGCTGCTATCAAGCATGTCTAGGAGGTATAAGGGAGGATTTGCTCTTGCAAAGCTGTTGCTAAATGGACCTGAAGAGGGACCTGCTCCTGAGCTAGATGGTAAAAAGAAGATGCCTCTGACGAATCTCGGCCAAGGTGCCTGATAAAGAAACGGGCTTGCTCCAACTCCCTGGTCAGATCTGCTATCTGGTCTGCATGAGTAGGCTCCCTAAGGCAAGCTATCCAGTCCGTCATCATCACAGACCTTGGCACCATGTCTGCCATGAACTGGGTGGCACGAGTTTGAGCTCCAATAGTACGAGGACTCCACCAACTGTTAAATGCCTCCTGGCTGTACGGACACTCTGATAAGGCAAAGCCATCTATGCCCTCCATAGGGATATCTATCAATGGCACTGTCAACGGCCAATGATGCCAAGTTGGAGGAGCAATGGGAATGCAGATCTTCCCCGTAATGCTCATAATGGCAATCTCTCCAAGATAGATCTCCCAGCCTCCCACCGTTAACAAAGGGACTCTTTGGGTCGACAACTCAAACTCCCGGCTAGTAGGGACACCTCCCTCAAATCCGACGGTCAAAAACTCAGATGTATACGGCGTCCAGGTGATCAAACTTGTAGACAAAAGCTCCAATTACAAACGGGCATGAGTGAATCCCTCAGAACATGGACCTCCATCAAAGTGGAGTGATGCCATCTCCGTCCCTGAGGATAGGTCCCCAGACCTAGGGAAGAAGTGGCTCGTAGGCAAGGAAGCCTCTCAAATGCCCAAAGTTGATCATGCAAATCTCAAAAGTCCTCAGTGACCAAGACTGACAAAAATGAATGCTGAAATCAAAAAGGTACAGAAAGATGTACTCACCAGCAGAAATGGGTAAAATCCTAATCAAGCCTCTGTCACACCCTCTGAAAGCATGCGCATGCCACAGAGAAAATAGGCAAAGGTATAGGAGCCCCATCATAGTCACTGAGGCCCTTTATATGTCGAGTGGCGCTAATCAAGGCGAAGGGCACAGTAGACGAGTTGTCCGCCACAAAACAACCCCTGATGATCGATAGAAACAATCACCTCAGAATGCGATCTCTAGCCCTCTAATCATCAGGCGGGGGCTCCTGTAAAGTCCCATCCTGGGCGTCTATACTCAAGGGACTAGATCGGACTGTCCAACCTTTAAACGCCGTTGTAGGAACTCCCAGCAGGGACCGAAGGACAGTGGACGTAATGTCAGCCATGACAGGCACTGGCTCGCCCTCAAAATCAATACCAGTGATAAATCTCCAATCCATTAGGAGTCATCATCACCTTGTCATCCAGAAGATGAAGGGACTGAGTCTGGTGGAACTAGCGCTCAGACAAAGCCCTCATATACCCCCAGGGGTAACGGCGGGGAAGGATCGAGAAAAAGGCCTGAAATCCCCATCCATCTACGATCTCCCTGTAATCCTCGTGCAAAGTGTGATACAGGGAATACACGCTAAACTAGTTCCCTCAAGGTTGCGTAAAGCTGGGAACCTGCATCATAAATCAACCCATGTCAAAAACCTGTGCCCCGAGAATGGCAAAAAGGAAGAAAAGAATCCAGAGAGAAGAAAAACTTCAAGTCATCTCGTTGGCATGAAGATATCTCGAAGGATGGCGACTCAAGTCGCCCAACAACTTTTGTGTCTGCACAACAATGCCAGGGACCTCCGCATGTGGAGCCTGAGAGGGAACAGAAGCAACAAAATGAGCCTTTTCATCGTCAATATCAAGTGGCTGCTTGTCTTGAGCTGGACGAATCATCGCCTCCACCAATCTATGAGGCGTCCGAGCTGGACGAGGCTGAGGAACATCAGACGCCCTCCTCCGTTGATACCTGAGGATACCCTGCTGGAACTGCCTGGTCTATCGCGATCCATCGCATACACCAATACTCCAAATCACCTTAGAAAGGGTGTGGTAAGCCTAAAACCCATGGCTTATCATTTTTAATCAGTCCAGTATATATCTCTAGGTCCTAAGACATGCATGGGTCGGTCAAAAATACCTAATAAAGTCAAAACTACATTTTTTCAAAACCTAAAAGCTAAAAACCGGTATGGGTCAGTCAAAAATCCCCAGTAGAGTCAAAAATGCATGTATTTCAATTCCTAAGATTTTGGAAATTTTTGCTAGATTCTCATTTGTAAAATGGACTGTCCACATGCACACATGCATGTCTAGGTGGCCATTCAGTAGCACACCTACCCAAAAATAGAAATAATTCATATTTATTGAAAAAAACCAAAAGTCAACCTCACATGGTAGCCAAATTACCATGGACATTTTAAGTTGAAAATCCAGGGTCACTAGGCCTCAAATAGGATGACTAAACTGATCAAAAAATGCAAAATAGCACTGTCTCAGAACTTAAATTTTCTTACATCCAAACTTTCATTACAGTAAGATATACATACATATGTAGTCAAAAAAAAATTAGCAGGTCATATAGGCATACATTTTTCATACATTGCGTCTAAAAGCCCCTTAAGTGGTTCGCATGCTTAACGGTCAAAACTTATGAAAACAGCATGTAAAACGTTACCTACGCTGCGCTGATCGCGTAGGAACTGACGAGTTCAAAAAACAGCTGTCCAAGCTCAGTAGATCTGAAAAAGAAGATTGAAATCCGTTTGGAACTCAAAACTAAAACTTAAAAAATGAAAATCCCGCAGCCCATTAAATAGCCCAGGTGGAAGCGGGCCCACCTGTGGCTATCACAACTCCACC
Organism: Panax stipuleanatus; assembly: GCA_020205555.1. Lineage (NCBI taxonomy): Eukaryota > Viridiplantae > Streptophyta > Magnoliopsida > Apiales > Araliaceae > Panax > Panax stipuleanatus. The sequence continues at coordinate 119,994,946 of CM035120.1, forward strand.
TGCGGCACCCCAGGGTGGGTCCCACTCCCCCGGGCTCAGTTCAGTTCTGGTCAAAATAGAGTTCTTATGTGCTGTCGAGTTAAATTTGAAGAAAAATTGCTACGCGATTGAGCGATTTGTCATGAAAATCTGCGTTTAAGCAGCGGGAATTTGACAGAAAGGGAAACCCCACGGAGACACTTGATATTCATCTCGGAGTCATGCCCAAGGATCAACAAAGAAAAAGAGAGAAAAACTGCACAAAACTACCGAAAACAGCCATTTTCAAAGTCCGGGTACAGACCGAAGTCAAGATCAGCCGTTGGCATAACCCCAGCGAAGTTTGGGTACAGACCGAAGCCAGATCAGCCGTTGCCATAACTCCAACGAAGTTTAGGTACTGACCGAAGTCCAGTTCAATCGTTGGTTCCATTCTAGCGAAGTTTGGGTACAGACTGAAGCCAGATCAGCCAATGGCATAATTCCAGCGAAGTTCGGGTACTGACCGAAGTTCAGTTCAATCGTTGGTTCCATTCTAGGGATGTTCGGGTATAGACCAAAGTCCAGTTCAACCGTTGGTTCCATTCCAGCGAAGTTCAGGTATAGACCAAAGCCAGTTCAACCGTTGGGTCAACTCCAGCGAAGTTCGGGTACAGACCAAAGTCCAGTTCAACCATTGGTTCCATTCTAGCGAAGTTCGGATACAGACCAAAGCCAGTTCAACCGTTGGGTCAACTCCAGCAAAGTTCGGGTACAGACTGAAGTCAAGTTCAGCTGTTGGTTCAACTCCAGCGAAGTTTGGGTATAGACCGAAGTCAAGATCAGCCGTTGGCACAACCCCAGTGAAGTTTGGGTACATACCAAAGTCAAGATCAGCCGTTAGAACAACCCCAGTGAAGTTCGGGTACAGACCAAAGTTAAGATCAGTCGGTGGCACAACCCCAGCGAAGTGTCGTGTACTAACTTGCCTCAAGCGCAAGTTACACTTTACAATTACAAACCACTTCCACAATTATCCTACATTTTATATTATGTTTATAACATCAATTAGTACATCATCATGATGTTTAAAACGTTGAACTTCTTGCTTAGGTTCAACTCACAACATTGCACATAACATTTTAAACTATCGTATTGTACCTTATGAAAATAATATCCTTGTACACATTTAATATATCAAGATGAGACTTCAAAATATTTAAAACATATTAAAAATATGTTATCTCATTGTCTAATACACTCAACATGTCATCACATTAAGTTAGCTAACATGTAACGCACAAAAACTTCACGAAACTCAAACTGAAAATCCCGGACAGCCCCTAACCCCGCTGGGACGGGGTTCCCTAGGCTTACAGCCCCGCTGGGGCGGTACCCACTGCTGGTGGGTTCCCCCAGCTCACGATTGTGCAGAGAAATAAGCCAATTTGGCTTATTTCTTCGCACCCAAATTCGATCTTTATCAGCATAATGTATATAAAACTTTATGAAAACAAAACTTTAAAGTTTTAACATGATTATAACATTCATAAACACTATAACACATAATCAAAACACAATTTTCATGATTTTTGAAGAAAACATTCTTAAGCGTTCTTGACGAAAATTGCTACTGTAAGTTCGTTTTTAAACCAAATCATGTAATTCCAATTGTATTAACTCTATTCCTTAACATATTATCATAATCTATGATCAAATTAAATAGAATTAACAATCAAGCCTCAATTTTGATAATTTAATAGACTATTTTCAAAATAAGTTCACTATAAATTATTATGAACATGATTTCTTCATGTTCATCCTATTTACGTGAATTGAACCATCTACATTATCACATAACACTTATATAGTAGTATATATATATGCTACAACATGTAATAATCGAAATCACATGATTTTTAAAGAAAACTAATTATAGAGAAGCAAAAACTTGAAGAACATAACTTTAAAATTTTCAAGAGTTTAGATTATACCCTTAGATTGTTTTGGACAAGAAGATGATGGTGATGATTATCTCTTTGATTTCTCAAAACCTTCCCCCTTCTTCTTTCTCTCTTCTTCTCCTCTCTCTTCTTCTCCTCTCTCTTTTCTCTCTGTTCTTTCTTTCTTCTTTGTTTTGTTCTTTTAACTAACGTAAAACTATTTGTATAACTGATATACATATATATTATACGTATAATTATATAATATAACTGTTAAGTATTAATCCACATAATAATTATAATTAATACATGAGTTACAAATTTGAAATTTAAAAATCCCTAAGGCTTGTTTGGCCAAAACATCTTTATTTTAAAAACAGAATATTAGTAGCTAGGGCCTTGTTTGGCAAAACGAGATTAAAACTGTTTTAAGAGCCTTGTTTGGATAAAACTAATTTAAATCCTTTTTATTCTTTTAATAAATCCTTTAACACATAGATTAAAATGTTACACTTTATTTAATTAAATCTGAACATTCTAATTTAATTAAATAAAAGCTAACATCAATTAACTACATAAAAATTACCACATGAAAATTATAATTACTCGCTAATTATAATTTCATGTAACAATTATCACATAAACTTCATCTAATTTAATTATCTCAATTAAATTAGAATCATAAAATCAATATACATCAACTAAATTAAATATTAAATATTCATTTAATTAATATATTACACTTAATTAAAATACTCTACAACAATCACATTATTTATTTAACTTAATAAATTAATTAATTAAAATATTTATTTAATTCAATAAATATTTAAAATTAATATAAAATTCTCATTCGTTACAATCTTCCCTCCTTAAAAGGATTCTGCCCCCAAAATCACAACAAAAAATATCTCATCTGTTACATTCTTCCCCCCTTAAAAAGATTTTGTCCCCATAATCGGTGTACAAGAATTTATACAAATAATTAAGCAAATAATTGGAGATATATCTTTTTCATTACATCTTCGAGTTCCCACGTGGCTTCTTCAGCAATGTGGTTCCTCCAGATTACCTTAACAGAAGGTATCACTTTGTTTCTAAGTACTTGTTCCTTTCTATCAACTATTTGAACAGGCACATTTTCATATGTTAAGTCTTTATCAAACTTTAAAGGTTCGTATTCTATTACAAGCTTGTAGTCGTGTTTGTAAGGTCGTATCAGGAAAATATGGAAAACGTTATGTATGTTATCTAGCTCCGGAGGTTAACGCAACCTCGTAAGCCACTTATGTATTCCCTATAATCAATGCAAAGCCGCATCGATCCATCCTTCTTTTTCACAAATAAAATTGGCGCTCCCCACGGTGAAAAGCTCGGCTGAATATACTTCTTGTCCAGCAGTTCCTGCAGTTGAACCATCAACTCCTTCATCTCGACTGGAGCCATTCTGTACGGAGCTTTCAAAATCGGAGCAGTTCGTGGGGCTAAGTCGATTATGAACTCTATCTCCCTATCTGGCAGAAGTCCTGGAAAGTCGCTCGGAAATACATCCACCAACTCCCTAACCACGGATATCTCTTCTATCTTCGGGCTCTCCTTACGAGTATCTACTATGTAGGCTAGATATCCTTCACAGCCTTGCGTAAAAAGTTTCTTAGCTTACATGACCGTCTGATAACTCTCTTGTCTAGACGATTTGCTACCATAGAAGACTAACTTTGACGGAGTCGTAAGATATATCAACGTCTTCTGACAGTCGATTATCGCCCCATGGTTGAACAACCAATCCATACCCAAAATCACATCGAATTCCCCAAGTTTTATCAGAATCAATTCTACCCTCAATTCCTGACCCTTAATGTCCAATCTATAGTTCTTGTATACAAAGCTAACATGAATAACCTCCCTATTCGCAATCTCTATGTTAAAGGGATAAACTAATTCCTTTTTAGGTAAGTTTAGGGTCTTAGCAAATTCCTCAGATGTGAATGAGAAAGTAGCACCCGAATTAAATAATACATATGTATTTATACTATTGATCGGAATAATACTTGACACCACATCTTTTGATTGTACAGCATCCTACACCGTCATGTTTAATGTGTGAGCAGTGGGTCGAACGGCCTGCAGTGGTCCAGCGATAGTCAGAGTGTTACCGCTGCTATTTCCTCCATTCCCTATTTACCTTGTTCCTGGCTTCTTCGGGCAGTTACGAGTCATGTGATCCTCGGATCCACATGTGTAACAAGCTCCCTTCCTTGGGTTCGGGCAATTAGGCGCAATGTGGCCTTCCCAACCACAGTTGAAGCATACCCGTCTCCCCTTAATGCACACTCCAGTGTGATTCTTCTTTCACGTTACACATGCTTCAATCTTCTTCTTCAGCTGGTTTCGCTGTTGACTTCCAGCAGAGATGTTGTCATTCCACTTCCTTTTCTGATTGATAGCCCCGGTACCACCAGCCTTGGTTTTCGTCTCATTCTTCTTCTACTTTTCCTGATTGAACTTGGTTACAGCGTCCCTTCCTCCTTCAGCAAGAATGGCCTTCAATAGCACAGCTGCAAATGTATTTAGCTGGAACATAGAAACCTTGTTGTAGAGCCAGGGCTTCAGTCCCAGCTCAAACCTCCTCACCTTCCTAGAGTCAGTACGGACCTGGTACGTAGCGAACCTAGCCAGCTCGTTGAGCTTCGCAGCATACTCCAACACCGTCATTCCTCCCTACTTAAGCTCTAAAAACTAGACCTCCATTTGGTCCTGCGAACTAACGGGGAAGTACATTTCAAAGAACTTCTCTTTGAAATGGTCCCACGCTATAACACCTTCTCCTTCTCTGGTCTTATTGGCCTGCCACCAAAAGCTAGCATCCGACTTCAACATAAAAGTTGCGAAAGTTGTCTTCTAGTCCTCGCTAACTCTAATTCCTCGAAGACCTTTTCCATCTCCATTACCCACCTCTGGGCATCTATCGGGTTTACCGATCCCTTAAACTCTGGTGGCCCTACTGCCTTAAATTCCTTGAAAGTCGTACCCTGCACTTGCGGTTGATTTGCAAGCGCTCCTGTCAGCAAATTCACCAATTGCTTAACCGAATTGAGATTCGTCCCATCATTATTGTTGTTGTTGTTGTTCGTCGAACCCTCGGGGTTTTGACGTGTAGGTCTTCTTCTAGGAGGCATTTTCTGTTAAGAAATATCCTTATTAGATCCTTTACTCAATTCTTAAGTATTCAAGTTCATACTTAAACATTTAAATAATTCCATTCACATGGAACACATATCACGTCAATAAACTTCTTTATTCATTCATTCGTTGTTTTAAAAAAAACACAGAATAGATAGCATCTCTGCTATTACATCCTTTTTCTTGAACTGGAAGTTGCAGGATTACGTTATTATCTTATCCCATTATTATCTCAATTATGGGATTTACATTTATTACATAAAGAAATAGATAAATAAAGACTCTTCTATCTAGGCATGTTAAGACGTCGCACAGCCTCTTTGCGTTCTTCCTCCATCACCCGAAATGCTATTTTACGATCCACCATGTGTAATGGTAAACCTTGGAACTGAGCTGGGTAATAGAAGACACGATTCTGAGCCCTTTCTATAGCCGTATGAAAAGCATATTTTGTCTCCCTCAGCTTGGCCTTCTTTGCTTGAGCTTCATCTTTAGCTCGATCGGCACGTTAAGTAGCCCTCAAGCTTGTTTCTTCCACTCTGGCACGCTTTGTTGACTCCTCCTGTATATAGTGCTTCAGCTTCGCTAGTTCAGCCCATGCTTTGTCTCTATCACTCTCTACATAAATTAAATACCACTTCACGTTTCCAACCTCAATGTCCAGCTCTTCGATCGTCTCGTCCCGCTGCTGTATGGTTACTTCAAGCTCTCTGACTCGACCATGTAGCTCCACGTTATGGTCGTAGATTGCCTCGTACATCTCAGCACTAGTAGAGTGCGGTGGGAATTCCTCCTCGGGATCCTTCCTCCTGCTCTGACTCTTCTGACTCATACTTGTCCTCATCATCTCGGTCAGATATCGGCTCATGCTCCTAACTAGCTATGGTGATCAATGGAGATGGTTCCCTCCTAACCAACTGCTCCCATACAACATGGATGTCTCGGGGCTCCTCGTCCCTCGACATCTGAGGTAACTCCTTTCTAGCCTGACTAGACTCTCCAACGTTCGTTATCCTGACAAGAAAATTTTAAAGTTCAATTATTACGTGACATCGATCGACACTCTTCGAATACTAGAATGTAAACACATAGCATATAAGGTAATTTATTATCTTCACCTATCACCGCTATCTTTTTGATCTTCCTATAAGGCTACTACCTAAGGTTTTTCCCCCACCTAAGGATCATAACCTACTGCTTTGATACCAACCTGTGACACCTCCAAATCCGGGTACTTCGTTTCCATATGATTTGGTGTTCACTATCTAAATAAAACATATATCTACCCAATAATAAGGAATGCAAAAAGATTTACAACCTCATCATTAAATAAAATCTTCCTTATGAAAGAGGATTACAACCTTAATCCGAAAATATCCCAAGTTTTCTAACCTTAACATAAACAAATAAGTGCAAAAATAAATTATCATAAACAAGTCTTATTACAATCACAATCAAATATAACAAGTCTTCACTTGTTCATCTTGCCTTTCCCTTTACTTCTTGACGGTACGTCAACGTTCTCGGCTTTAACTACAAGTAATTATGAACTATGCAAGAGTGAGCAAACAAAAGATCACTTATAATACAATAACAATATAACATAACTGCATAACTTCAAAAGATTTGAATAACTTTACTTCCATCAACAATAAAGAATTATATAATAATTCTTTCATCAATACTTAGAATTTTGAATATTGAATCATCTGAGGGTCGTAAGACCTTGAACTATGTCCTAGGCTATAAACATTTTCGTTTAAAACCTTTAACAGTCATTTAGACTATGGACTCTAACTCGTACTTAGGGGGATCAACCCTTCGTACCATGTATTGTGCACAAAAATTTAACGTTTTCGCGTTGTAACCTCCCCTAATAAATAGGGTTGTTCATCTCAGTATTTGATACGAGTCCGCACCAAAAAATGTTTGGTTTGGATAGCTAAAAGAAAATTTCGAGTTTCAACTATCATCAACTAAGGAGTAGTTGAATCGACTCATAATCATTAAAAGTTCGATAATACAAGAATTATGAACCAAGTATAAGTCATAACAATAGACTTCATATTAGATAAGCATACTTTAGAAATAACTTAAAGCATTTGAAAGATTAAGTAGATCTTGCTTGAATAAATAAGTCAAGATCGCATTATGTCAATAATAAGTTCAATACTTGTTCATTATAAATATCATAATACAACATAACTTGTACAATAATTAACAAGTTAAGAATCGGAACAAACTTGCATAATATAAAGAGTAAGGATTCGATAACTTGCATAAACATAAAAGAAAGGTTTAGGAAACTTACATAAATGTAAAAGATATGTTTAAGAAACTTGAATAAACATAAAAGATAGGTTTAGGAAACTTGCATAAACGTAAAAGATAGGCTTAGGAAACTTGCCTCAAGCGCAAGCTACACTTTACAATTACAAACCACTTCCATAATTATCCTATATTTTATATTATGTTTATAACATCAATTAGTACATCATCATGATGTTTAAACAGTTGAACTTCTTGCTTAGGCTCAACTCACAACATGCATAACATACGCACATAACATTTTGAACAATCGTATTGTACCTTATGAAAGTTATATCCATGTACACATTTAATATATCAAGATGAGACTTCAAAATATTTAAAACATATTAAAATATGTTATCTCATTGTTTAATACACTTAACATGTCATCACATTAAGTTAGCTAACATTTAACGCACAAAAATTTCACGGAACTCAAACTGAAAATCCCGGACAACCCATACCCCTGTTGGGCGGGGTTCCCTAGGCTTACAAGCGGGGCCCACTGCTGGTGGGTTTGTAATACCCGAGAATTTCCTAATATTATTAAATAAATATTTTAATGAAAATGAGAATTTATTTGAATATAAATGATTTTGTGTTATAAGAAGGATTAATTCAATTATATAAAATTGAATAATTATAATAATAATTCAGAAACTTATGGAGTTTGTGATAAACTCGTTGATAGCCTTGTGTGGCACAGTGATGAGAATTATTAATGATTATATTAATTAACGAATAAATTATTAAGTAAACAATTAATCTATATTAATTGTTAATTGCTATTGTAGAATATTAATTAATGGTTATGGAATATTAACTATGATTGATTAATAATACGTGATTATTATTATTACAACAAATATAATAATAATAAACCACTTGTTTATAAATATGCTGAGATTTATAGTTGTTAATGTGATAATTAATCCTATGATTATTAATTAAGTGTTATTAATAATTACGAGGAATGGATTAATTAATATTATTAATTATTTGATAAGATGAATAATTTATTTATTTGACATTATGAATAATAAAGTAAATAAGTAAGTTATTAATATGATGAGATTATATTGATTGTTATGTGCAAATGTGCAAGAATTAAATATAAAGTATATGGAATACGACTATATTATATAGTGTAGAGAAACACTTAGGTGTGACCATGCAAGTATACATAAACTATGTTATATAGTGCAATGTGAATATATTACACATAGAGACCATGTATTAAGATTGATTATAATATATAAGCTACATGTTTATGCTTGTGTGGCAATAAATATGTGGGTATACATTGTATAATATATCATGAACATATTGTAAACTATTAGTTTTAATAAAGGAGACAGTGTAATGTGATAACATCCGATTAAATTATATCCAGTATTAACAAAATGTACATGGATTATATTTGTCAATTTACACTTACTACACTATATGGATTATATTGTGACATTTCAATTATAACCTAAAGTATATATTATATAACCTAAGTGGACTTATATATATGTAACCTTAGCATGTATAGCATAACTAGGTGTTGCAAGAGTGCCGAGTTATTTGGTTTGTCCCAAGTTGGAAGACCCATTTGATCTTCACGTGCTTGACAAAAGGCTAAGGCCATTCATACTCCTCATTCTCCCAATTCTCAGCAACATAGCTTCCTAGCTCATGATCACTGAGGGAGTGGGCATAATAGTGAAATTCAACTACCATCTACCAACTTCTCATGAACCTTCATACAATTTATCAATCCGTTAGTTTGATTCATGGGAAGATTACACTGTCTGGATATTAGTTTTTCTATATATACGAACTCTTCTCGTTCATATTTCAAATTGTTGAAAATTGCTAGAGTGTTGAGTGAGAGCAATTATATATCAGTGTTAGTAGAGAATTATATAGCAGCAGTTCATTGCATAAGAAAGGTATAATCACATTCTCATGTCTTCATTTTTATTTTCTGTCAAAAACTCCATTTCTTGTTCACTGAGTTCAAATTCTTGAATTTGGCATGGATCCATAAAGCTATGATTGAATAATATTTGTGAGTCGTTGAATAAAACTTATAATCATATTGGTATACAAGTGGCTTACTAGAAATCAAAATTCGTATAATAGTTTCTTGTTCTTCATTTTGATTCTCTGTCAAATTTTATTCTCTGTCAAAATTTCATTCTTGACCATGATGAATTAAGATGGTAATTAAAGCATGAGATGCTTGTTTAGTTGTTATATAAGCCAATGTATGTGTTAGTAGTCAATGTAGATGTTTTTTTAACTGATTTCGTAGAGAATTTCTATGTTTGGGTTTTGGCGCTGCCGAAAACTGGAACTGTCTGCCGCTGGCTGCCAGCAGGCGCAGCTGCGCCTGTTTTGCACTGGGCAGCTGCGCAGCTACGCCAGCAGCTTGCTGCAGTTTTGACTTCTGTTTAAAAAGCTGCTAAATGTAATGAATTACTATAAGCTTAGGCAAGTATGTAAGCATGGGTAATGTATATATATGAGTATATTGATCTAATTTGAGCATGTTTTACTATATTAGCATGTATGGTTACCAAAAGCATGTAGTTGAAATAACTTTAGAACTTTAGAAGTGAACTCGATATTATACGTGCTATGTTATATACTGACTTTTCAAGCATGATAGCATGACTTAGAAGTGCATGAAAGGCGTGTTGACTTAGGTATACGAGTTTCATAATATGACATGAACATATGGACCTAAATAGTGTATAAGACTAATTAAAATATAAGCTTTGATTGTGAACCTTAACATGTTATTGTAAGTTTCGTATTCTGATATTTATGGACACATGTGATAGTACTCTTAGACTCATTCATGTGTCATGCATATATATATATACCATGATTAGTTGCCGTGATTCAAGTTTAGCGTAAACGAAATATGTTTTCAAACTAATAACAATGATAGTAGCATATATGAGATATGAATACTCATGAACATGCTTAATATAAGTATATGAACACCTTATGTGTTTACAAGGTGAGCATGCTAGATTTTGTAACATCATAACCTTGAATGGTTTTAAATTGTCGAAAGTGTTAACTTAGAAACTATATCACATATGTTCGGAACGAGGGAAGGTTATACAAACATAAAAGTATTCTTTAAAATGTATACATGCTACGTGATATTATATGTGACACCCCCAAATCTGGTATCTTAATTTCCACAGGATTTGGTGTTAACTGTTCCAATATCATACAACTATCTACCCATAAATAATGAAATTCATTTATTAGATAAATAAATCATCATCTTACATCATCTGAAATAATAATACATCATAAATCCCAGATTATACTTAACCTTAAATCTTTGTTGCGGAAACGTAAATAAATAAGTCTTAAATCATCACACATAAGTCTTGAACTTTAACATTATTCATGACAACACAAGTCTTCATCACTTGTTAACTTTTCCTTTGCCCTTGCTACTAGAAGGTACATCACTTCGTTCATTATTAGCTGCAATGTTATTACGCAAGAGTGAGCACGAATGCCCGCAAGTATAAAAATATGATAGAATAATAACATGCGAGTGAAAGAATTCTGAATAACAGAAAGCTCAACATTTGAATCAAGAATATTAATCAAGAGTCAAATTACTTCTCAACTTTTGAATCAAGAATATTAATCGGGAGTCAAATTACTTCTGAGGGTCATTAAGACCTTGAACCGAGTCTTAGGTTGTTAAGTATATTAACCTTTCCAACCTTTAACAGTCATAAGACTATAGACTTTACTTCTTGTACTTAGGGAGATCAGCCCTTCGTACAGATACTGTACACATTATCTTAACGCTTTAAGCATCTTCATTAATTCCCTATATTAGGGTTGTTCATCTCAGTTTGACATCAGAATCCGCACCAAATAAAGTTGGTTTGGATAACTCAATAAATGATATTCAAATTGAATATTAACTTCTCAAGGTATACAATCGAATAAGTATTGTACACTTAAATGATACTTTTAAAAGAATCATGGCATCTCATGTAAAATTCTAAACTTGGATATTCAAGAGTAAGAATTTACTCAACAATAGTAATTAAGCATAGCAGTTGCTTAATTTAAAGAGTTTAGTTTAGGAAACTTGCCCAACAATAATAATAAGTTAGGGATAGAAAACTTGCCTCGTGCGCAAGCTATAGTTATTACTCACTTCTTTAATTACTCTTACCTATCACACATTTACAATATCAATTAATCACAGGTTTGATATGATTATTGATTTACAACTAGTGTTTTTTGAACTCATTATTAGGTTTTTCAAATAATGGTTTACGTTTATTAATTAACTTGTTAATTAATCACATAACTTAAGTTATTAACTTGTATTAATAACTTATTACTTACATCACATGCTTTCATATTTATTAGACTTAAAATAATGTCTTCATATTTATATCACATTATTTAACTTTTACAAATAATAGTTTAAGTCACGTAATTAATTTATTAATTAATCACATAACATAAATTATTAAACTCATATCAATATTTTATCATATTTATACAACATGTGTTCATGTTCATTAGACTCAAAACACATTTCACAATTTTCCAACACTTAGCAATTTTTTTCAAAATTTTCGGACATGCGCGGCCGCACGCCATTTTGCCTTGCAGCCGGCGCGGCCGAGCGGCTGCGGAATTTCAGAATCTGAAGTTCGCGAACGAACACAGATTTTCTCCCAATTCACATCATTACACTGATTTATAATGTTACCCATGAAGTATAAACTTTACAGGAACATTATATATCACTTATAACATGTTCTTAACATTCCAAGTCATGTAATTACACAAATTAAAATATTAATTTTCACTGTTCTTCAAAACTTTCAAGAGTTTAATGAAAAACATAAAAATCTCCTTACGGACTCGTTACTACACCGAATCCATTCATTTCAATTCCATTTTCTTTGTTTTAACATATACAATCATATTCATGTATCAATTTAAATATAAGCATATGATTCAATCATTAATTTAACCCATATGGGTTATTCACCCATATTCAATACTCTGTAATTTCATCAAACCCATTTATTAACAAAGTTATTTGGTGTGATCAGTGTAAATCATGGATACATGATCCAACACATAATACTAACATATACGGTCACATATATAATAACCTCACACTTTAATTTTCCAAAAATAAGTACTGACAGAGAAATTTTACAACATCGTAGAAAACTCTGTAACTTTTCGAAAAACCAATTAAGGCCAAATTATATAAAATTGATTACTTTAAAACATGTTTATACGTTAGAAAACATGTTATAATCACATACCCATACAGATAAAGCCATATCATAACACAATTGGGAAATCCAAATTTTCACAGACTTTAGAATACGTATATGAAAAACTTTGGAAAACTTAATTTTAAAAACTTTGAAAGAAGATTACCCTGTGTTAGTATGAAGATAAATCTAATACAACACTCAGGATTCCTCAAATCTCTTTCTCTCTTCTTCTTCTTCTCTATGAAAATTTCTAGGTTTTTTTTTCTTTCTCTGACTTTGAACAAAATGAAAACAATTCCGTTTAACAGAATAATATACGTATATATAATATATCCGTTGTATCACAAACGGACTAACTCCCTTTAAGGCCTTGTTTGGCTACACCCTTAATTCCTTTTTTATTTATTTTAATTAACTAGTTTAGTATATAGTTAATTGTAACACTTTTTTTAACCAATCAATTTTATTTAAATCAATTAAATAAAATATAATAAATTTTACATTAAATCATATTGTCACATAATTAATATTTTTATTTATTAATTATGTCAATTCATTAATTCATTAATTAATTATTAAATTAACTAAAGTAACATATGTTTATTTAATTAATTCAATTAATCATATAAACTCCATTAAATATATTCTTTGAACTATTAAATTACTACATATTAATTTAATTAATGTCACACATATAATTAAATTAATCTACCACAAATTCATGAATTAATTATTTAATTCAATAATTAAATTATTAAAAATATTTATTTATCTCCATAAATATTCAAATAACTTTACAAAATTCTCGTTTGTCACATCTTTCCCCCCTTAAAAGGATTTTGTCCTCAGAATCGCGGTTCAATTAATAATTTCGTCCCATCACATTCTCATAACCAAAATATTTATTTATTTCAATAAATATTCAAAACAACTTTGCAAAATTCTCAATATTTATTTATTTCAATAAATATTCAAAACAACTTTGCAAAATTATCAATATTTATTTATTTCAATAAATATTCAAACAACTTTGCAAAACTCTCGTTTGTCACATCTTTCCCCCCTTAAAAGGATTCTGTCCCCAGAATCACGTTCACCTATTCAAGAAAATAAGTGTGGATAATTCTTCATCATATTCTCTTCGAGTTCCCATGTAGCTTCGTCAGCGTTGTGGTTCCTCCAAATTACCTTAACAGAATGTATTACTTTGTTCCTAAGAACTTGTTCTTTCCTGTCAACAATCTGAACAGGAACTTCTTCGTAGGATAAATCTTTCTCAAATTATAGGGGTTCATATTCGATCACATGTTTGTAATCGGGTTTATAACGTCGTAATACCGACACGTGGAAGACATTGTGGACATGCTCCAGTGCCGGAGGTAAAGCTACCTCATAGGCTACTTCTCCAATTCTTCGGAGTACTTCAAAGGGTCCAATGAACCTCAGGCTCAATTTTCCCTTCTTACCAAATCTGATCTTTCCCTTCCAAGGAGAGACCTTCAAAAATACAAAACTACCCGATTTAAACTCTACATTCTTGCGGTGTGGATCGACGTATTTCTTCTGCCTATCCTGAGCCGCTACTAATCTTGTCTGAATTACTTTAACTATTTCTGTCGTTTGTTGGACTAACCCTGGTCCTAGCAATTGTCTTTCACCAACTTCATCCCAGTACAGTGGAGTTCTGCACTTTCTACCGTACAACGCTTCGTAAGGCGGCATACCAATACTAGCGTGGTAACTATTATTATAACCAAATTCTACAAGCGATAAATGATCATCCCAATTGCCTTTAAAATCCATGATACAGGCTCTCAACATATCCTCTAAGGTCTGGATTGTCCTTTCACTTTGTCCGTCAGTCTGAGGGTGATAAGCGGTGCTCATCCTCAACTGTGTTCCCATGCATTCTTGCAGTCGCTTCTAGAAATTTGATGTGAAGCGCAGATCACGGTCAGAAATAATTGACACTGGCACCCCGTGCCTCGAAACAATCTCTTTTACATATAACTTCGCCAATTGTTCTAGGTTAAATCTGATTTTGATCGGAAGAAAGTGTGCGGATTTCGTTAATCGGTCGACGATAACCCATACTGCGTCATAGCCTTTCTGGGTCGTCGGAAGGCCAACAACAAAATCCATTGTAATATATTCCCATTTCCATTCTGGGATTTCTAAAGGTTGTAACAAACCACTTGGTCTTTGGTGTTCTGCCTTGACCCTTTGGCAAGTCAGACACTTGGCAACATAATCGGCAACGTCCCTCTTCAAATTTGGCCACCAAAAGTGTTGTCATAAATCCTGATACATCTTGGTACTTCCGGGGTGAATGGAATACCTCGAACTATGAGCCTCACTCAGAATGTCCTCCTTGATTTCTGGTATTGGCGGTACCCAAACTCTACTTTCAAATCTCAACAATCCTTCGCTATCCACTTTAAATCTAAGTTCAGTCCTTTCAGATATCTTTTTCTTTACTTCCTCACATTCCTTATCCAGGATTTGTGCTTCCTTAATCTTATCCAATAAAGTTGTACCAGCTTGCATCTGGAACAGTTTCTCGTCAGTCTCCATTGGACATCCTACTTCCAATTCCAGCTTTTCCATTGCTGAAATCAATTCTTCCTGTGCTGTCAGCATCATCAACTTTTCCCTACCCTTTCTGCTTAAGGCGTCGGCTACAATATTCGCTTTTCCTGGGTGGTATAAGATATCACAATCATAATCCTTTATTAACTCTAGCCACCTTCTTTGGCTCATATTCAAGTCTTTCTGTGTGAAAATATACTTCAGACTCTTATGGTCTGTATATATTTCACACTTCTCCCCATAGAGATAGTGTCTCCAAATCTTTAAAGCCAATACCACCGCAGCTAATTCCAAATCGTGGGTTGGATATCCCTTCTCATAATCTTTCAACTGTCGTGACGCATACGCAATGACTTTGTCGTTTTGCATAAGAACACAGCCTAGTCCTTTATGCGACGCATCACTATATACCACAAAATTTCCTGTGTCATCCGGAAGGGACAACACAGGTGTTGTACTTAACCTTCTCTTAAGTTCTTGAAAACTTTCCTCACACTTCTCCGTCCAAACGAATTTCACAACTTTCCTAGTCAAATTCGTTAATGGAGTTGCGATCTTGGAAAAATCCTGAATGAATCTTCTGTAATAACCGGCTAATCCAAGAAAACTTCTTACTTTCGACGGTGTTTTCGGCTGATCCCAATTCATCACTGCTTCGACTTTGGAGGGATCCACCGAAATTCCGTCCTTATCAATCACGTGTCCGAGAAATTGCACCCTTTCAATCCAGAATTCACACTTTGAGAATTTGGCATATAATTTCTCTCTTCTTAATACTTCTAACGTCAACTTCAAATGCTCAACATGTTCTTCCTTGGTCTTAGAATAGACCAATATATCATCAATAAAAACCACTACGAATTTGTCTAGAAATGGCTTGAACACTCCATTCATTAGGCCCATAAATGCTGCAGGCGCATTTGTTAGACCAAATGACATAACCAAAAATTCGTAGTGACCATATCGTGTCCTAAACGCTGTCTTTGGGATATCTTCTGGCCTTACCTTCAACTGATGATAACCACTTCTCAGATCTATCTTCGAGAAATATCTCGCTCCTTTTAACTGATCAAACAGATCATCAATCCTTGGCAACGGATACCTATTCTTAATGGTAACCTTGTTCAATTCTCTATAGTCGATGCAGAGTCGCATCGTTCCATCCTTCTTCTTAACAAATAATACCGGCGCTCCCCACGGTGATACGCTCGGTTGAATATATTTCTTGTCCAACAGCTCTTGTAGCTGTACCATCAATTCCTTTATTTCTACCGGAGCCATCCGGTACGGTGCTTTCGATATTGGAGCTGTTCCTGGCACCAAATCGATAACAAAATCTACTTCCCTGTCAAGCGGTAGTTCTGGAAGATCATCTGGGAAAACATCCATGAAGTCTCTTACAACTAGTATTTCTTCTAACTTTGGATTCTCTTTACGACTATCGACTATGTAGGCTAAATACCCCACACAGCCCTGTCTTAATAACTTCCGGGCCTGCATCATCATCAGACAACTCGCTTGTCTAGGCGATTTGCTGCCATAAAACACAACCTTTGACGGAGTCATAAGGTTAATACATTTCTTCTGGCAATCAATTACTGCTACATAATTGAATAACCAATCCATTCCCATGATAACGTCAAATTCCCCAAGTTTAATCGGGATAAGATCTACATTAATACCGTTACCCTTAATAACCACTCTACAGTTCTTGTGTATATACTTAACAGGAATTACTTTTTTATTCGCAATCTCTATGTTCATAGGGATCTCTAATTCGTCTTTAAGCAATTCTAAATTCTTTGCAAAGTCGTCGGATATAAATGAACAAGTAGCACCCGAATCAAATAAAATATAAGCATTGACTTTATTGATAGGAATGATACCTGACACCACATCATGAGACTGCACAGCGTCTTGTACGGTCATGTTAAATGTCCTTACAGTTGGTCGGTTTGTCGAAGTCGGTCCGGTAATGGTAAGAGGATTTTGACTATTATTTCCCTTATGTCCACCTGACCCTGCTCCTCCAGATGCCTTCTTTGGACATTCTCTAGCCAAGTGATCCTTTGACCCACACGTGTAGCAGGCGCCCTTCTTAGGGTTAGGGCAGTTAGGTGCTATGTGGCCTTCCTGACCACAATTGTAGCAAACTCTTTTTCCTTTCATGCAGACTCCCAAATGAGTCTTCCCACAGGTTGGGCATGGTTCTAACTTTTTCTTCTGACTACCTTGCTGACTTATAAACGACGGGTTGTCATTCCATTTTCGTTTATGATTATTAGTTCCCCCTGTGTGACTGCCACTAGCCTTATTGTTTCCTTCACTATCATTCTTCTTCTTCTTTTGATCCTGATTGTACTTAGACACTACTTCGCTTCCACCTTCAGCGAGAATGGCCTTCTCCAGAACTCCAGCAAAAGTGTTCAATTGAAACATTGACACCTTGCTATACAACCAGGGTTTCAGTCCCTGTTCAAAATGCCTAGCCTTTCTTTCATAAGTATGCACCTGATACTGGGCAAACCTAGACAATTCGTTAAACTTTGCCGCGTAGTCGGGCACAGACATATTCCCCTGCTTCAACTCCAGAAACTGCACCTCCATTTGATTCTGGGAGCTGGTCGGGAAATACATCTCGAAAAACATTTCTTTAAACCTTTCCCAGGTTATTACTCCTTCTCCTCCCCTGATCTTATTTGCCTGCCACCAGTAGCTGGCTTTTGATTTTAACATAAATGTCGCGTAGGTGGTCTTCTGGTCCTCCCTAACTCGGGCGACCTCAAAAATTTTCTCCATTTCCATAACCCAAGTCTGAGCTTCTATCGGGTTTGTGGAACCCTTAAAATCTTGCGGTCCCACTGCCTTAAAGTCTTTAAATGAGGTGTTCGGTGGAGCTTGAGGCTGATTGTTCATCGCTCCAGCCAACAGATTTACCAACTGCTGAACGGGGTTCGCATTGGCATCATTGTTGTTATTGGTTGACCCTTCTTGGGCTTGTCGACGATTTTGTCTCCTTCTTGGCGGCATATTTCTGTTAAGAATATATGCTCATTAGATCTTTATTCGATCTCTTAAATATTTAAGACTTAACTCAAATATTTAACATAACCACTTTAACTCTTTTCTTTTCAAATAACCTTTGATATTTTATTTAAATCAAAAAAATTTAAACATAGTACTATAGCATCTCTGCCATTTACTTCAACTATCCCAAGATAAAGAATCTTCAGGATTTAATTTCTCAAAATATTCCTTTATTTTTTAATCACATCGGAATTTACATTAACTACTCCAAAGAGTATCACATAATGTTAAATACTTTAACATACTCACTTAACCCATATCATCTTGAACAACTTTATTATTTTATTAAAACCAAAAGCTTTTAATATAATACGATAGCATTTCTGCCATTTACATCAACTATCCTGTAATAAAGTTTCTACATGATTTACATTATCATAATATTCTTTTGTTTATAATCACATCGGAATTTATATTATTTACGATTATTTAAACATTAACAATATCATATTGTCCTATCACGGCCTACTAAGGCTTCAGACAGCTTCACTACGTTCCTCCTCTATAATGCGGGACATAGTCCTGCGATCTAACATATACCCAGGCAGTCCCTCGAACTGAATTGGATATCTGATAACTCATTCCTGGGCCTCATCCATTGCCCTTAGAAACGGGTAGCACGTCTCTGCAACCTTAACTCTTTTTGCACGCGCATCATCCTCTGCCAGATCTGCACGTCGTGCATTTCTCAGCCAAGCTTCTTCCACTATGGCGAGTCGTTCAGATTTCTCTTTCAACTCATTCTTCAACTTTTCTATTTCCTCTATCTTCTACTCAGTTTGGCCCTTCTCGTGAGCCAAGTCCCACTCCACATTCCCAAGGCGGGTGTGGAGTGTCTCAACTTCCTCATTCTGCTGCTCAATCGTATCTCGTAACTCTACGTTGCGATCATACAATAAAGCATACATATCAGCGCTAACAGAGTTCGGTGGGAACTCCTCAGGGTCTTCCTCCTCCTCTTTCTCTTCAGGGTCTTCCTCTTCCTCCTCCTCGGCTGCTTCAGCCGGGATCTCGACCTCCTCAGGGGCCTCCTCTGAGTCAATCTCTGGCTCATGCTCCTGACCAACATCTGGAATCACAGGAGATGGCACTGGCTGTACTAACTGCTCCCAGACAGTATGTATGTCCCGGGGATCCTCATCTCTAGTCTCTAGGGGTACAACATCCCTGGGCTGACTAGCTCTTCCAGTATCTGACATCCTGACAAAATAAATTTTAAGTCTTATTTTTTACGTGATGCTAATCAATACTCTATCAAGTATGAACACATAAGCACATAGCACATAAGGTAATTTTATTATCTTTCTTAGAACTCAATCAGAGTTATCATTACTATCTTCACGAAGGCTACTATCCTAAGATTTTCCCCCCACCTAAGGTTCATAACCTACGGCTTTGATACCAACTTGTGACACCCCCAAATTCGGTATCTTAATTTTCACAGGATTTGGTGTTCACTATTCCAATATCATACAACTATCTACCCATAAATAATGAAATTCATTTATTAGATAAATAAATCATCATCTTGCATCATCTAAAATAATAATGCATCATACATCCCAGGTTATACTTAACCTTAAATCTCTGTTGCGGAAACGTAAATAAATAAGTCTTAAATCATCACACATAAGTCTTGAACTTTAACATTATTCATGACAACACAAGTCTTCATCACTTGTTAACTTTTCCTTTGCCCTTGCTACTAGAAGGTACATCACTTCGTTCATTATTAGCTGCAATGTTATTATGCAAGAGTGAGCACGAATGCCCGCAAGTATAAAAATATGACAGAATAATAACATGCGAGTGAAAGAATTCTGAATAACAGAAAGCTCAATATTTGAATCAAGAATATTAATTAAGAGTCAAATTACTTCTCAACTTTTGAATCAAGAATATTAATCGAGAGTCAAATTACTTCTGAGGGTCATTAAGACCTTGAACCGAGTCTTAGGTTGTTAAATATATTAACCTTTCCAACCTTTAACAGTCATAAGACTATAGACTTTACTTCTCATACTTAGGGAGATCAGCCCTTCGTACCGATACTGTGCACATTATCTTAACGCTTTAAGCATCTTCATTAATTCCCTATATTAGGGTTGTTCATCTCAGTTTGACATCAGAATCCGCACTAAATAAAGTTGGTTTGGATAACTCAATAAATGATATTCAAATTGAATATTAAATTCTCAAGGTATACAATCGAATAAGTATTGTACACTTAAATGATATTTTTAAAAGAATCATGGCATCTCATGTAAAATTCTAAACTTGGATATTCAAGAGTAAGAATTTGCTCAACAATAGTAATTAAGCATAGCAATTGCTTAATTTAAAGAGTTTAGTTTAGAAAACTTACCCAACAATAATAATAAGTTAGGGATAGAAAACTTGCCTCGTGCGCAAGCTACAGTTATTACACACTTCTTTAATTACTCTTACCTATCACACATTTACAATATCAATTAATCATAGGTTCGATATGATTATTGATTTACAATTAGTGTTCTTTGAACTCATTATTAGATTTTTCAAATAATGGTTTACGTTGATTAATTAATTTGTTAATTAATCACATAACTTAAGTTATTAACTTGTATTAATAACTTATTACTTACATCACATGCCTTCATATTTATTAGACTTAAAATAATATCTTCATATTTATATCACATTATTTAACCTTTACAAATAATAGTTTAAGTCACGTAATTAATTTATTAATTAATCACATAACATAAATTATTAAACTCATATCAATATTTTATCATATTTATACAACATGTGTTCATGTTCATTAGACTCAAAACACATTTCACAATTTTCCAACACTTAGCAATTTTTTTCAAAATTTTCAGACATGCGCGGCCGCAAGCCATTTTGCCTTGCAGCCGGCGCGGCCGCGCGGCTGCGGAATTTCAGAATCTGAAGTTCGCGAACGAACACAGATTTTCTCCCAATTCACATCATTACACTGATTTATAATGTTACCCATGAAGTATAAACTTCACAGGAACATTATATATCACTTATAACATGTTCTTAACATTCCAAGTCTTGTAATTACACAAATCAAAATATTAATTTTCACTGTTCTTCAAAACTTTCAAGAGTTTAATGAAAAACATAAAAATCTCCTTACGGATTCATTACTACACCGAATCCATTCATTTCAATTCTATTTTCTTTGTTTTAACATATACAATCATATTCATGTATCAATTTAAATATAAACATATGATTCAATCATTAATTTAACCCATATAGGTTATTCACCCATATTCAATACTCTGTAATTTAATCAAACCCATTTATTAACAAAGTTATTTGGTGTGATCAGTGTAAATCATGGATACATGATCCAACACATAATACTAACATATACGGTCACATATATAATAACCTCACACTTTAATTTCCCAAAAATAAGTACTGACAGAGAAATTTTACAACATCGTAGAAAACTCTATAACTTTTCGAAAAAAAACCAATTAAGGCCAAATTATATAAAATTGATTACTTTAAAACATGTTTATACGTTAGAAAACATGTTATAATCACATACCCATACAGATAAAGCCATATCATAACCCAATTGGAAAACCCAAATTTTCACAGACTTTAGAATACGTATATGAAAAACTTTGGAAAACTTAATTTTAAAAACTTTGAAAGAAGATTACCCTTTGTTAGTATGAAGATAAATCTAATACAACACTCAGGATTCCTCAAATCTCTTTCCTCTTCTTCTTCTTCTCTTTGAAAATTTCTAAGTTTTTCTTTCTTTCTTTGACTTTGAACAAAATGAAAACAATTCCGTTTAACAGAATAATATACGTATATATAATATATCCGTTGTATCACAAACGGACTAACTCCCCTTAAGGCCTTATTTGGCTACACCCTTAATTCCTTTTTCATTTATTTTAATTAACTAGTTTAGTATATAGTTAATTGTAACACTTTTATTAACCAATCAATTTTATTTAAATCAATTAAATAAAATATAATAAATTTTACATTAAATCATATTGTCACATAATTAATATTTTTATTTATTAATTATGTCAATTCATTAATTTATTATTAAAGTAACTAAAGTAACATATGCTTATTTAATTAATCAAATAAACTCCATTAAATATATTCTTTGAACTATTAAATTACTACATATTAATTTAATTAATGTCACACATATAATTAAATTAATCTACCATAAATTCATGAATTAATTATTTAATTCAATAATTAAATCATTAAAAATATTTATTTATCTCCATAAATATTCAAATAACTTTACAAAATTCTCGTTCGTCACATTATATGATGTTACTTGAACCCGATTTTTTCGGTTAACTTATGGGAATGCCATAACTTGCTAAAATGAAATATATTTAGTATTGATTGTGGTCTTATATGGTATTAATAATATGAGGGCATGTTTGCTAATTGTTGCGTTCTTATATGATATGAGAATGTATTTAAACTCTAAAGGAGGAACGTTAAGGATAGAAATTATATTCTATATAACTGTGTAGCTAGGTTAAAACTTAGCTTATGTGTTTATCGTATATTCGAAGACAAAATATGAAGTTAAATTATATGGCTAATGAATATCATATATATACGTAACTATATTACGATAGGAATTCGAAACTGTTGATTTGTTTTTCGTGGAAAAACTACACTAAAGGCAAGTTCTCTAACTTACACTATTTTAAAGTGCATGTTTCCTAACTTATACTCTTTTACGGTGCAAGTATTCTATCCTTGTATATTGCAAGCCAGTTTCTTTACTTACTCGTTTGAATTGAATTAGCATACTTGAACTCTTATTTCATTAAAGCTATTATTCATGTTGAACTTGATATTGTTCTTGAATATTGTGAAAGTGTCTCTACCATTTGATTCGGCTAGACTTATATTATTGAAAAGTGACCCAAAACCAATTGATTGGTGCGGGATCTCTTATTTGACTAGGAAGAACAACCTTCTTTGAAGAGAAAATATAATTGTCGGAGAACCGATGTGCGCACTTGAGTATGATTGATTGTTATGCATAATATATGGTACTTTAGGCTGATCACCTGTTGTTTTTGTTTTTGATTTGGGTTATCAGTTTATTACTGTTAATTCTAGTAGAAGTTCATAGTACTTAGTGACTGCTCAGTATTCAGTTATCTTGAAATCTTGAATTGATTTATTATTGAATCACATTGATATTATTCTATCCTTAGCGACTATTATTGAGAACTATTGATATTCTTATTATCCTTGAACTATCAAACCTTGTTATACCCTTTCGAGAATTGAAAATTATATTACTCACCCTTATTGTATATTACTTGCTGGGCAAATTGTGCTCATTCTTGCTTTCCCTAAAACATTTCAGTTAAGGCAGAGCAGTGCAGACCTTCAGGCACAGATAAGGGCAAGGGAAAGGCTACTGAGTAGCTTTAATTGTGTAGGACTTATGATTGTAAGAAAGAACTTATGATATTATATACTAGTTAAAGTTATTTATGCTTAAGATATGTCTAAGCTATGTAATCACTGTTTAAGTTACGAGACATTGGGACGTGAATAAATTATATTATTTAAATGTAATCTATTCGGTATTAGTTGTGTATTATTCCGCGGTGCGATGCGACATTTAGTCGTATTATTATTGTGATGTATTACCATGAGCACATGACGAACCGAATTCGAGCGACCCCGTGACGGTCCTGGAATTTGGGGGCGTCACAGGGTTCCCGCAGCTCGCGATCGTGCAGAGAAATAAGTCAATTTTGCTTATTTCTTCGCACCTAAATCCGATTTTATCAACATAATGTATATAAAACTTTATGAAAATAAAACCTTAAAGTTTTAACATGATTATAACATTCATAAACACTATAACACATAATCAAAACACAATTTTCATAATTTTTGAAGATAACAACATTTTTAAGCGTTCTTGACGAAAATTGCTACTATGAGTTCGTTTTTAAACCAAATCATGTAATTCCAATTGTATTAACTCTATTCCTTAACATATTATCATAATCCATAATCAAATTAAACAAAATTAACAATTAAACCTCACTTTTTGATAATTTAGAAGACTATTTTCAAAATAAGTTCACTATAAATTATTATGAACATGATTTCTTCATGTTCATCATATTTACGTGAATTAAACCATCTAGATTATCACATAACACTTATATAATAGTATATATGTATGCTACAACATGTAATAATCGAAATCACATGATTTTTAAAGAAAACTAATTACAGAGAAGCAAAAACTTGAAGAACATAACTTTAAAAAATTTCAAGATTTTAGATTATACCCTTAGATTGTTTTGGAGAAGAAGATGATGGTGATGATTATCTCTTTGATTTCTCAAAACCTTCCCCCTTCTTCTTTCTCTCTACTTCTCCTCTCTGTTTTCTCTCTTTTCTCTCTGTTCTTTCTTTCTTCTTTGTTTTGTTCTTTTAACTAACGTAAAACTATTTGTATAACTAATATACATATATATTATACGTATAATTGTATAATATAACTGTTAAGTATTAAACCACATAATAATTATAATTAATACATGAGTTGCAAATTTGAAATTTGAAATTTAAAAAGCCCTAAGGCTTGTTTGGCAAAAACATCTTTATTTTAAAAATAGATTATTAATAGCTAGGGCTCTGTTTGGCAAAACGAGATTAAAAAGTTTTAAGGGCCTTGTTTGGGTAAAACTAATTTAAAACCCTTTTTATTTTTTTAATAAATTCTTTAACACATAGATTAAATGTTACACTTTATTTTATTAAATTTTAACATTCTAATTTAATTAAATAAAAGCTAACATCAATTAACCACATAAAAATTGTCACATAACAATTATAATTGTAATAGCCGATAATTTCCTTGAATAAAGATTTATATTGATATTAATGGAAATGAATATTTATTTGAATATAAATGATTATGTGTTATGAGATGAGTTAACTCAACTACTTCAAATTGAATTTATAATAATTAAGAGAATGTGGAGTTTACGATAAACCCGTAGAATGTCTTGCGTGGCACGAGAATGAAAGTGATGAAAAGCTTAACAAAATGCTTATATGAATTGCCTAGTGTGGCAAGGTGATAAGCTATAAATGTTATTAATCAAAACAATAAAGTAAGCAAATTAGAATAACTTTTCCCAGAGTGGCGTAACTGTGCCACTTCTGTATAGTAAACCAGCGCAGCTGCGACGGTAGCAAAACATGGAATCTAATTTCTGCATGCATGAATTATTATGTGCTGATTACCCATATTAATAAGATGGGAGATTACTAAGTACATTGATTAACTAATATTATATTGTTGAATAATCGTAATAACCTATTAATGAGTAATTATTAAGGTCGATTAATTGTTATTGGGAAGAATAATACGTTAACGAGTAGCTTAATAATAAGTATAACAAGATTTATATTTATTCAATTAATTGTGTTATGGGATATTAATCATATAATATAAAGTGACTACATTCTATTTAAAAGGGGAAAGTGCAATGTGACACTTAAGTGTGACTATACAATACATGAGAACTATATATTAAGATTAAATAAATTAAATGTGTTATTACCTTTAGTTTATGACCAGCTGGATTGTGTATTAATCAGGCTTGGGTAATGTAGCCTTGTGTGGCATATTCGAGTGTTAATTGATATATGAAGAATGGTGTTATTAATAGCAGGTTGGTATTAAGTGATAACATATTGGTGTTAATAGATGAACCGTGTATAAGATTTAGTATGTATTAAATGTTGCTAAGTATAATAGCACTAAATCCAATTGTGAGTCATAGATAATAATCTGATTGTGTAGACCAATGGGTTGCTTTGAGTAGTAGCTTGGAATTGAGTCCAGCCGATTAATGTTATTAGGCCCATTGATAAATGTTGTGAGCAGGCTGGTGGAACTTCACAAAATTGTGCAAAGTCATGGACTGATGGCAAACCTGAAGGGAATAAGAGCAGCAAGCCCAGGAATAGGAAGCCCAACCAGTTGACCCGGATTGGAGGTCCAATCTGCAAAATAATATAAGGTGGTATTATAATAATAATAGTATTGCCTGCCGAACTAGGCCAATGGCCTAATCTACCATGTTGC
Source organism: Panax stipuleanatus (assembly GCA_020205555.1). Classification (NCBI taxonomy): domain Eukaryota; kingdom Viridiplantae; phylum Streptophyta; class Magnoliopsida; order Apiales; family Araliaceae; genus Panax; species Panax stipuleanatus. The sequence continues at coordinate 120,021,459 of CM035120.1, forward strand.
TTAACAAGTTAGCCAATAACGAGTACTGTGGGTGTGACTGAAGGACGGGTAGGTAGAACTTTCTACCTAATCCCACTTAACCAGCGGGTAATTCAGTTATGGACAAGTCCGAGCACCTAAGTAATAACCAGCGTCTAGGTAATAGTTTTCCTATAAATAGAAGCTCTCAACTCATGTCCAAAGTTGCTTCATCTGCTGAGTGCCAGTACAAGAGAGAAAAGAGTTTGAGAGACAAGAAAGAGTCCGAGAGGTGCACTACAGTTCGGTAGCCGGAAAAGCTTAGAAAGTCAATAGCTTCCCCGTGTTTACTTCAAGCAGGTATAAACCTCTAACTGCAAGTCTTTAATTTATATTAAGTATGAATATGTTATAGTATAATCATGCCTGCTTGGTTATGGGAGGTTATGTGTGGGAATCATGGTGGATTTCAAAGTTATAAGGTGACTGTTGAAGGACACTGCATGTTAAATATATGATAAAATGTGTTAACCACATAACTGAATAATCAGGACCAAAACTAATAACACCTTGCTGTGTTAACTTTGAAAATAGAACAAAAGCTGGTATGAGCACAAGTGCTCTGTATCCATGTTGTGTTCAGACTATGAAAGTTGACCATAGACCCATAAGAAATATGAAGCATATTAACCTCGTCATGTGTAGTGACGATTCTACCAAGACAGCCCCGACTGTCTGTCGACCTAGTGGCTTAAACTTGCTATCCATGACCTTGTTAAGTCAAGCCTGGCTGTATTTTGAAAAGTGTAAATAAAACCAAGTCTCAAAGACCGTAGAGTGATAGTCCAAGATTTGTCTCTATATCAAACCTTAGACTTCCAAGACCTGTTACGAAACCTTTTTTTCTTTAGACCCATTAAACCAGGAACCTAGTGTTCCAGACCAAACCATGTTGTTAAGTCTACTCAGATAAAATGATTATGACCTTAGCTTAGTCAGTTAAAGACTTCTTTTGAAAATGGAATTTAAATGCATGACTTAGTCTCAGTATCGTAGAGTGAATTCTACGATCGTAGAGTGAATTCTACGATCGTAGAGTGGTTTCACTCCAATCGTAGAGCTCGCCCGTCAGTCGTAGAATGAAATCATAGAGCTCACTCACCAATCGTAGAGTGGACTGACCATAGTAGAGTCGAAGATGACGAGTGACTTCGGCAATTGTAGAGTCAAAGCTATCGAGTGACTTCGACCATCGTAGAGTCGAAGATGTCAATTGACTTCAGCGATCGTAGAGTCTTACTGATAAATCATAGATTGTCTGCAGAATTACCAACCTGATATGCCATGTCGGTCGTAAAGACCTTAATTAATATACTGTGTGATAAATGAAGGTTAAACAGTATTGGTAGACAATGAGAGTTCTGCAGTAGGACAGTTAAATTATTTTATGATACCTGACAGAGGATAATTGTTAGAATGGCTTATGATTAATGTAGGTCATCCAAAGAACTTAATATTAGAGTAATTATAGCAGCAGCTCATGTAATACCCGAGAATTTCCATATATTATTAAATAAATATATTAATGGAAATGAGAATTTATTTGAATATAAATGATTTTGTGTTATGAGATGAATTAATTCAATTATATATAATTGAATAATTATAATAATTGAGAAATTGGTGGAGTTTGTGATAAACTCGTTGATTGCCTTGTGTGGCACAGTGACGTAATATAAGAATGATTATATTAATTTAAGCGAACAATTAATCTATATTAATTGTTAATCGAAGAATATTAATTAACTTTTATAAAATACTAATGAGGATTGATTAATAATATGTGATTATTATTATTGCAAGAAACATAATAATAATGAGCAACGTGTTTATAAATACAATAAGATTTATATCAAAGTGATAATTAATCATATAAGGGTTAATTAAATTGTTATGGAGGTTAACAATTATATTGATTGATGTAGGATATGTGTATATTATTAATTAATATTCAATTTATAAGATGAGAAATTATATGTGCAAGCATGCGAATTAAATATATAGTAACTATATGTTATAATATGTGTAGGTGACAAATGATGTGTGGATATACATTAAAATAATGTATCATGGATCTATTATAAATAATTGTTGAGTAATACAATTTAATAATATATGATATAATGTAATGTGGTAGTATCCGATTGTATTATATCGGTAAGATAAAATGTACATAGATTATATGTATTCAAATTGCATTTATTACATTATGGGGAGAACATTGTAATTATAACCTAAGAGTACATATAATATATAACATAAGTATATGGTGTATATATATATATACAAGTGTAGCATATAGTCCATTTGTAAGAATGCTGAGGTTTGTTTGGCTTGTCCCTAAATGATAGTCACTATCTCTTCACACGTGAACACTCATGAAGCTAGCCTACTCTCTTCTCTCAAACTCAGCATTCTAGCCATCATGAAGGGAGTGGGCAGAATAGTGGAAATCACCAACTATTTACCAACTCCTTCTTATCTAGCATGCAATCCTTCAATCCGTTGTTTTGATTTGGAAGGAAAAGGCTTTGTCTGGTCATGAATTTCTCTATAAATAAGCTCTCCTCCTTCTTCAGTTCTTTTGCTGAGCATTTTGGCTAAGTGAGACTAGAGAGCATATATATATATATATATATATATATATCAGTGTTATTGAGATAGCAGCAAGCTTAAATCATTTACAGAGGTATAATTCCTCTTCCTGTGTTTTTCATTCCCGTTTTCTGTTTCCGAAGTTTCCTTGAAATTCTTGATTATGCTAAATTGGTTCATGATTGGGTTGTAGAACCCTTATATTGTTGTTATATGAACATACACACATGATAGAACCACTGAATAGTCTTTCATTTCCATTGTTCCTCTTTAATTTCTGTGAATACATAAAATTCGTAAATTAGTTAGAGTTCATGAAATTGGGAATTGAAAATTGCTATTGACTGTTATATAAGCATATATGTATGTGTTAGTAAGTTAAACAAGTCTAATAGCATTTGGGTATGTTGAAATCGATGAAATGGGAGGTTTTTGGTCGGATTTCGCTGCAGTCTGAATTGCAGAAAACTGCCTCGACGCCGCAGCACCACACGCGCCGCAGCCCGCGCCGCAGTGCCGCACGCAGCGCCACTCGCGCCGCAGCGCCAGTAGTGAGCTGCTGTGCCGCGCCGCAGCGTCAGCCTCTGTGTTCAGTTTTCTGCATTCTGCAACAAAACTGTTATGTACCAATTGTTTGCTTTTTGTTTAAACAAGCATGGGAGCATGATTAATACATATATATAAACCTAATGAGGCAATGTGAGCATGTTTTAGTATATTAGCATGCATGATTAACCAAACGACATATAGTTTGGAAACGAATTTAAAGTTTCATAAACGACGTTAACATATATGAAGCATGTTTACATACTGACCTTGCAAGCACGTTAGTACCACCTAGAGACACATGAAGTGCATGTTAACTTATCTATATTGGTTCCGTAATAAAATATGAACATGTGAACCTAACTAGTGCTCATTCCTAACAAGAATAGAAGTTTGAAGGTAGATATGATCATGTAAATGCTATATAGTCATTTTGATGTTATGATCATGTTTAGATAACTTTGAAATATATGAATGAAGCCTTAACTTACATATATAGGTTTCATAAGGAAGCATGAACATGATAGACCTTATTAATGAACTATACTAACAAAGTATAAGCTTTGAACGTGAACGTTGGTATGTTATGACGAGAATTAGAATTTGACATTTATGGACACATGTGATAGTACTCTTAGACTCATTCATGTGTCATGCATATATATATACCATGATTAGTTGCCATGATTAAAGTTTAGCATGAACAAAGCATGTTTTCAAGATAATAACAATGCTAGCTACATATATGCAATACGAGTACTCATGAGCATGACTAATACAAGTTATATGAATATCTTATGTGTTTAAAAGCGACCATGTTAGACCATATGAGTTCGTGTCCTTGAATGGATTTAAGTATTAACTTAAGAACCTATACCATGTACGATTGGATTTGGAAAAGTTATACAAGCATGAAAGTATCCTTTAAATATGAATACATGCTACGTGATATTATATGATGTTACTTGAACCCGATTTTGACGGTTAACTTAAGGAGATGCCGTAACTTGCTAAAATGAAATATATTTAGTATTGATTGTGGTCTTATGTGATATTAATAATATGCAAGCATGTTTGCAAATTGTTGAGATCTTATATAATATGAGAATGCGTTTAAACTCTAAAGAAGGAACGTTAAGGATAGAAATTATATTCTATATAACTGTGTAGCTAGGTAAAACTTAGCTTATGTGTTGATCGTATATTCAAAGAGAAAATGTGAAGTTAAATTATATGACTAATGAATATCATATATATACGTAACTGTATTACGATAGGAATTCGAAAGTGTTGATTTGCTTTTCGTGGATAAGCTACGCTAAAGGCAAGTTCTCTTACTTACACTCTTTTAAAGTGCAAGTATCCTAACCGACGCATTTACCTTATGCAAGGAAATCTATGATTGTGAAAGTTTCCTAACTTATACTCTTTTACTATGCAAGTATCCTATCTTGTGTATTGCGAACTAGTTTCCTATTTAATCGGTTGAATCGAATTAGCATACTTGAACTCTTATTTCATTAAAGCTATTATTAATGTTGAACTTAGTATTGTTCTTGAATATTGTGGAAGTGTCTATGCCATTTGATTCGGCTGGACTTATGTTATTGAAAAGCAACCCAAACTAATTGATTGGTGCGGGATCTTATATTTGACTGAGAAGAACAACCTTCTTTGAAGGGAATATATAATTGTCGGAGAACCGACGTGCACACTTGAGTATGGTTGATTGTTATGCATAACAAGGGTACTTTAGGCTGATCACCTGTTGTACCTGTTTTTGTTGGATTTTCAGTTTATTACTGTCAATTCTAGTAGAAGTTCATAGTCCGTAGTGACTACTCAGTATTCAATTATTTGAAATCTTGAATTGACTTATTATTGAATCATATTGATATTATCCTGTCCTTAGCAACTGATATTGAGAACTGTTGATATTCTTGTTATTCCTGAACTATCAAATCTTGTTATACCCTTTCGAGAATTGAGAATCTTATTACTCACCCTTATTGTATATTACTTGCTGGGCAATTTGTGCTCATTCTTGCTTTCCCTAAAATATTTCAGTTAAGGCAGAGCATGGTGAACCTTCGGGCGTTGATAAGGGCAAGGGCAAAGCTACCAACTAGCTTATGTCTGTTATGTTTTAAATATATTAATATTGTATGAAGATGATGTAGTAAGACTGGATTTGATTATGTTTAAGCTTAAGTTAGATTATGTAATAAGTCGTTAACTGATATTATTATGTAATCTATTAAGTACTGTAGGTTGCGAGACTTGGGGGAATAATTATAATAAATAATTGTAAATTATTCTAGAATAGATTTTCCGCTGTGATCGTATGATATTTAATTATTATTATTGTGATGTATTACCATGAGCACGTGATGAACCGAATTCGAGAGACCAAGTGGCGGTCCTGGAATTTGGGGGCGTCACAGGTTGGTATCAGAGCCGTAGTTATAAACCTTAGGAACGAGTGCCCTTAGACTATAACTTAGGCGAACTTAGAAGTTAGGAAGGAGATAAAACTCATGTAGAGTTTTCCTTGAGAGACTTAGTCTGTTATGAAATGTAACTTCATTCTATACAATGAACTTATATTTTGTTTAACATTCTAATGGAGATGCTATTTCTTGTCTTGTGTTTGTGAGTGTAGGATGACAGACACAGGGGTACCTAGTAGAGTTGCAGAGGAGGAGCCCAGGGATATACACGTAGTATACGAGGCACCTCTAGAGGCTACACCAGTGCAGGCTGTTGCACCATTCGAGTCTGACGACGAGGACGAGATTGAGATAGAGTCTGATCCAGAGGAGGAGCCGATGGAGGATGAGCCAGTAGAGGACTCTGATGAGGCTACTATAGAGGAACAGATGTTAGGCGAGTACGAGGAGCGTATTCTAGAGTTAGACTGTAGAGTCCAAGAGCTGGAGGCAGAGGCCCAAGAGAGAGAGTCCGAGTTCCAGAAACTGAGGGAAGAGGACCACCAGAGGAAGCTGGCTATGCAGGAGTTAGAGGTGGAGATTGCCTACCGTAGGGAGGCAGGGATCCAGATGGGGACTCTATTTCACAGGTCAGTGGCTAGGAATGCAGATTTGGCAGAGAAGCTAGAAGAGGTTGAGCAGAGGGAACTGAGTGAGAAGACTGAGAAAGAGGCACTCCGTACTCAGCTAGAGTTGGAGGTGATGGATAGGTTACACTTCGAGGAGAAGTGGGAAGCGTCCAATGAGAGAGCTGACGACCTTGAGGACGAGGTCAGGTGCAAGAAGAGAAAGATGAACAAGATGGGGTATGTGTTCCGTTCAGCTTTTGAAAGGGTGATTGATGGTGTGTACCACTACCCGGCAGAACAGGGACAGACTCTACATACCTTGAGCCGAGAGCTGGTTGCGTATATAGCACATTTGGAGTACAAGAGCGCAGTGGAACGCGGGATGATGGGATGAGATTTCCTTAGTCAGTCTAGTGGTAGTACTAGTTGTGTCTTTATGTATTGTATATACTATGTTGTAATCCCGATCTTTTGTGTAAGATGTGGGATGATGATGTAAACCCCGAGTTAGCTTTTGTTAGAGGGGTAGTATGGTAGTAGGTTGGTATATTCCCCATCTTTTGTGATATTAGGGGATATATGTGATAACATTTATAGCAGTATACTAGGAAAATCATGTAATGAAATGAAATGGCATATGAATATAAATGGAGTTGATTTTAGAAACGTGTTATTCTTTTAGTATTAAAAGAAATACTTAAGTGATATATTTGAATAATAATAAAATGAAAAATTGTGATGCAGATAATCCCGCCCAGACGTAGATTGACTGCACCCGAAGAATCCGTTAACAATGAGAGAGAACAAGTAGACCCGATCCAGAAACTGGTAGACTTGTTAGGAGAAGCCTTAAGGGGAAGGAACAATGAACCCGTTCCCTCAAACTGTGCCAGTAACAACCTTTAAAGACTTTAAGAGTGTAGGACCCCCGGAGTTCGAGGGAACTACCGACCCAATCGTCGCACAAACGTGGATCAAAGAGATCGAAAAAGCTTTCACTATAGCTAGCGTAGGCGAAGATCAGAAGACGGTGTTTGCCACGTACATGATGAGGGGAGAAGCGAACTACTGGTGGGAGGCTAATCAACAAAGAGCTGGGGAAGGGATAATAGCTTGGGATAAGTTTAAGACACTGTTCTTCGAGAATTACTTTCCGAAAAGTATGAAGAATAGGATGGAGGTGAAATTCCTAGAGTTAAAACAAGGTGAGATGACGGTGGCGCAATACGCGGCTAGGTTTAACGAACTAGCGCGATTTGCGGAGCACCAAGTTGGTGATGAAGAGAGGAAGGCTAGACGCTTTGAACAAGGGTTGAAGCCATGGCTGTTCAATAAGGTATCAGTTCTTCAAATTGATTCCTTTGCAACATTACTGGAGAAGGCAATCATTGCGGAAGGCGGCAGTGAGGCCTTAAGTCTGTATAACAAAGAAAAGAAAGGAAAGAATACTGGAGGAGAGAATCGTACGGGAGGAAGCAGTAGCGGAGGAAGCAACTTGGGAAAGAGAAAGTGGGAGAACAACAACAACAACAAAAACAACAATAATAATCAATCAGGGAATTTTCGTGGAGGTTTCAAGAAGAGGGCTGAAGGATGCCCGAAGTGTGGGAAGAATCACCAGGGCGAGTGCTGGAAGGGACGTGGCACTTGCTACAACTGCGGACAGGAAGGGCACATCTCGCCCAACTGTTTGAAACCGAAAAAGATACAAGGATGCTTTGCTTGTGGCTCGACGGAGCACCGAATTAAGGACTGCCCAAAGAAGGGAAGTGGCGGGGGTAGTAATCAGTAAGGAGGCAACAAGCTGATGATCGGTGGACCGGCACAATCCAACCGCCCAACCGCCAGAACCTTTAACATGACCGTCCAAGACGCAGTGGCTGCGAAGGATGTGGTGTCAGGTATAATCCCAATCAATGATATAAATGCTTATGTATTATTTGATTCGGGTGCCACCTGTTCTTTTGTATCTGAAGAATTTGCTAGTAGACTTAGTACACCTCGAGAACTATTAGAAAATCCTTTGATCATAGAAGTTGCTAATAAGGAAGTGATCCCTGTAGAATACGTTTATCAAAATTGTCGCGCAAGTATTAGTAAACATGAACTGAGCATAGACTTGATTCCTATTAGACTAGGAGAATTTGACGTAATACTGGGAATGGATTGGTTGTATAACCATGCTGCGATAATTGACTGTCAGAACAAATGTGTGAACCTTCAGACTCCGAGTAAGTCTAAGGTAGTGTTTTATGGTAGCTCATCGCTTAAGCAATCGTGTTGCGTTACGATGATGCAGGCCAAGAAATTGTTAAGGAAAGGATGTGGAGGATATTTAGCTTACATCGTTGATACTCGGAAGAAGGGAGTAGAAATTAAGGATATATCCGTAGTTAATGAATTTCAAGACGTGTTTCCGGACGATCTGCCTGGTCTTCCGCCAGACAGAGAAATCGAATTCGTAATAGACTTAGCACCGGGAGCGGCACCGATTTCAAAAACTCCATATCGTATGGCGCCAGTAGAAATGAAGGAATTGATGATACAATTGCAAGAATTATTGGATAAGGGTTACATTCGACCGAGTGTTTCTCCTTGGGGAGCACCAGTACTATTCGTTAAGAAGAAGGACGGATCGATGAGGCTCTGTATCGATTATCGAGAATTGAATAGAGTAACGATAAAGAACCGGTATCCGCTACCGAGGATAGACGACTTGTTTGATCAACTGAAGGGAGCAAAGTGTTTCTCGAAGATTGACCTACGAACAGGATATCATCAACTGAAAGTGAGGGATGAGGACATACCAAAGACTGCGTTTCGAACCCGTTATGGACACTACGAGTTTTTGGTAATGTCATTTGGATTGACTAATGCTCCGGCAGCATTTATGGACTTGATGAACCGAGTTTTCAAGCCATACTTGGATAAATTTGTAGTGGTTTTTATCGACGACATTTTGATCTACTCAAAGACAGAGGAAGAACACGCCGAACATCTAAAGATTATTTTGGAGGCACTAAGGGAGGAGAAGATGTATGCAAAATTTTCTAAGTGCGAATTTTGGATGGAGAAGGTTCAATTCTTAGGCCACGTGGTGGATAAGAATGGAATCTCTGTAGACCCTGTGAAGGTCGAAGCAGTAAGTAATTGGGAACAACCGAGAACACCGACGGAGGTAAGAAGTTTTTTAGGGTTAGCTGGGTACTATCGAAGATTCATCCAAGATTTTTCTAAGATAGCAACCCCGCTGACCAATTTGACTAGAAAGACGGTGAAATTTGTATGGACCGACAAATGCGAAGAAAGTTTTCAAGAACTGAAAAGGAGATTGAGCGAAGCACCTGTGTTATCATTACCAGATGATGCGGGAAATTTTGTGGTGTATAGTGATGCATCGCACAAGGGGCTTGGCTGTGTGCTCATGCAACATGGCAAGGTTATTGCGTATGCGTCACGACAATTGAAGGATTACGAAAAATGATACCCTACTCATGACTTAGAGTTAGCGGCAGTAGTTTTTGCGTTAAAGATATGGAGACATTATCTATACGGAGAAAAATGTGAGATATACACGGACCACAAAAGTCTGAAATATATCTTCACACAGAAGGAGTTAAACATGCGGCAGAGAAGGTGGTTAGAATTAATCAAAGACTATGACTGCGATATTCTTTATCACCCGGGAAAGGCAATTGTGGTTGCCGACGCTCTGAGCAGGAAAGGAAGGGAGAAGTTGTTTAATTTAACAACTCAAGAAGAGTTGATAAGAGAGATGGAGAAATTGGAGATAGAAGTAAAAGGACCAGAAAAGTCTGGTGAGAAGTTAATTGTAATGGAAGCTTGTCCGACGTTGTTGAATAGAGTAAAGGAAGCCCAAGAAAAGGATGAAGAGTGTGAGAAAATCCGAAAGAGGATCACAGAAAGTGAGGAAGAAAAATTTCGAATGGATAAAGACGGTATTTTGAGATTTGAAGGGAGAGTGTGGGTACCAGCGGTAACCGAGTTGAGGGAAGAGATTTTGCACGAGGCACATAATACGACATATTCCGTTCATCCGGGAGGCACAAAGATGTACCGAGATCTAAGGCAACATTTTTGGTGGCCTAATTTGAAGCGGGAAGTCGCAGAGTGCGTCAGTAAATGCTTGACTTGCCAACGCGTTAAAGCAGAGCATCAGCGGCCAAGTGGTTTACTACAACCGTTAGAAATACCAGAGTGGAAATGGGAGCATATTACCATGGACTTCGTGGTAGGACTTCCAGTTACACAGAAAGGTTATGATGCTATTTGGGTTATCGTGGATCGACTAACGAAGACCGCACACTTTCTACCAATCAAGATCCGCTACAGTTTGAACCAATTAGCGAGTCTGTATGTAAAAGAAATTATTTCACGACATGGAGTGCCGGTGTCAATTGTCTCTGATCGAGATCCGCGCTTCACGTACAATTTTTGGAAGAGTTTGCAAGAAAGAATGGGAACGCAGTTGAGGTTGAGTACAGCTTATCATCCTCAAACAGACGGACAAAGTGAGCGAACAATACAAACGCTAGAAGACATGCTTAGGACTTGCGTGATAGATTTTAAGGGAAATTGGGACGACCACCTACCCTTAGTAGAATTCGCATATAATAATAGCTACCATGCGAGTATTGGCATGCCACCGTACGAAGCTCTTTACGGGAGAAAGTGCAGAACGCCGTTATGTTGGGACGAAGTCGGAGAACGACGAATACTCGGACCAGAGTTAGTTCAACAAACCGCAAACGTGGTGACAGTGATAAGAGCCAGACTTGTAGCAGCTCAAGATCGCCAGAAGAAATACGCAGATTTGCATCGGCAGGACCGAGACTTCAAAGTCGGCAGTTTCATATTCTTGAAGGTATCTCCATGGAAGGGAAAAATCCGTTTCGGCAAGAACATCCACGAAGTCTCTTACAACTAGTATTTCTTCTAACTTTGGATTCTCTTTACGACTATCGACTATGTAGGCTAAATACCCCACACAGCCCTGTCTTAATAACTTCCGGGCCTGCATCATCATCAGACAACTCGCTTGTCTAGGCGATTTGCTGCCATAAAACACAACCTTTGACGGAGTCATAAGGTTAATACATTTCTTCTGGCAATCAATTACTGCTACATAATTGAATAACCAATCCATTCCCATGATAACGTCAAATTCCCCAAGTTTAATCGGGATAAGATCTACATTAATACCGTTACCCTTAATATCCACTCTACAGTTCTTGTGTATATACTTAACAGGAATTACTTTTTTATTCGCAATCTCTATGTTCATAGGGATCTCTAATTCGTCTTTAAGCAATTCTAAATTCTTTGCAAAGTCGTCGGATATAAATGAACAAGTAGCACCCGAATCAAATAAAATATAAGCATTGACTTTATTGATCGGAATGATACCTGACACCACATCACGAGACTGCACAGCGTCTTGTACGGTCATGTTAAATGTCCTTGCAGTTGGTCGGTTTGTCGAAGTCGGTCCGGTAATGGTAAGAGGATTTTGACTATTATTTCCCTTATGTCCACCTGACCCTGCTCCTCCAGATGCCTTCTTTGGACATTCTCTAGCCAAGTGATCCTTTGACCCACACGTGTAGCAGGCGCCCTTCTTAGGGTTAGGGCAGTTAGGTGCTATGTGGCCTTCCTGACCACAATTGTAGCAAACTCTTTTTCCTTTCATGTAGACTCCCAAATGAGTCTTCCCACAGGTTGGGCATGGTTCTAACTTTTTCTTCTGACTACCTTGCTGACTTATAAACGACGGGTTGTCATTTCATTTTCGTTTATGATTATTAGTTCCCCCTGTGTGACTGCCACTAGCCTTATTGTTTCCTTCACTATCATTCTTCTTCTTCTTTTGATCCTGATTGTACTTAGACACTACTTCGCTTCCACCTTCAGCGAGAATGGCCTTCTCCAGAACTCCAGCAAAAGTGTTCAATTGAAACATTGACACCTTGTTATACAACCAGGGTTTCAGTCCCTGTTCAAAATGCCTAGCCTTTCTTTCATAAGTATGCACCTGATACTGGGCAAACCTAGACAATTCGTTAAACTTTGCCGCGTAGTCGGGCACAGACATATTCCCCTGCTTCAACTCCAGAAACTGCACCTCCATTTGATTCTGGGAGCTGGTCGGGAAATACATCTCGAAAAACATTTCTTTAAACCTTTCCCAGGTTATTACTCCTTCTCCTCCCCTGATCTTATTTGCCTGCCACCAGTAGCTGGCTTTTGATTTTAACATAAATGTCGCGTAGGTGGTCTTCTGGTCCTCCCTAACTCGGGCGACCTCAAAAATTTTCTCCATTTCCATAACCCAAGTCTGAGCTTCTATCGGGTTTGTGGAACCCTTAAAATCTTGCGGTCCCACTGCCTTAAAGTCTTTAAATGAGGTGTTCGGTGGAGCTTGAGGCTGATTGTTCATCGCTCCAGCCAACAGATTTACCAACTGCTGAACGGGGTTCGCATTGGCATCATTGTTGTTATTGGTTGACCCTTCTTGGGCTTGTCGACGATTTTGTCTCCTTCTTGGCGGCATATTTCTGTTAAGAATATATGCTCATTAGATCTTTATTCGATCTCTTAAATATTTAAGACTTAACTCAAATATTTAACATAACCACTTTAACTCTTTTCTTTTCAAATAACCTTTGATATTTTATTTAAATCAAAAAAATTTAAACATAGTACTATAGCATCTCTGCCATTTACTTCAACTATCCCAAGATAAAGAATCTTCAGGATTTAATTTCTCAAAATATTCCTTTATTTTTTAATCACATCGGAATTTACATTAACTACTCCAAAGAGTATCACATAATGTTAAATACTTTAACATACTCACTTAACCCATATCATCTTGAACAACTTTATTATTTTATTAAAACCAAAAGCTTTTAATATAATACGATAGCATTTCTGCCATTTACATCAACTATCCTGTAATAAAGTTTCTACATGATTTACATTATCATAATATTCTTTTGTTTATAATCACATCGGAATTTATATTATTTACGATTATTTAAACATTAACAATATCATATTGTCCTATCACGGTCTACTAAGGCTTCAGACAGCTTCACTACGTTCCTCCTCTATAATGCGGGACATAGTCCTGCGATCTAACATATACCCAGGCAGTCCCTCGAACTGAATTGGATATCTGATAACTCGGTCCTGGGCCTCATCCATTGCCCTTAGAAACGGGTAGCACGTCTCTGCAACCTTAACTCTTTTTGCACGCGCATCATCCTCTGCCAGATCTGCACGTCGTGCATTTCTCAGCCAAGCTTCTTCCACTATGGCGAGTCGTTCAGATTTCTCTTTCAACTCATTCTTCAACTTTTCTATTTCCTCTATCTTCTACTCAGTTTGGCCCTTCTCGTGAGCCAAGTCCCACTCCACATTCCCAAGGCGGGTGTGGAGTGTCTCAACTTCCTCATTCTGCTGCTCAATCGTATCTCATAACTCTACGTTGCGATCATACAATAAAGCATACATATCAGCGCTAACAGAGTTCGGTGGGAACTCCTCAGGGTCTTCCTCCTCCTCTTTCTCTTCAGGGTCTTCCTCTTCCTCCTCCTCGGCTGCTTCAGCCGGGATCTCGACCTCCTCAGGGGCCTCCTCTGAGTCAATCTCTGGCTCATGCTCCTGACCAACATCTGGAATCACAGGAGATGGCACTGGCTGTACTAACTGCTCCCAGACAGTATGTATGTCCCGGGGATCCTCATCTCTAGTCTCTAGGGGTACAACATCCCTGGGCTGACTAGCTCTTCCAGTATCTGACATCCTGACAAAATAAATTTTAAGTCTTATTTTTTACGTGATGCTAATCAATACTCTATCAAGTATGAACACATAAGCACATAGCACATAAGGTAATTTTATTATCTTTCTTAGAACTCAATCAGAGTTATCATTACTATCTTCACGAAGGCTACTATCCTAAGATTTTCCCCCCACCTAAGGTTCATAACCTACGGCTTTGATACCAACTTGTGACACCCCCAAATTCGGTATCTTAATTTTCACAGGATTTGGTGTTCACTATTCCAATATCATACAACTATCTACCCATAAATAATGAAATTCATTTATTAGATAAATAAATCATCATCTTGCATCATCTAAAATAATAATGCATCATACATCCCAGGTTATACTTAACCTTAAATCTCTGTTGCGGAAACGTAAATAAATAAGTCTTAAATCATCACACATAAGTCTTGAACTTTAACATTATTCATGACAACACAAGTCTTCATCACTTGTTAACTTTTCCTTTGCCCTTGCTACTAGAAGGTACATCACTTCGTTCATTATTAGCTGCAATGTTATTATGCAAGAGTGAGCACGAATGCCCGCAAGTATAAAAATATGACAGAATAATAACATGCGAGTGAAAGAATTCTGAATAACAGAAAGCTCAATATTTGAATCAAGAATATTAATTAAGAGTCAAATTACTTCTCAACTTTTGAATCAAGAATATTAATCGAGAGTCAAATTACTTCTGAGGGTCATTAAGACCTTGAACCGAGTCTTAGGTTGTTAAATATATTAACCTTTCCAACCTTTAACAGTCATAAGACTATAGACTTTACTTCTCATACTTAGGGAGATCAGCCCTTCGTACCGATACTGTGCACATTATCTTAACGCTTTAAGCATCTTCATTAATTCCCTATATTAGGGTTGTTCATCTCAGTTTGACATCAGAATCCGCACTAAATAAAGTTGGTTTGGATAACTCAATAAATGATATTCAAATTGAATATTAAATTCTCAAGGTATACAATCGAATAAGTATTGTACACTTAAATGATATTTTTAAAAGAATCATGGCATCTCATGTAAAATTCTAAACTTGGATATTCAAGAGTAAGAATTTGCTCAACAATAGTAATTAAGCATAGCAATTGCTTAATTTAAAGAGTTTAGTTTAGGAAACTTACCCAACAATAATAATAAGTTAGGGATAGAAAACTTGCCTCGTGCGCAAGCTACAGTTATTACACACTTCTTTAATTACTCTTACCTATCACACATTTACAATATCAATTAATCATAGGTTCGATATGATTATTGATTTACAATTAGTGTTCTTTGAACTCATTATTAGATTTTTCAAATAATGGTTTACGTTGATTAATTAACTTGTTAATTAATCACATAACTTAAGTTATTAACTTGTATTAATAACTTATTACTTACATCACATGCCTTCATATTTATTAGACTTAAAATAATGTCTTCATATTCATATCACATTATTTAACCTTTACAAATAATAGTTTAAGTCACGTAATTAATTTATTAATTAATCACATAACACAAATTATTAAACTCATATCAATATTTTATCATATTTATACAACATGTGTTCATGTTCATTAGACTCAAAACACATTTCACAATTTTCCAACACTTAGCAATTTTTTTCAAAATTTTCAGACATGCGCGGCCGCAAGCCATTTTGCCTTGCAGCCGGCGCGGCCGCGCGGCTGCGGAATTTCAGAATCTGAAGTTCGCGAACGAACACAGATTTTCTCCCAATTCACATCATTACACTGATTTATAATGTTACCCATGAAGTATAAACTTCACAGGAACATTATATATCACTTATAACATGTTCTTAACATTCCAAGTCTTGTAATTACACAAATCAAAATATTAATTTTCACTGTTCTTCAAAACTTTCAAGAGTTTAATGAAAAACATAAAAATCTCCTTACGGATTCATTACTACACCGAATCCATTCATTTCAATTCTATTTTCTTTGTTTTAACATATACAATCATATTCATGTATCAATTTAAATATAAACATATGATTCAATCATTAATTTAACCCATATAGGTTATTCACCCATATTCAATACTCTGTAATTTAATCAAACCCATTTATTAACAAAGTTATTTGGTGTGATCAGTGTAAATCATGGATACATGATCCAACACATAATACTAACATATACGGTCACATATATAATAACCTCACACTTTAATTTCCCAAAAATAAGTACTGACAGAGAAATTTTACAACATCGTAGAAAACTCTATAACTTTTCGAAAAAAACCAATTAAGGCCAAATTATATAAAATTGATTACTTTAAAACATGTTTATACGTTAGAAAACATGTTATAATCACATACCCATACAGATAAAGCCATATCATAACCCAATTGGAAAACCCAAATTTTCACAGACTTTAGAATACGTATATGAAAAACTTTGGAAAACTTAATTTTAAAAACTTTGAAAGAAGATTACCCTTTGTTAGTATGAAGATAAATCTAATACAACACTCAGGATTCCTCAAATCTCTTTCCCTCTTCTTCTTCTTCTCTTTGAAAATTTCTAAGTTTTTCTTTCTTTCTTTGACTTTGAACAAAATGAAAACAATTCCGTTTAACAGAATAATATACGTATATATAATATATCCGTTGTATCACAAACGGACTAACTCCCCTTAAGGCCTTATTGGGCTACACCCTTAATTCCTTTTTCATTTATTTTAATTAACTAGTTTAGTATATAGTTAATTGTAACACTTTTATTAACCAATCAATTTTATTTAAATCAATTAAATAAAATATAATAAATTTTACATTAAATCATATTGTCACATAATTAATATTTTTATTTATTAATTATGTCAATTCATTAATTTATTATTAAAGTAACTAAAGTAACATATGCTTATTTAATTAATCAAATAAACTCCATTAAATATATTCTTTGAACTATTAAATTACTACATATTAATTTAATTAATGTCACACATATAATTAAATTAATCTACCATAAATTCATGAATTAATTATTTAATTCAATAATTAAATCATTAAAAATATTTATTTATCTCCATAAATATTCAAATAACTTTACAAAATTCTCGTTCGTCACATTATATGATGTTACTTGAACCCGATTTTGACGGTTAACTTATGGGAATGCCATAACTTGCTAAAATGAAATATATTTAGTATTGATTGTGGTCTTATATGGTATTAATAATATGAGGGCATGTTTGCTAATTGTTGCGTTCTTATATGATATGAGAATGTATTTAAACTCTAAAGGAGGAACGTTAAGGA
Source organism: Panax stipuleanatus (assembly GCA_020205555.1). NCBI lineage: Eukaryota > Viridiplantae > Streptophyta > Magnoliopsida > Apiales > Araliaceae > Panax > Panax stipuleanatus. The sequence goes on from CM035120.1 coordinate 120,038,819, forward strand.
TAGAAATTATATTCTATATAACTGTGTAGCTAGGTTAAAACTTAGCTTATGTGTTTATCGTATATTCGAAGACAAAATATGAAGTTAAATTATATGGCTAATGAATATCATATATATACGTAACTATATTACGATAGGAATTCGAAACTGTTGATTTGTTTTTCGTGGAAAAACTACACTAAAGGCAAGTTCTCTAACTTACACTATTTTAAAGTGCATGTTTCCTAACTTATACTCTTTTACGGTGCAAGTATTCTATCCTTGTATATTGCAAGCCAGTTTCTTTACTTACTCGTTTGAATTGAATTAGCATACTTGAACTCTTATTTCATTAAAGCTATTATTCATGTTGAACTTGATATTGTTCTTGAATATTGTGAAAGTGTCTCTACCATTTGATTCGGCTAGACTTATATTATTGAAAAGTGACCCAAAACCAATTGATTGGTGCGGGATCTCTTATTTGACTGAGAAGAACAACCTTCTTTGAAGAGAAAATATAATTGTCGGAGAACCGATGTGCGCACTTGAGTATGATTGATTGTTATGCATAATATATGGTACTTTAGGCTGATCACCTGTTGTTTTTGTTTTTGATTTGGGTTATCAGTTTATTACTGTTAATTCTAGTAGAAGTTCATAGTACTTAGTGACTGCTCAGTATTCAGTTATCTTGAAATCTTGAATTGATTTATTATTGAATCACATTGATATTATTCTATCCTTAGCGACTATTATTGAGAACTATTGATATTCTTATTATCCTTGAACTATCAAACCTTGTTATACCCTTTCGAGAATTGAAAATTATATTACTCACCCTTATTGTATATTACTTGCTGGGCAAATTGTGCTCATTCTTGCTTTCCCTAAAACATTTCAGTTAAGGCAGAGCAGTGCAGACCTTCAGGCACAGATAAGGGCAAGGGAAAGGCTACTGAGTAGCTTTAATTGTGTAGGACTTATGATTGTAAGAAAGAACTTATGATATTATATACTAGTTAAAGTTATTTATGCTTAAGATATGTCTAAGCTATGTAATCACTGTTTAAGTTACGAGACATTGGGACGTGAATAAATTATATTATTTAAATGTAATCTATTCGGTATTAGTTGTGTATTATTCCGCGGTGCGATGCGACATTTAGTCGTATTATTATTGTGATGTATTACCATGAGCACATGACGAACCGAATTCGAGCGACCCCGTGACGGTCCTGGAATTTGGGGGCGTCACAGGGTTCCCGCAGCTCGCGATCGTGCAGAGAAATAAGTCAATTTTGCTTATTTCTTCGCACCTAAATCCGATTTTATCAACATAATGTATATAAAACTTTATGAAAATAAAACCTTAAAGTTTTAACATGATTATAACATTCATAAACACTATAACACATAATCAAAACACAATTTTCATAATTTTTGAAGATAACAACATTTTTAAGCGTTCTTGACGAAAATTGCTACTATGAGTTCGTTTTTAAACCAAATCATGTAATTCCAATTGTATTAACTCTATTCCTTAACATATTATCATAATCCATAATCAAATTAAACAAAATTAACAATTAAACCTCACTTTTTGATAATTTAGAAGACTATTTTCAAAATAAGTTCACTATAAATTATTATGAACATGATTTCTTCATGTTCATCATATTTACGTGAATTAAACCATCTAGATTATCACATAACACTTATATAATAGTATATATGTATGCTACAACATGTAATAATCGAAATCACATGATTTTTAAAGAAAACTAATTACAGAGAAGCAAAAACTTGAAGAACATAACTTTAAAAAATTTCAAGATTTTAGATTATACCCTTAGATTGTTTTGGAGAAGAAGATGATGGTGATGATTATCTCTTTGATTTCTCAAAACCTTCCCCCTTCTTCTTTCTCTCTACTTCTCCTCTCTGTTTTCTCTCTTTTCTCTCTATTCTTTCTTTCTTCTTTGTTTTGTTCTTTTAACTAACGTAAAACTATTTGTATAACTAATATACATATATATTATACGTATAATTGTATAATATAACTGTTAAGTATTAAACCACATAATAATTATAATTAATACATGAGTTGCAAATTTGAAATTTAAAAAGCCCTAAGGCTTGTTTGGCAAAAACATCTTTATTTTAAAAATAGATTATTAATAACTAGGGCTCTGTTTGGCAAAACGAGATTAAAAAGTTTTAAGGGCCTTGTTTGGGTAAAACTAATTTAAAACCCTTTTTATTTTTTTAATAAATTCTTTAACACATAGATTAAATGTTACACTTTATTTTATTAAATTTTAACATTCTAATTTAATTAAATAAAAGCTAACATCAATTAACCACATAAAAATTGTCACATAACAATTATAATTGTAATAGCCGATAATTTCCTTGAATAAAGATTTATATTGATATTAATGGAAATGAATATTTATTTGAATATAAATGATTATGTGTTATGAGATGAGTTAACTCAACTACTTCAAATTGAATTTATAATAATTAAGAGAATGTGGAGTTTACGATAAACCCGTAGAATGTCTTGCGTGGCACGAGAATGAAAGTGATGAAAAGCTTAACAAAATGCTTATATGAATTGCCTAGTGTGGCAAGGTGATAAGCTATAAATGTTATTAATCAAAACAATAAAGTAAGCAAATTAGAATAACTTTTCCCAGAGTGGCGTAACTGTGCCACTTCTGTATAGTAAACCAGCGCAGCTGCGACGGTAGCAAAACATGGAATCTAATTTCTGCATGCATGAATTATTATGTGCTGATTACCCATATTAATAAGATGGGAGATTACTAAGTACATTGATTAACTAATATTATATTGTTGAATAATCGTAATAACCTATTAATGAGTAATTATTAAGGTCGATTAATTGTTATTGGGAAGAATAATACGTTAACGAGTAGCTTAATAATAAGTATAACAAGATTTATATTTATTCAATTAATTGTGTTATGGGATATTAATCATATAATATAAAGTGACTACATTCTATTTAAAAGGGGAAAGTGCAATGTGACACTTAAGTGTGACTATACAATACATGAGAACTATATATTAAGATTAAATAAATTAAATGTGTTATTACCTTTAGTTTATGACCAGCTGGATTGTGTATTAATCAGGCTTGGGTAATGTAGCCTTGTGTGGCATATTCGAGTGTTAATTGATATATGAAGAATGGTGTTATTAATAGCAGGTTGGTATTAAGTGATAACATATTGGTGTTAATAGATGAACCGTGTATAAGATTTAGTATGTATTAAATGTTGCTAAGTATAATAGCACTAAATCCAATTGTGAGTCATAGATAATAATCTGATTGTGTAGACCAATGGGTTGCTTTGAGTAGTAGCTTGGAATTGAGTCCAGCCGATTAATGTTATTAGGCCCATTGATAAATGTTGTGAGCAGGCTGGTGGAACTTCACAAAATTGTGCAAAGTCATGGACTGATGGCAACCTGAAGGGAATAAGAGCAGCAAGCCCAGGAATAGGAAGCCCAACCAGTTGACCCGGATTGGAGGTCCAATCTGCAAAATAATATAAGGTGGTATTATAATAATAATAGTATTGCCTGCCGAACTAGGCCAATGGCCTAATCTACCATGTTGCTTAACAAGTTAGCCAATAACGAGTACTGTGGGTGTGACTGAAGGACGGGTAGGTAGAACTTTCTACCTAATCCCACTTAACCAGCGGGTAATTCAGTTATGGACCAGTCCGAGCACCTAAGTAATAACCAGCGTCTAGGTAATAGTTTTCCTATAAATAGAAGCTCTTAACTCATGTCCAAAGTTGCTTCATCTGCTGAGTGCCAGTACAAGAGAGAAAAGAGTTTGAGAGACAAGAAAGAGTCCGAGAGGTGCACTACAGTTCGGTAGCTGGAAAATCTTAGAAAGTCAATAGCTTCCCCGTGTTTACTTCAAGCAGGTATAAACCTCTAACTGCAAGTCTTTAATTTATATTAAGTATGAATATGTTATAGTATAATCATGCCTGCTTGGTTATGGGAGGTTATGTGTGGGAATCATGGTGGATTTCAAAGTTATAAGGTGACTGTTGAAGGACACTGCATGTTAAATATATGATAAAATGTGTTAACCACATAACTGAATAATCAGGACCAAAACTAATAACACCTTGCTGTGTTAACTTTGAAAATAGAACAAAAGCTGGTATGAGCACAAGTGCTCTGTATCCATGTTGTGTTCAGACTATGAAAGTTGACCATAGACCCATAAGAAATATGAAGCATATTAACCTCGTCATGTGTAGTGACGATTCTACCAAGACAGCCCCGACTGTCTGTCGACCTAGTGGCTTAAACTTGCTATCCATGACCTTGTTAAGTCAAGCCTGGCTGTATTTTGAAAAGTGTAAATAAAACCAAGTCTCAAAGACCGTAGAGTGATAGTCCAAGATTTGTCTCTATATCAAACCTTAGACTTCCAAGACCTGTTACGAAACCTTTTTTTCTTTAGACCCATTAAACCAGGAACCTAGTGTTCCAGACCAAACCATGTTGTTAAGTCTACTCAGATAAAATGATTATGACCTTAGCTTAGTCAGTTAAAGACTTCTTTTGAAAATGGAATTTAAATGCATGACTTAGTCTCAGTATCGTAGAGTGAATTCTACGATCGTAGAGTGAATTCTACGATCGTAGAGTGGTTTCACTCCAATCGTAGAGCTTCGCCCGTCAGTCGTAGAATGAAATCATAGAGCTCACTCACCAATCGTAGAGTGGACTGACCATAGTAGAGTCGAAGATGACGAGTGACTTCGGCAATCGTAGAGTCAAAGCTATCGAGTGACTTCGACCATCGTAGAGTCGAAGATGTCAATTGACTTCAGCGATCGTAGAGTCTTACTGATAAATCATAGATTGTCTGCAGAATTACCAACCTGATATGCCATGTCGGTCGTAAAGACCTTAATTAATATACTGTGTGATAAATGAAGGTTAAACAGTATTGGTAGACAATGAGAGTTCTGCAGTAGGACAGTTAAATCATTTTATGATACCTGACAGAGGATAATTGTTAGAATGGCTTATGATTAATGTAGGTCATCCAAAGAACTTAATATTAGAGTAATTATAGCAGCAGCTCATGTAATACCCGAGAATTTCCATATATTATTAAATAAATATATTAATGGAAATGAGAATTTATTTGAATATAAATGATTTTGTGTTATGAGATGAATTAATTCAATTATATATAATTGAATAATTATAATAATTGAGAAATTGGTGGAGTTTGTGATAAACTCGTTGATTGCCTTGTGTGGCACAGTGACGTAATATAAGAATGATTATATTAATTTAAGCGAACAATTAATCTATATTAATTGTTAATCGAAGAATATTAATTAACTTTTATAAAATACTAATGAGGATTGATTAATAATATGTGATTATTATTATTGCAAGAAACATAATAATAATGAGCAACGTGTTTATAAATACAATAAGATTTATATCAAAGTGATAATTAATCATATAAGGGTTAATTAAATTGTTATGGAGGTTAACAATTATATTGATTGATGTAGGATATGTGTATATTATTAATTAATATTCAATTTATAAGATGAGAAATTATATGTGCAAGCATGCGAATTAAATATATAGTAACTATATGTTATAATATGTGTAGGTGACAAATGATGTGTGGATATACATTAAAATAATGTATCATGGATCTATTATAAATAATTGTTGAGTAATACAATTTAATAATATATGATATAATGTAATGTGGTAGTATCCGATTGTATTATATCGGTAAGATAAAATGTACATAGATTATATGTATTCAAATTGCATTTATTACATTATGGGGAGAACATTGTAATTATAACCTAAGAGTACATATAATATATAACATAAGTATATGGTGTATATATATATACAAGTGTAGCATATAGTCCATTTGTAAGAATGCTGAGGTTTGTTTGGCTTGTCCCTAAATGATAGTCACTATCTCTTCACACGTGAACACTCATGAAGCTAGCCTACTCTCTTCTCTCAAACTCAGCATTCTAGCCATCATGAAGGGAGTGGGCAGAATAGTGGAAATCACCAACTATTTACCAACTCCTTCTTATCTAGCATGCAATCCTTCAATCCGTTGTTTTGATTTGGAAGGAAAAGGCTTTGTCTGGTCATGAATTTCTCTATAAATAAGCTCTCCTCCTTCTTCAGTTCTTTTGCTGAGCATTTTGGCTAAGTGAGACTAGAGAGCATATATATATATATATATATATATATATATATATATATATATATATATATATCAGTGTTATTGAGATAGCAGCAAGCTTAAATCATTTACAGAGGTATAATTCCTCTTCCTGTGTTTTTCATTCCCGTTTTCTGTTTCCGAAGTTTCCTTGAAATTCTTGATTATGCTAAATTGGTTCATGATTGGGTTGTAGAACCCTTATATTGTTGTTATATGAACATACACACATGATAGAACCACTGAATAGTCTTTCATTTCCATTGTTCCTCTTTAATTTCTGTGAATACATAAAATTCGTAAATTAGTTAGAGTTCATGAAATTGGGAATTGATAATTGCTATTGACTGTTATATAAGCATATATGTATGTGTTAGTAAGTTAAACAAGTCTAATAGCATTTGGGTATGTTGAAATCGATGAAATGGGAGGTTTTTGGTCGGATTTCGCTGCAGTCTGAACTGCAGAAAACTGCCTCGACGCCGCAGCGCCGCAGCCCGCGCCGCAGCGCCACACGCGCCGCAGCCCGCGCCGCAGCGCCGCACGGAGCGCCACTCGCGCCGCAGCGCCAGTAGTGAGCTGCTGTGCCGCGCCGCAGCGCCAGCCTCTGTGTTCAATTTTCTGCATTCTGCAACAAAACTGTTATGTACCAATTGTTTGCTTTTTGTTTAAACAAGCATGGGAGCATGATTAATACATATATATAAACCTAATGAGGCAATGTGAGCATGTTTTAGTATATTAGCATGCATGATTAACCAAACGACATATAGTTTGGAAACGAATTTAAAGTTTCATAAACGACGTTAACATATATGAAGCATGTTTACATACTGACCTTGCAAGCACGTTAGTACCACCTAGAGACACATGAAGTGCATGTTAACTTATCTATATTGGTTCCGTAATAAAATATGAACATGTGAACCTAACTAGTGCTCATTCCTAACAAGAATAGAAGTTTGAAGGTAGATATGATCATGTAAATGCTATATAGTCATTTTGATGTTATGAGCATGTTTAGATAACTTTGAAATATATGAATGAAGCCTTAACTTACATATATAGGTTTCATAAGGAAGCATGAACATGATAGACCTTATTAATGAACTATACTAACAAAGTATAAGCTTTGAACGTGAACGTTGGTATGTTATGACGAGAATTAGAATTTGACATTTATGGACACATGTGATAGTACTCTTAGACTCATTCATGTGTCATGCATATATATATACCATGATTAGTTGCCATGATTAAAGTTTAGCATGAACAAAGCATGTTTTCAAGATAATAACAATGCTAGCTACATATATGCAATACGAGTACTCATGAGCATGACTAATACAAGTTATATGAATATCTTATGTGTTTAAAAGCGACCATGTTAGACCATATGAGTTCGTGTCCTTGAATGGATTTAAGTATTAACTTAAGAACCTATACCATGTACAATTGGATTTGGAAAAGTTATACAAGCATGAAAGTATCCTTTAAATATGAATACATGCTACGTGATATTATATGATGTTACTTGAACCCGATTTTGACGGTTAACTTAAGGAGATGCCGTAACTTGCTAAAATGAAATATATTTAGTATTGATTGTGGTCTTATGTGATATTAATAATATGCAAGCATGTTTGCAAATTGTTGAGATCTTATATAATATGAGAATGCGTTTAAACTCTAAAGAAGGAACGTTAAGGATAGAAATTATATTCTATATAACTGTGTAGCTAGGTAAAACTTAGCTTATGTGTTGATCGTATATTCAAAGAGAAAATGTGAAGTTAAATTATATGACTAATGAATATCATATATATACGTAACTGTATTACGATAGGAATTCGAAAGTGTTGATTTGCTTTTCGTGGATAAGCTACGCTAAAGGCAAGTTCTCTTACTTACACTCTTTTAAAGTGCAAGTATCCTAACCGACGCATTTACCTTATGCAAGGAAATCTATGATTGTGAAAGTTTCCTAACTTATACTCTTTTACTATGCAAGTATCCTATCTTGTGTATTGCGAACTAGTTTCCTATTTAATCGGTTGAATCGAATTAGCATACTTGAACTCTTATTTCATTAAAGCTATTATTCATGTTGAACTTAGTATTGTTCTTGAATATTGTGGAAGTGTCTATGCCATTTGATTCGGCTGGACTTATGTTATTGAAAAGCAACCCTAAACTAATTGATTGGTGCGGGATCTTATATTTGACTGAGAAGAACAACCTTCTTTGAAGGGAATATATAATTGTCGGAGAACCGACGTGCACACTTGAGTATGGTTGATTGTTATGCATAACAAGGGTACTTTAGGCTGATCACCTGTTGTACCTGTTTTTGCTTGGATTTTCAGTTTATTACTGTCAATTCTAGTAGAAGTTCATAGTCCGTAGTGACTACTCAGTATTCAATTATTTGAAATCTTGAATTGACTTATTATTGAATCATATTGATATTATCCTGTCCTTAGCAACTGATATTGAGAACTGTTGATATTCTTGTTATTCCTGAACTATCAAATCTTGTTATACCCTTTCGAGAATTGAGAATCTTATTACTCACCCTTATTGTATATTACTTGCTGGGCAATTTGTGCTCATTCTTGCTTTCCCTAAAACATTTCAGTTAAGGCAGAGCATGGTGAACCTTCGGGCGTTGATAAGGGCAAGGGCAAAGCTACCAACTAGCTTATGTCTGTTATGTTTTAAATATATTAATATTGTATGAAGATGATGTAGTAAGACTGGATTTGATTATGTTTAAGCTTAAGTTAGATTATGTAATAAGTCGTTAACTGATATTATTATGTAATCTATTAAGTACTGTAGGTTGCGAGACTTGGGGGAATAATTATAATAAATAATTGTAAATTATTCTAGAATAGATTTTCCGCTGTGATCGTATGATATTTAATTATTATTATTGTGATGTATTACCATGAGCACGTGATGAACCGAATTCGAGAGACCAAGTGGCGGTCCTGGAATTTGGGGGCGTCACAGCTCAGGCAAGTTTCCTTGAAACCGTTCTTGTATTATTAATTGCCAGTATCCTAACCTTGAATTACCTTATTCAACTGATATTATAAGCCAGTACTCTAACTTTACTCCTAATTGAGAATTTATTGAGCTTGTACTGTTATTGTTGTACAAGTAAGCTATTGGAATTAAAATTCATGTCTTATGACTTAAATACTTTGTGAATAAGATAAAGTCGATTTATATTCTTCGAACTTTAAATCTTGAGTTTTGAACTTATGATTGTTCTTATATACCTTGAAAGAGCGGTCTATGTCATTTGATTCGGCTAGATCTATATTATGAATTTGAAAAGCGATCTAAACCAATTGATTGGTGCGGAGTCTTATATTGACTAAGATGAACAACCCATTTGAAGGGGGAAACCATATTTGTTGGGAGACCGACGTGCGCACTTGAGTATGATTGAATATTATGCATAATATACGGTACTTTAGACTGATCACTTGTTGTACTTGTTTTATTGAATTATCAGTACATTTCTGTTAATTCTAGTAGAAGTTCATAGTCTTTAGTGACTGCTCAGTATTCATTGTTTAGAAATCTTGAATTGATTAAAGCGTTGAATCTTATTGATATCTTTCTGTCCTTAGCGACTGTTATTGAGAACTATTGATACTTCTTGTTATCCTTGAACTATCATCTATTGACATACCGTTGAGAAGTTAAAACTATATTGTCCCCTTATTGCTATATTACTTGCTGAGCAAAGTTGTTGCTCATTTTTTCTTTTCCCTAAAAATATTTCATTTAAGGCAGAGCAGGGTGGACCTTCGGGCACCGACAAGGGCAAAGGCAAAGCTACAAAGTAGCTTTAAATTATGTTGAACTTTATATTTGTAATAGGACCTTATTCTATTATTCTATTATGTACTAGTTAAGTTTATATATGCTTAAGATATATTTAAGCTATGTAATCGATGTTTAAGTTACGAGACCTTGGAACGTGAATGATTACATTAAATAAATGTAATCTATTCGTAGTATTGTGTTATTCCGCTGTGCGATATATTATTATTGTATTAGATTGTAGATCGTGACGAATCGAATTAAAGACTCTGTGGCAGTCCGAATTTGGGGGCATCACAATAATTACTCGCTAATTATAATTTCATGTAACAATTATCACATAAACTTCATCTAATTTAATTATCTCAATTAAATTAGAATCATAAAATCAATATACATCAATTAAATTAAATATTAAATATTTATTTAATTAATATATTACACTTAATTAAAATACTCCACAACAATCACATTATTTATTTAACTCAATAAATAAATTAATTAAAATATTTATTTGATTCAATAAATATTTAAAATTAATATAAAATTCTCATTCGTTACAATCTTCCCTCCTTAAAAGGATTCTGTTCCAAGAATCACAACAACAAAAATATCTCATCTACTACATTCTTCCCCCCTTAAAAAGATTCTGTCCCCAGAATCGGTGTACAAAAATTTACACAAATAATTAAGCAAATAATTGGAGATATGTCTTCTTCATTACATCTTCGAGTTCCCACGTGGCTTCTTCAGCACTGTGGTTCCTCCATATTACCTTAACAGAAGGTATCACGCTGTTTCTAACTACTTGTTCCTTTCTATCAACTATTTGAACAGGCACTTCTTCATATGTTAAGTCTTTATCAAACTGTAAAGGTTCGTATTCTATTACATGCTTGTAGTCAGTGTTTATAAGGTCGTAACACGGAAATATGAAAAACGTTATGTATGTTATCTAGCTCCGGAGGTAACACAACCTCGTAAGCCACTTTGCCAACCTTTCGCAGTACCTTGAAAGGTCCAATAAATCGGGGACTCAACTTCCCTTTCTTGCCAAATTGAATCTTCCCCTTCCAAGGAGATACCTTCAGGAAAACGAAGCTTCTTGGTAAAAAGTCTAGATTCTGACGATGTTTATCGGCATACTTCTTTTGTCTGTCTTGAGCAGCAACCAATCTCATTCTGATCAGCTTCACGGTTTTAGTAGTTTGTTGTACCAATTCTGGTCCCAATAGTTGACGTTCACCGACCTCGTCCCAGCACAATGGAGTTCTACATTTCCTGCCATATAATGCTTCGAAAGGCGGCATGCCAATACTCGCGTGGTAACTATTGTTGTAGGCGAACTCCACCAACGGTAGACGATCATCCCAGCTTCCTTTGAAGTCCATCACGCAAGCTCTCAACATGTCCTCTAGCGTCTAAATCATTCTCTCGCTTTGGCCATCAGTTTGAGGATGGTACGCCGTACTTATTCGTAATTGCGTTCCCAGACATTCTTGTAAATGCTTCCAGAAATTTGACGTAAAATACGGATCTCTGTCGGACACAATCGACACCGGAATACCGTGTCGAGATATAATCTTCTTCATGTACAACTTCGCTAACTGGTCTAAGTTATATCTAATCTTGATCAGTAAGAAATGTGCTGACTTCGTCAGTCGATCCACTATTACCCATATCGCATCAAAACCCTTTTGAGTTGCTGGAAGACCAACCACGAAATTAATCGTGATATGTTCCCACTTCCATTCTATAATTTCCAACGGTTGCAGCAATCTAATTGGTCTCTGGTGTTCTGGTTTAACTTTTTGGCACGTTAAGGATCTCGCAACGCATTCCACAACGTCCCTCTTCATATGCGGCCACAAGAAATGGTGTCTGAGATCCTAGAACATCTTCGTACTCCCAAGGTGAGTCGAATACCTCGAACTGTGAGATTTGTTCAAAACCTCCTCTTTGACTTCTAGTACTGGCGGTACCCATATTCTTCCTTCAAATTGTAACAGTCCTTCGTTATCGAGCTTGAACTTGATTTCTTCACCATAGGTTATTCTCTTCCGGATCTTCTCGCATTCTTGGTCGTGAAGTTGTGCCTCTTTCACTTTTTCTACCAGAGTAGAACTAGTAGTTACTTAAAATAGCTTCTCATCCGATTCCTTCGAATACTTCACTTCCAGCTCTAACTTAGCCATCTCTGCTATCAACTGATTCTGATAAGTTAACATATTCAACTTCTCCCGACCCTTCCTGCTTAAATCGTTGGCGACGACATTAGATAGTAAAGTATCTCGTAGTCATAGTCCTTGATCAGTTCCAACCATCTCCTTTGGCGCATGTTCAAATCCTTCTAGGTGAAGATATACTTCAAACTCTTATAATCCGTGTATATCTCACACTTTTCTCCATATAAGTAGTGTCTCCAAATCTTAAGAGCAAACATTACTGCCACCAATTCTAAGTCATGGGTTGGATACCCTTTCTCGTTATCCTTCAGCTGACGTGATGCGTAGGCAATAACGTTGCCGCTCTGCATCAGTACGCAGCCTAATTTCTTATATGAGGCATCACTGTATACTACAAAATTTCCCATACTATCCGGCAAAGACAATACAGACGTAGTACACAACCTTTTTTTTAGTTCTTGGAAACTTTCCTCACACTTTTCCGTCCAAACAAACTTAACTATTTTACGAGTCAAATTTGTCAATGGAGTTGCGATTTTGGAAAAGTCTTGGATAAATCTTCGGTAATAACCTGCCAATCCCAAGAAACTCCTCACTTCAAACTACGTCTTCGGCTGATCCCAATTAATCACGGCTTCAACCTTCGACGGATCTACCAAAATCCAATCTTTGAAAATCAAGTGGCCAAGAAATTGCACACGTTCTAACCAGAACTCACACATCGAGAATTTAGCATAAAACTTCTCTCGTCTCAGCGATTCTAATGTTTGTCTCAAATGTTCGGTGTGTTCTTCCTCGGTTTTGGAATAAACCAGGATGTCATCTATAAACACCACTACGAACTTATCCAAGAATGGCTTAAAAACTCTATTCATTAAGTCCATAAATGCAGTTGGGCATTCGTTAGACCAAATGACATCTCCAAGAACTCATAAAGTCCATACCGAGTTCTAAAAGCTGTCTTCGGTATATCTTCTCTCCTCACCTTCAACTGATGATACACACTTCTCAAATTGATTTTTGAGAAATATCTAGCACCCTTCAGTTGATCGAACAAGTCATCGATCCTAGGTAAAGGATACCTATTCTTGATCGTAACTTTATTCAATTCCCTATAATCAATGCAAAGCCGCATCGATCCATCCTTCTTCTTCACGAATAAAACTGGCACTCCCCACGGTGAAACGCTCGGCTGAATATACTCCTTGTCCAGGAGTTCCTGCAGTTGAACCATCAACTCCTTCATCTCTACTGGAGCCATTCTGTACGGAGCTTTTGAAATCGGAGCAGTTCGTGGCGCTAAGTCGATTACGAACTCTATCTCCCTATCTGGAGGAAGTCCTAGCAAGTCGCTCTGAAATACGTCCACAAACTCCCTAACCACGGATATCTCTTCTATCTTCGGGCTCTCCTTATGAGTATCTACTATGTAGGCTAGATATCCTGTACAGCCTTGGGCAAAACGTTTCTTGGCTTACGTGACCATCAGACTACTCGCTTGTCTAGACGATTTGCTACCATAGAAGACTAACTTTGATGGAGTCGTAAGATTTACCGACTTCTTCTGACAGTCGATTATCACCCCATAGTTGAACAACCAATCCATACCCAAAATCATATCGAATTCCCCAAGTTTTATCGGAATCAATTCTACCCTCAATTCCTGACCCTAAATGTCCAATCTACAGTTCTTGTATACAAAGCTAACAGGAATAATCTCCCTATTCACAATCTCTATGTTCAAGGTATAAACTAATTCTTCTTTAGGTAAGTTTAGGGTCTTAGCAAAATCCTCATATATGAATGAGCAAGTAGCACCCGAATCAAATAATACATATGCATTTATACTATTGACCGAAATAATACTTGACACCACATCTTTTGATTGTACAGCATCCTGCACCGTCATATTAAATGTGCGGGTAGTGGGTCGAATAGGCTGCAGTGGGTCGAACAGGCTACAGTGGTCCAGCGATAGTCATAGCGTTGCCGCTGCTATTTCCTCCATTCCCTGTTGACCCTGTTGCAGGCTTCGGGCAGTTACGAGCCATGTGATCCTTGGATCCACATGTGTAACAAGCTCTCTTCTTTGGGTTCGGGAAATTAGGCGCAATGTGGCCTTCCTGACCACAGTTGAAGCACACCCATCTCCCCTTAATGCACACTCCAGTGTGATTCTTCCCTCACATCACGCATGCTTCAATCTTCTTCTTCTGTTGATTTCCCTATTGACTTCCAGCAGAGGTGTTGTCATTCAACTTCCTTTTCTGGTTGATAGCCTAGCTAACACCAGCCTTGGTTTTCGTCTCATTCTTCTTCTTCTTTTCCTGATTGAACTTGGTTGCGAGAATGGCCTTCACTAGCACAGCTACAAACGTATTCAACTGGAACATAGAGACCTTGCTGTAGAGCCAGAGCTTCTGTCCCCGCTCAAACCTCCTCGCCTTCCTAGCGTCTGTACTGACCTGGTAAGTAGCGAACCTGGCCAGCTCGTTGAACTTCACAGCATACTCCGACACCGTCATTCCTCCCTACTTAAGCTCTAGAAACTGGACCTCCATCGGGTCCTGCCAACTAACGGGGAAGTACATTTCAAAGAACATCTCTTTGAAACGGTCCCACGCTATAACATCTTCTCCTTCTCTGGTCTTATTGGCCTGCCACCAAAAGCTAGCATCCGACTTCAACATAAAAGTCGCGAAAGCTGTCTTCTGGTCCTCGCTAACTCTAGCTACCTCGAAGACCTTTTCCATATCCATTACCCACATCTGGGCATCTATCTAGTATACCGATCCCTTAAACACTGGCAGCCCTACTGCCTTAAATTCCTTGAAAGTCGTACCCTGCACTTGCGGTTGATCCACAAGCGCTCCCGTCAGTAAATTCACCAATTGCTGAACCGAATTGAGATTCGTCCAAACGTTATTGTTGTTGTTGTTGTTCGTCGAACCCTTGGAGTTTTGATGTGTAGGTTTTCTTCTAGGAGGCATTTTCTATTAAGAAATATCCTTATTAGAACCTTTACTCAATTCTTAAGTATTCGAGTTCATACTTAAACATTTAAATAATTCCATTCACATGGAACACATATCACGTCAATAAACTTCTTTATTCATTCGTTCGTTGTTTGAAAAAAAAACACAGAATAGATAGCATCTCTGCTATTACATCCTCATTCCTGAACTAGAAGTTGCAAGATTACATTATTATTGTAAGACCCCAACTTTTATGAATAAAGATTTAATTTTCTTTATATATTATTTCGAAATAGTAAGGTGTTAATTTGATAAATATGAAAGTTATGGGTGAAATGTGCAAACATTTTTAAAATGAGCAAGTGGTTATAAAATATTCTTGTTGTTGGGGAATATTCGTTTGGTCGTGGAATATTCTTGTTGTCGGGGAATACTCGTACGACGGCGCAGCTATTTGTGGGCCCCCACAACGGAATAACTGTCGGATATAAAAAGCGACAGAAATAATTTTTTTACAAGATAACGGCGTAGTTGTTACCGTTAGTACTGTTGAAATACCCGGTGGTTAAAATACAGTGATACACGGTGTTGCATAGTAGCACACGGTATTGCACAGTATTTCGAATTATTGAGTCTTACGTGAGAAGCCATTACTCAATTATTGTTACAGTAATTACTGTTCAATATTTTATATTATTGACTCAATAATTGCTACCTTGATATTTTATATTATTGACTCAATAATTGTTACATTGATATTTTATTGACTCAATAATTGCTACGTTGCCATTTTATATGATTGATTCAATAATGGCTACAGTTGATATTTTGTAGTATTGATTCAATAATTGTCGTTGCACATTATTTCACGTTATCAACTCAATAATTCATATTATTTGAATAATATTATTAGATAGCATTATTGACAATGTCTAAGGAAGTTCTGTCTAGGAGGGGTTATTTAATTGCGCGCCAGTAAGGAGAAGTCCTTATCGGAAGGCCCCCTCTTTCCTGGGAACGACCTGGTTGTTAATATTGTAGTTCTATAATATTATTTGTGAATAATTAATTATTGATTTATATGATAAGGAAATATTTATTTTGTGGATATTAAAGAAGGAATTGGCGCTGATGAGTTTTTATCAATATTTTGGTGTGAGAAATCATCTGTTTATGGATTTCGGATAATTTATATTTGGAATTTGGAAAAACTTCCTTCTGCAAAGTTGTAGAGAATTAAATTTCCTATGGAAGGACATAGAATTTGTATTTTTCTGACAAAGGGGCTATTTGTTATGAATTATTAAAGTTTCGGAAAATAAATATTATTTAATGGGTGGGCCCCACTTTTGTTGAAAATTCAAATTTTTGGGTAGCCGCCAGGCGGCGGAATTTTTTAAAAAATAATAATATTTTATTCATTTAGTCTCCTTTGGCATCCTAAGCTTTTCCTATAAATAGTGTGCTTAGGTTAGAATTGAAAATCACACCAGAATCAGAAGTTTTCTCTCTCTATAATATCGAGCGTATTTTTGTGAGTATTTCAATACTTTGAGTGTTGCTATTCAGTGCAAGTTTCCTTCGGTATTATATCTGATATTCCAGTCATAGGTACTATCTTTTTGAGGTAAGGGATGTTATTTTCTTTCGTAAATGATGTTATTCTTTTCAATATCATTATACAGAAATATTGTCATGGATTTTATGTTGAAATTCTTACTTTTTCCGTCGGGGTTACTATTCACGTATACGGCACTATTCACGTATACGACACTATTCACGGAAAAATTAAATTTTCTTCTATTTGTCCAAATTGCTTGTTAAGGTTACTATCTTTGATTGTATCCAAGTTTTGAGCTCTATTCTTGAATTTTGCTCCATAATTGATTATTACAAGGTATTTTTGAATTGGATATACTAAAATACGAATCCTTAGTCTTTGTCTTTTATCTCACTGGATTCGTTTTTTTTAAATGTTTTTCATCATTCTCAGTCCTAAAAGGTGATGTAAATGAATATCTTTGGCCTGTAGAGCAAAGATGAATGATTACTTGATGAATATCTTTGGCCTGTAGAGCAAAGATGAATGATTACCTGATGAATATCTTTGGCCTGTAGTGCAAAGATGACAGGTGTTGAGATGAATATGACCACTGATGATACAAATGAATATCTTTGGCCTGTAGTGCAAAGATGAATATTTGATTCGAGATGTATATTGATTGATGATACAGGGATAAAATATTGATGATGGACTTTTAAATCATGGAAGATAGTAGACTTCATTCTCTACTTAACTCTTCTAATGAATTGTTATTTCCGCTGCGAATATTGATCTAAAGTTGGTTGTCCATTATATTTTATCTTATTTGTTGAAGACTAACGATAATTTGTTTCCCATTATCTTAGTCATAATATTCTTTACTCAGCTAGTTGAGCTCACCCTTTTCATCTATTGTCCTCTTCAGGAAATGAGAATGTCGCAGGGACTAGTCGGGGGACAGAGTGATGGTCCGAGTTAGAGCAGTAGTAGTCCTCACTATTTCTAATAAATAGTGTGATAATAATTGTAATGAGGACTTAGTTTGAATCTTAATATTTTCTACATATTTGTATTGACACTCACAGTTGTGTGGTCGTATTTTGCACGACCGTATGATATAAAGTTTGTATTTGAATTCTGTACCATGTATTTGGCGACTCAGAATGGGTTGGATTGAATGGACCTATTCTGGGGGCGTCACAATTATCTTATCCTATTATTATCTCAATTATGGGATTTACATTTATTACATAAAGAAACACATAAATAAAGACTCTTCTATCTAGGCATGTTAAGACGTCGCACAGCCTCTTTGCTTTCTTCCTCCATCACCCGAAATACTAATTTTGCTATCCACCATGTGCAATGGTAAACCTTGGAACTGAGCTGGGTAATAGAAGACACGATCCTGAGCCCTCTCTATAGTCATATGGAAATCATATTTCGTCTCCCTCAACTTGGCCTTCTTTGCTTGAGCCTCGTCTTTAGCTCGATCAGCACATTGAGTAGCCCTCAAGCTTGTTTCCTCCGTTCTGGCATGCTTTGCTGACTCCTGGATATCGTGCTTCAGCTTCGCTAGTTCAGCCCATGCTTCATCTCTATCACTCTCTGCGTGAATCAAATCCCACTTCATGTTTCCAACCTCAATTTTTAGCTCTTCGATCGTCTCATCCCGCTGCTGTATGGTTACCTCTCTGACTCGACCATGTAGCTCCACGTTACAGTCGTAGATCGACTCGTACATCTCAGCACTAGTAGACTGAGGTGAGAATTCCTCCTCGGGATCCTCCTCATCCTCTAACTCTTCTGACTCATGCTCGTCCTCATCATCTCGGTCAGATATCGGCTCATGCTCCTGACTAGCTATAGTGATCAATGGAGATGGCTCCTTCCTAACCAACTGCTCCCATACAACATGGATGTCTCGGGGCTCCTCGTCCCACGGCATCTGAGGTAACTCCTCTCTAGCGTTACTAGACTCTCCAATGTTCGTCATCCTGACAAGAAATTTTTAAAGTTATATTATTACATAACATCAATCGACACTCTTCGAATACTAGAATGTAAACACATAGCACATAAGGTAATTTATTATCTTCACCTATCACCGCTATCTTTTCGATCTTCCTATAAGGCTACTACCTAAGGTTTTTCCTCCACCTAAGGTTCATAACCTACTGCTTTGATACCAACATGTGACACCCCCAAATTCGGGTACTTTGTTTCCACATGATTTGGTGTTCACTATCTAAATAAAACATATATCTACCCAATAATAAGGAATGCAGAAAGATTTACAACCTCATCATTAAATAAAATCTTCCTTATGAAAAAGGATTACAACGTTAATCCAAAAATATCCCAGGTTTGCTAACCTTAACATAAACAAATAAGTGCGGAAATAAAATATCATAAACAAGTCTTATTACAATCACAATCAAAGACAACAAGTCTTCACTTGTTCATGTTGCCTTTCCATTTAATTGTTGACGGCACGTCAACATTCTCGGCTTTAACTACAAGTAATTATGAAATATGCAAGAGTGAGCAAACAAAAGCTCCCTTAGAATACAATAACAATATAACATAACTGAATAACTTCAAAAGATTTGAATAACTTTACTTCCATCAACAATAAAGAATTGAATAATAATTCTTTCATCAATACTTAGAATTTTGAATATTGAATCATCTGAGGGTCATAAGACCTTGAACTAAGCCCTAGGTTATAAACATTTTTGTTTAAAACCTTTAATAGTTATTTAGACTATGGACTCTAACTCGTACTTAGGAGGATCAACCCTCTGTACAATGTATTGTGCACAAACATTTAACGTTTTTTCATTGTAACCTCCCCTAATAAATAGGATTGTTCATCTCAGTATTTGATACGAGTCCGCGCCAAAGAAAGTTTGGTTTGGATAGCTAAAAGGAAATTTTGAGTTTCAACTATCATCAACTTATAAGTAGTTGAATCGACTCAAAATCATTAACAGTTCAATAATACAAGAATTATGAACCAAGTATAAGTCATAACAATAAACTTCATATTAGATAAGCACACTTTAGAAATAACTTAAAGCATTTGAAAGATTACATAGATCTTGCTTGAACAAATAAGTCAAGATTGCATTACGTCAATAATAAGTTCAATACTTGTTCATTATGAATATTAGAATACAACATAACTTGTACAATAATTAACAAGTTAAGAATCGGAACAAACTTGCATAATATAAATAGTAAGGATTCGATAACTTGCATAAACGTAAAAGAAAGGTTTAGGAAACTTGCATAAACGTAAAAGATAGGTTTAGGAAACTAGCCTCAAGTGCAAGATACACTTTATAATTACAAACCACTTCCACAATTATCCTACATTTTATATTATGTTTATAACATCAATTAGTACATCATCATGATGTTTAATATGTTGAACTTCTTGCTTAGGTTCAACTCACAACATCGCACATAACATTTTAAACTATCGTATTGTACCTTATGAAAATAATATCCATGTACACATTTAATATATCAAGATGAGACTTCAAAATATTTAAAACATATTAAAAATATGTTATCTCATTGTCTAATACACTCAACATGTCATCAAATTAAGTTAGCTAACATGTAACGCACAAAAACTTCACGGAACTCAAACTGAAAATCCTGGACAGCCCCTACCCCCGCTGGGGGGGGTTCCCTAGGCTTACAGCCCCGCTGGGGCGGGGCCCACTGCTAGTGGGTTCCCCCAGCTCGCGATCGTGCAGAGAAATAAGCCAATTTGGCTTATTTCTTCGCACCCAATTTCGATTTTTATCAACAAAATGTATATAAAACTTTATAAGAACAAAACCTTAAAGTTTTAACATGATTATAACATTCATAAATACTATAACACATAATCAAAACACAATTTTCATAATTTTTGAAGATAACAACATTCTTAAGCGTTCTTGACGAAACTTGTTACTGTGAGTTCATTTTTAAACCAAATCATGTAATTCTAATTGTATTAACTCTATTCCTTAACAATCAAACCTCAATTTTGATAATTTAAAAGACTATTTTCAAAATAAGTTCACTATAAATTATTATGAACATGATTTCTTCATGTTCATCGTATTTATGTGAATTGAACCATCTAGATTATCACATAACACTTATATAATAGTATATATGTATGCTACAACATGTAATAATCGAAATCATATGATTTTTAAAGAAAACTAATTACAGAGAAGCAAAAACATAAAGAACATAACTTTAAAATTTTCAAGAGTTTAGATTATACCCTTAGATTGTTTTGGAGAAGAAGATGATATTGGTGATAATTATCTCTTTGATTTCTCAAAACCTTCCCCCTTCTTCTTTCTCTCTTCTTCTCCTCTCTATTTTCTCTGTTTTCTCTCTGTTCTTTCTTTCTTCTTTGTTTTGTTCTTTTAACTAACGTAAAACTATTTGTATAACTGATATACATATATATTATACGTATAATTATATAATATAATTGTTAAGTATTAAACCACATAATAATTATAATTAATACATGAGTTACAAATTTGAAATGTAAAAAGCCCTAAGGCTTGTTTGGCCAAAACAGCTTTATTTTAAAAACAGATTATTAGTAGCTAGGGCCCTGTTTGGCAAAACGAGATTAAAACAGTTTTAATGGCCTTGTTTGGGTAAAACTAATTTAAAATTCTTTTAGTAAATCCTTTAACACGTAGATTAAATTTTACACTTTATTTAATTAAATCTTAACATTCTAATTTAATTAAATAAAAGCTAACATCAATTAACCACATAAAAATTGCCACATAACAATTATAATTACTCGCTAATTATAATTTCATGTAATAATTATCACATAAACTTCATCTGTTTTAATTATCTCAATTAAATTAGAATCATAAAATCAATATATATCAATTAAATTAAATATTAAATATTTATTTAATTAATATATTACACTTAATTAAAATACTCCACAACAATCATATTATTTATTTAACTCAATAAATAAATCAATTAAAATATTTATTTGATTAAATAAATATTTAAAATTAATATAAAATTCTCATTCGTTAAAACTTTGATGCATTGGCCATCGCCTGTGGGAACCTCCAAAAGAATAATTTGCTACTGATGGATGGAGGGTTCCTCAACTTCCGAAGAGGAATTGGATAGCATTTGACCAAACAAAGTCAGGCTGAAAGATTGTAAATCAAGCGCTTATTGGGAGGCAACCCAAGTTTAATTTTTTGTTTTAGTTTTTTTTAGGTTTCATATTATTTGATAAATTTTTATTTATTAGGATTTAATAAACTTGCTTCTATTGTGTTCACAGATTAGTCTACTCCAACTCAAGTGTGGTGCCAGATTCATTCCAATGTGCCTAGCCTACTCTTCAGACTTAGCAGACAAGGAGGAAAATTATATTTTCAGGGAAGTCCTCTACTTTACTTTTTCCTATTTTAGCTATTGAGGATAATGTCTGTTTTAAGTTTGGGGGTATTTATCATGTTTGGTATTTACTTGGGCAATGTTTTGATGGAAATTGATTTTGGCTAATGATAAGTGGGTGGTTAATGTTTTTAGCTCTTGGAGAATTGATGAACATGCTTAGTCTATATTTCGACTCATTAGTTGGTTTTTACACTACTTACGAATCTTTTGAACTTTTATACACATATCCATTTGTTTAGTTAGTTGGGGTTGAATTATTATTATTATTATTTTGGCTAAATGCTTATGAAAGATATCATTGCAACTTGAGAAATCTTATTTGAGCATCATTCAAAGTGAAAATTAGGCACTCACATAAGTTTGGGGGAAATCTTGGGGTGTTTTTTTAAAAAAATTGATCCTTCCCGAGTTGAATAATTGAATCTTGTGGTAGGTCGAGATGGAGCGCAAAACGCACTCACCCATAAACACAGGCACGAGATAAAGTGCAAAACGCACTCGTTCAATGAAAAAGGAAAGTGAGATGGAGCGTAAAATGCACTAACTAAAAAGATAGAAAAAAGAGTAGCTTTGAAATACTTGGGAAGGGTTCATATATGCTTAAATGTTTAAATATCTGGTTGATCCTCAAGAAAAATTTGTGCTTTGTCTTTATTAGCGGAGATTGATGTGATAAGAAGTTTTGGGAGTTATTTTTGAAAATCTTTTATGAGTGTTGGTTGATTTTAGCTAAATCATGACTAGTTGAACGTTTGGATGCACACACGCACTTAAATGATCATGAGTAGATGTGGAGCTAATGAAAGTTGTTGAAATTTGAGACATGGCATTGTTTTGAAATTTTCTTTAGGTTGTCATTTGTCGTAACCTTTGAGGCCATTGTTCAAATTTATATTGATTCATTGCTTGAGTGGATCATTGCTAGAGAATTTCTAATTGTGTTTTTACTTGAGGACAAGCAAAGTCTCAAGTTTGGGG
Organism: Panax stipuleanatus; assembly: GCA_020205555.1. Classification (NCBI taxonomy): domain Eukaryota; kingdom Viridiplantae; phylum Streptophyta; class Magnoliopsida; order Apiales; family Araliaceae; genus Panax; species Panax stipuleanatus. The sequence goes on from CM035120.1 coordinate 120,062,075, forward strand.
GTATTTGATGAATGGGTTTTATACCTACGAATCGGTAGTCCTAATAGCTTGATTCTTAAGGTTTTCACGTATATTTTCTATTATTTTGACTTGGGTTTATAATATTATGTGCAGGAATTGGAATGGATCCAAAAGGAGTTTAAAAGGACAATTTCCAGCATGCATGGCTAGCACCACCGCTGGGGCGGGACCCAGAGAGTTAACCCACCTGCTGGAGCGGGTACAATTGAAGGGTTCCGTGACTCTGGAAGTAATTCAGAGACAAATTGAGCATTTATTGGACCAACGGAACTTAACAAGCTGTTCATGTTATGTGGGCCATGAATTTCTTACTTGGTTAAAATTCCTAGTATGCAAATCAAGTAATTTCGTGGGTACCATGCAAAGAAGGTTTAAACAAAATACATGTCCAGCTCATTATATGTGAGGGCCAAGGTTTGGTTTGTCCTAGCAGCTCACGGATTTGATAGTTTCAAATTGGAGGAGGTTTTAGTCCTAGCTGCTCACGAATTCCAGAGCATTATGGAAACTAAATTATATTCAGCATATATGATGACGTCGGCCAGAGATTTAGTTTGGCAGCCACGAAATCATGCAAGAAATGTAATTATCAAGTGGACCATGCACTTGCAAAGGCTTTTATGCATTCCTAATTTGAGGAGGGATTCTATTTTGTTATTCACGTTAAAAGGAGCAGCTGGCAAAGGAATGACATGGGCCCACAGTTGCAGCAGCTTGTAAAGGAGAGATCAACAAAGAGGCTCCATGCAAAAGAAGTTTGGCTGAAAAGTAGGTGGCCCCGCTGGGGCGGGGATTTAACCAAGGAACCTCCCGCTGGGGCAGGGAGGTGCGCGGACAGCAGCTGGTTTTCTTTTCCTATTTGGACTCGGATGCAACATGAAGGGTATGATATGAAGGCTGCTAAGAGAGGATATAAAGGGAGACTAAAAAAACCTAATAAGAAGGAGAGCCACGGAGGAGCTTAGTTTTATTATTAGTTTAGTTTTATTATTAGCTTAGTTTAGTTTTCAATTAATAAATTAAATACAAACCCTAGTTATAAGGGGATTTGGAGATTGAAGCTAATGAAAGGCCATTGAAGATCAAGAGCAGGAGCAGGAAGGAGCAAGAATTTGCTGACAATAGATTCTATTCTTTTCTCTAATCTTGTTCTTATCTTTTAATGTTTATTCAATTATGGATTCTTGGGTTCGATTCAATAATAATGAACTAAATCTTTTGTTTAAGATTACAATGGATCTTATTGTGTAGTTTATTTTTTTATGCTTCTCTATCATTTGTTATGATCTATCGTTGAGATTGTCTATTATGGTTTGGACTTAAATGTTTAATTGCCTAGCTAACAATTACCGTGATAATCTGTATGAACTCGAGAGAGGAATTATAGATTTAAATATGATCATAAGAGCATGTGATTGTGTTTTCTGCATGGAGTTAGAATTCGTAATTTGTGTTTAGGATAGAGATATACCTTTAAACCATATGTCATCTTATAAAGAACTTGTGCTTAAACTCTTTTAATTGTAATTCACATAGAGATATAGTGGATTAGTTAATTAGGGTGTTCATCTTAATTCTATCATCTATGGATTTAAGTTGATATGGGTATGATGCATCGAGAGATGGTCATATTTTACTTTAGTGTTCTTGATTAAAAATTCAGAATCGTGAGCATAATTGATAAGAAGTGTGTTAACTTAAATGAAGCGATAAGTGAAGTTGTGATCTTAAACCTCCATAATCTTAATTTAACTAGTGGTATTTAGTAGTAGTTTAATTATACATTGTTAATTCACATCTGTTTAGGTAAGATTGAGTTGGTTACGGGTTAGTACTTGGTGATTCTTATTAAATAATTCCTCATGGGAATGATACTTTACTTTCACTTTTTTACTTGTTGACCACGAATACTTGAGTGTTGTGCGTAACTAGATTTTACCCAATAATAAGTATTAGAAAACTTGCTCAACGAAAGAGTATAATTAGAAGACTTGCATAAACATAAAAGAAAGGTTTAGGAAACTTGCCTCAAGCGCAAGCTACACTTTATAATTTACAAATCACTTTCTCAATCATCCTACACATTACATTCCGTTTACAATACCAATTAGTTTTATAACCACTACGTTAAATAGTTAAACTTCTTACTTAAGTTCAACTTAATAACATGGTTTGTAAACTTAACTCGCTTAACTAACCACATACGTGAGTCTAAACTCACAACATGTATATCATACGTGGATAACACTTAAAACTATCAAAATCATACCCTATGATAACAATATCTATGTACACACATAACATATTAATATGAGACTTCAAATTGTCTTAAACATGTCAACAATATGTTATCTTATTGTTTTATACACTTAACATGTCATCACATTAAGTTAGCTAATCATGTACTGCATAAAAACTACACGAAGCATAAATAATTTTTTTGGACAGCCAACACACCCACTGGGGTGGGTGTTTTACCCTTGACAGACCTGCTGGGGCGGGTCCCCATGCTGGTGGAAAAATCTGGTTCGCGAACTATGCAGAGAAAAAGCCAATTTGGCTTATTTCTTCGCACCAAAGTCCGATTTTAACTAACACAATGCATATGAAACTTTATAAAAATAAAATCTTAAACTTCTAGCATGTTTTTAACGTACATAAACACCACAACACATAATTAAAACACTTAATTTCATGATTTTGAAAAAACACTATTTTAAGCGTTCTTGAAGAAAAATAATACTGTGACTTTGTTTTTAAACCAAATCAAACAATTCAAAGCATGTTAATTTTATTTCTTGATATATTATCATAATCTATATTCAATTTACATAATATATCACAATCAAACATGAATTTTGATAATTAAAGACTATTTTTCAAAGTTTGTTCATTGTAAATTGCTATGAACATGATTTCTTCATGTTCATCATATTTACATGAATTGAACTATATAAACAACCATATGAATCATATCTAAGCATGTTATAACACATATTAAACATATATGAACCATACTACACAATTTCTCAAATAAATCAAGTTACAAAGAACCTATCACTATGAAAACAATGAAGAACATAATATAAAAATTAGTTATACCTTTGTTGATTAGGAGAAGGAGATAAAGATGGTGATGGTGGTGTGTTTGATTCTCTCAAACTTCTTCTTCTTCTTCCTCTGTCTTCTTTCTCCCTTCTTATTCTCTCTTTTCTCTCTAGCTCTCTATATATTTTCTTTATTTGTTCTAACACTGACTAACTTTGTTTTCTAATTCTAACTTAACATAGTTTAAAAAAACTGATATAATACTTAATACATATAATTATATCATATAATGACTAACAATTAATCCCTTAATAAATATATCAGTTATAATATTTTGAAATTCAAAAGCCCTAAGGCTTTGTTTTGGCAAAACCCATTAAATTTAAAATAGTTTTTTAGTAGTTAAGGTTATATTTGGTAAAAATTCTTTAAAATAGGTGTAAGGGCCCTGTTTGGCAAAAACTCTTTAAAACCCTTTTCTTTATTTTGATAAATCTTTTTAACACATAGTTTAAATGTTACACTCTATTTAATTAAACCCCAACCTTCTAATTTAATTAAATACAAGCTATCATTCATTAATTTATTAAAATAACTACATAATACTAAATTGCTTCACAATTGTAATTCACTTATTAATCATAATTCATGTAACAAATTAGTACATCCTTATAAACACTTAGCAAATAATATTCATCTAATTTAATTATTCTCAATTAAAGTAGAATTATACTACACAATTACTTACACATCAATTTAATTATTCATATTGCACTTAATTAAATTACTTCATAACATAATCACATAAATTATTTATTCAACTCAATAAATAAATCAATTAAAATATTTATTTAATTTAATAAATATTTACAATTAAATATACCAAATCTCATTCGTTACAATCACGTCCATTCCCCACATGGAAAAGGACCATGGCGAACTCATATTGTGCAGTTCGTTTGGAGGAGCGTGGATGGCATTTCCATGGACTTGGCATTGGTAACATCTTCTGACAAGATAATCACAGTCAGCTTTGAGAGAGATCCAGTAATGCCTTGTTCTCAATATCTTCCTGACAACTAAATGACTGCTCATGTGTGGACCACAGACTCCACCGTGGACTTCATCCATCAGTCTTTGGGCTTGATCCTTATCCAGGCATATTAAAAGGCCTATTCCAGCATCCCTTTTATAGTGTGCGTCTCCGCTCAGATAGAATTTCACAGCCATCTTTTGAATCTATTTTCTTTCAGCTTGACTTACCCTGGTAGGCGTAGATTTATCTCGCAGATATTCTTTTATATCTTAGTACCAAGGCTGTTTGATAGGAGGTAGTTCATCTGATATTTCTCCAATGTAATTCCCATATAGTGGGGCCTTTTTGGCTTGCAAGTTTGATGTCAAGAATTCCAATCCTATCAGATATATGGATTAAGGAAGCCAACGTTGCCAATGTATCAGTAAAGTCATTCCTACCTCGAGGGATGTGGATGAAGGTTATTTCTTCAAACTCCATAGATATCTTGATAACTTGCCGTTGATATCGCAGCAAATACAATTATTTGGTATGATACTCCCCAGTGGTTTTTTTGATAACCAACTCAAAATCCCCAAAGACTAGTAAATGTTTGATACCCATGGATTGGGCTAGTTTCAACCCCATTATACAGCCCTCATACTCAGCTGTCTTGTTAGAGTTGACAAACTACAACTTGATGGCCATAGGATACTGCTTTCTGGTAAAAGAGACAAGAACTGCCCCAGCTCTAGCACCTTCCGTGTTCACGGCTCCATCAAAATACATTTTCCAATATTGGACTGTATTCTCTTGAGGGATTTGTTAAATTATCATTATCCCATCATTCGGGAAATAAATTTTCAAGGTTCAAAATCCCCGACGGTGCTTCGGTCAATTGGTCCGCAATTTCCTGACCTTTTACAGACTTCTGAGTCACGTAGATATTGTCGAACTTTTGTAGGATCAACTACCATTTGGACAATCGGTAATTCAATATGGGTTTGCTAAATACGTACTTCAGTAGATCTATGCGGGATATGAGATAGGTCGTGTGCCCATGCAGATAATGTTGTAACCTCATGTCGGCCCATGCTAATGCACAATAGGTCTTTTCAATCAATGTGCACTTCTACTCGCCGCTACTGAATCTTTTTCTGAGGTAATAGATAACTCTCTCCTTGCTTCTATCTTCCTTTTGCCCCAACATACAACCCATTGCATTGACATTGACTGACAGGTACATAAACTGGGAACCTCATCCCTTGGGGGTACCAAGACAGGTGTTTCTATTAGATGCTTCTTGATGGAAAGGAAGACTTTTTGACAATCTTCATTCCATTTTATGGAGGAATTCTTCCTTAGCAGCTTAAATATGGGTTCACAAGTTTTCGTGAGTTGAGAGATGAATCTGCTTATGAAATTGATTCTTCCAAGAAATCCCCGTATTTCTTTTTCTGTTCGGGGCACGGGCATTTCGGTGATGGCTTTAATCTTAGCGGGATCCATTTCAATGCCTTTATTGCTCACTAGAAATCCCAACGACTTACCCGATTTAACACCAAAAGCACATTTGGTCGGATTCAGCTTTAGGTTGTACTTGCTCAACCTAATTAAAATCTTTTTGAGATGGTTGATGTGGTCATCCTCCTTCTAGGATTTGACAATGATGTCATCCATATAGATCTCTATTTCTTTGTGCATCATGTTATGAAAAAGGTCCATCGTGGCTAGCTGATATGTGGCACCGACATTGATAAGGTCGAAAGACAAACGTCTGTAACAAAAGGTTACCTAGGGAGTGATGAAGGTTATTTTCTCGCTATCCTCTTCAGCAACCATAATTTAATGGTATCTGGCAAAACAGTCAACAAAAGAATACATGTTATATTGTGCCGTGTTGTCTATCAGTATGTGGATACAAGGTACTGGGAAGATATCCTTGAGACAAGACTTGTTCAAATACTGGTACTCCACGCATACTCATACCTTCCCTCAGGGCTTAGGCATGGGAACTATATTGGATAGCCACTCAGGGTAGGTTGACACCATAATGATGTCGGCTTTGAATTGCTTGACAATTTCTTCTTTGACTTTCAGACTTCATTCAGGTTTCAATAGCCTGAGCTTCTACTTGACTGGCTTGAATCCATGTTTAATGGGCAGTCGATGAATGACAATGTCAGTAGACAAACCAATCATGTCTTTATGTGACCATGCAAACACATCCTGGAACTGAGTTAAGAGTTTAATCAGGTCTGCTATTTGGTTTTGGGTAAGGTCCATGCCTATTTGGATTTCTTTATGGTTTTCTGAGGTTCTGATATTAACAGTGGTGGTTTGATCGAGGTTTGGTTTGGGTTTGTCTTCGACCCATTCTTTGATCTCCTCGGGCACCTCATAGTCATTTATTTCCTCTTGATCAATCTTCATCAAGTCGAAGTCCAGTTATACATCAAAGTTGTAGTCATTGTGAAAATTTGGCATCTTATCAGCAGGGCCAAACAAATCCAACTCTGGAGTCCTGAAAATAAAATGCTTTCACTTTAATATATGAAACTGTTTGATCATACAAAGCATTTAGCAAGAAGCATGACAAAAGTAACTATTATTGCTGTGCAACAAAAGTAAGCAATAAATAAAACCACGCTTCAGGACAGATGGACTTTCCACCCTTTTACCCTTTTCGACTGAGGCATGGAGTGCTGCTCCAATTGTCTAGAGTCAAGTCTTCATGAACAGGGAGGATGAAGGAGTTGATGTTGTCTGTCTCCTCTTTGATGATGACTAAGACAACATTCATATCAAAACCAGTGCTTTTCTTTGAACTACTCTCCTTATCCCTATTGATGCGAGAGATTAGGACTTGATCTTTTGAATAGTCATCATCTGGGATATTATCGTTCATTACCCTCAGTGTGCACCAGAAAATACATTTTTGTAAACGGGTCTCGTCCTCCCTGCAGGAACTTTTCCTTCCCTTTTTTGCTTTCCTTATCAGGCTTCGGGACTTGTTTTCCACTATCCAATTTGACTTGAGGAATCAGTATACTTGACAAAGCAGCAGGAATCTTCCTTATTGGATTTACAATCATTGCATCAATGAGGTTTGGTAGCAGGATGCTGGAGGCAGGAACCTGTGGCTACTTGTGCGGGTTCCGGTGGTTTTATCTAGAGGAATAGCCTAATCCAGCTTTCCCTGTCTGACTAGGGATTTTCACTGGACTTCTGATTCCTTGCTGACTTTTACCTAACCCTCTTCCAGGGCAAAAACCCAAGGATATCATTTCTTGACCGACCGTCATTACTTCAGTGGAGACTCTTGGCTTTAAAGTTGGTGCCCCAATAGGTAAGTATTGAGTGTTGCTCACCTCCAGAGCTTGAAAACTGACAGGCTCAACCCCTTCATAGAGACTGATTACCGGCATATCGCTTTGTATATAGACATGATATTCTAGCTCAGCATTTAGAGTTATCAAATTTCCATCAATGATGTATTTGAGTTATTGATGAAGGGTGGACGGAACAGCTCCTGCCATATGTATCCACGGTCTTCCCAATAGCAAATTATATCCTTTGGTAATGTTTAGTACCTGGAAGGATATGTAGAAATTATGGGGCCCAATCTCCAATGGATGTTCGATTTCTCCCACAGCCTCTTGGCGAGATCCATCAAAAGCCCTTATAACTATATGACTAGTCCGGATTCGATTCGAATTAATCTTCATTCTCTCCAATATGTCGTAGGGACAGACGTTTAGGGATGATCCTACATCTATCATCACACCTCCTACCACATATCTTGAGGATATCACTGCTATGTGCAATGACTTGCTATGACCCGTCCCTTCTGCGGGCATATCATCATCAGTGAAAGATATCACATTACTGTTGAAAATTTGCTCTATCACGTGATGAAACTTCTCAGTATCTACCGTCTTCAGCAGATGTGCTTCTTCTAGTACTTTCACTAGAATCTTGCGATGATCTCCGAAGATAAGACCAAATCCAAAATGGATATCTGTCGGGGTGCCTCTTTTAAGATTTGCACCACTTTGACTTCATTATGCCCCATCTTGATGACGAATTCTTTAATTTTCTCCTCGGACACACTTCCTTGGGCTTTAATGACTGAGTTGATTACTAGCTGAGGCAGCCACAATGGGTTTTCCTGTGATATAATAGTAATGTGATTTGATGTTGATCCTTTATCTTTCCCATAGTTCCATAGGACTTTCTTCAAGCTGACTACAGGATATTACGGTCTGAATGGCAATATTAGAGGCTCGGGCGCAGCCAATTACTTAGGATTCTTTCCTTCTTTGGCCCCTTTTCCCTGAAGTATCAGGGGCGTGATGGCTAGATCCTTCTCACAGGAAATGACAGCCACTACTTCTTTCAGATTCCATGCCATGGGAAGAAAGATTGCTTCCTCATTAGGATAGCCATAATCTTGGTTTGCCTTCAGCAGCTCACTGCTTTCAATTAGATTTTGAATCAAATGACGAAGTCCCAAACAATCCTCTATGTCATGAACAGGCGTGTTAGAATGATATTGACAGATCCTATCAGGTTTGAACTTCCTGGATTGAGGGTCCACTGGGGGTAATAATTCTGTGACTTTCTTCTCGATGATCAACATTTGGAGGATTTCTTTCATAGGCTGATTCAAATGAGTGAAATTCCTCTTGAAGGCGAATTCCCTATTAGCTTGGAACTTCTCTTCCTTAGCAACCTTGTCTACCCAGGGTTCATGGTCGTGAAATCAGTAATGATCCCTCTTAGCAATGGGACTAATTTCAGGCATCAGAAGATTTGATTCTTGTTGATTGGTTTAATTTATCAATTGCCTCGTTATCTGATGTTTATAAACCACCAATTCTGCCAATTGCCCAACCTGTTCCTTGATCGATTTAATTTATTATTTTATCAGAAACTGCCTTTTTGAATATTCCCAATTGTTTGGGCTATCTTTGTTTACTTTGGATGACTCTCCGACATACTTGATGTACTTGGATCCTTCTCCGTTTCCTATGCTGATCATGTTGACGCTCTCCTCATTGTGTTGAGGCAGAAGATTGTCTTGAACATATGGTTTTTCTTATGTTGTCACCACAATCTCCCCATTATCTATCAGGTCTTGGATTTTATGTTTGAGAGACCAACAATCTTGGGTATCGTGGCCCGGTGCTCCAGAATGATAAGCACACTTCTTACTCGGGTCAAAATTTCGTCCGCTTGAATTGGCCGGCGGAAGGAGCTGGACAATCTTCTTTTGTGTTGTCAGAAGTTTTAGCACATTTTCCAGTGAGTCCTCAAAGGGTGTGAATGTTCTTCGACGTCTAACTTCTCTGGTATTTTAAAAGGGAGGATTCAAAGATTGTGCCGAAGTTTGAAAAGGGGAATAATTTCTCCTTTGAATGGGCAAGCTTGGATTGCCTCTCTGATTCTGTCCCTGAAGTATCAGGGAAACATCCTTTTCCTTCTTTTTGTGGACTTTCCAAGGATTACTCCCATAGCTTCCAGCTTGAATATGCTCGGCCACTGCCTCCAAAGCGGTAAGGTCTTTGATCTTCCCAGACTTTAGTCCCATTTCGGCCATTTCTCCATGTTTAATCATTTCTGAGAATGGTTTTCCTATACCTGCTAGGACCCTCTCATAATATAGAGCTTCCTGGATGTTTATGAAAGTCATTACTATATCAGTCTCTGTCATAGGTGGGGTGACTTGTGTGGCAATCCGTCTCCATCGTTGGGCATACTCACAGAAAGATTCACTGCTTTGCTTTTTGACCTTGGTCACTTGATATCGATCTGGAGCCATCTGAGACTGGAAGCTATATTAATTTAGGAAGGCATGTGCTAGCTCTTCCCAACTGTAGATTTTGGAATTGTCGAGTCGGGCATACCAATCTCGGCCTTCCCCAGTTAGATTCTTTTGGAATAACTGCATTCTGAGTATTTGATCTTCAGCATAGGATCTGAGTTCTCCAATGAATACTTTTAAATGAGTGTAAGGATCCCCTAATCCATTATACTTTTCAAAATTCGGGACTTGAAATTTGTCTGGATATTGAGCCCCAGAAAATATACACAGATCTGAGTAGTTTAAACTTCCAAATGCCCCAGTTCATTTGATGGACCTGATTGTTTCTTCCATTTGTTGGACCTTTTTCCTAATATCACTAGTTTCCTGATCATTTCTGAGATTGGTGATTGGTAGCTGTCGTCTAGCACTACAAAATTCACCTTACTCTTTATTCAACTAACTCAAGAATTAATATAGTAATAAGCAAAGATCGATCCCACAGAGAGTGAATTGTCTTTTAGTTATCCAATGATTTCTAATGAATTGAGGGTTTTTAGTTTGAACAGATTAATTAATGAAAGTGAATTAAGAAACTATCAATGATTAAAAAGCTTCAATTCTTTAGTTCAGTATCCCCTTTTCTCAATTATGAATTAATCAAGTTATTATACTATTTACCTTCCAATGAGATTAATAACCCTAGATAACCGCGATCGCAAATTATTCAAAATTCTCCTTAAGTGTAAATATAATGCGACGATCGCCAACAAAAGATCCTAACTATCATACAACCTAGATCTATCAGTCTAGATTTAATATGAAAGAAGCATGAAGAATGAGAATTAGATTATTCCAAGCAACAATTACACAATCAGGAACTATTTAACTTGTCTTCAGAAAACCTTAACAATATTCCAAAACTTGACTACAATCAAATATCATTAATTGATACTTATGATTAGACATACATCGTTTGCTTAATATATATCTTAATCTAGCATACATGAAAGTTTATGTAGATAATCAGAATAAATCTCATGAAAGAATAAATAATATAAATTTGATTAAATCATTAATTGATAACAAGGTTCAACATCCCTTCAGAATTAAATTGGAAGTGTTAGCCCATGTCTTGATGCCTCCAGGATGAAAGATGAAAGATGAGAGAAAAGATCCCCTAAACCTAGGAAAATAACTGATATTTATAGCCTAGACAAACCCTAGTTTAATTAGGTAAGTCTTCAATCCTTTTTCTAATCAACTTTGTAATTTTAAGTACTTAGATCTGCCAGATCCGTCCGAATGGCCCGCCCCGCGCCGGTCCCTTTACAAGGCAGCGCGCCCCGCGCTACTAGAGCAGAAAGTCTGAGCTTCGAAGTGGTGCAGTTTGCGCCTTGTGTAGTGCAAATCCAGCGTGCCCCGCGCCTGGATGTCAGCAAGCCCAAATTTTGCTATTTTCTTCTCTTTCCTTCCTTTAGGCTTTAATTCACCTGAAAATAATTAAACAACTTATTAAGCTCATATACACATGAAACATGTAATAAAACCAAACGTAAAAAGAATAACAAATCATGAATATTATGTACTTATCAAATTCCTCCACACTTAGTCTTTTACACGTCCTCGTGTAAACCAAAAGTTTGATCTCCAGAAACTCTACTCAACCATAATGTCAAAAGATTTCAAGATCAAATCATGATTATTAACACTAAACCCACAAAAATATAATCAATGTTTCATTAATCAACTCAAGGTAACCACCTTGCCACTCACCAATGAATTTTATTAAGTCAAATTGTAACCACATAAGCACTCTTCTATGATCCACACACTTACTCAACTTAGTTACCATGAAGCAAAAATCGTGCACACTACTCAAAAACTCAAAACATACTTTTCCTACTTTATTTTTTTACCAGAACTGATTAGTGGGTTTCATACCTGCGAATCGGTATTCATTATAGCTTGATTCTCGTTGTTTTCAAGTAATTTTCCTATCATTTTTACTTGATTTATACTCTTGTGTGTAGGTAACGAAATAGATGCGAAAGTGGCGTAAAAAGAACAATTTAGTGCTAAATTTTGGACCAATTGGGTTGACCCAATTCGGCAATTATTGAGCTAAGAAATCAGCTCATGCAAGCAAGTCTTTATTTATATGGAACCATTAAAAGCTTTCGCATCAAGATGATTAGCTAGTGGGCCAAGGTTAATATGTAATCATTAATAACATCACAATCCAATTTGTACATGGGCCAGAAATGAGGCTGCTCACGGATGGCAAGTAAAGTATATGTATGACGTGGGCGGCTCACGAAATCAACAAAGCATGAGCATGCAAAATAATTAGGAGCTGGACAGTATTGGACCCCGCTGGGGCGGGGAGGCGACAGAAGCAAAGGCTGGTTTTCATTTTCTCACACGGATTTGGTGCAAGATAATGACAAGGTAGCTGATGTCCTTGGCTTACTCGGACTTGGGCAATAAATTGAGACAATTAAGGCTGCTATATAGAAAGACGTGGCTTAATATAAAGTGGTTCAGCAGATATCCTTTTCTTATTCGGTTATGGTGCTACAAGAGTTGTGGGCAGCTAGTACAAGGATATAAAAGGGCATTGAAAAGGCAATTATAAGAGGACACGTAACCTGTTACAGGAGAGGTATAGTGGGGATATATAATATAATCAATTAGGATTCTAATAGATATATGGACAACACGCACGGAACCTGGGATAGCTTTTATATATATATATATATATATATTAGATAATGGAGCTTTATTGATTACTTTTAAATGAATAGATTAGCTTAGTTTTAGTTTTCAATAAAAAATAAGAAAACCCTAGTTGAAAGGGAATTTAGAGATTGAAGTACTTGGAGGTCATTGGAGATCCAAATCAAGAGCAAGAAGGAGGACGAATTTGCCGGCAACAGATTCAATTCTTTTTCTTAATCTTATTCTTATCTTTTAATGTGTATTCAAGTGTGAATTCTTAGTTTTAATTCAATGAACTAATTCTTTGTTTAATATTGCAATGGATTTTATTGTGTAATTTATTTTAATATGCTTCTCTATCAATTATTGTGATCTATTATTGTGAATTGTCTATTATGATTTGGAATAATTGTTTAATTGACTCATTATCAATTACCACGATAATTTATATGAAATCGAGAGATGAGTATAGATTTAGATCTGATCATAATAGCATGTGTTTGTGATTTCTGCATAGATGGAAGTCATGATTCGTGTTTAGGGTAGAAGTATGTCTTTACGCCATATGTAATCTTATAGAGAACTTGTGATTAAATCCTTTTTAATTGTAATTCACATAGAAATATAGTGGATTAGTTAATTGGGGTGTCTTTCTTAATTTTATCATCTGTGGATTTGAGTGAGTATGGTATGATGCATCATGAGGTGTTTATATTTGCTTTCGTGTTCTTGATTAACAATTCAGAATAATGAGAATAATTGATGAGAAGTGTGTTAGATTAAATGAAGTAATAAGTGAAGTTGTGATCTTAAATCTCCGTAATCTGAATTTAACTAGTGGTAAATAGTGGTAGTTAGAAGTAGTTTAATTATATATTAAAATTCATTCGTTTAAATAAGATTGAGTTGGTTATGGGTAAGTACGTGGTGATTCTTATTAAATAATTCTTCGTGGGAATGATACTTTACTTTCACTTTATTACTTGTTGATCACGTATACTTGGTGTTGTGCGTAACTAGATTTTACCCAACAAGAACCCTTTCATTTTACTCTTTGTTTTCGGTGAATGCATTTTATGCTCCGTTTCACCTTCCTCAATCTTTCTTTTGTAAGTGAGTGCATTTTATGCTCCATCTCACTTATTCGCACGTGTTTATGAGAGAGTGCGTTTTACGCTCCATCTTATCCCACCACATGGTTTCTCTTGTGCTTCCTTTTCTCTTTTTTAACAATTTTTTTTATTCTCAACTTTTTTGATTTTTTTTCACATGGTCCAGCAAAAAGCATAAACAGTTCAATAGTTCTAAAGCATGAGATTAGTGCACATAGACAACTCCACAGATAACTAAGTCAAATGAGCATATATCACATGTTTAAGTACTCATACGACTTAAATTCAATTTAAATCAATTACTATGGATCATGACTTAGTTTTTCTCAATCATTAACCAATTAAGCATCAAACAGATTTTAAAATTTAGCATTGATTTTCAATTTTTTTGACTTTTACCTTCGAACAAATAGGCAAATAGAATTATGAAACTCAAATTTGCAAAAAAAATAATCAAAGGCATCAAATTTTCCTATTTTCTATGAAAATCAGATCAATATCCCTAAATAAAATAAAAACCTAAATCTTCCCCCCCCCCCCCCCCCACACTCAAACCTTACATTATCCCCAATGGAAGAAAATCATGAAAAGAAGAAAGAACTACATGTAAATAAAAAAAAACTAATAAGTAAAAAGGATAGAAAAATCAAATCTGAGATTTTGGGTTGCCTCCCAAACAGCTGCCCTTGTTTATTATCATTGGCTTGACATCTTCTCTCTCATTCTATATAATTGAACTTTTGAACTTCAAGTGGACTGGTAATTGGACTGGTAACAGTTTCATCCCTAAATTAGGAATGTTTTGTACTTCATGATCCTGCTCCTTTCCAGCCACGAAATCTCCCTTGTATAATTGTATTCGATCAAAAGATTCTTGCACTGAATAATCCACTACATCAATAGCAAAAACAGATTTAACATTACCAAGATACCTTTTAGCCTCATATGCGCTGAACTGGAAACTTGCATTTTTTTAATTCCATAGTAAAGGTTCGATGGTGTGTATCATTCATTGTTTCTGTTGGTTTTATTGATGGAGATGAATCCACGTCTTTCTAGTAGAGTTCTGCAGAACTTATCAAATCATTCCCATCTTCCTCTTGTTCCTTCTTTTTATCAAATTCTATATTACTGTCTGTTCCTGAAGTAAGCACTGAATCCTCCTGCTCCCCTTCGTCACATCCCATTGCACTTAAGTTCTCAACAAACTGAGGAGTTAACTTCCCTACACCTTGAGATTCCATACTGCTAACTATGGTAGCAAGCTGACTCATCTGTTCTCCAACATGTGGATAGAATTCCTTGTCTCTTGCTGGAACTGTTGCGTCTGATTAATGAATGCTTTGAACATATCCTCCATAGACGTTCCAGAATTAGTAGGTACTTCATAGCTCAAGTCGGGATGATCTCTCTATCTGGGATTGTGAGTTTCTGCCCAAAGATCATATTGATGCTGATGATGTCCTAAGAATATTCCCACAACATTGACATGTTGCACAGTTTCATCCTCATGCAATATTGGATAAACATCACTGGTATGTTCTGACTTTGAGCAAATTCCACACTCTTTTGCAAATTGCATATTCTCTATAGCCATTTGACGAACCAAAGCAGTTAATTCAGAAATTTTTTGTTCAATATTACTTGTGTTGACGCTGGTTTAAAAAATCCGCGGGTTGGGTCACAACCTGGATCTTTTAATCTCTTTTCCTAAGTTCTCTCTACCCTTACTCTTTTTATTTAGGAAAAAGATTTTGAAGGGTTTTTTAGGAGTAAGGCCAACATGTATCATGTCGACGATTTGAACGTTTTACAGAGTCTCCAGTTGGTAGATTTGAAATGGTTGTACCAACTCAACCGAGTTTTGTTTGAAAGAGGCCCAATTGCTGGACACTGTCGAAACTTGATCTTTTGAAAACAAAGTTTTGAGCTCGGGGGCTTGGTTAAGTGTGGGGAAGGTGTTAGGCACCCCACGACTCCCGTGTAAACACGGTACCACATCTTTTCAATATTTCCCTTTAAAACTGGAATGCGTGAGTGAATGCTGTTTGAAAATTGGGCCTATTAATTTGATTGATTGAAAGTAGTGCTTTGCTTCTTTGAACCTATATACGAAGGGTTTGATTTTATTTGAAAATCAATCTTTGATTTGATTTGCAAAAGCATTTAATTTGTTCTTGAAACGCTTTTCTTTTTATTGATTTAACAATGATATTTTAAAAGCTGGTTTATCAAACCCTTACGTCACCATAAGAATTAAAGCCTGTTGATACTTCCAATTTTATCCTTATAGCCTTAAGGCTGCATGTGAATGGTGATTTGTCGGGCTGCGAAGAATCCTCGACCATAGAATATACAAGTGTTGGTCTCCTTATGGGTATGAAAACCATCAAAGGGACGCTGACACGACAATCGATATTTTTTCATTATCTGGAGACCTTAAATCCGGATAACCGTTTTAAGGTCTGTTTACATGTATATTTTTACAGAAAAACTAGCAGGGTACATTTGTAAATAGGAGTTTGTCCATCGTGGGAATCAGATTCCAATCATTTTGATCGTGAATCCCATGATTCCTAGACTCACATATGAGTAGCCAAAACCTGCACAGTTCAAATTTGTACAGAAATAGATAAATATCCCAAAATTGCCAGAACCGAGGATTCACTCAGTAAATCCTGGTCCTCACGGCGAAAGCGTCTCGTTTCCACTAGATAGCGATCTAAGGGACGCGAGATTGCTTTTGAAGCTGAAACTAGAAAGAAAGCTAGATTTAAGGAAATCTCAGCTATTCTAATTTCCCGGTTCAGTCTGAAGGTTTTGAACCGTTTGAAAACTAGAATTGACGAGATTTAAATAAATCTAGTCTGCCTGCTGATATATCAGTGTCAATTCATATAAGATGAATATTTACAGCAGCAGTTGAATAGAAAGAGAATAAAGTAATATATATATATATATATATATATATATATATATACAAATATATATAAAAGCTGTAAAGGGCGATGGGTTTTCACGACAGTGCCCGGACTGGAATTAAAATATATATATTGACAGAAACGTAGTCAACCAAGACTGGGAAGAGGACCAGTGATGGTGAAGACTGCTTATATATGTATAAATATATATAAAAGCAGTAAAAAAACCATAAAATGATCCAGGGCGAACTAGAATGTAAATGTACAGAAAAGTAATCAACCAGTGACTGGGGAGATCACCCAGTATGGCGAAGTGTGCAAAAAATAGTATAAAGGCCATGAAATAATCCAAGCCAGACTGGAATATAAATTACAGAAAAGTAGTCAACTAGTGACTAGGGATATCACCCAATATGGCGAAGTATGCAAAAACAGTATAAAGGGCGATGGGTTTTCACGCCGGTGCCCGGACTGAATTGATATATATATATATACATATATATATATATATATATTGACAGAAATGTAGTCAACCAAGACTAATACGAGGACCAGTGATGGTGAAAATCGCTCATATATGCGTAAATATATATAAAAGCGGTAAACTACCTCGGATTTAACATCCGGGCGTGACAGAATTGAAATGTTAGTATATATACAGTTAAATATATACAAAAAGGGCCAAACCCAAACTGGGAAGATAACCCAATTCGACAAAGTTTCCAGAACGTGTGTGCTAGTGCATTGAAGCTGCTGGAGCTGACGGATCGTCAATTCGAGTTGTAGAATTGCCAGAAAATCAGTTTATGTACAAAAATATACCAAATTTTGACGGAAACGGCCACAGAACTAAGTTTCGAGCATTTTTAGAAAACAAAACTTAACGTGCAAGTGTATAAAAGTACGAAGAAGTAATATTCACTTTCTGATCGTGAATTACAATGGACTGCTACACGGGCTTTTTGTCAAATCGTAGGCTCTATACGTCCAAATTTACAGGTTATTTTCTTATATGTGGTAGTATATGGGTATATCTACGTGTTAGAGTGAAAATATTTGGGTTTGGAAGAGGTGTAAAAGTTAAAAAATTGAACTGCCAGAGCTTCACTGCGTTTCTGGATTCTTAAAAATGAGGGGGGTGGCCTCATATTTATAGACCAGGGAGCCTCCACTATACCTATTGCTGTCGCAGGTAGAGGTGCTGCTCCCCTGGTGGGTCTCGCGGTGCCAGGTTCTGTCGTCTCGAAGTATGGGCACTCCAAACAACGCGTAGTCGAAGTCGAAACTTTCTAACTTTTGATCGGAGCGTCCGTTTGAGGCGTGCGATACCTTTTCAGAAAGCCCTCACCGAGAGTGTCATAATGACATGGGATAAAACATTTTAATGGTTCGAGAATATGGGTTCATAACCAGGTCTTCGATTCCCCGCAGTTTGTCCGTTGAGCTTGTCTTGCGTCGTTTGCACTCGGGATCGTCGTTATGGTTCATTCTGACTTTGATGGCATCAATTCAGCTTGAGTTTGATTGAATTGATTGAGAGTTGATAAAATGACCATTTTGCCCCTCCTGGGGTGGTCCTTGGTGGATCTGGCTTCCAAGGGTTATCTCTGGGCTGAATCGCACTTCCCGGATTAACGTCGGGGCTGACTTGTACTTCCCGGGCTGAGATCGGGGATGACTTGACACGTCCTACATTGATTTCAAGGTTGAACTGTACCTCCCGAGTTGATGTTGGGGCTGACTTGAAGGCCCGATATTGAGATCAAAGTTGAATGATACCTCCCGGGTTGATGCCGAGGCTGACTCGTACCTCTCGGATTGCCGTTGAGGCTGATTTGAAGGACTGATATTGAGATCGGGGTTTTGACTTGACGTCTCGATCGAAGATCGGAGCTGGATTGACGGTCTAATATTGAGATCGGAGCTAGATTGAAGGTCCGATTGGAGATCAGAGCTGGATTAACGGTCCGATTGGAGATCGAAGCTGGATTAAAGGTTCGATTGGATATCGGAGCTGGATTGACGGTCTGATTGGAGATCGAAGCTGGATAGACGGTCCAATTAGAGATCAGAGCTGGATTGAAGATCCGATTGGAGATCGGAGCTGGATTGACTGTCAGATTCGAGATCGAAACTGGATTGACGGTCCGATTGGAGATCGGAGCTGGATAGATGGTTCGATTTGAGATCAAAACTGGATTGAGGGTCTGATTAGAGATCGGAGCTGGATTGTCGGTACGATTGGAGATCGGAGTTGTATTGACGGTCCGATTAGAGATCGGAGATGGATAGACGGTCCGATTGGAGATCGGAGCTGGATAGTTGGTCTGATTTGAGATCGAATTTGACTGGAGTACCGATATTGGGGATCAGATTTGAGATATTATAGATATTGGGGATCACATTTAGATTGGAAGCCTAGTATAGGTACCGAGGTTAGCTAGATTGACAGTTTTGTCCTCCCACAGTGTTCGTATTGGGGTAAGAAAAATTTTGAGTGTCTATAACTTGTACTTACCCCATTTACCCTTTGAGGTGTATGTTCCATCCTAGTTCCATACTACTGCGAGTTAGCTGCCATGTTTTCAATTAAGTTCCTTGTAACTTCTAGAGTCTTGTCTACCAGTGCTCCTCCACTTGCTGCATCAATCATGCTTCTATCCATTGGTAGCAACCCCTCATAAAAGTATTGAATCAAGTGATAGTCATCGATTCCGTGGGATGGACAGCTAGAACACAACTTCTTGAACCTTTCCCAATATTCATAGAGATTCTCTTCGTTCAACTGCATGATTCCACATATCTCCTTCCTTATGTTAGCAACTCTCGACGCAGGAAAGTACTTCTCTAAGAATAACTTTTGCATCTCAGGCCATGATCGTATTGATCCTGAAGGAAGATAGTATAACCAGTCTTTAGCTAAATCTGCTAATGAGAATGGAAAAGATCTAAGCTTGATCTGCTCCTCTGGCACTCCTTGTGATTTCATTGTGGAACACACCACATGGAACTCCTTTAGATGCTTATATGGATTTTCACCTGTAAGACCACAAAAAATAGGCAAAAGATGAATTAGTCCAGAGTTAAGTTCGAAAGCAACATCTAACTTAGGATATTCAATACACAAGGATGGTTGATCAAGGTCAGGAGTAGCCAGTTCTTTTAAAGTTCTGTTGTTTCTTGGCACCTCCATCTTTTCCTTTTCAAGTGTTGGAACAAGAGCTTCTTTTGTATCTGCACTTTTCTTTATCTCTTGATCAAAATTTAAGTCTATAGATTGAAAGGATTGAGTCATAAAATAAAATAAAATAAAATAAAAATGTGAAAATAATTGAATAAATAAAAACAAATAACACTCCCGGCAACGGCGCCAAAATTTGGTAGTTGTCGTCTAGCACTACAAAATTTACCTTAGTTTTTATTAACTAACTCAAGAATTAGTATAGTAATAAGCAAGGATCGATCCCATAGAGAGTGAATTGTCTTTTAGTTATCCAATGATTTCCAATGAATTGGGGGTTTTTAGTTTGAACAGATTAATTAACGAAAGTGAATTAAGAAAATATCAATGATTAAAAAGCTTCAATTCTTTAGTTCAGTATCCCCTTTTCTCAATTATGAATTAATCAAGTTATTATACTATTTACCTTCCAATGAGATTAATAACCCTACATAACCGCGATCGCAAATTACCCGAAATTCTCCTTAAGTGTAAATCTAATGCGACGATCGCCAACAAAAGATCTTAACTATCATACAACCTAGATCTATCAGTCTAGATTTAATATAAAAGAAGCATGAAGAAATAGAATTAGATTATTCCAAACAACAATTACACAATCAAAAACTATTTAACTCGTCTTCTGAAAACCTTAACAATATTCCGAAGCTTGACCACAATCAAATATCATTAATTGATACTTATGATTAGACATACATCGTTTGCTTAATATATATCTTAATCTAGCATATATGCAAGTTTATGTAGATAATCAAAATAAATCTCATGAAAGAATAAATGATATGAATTTGATCAAACCATTAATTGATAACAAGGTTCAACATCCCTTCAGAATTGAATTGGAAGTGTTAGCCCATGTCGTAATGAATAGCCTCCAGGATGAAAGATGAAAGATGAGAGAAAAGATCCCCTAAACCTAGGAAAACAACTGATATTTATAGCCTAGACAAACCCTAGTTTAATTAGGTAAGTCTGCAATCCTTTTCCTAATCAACTTTATAATTTTAAGTACTTAGATCTGCCAAATCCATCCTACCGGCGCTCCCCGTGCTATGTCCCTTCACAAGGCAGCGCGTCCCACGCTACTAGGGCAGAAAGTTTGAGCTTCGAAGTGGCGCGGTCCGCACCCAGTGTAGTGCAAATCCAGCTCGCCCCGCGCCTGGATGTCAACAAGCCCAAATTTTGCTATTTTCTTCTCTTTCCTTCCTTTAAGCTTTAATTCACTTGAAAACAATTAAACAACTTATTAAGCTCATATACACATGAAACATGCAATAAAACCAAACGTAAAGGAATAACAAATCATGAATATTATGTACTTATCAGTGATTTTAGGGGTTTTGTTGGTCAGATCCTTGTTTTGAGGTTCAGGTATCTGAGTATCTTTCTTTTTGTCGGTATCCTAACTACCACCTTGTGTGGACGATTTTGTTTGCACGGGTATTTGTTTACCCTAAAGACTTTTGCTTTTCTCCTTTAGAAAAATAGCCAATTCAGCTATCTAGTTCTTTAGTCCTTCGAACTCTTCCCGAGAGACAGGGGTGGATTCAGGTTTGGAACTCGAACCCATGCCTGGAGATGGGCTTAGTGCCTTTTTAGACTTTGATCTGGTAACGGGACCAATTTTTTCCTACAATAAAAGTAGGTATGTTAATTTTGATGTATACATTAACAGGATGCATGCTATGCGATGTTTTATGATTTTTTGAAGTTTTTTTTAATCTTTTCTTGTAAAACAAAAGTCAGTTGTTTTGATGACAAGATAGCATAAAATTGACAAGGAATGAAAATGTATATTTACATTTGTCGACGTCAGGAAAAATCTTTGGCGATCCCCCTTTCCCTTATGTGTTTCTACCCTTGTTTGTTTTAAACTGAAGGGTGAATTTTTAGGAAAAGGCCGACATACAATGTTGACGATTTAAAAAGTTTGATTTTACATAGTCGCCAGTTGGTATGTTTGAAATTGTTGTACCAACTCAATCGAGTTTTATTTAAAAAGTTTGCAAGTAGGCCCAAATACTGGACTCTATTTAAGTTGGCCTTAGAAACCGAGATTCATAGAGTTCGGGGGCTTGATTAAGCGAGGGGAAGGTGTTAGGCACCTCATACTTCCGTGAAACACGGTTACCGCGCCTTTTCAATTTTCCTTTTTCATTTGATTTGTGTGTGTGGGCTTGCAGTAATTGGGCCTACAGTGCTTTATTTAGAAGTAGTGTTGTACTTCGTTGGACCTATATACGAAGGGTTTGATTTGTTAGAAAAGTCCATTTTTAGACAAGATATGAAAGTGATGTTTTGAAAGATGGTTTTCAAACCCTTTCGCTTGCATAGGAATTGAAGCCTTTTGATACTTGCATTTTTATTCTACTTTCGGCTGCTTTTGATTTTATTGTCGGAATGCAAAGCATCCTCAACCAAAGAATGTATATATAAGTGTCGGGCTCCTTATGGGAATGAAATCCATCGAACTGACCCGAGCACTACAAACCACAATTTACTATGCTGGGACCTTAAATCCGGATAACCGTTATAAGGTCCCTCTGATTTACATTTACAAGAAGACTGGCAGGCTGTATTTACAATGTAAATTTGTCCATCATGTGAATCGGATCTAGAGCCATGTGATTAATCGTAGATCCCGTGATTTCTAGGCTCACAGAATATTATCAAAAAGCCTGTACAGCTGAGATATTGAAATAAAATGGGAATTGAAATCTAAACGTCGCAAGACAAATAATTCATCAGTTAAATCCTTGCATGCACATAGCCAAAGCTTCCCGTTTTCTCTAGATATGGATCTAGTGTCTCTTAATCACTTTAATATTTACAAAACTAGAAAGAAAGCTAGATTTAAATAAATATTAGCCATTCTAGCTCAATGGTTCCAGTTTGACAACTTTTGAACCGGTTGAAAGGTAGAGATTGCTAGATTTAAATGAATTTAATCCATAAAATTTACATTAGAATAAATTCATATCAAATGAACAGTTAAAACATATATTTAATCACACTAAATAAATAATATACATACTTATATATATTAAAACTGAAAAGAGTCACGGATTTCCAATCCAAGCGTGACTGATAAATGTAAATATATATATATATATATATATATATATATATATATATATATATATATTGAAGCTGAAAAGGCCACTAATTAGCAATCCAGGCCAAACAAGTTAGTATAAATATATATATATATATATATATATATAATTATATATATATATATTAAAGAGATAAAAAGCCACGGATTAGCAATTCAGGCTAACGAAGTTAGTATAAATATATATATAGTTATATATAGTAAAGCAAAAAAAGCCACAGATTTACAATCCATGCATGACTAAATTAAATGTTAATATATATATAGTTCGTTATATATATATATATATTAAAGCTAAAAATATCACAGATTAACAATCCAGGCTAAATAAAACTGATAAATATATATATATATATACATATATATACTTATATATATATATATATATATATAGTAAAGCGATAAAAGCCACAGATTTGAAATCCAGGCTGCAAAAGCAAATAAAAATGTATATATATACTTATATATACAGAAAAGTAAGCTAGAAAGGCCACATATTTGAAATTCAGGAGAAATCAGAAGCTATAAATATATATATACGCTCATATATACATGAAAAAGTAGTAAAAAACTTCAGATCGCAAAAAATCTTACAGTGTGTAGCGCTACGGGCTTTAAACCACTTGGGAGGGCTTCAAAACTCCGTTTCCACTGGTTAAAATTTGATATGTTGGTATATATGCGTATACCAACGTATTGGAAGAATAAAATTGAAGTTTGAAGCACTATAGGTAGGGTTAAGAGCCGAAATGGGTGGAGTTTCTTTTTTTTTTTTCTCTTGGTGGGGGGTCTTATTTAGAGACCAGATGGCCGCGGGTCTACTCACGGAAGCCACAAGTTTATATGCGGCTCCCCAAGTGGGCCCCGGTCCCATGTGTCCTGTTGTCTCAAAGTACGTGCACTCCGACTAACGCGATGTCTGCTTTGAACCTTTAAAACTTTCAATTCGGGAGTCCGATTGAGGCGTGCTATACCTTTTCGGAAAGCCTTTTCCGAGAGCTACACAATGACATGGGAGTTGACCTTTTTCGAAACCGAGAAGATGGATCCCCAAATCTAGGTACTTTAATTTTCACGGGATTTGGTGTTCCCTGTACAAATATCACATATCTAGCTACCCATAATAAATGCAGAAACATAATTAAATAGAAATCCTACCCTTAAAGGGTTACAACATCTAAATAACTGAATCACAGGTCATCTAACCTTAATACATCGAGTGCGGAATATAAAGAAACAAATAAGTCTTAACATAACACCATAGTCTTAACAGTAACATTCTCAAATTAAATAACAAGTCTTCAACACTTATTAACCTTGCCTTTGCTTGTGGAGGGCTTGTCAGACCTTTCGTTCTTAACTACAATGTTATTATGCAAGAGTGAGCACGATTGCGCACAAGTATAATAATATAACGACAAAAATAACATGCGAGAAATCAAAGAATTCTGAATAATAGATAGCTCGACTTTCAAATCAAGAATGAATAACAAGAATCAAAAGTACATCTTAGGGTCATAAGACCATGAACTATGTCCAGGTTGTCAAGTATTTCTACTTTAAACCTTTAACAATAATAAGACTATATGGACTCTACTACTCGTACTAAGGGGTATCATCCCTTACTACCATGACTGTGCACAACATCTCAACGCTAACGCGTAAATAATCCCTTATAAAAGGGTTAATCATCTCAGTTTGACATCAGAGTCCGCACCAAAGGAAGTTTGGTTTGGATAAGCTCAATAACAGTTCTAGAATTTAGAACGTTCATCAACTATGGACTAGTCGAATCAATAAGGGTTCGCTAGTCTTACAAGGTTCAACAATAACTGATAATCAAATTGAATAATAAATCTCAAGAGTATACAATTGAATAAGTATTGTATTTTGAAGTAATGCTTTAAAAGAATCACAATATCTCATATGGAATCTTGACTTGAATAAACAAGAATAAGAACTTGCTCAATATAGAAATATAAGTCTGGGACCTTCTCAAATTAATAACTTAGAGTTAAGGAACTTGCTCAACAATAGTAAATTAGGAATAGAATACTTTCTTAATTTAAAGTGTGTAATTAGAACTTGCTCAATAAAAGGTTTGAGTTTAGAACACTTGCCTCAGCGTAGATTATAACTATAATTCACTTCCCCAACGTCCTACACATTTCATTATGTCTACAATATCAATTAGTTCCATTACCACTACATTTAACTGTAGAACTTCCCACTTAAGCACAACTTGACAACTTGGTTCATACTATTAACTTGTTGCCTAACCACATAAACCACATAACGTGAATCTGAACCCACAACATGCATACCACACAAGTATAAAATCTTAAACAATCATAATCAAACCTTACAAAAATAATTTCAAGATCACATACAACTTGTTAATATGCAACTTCAAATTGTCTTATACATGTCAACAATATGTTATAGTACTGTGTTACATGCTCAAAACGTTATCAGGTTCATTAGGTTAAGTTAACTCATTATGTTAAGGACTAAAAACCACATAAAACAAAATCACTTCATCTCTGTACTCCCCGCTGGGGCGGGGATTTGAACTGCAAGTTGCCCGCCAGGGCGGCATGTTATGCACTAGAAAGCCCGTCGGGGTGGGTGTCCCCAGTGTGCGGAACTGCAGTTCGTGACTGCACTGTTCATCAGTCGAAATAACCAACGAAAATGCAAAAAATTAAGTTCAAACAACACATTTAATGTTACCCATACATTCTGAACTTAACAAAAACATTCAACAACATACTTAGCATGTTTTTAACAACTTAAATTACATAATCACTCAAATTAGAACACATAAAATTACTGTTTTTTGGTATTTTTCAAAGTTTGAGAGAAATCATGAAATTCATCATTATAGATTCGTTATAACTCCGAATCTTTCCGTTTAAAGTTCATTTTCTCTGTTTTAACATGCATAATCATAATCAACTATCAATTTAAAGTTAAATAAATAATTAAAGAATGCAAATTTGTATATTAGGGTCATATGCATATGTTCATACTCTGTAACTTATGAAATTCTAATTAAAGCATAATTTCATGGATTTAATTACTTTAAAACATGCATAAATGATATAAAACATGTTATGAATACATATTAACACATGTATGATCATATCTCAAGTATTCACCAAGAATTTCATTAACAGAGAACTTAAAATATGTTTTAATGGAGAAACTTAAAAACGTGAATTTAAAACTCAGATAAGGGAATACCCTTGCTTGTTTGTTTAGATTATGATTTAGACTTCCTTCTTCAATTCTCCTTCAAGCTTTAATCTTTCTCTCAAACTTTCTCTTTAAGTTCTCTCTGTATTTTCTTCTCTAATATGAATATAGTAATGAACTTAATATAAATATACGTATAAACTTAACCGGTTGGAACATGGGAAGCGGTTAAGCGCATCAGGCCTTAACTACTCCGATGTTCTTAAGGGCATGTTTGGTTGTTGCAAAAAGCTCACTTTCCCATTTAATTTAATTAAAGTGTTTATTATATAGTTTATTTGTTACACTTTTAATTAATTAAATAATCTTATTTAAATTCAATTAAATAGAAGATAATATTACACATTAAATCACATCATCACATAATTAAAATTTTCATTTATTAATTATGTCAAATCATTAAATCTCTAATTAATTATTAAATTAATTAGAATAATATTATGCTTATTAAATAATTCATTTAATTAAATAAACTCAATTAAATACATACTTTGAACTATAAAAATTATCTACATTAATTTAATAAATATAACACATATAATTAAATTAATCTACTACCATTCCATCAAATAATTATTTAACTCAATAAATAAACATCAAATATTTATTTAACATAATAAATAAATCATCAAAAATATTTATTTAATTCAATAAATATTTAAATTAAATTACAAAATTCTCGTTTGTCACGTCTTTCCCCCTTAAAAGGATTCTGTCCTCAGAATCACGGTTCAATAATTTCATACCGTTACATTCTCCCCCCCCCCCCTTACAAAGATTGTGTCCCCAGAATCGCTTACACATAGATTAAGCAAATAAATGTGGGTAAGTTTTTATCATATATTTTTCTATTTCCACGTAGCTTCTTCAGCGTTGTAGTTCCTCCAGATTACCTTAACAGAAGGTATTACTTTATATCTGAGAACTTGTTCTTTCCTGTCAACAATCTGAACAGGAACTTCTTCGTAGGATAAATCTTTCTCAAATTGTAGGGGATCATATTCAATAACATGTTTGTAATCGGGTTTATATAGTCGTAACACTGACACATGAAAGACATTGTGGATGTCTTCTAACGCTGGAGGTAAGGCTACCTCATAAGCAACTTCTTCGTTTCTTCGCAGCACCTCAAAGGGTCCAATAAATCTCGGGCTCAATTTTCATTTCTTGCCAAATCTGATCTTTCCCTTCCAGGGAGAGACTTTCAAGAATACAAAGTTACCCGATTCAAATTCTACATTCTTGCTGTGTGGGTTGGCGTATTTCTTTTGCCTATCCTAAGCAGCTACCAATTGTGTCCGGATCACCTTGACGATCTCGGCTGTCTGTTATACCAATTCTGGACCTAGCAATTGTCTTTTGCCGACTTCATCCCAGTATAGTGGAGTTCTACGTTTCCTGTTGTACAACGCTTCGTAAGGCGGCATGACAATACTTGCATGGTAACTGTTGTTCTAACCGAATTCCACGAGCGGTAGTTGATCATCCCAATTTCCTTTAAAATCCATAATGCATGCTCTCAGCATATCTTCCAATGTCTGGATCGTTCTTTCGCTCTGCCCATCTGTCTGAGGGTGATATGCCGTACTAATTCTCAATTGCGTCCCCATGCATTTCTGTAGTCTTTTTTAGAAATTCTATGTGAAGTGCGGATTTCGATCAGAAACAATCGACACTGGAACTCCGTGTCTTGAAATAATTTCCTTCACATACAGCTTTGCCAACTGCTCTAGGTTGAATCTGATCTTGATCGGTAAGAAGTGTGCTGATTTTGTCAATAGATCTACGATAACCCATACTGCGTTGAAACCTTTCTGAGTCGTCGGAAGACCTACTACGAAATCCATTGTAATATGTTCCCATTTCCATTTTGGGATCTCTAGTGGTTGTAGTAACCCACTCGGCCTCTGATGTTCTGCTTTCACTTTCTGACAAATCAGCCACTTGGCCACACAATCGGCAACGTCCTGTTTCATATTCGGCCACCAAAAATACTTTCAGAGATCCTAGTACATCTTTGTACTCCCTAGGTGAATGGAATATCGTGAGCTATGAGCTTCGGTCAAGATTTCCTCTTTAATCTCAGGCGTTGGCTGTACCCAAACTCTGCTCTCGAATCTTAACAGTCCTTCACTATCCATCTTGAATTTCAGTTCAGTCCCTTCAGATATCCTCTTCCTTATCTTCTCACATTCCTCATCTAGGATTTTTGCTTCCTTAACCTTGTCCAGTAAAGTTGTACCCGCTCCCAGCTGGAATAGCTTCTCGTCAGACTCCATAGGATATCTCACCTTTAATTCCAGTTTCTCCATTACTGAAATTAGCTCCTCCTGGGCAGTTAACATCATCAATTTCTCCCTACCCTTTCTACTTAAGGCATTGGCAACCACATTCTCTTTACCCGGATGATACAAGATCTCACAGTCATAGTCCTTTATTAGTTCCAACCATCTCCTCTGGTGCATGTTCAAATCCTTCTGTATAAAAATATATTTCAGACTCTTGTGGTCTGTATATATATTTCACACTTCTCTCCATAGAGATAGTGTCTCCGAATCTTCAAAGCAAATACTACCGCGACCAATTCCAAATCATGGGTTGGATACCCCTTCTCGTAATCCTTCAATTATCGTGATGCATATGCAATGACCTTGTCGTTTTGCATAAGCATACAGCCTAATCCTTTATGCGACGAATCACTATATACTACAAAGTTTCCTGTGCTATTCGGAAGAGATAACATAGGTTCCGTACTCAACCTTTTCTTATGCTCTTGGAAGCTTTCCTCACACTTCTCCGTCCAAACGAATTTCACCGATTTCCTAGTCAAATTCGTCAACGGAGTTGCGATCTTGGAAAAGTCTTGAATAAATCTTCTATAATATTTGGCTAATCCAAGAAAACTTCTCACTTTCGACAGTGTCTTCGGCTGATCCCAGTTCATCACAGCTTCAACCTTGGATGGATCTACCAAAATTCCGTCCTTACAGATCACATGTCCGAGAAATTGCACCCTCTCAATCCAAAATTCGCATTTTGAAAACTTGGCGCACAACTTCTCTCTTCTCAATACCTCCAATGTCACTTTCAGATGTTCAACGTGTTCCTCCTTGGTCTTCGAATAAACCAAAATGTCGTCGATAAACACCACCACAAATTTGTCCAAAAATAGTTTAAATACTCTGTTCATTAGGTCCATAAATACTGCAGGGGAATTTGTTAGACCAAATGACATCACCAGAAATTCATAGTGACCATATCGAGTCCTAAACGCTGTCTTCGAAATATCCTCTATCCTTACCTTCAGCTGATGGTAACCACTTCACAGGTCTATCTTCGAGAAATATTTTGCTCCCTTCAATTGGTCAAACAGGTCATCTATCCTAGGCAACAGATACTTATTCTTGATCGTGACGTTGTTTAATTCTCTGTAGTTAATGCAAAGTCGCATCGTCCCATCCTTTTTCTTAACAAATAACATCGGCGCTCCCCACAGCAATACGCTTGGCTGAATATACTTCTTGTTCAACAGCTCTTATAGCTGTACCATTAATTCCTTCATCTCTATAGGAGCCATACGATACGGGGCCTTCGATATTGGAGCAGTTCCTGGCGCCAAATCAATCATGAACTCTACTTCCCTTTCTGGCGGAAGTCCTGGAAAATCATCCGGAAATACGTCCGCGAAGTCTCTCACGACTGGTATCTCCTCTAACTTCGACTATCGACTATGTAAGCTAAATATCCTACACAACCCTGTCTCAATAATTTCTTAGCCTGCATCATCGTCAGACAACTCGCTTGTCTAGGCGACTTGCTGCCATAAAACACAACATTTGACAAAGTCATTGTTGGGTAAAATCTAGTTACGCACAACACGCAAGTATACGTGGTCAACAAGTAATAAAGTGAAAGTAGAGTAGCGTTCCCACGAGGAATTATTTAATAAGAATCACCAAGTACTAACCCGTAACCAACTCAATCTTATTCAAACGAATGAATTAACAATATCTATAATTAAACTACTTCTATTCACCACTAGTTAAATTAAGATTACGGAGATTTAAGATCACAACTTCACTTATTGCTTCATTTAATTTAACACACTTCTCATCAATTATTGTCACTATTCTGAATTGTTAATCAATAACACTAAAGCAGATATAACCACCTCTCGATGCATTATACCAAATCTCACTCGCATCCACAGATGATAGAATTAAGCAAGACACCCTAATTAACTAATCCATTATATCTCTATGTGAATTACAATTAAAGAGGATTTCACTCACAAGTTCTCCATTAGATTACATATGGCGTAAAGGTATATCTCTATCCTAAACACGAATCATGAATTCCACCGACGCAAAAATCACAAACACGTGCTATTATGACCAGATCTAAACCCATAATTCGTCTCTCGAGTTCATATGGATTATCACGACAATTGTTGATCAGACAATTAAATAGTTAAGTCCAAATCACAATAGACAATCTCAACGATAGATCATAATCATTGATAGAGAAGTATATTAAAACAAACTACACAATAAGGTACATTGTAATCTTAAATAAAGAATTAGTTCATTATTATTGAATTAAAACTAAGAATTCACAATTGAATAAACATTAAAAGATAAGAGAAAGATTAAAAAGAAGAAAAGAATCTGTTGTCAGCAAACTCCTGCTCTTTCTTGCTCCATCGCTTGATCTCCAATGACTCCAAGTGCTTCAATCTCCAATCCCCTTTCAACTAGGGTTTGTATCTAATTTAATCTAAGCTAATCTAATGGAATAACTCCCTCTATATTGAGTCTCACATGTCTTTATATAGTCTAAAACAATCCCTCAATCCAAATCCTATTAGAAGTCTGCCTAAAACTTCTCAAGACTCAAAATTACTATTTTTCTGACGCATTTCACGCTGGGGAGAGCGTTTTCTTTATAAAATTGCGTCGGGGCTGATTTTGGCAGAGAGGTTCGTGCTGGGGCTCACATTTCCTTCACAAAAATCCGCCGGGGCTTGGTCATATTTCCCGATGCAGTGTCCTCTGGTAGAACAGCCATAACTTTTGATCCGGGAAGAGTTACGGGGTTTGATACCTGTCAAATCGAAGCTGTCGACAAGATCTACAACTTTCAATCTTTGAGGATCGACAGATTCTAATTGGATCAAGGTCAAATTTGGGCTCCAAGTGACTTTT
Organism: Panax stipuleanatus; assembly: GCA_020205555.1. NCBI lineage: Eukaryota > Viridiplantae > Streptophyta > Magnoliopsida > Apiales > Araliaceae > Panax > Panax stipuleanatus. The sequence goes on from CM035120.1 coordinate 120,093,537, forward strand.
ATACAAATTGCACTTCAAACTCTTAGATTTCAACTCCCGCTTGGTAACCAGGTCATAACTCTTGCATATGAACTTCGATTGGGATGATTCAAGATGTTCCAGAAAGCTAAGAAGAAGCATAATCCAAGTTCTCAGCCACGAAAATGAACACAAAATCCCAAATGAGTTTTGAATTGCATTTCCTTGCCCTTTTTATACGAATAGTCGCTCACACAGTTTTCAAGCATGAGATCTACAAAATAACCACAAAATGCATGAAAAGTGACTACGACACATAGGATTAAACAACTAATTCAAGTAATAGATACCTGATAAGTTGGTATAAAATTGACTTATCAGTTATAAGGTTAATACACTGCCTCTGGCAATAAATTATCGCCCCATAATTGAATAGCCAATCCATTCCCAAGATAACGTCGAATTCCCCAAGTCTAATCGGGATAAGATCTTCGTTCATCACATTACCCTTAATATCCACCCTACAGCTCTTGTGTACATAATTAACAGGGATCACTTCCCTATTTCCAATCTCTATGTTCATAGGGTATTCTTGATAGTAGTGTGCATACAAGCCAATCATGTATGATGATAAAGCACATACTTTGTAAACAATCTTATTTATTTATTAATAAAATATTCATTTAAGGCATATTATTATCTACATGGTGCTGTTTTTATAATATGTAAATAACCCATAGTTTTAAGCAATGCCTTTAGAATCATGATGAGATCATGATAATGAGATCTAAATTCTTAGAAAGCTTAAAAACTAAAATAGTTCCCAATTGTGGGATTACTAAAATGGGGATTAGTAAATTCGGATAGATTGGTACATATGTTGCTTGCTCATTGGATGAGGATGACTGATCTCATGGTCATTTTTGTGGAGACACTAAAGCAAGTATGTAGGTGCTTATTGGAGAATAAGTTCACTGAACGTGACTCGCTATGGAATACCTAATGGAGTTTTACTCGCCTGTCAATAGGAATTCCTAATGTGATAGTAGTGCAAGTGATCCTTGGACTTGAGATCATCATAGTATCTTGTATGTAACAAATTATACTTTGACTAATTCCTTAAGGCCTTTTAAGGCATATATAGGGTATGCTTGGGTATAATGAGTTACATATGGAGATAATAAATGATCAATAAAGAATCTTCCACCTCTAGTAAAAGAGGAGATATATCCTATGTGATTCGTTAAATGACAACCCAGGAATCCTTGGCCAAGGTAGAATGAAATTAGAAAGAGGTTTCTAATTTGCATTATTTGGAGTTGTGCATTTTCTAATCGAAATACATATGACTTAAATAAATTAAGACTTGACAGTAAATCCATGTCTTATATTTAATTGGGACATTGTATGGTGGAAGGATTGAATTGTACGGTAACTAGTAACTCACAGGTTCTTTTATGATTAATGTTGAAATCTATATTATCTAGAAAGTCGTTGATTTCTAGGGAGGCTTATCCCTATTGTAGAATAAATGTTATTTATTTAAATAGATTATTAGTTTAATTTATTTATTTAAATAAGATTAGAATTGTTCTAATTGATTTATTCATAACCGGTTTAATATGGAGAATCTAAAGGGTCACACCATAAAAGGAAGAAGAATTATTTAAGAAGAAAATGACATGATAGTAATAATGCATTAAGTATAATTAATTTAATCTATGGTGATAGAATAAATTAAATAGCTTAATGTTTATTATTTAATATTTTAGAAATATTAAATATAAATTAATAAGAGGAGTCTTATTAATATTATTATTATTATTATTATTTTAATTCTAAAGGAGTTTAGGAATTAATATAATATCAATACTCTCTCTCAATCCTAATAAAGATTAGGATATAAATTAATTAAAAGTATTTAATTAATTAAATAAAACCCTATTCTAATTGGATTAGGAGGGTTAACCTAATATCTATATAAGAGAGTCTTATATCAGAAATAAGGTACGTGAATTTTTCCAAGAGTTGGGAGTACACATATTATATAGAGATAGAAACAAGGGTTAAGCCAATAACCCATCTTATTGAGTTCTTCATCTTCCTTGGTGGATCACCGTTAGAGGCCAAACAATTGGGTGGCTGACATTGATCAAGGGAAGGAGCCACTACAGAGGAATCAAAGGAATCAAAAGAGTAAAACTTGTACCTGAGGAAGCTTGGATCTTCAAAGGTATAATTCCATGTCCTCTCTTTTCTGTTATTGATAACTAGCACAAAGCATGATCATGGTTATGGGTTTATATAAATTTTTGAAAACCTAGTTTTTGCGATTTTGCCCTATTTATGTGATTTGATTGCACGATTGCGTTACGTACAAACCCAACTGTGGTATCAGAGCTTAACTTTGTGATAATTATCAATTTTATAATTCCATGTATGAACTGATGTGAGAATTGGATCGTTTTTCTGGACAAAAATCATTTTCTGCAAGTTTTTGCGACGAACGGCGCAGCTGCCCAGTTCATTACTGGCGCAGCTGCGCCAGTCTGCAAAAACTGCTGCTTCAGGCTACCTGCGCAGCTGCCCAGTTCATTACTGGCGCAGCTGCGCCTATACCTGGACAGACCCTGAAAATTGATTTTAATTCATTAAGTAAACTGTTTATTTAATTGATAAAGTTTTAAAATAAAGAAGTTTATTTTATCTGAAATATGATTTCAGAATGCTAAAATTAAAGGAGTTTAATTTGGATTTATTTTTGATTAAAATAAAAGAGTTTATTTTGTTTCAAAAATAAAATTTAGCAAAACTTTTGTCCATTAAATAACATCGATCCATATATGGAATATCATTGTTATTCATGAGATGAATGGATATTTATTGATGCATATGTTGATGTGTATGATAATAAATGGGGTTGATTATGGACTATGACCAATGTGATTGTTTTTTTATTTTGGATGAATGCTTGAATGTATGGGTTTTATAAAATGGAGTCTGCGTACCTCGTCTTCTCTGGTTTTATTCTCGGTGTAAAATTCTATCTCCTCTTATGTACTTTCCCTTAACTGCTGATCAAGGTTTCTATTTAATTAAAAATAGTTTATGTAATAGAGATAGTTAGAATTATCTTGAAAAAACTGGAAACCAAGGAGCAAGGAACGCGTGAAGACCCGTTTGTATGGAGCCCGGGTTTAAATGTAATAGTTATATTTAAATTTAAATTCTTGCACTCCTAGGATTGACCTTTTGGTTCACTTGGTGGATCTAGTGAACCAAACTAGAATAAAAGTCCATAATCAATCCGGGTAGAATATAGTATTCTATATTGCATGCTAAATATTATATATATTATATTTTATGCAAACATGCTTCGCATGTTTAATAAAATGACGCGTATTTTATATATATATATGTGTGTGTGTATGTGTGTGTGCATGCGCGCTAAACAAGATGAGACAAATAATAACAAACCCCTCAAAGAAATAATATTAAGTCCGAAGCGTTCAAATGATATTTGGAATATCGAACGTCGCCTTCTAGCATGATAAATTAATAGGGTATTAAATATTTAATATGAGCTTGTTGTGCTATCCACAAGGTGAGTATTGCATATTTAAGATGTTAATTAATCACATTTGATGCTTATCAAGAAAATTGAACGATCTAGTCTTGTTGTGCTATCCACAAGGACGAACATTTTTCTTTTTTGAATTTATGAAAGTGCTAGGCTGGACTTAACTTAAATCATTTTAGTTCGGATGTGCACACACTTGACCATTATGATTTAAGAGGCAAAATAAAAGGAGTTATATAGTGATGTAATTGACAAGAGTTGTCTACCTACTTATTTGTATATCGCTTGTTGTGCTATCCACAAGGTTATATACATTTGAAATGGGATCCTTATTCTCACTAGCAAATCTTTAATTAGATATTGCCGAACTATATAAGTGAGGGTAATATAGTTTGATAAAAATAGTGGGAGATACCAATTTAAAATAAAGACCTAAATTTATTTTGGTATGCAAAATTAATAAAATGAATGTTTGCTAAAATGTTGTTTTTCACATGCAGAATTTTAAAAATGTCAAAATCACTAATTTCACTGCGAAGCATACTTGATGCTAATAAGCTTACCGGGCCGAATTATACGGACTGGCTAAGAAATCTGAGAATAGTTCTCACTGCTGAAAAGATTTCTTATGTCCTAAACTCACCTGTCCCTGGAACTGTTCCAGAAACAGCCTCTGAGGAAGAGATTGCCACCATTGTAAAGTGGCAAGATGATGCATCTGTGGCTCAATACATCATGCTCGCATCCATGAATAACGAGCTTCAGCGTCAGCACGAAAACATGGATGCTCCTACTATGTTGATTCACCTCAAGGAGTTGTATGGTGAACAAAGTAGGACTGCTAGATATGAGATATCTAAGGAGCTCTTCCGATCTCGGATGACCAAGGGCACAGTGAACATAAAGGAACAAAAGAAATCTGATCCAGCTAGATAAGGAATGTGCTTCCATTGCAACGAGCCGGGTCATTGTAAGAGGAACTGCAAGAAGTTTCTGGCAAAGAAGAAGCTTGGAGAAGCTTCGACTTCCAATCAAGGTTTGTTCATGATTGAAATTAATTTTTCAGAAAGTCAAAATTCTACTTGGGTATTGGATACCGGCTGTGGTTCTCACATATGTAATAATGTGAAGGGACTGGTCAGAAGTAGAAAGCTGAACAATGATGAGGTGATCCTACGAGTGGGGAATGGAGCAAAGGTTGCTGCATTAGCTGTAGGAACTTATTATTTAGCAATGCCTTCGGGCAAGTCCATTTATCTTAATAATTGTTATTATGTTCTGAATATTATTAAAAACATTATTTCAATTTTTGTATTGGATATGGAAGGATTTAACGTTGTTATAAAGAACAATAGTTGTTCTATTTATAAAGACGATGTTTTATATGGTGTTGGAAATTTGCGAAATAGACTTTATACACTTGACTTACAAGAAAATATTTTTCAAATTGAACAAACTAAGAAAAGGAAAAGAGATGATATTAATTATACCTACATGTGGCACTGTAGACTCGGTCATATCAATGAAACAAGATTATCCAAGTTGCATAAAGATGGGCTCCTTGAGTTATCTGATTATGAATCATATCCAACTTGTGAATCTTATCTCATTGGTAAAATGACTAAATCTCCTTTTAGTGGAAAAGGAGAAAAGTTACAAAGTTGTTGGCATTGATTCACACAGACGTTTGTGGACCTATGACAACAAGTGCGCGAGGTGGGTATTCTTATTTTATTACTTTCACTGATGATCACTTAAGATTTGGATATGTGTATTTAATGAAATACAAATCAGAATCATTTGAAAAGTTCAAAGAGTTCATAAGTGAAGTAGAGAAACAAATGGGCAAGAGTATTAAGATACTTCGATCAGATCGAGGTGGAGAATACTTAAGTAGTGAGTTTCTCAATTGTCTCAGAGAAAATGGTATAATCTCACAATGGACTCCTCCAGGTACACCACAGTTAAATGGAGTATCTGAAAGGAGAAATCGAACACTGTTGGACATGATTCGATCCATGATGAGTTTTACCGACCTTCCAATTTTCTTCTGGGGATATGCCCTAGAAACGGCTGTATACCTACTTAACAAGGTACCTACCAAATCCGCCCCAAAGACTCCATATGAGATGTGGTAAGGGAGGAAGCCAAATCTTAAGCATGTTAAGACTTGGGGTTGTCCAGCTTATGTCAAAAAGTTTGAAAATGATAAGCTACAGACTAAATCCGATAAGTGTAGATTTGTGGGATACCCTAAAGAAACCATAGGGTATTATTTCTATCATCCAACTGATCAAAAGGTGTTTGTTGCGAAACATGCTACCTTCTTGGAGAAAGAGTTTATCCATGAAGGGGTCAGTGGGAGTAAGATATATCTTGAAGAAGTTCAAGAACCACAAGTTACCACGGACCAAAGTCAAGTACCTAACCAAGTAGAAGAACCTACTGTACCACACCCTGTTCGTAAATCTGGAAGAGTACCGCAGATACCTGAGAGGTATGGATTCGTTACAAAGGATGACAATGAGGTACACATCATGAATGATGATCCATTGAATTACGAACAGGCTATGAGTAATAAAGACTCAGGGAAATGGCTTGAAGCCATGAAATCCGAAATGGACTCCATGTATGAAAACAAAGTATGGACTTTGGTTTCACCACCTGAAGGTATTAAACCTATTGGGTGTAAATGGGTTTTTAAGAAAAAGACTGGAGCAGACGGAAAGGTAGAGACCTATAAGGCCCGACTGATTGCAAAAGGTTTCAAACAAAGACAAGGAGTTGACTATGATGAAACCTTCTCACCAGTAGCCATGCTCAAGTCCATTCAGATTTTGCTTGCGATTGCAGCTTACAACGACAATGAGATCTGGCAGATGGACGTGAAAATGGCCTTCCTCAATGGGAAACTTGAGGAAGATGTGTATATGACACAGCTAGAGGGATTTATCTCAAAAGTTGGAACAAATCAAGTCTGTAAGCTACAACGATCCATTTATGGGTTGAAGCAAGCTTCTCGTAGATGGAACATTCATTTTGATGAGACAATCAAAGAGTTTGATTTTATCAAAAACGAGGATGAACCTGGTGTATACAAGAAGGTTAGTGGGAGTGCAGTATCATTCCTTGTATTATATGTTGATGATATATTACTGATAGGGAATGACATCCCTATGTTACAATCCATTAAAATCTGGTTATCTAAAAACTTCTCCATGAAGGACTTGGGTGAAGCATCCTATATTTTGGGGATAAAGATCTATAGAGATAGATCTAAAAGGATGCTCGGCTTATCCCAAGGAACGTACATTGATACGATGCTAAAGAGGTTTAGCATGGAAGATTCCAAAAGAGGTCTCATGCCGATGAGCCATGGAATAACTCTCTCCCAGAAACAGGCCCCAAAGACACCTGAGGAGAGAGACCGTATGAGTAAGATCCCTTATGCTTCTGCAATAGGATCTATCATGTACAGTATGATATGTACTAGACCGGATGTTGCTCACGCACTTAGTGTAACAAGCAGATACCAGTCGAATCCAGGAGAAGAGCACTGAAAGGCAGTGAAAAATATCCTAAAGTACTTGAGAAGGACTAAAGATATTTTTCATGTCTACGGTGGGTCTGAATTAAAACTCGAGGGATTCACGGACTCAAGTTTTCAAATAGACCAAGATGACAGTAAATCTGTTTTAGGGTATGTGTTTACCTTGAACGGAGGTGTAATTAGTTGGAAGAGTTCCAAGCAGCAAACAGTTGCTGATTCAGTGACAGAGGCAGAGTATATAGCTGCAAGTGAAGCTGCAAAGGAAGCTGTTTAGATGAAGAAGTTCATAACTGAACTTGGCGTGGTTCCTAGCATCGGAGAAGCAGTTCCTGTATACTGTGACAACACCGGAAAGGTTGCATAGGCTAAGGAACCCAGGTCTTATCAGAAATCTAAACACGTGTTGCGGTGATTTCACTTGATCAGGGAGATCATTAAAAGAGGAGACGTCACCTTGGAGCGTGTGGACTCTCAAGACAACATTGCAGATCCATTTGCTAAAGCTCTAACACAACAGCAGTTTGATCGTCACATAGAGAAGATGGGTATGAGATACCATGGCGATTGGCTTTAGTGCTAGTGGGAGATTGATAGTAGTGTGCATACAAGCCAATCATGTATGATGATAAAGCACATACTTTGTAAACAATCTTATTTATTTATTATTAAAATATTCATTTAAGGCATATAATTATCTACATGGTGCTGTTTTTATAATATGTAAATAACCCATAGTTTTAAGCAATGCTTTTAGAATCATGATGAGATCATGATAATGAGATCTAAATTCTTAGAAAGCTTAAAAACTAAAATAGTTCCCAATTATGGGATTACTAAAATGGGGATTAGTAAATCCGGATAGATTGGTACATATGTTGCTTGCTCATTGGATGAGGATGACTGATCTCATGGTCATTTTTGTGGAGACACTAAAGTAAGTATGTAGGTGCTTATTGGAGAATAAGTTCACTGAACGTGACTCGCTATGGAATACCTAATGGAGTTTTACTCGTCTGTCAATAGGAATTCCTAATGTGATAGTAGTACAAGTGATCCTTGGACTTGAGATCATCATATTATCTTGTATGTAACAAATTATACTTTGACTAATTCCTTAAGGCCTTTTAAGGCATATATAGGGTATGCTTGGGTATAATGAGTTACATATGGAGATAATGAATGATCAATAAAGAATCTTCCACCTCTAGTAAAAGAGGAGATATGTCCTATGTGATTCGTTAAATGACAACCCAGGAATCCTTGGCCAAGGTAGAATGAAATTAGAAAGAGGTTTCTAATTTGCATTATTTGGAGTTGTGCATTTTCTAATCGAAATACATATGATTAAATAAATTAAGACTTGACTGTAAATCCATGTCTTATATTTAATTGGGACATTGTTTGGTGGAAGGATTGAATTGTACGGTAACTATTAACTCACAGGTTCTTTTATGATTAATGTTGAAATCTATATTATCTGGAAAGTCGTTGATCGCTAGGGAGGCTTATCCCTATTGTAGAATAAATGTTATTTATTTAAATAGATTATTAATTTTATTTATTTATTTAAATAAGATTAGAATTGTTCTAATTGATTTATTCATAACCGGTTTAATATGGAGAACCTAAAGGGTCACACCATAAAAGGAAGAAGAATTATTTAAGAAGAAAATGGCATGATAGTAATAATGCATTAAGTATAATTAATTTAATCTATGGTGATAGAATAAATTAAATAGCTTAATGTTTATTATTTAATATTTTAGAAATATTAAATATAAATTAATAAGAGGAGTCTTATTATTATTATTATTATTATTATTATTTTAATTCTAAAGGAGTTTAGGAATTAATATAATATCAGTACTCTCTCTCAATTCTAATAAAGATTAGGATATAAATTAATTAAAAGAATTTAATTAATTAAATAAAATCCTATTCTAATTGGATTAGGAGGGTTAACCTAATATCTATATAAGAGAGCTTATATCAGAAATAAGGTACGTGAATTTTTCCAAGAGTTGGGAGTACACATATTCTATAGAGACAGAAACAAGGGTTAAGCCAATAACCAATCTTCTTGAGTTCTTCATCTTCCTTGGTGGATCACCGTTAGAGGTCAAACAATTGGGTGGCTGACATTTATCAAGGGAAGGAGCCACTGCAAAGGAATCAAAGGAGTAGAACTTGTACCTGAGGAAGCTTGAATCTTCAAAGGTATAATTCCATGTTATCTCTTTTCTGTTATTGATAACAAGCACAAAGCATGATCATGGTTATGGGTTTGTATAAATTTTTGAAAACATAGTTTTTGCACTTCTGCCCTATTTATGTGATTTGATTGCACGATTGCGTTACGTACAAACCCAACAATTCTAACTTATCCTTAAGCAATTCTAGGTTCTTAACAATGTCATCGGATATAAATGAGCAAGTAGCTCCCGAATCAAATAATACATATGCATTAACTTTATTGATCGGAATGATATCTGAGACCACATCGCGAGACTGCACAGCATCCTGCATTGTCATGTTGAATGTCCTGGCAGTAGCTTGGTTGGTTGGTGTCGGTCCTGTAATTATCAGAGCGTTGCCACCACTGCTTCCCCGGTTTCCGCTTGCTCCTGCCCCTCCAGATACCTTCTTGGAACAGTCCCTTGCCAAGTGGTCCTTAGATCCACACGTGAAGCAGGCGCCCTTCTTAGGGTTAAGGCAGTTAGGTGCTGTGTGACCTTCCTGACCAAAATTATAGCAGACTTGTTTTCCCTTCATATAGACCCCCAGGTCGTTCTTCCCGCAGGTCGGACATGCTTCTACCCTCTTCTTCTTGTTTCCTTGCTGATTCCCAGTTGATGTGTTCTCATTCCATCTTCTCTTCTGATTATTACAACCCCTAGTGTTACTGTCACTAGCCTTGTTATTATCTTCTCCTCCACTCTTCTTTTTCTTCTGCTCTTGGTTGTACTTGGTTATAGCATTACTCCCACCTTCAGCGATGATTGCCTTCTCCAATAATCCCGTAAAGGTGTTCAACTAGAACATCGACACCTTGCTATACAACCAAGGCTTCAATCCCTGTTCGAATCTCCTAGCCTTCCTCTCATCAGTGTGCACTTGGTATGTGGCAAACCTGGCCAACTCATTGAATCTTGCCGCATAGTCTGGCACAGACATATTACCCTGCTTTAGCTCCAAAAATTGAACCTCCATCTGGTTCTGTGAGCTTGTCGGGAAATACATTTCGAAGAACATCTCTTTAAACCACTCCTCGGTTATCACACCTTATCCTCCTCGGACCTTGTTTTCCTGCCACCAATAGCTGGCCTCTGCCTTCAGCATGAATGTCGCATACACGGTCTTCTGATCCTCGTTGACTCTAGCGACATCAAAAACCTTCTCCATCTCCATGACCCAAGTCTGTGCTTCGATAGGGTTCATGTGATAGTAGTGTGCATACAAGCCAATCATGTATGATGATAAAGCACGTACTTTGTAAACAATCTTATTTATTTATTAATAAAATATTCATTTATTAAAGGCATTTAATTATCTACATGTTGCTGTTTTTATAATATGTAAATAACCCATAGTTTTAAGCAATGCTTTTAGAATCATGATGATGATCATGCTAATGAGATCTAAATTCTTAGAAAGTTTTAAAACTAAAATAGTTCCCAATCGTGGGATTACTAGAAAGGGGATTAGTAAATCTGGATAGATTGGTACATATGTTGCTTGCTCATTGGATGAGGATGATTGATCTCATGATCATTTGTGTGGAGACACTAAAGCAAGTATGTAGGTGCTTATTGGAGAATAAGTTCACTGAACGTGATTCGCTATGGAATACCTTATGGAGATTTACTCGCCTGCCAATAGGAATTCCTAATGTGATAGTAGTACAAGTAATCCTTGGACTTGAGATCATCATAGTATCTTGTATGTAACAAATTATACTTTGACTTATTCCTTAAGACCTTTTAAGGCATATATAGGGTATGCTTGGGTATAATGAGTTACATATGAAGATAATGAATGATCAATAAAGAATCTACCACCTCTAGTAAAAGAGGAGATATGCCTTATGTGATTCATTAAATGACAACCCAGGAATCCTTGGCCAAGGTGAAATGAAATTAGAAAGGAGTTTCTAATTTGCATTATTTGGAGTTGTGCATTTTCTAATCGAAATACATATAATTAAATAAAATAAGACTTGACAGTAAATCCATGTCTTATATTTAATTGGGACATTGTATGGTGGAAGGATTGAATTGTATGGTAACTATTAACTCACAGGTTCTTTTATGATTAATGTTGAAATCTATATTATCTAGAAAGTCGTTGATCGCTAGGGAGGCTTATCCCTATTGTAGAATAAATGTTATTTATTTAAATAGATTATTAGTTTAATTTATTTATTTAAATAATATTAGAATTATTCTAATTGATTTATTCACAACCGGTTTAATATGGAGAACCTAAAGGGTCACACCATAAAAGAAAAAATAATTATTTAAGAAGGTAATGGCATAATCGTAATAATGCATTAAGTGTAATTAATTTAATCTATAGTGATAGAATAAATTAAATAACTTAATGTTTATTAATATTTTAGAAATATTAAATATAAATTAATAAGAGGAGTCTTATTAATATTATTTCAATTATTATTATTTTAATTTCTAAAAGAGTTTAGTAATTAATTTAATATTAGTACTCTCATTTATTCCTAATAAGATTAGAAGAAAAATTAATTAAATGAATTTAATTAATTATTCCCATGTGATGGGAAGCCTAAATTAATTAAATGAGTTTAATTAATTAAAAGAAATCCCATGTCTAATAGGATTAGAAGGGTTGACCAATATCTATATAAGAGGAGTCTTATAATAGATATCAGTTGATGCAATTCCAATTGTTAGAGAGTACTCCTTTTCTATAGAGGATAGAAAACTAAGCCAACAACCCTCCTTCTTGATAATTCACCTTCCTTGGTGGATCACCTCTAGAGGCCAAACACTTGGGTGGCTAACGTTAATCAAAGGAAGGAATCTAACCCGGAAATTCAAGGAGATCTCGAAGAACAAGGAGTTGAACTCGTACCTGTGGAAGCTTCGTTCTACAAGGGTATGATTTTATAACTTCTTATTTATCGTTTTAAATTAATAATTTGCATAAAGGATGATCCGGGTAATGGTTTTGTAGAAATTTTTTTAAACTCTGATATACCATGCTTCCGCTAATTTTTGCAATTTGATTGCGTCACGATTTCGTACAAACCCAACATCATGGATCCCTTAAACTCTGGCGGTCCCACCAGCTTGAAGTCTTTGAACGTCGTATTCAGTGGAGCTTGCTGCTGATTGGCCATTGCTCTAGTCAATCAGTTCACCAACTGCTGAACGGGATTGGCATTGGCATTGGCATCGTTATTATTAGTCGACCCTTCTTGGGCTGGTTGACGAGTAGGGCGTCTTCTCGGCGACATATTTCTGTTAAAATATACATTTATTAGATCTTTATTCAATCCCTTAAATATTTAATGCTTAACTTAAATACTTTAAAATAACACTTAACACATAACACCTCAAATAAACTCTGATATTTTATTTAATCAAAAGTTTTAAACAAAACAAGATAGCATCACTGCTATTTACATCAACTATCCCGAGATAAAGAATCTTTAGGATTTAAATCATCAACATATTTCGTGGTTTATAATCACATCGAAATTTACATAATTAACTACTAAAGAAGTATTCACATAATCATGTTGTCCCTATCACGGCCTACTAAGGCGTTGAACAGCTTTCCTGTGCTCTTCTTCCATAATACAGAACATCGTCCTACGGTCCAGTATGTACTAAGGTAAGTCCTCGAACTGGACTGGATAGTAGACAACTCGATCCTGGGCCCTATCGATCATTGTCTAGAATGTGTAGTCTGTCTCCTCGATCTTAGCCTTCTTTGCCCGATCGTTATCTTCAGCAATCTTTGCACGTCTTGAAGCACTCATCCAAGCGTGCTCTGCTCTAGCATGCTTCGCTGATTCCTCTTGCAAATCCTTCTTCAGCTTCTCTATCTCAGTTGACTTTTCTTCACTTTGGCCCTTCTCATGAACCAACTCCCACTCCACATCTCCAAGACGTGTATCCAGAGTCTCGACCTCATCATCCTTCTGCTCGATGGTAGTCTGCTGTGCAACTGTCTGCTCCTTCAGCTCCCGAACAGTATCTTGTAACTCTATGTTACGATCATACAGCTCGTCATGCATCTTTGCACTGATAGAGTTCGATGGGAACTCATCAGGGTCCTCATCCTCCTCCTCGGCTGCCTTAGCCTCAACCTCAATCTCCTCAGAGTCCTCCTCTGAAGCAAACACTGGCTCATGCTCCTGACCAACAATAGTGATCAATGGAGATAGCTCTCTCCGAACCAACTGTTCCCAAACTGTATGAATGTCTCAGGGCTCCTCCTCAATAGCCACTCGGGGTACAACCTCCCTAGGCTGACTGGATCCTCCAACATCCGACTTCCTGACAATCAAAATTTTAAGTCTTAGTTATTACGTGATGCTAATTGATACTGGAGAGTACATAAATATAAATACCTATCACATAAGGTAATTTATTATCTTTCTTAGAACTCGATAAGAGTTTATCATTACTATGTTATCGAAGGCTACTACCATAAGGTTTTCCCCCACCTAAGGTTCATAACCTACAGTTTTGATACCAACTCGTGACACCCCCAAATCCTGGTACTTCAATTTCCACAGGATTTGGTGTTCCCTGTACAAATATCACATATCTAGCTACCCATAATAAATACGAAAACATAATTAAATAGAAATCCTCCCCTTAAGGGGTTACAACATCTAAATAACTGAATCGTAGGTCATGTAACCTTAATACATCGAGTGTAGAATATAAAGAAACAAATAAGTCTTAACATAACACCATAGTCTTAACAGTAACATTCTCAAATTAAATAACAAGTCTTCAACACTTGTTAACCTTGCCCTTGCCTTTGCTAGTGGAAGGCTCGTCGGACCTTTTGTTCTTAACTTCAGTGTTATTATGCAAGAGTGAGCACGTTTGCCCACAAGTATAATAATATAACGACAATAATAACTTGCTAGAAATCAAAGAATTCTGAATAATAGATAGTTCGACTTTCAAATCAAGAATGAATAACAAGAATTAAACGTACATCTGAGGGTCATAAGACCATAAACTATGTCCCAGGTTGTCAAGTATTTCTATTTTAAACCTTTAACAGTCATAAGACTATATGAACTCTACTACTCGTACTTAGGGAGATCAGCCCTTAGTACCATGACTGTGCACAACATCTCAATGCTAACGCGTAAATAATCCCCTATAAAAGGGTTATTCATCTGAGTTTGACATCAGAGTCCGCACCAAAGGAAGTTTGGTTTGGATAAGCTCAATAACAGTTTTAGAATTTAAAACGTTCATCAATTATGGACTAGTCGAATCAATAAGGTCTTACAAGGTTCAACAATAACTGATAATCAAATTGAATAATGAATCTCAAGAGTATACAATTGAATAAGTATTGTATACTAAAGTAGAGCTTTAAAAGAATCACAATATTTCATATAGAATCTTGACTTGAATAAACAAGAATAAGAACTTGCTCAATATAGAAATATAAGTCTAGGACTTGCTCAATGAATAACTTAGATTTAAGGAACTTGCTCAACAATAGAAAATTAGGAATAGAATGCTTGCTTAATTTAAAGCGTGTAATTAGAACTTGCTCTATAAAAGGTTTGAGTTTAGAACACTTGCCTCGTGCGTAGATTATAACTACAATTCACTTCCCCAACGTCCTACACATTTCATTATGTTTACAATATCAATTAGTTCCATTACCACTACATTTAACTGTTGAACTTCCCACTTAAGCACAACTTGACAACTTGGTTCATACTCTTAACTTGTTGACTAACCACATAACGTGAATCTGAACCCACAACATGCATACCACACAAGTATAAACTCTTAAAAAATCATAATCAAACCTTACGACAACAATTCCAAGTTCACATACAACTTGATAATATGCAACTTCAAATTATCTTATACATGTCAACAATATGTTATAGTACTGTGTTACATGCTCAACACATTATTAGGTTCATTAGGTTAAGTTAATTCATCATGTTATGAACTGAAAACCACACAAAACAAAATCACTTCATCTCTGTACTCCCCACCGGGGCGGGGATTTGAACTGCAAGTTGCCCGCCGGGGCGGTATGTCATGCACTAGAAAGCCAGTCGGGGCGGGTGTCCTCAGTATGACGAACTACAGTTCGCGAATGCACTGTTCATCAGCTCAAATAACCCACGAAAATGCAAAAAATTAAGTTCAAACAACACATTTAATGTTACCCATACATTCTGAACTTAACAAAAACATTCAACAACATACTTAGCATGTTTTTAACAACTTAAATTACATAATCACTCAAATTAGAACACATAAATTTACTGTTTTTGGTATTTTCCAATGTTTCGAGAGAAAATATGAAATTCATCATTACAGATTCGTTATAACTCCGAATCTGTCCGTTTAAAGTTCGTTTTCTTCGTTAACACATGCATAATCATAATCAACTATCAATTTAAAGTTAAATAAACAATTAAAGCATGCAAATTTATACATAAGGGCCATATTCATATGCTCATACTCTCTGACTTATGAAATTCTAATTAAAGCATAATTTCATAGATTTAATTACTTTAAAACATGCATAAATGATATAAAACATGTTATAAACACATATTAACACATGTATGGTCATGTCTTAAGTATTCACCAAGAATTTCTTTCACAGAGAACATAAATTATGCTTTAATGGAGAAACTTAAAAACGTGAATTTAAAACTCAGATAAGGGAATACCCTTGCTTGTTTGTTTAGATGATGATTGAGACTTCCTTACTCCTTCAATTCTCCTTCAAACTTTAATCTTTCTCTCAAACTTTCTCTCTAAGTTCTCTTTGTATTTTCTTCTCTAATATGAATATAGTAATGAACTGAATATAGATATACGTATAAACTTAACCGGTTAGAACATGGGAAGCGTTTAAGCGCATCAGACCTTAACTGCTCCCGTGTTCTTAAGGGCATGTTTGGTTGTTGCAAAAAGCTCACTTTCCCATTTAATTTAATTAAAGTGTTTATTATATAGTTTATTTCACTTTTAATTAATCAAATAATATTATTTAAATTCAATTAAATAGAAGATATTATTACACATTAAATCACATCATCACATAATTAAAATTCTCATTTATTAATTATGTCAAATCACTAAATCTCTAATTAATTAGAATAATATTATGCTTATTAAATAATTCATTTAATTAAATAAACTCAATTAAATACATACTTTGAACTATAAAAATTCTCCACATTAATTTAATCAATGCAACAAATATAATTAAATTAATCTACTATAATTCTATCAAATAATTATTTAACTCAATAAATAAACATCAAATATTTATTTAACTCAATAAATAAATCATCAAAAATATTTATTAATTCAAAAAATATTTAAATTAAATTATAAAATTCTCGTTTGTCACAATGGGTCTATGACATGATCTTTGAGTCTTTGCAGTCCGTCCGTTGAGCTGTCTTGTGCTGTTTTCACTCGGGATTGACGTTATGGTTCTTCATGACCTTCATGGCATTGATTTGGCTTAATTTTGACTTAAATTGATGTCAAGTCAGAAAAATGACCATTTTGTACTTCCGGGGGTTATCTCTAGGATTGACAGGCTTTTCGACTGTTTCTCGGAGTTGTCTCCGAGGTTTGATCCTAGTCGACTCTGTTATTCCTCAAGGCTGTCGCCGAGGATGATTTGATGCTTCGGGGTTGTCTCTGAAGGTTGATTTGGTCTCCCGGTGTTGTCATCAGGCTGACTGTATCTCCCGGAGTTGTTGCCGGGGCTAGGCTTGATCTCCCGGTGTTGTTGTCAGGGTTTGACTTTATCCCCTAGGGTTATCGTCAGGGCTTGTCTTGATCTCTCGGAGTTGTCGCCGGGGATGACTTGTTCTCTCGGGATTGTCGCCCGGGTTAGCTTGATCTCCCAATATTGTTGCCGGGATTGATGTATCTCCTGGGGTTATCTTCGGGGTTGACTTGATCTACCAGGGTTGTCGTCGGGTTGGCTTGATCTCCCGGTGTTGTCGTCGGGGTTGCTGAATCTCCCGGGGTTGTCGTTGGGGTTGAATTAATATCCGAGGATTATCGTAAGGATTGGCTTGATCTCTCGGTGTTGTTGTCGGGTTTGGCTTGATCTCCCGGTGTTGTCGTTTGTCGCCGGGGTTGACTTGATCTCCCGGGGTTGTGGCCAGGGTACACTTGATATCCTGGGGTTGTCGTCAGGGTTAGCTTGATCTCCCGGTGTTGTCGCCGAGGTTCCTATATCTCCCTGGGTTGTCATCGGGGTTGACTTGATCTCCTGGGGTTGTCGTCGGGGTTTGACTTTGATGATTTAGACTTCCAGGGTTGTCTCTGGAAAGTAAAAGACAATTTTTGCCCTCCTACAGGGTTAGTAACAGGAATGAAAAATTTTGAGTGTCTACACACCTTCCCCCCACTTAATGAAGCCCCCGAACTATATGAATCTCGGTTTCCAAGGTCAAGTTAAATAGAGTCCATTAATTGGGTTGAGTTGGTACAACCATTTCAAAACAAACCAACTGGCGACTCTATAAAATCAAACTTCTTAAATCGTCAACATTATATATCGGCCTTTTCCTAAAAATTCACCCTTCAGATCAAACAAATCATATAGAGGGTATAAAGGGTAAAAATACATAGGGAAAAGGGGATCGCCAAAGATTTTTCCCGACGTCGACAGGTGGCGACTCTGCTGGGGACAGTAGAGGGCTTAAGCTACATTTCAAACTTTTCAAAATTTCCTATTTACATGCATGTGTGTGGATGTTATCTTTACATTGAGTGGATGTAAATAAATATTTTACTGCTTTATATTAGTGCTTTGCACAATGTCATCATTTCATACGGTGAAATACGTTGTATGTGAATGTATGTTGTGTGATTCCTCCACCAGGAGGCGAACCCGTTAGCGTTTGATTACTAGGACTCAAAGGAGACTAATCCTACAAGGCACAGGAAAGACACCACTCAGATCCGCTCCAATTTAAAGATCAGATTAACTTTCCATCCAGTAAATTGCGATGATCTAGGGACCTTCATGCCAAAAAGCCGCGAGAGTAGCCTAAGATAGGTCAGCCTTCGATAAACCAAACGCGAAGGGGAGTCTCTTCATACCTTTCCCTTTCAATTCCATGTAATGTTTGATTCAATGTAAATTATGATTCCATATAAATGTAAAGAAAAGAAAAAGGAAAGAAAATTTAAATGTACATTTTATTTCCCGTCAATTTTATTATTGTAAAGATATCAAATCCTGTCATCCTGTCATCAAAACAACTAACGTTTATTTTGCAGGAAAATATTAAAACCCCATAAAAAACTAATACATTTCACCAATGTATGCTATTAATATTTATCAAGACTAAACTACCTACTCTCCTTGTAGGTAAAATTGGTCCCATTGCCAGATCGAAATCTAAAAAGGCACAAAGCCTATCCACTGAGATGGCTGAAAGTACCTAACACAAATCAGGTTTGTATCTCGAAAGGAGTTTGAGGGACTTATGAATCAAATAGCAGAGTTGGCTATCCTCCTAAAGGAACAAAGTAAAAGCACTCAGGGCCAGACAACACTCAATCAAACAGATTCCTCCACACAGGGTGGTAATCAAAGTTCTGACAAAAAGGGGGAAATGTAAATACATGAACCTCGATCCAGTGAAAGAACCAATAAAACCCCCTGAAATCACAATTCTCAGGTAAGATCGGGGAAACTAGCGATATCCGAAGGAAAGTCCAACAAATGGAAGAAACCATCCGTTCAATAAAAGGAACTGGAACCTATGGAAGTGTCAATTACTCAGATCTCTGTATTTTTCCAGGGGCTCGTTATCTAGATAAGTTCCAAGTCCCGAATTTTGAAAAATACAACGGGATGGAAGATCCTTATACCCATCTAAAGGTATATATTGGAGAACTCGGATCCTATGCATAGGATGAGAAACTGATAATGTAGTTATTTCAGAAAAGCCTAACTAGAGAAGCTAGAGCATGGTACGCTCGACTTGACAATGCCAAATTTCACAGATGGGAAGAGTTAGCCTACGCCTTCCTAAATCAGTATAGTTTTCAATCACAAATAGCACCGGATCGATACCAAGTGACTAAAGTTAAAAAATAGAGTACTGAGTCTTTCCGTGAATATGCCCAAAGATGGAGGCGTATGGGAGCACAAGTCAGCCCGCCTATGACAGAAACTGAAATGGTGATAACTTTCATAGACATCCAAGAGGCACCTTACTATGAGAGGATCCTAACTGGAATAGGAAAGTCATTCTTAGAGATGATCAAACACGGCGAAATGGCAGAGATGGGCCTGAAAGCAAGCAAGATTAAAGATCTCACTGCCTTGGAAGCAGTCACCGAGCATATACAGTCTGGCAACTATGCAAACGCTCCCAATAGGGTACCCAAGAAAGGCGATGAAGAAGTTGTTAGGTAAAATTTATACGCGCTACACGCAAGTGTACGTGATCAACAAGTAATATAATGATAAGATCAAGTATCGTTCCCACAGAGACAATAACCACACTTTATCCTAACAAGTACCAATTTTATACTAGCTCAATTTTATTAAACAAATGATTAAATGGTGATATTTATGACTAATTAGTACTCAGACTATAATTAACACTATTCTAGAGATTTCACAAGTTTTCGGAGAATTAAGCCTACAACTTCACTTATTATTTCACTTCGAATAACATACTTTCCTTTAGTTTATATCAATTATTCCAAATTATTACCCAAGAATACAAACGTAAATATAATCATCTCTCAATGCATTACATCCATACTCACTCAAATCCACAATTGATAAAATTAAGCAAGATACCTTAATTAACTAACTCACTATATCTCTATGTGAAATATAATTGAAAAAGGTTTAATATCAAGTTTTCTTTAGATTACGCATGATGCATAGATATCTCTATCCTACACAAGAATTATGAAATCTAACCAACTATAGAAATCATAAACATACGTCACTATGGCTAGTTCCAATCCCATATGTCATCTCTCGAGTTCATATGGGATAACAGGTAGTTAGTGATCAAGCAAATACATAAGTTACGCACAAACCATAGTAAATAACATGGAAATACTCTTCATAAACTAAATTGAAAGCATGTCAATCCTTAGTTACATAATAAGATCCGTTATAGGCTTAAATAGCAAATTAGTTCATCATAAATGAAGTAAAAACCATAATCCACAAAGTGTATAACATTCTGAATAAAAGATAAAGATGAAGAGAGATAATAGAAACTGAAATCGTATTGTTACTCGTCTCCACGCTCGCCTTGCGTTCTTCGTGCCTCCGCTTTGCTTCAATTCTCCTTACGTGTCGACTCCCACGAACTAGGGCTTATTTCTATCTAAGTATATGTGATATAAGACTCTATGATGGCCTTATAAGTTCATCTAGTCACAAGCCAAAACCATAACCACTTTCCAGTAGAATCCCAGTTCAATAAGGAAACAAAATCTAAACTGCCACAGCCTGCGCCCCGGTGCAGATTTTACTCTTCACAAGTGCGCCCCGGCGCACTTGCTCCTAGGCGAGGATTCCACACTATAAAACTGCGCCCCGACGCAGTTTTTAAGCCTTGAGCAGAATTCTCCCTTTAAGCCCTCTTTTCCTCGCGCTTTCCATCCTGCCCATTCCCTGCACGTTAACCAATGCAAATGCATAAAATAGAACCTAAAACGTACTCGAAGTAGCAACATCTTAGGTTTAAATGGCATTAATTCGTAGGTATGAAACCTACTTATCAGAAGTATCCCTCATTTTACAAGGGCAAGCTAGGAGACCCAACCATAGTCCCCCTTTTGGAAGAGGGAAGGCAATCAATCATTTCAACAACATGCCGTATTCAACCAATGCCAGGACAGAAAGAGAAAATTTGAAAGAACGGAAAATCGGGTGTTCACTCCACTAGGCGATTCCCTAGAAAATATATTGGAGTTATTAATCAAGCAAAAGAAAATTACTGAATTGGTTCCACCTCTGGATCCAAAAAGCAAAAAATACAATCCAAGACTATGATGTGCTTACCATTCAAGGTCTTTGAGATACGATACACAAGATTGTTGGTCCTTAAAGCATAAAATCCAAAATTTGATCGAAAGTGGCTAAGTTGTGGCCCAACAACCTGAACATCCAAATGTCAACACCAACCTTCTGTTACAGCATAATACGGAGGAAGTGAACATGATCGGGTCAGGAAGCGTTAAAATGTGTCCAAATCGTAAATACATACGAAGGATGAAACATTAAGTAACTCTGTTGGCTATTCTGTTAGTGCACCAAAATCAGGATACAAGGCAGTTTTTCACTCAACTATCAGAAAGCCAAGAGAAAAAGGGAGGTTGTTCAGAATGTAAGCCTATCTCCCTCCAAGATCAGCCAGCTAAATGAAGAAGATCAAAGCATGCTGAATGTACGAGAAAGGTGGAATGATAAAATTACTAGAAGATCTTGCCAAAGGAAAAATCGTTCGGAGGAATGCTAATTCCCAAATAGGAAATATCAAACAACATTCCAAACACTGGAAAACCCTCGAAATCCTACGGCACCGAGAGTCGGGGAGAGTTGTTAGGTAAAATCTAGTTATGCACAACACGTAAGTATACGTGGTCAACAAGTAATAAAGTGAAAGTAGAGTATCGTTCCCTCGAGGAATTATTTAATTAAAATTACCAAATACTAACTCTTAACCAAACTAATTTTATTTAAACAATTCATTTAAAGTTTTGAATTAAACTATTTAATTGCACTAATACTAATTACCACAGGTTAAAATAAGATTATGGAGAGTTAAGATCACAACTTCACTTACTGCTTCACTTAAATTAATACACTTCTTATCAATTATGCTCACTGTTATGAATTGTTAATTAAGTACAGAAAAAATAAATATGACCATCTCTCAATGCATCATACTCAAATCAACTTAACTCACATATGATAGAATTATAAAGATCCCCCTAAATAACTAATCCACTATATCTCTATGTGAATTATAATTAAATAGGATTTCAAGCACATATTCTTTATCATATTACATGCGATGTATAGGTATATCTCTATCCTAGAAATAAATTATGAATTCCAACGCCATACAGAAAACACAATCACATGCTATTATGATCATATCTAAATCTATAATCTATCTCTCAATTGCATACAAATTATTACAGTAATTGTTAGCTGGACAATTACACAACTAAGTCCAAATCACAGTAGACAATTCCCACGATAGATCATAATAATTAATAGAGAAGCATATTGAAATAAGCTATGCAATAAGATCCATTGTAATCTTAAACAAAAGATTTAGTTCATTATTATAGAATCAAAACCAAGAATCCACAATTGAATAAATATAAAAGATAAAAATATGAGTAGAGAAGAGAATAGAATCTGTTGTTAGTAAATCTCATGCTCCCTTCTGCTCCTGTTCTTGATCTTCAATGGTCTCCAAGTGGCTTCAATCTCCAATCCAATTCTAACTAGGGTTTATATCTAATCTAATCTAATCTAATCTAATCTAATCTAATCTAATGAATCAACTAATGGAATCTAACTCCCCTAATCTTTGTGTATTCTTCTCCTTTTATAGCCCTCTGATGATCCTTCTCCAAATCAACTCTTTAGAATCCTTTTTCGAATCAACTTTTAAAAATTAGCATTTTTTTCCCGACAAGCCTGCCCCGGCAGGTGAATAGTACTACAAAACCTCGCCCCGGTGGGTGAACAGTAACTAAAATTACAAAAATGCCATTAAGCTCTATTTTTTATATTTTAACCCTTCGAAGCCGTTTCCTACAACACAAACACAAAAATAAGTAAAAGAACACTAAAAATACTTAAATTTAACAAAGAATTAAGTCTTAACGGTGTCCAATTCCTAGGTATAAAACCCATTCATCAAGAGTAGGCGGAGAAGGGTATCACGCCTTTGGGGGACTCTTTGGAAAATGTGTTAGCATTGTTGGTTGCACAAAAAAAGATTACTGAGTTGCTGCCTCCTGCAAATCCCGAGATAAAACGTTATGATTCCACCAAGATATGTCTATACCATTCTAATTCACCTGGACATGCAACTGAGGAATGCTGGTCTCTAAAGCATAAAATTTAGGATCTCATTAAAAATAGAGAACTGAATATTGAAGTCCTTATGACTAGAAAGGGCGAAAGGGAAATAAAGAGCTTAAGATGTCCACTCGAGACAGGCAGTTCAAAGGAGGTGACGGCTGTGAGCATCAATCATGCCAGAACACAAGGTGGACTGATCTTAATGCTGGGAGTGATAGAGGAGACAAAAGAGTCCTCTAAGGAAATCCATCCGCCACTATCAAATATCTTGTTGCCCAAAGCCAGCAACCACACTCCTGATTTTACCATCCTGGATAATGAGGAGGAAATATTGATCCTTCCTAGTGTGGAAAAAGCCAAAAAGGAAAGTTTCTTGCGAGAAGTACAACAATAGTTCGAGACTGATTTCATAGTCAAATACTCTCAAGCCCATGAAAAAGATAAAGGAACAGATGAAGAAAAAAGTGGTGAAGTTTTTAAGGAAGCCAACCCATCGAGAAATCTAGATTTCATCCCTTTTTGCGACGAGTCTAGTTTGAGCCTCCTTAAGGGATATGCTGATTTAGGAGACGATCAAGTTATGTCCGTGAAGATATTCATGACCAGGAGGTAACCTCTTTCACAAGCCTCGAAGGTAACATAACTACTGACAACTGGACTATCAGGCCTCAGCTAGCCAAGAAGACGTAGATCCAGGGGAAAGTTGCGAGTTCTAGGAGATGTTGGGACGTTATCACTTTCTTAGCGTTATGCCTTTTATTTTCCATGCATGTAAATATTGAAAAAAAAATCATCAAAAAATTAAAAAAATCAAAAAAATCAAAATCAGTGAAAATCAAAAAATCAAACCAGTCAGTCTTATCCAGGCCTGAACTACGAATGACCTCATCTCCCTCAACCCGGGAGTACGTAGGCAGCCATTTTCGGTGCGGTCAAACCAAACAAAAATCCAAAAACCCCTCAAACCAAGCTCAAACCCAAATAAACACTTTTCAACCATTCAAGCCAAGCCTGAACTACGAGAGACCTGATCTCCCATCAGCCACAGGAGTACGTAGGCAACCATTTTTGGTGCGGTCTAACATTAAAGAAAAAAAACCAGTCCCAAGACAGCAAAGTCCACATCAAAGAAAAACCGTCAAAGTTGGTGAACCATGTTGAGAGGACCTAATGGCACTTCAATGTTGTTTCATCAAATCCTAGAGCAAGTCTCGAAAAGAAAGAGGCAGCGATACATTAGGACAGTCAGTCATAGTGATGAAATAGTAACCAGCCTAAGATGTAAACCTTCAGCAACTCATCACTCCTAAAGTGCGAGAGGACTTGATCTCTTTTAACCTATAGAAGTACATGGGCGACAGTCGTGGTAAAGTCTATCTCATACCCGACAACATGTTTCTCGTGATAAAAGCCATGAATCAATCGTTGCAGATTAAACCAAGCCTATTTTAAACAATCATACGCCCTTGAGTCCAATTCAGTAGAATCCGCAGGCCTTTCGATATCTACCATCAAAGTCAATTGCGCCCACAAGTTAGAAACAATGATTGGGCCATCCAAACATCAAGTCCCATATCCACTATATGTTCACCATGTGGGTTATGAGGTAAAAGACTCTTGCGATCTTCGGCGTCTTATCAGCCCATTTGTCAAACATACAACAAAGCAATCACCCCAGATGACAAGCAAGATCAGGGCAATATCAAAATCGGGGCAACACGATACTAGGACCCTTACATCAAATAAGAATGGGGTAATTTTGAAAACAACGATAACTCAACATTGGGGCATTCATCGCCCATCCTAAAAAAGGAAAAAACACCAGTCAGCACCCTCATCATGGTCCTGTCGTCATCACATGGACCCTCATATCACTTCACTAGCGATTTGATATGATCTTTTGGTCTTTTACAATCATACTTTTCTTAAAATACAAACAAATCCATATTTGAGGTATTACTCTTTCAACTCTTTTAATTTGATTTCGGTCTCCATTTACATGCATTGGCAATGATATACATGTTAAGTATAGATAAATCTTGCGTTAGAATCTTAGAAAAAGGTTTTAAAAAGAGAAGATTTTTGCTTAACTTGTTATGAATTGGATTAATTTCGATAAGAGTCCATGGAGTAAGAATCACGGGAACTATTAGAGAATTAAGATAATTCAGCCTTTTGATTAGGCACGACATCCTAGTTTAAAGCGCTTTTTGGAACAGACTTGACCTCATATGCATATCTGCACTTTGCGATTGCCCTGACTCTTAGTTGTGGGGTATGAAACTATGGCGATAGGGATGACAATTAGTCACCAGCCTAATGTCTCAAATCGTGCCCTGGGTTACCCGAGTTATTAAGCCTGAGGGGTGTCTTTACACCTGGTGCCCTAAAGCCATCTACTTTCGGAGTCACCGCCCAATGCTCTTTACATGGGTAACTTAGTGCCAAAGAAAATGAGCATTACGAAGAAGAAGAATGCGAGACCTGAGTAGATCCGAATCGTGGTCTAGGTTACTTGAGCAATTAAGCCTGAGGGGTGTCTTCACACCTAGTGCCCTAAAGTCGTCTGGTTTGGGAGTCATCAGCCCAACACTCGTTAAATGGGTAATTTAAGCATAAGAAAATGGACCTTGCACAAGCTCAAGCATGAAGCAAATAGGGTGACCGTCTGACTTATCTCAAAGTATGGCCTTTGTTACTCAAGTAAGTAAACTCGAAGGGGTGTCTTTACACCTAGTGCCCTAAAACCATTCGATTTGGGAGTCATTGGTCCAAAACTTGTTAAATGGGTAACTCTGAATAGCTTAAGAAAACGAGACAAGTTAGGCAAGAAAAAAAGAAGAGAAAAAGAAAATTTGCAAAGTCATGGAAAGGAAACCCCTGCTAAGAGTTGCGTCACTCATAGTGCATGTGTCATATGAAGTCAATTCTGCGAAGAATAACGTCTAGAGCAAAGATGAAGTATCTTTGATAAAGGGAGATAAGTCTACTGAATCTGATCCTACCCATGAACAATGACCATGGATGCTTAAAAGTTTTCGTGCGATGTCATAACTTGTCAAATAAAAATTTTGATTTCCTTAAGAAAAATTCATTTTCATACTCAATTTTAAGATCATTAGCGATAAGATAAAAGCTCAGTGAATATAGGCATTCAATTTTATAAACTTCAAATGCATCATTCACAAGATTATACTAACCCTTATGGCCCAAGCCGTCAAGCTTTTGTGCATTCTGTTATTCGTTTGGTGTGCAGGATATTGCTCACTCTCGACTTGGTCAACAAAGAGAGTTTCTTATATGAATCTCATGTAACAACATACGCAAGAGCTGGGGCATTTTTTGATTCTAAGAAATGGAAGGGATCTAAGGCTGGATTAAACCTCTCATCAAAAGCAAAGGGAGAATTCCTAAAAGAAATCACGGCAACATAAGCTTGCCCCAACAAAAGAAAGGAAAAATTCTCAAGAGAGTCCTAAACTCGAAAAATATAGGTGCCAGATGACAAAAAGTCTGGAAAATAAAATCTACATCATCAAACATGTCAACCTGAGCCAAGTCCTCACAAGTCAAGGCCTCTACACCGAAGTTCAAATCTGGGCAGTGAAAGAATAGGCCCCATCCTCTAAAACGTCAGCAACACTCGGGTCATCAGTCAAGCCAGCATCTTATCCATCAGGGCGCAAGTAAAGAGCTCGCCCCTTTTTATAAACAATAATTAAACCGTTGGCATTAAGCCAGCATAACATCTGGGAAGGATCCGGTGATGTAAGCCGTTGAACACTACTTTAGTGAAGATATTGGGATATCTCCTAATAAATCCATCAGTGTCTGGATCGCCAGACAGACCAGCACCAGATCTAGATCCAAAAAAATAATAGCCTTTGCGAGATCCCCACCAAGACGTCGTATGAAAGGGGAACATCCAAATCTGCCACTCGAATGCCAAAAAAAGTCATACGGGAGTTAAAGCTGCTAAGCCTATCAAAATCCATGCCTGAAAAGAAAATCCAAATCACCTCAAAAAGGGTTAGGTATGGTTCTACATCAATTCAATTAAGCATATTCATCAACCTAGGATAAATTATGATCATCACATTATGTCTGGTCTGCACATGTGCAACAAGCGCTATATCAGCACACATCTCCATTAAAAAGTTAAGCATGTATACCCAGTAGAGTTAAATATGCAGACACATTAAATACCTAAACTCAAGGAAAAATTTTGCTATTAAAAACTACCGTTCGAGTAGGCATCGAGATAGTTCGGTGAGATAAAGCTTTAAAAACTACCGTTCGAGTAGGCATCGAGACAGTACGGAGATCAACCGTTGTCAACTACCATCAGGGTAGGAACTATTTTTAACTACCAGTAGAGTAGGCACTGTTGTCAACTACCATCAAGGTAGGCACTGTTGTCAACTACCAGTAGGGTAGGCATCGTTGTCAACTACCAGCAGGGTAGGCACCATTGTAAATTACCAATGTAAACGTCAGGAAAATTCGATGATTTCAGAACATCATCCCCAATAGAAATGTAGAAAACATTTTAGTTTATCTTCATCAAAAAAGCATTAACAACACCTATAGAAATCAAATTGTTGGAGTTAACACTAGCATAGACATCAGCAGCACTGATGAAAGTCAACCATTGAAATCAGCCCCAACACATGCATCATCCATGACCGATAAGGGTAAGAGATTTGCGATGCGATATGCGATTTGCGATGCTATTTGTGATACGATATGCAATTTTTGAAGTGCGAAATGCGATTTGCGAAAATATTTTAACATTTATTGCAATACGATTTGCATCATTAAATATATATATCTTATCATATTTTAAGTGTATAGTAAATCTTTATCATGTTCATTCTCTTACATTGCATAAACATGATAAAGAGGGGCATCTGTAGACACTCAAAATTTTGTTTTTCTATTAATAACCATATAGGAGGGCAAAAATGTCTTTTTTCACTCTAGAGAACAACCCCAGAGGATTATAACATCAAACCAGAACCCCAGAGATAACCCCAAGAAATCATCAAGCCAACTTCATAGATAACCCTAAAGACAGTCGAATTCCGGAGATAACCCCGAGAAAGACAGTTGTAGCCACGTTAAGCCCGGAACAAACCCAGAAGGGAAAAATAGTAGTTTTCCAACTCAACATCAAATCAAGTCATGTAAAACTATAACATCAATCCTGAGTGAAAACAGCACAAGACAGCTCAACGAACTGACTGCGAAGACTTGAAGATTCGGTCATGGGCCAATTTTCCTAGATTCGAAAAAGGTTAAGTCCTATATCATTGCATAGCTCTTGGAAAGAGCTTTTCGGAATGATATGTCACGTCTCCATAGGACTCCCGGATCAAAAGTTATGAATGTTCAAGTAGACTACGCGTTGGTCGGAGTGCACGTACTTCGAGATAGTGGGAATCTCTAGCACTGAACTACTCAAGAAATGAATCAATTTGAATTTGAACAATGGCCTCAAAGGTTACAATAAATAATAACCCAAAGAAAATTTCAAAATAATGCAATGTCAAAAATTTCAACAACTTTCATTAGTTTCACATCTACTCATGATACTTTAAGTGCGTGTGTGCATCCAAATGTTCAGACTAGTCATGATTTAGATAAGATCATATAAAAAAATGCTCATAAAATATTTTCAAAATCAACTCTAAAAACCTTCTTATCACATCAATCTCAGCTAATAAAGGCAAAACATAATATTTAGAGGATAAAAAGGATATTTCATACATTTAAGCACACTTGAACCCTTCCCAAGTAATTAAAAAAACACATTTTTTTCATTATTTCTTCTTCTTCTTTTCTCTTTTTAGTGAGTGCGTTTTACGCTCTCTCTCTCTCTCTCACTTTCTTTTGAACAAGTGTGTTTTACGCTCCATCTCGTTTCCTCTCGCACGAGTGCGTTTTACGCTCTATCTCGTGCCTGTGTTTATGGTGAGTGCGTTTTACGCTCCATCTCAACCCACCACATGAATCAATTATTCAACTCAGGAAGGTTCCAATTTTTCTAAAACACTCCAAGATTTCCTCCAAACTTATGTGAGTGCCTAATTTTCACTTTGAATGATGCTCAAATAAGATTTCTAAAGTTGCAATGATATCTTTCATAAGCATTTAGGAATTTTTTTTAACCCCAACTAGCTAAGCAGATGGATATGTGGATAAAAGTTCAAAAGATTTGCAAGTAGTGTAAAAACCAACTAATAAGTCGAAATATAGACTAAGCATGCTCATCAATTCTCCAAGAGTTAAAAACTCATTAACCACCCACTTATCATTAGCCAAAATGAATTTCCATCAAAACATTTCCCAAATAATAACCTAGCATAATAAATACCCCCAAACTTAAAACAGACATTGTCCTCAATGGCTAAGATAGGAAAAAAATAAAGTAGAAGACTTCCCTGAAAATATAATAATTTTTCTCCTTGTCTGCAAAATCTGAAGAATAGGCTAGGCACATTGGAATGAATCGGGCACCACGCTTGAATTGGACTTGACTAACTTGTGAACACAATAGAACAAGTTTATTAAATCCTAATAAATGCAAATTTATTAAATACTAAAAACAAAAATTAAAATTTAAACGTGGGTTGCCTCCCAATAAGCGCTTGTTTTAGAGTCATCAGCCCGACTACTTCAATTTTCTCTATCCAATTCCCCTTCGACAATTGAGGAACACTTCATTTATTGGTAGCAACATAACTTATAAGGGCTTCGCTTCAGTATGGGCCATTGTTTCAAGCTCACCTAGCTTGTTAGACATTTGCTCAATTGTGTCTGTGAACGAATTGTTGCATTGAATCTTTTTAAACACAACTGGATCTTCCTCTTTCTTCCATTTCTCATCCCACCATGGCTTAATAGATATACTAGCTCTCATATCACATAGAGCTTTGCTGACGATATGACTACCAATTGGGCACGGGATTGCAAATTTACCCGAATTATTGAGTTTTGGTGGAAGAGGCTCATGGGGAACTATCAAAATTAGGTTAACAACATTGGAACTCAAGGCTAGATCTTCTCCGGCCTCCTTTTCCTGCTCCCCACTTGTCTCCTCTTTTTTAGCATCCATGATTATTAGCTCGGGTACTCCATCAATTTCAAGAACCATATTATTTGGCAATTCACCTTGAGGGCGATTGTTAATGGCATTTACTAACTCTCTAATCTGATTCTCTATATTTCTCAGTGTTACTTCATGACTTATTTCCACGTCTCATTCTCTTTTATGTACTTAATCAAAAGCTCCTCTAGTTCTGGTTTCTTTTCCTGTTGTGGGGGTGGTTGTTGTCTTAATGCTTGATGGTTGGGCTTGATTAACGCGCCATGAGAAATTTAGGTGATACTCCCAATCCAGATGATAGTTGTTAGGATAGGCAAAATTATTGGGGTAGTCACCGAAGTTGCCACCATACAATATTGACTCGAAACTGATGGCGCCTTGATGACTTGGATGGTTTTCAACACAGTAATCACAAATCTCTGCTACATTTTGAATAGGTTGATCTGCTAAAGCGTCGATCTTCCTCGAAAGTGTCTCCATCAGTGCTGACAACTTATCGAATCCATAGATCCCTGTCGCGTTTGGCTGAGTCATTCTCGTATAAGGCCATTGATAATTGTAGTTAGCCATGATGTACCTCGTAAAGAAAAAGAAGAAGAAGAAAAATTAAAACAAATCAAAACAAAATGTTTAAATAAACTAAATTGATAAAAACTAATAACGAAATAATTATTAGAACCGTTCTCAGACAACGGCGCCAAAAACTTGTTGTCCGATTTATATAATGACAAATACGCGCAAGTATACACGGTCAATCAAATAATAAAGAAGTAAGAAGAGTGTCGAACCCACAGGGAACATTTACTAATAACTATTCTAATTTACAAGTTTTATCAATTTAAATCCACTTAAACAGTCACTCCAATTGTTGTGTGAAAATTATTTTAAATAAAGGAAATTAAGAACTAAATAAACTAACAAAGATTGATCACCAGATGATTAAGACATAGGAGTACAATTTCCCCAATTACTTTGCAACAATCGCCTTACCATATTTCCACTTATTTAATCCAATGAATTGCTAACTAGGATTGCCTATTAATTTATTACCATCTTTCAATGATTAATAAAAAGACCTATTTTAGTTATTTTGCTACTTTCGTGCAAGCCACTTTAAACAGATTCATTAAGCACAAAATCCTAACAAAGTTACGCATGACATACAAATACTTTCATCTCATACACTATTATGTTATCCTTAACAAGAATCAACATATTCATACGTTATTCTATTCAGATCTAATCTAAGATTTTCTCTTTTAATTCCATCAAAGATATCAGATTAATTGCTAGCTAGACAATTAATAGATTAAGCACAAAATATAACAATCAACTCAATAGGATCAACAAGTGAAAATAATGATAATTGAATTATTGAATTACAAAAGATTCCATTATACCCCTAATTGGGAAATTAGTGCATCATCATAATAGAAACAAGAAGATTAAAAATAAATAGCATCATAGTTACAGATAATGAAATTAAGAGAAGAAAAAAAACTGTATCAAGGAATCTCTAATCTCCAAGCTTCAATCTCTGCCTTCAATGTTCCCCAATACAATCTCCAAGTCTCCACAAGATGGCTCACAATGATTTGTAGTCAAAAGTCCCCAAATCCAAGTTATAATCAAGTATTTATAGTCCTAAGAGAAACCCTAACACTTTAGGCATCCCCAAAATCCTATTATAAATCAACTTGGACACTAAGACACCCAAATAAACTCTCTCCTAGCCGTCCGGCGCACCCCACGTTGTTCCTAGGCCATTTTGGGCGAGCCCCGCTCTACAGTTGCAGAAAATCTGATGTTTTGGCGTGCCCCGCGCCGGTCAATTTTCTGCTACAACATCTTAGGGTTGGAACATGGTCAAAATTGGGCTTCAAGTGGATGATGTGTAAATGGCAAGCATGATAACTCTGAGCTTTGATCTCTGTTGATAAAAATGTCATAACTTTTTCATCCGCACTCTGATTTGGACAATTCAAGATGTTCCGAAAAGCTAAGAAGTAGATCCACCATAAAATCCAAGTTTCAAGCCGAGAACATGCATCCAACTTAGCATTAAAAGCTTTGTGATCTCTCCTTATTGTCTTTGCTTGCTTATTGTACTCCAAAAGATGTCATGATTACTTTTTCTTGCTTTTCCATGCCAATGTCGTGTCATACCCTACTAGTGTCTTGCTTAGCCAGTGCCTAGCTCGAACCGCTGAGCTCCACTTTAACACCGCTTTAGCCATGTAGCTTCATTTTACATATCTTTGTTCTACTTTCCCTTTTTCCTACACAAGATCAATTAAGCACATAAAAAGGAACAAAAAATACCTGAAAACTCACAATCCATCAAACCAAAGATGTGACACCCCCAAATCTGGGTACATTTAAACCCTGGATATGGTGCTACACGGTGCTACTATCTACTCATACAGTCAATTGAAAGACTTCAATAACACGCATGAGTTTACTAAATATTACATTTTATTAATCCCTTCCAAGGTTCTTTGTAACCATTACATTGTTCTGTGTCATAATATCAATCATTACAATACTAATACTATATTATTACAAGGATCACTTATTTGTCCATCTTGGACTTGCCCTTGTCTTTACCGGATCCTTCGGTCCGTTCGCTCTTAGTTGAAATTATTTAGTTTTAAGCAAAAATGAGCATAAATAGCTCAGCAACTTCAACAACATATCTTGAAACCACAAAATCAAGAATCATATAGATTTATCTTCAATAACTGTACAATAGTTATGAAGTACTTAAGAATAATGAAAATAACGTTTTGATTCCTTTAAAATCATTCCCAAGGACTTATAGCCTCTTCGGAATCTGTGTTGGTCAATGACCATGAACCATAATTTAGTTCTCATTCATGAAAAGAACAACCCGACACTAAGGCCGTAAGTTCGATATGGCTTATGAGCACATCTAGGTGATCAGCCTGTAGTACTCTATGTTGATCAATACTCATACATTAAATGTGTTTACGTTTAATTAGTGGCAACCTCACGTGCCTGTCAAATTAACAACGTAAAAATAGTTGTTTATTCATACTCAGGCTTACCTGAGAATCCGTACCAAGCAATTGGCATAGGATAACAACATTGTAAATATTTTAGAAGGATTTGTGGAAAACTAACCAAAATATTCTAAGTCTCAGTCTAGCCGAATCAAATGACATTGACTATTCAATAACAATTTATGCATAAGAAATCATGCATACTGACAGCTTGTCCAACACAAGGTATAGACAAGAGCTTAGAAAACTTGCCTTTGCGTCTTTAAACCTTTATGTTTACTCTACTCGGTCTTTACAACTTCTACAAAGCATAACATATAGCATACCAATGAGAATTCGCAATTGATATACAATGTATAACCTATCTTCTTCTTCTTATATAACTTAATCGAATTGTTAAGCTAATAACACGTTCAAGTTATTTAACGTTTATTACGGCTTATTAACATTTATATGTCATAAACAGACTCCCGTCGATCATCATTACGCACAATGACGGACAAAACCCTAACCGGTTCGTTACGTTAATCACATTCCCATTCAATTCCCATTATCGAACTCCGAATAGAATTTACATGAGGTTTAACTTCATTCGATATTATACATGCATTACGTAACTCTATTATATGTTATATAACCTTAAGGCACGCTCAAAACTCGATTACGATTCATAGTTCACATTATCGAATTTTGAGTTTTAAATTTAAATACTTTTTGTCAATATTTAATTCTCAAAACCATTCTTAAACACGTTGTTTAAGTGATTTCTCTTCATGAATATTAAGCATATAGTTGCCCCATAATTACCATGTAGAAAACTAGGTTAAGAAATATTCACGTCAAAATTTTTTTCCATAAAGGCGCGGTAGTGCCAGCCAAAGGCTTAAAGGCAACGCTGTAGCGCTGTCTCGCAGAACATTTCCCCTACCTCGACGTTGCAGTGATGGGAAGCGACGTCTGGGCGGCGCTGCAACGCCGGCCCCTAGATTCTGAAAATTTTGAATTTCACGAGCTCATAACATGATCGTTACAACTCAAAATTGGCTCGTTCCAAAGCCATTAGTTCGCATATGTTATGTTCTACGCTTTCATCAAGTTGGAATTCATTTCTGAATCCGTTGGCAAGAAATTCGCCGATTAGTCAATTTTTACTCGTTCGTCCAACGTTCGTGACGCTCAATTCTTCGTTTTAAGTCCGAATGCGTTCGTTCTTGCTCTCACAAGTCGTAATTACCTAATTACACGTTACGCCATCGAAAACCATCGTTTCCGAATCAAACGATGACTTTTGATTTCTATTTCAGAAAAATTCACGATTTCGACGATTAACGTCTAATCGCGCAACTTTCACCGAATCTTCATTATTCAATATTTTTACTTCGAACCAAATGGAATCAATCTATTGGTTGTTTATTAATGATTCTAACCATTGTAAGCATTTATGTTTTATGGTTTCATATACTTAATAGCCAAACTCTCATGATTTTGATAATTTCTTCATTAGTTCCTTAATCCATTTATAGGATTTCATTATGCATGGCTTAGTAGTGTTCTTAGTTCACTAATTAGCCAACCTTATGACTTCATACAATTCATGCTTCCCCAATTCACTTCTCTATCAATTCGATTATTGAAAGACAATGAATTATCATCAAATTTTCTTATCCTTATACCTTTGGTGTTCTTGGATGTTCTTGATAAAAGACTTATGAACTTCTTGGCTCCTTGGTTTGCTTGATTCTTATCAAAGACAAAAGCTAGCTTCCCTTTTCTCTCTCTCAATATGCTCACAAATTTGATCAACCAACAAAATGGCTAATGAGCTTCCTATTTATAGACTTTGCAAGGTTTAGGATAGTTTAGTCATTAAGACCAAACCTTCTTTGCCCCATGTCTTGCCTGATAGTAGTGTGCATACAAGCCAATCATGTATGATGATAAAGCACATACTTTGTAAACAATCTTATTTATTTATTAATAAATATTCATTTAAGGCATATAATTATCTACATGGTGCTGTTTTTATAATATGTAAATAACCCATAGTTTTAAGAAATGCTTTTAGAATCATGATGAGATCATGATAATGAGATCTAAATTCTTAGAAAGCTTAAAAACTAAAATAGTGCCCAATTATGGGATTACTAAAATAGGGATTAGTAAATCCGGATAGATTGGTACATATGTTGCTTCCTCATTGGATGAGGATGACTGATCTCATGGTCACTTGTGTGGAGACACTAAAGCAAGTATGTAGGTGCTTATTGAAGAATAAGTTCACTGAACGTGACTCGCTATGGAATACCTAATGGAGTTTTACTCGCCTGTCAATAGGAATTCCTAATGTGATAGTAGTACAAGTGATCCTTGGACTTGAGATCATCATAGTATCTTGTATGTAACAAATTATACTTTGACTAATTCCTTAAGGCCTTTTAAGGCATATATAGGGTATGCTTGGGTATAATGAGTTACATATGGAGATAATGAATGATCAATAAAGAATCTACCACCTCTAGTAAAAGAGGAGATATGTCCTATGTGATTCGTTAAATGACAACCCAGGAATCCTTGGCCAAGGTAGAATGAAATTAGAAAGAGGTTTCTAATTTGCATTATTTGGAGTTGTGCATTTTCTAATCGAAATACATATGATTAAATAAATTAAGACTTGACAGTAAATCCATGTCTTATATTTAATTGGGACATTGTATGGTGGAAGGATTGAATTGTACGGTAACTATTAACTCACAGGTTCTTTTATGATTAATGTTGAAATCTATATTATCTGGAAAGTCGTTGATCGCTAGGGAGGCTTATCCCTATTGTAGAATAAATGTTATTTATTTAAATAGATTATTAGTTTAATTTATTTATTTAAATAAGATTAGAATTGTTCTAATTGATTTATTCATAACTGGTTTAATATGGAGAACCTAAAGGGTCACACCATAAAAGGAAGAAGAATTATTTAAGAAGAAAATGGCATGATAGTAATAATGCATTAAGTATAATTAATTTAATATATGATGATAGAATAAATTAAATAGCTTAATGTTTATTATTTAATATTTTAGAAATATTAAATATAAATTAATAAGAGAAGTCTTATTAATATTGTTATTATTATTATTATTTTAATTCTAAAGGAGTTTAGGAATTAATATAATATCAGTACTCTCTCTCAATCCTAATAAAAATTAGGATATAAATTAATTAAAAGTATTTAATTAATTAAATAAAACCCTATTCTAATTGGATTAGGAGGGTTAACCTAATATCTATATAAGAGAGTCTTATATCAGAAATAAGGTACGTGAATTTTTCCAAGAGTTGGGAGTACACATATTCTATAGAGATAGAAACAAGGGTTAAGCCAATAACCCATCTTCTTGAGTTCTTCATCTTCCTTGGTGGATCACCGTTAGAGGCCAAACAATTGGGTGGCTGACATTGATCAAGGGAAGGAGCCACTACAGAGGAATCAAAGGAATCAAAGGAGTAGAACTTGTACCTGAGGAAGCTTGGATCTTCAAAGGTATAATTCCATGTTCTCTCTTTTCTGTTATTGATAACTAGCACAAAGCATGATCATGGTTATGGGTTTGTATAAACTTTTGAAAACCTAGTTTTTGCGCTTCTGCCCTATTTATGTGATTTGATTGCATGATTGCGTTACGTTACAAACCCAACATTACCATGTGAAGCCATGTGCTAGCAT
This sequence comes from Panax stipuleanatus, assembly GCA_020205555.1. Lineage (NCBI taxonomy): Eukaryota > Viridiplantae > Streptophyta > Magnoliopsida > Apiales > Araliaceae > Panax > Panax stipuleanatus. Next base: position 120,130,809 of record CM035120.1, read on the forward strand.
GTTCTAGCACATGCACCCCACATGCCCATCTTGTCATCTCATGTGCCCATGGGTTGTCCCATGGGTTATTCCACCCGTTAACCTATCAGTTCGACCCACGGGTTTAGTTATTAAATTTACTTTAAATTGAATGTATTTACTTCGTATAAAATTCGCATTATACGTCATATTAATTCCCGTATCCACTTCGTATTATACTCGTACAATATCTCGTATTATACTCGTATTCATTCCGTTTAATAATTATTTATTATTATACTTAAACAATTATTCTTAGATTTTACTTTTCCTAACCCTTAGGGTTTTAAGTCCTTACAAGAAAACTTCGTGAGCTATAACTGAAATATTATTAGATATTCCATTCCGTCTTAAAATCCTATCATTACGCATTTCTCAAAAATTCAAGAATAATTCTCGAGCAGAGATGGATGAATAGTAATTTTCTTTCGAGAAAACTTTTCTCAGCTAAATTAACTTTTCACGATATATTACCGTCAAATCTTTCGACAGAATGTCATTCCGACATTTCGATCTCCCGAAAAGACTTAGGGTTCTCAAACCCTAACCCTTAGGGTTTCATCATATAAATAGTGCCTATTTCGTCTTTTTATCAAAAATATTTTTATTCCTGAAAATCTTTTATTTTCGTCTTATAAATTCATATCATTTATTTCCAGCGCGTAGCCAGAATCCTAACCCTTTCTGCAATCTCTAGGTCATAGAATGACCTTTAGATAGCTTACTCATTTTAATAAACCTTTAATTAAATTTTATTCAATAAATCAAATAAAATTCATTTACATAGAAGTCCGATTTTCTCGAGCGTTACATTCTCCCCCCTTATAAGAATTCTATCCCCATAATTTCGATACAAGTTAGTCAAATAGATGAGGATAAGTCTTCCTCATCTTCTCTTCGAGTACCCACGTTGGTTCTTCGGCATTGTGGTTCCTCCATATCACCTTCACCAAATGTATGACTTTGTTTCTCAAGACTTGTTCTTTCCTAATAATAACTTGCATAGGAACTTCTTCATACGTTAAGTCTTTCTCGACTTGGATTGGTTCATATCCGATTACGTGCTTGTAATCCGGCTTATAGGTATGCAATACCGTTACGTGAAACACATTATGGATATGTCCCAACTCTGGAGGTAATGTTATCGCATATACTACCTCTCCTACCCTACTCAATTTTTAAAAGGTCCTATGAACCTAGGGCTTAACTTTCCCTTCTTCCCGAAGCGTATCCTCCCTTTCCAAGGTGACACCTTCAAGAATTCATATGAACCGACTTCGAATTCTCTATTCTTCTGATGTGGATAGACATACTTTTTCTGTCTGTCTTGAGCTGCTACTAGCCGCGTTCGTATCAACTTAACCACTTCCGACATTTGTTGTACCATCTCTGGTCCTAAAATTCGACGCTCTCCTACTTCATCCCAACACAGAGGAGTTCTGCACTTTGGTTCATATAACGCTTCGTAAGGCGGCATGCCTATACTAGCGTGATAATTATTGTTATAGGAGAACTCTATTAACGGTAGATGATCTTCCCAACTGTCCTTGAAATCCATAACGCAAGACCTTAACATGTCTTCTAGCGTTTGAATTTTTCTCTCACTTTGTCCATCCGTCTGTGGATGATACGCCTTGCTCAACCTCAGTTGCGTTCCCATCTTTTCTTGCAAGCTCTTCCAGAAATTCGAGGTGAATCGCGGTTTGCGATCTGACACAATTGAAACTGACACTCCATGTCTTGAGACAATCTCCTTGACATAAAGCTTAGCTAATTGGTCTAAGTTGTACTTGACTCTATCGGCAAGAAATTAGCCGACTTCGTCAAATGATCCACTATTACCCAAATAGTGTCGTATCCTTTCTGCGTCGTTGGAAGTCCTACCATAAAGTCCATCATGATATGCTCCCACTTCCACTCCAAAATCTCCAATGATTGTAGCAAACCACTGGGTCATTGATGTTTGGCCTTAACTTTCTGACAAGTGGGAGCTATCGTTTAACACTCCAAGATTAACCTTACTCCTATTTTACTAACTCAAAAATTAGTATAGTAACAAGCAAGGATCGATCCCACAGAGAGTGTTTTATTTTATATCTATCCAAGTATTTTCTAATGAATTGGGGGTTTTGGTTTGAAAAGTTGAATTATCGAAAGTGAATTTAAAAGAAGTATCAATGAGTAAAAAGCTTCAATTCTTCAGTTCAGTATCGCCTTTTCACAATCATGGATTAACTAAGTTTTTACAATGTTTATCCTTCAATGAGATTAACAATCCTAGATAACCGCAATCGCTAGTTATCCAAAATTCTCCTTATGTGTAAATCTAATGCGACAATTGCCAACAAAAGATCCTAACTATCATATAACCTAGAACTATCAGTCTAAATTTAATATGATAGAAGCATGAAGAATGAGAATTAGATTGTTCCAAGCAACAATTACACAATCAGGAATTATTTAACTTGTCTTCTAAAAATCTTAATAATATCCAAAAGTTTGACCACAATCAAATATCATTAAATGCTACTTATGATAAGACATACATCGTTTTCTTAATATATATCTTAATCTAGCAGATGATATCAATTTACTAATTTAATCCTGCAGAAACTAAATTAGTCAATTGAATAGCATATAAGAAAGTTTATATAGATAATCAGAATAAATCTCACATATGAAAGAGTAAATAAAGTAAACTTGCTCAAATCGTTAATTATGAATAAGTTTCAACATCCCTTCAAAATTAAATTAAGTAGTTTAGCTTGACATGCCATGATTCTCCAAAACTAGGGGTTGAATGAATGTAGAAGGTGATGCTATGCTAATAGGCCTTACATATATTTATAATGTCTAACAAAGTCCCTCTAATCCTTAGAAATTGCAATCCTAATCAACTCAGAAATCTGCCAATAACTTGCCAAAAGTAGGAAATTCGCTGAATCTGTCCGCCAAGCCTGCCGGGGCGGGGTCTTCTATACTGCCAACACCCACCGGGGCGGGTGTCCTTCTTTTTCCAGCTCCAAAGTACGCCCCCGTCAGGGCAGCACTTTTTCTTTAAAAACCCTTCGGGGCGGCAATGGCCAAAGAAGTCTGGGTCGTGGCTGCTTCCAAGCGCGATGGGGCGGCATTTTCTAAGCCAAGAGGCCCGCCTGGGCGGGCTTCCCCGCATCCTGAATCTCCTTCCTTTTTCCCCGCAACAACTACGAATCAACCCGTTTCTTCACCAAAACTTCGTTTCAACCTAAAATCCATAAACAACCTTATTAGACTCGGTTAATCCCCAAAACATGCAATGAACCAAGTAAAAAGGAATCAAAATAGATAAATATTATACACTCATCAAATTCCCCCACACTTAGTTTTTACACATCCTCGTGTAAACCAAATCTATGGTTATCCTACCATTCACAAAATTCTATTCTACCATGGTATCAAAAAGTTCAAGTTACAATTCATAGCATCAATGTTTATCAACAAAAGTCTGATTCGTACTTTACCCATCAATTTATGACTAATAACCTTACCAACTCATTAATGTCTTTCAATAAATTGAACTGTATCCACATCAGTGACAATCCTATACTCCGCATACTTACCCAACTCAGTTTTCATGGAACAAAAACCACGCACACTAACTCATAACTGAAAGCATGTTTTCCTTCTTTTTACTTTTCTTTCCAAAGAACCTGCTTTTTAGCCCAGATGACTATATTTTGATGTCTTTCTCATATTTTTTCCTTGACATGTGCAATGTCTCCTTTTCTTAGGCTTTTCAGTGTTACCCATTTAGCGAACTTTCCACCAACGACTCCCAAACCAGATGGTTTTAGAGCGCTGGGTGTAGAGACACCCCAAGGACTTACTTATTCAAGTAACAAAGGCCACAAAAGTTGACTAGTCAAGCTGGTTTTTTCTATCACACTTTTTAGCTTGAATACTGATGCTTCCCTATGCTTGGATATCCAGTTAATTCGTATAATGGACATTAAAGCAGATTTTCACTAAATTTTTTTATCATACATCAATTTCATCATCATTTTTTTAACTTTTCATTCAATTTTTCTTTTCACATGGGTTCTTTCAATGACATAAGCAGTGAAAACAGTTCTAAAGCATGAAATCAGTGCACATAGACACCTCCACATAAAACTAGTTAATTAAGCATGCTTCACATATTCAAGTACTCACATAACAACAAATTCAATTTGAATCGAGTACTATGGTTAATGACTTTGTTTTCATCATTCATTGATCTACTAAATACCAACAGATCTTGAAATTAAACATCAACTTTCAATCCTTAACTCCAACTCCTTAACACTTAAGCGAATAAAATCATAGATTCAGGCAAAAATTTCAGTAGATTTTTAAATTTTAGCAAAATTTGAACTACTATACCTAAAAAAACTAAAACTAAAACCTAAAATTCCCTCCCCCACACTCAAACCTTACGTTGTCCCCAATGTAAGAAAATCATGCAAAGCAAAAAATACTACAACTAATAAATTAAAAAAAAAGGGATAGAAAGATCATATCTGAATTCTTGGGCTGCCTCCCAAGCAGCTGCCCTTGTTTAACATCGTTAGCTCCACTGCAATCCTCTCAATCATCCGAAAGCCGGATCCATCAACGTCAACATCTCAACCTCCTCAACTAGACTGTTATCCAAAAATGGCTTCAAATTATGTCCGTTCACCTTAAACACATTCCCTGTCTTTGGATTTTGTATATATATAGCATAATGAGGAAACACATTAGTAACAACAAATGGACCCTCCAATGGGAACAAAGCTTACCTGGAAATAATTTCAATCGTGAATTATAAAGGAGAACTTTTTCTCCAACAGTGAAATTCTTTCGCAAAATCTTCTTATCATGGAAAGCTTTTGTCTTAGCCTTACACAGTTTAGAACTCTCATATGATTCAAAACTCAACTCCTCTAGTTCTTGTAACTGCAACTTCCTATGGATGCCAGCTTGATCTAAGTTCATGTTGCACTGTTCGATTGCCCAGAAAGCTTTATGCTCTAGCTCCACAGGTAGGTGGCATGGTTTCCCGAACACCAGCCTATAAGGTGACATACCAATAGAAGTTTTGTATGTCGTCCTATATGCCCGAAGTGCGTCTAAGACTCCAATCTTTCTTGCTCGGGTTAACTACTTTCTTTAAAATGGATTTTATCTCTCGGTTGGATACCTCAGCTTGGCCATTGCTTTGCAGATGATAGGACGTAGAAACCTTGTGAAGAACGTTGTATTTCCTAAACAAAGTTGCTAATATCCTATTACAAAAGTGAGTTCTGCGATCACTAATGATGGCCCGTGATGCTCCAAACCTGACAAATATGTTAGTCCTGACAAAATCTGCAACAACTTTAGAATCGTCAGTACTAGTGGCTTTAGCTTCCACCCACTACGAAACATAATCTACCGCCAATAAGATGCAAACATTACCAAAGGAAATAGAAAAAAGGTCCCATAAAATCAATACCCCAAACATCAAAGATTTCAACAATTAGAATAGGGTTTTGTGGTATTTGATGTCTATGTGATATATTTCATGTTCTTTGACAATTCTCAAATGATTTGCAAAATAGATATGAGTCTTCGAAAATTGAAGGCCAAAAGAAACCACTCTCTAACACCTTATGTGATATTCTTTTAGGTCCAAAATAACCTCCACAAGCATAGGAATGACAGAAAGCTAGAATAGATTGGAACTAATTATCAGGTACACAACGTCTAACTATCTGATCTACATAAAATTTTCACAAGTATAGGTCATCCAACACATAATGTTTGGCATCACTCCTAAGCTTTTCTTTCTGGGATTTTGAAAACTCACCCGGTAAATACGCACTTACCAAATAATTCACAATGTCTGCATACCAGGGAGTTGTATTGCCAATTGAAAGTAGATGTTCATCTGGAAACATGTCTTGTAATGGTAGTGCTTCTTTCTCCTTAAGAATTCTGCTCAAGTGATCCGTTACCAAGTTATCCGTACCCTTCTTATCTTTAATTTCCAAGTCAAATTCTTACAACAGCAAGATCCATCTTATAATTTAGGGTTTGGACTCCTTCTTAGTAAGCAAGTACCTGAGAGCAGCATGGTCAGAATAAACTATCACTTTAGTACCAAGTAAATATGATCTAAACTTATCTAAAGCAAATACAACATATAAGAGTTCTTTTTTAGTTGTGGAATAGTTTATCTGAGTCGCATTCAATGTTCTAGAAGCATAGTAGATGGCATGGACAGCTTTGTCAATCTTTTGGCCCAAGACGGCGCCGACAGCATAGTTGCTTGCATCACACAATATCTCAAATGGAAACTTCTAATTTGGTGGTTGAATGACAGGGGCTGACGTCTATAATTTCTATAAGGCATCAAAAGCCACATTGCATTCATTATCAAAATGGAATTCCACATCTTTCTGGAGCAACTTGCAAAGGGGCAATGCTATCTTGGTGAAATCTTTGATAAACTTGCGATAAAATCCTACATGTCCAAGAAAAAAGCATATCTCCCGCACGCTAACGGGGTAAGGCAATGCAGATATAATATCAATTTTTGCTTTATCGACTTCTAAACCATTAACTGACACTACATGACTAAGTACAATTCCTTGTTCTACCATAAAGTGACATTTTTCCCAATTTAGCACAAGGATAGTTTATAAACATCTATCCAAACCACGAGTCAAATTATCTAGGCAAGTATCCAAAGAATTACCATGTACCATGAAATCATCCATAAAGACCTCAATGCATTCTTCCAAAAGATCGAAAAAAATACTCATCATGCATCTTTGAAAAGTACCTGGGGAATTGCAGAGTCCAAAGGACATTCGTCGATAGGCAAAGGTACCAAAGGGATATGTGAATGTGGTCTTTTCTTGGTCCTCGGGTGTAATCACAATCTGGTTATAACGTAAAAAACCATCTAGAAAGCAATAATAAGTATGCCTAGCTAGTCGTTCCAACATTTGATCAATAAAAGGAAGGGGAAAGTGATCTTTTCTAGTTACAGCATTTAACATCCTGTAGTCAACACACACTCTCCAACCTGTTTGCATCCGTGTGGGCACTAACTCATTATTGTCATTCTTAACAATCGCGATTCCGGATTTCTTCGAAACTACCTGTATCGGACTTACCCATTGACTGTCGGAGATGGGGTAGATGATTCATGCATCGAGCAATTTTATTACCTCTTTATTTACTACATCCATCATAAGTGGGTTCAATCGTCTTTGTGCGTCCCTCGTGGGCTTATCACCATCTTCCAATAAAATTCGATGCATGCATGTTGCGGGACTAATACCTTTTAAGTATGCTATAGTCTAACCAAAAACTGAGATATGGTCCCTAAGGACTCTTAACAATTTTTCTTCCTGCACTTTGGTTAAATTACTAGCAATTATCACAGGTAAAGTCTCATTAGTCCCTAAATACGCATATTTCAAGTGCGTAGGCAATTGTTTCAATCCAAGTATTGGAGCTTGCACAACAAATGGTAATAGTTTTTGATGAGACACGGGTAATTGAATTAGATGGACTGCATACTTATCTGAGAGTTTCGGCAATGAGTATGCCGAAGCCACAATTTCCTTCAATTCCTAATTTTGCTCAAGTTCATACTCCCCATCCATGTCTGAACTGCTAGAAATAGTAGCCTCCAAGTTGTCTCTATGACTTTGTTCAAAAGTTTCCTGCATTAAAGAGTCACACACATCAATTGAAAAAACTTGACTAATATCACTAGGGTATCTCATGGCATCATAGATATTAAATTAGATCTTTTAGCCATAAAACTCCATTGTTAAGGTCCTATTGTGCACATCAATCATAGTCCTCGCTGTTTTTAGGAATGGCCTTCTTAACAAGATGTGGGATGGGTTTGGTGATGTATCATCCTCCATATCCACTATGTAAAAATCTACAAGAAAGATTAGTTCATTCATGTAAGAACCCAAATTTTCAAAAATTATTAAAATAAGAATTCAGTAAATAAAAATTCTTAAGGCATGAGATGAGTTCAAATAAGAATATATATGCGTTATGAAGTATGTGGTATTGTGTTGCATAAGATAATATGAACTATGCAATATGTGATTCTTGTGTTTAATAAATATATTATTATTATATATATTTAGTGTAGAGGCAATTTATTTGAAGTGAAGGAGATTGATAAAATTTATCTATCGATATTAAATAATTTATAAAATTATTTTATCATAGTAAGTTGGTGACATTAAATATCTTTAATGAAAAATTACCATTTTCTTGGATATATATACTAGTGACTAATATGTTGTAATATGGGTCATAATTGGTACTCAATCTGTCCATGAATGGATTTAGATAGCAAAGAGTGAATTAGTTATGGGAATTAACTAATAAGATTAAATATTAGTTAATTTAAATTAAGTGGAAAGTTATATTATGAAATAATATAATTTGAATATTAAAACCTTAATTAACTATGATGATATAGTAAAGGGTTTAATTCACTTAAGTAAATGGTGAATTAATATATGTGTTGAGTATGTAATTATAATTAGTACTGTTTTTATATATCACTTAGCATGGTAATATGTGAGGAAGTCTAATGTTCGTATAACGTTAATAAAATATATATATATATATATATATATATATACATTGTTAAAGAGAGAAGAAAACCAATATATCGTTGGATAAATATTGGTTAGAGAATTATAAATTTATTTGATATACGGCGAGATGTGAAGCTTAAAGAAATTGTTTGGGGACAATTTATAGAAAGAAAAGTGAAACAATTATTGTATATTGTATAAAGGATATTAAAATAAATTCTAGCAGTGAATTATTTTAATAAAAGGAGAATATTATTTTATATAATAATATTACCTTATATAGCTTAGTATGAGGTAATAAGAATGATTAAGTAATATGGTAAATATATTAAAACATATTTGCTATATGTAAATAAATTGATGGAAACAATTTACCATAATAGGAAATAAACTTGTTCTCTATTTTCTATATATGATATGTATACATGTGCCTTACATGTAAATATTATTTTAGTAAGATATAGATATTATAATAAAGATAATATCTTGAGAAAATGAGTAAATCATTTTATTTGGAGAAAACGTAATAAAAATTAATTTATGAATGTTTTCATGGTGGAATACATAGTTTATAAAGTAGTAATTATATCTTATGTATTTGGGAGCTGTCGTTTACACTCCTAAATTAACCTCACTTTCACTTCACGAATTTAAATAATTAGCACAGTAGTAAGCAAGGATCGATCCCACAGAGAGTAAGTTTGTTTTAGATTTATTCTACTATTTTAACAGAAAATAAAGATGGGGGAGTTTTGAAATTGTTTTAAACTAAGAAAAACAGAATTTAAATAAAGAGATTAACCAAATATGTAAAAACTTCAGTTCTGTAGTTCAGTTTCACCAAGCACAGCAATCAATTAATCAAGTAATTATTCTTTACCATTCAATGAAACTATTAACCCTAGATAACAATAAGCTCTGCTATCCGAAATTCTCCTTAGATATTCACGGTATGAAACAAGCTCTTCACCAGATTCAACTAGCATATAACCTAGAACAAGCTCTCTAGATTTAATATGATAGAAGCATTAAGAAATAGAGAATTAGGCTAATCCAAGCAACAAACACATAAGCTCGATTTGTTTAACTTATTTTCTGATAATCTTAGCAATACCCAAAAGCTTGTCCACAATTAGTATCACTAATTTACTACTTATGATGAAGACAGATATCAATTACACGTAATACTAATCTTAATCTAGCATATGATAATGATTAAATTAACTCAATTGGCCATATCAAATTAATTAGATCAATTAGCATGCAATCAATGAAAATAGATTATCAGAAGAAATTTCATACAAGAAGTAATAAATAATAATACTCAATTAATTAATTACTTGTAACAAGGTTCCACCTCCCTTTAGAACTGAATAAAGAAACTAGCCTGACATGCTCCAAGTCTGCACTTCAATGAGGTATGATAGTTGGTAGAAGATTGAATGAATAAAACCTTAACTATCATCCTCTATTTATAGTGCTAGACAAGGGCCTAAATCCTATAAGAACTAGGAATCCAAATCTTAAAAGGAATTACAATTATAACTAGTTTCCATAAAGAAATAGAATCTAATAAGGAAATAAAATCTACAGTCCAAAGAAGTCCTCATTCTAATAGTAATATCAATCCAATTCCATGTAGGAATCTCCAAATATTGAGAAAGTCAACTGCTGGTCAAACTCCTCTTCAATTCAACTCCAAATCAACTTGTTTCCATTCTTTTAGCTTTAATTCACCTGAAAATAATAAACAACTTATTAAGCTCATATACACATGAAACATGTAATAAAACCAAATGTAAAGGAATAAAAAATCATGAATATTGTGTACTTATCAAATTCCCCCACACTTAGTCTTTTACACGTTCTCGTGTAAACTAAAAGTTTAATTTCCAGAAACTCTACTCAACCATAACGTCAAAAGATTTTAAGATCAAATCATGATTATCAACACTAAACCCACAAAAACATGATCAACGCTTCATCAATCAACTCAAGATAAGTACCTCACCACTTCACCAATGAGTTTTATTAAGTTAAATTGTAACCACATAAGCCCTTGTCTATGATCCACATACTTACTCAACTTAGTTACCATGGAGCAAAAACCGTGCACACCACTCAAAAACTCAAAACATACTTTTTCTGCTTTATTTTTTATCAGAATCTTTTCATTTTAATTTTTTTTATTTTCGGTGAATGCATTTTATGCTCCGTTTCACCTTCCTCAATCATTCTTTTGTAAGTGAGTGCATTTTATGCTCCATCTCACTTATCCACACGTGTTTATGGGAGAGTGCGTTTTACGCTCCATCTCATCCCACCACATGACTTCTCTTGTGTTTCTTTTTCAATAATTTCACTGGTTTCCAATTTATTTTTTTCACATGGTCCTACAAAACGCTTAAGCAGTTCAATAGTTCTAGAGCATGAGATTAGTGCACATAGACAACTCCACAGATAACTTAGCCAACTAAGCATATATCACATGTTCAAGTGCTCATGAGACACAAATTCAATTTAAATCAATTACTATGGATCATGACTTAGTTTTTCTCAATCATTAACCAATTAAGCATTAAACAGATTTTGAATTTTTAGCATTGATTCTCATTTTTGACTTTAACCTTCGAACACATAGGCAAAATAGAATTATGAAAATCAATTTTTTCAAAAAATTTCAAAAACAAAATTTCAAGGCATCAAGATGGTCCTATTTCATTTCAAAATTGGCAGATTAAATATCCCTAAATATAAAATAAAAACCTAAATCTCTCCCCCCCACACTCAAACCTTACATTGTCCCCAATGTAAGAAAATCATGCAAAGAAGAAAGAACTACAACTAACAAATTAAAAAGAAAAGGGATAGAAAGATCAAATCTGAATTCTTGGGTTGCCTCCCAAGCAGCTGCTCTTGTTTATTGTCATTGGCCTGACATCTTCTCTCTCGTTCTATGTAATTGGAGTTGTGAACTTCAAGTGGATTGGTAAAAGTTTCTTCCTTAATTGAGGAACATTGTGTATTTCATGACTTTGCTCTTTTCCAGCCACCAAATCCTCCTCGTATAATTGTATTCGATCAAAAGATTCCTGCACTAAATAATCCACAACATCAATAACAAAAACAGATTTAATATTATCAAGATACCTTTTAGCCTGATCTGCGTTGAACTGGAACTTTGCATTGTCCAATTCCATGGTAAAGGTACGATGGTGTGTAGCACTCCTTGTTTCTGTTAGTTGTACTGATGGAGATGAATCCACGTCTTTCTTGTCGAGATCTGCAGAATTTATCAAATTATTCTCTTCTTCCTCTTGTTCATTCTCTTCGTCAAATTCCATATTACAGTCCGTTCCCGGAGTAAGCACTGAATCCTCCTGCTCCTCTTCGTCAAATCCCATTGTACTGAAGTTCTCAACAAACGGAGGAGGTAACTCCTCGAAGCCTTGAGATTCCAACCTCCCTACTTTGGTTGCAAGTTGACCAACTTGATCCCTCGGATCTTGAACAGAAGTTCTTGTCTCCTGCTGGAACTGCTGTGTCGGACTCATGAACTGTAGTGTTCGGCTCATGAATGCCTTGAACATATCCTCCATAGATGTCCCAGAATTAACAGGTACTTCTTGATTTTCTGTGTGGTACTGAGGTTGAGTCTACTGAAGATCTTGCTGCATACTTGAAAGGACAGGTTGCATTGGTGGCCTAGTACCTTCATAGCTCAAGTCGGGATGATCTCTCCATCCGGAATTGTGAGTTTCTGCCCAAGGATCACATTGATGTGGATTTTGTCCGAAGAATGCCCCCACAGCATTAACTTGATGAACAATTACATCCTCTTGCACTATGGGACAATCATTTGTTGTATGCCCTGATTTTGAGTAAATTCCACATACTTTTGCAACCGGTACGTTTTCTGTTGTTAATTGTTGTACCACAGCAGTTAAGTTAGAAATCTGTTGTGCCAATTCACTCGTGCTTACCTCACTTACTCTTTGTGGAGCATGATCGTATTGTTGTGAGTTAGCGGCCATGTTTGCAATCAAATTTCTTGCAGCCTCCGGTGTCTTGTCTACTAATGCTCCTCCACTAGCCGCATCGATCATACTTCTTTCCATTGGTATCAGTCCCTCGTAGAAGTACTGAATCAAGTGTTGCTCATCAATTTGGTGGGGAGGGCAGCTGTAACACAACTTCTTGAACCTTTCCCAATACTCGTAGAGAGTTTCTCCATTGAACTGACTAATTCCACATATCTTCTTCCTTGAATCGGCAACTCTTGATGCAGGAAAATACTTCTCCAAGAATAGCCTTTGCATATCAGTCCATGATCGTATCGATCTTGAAGGAAGATAGTATAACCAGTCTTTAGCCAAATCTGCTAATGAGAAAGGAAAAAGTCTAAGTTTGATCTGCTCCTCTGACACTCCTTGTGATTTCATCGTGGAACACACCATATGGAACTCCTTTAGATGCGTATATGGATTTTCACCTGTTAGACCACGAAAAATAGGCAAAAAGCAAATTAGTCCGTAGTTAAGTTCAAAAGCAACTTCTACTGTAGGATATTTATTACACAGGGATGGATGATCAAGGTCTGGAGTAGCCAGTTCTTTTAAAGTCCGGTTGTTGTTCGGCACCACCATCTTTTTCTTTTTAAGTATTGGAACAAGAGCTTCTTTTGTATCTGCAATTTTCTATATCTCTTGATCAAAATTAGAGTGAGAGGATTGAGTCATAAAACAAAAAGAAAAAAAAATAAAAAGAAAATAATAAAAATAAACGAAAACAAAGAATAAACAAAAACAAATAACACTCCCCGGCAACGGCGCCAAAATTTGGGAGCTGTCGTTTACACTCCTAAATTAACCTCACTTTCACTTCACGAATTTAAATAATTAGCACAGTAGTAAGCAAGGATCGATCCCACAGAGAGTAAGTTTGTTTTAGATTTATTCTACTATTTTAACAGAAAATAAAGATGGGGGAGTTTTGAAATTGTTTTAAACTAAGAAAAACAGAATTTAAATAAAGAGATTAACCAAATATGTAAAAACTTCAGTTCTGTAGTTCAGTTTCACCAAGCACAGCAATCAATTAATCAAGTTATTATTCTTTACCATTCAATGAAACTATTAACCCTAGATAACAATAAGCTCTGCTATCCGAAATTCTCCTTAGATATTCACTATATGAAACAAGCTCTTCACCAGATTCAACTAGCATATAACCTAGAACAAGCTCTCTAGATTTAATATGATAGAAGCATTAAGAAATAGAGAATTAGGCTAATACAAGCAACAAACACATAAGCTCGATTTGTTTAACTTGTTTTCTAATAATCTTAGCAATACCCAAAAGCTTGTCCACAATTAGTATCACTAATTTACTACTTGTGATGAAGACAGATATCAATTACACGTAATACCAATCTTAATCTAGCATATGATAATGATTAAATTAACTCAATTGGCCATATCAAATTAATTAGATCAATTAGCATTCAATCAATGAAAACATATTATCAGAAGAAATTTCATACAAGAAGGAATAAATAATAATACTCAATTAATTAATTACTTGTAACAAGGTTCCACCTCCCTTTAGAACTGAATAAAGAAACTAACCTGACATGCTCCAAGTCTGCACTTCAATGAGGTATGATAGTTGGTAGAAGATTGAATGAATAAAACCTTAACTATCATCCTCTATTTATAGTGCTAGACAAGGGCCTAAATCCTATAAGAACTAGGAATCCAAATCTTAAAAGGAATTACAATTATAACTAGTTTCCATAAAGAAATAGAATCTAATAAGGAAATAAAATCTCAGTCCAAAGAAGTCCTCATTCTAATAGTAATATCAATCCAATTCCATGTAGGAATCTCCAAATATTGAGAAAGTCAACTGCTGGTCAAACTCCTCTTCAATTCAACTCCAAATCAACTTGTTTCCATCCTTTTAGCTTTAAATCACCTGAAAATAATAAACAACTTATTAAGCTCATATACACATGAAACATGTAATAAAACCAAATGTAAAGGAATAAAAAATCATGAATATTGTGTACTTATCAGTATTTCTAAGAAGGTTAAATTTATAAAGAAAGCTAAGTTATTTTTATTTCACTAAATAACTTAAGCTACTATATTACCCGTAGATCTTATAAATAATAATAAAAACATTTGAATATTTTCGTTCACGATATATGTATTTATGTGAATCTTGAAATATAATAATTAAATGTAAATTGAACACGAGATGATTAAGTAATGTGGTGGAAGTGATAATGAGCTTAATTTAAGCTTGTGGTATATGCCTAGTGTGACATATTGATGGACTAAGGAATCATTTAATTAAACAAGTAAGGAAATGATGAAGTAATGTAATGGTGTTACATCATAAGTATATTATAAAAGGTGATATTGAGAATATCATTATTTGGTGAGATTATATTATTGAAAGCTTGAGATCTATTAATTACTAAGCCTACATAATTATGCATTGTGTGACATGAATTGTGAATTTAAATCAACTGAAGATTTAACTGGATTTATTAAAAGAAAATCAATGGTAAGTTAATAAATATTTGATATTAATTATCATTATAATATTTGGGTATATTTGAGATAATAAGTGTTATGGAAAATGACGGGTTGAGAATACCCAACGAAAAATATATTTAACCCAATTAAAATAGTAATTGGATTAACCCAATGTACATAAGGTACATGATTATATGTATTGGTGTATATTCAAGATATGAGTATACTTGTTTCTATGTCGTTGTACCTATATGTATATATATATATATATATATATATATATATATATGTGTGTGTGTGTGTGTGTGTGTGTGTGTGTGTACCTATAACTAACATAATGTAGTAACATTAATTAAGTCATTGGGATTGATTTAATGAGCCAAATTTGCTAATGCTGAGTTTTAAAAGGGATGTCCCATATTCATAGTCACATTCTTTCTTTCTCACGTGACTAGGCCATTGGCCTAGCCTATCTCTCCCTACTCAAAACTTTATGAAATCATGAAAGGCTAGCAAGGAAGAGATGGTGGCTATGGAAATGATGAAGGGGGAGTGGGTTCATTCGTGCCCCTCCACCAAACCCCTCTTGCCCAATGTCTTCTTTTTCTTCCCTTTGGTTTAATCTCTAGGGCAAGAACCAAATTTGGTCCATGGTGTCTCTATATATATAAGCTCTTCCTTTTCAAATTGAGTTGTTTGAATTCTTGATAAGTTTATATAGAGAGTTTGTTGATGATATAGAATCTGAAATTGAAGCTAGTTTGTGTAATTCTACATCAAAGAGGTAACACTACCTTAACATGTTCTTAAATTTCTAGTTTGCTAATTCTTATAAATTTCTTGAATTCTTGATAATTTCTTTGGTAATGGATACCATTATGTTATATGAGTTATGTGTATAGTTATAGTGTAGTGTAGTTGGCTTAAGTATGCTTAAAGGAAGAAATTCATATTGAGTTTCTGAAAATTCTGCAGAAGCAAAACCAATTCTGAACTAGAGCCGAGGTGGCGCGGCCGAGCCACTTCCCCATGTAAAACCAGCGTGGCCGCGCTGGTAGGCAGTTCTAGATAAATTATTCTGACTTTATGAACATGTTAGGTTGGTTTAAAATGCATATATATAACCCCAACACATGGATTGGAGTTACCTTAGTTATAGAAGAACGCTATGACTTGTTCTAGTTGAAGTTTTTAAAGAAAACTTATAAGCTTGGTAAAACAAACTTTGTTGAAAAAAACTTACCGACCTTGGAGCATATGTACGCATATCAACGTGCATGAAATGTAGTTTTTAAGTTAACTTGCATATACTAGATTGTTATAACTTGGTTTAAAATGTTTTGAAGGAAAACTTGGAATTTTTGAGAACTAATATTCTTGAACATTGTGTAAATAGTATTATGACCTTTCAAGCATGTACGCTAGAACATTTTATGCCTCTAGACATGACGGATGTGTTCACCATCTAGCTAGGCATGAATTAGACTATTCAAACATGGTTTAAAATAAGTTTTCAAGTAATGTACTATGCTATATAAATGAGATAGATACATGTGAGCATGCATATTAAAGGCTTATAAGTACCAATATATGGTTTAAAAGTTTATAACATTGAACCTTTGTTAAGGGAAGTTGTTAAGCATTATTGATTGAAATAAATCAATATGGAGCTATGTGATTCAAAACTAAATAGTTTGAATGTGAACTTGAAGAAAGATCAAAACCTACGTGACGTATAATATGCATCATAATACATGTTATGCTAGAAACTAAACTGTGTAATGAAAATCTCAAGGCTGGTTTTGGCAGGGAGTAGCGCGGCCGCGCCACTCCAATGCCTATATGCAGCGCGGACCGCTCTGTTCTGCAGAATGGTCAAGACCAGTTTGTTAACTTTTCGGACTTAAGTCAAGGTTATATGTTTTCTTTAAAGACCACATGGAATGAAACAAGATGGTTTCAATAGATTAAGTATGAGGGTATCATGTGGTAACGACATAGTTATCCTAAGATGGAATAAAATGAAGGATTTAAAAACCAAGTTAGGAGACAATGTAATATTTATTATTATATTGAGAATATATGGATGTGTATGATTGATGGGTATGAATCCATGATTATACAATTGTGTAGGAATACACGAAGTGCAGATAGCTATAAGTAGTTAAGTTGTAGTTGATAAACTATGAGCCAGGCAAGTCTTTCAGTTCCTAATTATAATATGAATTTGATAATTTTTAGTTGAATTATATTATGCAATGAGAATGTTGATGTATATATATGAAATGCATATGAGATGATTATAAAATTTGAAAGTTGATCTTTGATGATATGCTTAAGAAGTTAATCTCTATACTTATGTGAGAAGCAACAAGTGTAGTAAATCTAAATGATTATGAATGCTTGAACTGAGCATGATATTATATGCTATGTGATGTATGAAAACTGTTAGAATTGTTGAGCTGTCGAGCTCACTCTTGCAAATAACCATTTTTCTAGGTCAAGGACTCACGGTAAAGTTACATGCTACTTGATTAATAAAGTTCAATAGTATCACAAGAAGATTGATTTGTTTATCTAAAGTTATGCTCTTGAACCATGTTTAGGTTCTAGGAGATGTACATGATAGTAGTTTAAAATGTTTAATACATGTTGAGTTATAAAGTTGTACTATGTGGTACATAGAGGATTTCAAATTGAGATGTAAGAGTTTATACATTAATTCGAATAAAGTGAAGAATAACATAATATGATTCAAGGATATGTAATTGATTAAGATCGTGATTTAAAAATAATAAAGAAAGAAGATTGAAAAAGTTTAAATTATTCCGCATTTTTATAACATCGAATATGATGTAAAGACAGGAATGGTAAATGACCAAGGTTTGAAACTTATTAAAGTTTGGGGTCATTATGCAGATCCTGGAAATGCAAGGAATTTCTATTCTAATTTGTAATAAAGCGAAGTTATATTCATTAAGTTGTGAGTAAAACATATAAATAATTCGACGTTAGTAGTATCGTGACGAACCAGGCCCGATGTTCGAAGGGACCCTGATATGGGGGCGTCACAAGTTGGTATCAAAGCTATAGGTTATAAACCTTAGGTAAGAGTACCTTAGGCTATAACCTTAGAGAGGGAAGAAAAGATTAAAATACATATATGTGAAGATTCAACGAAGAATCTTGAAGTATCTAGAGAATGAGAATCAGGAGTTACCTAACTCCAATAACAAAAATGTTAAGACGATGTCTATAAGATAAATATGACAAAGATAATAAGAATGAACTTGAATGGAGTTTAGTTGACGATAGGAAAGAACCATAGGGTAAACCAATGATCACGACGTGATCAGATTGAGCTATGAAACGATAGATGGTCTGTAATGACTAAGTAGTATAGCTTGATGCTATAAAGAGAAGATACTATAAAATGGTACGAGATGAACTTATGAGGATTTATATATGATGAAATATAGAAAATTCGTAACGAGCAAAGAGCAAGTTAAGAGTAAGATATAGTTAGGTGTGGGATTTCCATTAAGGACTCATGTGATGGCTTAGTTGTACAAACCTTTGTGTGGGCAGAGGTTTTGTGCTTGCGCTGAGTGCATCACATTGATAATCAGTTGAATGCTGGTATCGCGCTATCGATATACATATGACGAAAATGTGATTCTTTTCTCATTTTTATTTTCATAGATAGAGATTACTAAGATTAAACTAGAGAATATTAAGATTAGGTGTGAGTTCTTAAGACTCATGCCTATGATAAGTTTGTGACTCATAATCATATGTATTTTTGAGCCCCTAAGCGTATGAGCAGTCCCTGATTGGTTCTTGGACTACGTATTGCTAGGACAAGTTCCTAAAATCTTATTATTGTGGTAAATTCCTGAACATTCATGGTGTGGTAAGTTTGATGAACTATACTGGGAATAGATATATTGTATATCAAGAATTAAGAGTTTGGGTATAGTGACCATTGATAGTATTTAAGATTGATAGAATGAGGAAGCAATGGAGTAAGAGATTGAAGTTGATGGAGAAGTTTGGATTTTCTAAATCTTCTAGCTATGCTAGATTTTCAAAATTTATTGACTTCGTGCTAATGTTTGCACTTCTATTTTCTGAGAAACCATTGGGTCAAATGACTGAACCAATGAGATTTAAAAATGATACTGTTATTCGTATGTCTATACTCTTTCTTTTGGCTAAGACAAAAATGATTTGAAAATCTTTCAAAATGTATTTTTGACCATATGCATCATTTAATATAGTGTAGAGAATAGTAAACGATGGAGTCATCAATACAATCGAACCTAGTATCAGGAATGATCGTAAGATCATCAGTCCATTATGGTATGATGTAGTATGACAAAGTCATATGATGACGGAATCTTCAACGTACTACTAAGTTGGTACGGTATCGTGACGTCATAAAAGAAATTTTGGTTTTCGTTAAACTATGAAAAAGGTCAATTAAGCGGATTAATTTCGATTGATGTCCGAGTTATTGGTAAAAGTCTAAGCTATTTGATTCAGCTAGACGACTGTTAAATAATATTTATAGAATTTGAGCATTCTTGAGCACTTATGCCAAACCAGATTGCTCTGCTGCGAATTCAGATGTTGAAAGGCTGAGGTGAACAACCCTATAAAGGGGACATGTTTTTGGAGACAATAGTTCTGAACGTAACGCATAGAGTCGTTACAATACACTACGTTGCGGCACAACGTAGTGGTACAATAGGACGATCACCTAGTGTACGCATGGAGGGTGTTTTCATTCTTTGTGATTGATAAACACTCTGCTTTACAGTGTGAAGGATTTTGTTGAAGCACTAGTAAACCTAGAGAAGAGTTCATGGTCTTGGGACCACTCAGCATAATTTGGAATCTGAGTTATTCATACTACTTCCCGGTTATTGAACAATCGTGGAAGATTCTTATTCTTTCTGAAGGATGAATGTAGTAAGTAGATGTTCCTTAGAAAGAAAAAGTGATAGGATGCAATTGAGCGAGTTATAATAATAAAACTTTCGAACAGAGAAAGAATGAAGTTATCTAAAGAATATGTAATATTCGGAATAGCACCGAGTAGGGAAGGTTTCGGTGATTCTGAGGACGGAATCCTTATAAGGGGGAGAGGATGTAAGAACCCAAATTTTCCAAAATTATTAAAATAAGAATTCAGTAAATAAAAATTCTTAAGGCATGAGATGAGTTAAAATAAGAATATATATATATATATATATATATATATATATTTATATATATGCGTTATGAAGTATGTGATATTGTGTTGCATAAGATAATATGAACTATGCAATATGTGATTCTTGTGTTTAATAAATATATATTATTATTATATATATTTAGTGTAGAGACAATTTATTTGAAGTGAAGGAGATGGATAAAATTTATTTATCGATATTAAATAATTTATAAAATTATTTTATCATAGTAAGTTGGTGACATTAAATATCTTTAATGAAAAATCACCATTTTCTTGGATATATATACTAGTGACCAATATGTTGTAATATGGGTCATAATTGGTACTCAAAATGTCCAAGAATGGATTTAGATAGCAAAGCGTGAATTAGTTATGGGAATTAACTAATAAGAAAAAATATTGATTAATTTAAATTAAGTGAAAAGTTATATTATGGAATAATATAATTTGAATATTAAAACTTTAATTAATTATGGTGATATAGTAAAGGGTTTAATTCACTTAAATAAATAGTGAATTAATATATGTGTTGAGTATGCAATTATAATTAGTACTGTTTTTATATATCACTTAGCATGGTAATATGTGAGAAAGTCTAATATTCGAAAACGTTAATAATATATATATATATATATATATATATATATATATATATATATATATATATATACATTGTTAAAGAGAGAAGAAAACCAATATATCGTTGGATAAATATTGGTTAGAGAATTATAAATTTATTTGATATACGGCGAGATGTGAAGATTAAAGAAATTGTTTGGGGACAATTTATAGAAAGGAAAGTGAAACAATTATTGTATATTGTATAAAGGATATTAAAATAAATTTTAGTAGTTAATTATTTTAATAAAAGGAGAATATTATTTTATATAATGATATTACCTTATATAGCTTAGTATGAGGTAATAAGAATGATTAAGTAATATGGTAAATATATTAAAACATATTTGCTATATGTAAATAAATTGATGGAAATAATTTATCATAATAGGAAATAAACTTATTCTCTATTTTTTATATACGATATGTATACATGTGCCTTACATGTAAATATTATTTTAATAAGATATAGATATTATATTAAAGATAATATCTTGAGAAAAAGAGTAATTCATTTTATTTGGAGAAAACATAATAAAAATTAATTTATGAATGTTTTCATGGTGGAATACATAGTTTATATAGTAGTAATTATATCTTATGTGTAAGACCCCAACTTTTATGAATAAAGATTAATTTTCTTTATATATTATTTCGTAATAGTAAGGTGTTGATTGGATAAATATGAAAAGTTATGGGTGAAATGTGCCAATATTTCAAAATAAGTAAGTGATTATAAAATATTCATTATTGTCGGGAAATATTCGTTTGGTCGTGGAATATTTTTGTTGTCGAAAAATATTCGTACGACGCAGCCATTTGTGGGCCCCACAACGAAATAACTGTCGGATATAGAAAGCAACAGAAATAACCTCTTTATAAATAACGGTAAAATTGTTACGGTTAAACTGTTGAAATATTCAATGATAAAAATACAATAATACGCGTTGTGCACAGTAGCACACTGTATTGCACAGTATTTTAAATTATTGGTTCTTACGTAAG
Organism: Panax stipuleanatus; assembly: GCA_020205555.1. Classification (NCBI taxonomy): domain Eukaryota; kingdom Viridiplantae; phylum Streptophyta; class Magnoliopsida; order Apiales; family Araliaceae; genus Panax; species Panax stipuleanatus. The sequence goes on from CM035120.1 coordinate 120,152,858, forward strand.
AAGTCACTTACTCAATAATTGTCACAGTAATTACTGTACAATATTTTATATTATTGATTCAATAATTGCATGATATTTTATTGATTCAATAATTGCTACCGTTGATATTTTGTATTATTGATTCAATAATTGTCAGTGCACAGTATTTTACATTATCAACTCAATAATTCATATTATTTGAATAATATTATTAGACAGCATTATTGACAATGTCTAAGTAAGTTCTGTCTAGGAGAGGTTATTTAATTGCGCGCCAGTAAGGAGAAATCCTTATCGGAAGGCCCTCTCTTTCCTGGAAACGACCTGGTTGTCAATATTGTAGTTCTGTAATATTATTTGTGAATAATTAATTATTGATTTATATGATAAGAAAATATTTATTTTGTGGATATAAAAGAAGGAATTAGTGCTGAGGTGTTTTTATCAGTATTTTGTTGTGAAAAATCACCCGTTTGTGGATTTCGGCCTTTTTCGGTTGGGAATTTGGAAAAACTTCCTTCTACAAAGTTGTAGAGAATTAAATTTCTTATGGAAAGGACATACCATTTGTATTTTTCTGATAAAAGGGCTATTTATTATGAATTATTGAAGTTTTAAAAATAAATATTTTAATATATATATATATATATATATATATATATATATATATTATATAACATATGGGGATTTATTTTCAAAAGAGATGGCTGAGGTTTTTCAAAACTTGTGTACTGATAGTTTCTACGTAATGTCATTTTGTCAACCATTGTGTGATATCTCTTTCCTATAAATAGGGTGCTTAGTTAGAAATGAAAATCACACTAGAATCAGAAGTTTTCTCTCTCTATAATATTGAGCGTATTTTCGTGAGTATTTAGATACTTTGAGTGTTACTATTCAGTGCAAGTTTCCTTCGGTATTATATCCGATATTTCAGTCAGAAGTACTATTCTTTTGAGGTAAGGGATGTTATTTTCTTTCGTAAATGATGTTATTCTTTTCAATATCATTATACCAAAATATTGGCATGGATTTTATTATGAAATTCTTACTTTTTCCGTCAGAGTTACTATTCACGTATACGGCACTATTCACGAAAAAATTAAATTTTCTTCTATATGTCCAAGTTGCTTGTTAAGGTTCCTATCTTTGATTGGATCTAAGTTTTGAGCTTTACTCTTGAATTTTGCTCCACAATTGATTATTACGAAGTATTTTTGAATTGGATAAACTAAAATACGAATCCTTAGTCTTTGTCCTTTATCTCACTGGATTCGTTCTTTAAAATATTTTTCATCATCCTCAGTTCTAAAAGGTGATATAACTGAATATCTTTGGCCTGTAGAGAAAAGATGAATGATTAGCTGATGAATATCTTTGACCGTAGTGCAAAGATGGACAGGTGTTGAGATGAACATGACCATTGATGATACAAATGAATATCTTTGGCCATAGTGCAAAGATGAATATTTGATTCGAGATGTATATTGATTGATGTTATAGGGATAAAATATTGATGATGGACTTTTAAATCATAGAAGATAGTAGACTTCATTCTCTACTTAACTCTTCTAATGAATGGTTATTTTCGCTGCGAATATTGATCTAAAACTTGTTGTCAATAATATTTTATCTGAATTGTTGAAGACTAACGATAATTTATTTCCTATTATCTTAGTCATAAATATTCTTTACTGGGCTAGTTGAGCTCACCCTTTTCATCTATTGTCCTCTTCGGGAAATGAGAATGTCACAGGAACTAGTCGGGGAATAGAGTGATGGTCCGAGTTAGAGCAGTAGTAGTCCTCAGTATTTCTAATAAATAGTGTGATAATAATTGTAATGAGGACTTAGTTTGAATGTTAATATTTTTTACATATTTGTATTGACACTCATAGTTGTGTGGTCGCATTTTGCATGACCGTGTGATATAAAAGAATGTATTTGAATTCTGTACCATGTATTTGGCGACTCAGAATGGGTTGGGTTGACTGGACCTATTCTGGGGGCGTCACAGTTGGTATTAGAGCTTAGGGATATGATTGTTGGGTTTGTATGTAACGCAATCATGCAATCAAATCACAAAAATAGGGCGGAAGCGTAAAAACTAGGTTTTCAAAATTTATACAAACCCATAACCATGATCATGCTTTGTGCTTGTTATCAATAACAGAAAAGAGAGAACATGGAATTATTCCTTTGAAGATCTAAGCTTCCTCAGGTACAAGTTCTACTCCTTTGATTCCTTTGATTCCTCTAATAGTGGCTCCTTCCCTTGAATAATGTCAGCCACCCAAATGTTTGGCCTCTAACGGTGATCCACCAAGGAAGATGAAGAACTCAAGAAGATGGGTTATTGGCTTAACCCTTGTTTCTATCTCTATAGAATATGTGTACTCCCAACTCTTGGAAAATTTCACATTCCTTATTTCTGATATAAGACTCTCTTATATAGATATTAGGTTAACCCTCCTAATCCAATTAGAATAGGGTTTTATTTAATTAATTAATTAAATACTTTTAATTAATTTATATCCTAATCTTTATTAGGATTGAGAGAGAGTACTGATATTATATTAATTCCTAAACTCCTTTAGAATTAAAATAATAATAATATTAATAAGACTCCTCTTATTAATTTATATTTAATATTTCTAAAATATTAAATAATAAATATTTAAGCTATTTAATTTATTCTATCATCATAGATTAAATTAATTATACTTAATGCATTATTACTATCATGCCATTTTCTTCTTAAATAATTCTTCTTCCTTTTATGGTGTGACCCTTTAGGTTCTCCATATTAAACCGGTTGTGAATAAATCAATTAGAACAATTCTAATCTTATTTAAATAAACAAATTAAACTAATAATCTATTTAAATAAATAACATTTATTCTACAATAGGGATAAGCCTCCCTAGCGATCAACGACTTTCCAGATAATATAGATTCCAACATTAATCATAAAAGAACCTGTGAGTTAATAGTTACCGTACAATTCAATCCTTCCACCATACAATGTCCCAATTAAATATAAGACATGGATTTACTGTCAAGTCTTAATTTATTTAATCATATATATTTCGATTAGAAAATGCACAACTCCAAATAATGCAAATTAGAAACCTCTTTCTAATTTCATTCTACCTTGGCCAAGGATTCCTGGGTTGTCATTTAACGAATCACATAGGACATATCTCCTCTTTTACTAGAGGTGGTAGATTCTTTATTGATCATTCATTATCTCCATATGTAACTCATTACACCCAAGCATACCCTATATATGCCTTAAAAGGCCTTAAGGAATTAGTCAAAGTATAATTTGTTACATACAAGATACTATGATGATCTCAAGTCCAAGGATCACATGTACTACTATCACATTAGGAATTCCTATTGACAGGCGAGTAAAACTCCATTAGGTATTCCATAGCGAGTCACGTTCAGTGAACTTATTCTCTAATAAGCACCTACATACTTGCTTTAGTGTCTCCACACAAATGACCATGAGATCAGTCATCCTCATCCAATGAGCAAGCAACATATGTACCAATCTATCCGGATTTACTAATCCCCTTTTTAGTAATCCCACGATTAGGAACTATTTTAGTTTTAAAGCTTTCTAAGAATTTAGATCTCATTAGCATGATCAACATCATGATTCTAAAAGCATTGCTTAAAACTATGGGTTATTTATATATTATAAAAATAGCACCATGTAGATAATTAAATGCCTTTAATAAATAAATATTTTATTAATAAATAAATAAGATTGTTTACAAAGTATGTGCTTTATCATCATACATGATTGGCTTGTATGCACACTACTATCAATGATCCCTAGTGGAGATCGGGGAATAGAACTAGGAGTGGAGAGACGAGTAAATCATTCACTAGTATGTCCTACCTAAGCTTATGTGGTATTTAATTGGTCAGTCGGAGCATAGGGTTATTATGTGATATTTTAATTTATTTAATTAACCCTTGTTTTATGGCAGTATTTGAGAATGGCAGCTGAGAATGTTAACAATGAAGTGAATGAGACCGTGGAGACACCTTTAATCACCAACCAGGAGAACGTGCAACAAGAAGGCAATGTTCATCCTGAAAACAACGCTAGGTCAGACGATAAACGATGAGATATTTAGAAGTTTTTTGCAGTTCATGTAAAACCAGATGAGGGAGACTCATGTGCAAAATATAGGTGGAGATAATAACAACTCGCGGCTTGTCACTGCCAAGCAGTTTAAAGAGTTGGGACAACCAGAATTTCAGGGAAAGCCGGATCCGATCAAGGCGGAGACGTGGGTTAAGCAAATTACCAAGATATTTGATGTCTTGGGATGCACGGAGGAACAGAAGGTTCCATTTGCCACCTTTATGTTCCGTGGAGAGGCAGATTACTGGTGGGAATCTATGAAGCGTACCCAGCTTGCCGCACTCAAAATATCTTGGGAAGCGTTTCAGAAACTGTTCAATGACAAGTACTTTCCTGAAAGTATTCGTCATATGAAGGAGGTAGAGTTTATCAGACTAGAACAAAACAACATGACTGTGTCCCAGTACGAGGCTAAGTTCGCGGAGCTGTCCAGGTTCGCACCTCATTTGGTGGAGAATGAGGAACGTATGACGCGGATGTTTCTGAGAGGTTTGAAACCCGAAATACGTCAATACCTCATTTCTCAAAAAATTTCTCTATATTCGGATGTAGTGAACAGGGCCCAGTTGTTAGAACGAGATAGTGATTATATTCAACCAAGGGACAACAACCAAGGTCGTACCGATGGCAGTAGTCATCGGAGCAATGAAAACTAGAGGGGAGGAAAGTATGACAGAAGCGGTAACCACTCCGGTGGTAATCGTGGCCATGATAGTAGAAAAAGTGAATTGGGGGGATATTTCAAGAAGAGAAGGTACAACAATGAGAAAGTGAAGACGTCGATATCAGCACCAGCATTAACTGTTTCTAGCGGAGGAGAACGGCCACCGGTCGTATGCTATAAATGCGAGAAAGAGGGACACATCAGCCCAAACTGTCCACAACAATTCAAAGCATGCTATAACTGTGGAAAAGAAGGACATATAGCTCGAGATTGTCCTATAGCGAAACCAAGTCCAGCTGGGGTGGTGATTCCAAAGGCGGTTTCGGACAAGTCAAAGTCGGTGATTCCTGGAAGAGCGTTTGTCGTGACAGCCCAAAACGCGAGGAACCCACACGAGGTGATTACGGGTAAGCTAATCATAAACTCTTGCGAAGTTTACACCTTGTTAGATACCGGTGCTACTCATTCATTTATTTCACCTGCTTGTGCTCAACGTTTGAACTTGACTTCTGATAAATTAAACTTTGACTTATCTGTTGAAACTCCGTTGGGAGAAACCTTTGTTACATCCATAGTTTAAAACTTTTGCTTGATTCAGATTGGTACCCTTACCTTACTTGTTGATCTTATATCCTTGAAAATACTTGCATTTGACGTGATTTTAGGAATTGACTGGTTAACCACTTACCATACCAAAATTGATTGTTTTCGTAAGGTTGTTAGTTTTCATATTCCTAATCAACCTGTTGTGCGAATCCAAACCACCAAACCACTAAAATCAGTCAATATCATTTCAAGTCACAAAGCTATTCGTTTATTGAAAAACGTATGTCAAGCTTTCTTAGCACATGTCATTGATCTAAACTAGAATACGTCAGATTTGAATAATATTTCTGTTGTTAATGAGTTTCCTGATGTATTTCCCGAAGAACTTCCCGGTCTACCCCCAGAACGTGAAGTTGAATTCTTTATTGACCTTGAGCCCGGTACAAAACCTATTTCTAAAACCCCATATCGAATGGCTCCTATTGAACTTCAGGAGTTAAAGGTCCAACTACAGGAGTTGCTAGACATCAGTTTTATACGTCCTAGTACGTCTTCTTGGGGTGCTCCTGTTTTATTCGTAAAGAAGAAAGACAGGAGTATGCGACTTTATATTGAATATCGGGAGTTGAACCATGTCACCATCAAGAATAGGTATCCGCTACCACGTATTGATGACCTGTTCGACCAGTTGCAAGGAGCATAATTCTTTTCAAAGATCAATCTTTGTTCTGGATATCATCAGCTGAAGATTAAAACTGAGGATATTCCGAAGTACGGGCATTATGAGTTCCTAGTCATGTCTTTTGGATTGACTAATGCTCCTGCTGCTTTCATGGATATAATGAACCGTGTATTTAAAGAATATTTGGATCAGTTCGTTGTTGTCTTTATTGATGACATCCTCATCTATTCTAAAAGCCGTGAAGATCATGAGCACCACTTGAAGTTGGTACTTCAAAAGCTTCGTGAGAACAAGCTATATGCCAAGCTGAAGAAATGCGAGTTCTGGCTTGAGGAAGTAGCATTTCTTGGGCACATGGTATCAAAACATGGAGTATCTGTTGACCCAATAAAGATTAAAGCAATACATAGCTGGGAGCAACCTAAGTCGGTGATCGAAGTACGAAGCTTTCTGGGCTTAGCTGGTTATTATCGGAGGTTCGTAGAAGGATTTTCTTGAATCGCTACTCTATTAACTCAGTTGGCTCGGAAAGATACAAAATTCGTTTGGAGCGAGGAATGCGAGAAGAGCTTCCAAGAGCTCAAGAGAAGACTTATCTCGGCACCTGTTCTGATAATACCATCTGGTTCGGATGGATTTGTTATCTACAGCGATGCTTCAGGCAAAGGGTTAGGATGTGTTCTCATGCAACATGGGAAAGTCATAGCCTATGCCTCGTGACAACTCAAAGAATATGAGAGGAATTATCCTACTCATGATCTAGAGTTGGCAGCTATCGTTTTCGCGTTGAAGATCTGAAGACATTACCTGTACGGGGAGAAAGTGGAGATTTATACGGATCATAAGAGCCTTAAATATTTCTTCACTCAAAAGGAACTCAACATGCGGCAACGACGTTGGCTTGAGCTGTTGAAAGATTACGATCATACCATTCAATACCATCCTGGAAAAGCGAACGTGGTAGCTGACGCGTTGAGTAGAAGATCATATGTGGGAACGAGTGCGATGATGTCAAGTATACGCGTAGAACCAGCTTTGATTGATAAAGTTAAAGCTGCTCAAGCTACGGATCCGGAGCTGATGAAGATGAAGAAGAAGGTGCAAGAAGGTGCCATTCCAGAAGCAAGAATCGATGAAGAGGGAATACTTCGAGTCAACTCCAGACTTTATGTTCCTAACGATTCTGACTTGAAGTATAGAATCATGATGGAGGCACACAACACACCGTTTGCAATCCATCCTGGGAGTACTAAAATGTATCGTGATCTTCGACATACATTTTGGTGGAGCAATATGAAGAAAGAGTTCACGGAGTTTATCTCGAGGTGTTTAACGTGTCAACGTGTAAAGGCGGAGCATCAAGTGCCGAAGGGTCCATTGCAACCACTTGAGATTCCAAAATGGAAGTGGGAAGACATTACGATGGATTTTGTTATGGGTCTTCCCAAGGTTTCTCAAGGCATAGATGCGATTTAGGTTATTGTTGATAGATTAACCAAGTCTGCTCATTTCTTGTCGATACGGGAGACTTATTCCCTTGAACGTCTTGCTCGTATGTATGTGAATGAGATTGTGAGATTACATGGCATGCCAGTATCCATAGTTTCGGATCGTGACCCAAGATTCACTTCACGATTTTGGATCAGTTTACAGAAAGCTATAGGCACGGAGTTACGATTCAGTTCGGCATATCATCCTCAAACGGACGGACAATCAAAAAGGACTATCCAAACTCTGGAAGATCTATTGAGACTCTATGTTCTAGACTTCAAAGGGAGTTGGGATAAGTACTTACCATTGGTGGAATTCTCCTACAACAACAGTTATCAGGCAAGTATAGGCATGGCTCCATTCGAAGCATTGTATGGACGAAAGTGTCGCTCTCCAGTATGTTGGGATGAGGTGGGTGAAGCAACATTATTGGGACCGGAGTTGGTACGTATGACTACAGAAAAGATCCAAATGATCCGACAACGTATACAAACGGCACAGAATCGACAAAAGAGTTATGCGGATCTTCATCGAAAGGATGTGGAATTTAATGTTGGGGACCATGTATTGTTACGTGTTGCTCTATGGAAGGGAGTTACGAGGTTTGGCAAGAGAGAAAAGCTCAATCCACGATTCATTGGTCCATTTGAGATCCTTGACCAAGTAGGAAATGTGGCATATAGACTCGCTTTACCTCCAAAGCATATCTCGTGTTCATAACGTTTTTCACATATCCGTACTTTGTAAATATGTGAAAGACTTAACTGCATTATTGAGTTAGAACCAGAAGAGATAGGTGAAGATTTAACGTACGAGGAGGTACCTGTCAAGATCTTGGATAGAAAAGAAAATGTTCTACGCTCAAAGGTTATACCTCAGGTCAAAGTTTTATGGAGAAACCATGAAATTGAGGAAATGACCTGAGAGTTGAAATTGAAAATGAAAGTGAGGTATCCTCACCTTTTCGACATACCAGGTACGTACGTCAATTTCGAGGACGAAATTTCATAAGGAGGGGAGGTTGTAAGACCCCAACTTTTATGAATAAAGATTTAATTTTCTTTATATATTATTTCAAAATAGTAAGGTGTTGATTGGATAAATGTGAAAAGTTATGGGTGAAATGTGCAAATATTTCAAAATAAGCAAGTGGTTATAAAATATTCATTATTGTCGGGGAATATTCGTTTGGTCGTGGAATATTCTTGTTGTCGGGGAATATTCGTACGACGGCACAGCCATTTGTAGGCCCCACAACGGAATAACTGTCGAATATAGAAAGCGACAGAAATAACCTTTTTATAAATAACGGTAAAACTGTTATGGTTAAACTGTTGAAATACCCGGTGATAAAAATACAGTAATACGCGTTGTGCACAGTAGCACACGGTATTGCATAGTATTTTGAATTATTAGTTCTTACGTAAGAAGTCACTTACTCAATAATTGTTACAGTAATTACTGTTCAATATTTTATATTATTGATTCAATAATTGCATGATATTTTATTGATTCAATAATTGCTACCGTTGATATTTTGTATTATTGATTCAATAATTGTCACTGCACAGTATTTCACATTATCAACTCAATAATTCATATTATTTGAATAATATTATTAGATAGCATTATTGACAATGTCTAAGGAAGTTCTGTCTAGGAGGGGTTATTTAATTGCGCGCCAGTAAGAAGAAATCCTTATCGGAAGGCCCCCTCTTTCCTAGGAACGACCTGGTTGTCAATATTGTAGTTCTGTAATATTATTTATGAATAATTAATTATTGATTTATATGATAAGGAAATATTTATTTTGTGGATATAAAAGAAGGAATTAGTGCTGAGATGTTTTTATCAGTATTTTGTTGTGGAAAAAATCACCCGTTTGTGGATTTCGGCCATTTTTGGTTGGGAATTTAGAAAAACTTCCTTCTACAAAGTTGTAGAGAATTAAATTTCCTATGGAAAGGACATATCATTTGTATTTTTTTTGATAAAAGGGCTATTTATTATGAATTATTGAAGTTTCAAAAATAAATATTCTAATATATATATATATATATATATTATATAACATGTGGGGATTTATTTTCAAAAGAGATGGCTGAGGTTTCTCAAAACTTGTGTACTGCTAGTTTCCTATGTAATGTCATTTTGTCAACTATTGTGTGCTATCTCTTTCCTATAAATAGGGTGCTTAGTTAGAAATAAAAATCACATCAGAACCAGAAGTTTTCTCTCTCTATAATATCGAGCGTATTTTCGTGAGTATTTAGATACTTTGAGTGTTACTATTCAGTGCAAGTTTCCTTCGGTATTATATCCGATATTCCAGTCAGAAGTACTATTCTTTTGAGGTAAGGTATGTTATTTTATTTCGTAAATGATGTTATTCTTTTCAATATCATTATACCAAAATATTGGCATGGATTTTATTATGAAATTCTTACTTTTTCCGTCGGAGTTACTATTCACGTATACGGCACTATTCACGTATACGGCACTATTCACAGAAAAATTAAATTTTCTTCTATATGTCCAAGTTGCTTGTTAAGGTTCCTATCTTTGTTTGGATCTAAGTTTTGAGCTTTATTCTTAAATTTTGCTCCACAATTGATTATTACGAAGTATTTTTGAATTGGATAAACTAAAATACGAATCCTTAGTCTTTGTCCTTTATCTCACTGGATTCGTTCTTTAAAATGTTTTTCATCATCCTCAGTTCTAAAAGGTGATATTGCCTGTAGAGTAAAGATGAATGATTACCTGATGAATATCTTTGGCCGTAGTGCAAAGATGGACAGGTGTTGAGATGAACATGACCACTGATGATACAAATGAATATCTTTGGCCGTAGTGCAAAGATGAATATTTGATTCGAGATGTATATTGATTGATGTTACAGGGATAAAATATTGATGATGGACTTTTAAATCATAGAAGATAGTAGACTTCATTCTCTACTTAACTCTTCTAATGAATGGTTATTTTCGCTGCGAATATTGATCTAAAACTTGTTGTCAATAATATTTTATCTAAATTGTTGAAGACTAACGATAATTTATTTCCTATTATCTTAGTCATAATATTCTTTACTGGGCTAGTTGAGCTCACCCTTTTCATCTATTGTCCTCTTCAGGAAATGAGAATGTCGCAGGAGCTAGTCGGGGGATAGAGTGATGGTCCGAGTTAGAGCAGTAATAGTCCTCACTATTTCTAATAAATAGTGTGATAATAATTGTAATGAGGACTTAGTTTGAATGTTAATATTTTCTATATATTTGTATTGATACTCACAGTTGTGTGGTCATATTTTGCACAACCGTGTGACATAAAAGATTGTATTTGAATTTTGTACCATGTATTTGGCGACTCAGAATGGGTTGGGTTGACTGAACCTATTCTGGGGGCGTCACATTATGTATTTCCAAGAAGGTTAAATTTATAAAGAAAGCTAAGTTATTTTTATTTCACTAAATAATTTAAGCTACTATATTACCCGTAGATCTTATAAATAATAATAAAAACATTTGAATATTTTCGTTCACGATATATGTATTTATGTGAATATTGAAATATATTAGTTCAATGTAAATTGAACACGAGATGATTAAGTAATGTGGTGGAAGTGATAATGAGCTTAATTTATGCTTGTGATATATGACTAGTGTGGCATATTGATGGACTAAGGAATCAATTAATTAAACAAGTAAGGAAATGATGAAGTAATGTAATGGTGTTACATCATAAGTATATTATAAAAGGTGATATTGAGAATATAATTATTTGGTGAGATTATATTATTGACAGCTTGAGATCTATTAATTACTAAGCCTACATAATTATGCCTTGTGTGACATGAATAGTGAAGTTAAATCAACGGAAGATTTAACTAGAATTATTAAAAGAAAATCAATGGTAAGTTAATAAATATTTGATATTAATTATCATTATAATATTTGGGTATATTTGAGATAATAAGCGTTATGGAAAATGATGGGTTGAGAATACCCAACGAAAATATATTTAACCCAATTAAAATAGTAAATGGATTAACCCAATGTACATGAGTAACATGATTATATGTATTGGTGTATATTTAAGATATGAGTATACTTGTTTACATATAGATGTACATATGTTATATATATATATATATATGTCCCTATAACATAACATAATGTAGTAACATTAATGAAGTCATTGGGATTGATTTAATGAGCCAAATTTGCTAATGCTGAGTTTTAAAATGGGTGTCCCATATTCATAGTCCCATTCTTTCTTTCTCACGTGACTAAGCCATTGGCCTAGCCTATCTCTCCCTACTCAAAACTCTGTGAAATTATGAAAGGCTAGCAAGGAAAAGATGATGGCTATGGAAATGATGAAGGGGGGAGTGGGTTCAATAGTACCCCTCCACTAAAACCCTCTTGCCCAATGTCTTCTTCTTTTTCCCTTTGGCTTAATCTCTAGGCCAAGAACCAAATTTGGTTCATGGTGTCTCTATATATAGAAGCTCTTCCTTTTTCAAATTGAGTTGTTTGAATTCTTGATAAGTTTATATAGAGAGTGTGTTGATGATACAGAATCTAAAATTGAAGCTAGTTTGTGTAATTCTACTTCAAAGAGGTAACACTACCTTAATATGTTCTTAAATTTCTAGTTTGCTAATTCTTATAAATTTCTTGAATTCTTGATAATTTCTTTGGTAATGGATACCATTATGTTTTATGAGTTATGTGTATAGTGATACTGTAGTGTAGTTGGCTTAAGCATGCTTAAAGAAAGAAATTCATATTGAGTTTCTGAAAATTCTGCAGAAGCAGAACCAATTCTGAACTTGAGCCGAGGTGGCACGGCCGCGCTGGTAGGCAGTTCTAGAAAAATTATTCTGACTTTATGAACATGTTAGATTGGTTTGAAAATGTATATATATAACCCCAACACATGGATTGGAGTTACCTTAGTTATAGAAAAACATTATGACTTGTTCTAGTTGAAGTTTTTAAAGAAAACTTATAAGTTTGGTAAAACAAACTTTGTTGAAAATAAACTTATCGACCTTGGTGCATATGTACGCGTATCAACGTGCATGAAATGAAGTTTTTAAGTTACCTTGCATATACTAGATTGTTATAGCTTGGTTTAAAATGTTTTGAAGGAAAACTTGGAAGTTTTGAGAACTAATGTTCTTGAACATTGTATAAATAGTATTATGACCTTTCAAGCATGTACGCTAGAACATTTTATGCCTCTAGACATGACGGATGTGTTCATCATCTAGATAAGCATGAATTAGACTAATCAAACATGGTTTAAAATAAGTTTTCATGTAATGTACTATGCTATGTAAATGAGATAGATACATGTGAGCATGCATATTAAAGGCTTATTAGTACCAATATATGGTTTAAAAGCTAATAACATTGAACCTTTGTTAAGGGAAGTTGTTAAGCCTTATTGATTGAAATAAATCAATATGGAGCTATGTGATTCAAAACTAAATAGTTTGAATGTGAACTTGAAGAAAGATCACAACCTACGTGACGTATAATATGCATCATAATACATGTTATGCTAGAAACTAAACTGTGCAATGAAAATCTCAAGTCTGGTTTCGGCAAGGAGTAGCGCGGTCGCGCCACTCCAATGCCTATATGCAGAGCGGCCGCGCTATTCTGCAGAATGGCCAAGAGTAGTTTGTTAACTGTTTAGACTTAAGTCATGGTTATATATTTTCTTTAAAGATCACATGGAATGAAACAAGATGGTTTCAATAGATTAAGTATGAGGGTCTCATGTGGTAACGACATAGTTATCCTAAGATGGAATAAAATGAAGGATTTAAAAACCAAGTTAGGAGACAATGTAATATTTATTATTATATTGAGAATATATGGATGTGTATGACTGATTGGTATGAATCCATGATTATACAATTGTGTAGGAATACACGAAGTACAGATAGCTATAAGCAGTTAAGTTGTAGTTAATAAACTACGAGCCAGGCAAGTCTTTCAGTTCCTAATTGTTATATGAATTTGATAACTGTTGGTTAAATTATATAATGCTATGAGAATGTTGATGTATATATATGAAATACATATGAGATATGTATGAAATTTGAAAGTTGATCTTTGATGATATGCTTAAGAAGTTAATCTCTATACTTGTTATGTGAGAAGCAACATGCGTAGTAAATTTAAATGCTTATGAATGCATGAGGTGAGAATGATATTATATGCTATGTGATGCATGAAAACTGTTAGAATTGCTGAGCTGTCAAGCTCACTCTTGCAAATAACCATTTTTGCAGGTTAAGGACTCACGGTAAAGTTACGTGCTACTTGATTGATAGAGTTCAATAGTATCGCAAGAAGATTTATTTATTTATCTAAAGTTATGCTCTTGAACCATGTTTTGGTTCTAGGAGATGTACATGATAGTAGTTTAAAATGTTTAATACATATTGAGTTGTAAAGTTGTACTATGTGGTACATAGAGGACTTCAAAATGAGATGTAAGGGTTTATACATTAATTCGAATAAAGTGAATCATAATATACTATGATTCGAGGATATGTAATTGATAAAGATCGTGATTTAAAAATTATAAAGAAATAAGATTGAATTTTTTTAAAATATTCCACATTTTTATAACATCGAATATGATGTAAAGACAGGAATGGTAAATGACCAAGGTTTGAAACTTATTAAAGTTTGGGGTTATTATGCAAATCCTGGAAATGGAAGGAATTTATATTCTAATTTGTAATAAAGTGAAGTTATATTCATTAAGTTGTGAATAAAAGATATAAATAATTTGACGTTAGTAGTATCGTGACGAACCAGGCCCGAGGTTCGAAGGGACCGGGATCTGGGGGCGTCACAGTTCACCTACACCAAGATATCGTCAACTACCCCTTGAGGATATGTGTCAGTACGATCTGCCAATTGAATAATCACACCAGTATTTTTCAAAGGACCTAGATTTAAAGACTTATAAACAGATAATGACATCACATTAATTGAAGCACCTAAATCTAGCATGGCCTTTTCAAATCTTGTGTTTCCTATCTTGCAAGGAATGGTGAGCATGCCTGGGTGTTTACATTTTGGGGGCATTTTTCTTTTAAGAACAACTGATACATTCTCCCCAACTGTGACTTTTTCATCATTTTTCAATTTCTGTTTATTAGTGCATAATTCCTTTAAAAATCTTGCATACCGTGGCACTTGTTTAATTGCATCAAGTAATGGAATATTCACTTCTACTTTCCTAAAAGTTTCCAAAATTTCTTTTTCCTGTTCATCTTTCTTTGAAATTCTAGAATTTTTGGGAGGAAAGGTAAGAGGAATATTTTTAAGCTGACAAGGAGGGTTAGGGTGTACCTCAGATTTTTTTGGTTCCCCCTTAGCTTGCTGTAACAGGACGAATTTTTAACTGATCCTTGATTCTGCGGACAGAATCCTTTTAAGGGGGGAAAGATGTGACAAACGAGAATTTTATAAATTAATTTGAATATTTATTGAATTAAATAAATATTTTTGATGATTTATTTAGTGACTTAAATAAATATTCGATGTTTATTTATTGAGTTAAATAATTATTTGATGAAATTGTAGTAGATTGATTTAACTATATGTGTTACATTGATTAAATTAACGTGGAGAATTTTTATAGTTCAAAGTATGTATTTAATTGAGTTTATTTAAATAAATAAATTATTTAATAAGCATAATGTTATTCTATTTAATTTTATAATTAATTAGAGATTTAGTAATTTGACATAATTAATAAATGAGAATTTTAATTATGTGATAATGTGATTTAATATGTAATATTATATTTTATTTAATTAATTTAAATAAAATTATTTGATTAATTAAAATATAACAATTAAAACTATGTAATAACACTTTAATTAAATTAAATGGGAAAGGAGCCTTTTGTGCAAACCAAACATGCCCTTAAGAACATGGGAGCAGTTAAGGCCTGATGCGCTTAACCGCTTCCCATGTTCCCAACCAGTTATTATATACGTAAAAGTAATATCAGTTAAGTGATATATCATATATCATCAAAGAGAGAGTCAGAGAGAATTTTAGAGAAAACTTGTGGGTTGAAGAAGAGAATTGGAGAACCAAAGAGAAGATTCTAGCAAATTTAGACAAACAAGCAAGGGGTAATTTCCTTATCTGAATTTCTAAGTTCGTACTTTTATTTTCTCCATTAAAACATACTTTAAGTTCTCTATAGATGAATTTGTTTGATGAATACTTGAGATATGATCATATATGTACTAATATAGATTCATAACTTGTTTTGTATCATTTATTCATGTTTTTAAAATAATCAATTTTATGTGATTATGCTTTAAGTAAAGATTTGAAAGTTAAAGAGTATGAAAAGTATGAATATAGCCCTTATGTACAAATTTGCATGCTTTAATTGTTTATGTAACTTTAAATTGATAGTTGATTATGATTGTGCATGTTTAAACGAACAAAACAAAATTCAAACGGACAGTTTCGAAGTTATAACGAATCTGTAATGTTGAATTTCATGATTTCTCTCGAAACTTTACAAAATATCAAAAACAGTGAATTTAAGCGTTTCAATTTGAATGATTATATGATCTAAAGTGTTAAAAGCATGCTGGAAACATTGTATGATGCTTCTGTGAAGTTTATAGTTCATAGAGAACGTTAAAATTTGTTGTGTTAGTTTAATTTGGGATTTAATTGGGCTAATGAACAGTGCTGTTCGCGAACTGCAGTTCATCACGCCGAGGACCCCCGCCCCGACGGGCTTTCTAGAATAGGATCCCCCGCCCCGGCTGGCTTCTTGCAGCACAAACCCCAGCCCCAGCGGGGATCATAGAGAAGAAATGTTTTTCTTTGTATGTTGTTAATCCATAGCATGATGAGTTAACTTAATGTAATGAACATGATGACATGTTAGGCATATATTTAGATGTTAGAACAATTTATTAACTTATTTCACATGATTAATTGATAAGTTAAATACGTTATGTAAACCCGTTATTCGTAAAGTCTAATAACGCGTTCAAAACTGATGTTTGTGATTCGATCAGACTTAGAATTAATTATTATTGTGAATGTAATGATATGTAGGGTTAATTGAGGAATGAGAATTTTATTTGTAGCTTGTGCACGAGGCAAGTGTTCTAAACTCAAACCTTTTATTGAGCAAGTTTCCTAAACTTTACTTTTAATTAAACAAGTTCTTATACTTGATTCATTATCATGATACAAGTTCCTTAAACTCTAAGTTATTCATTGAGCAAGTCCTAGACTTATATTTCTATATTGAGCAAGTTCTTATTCTTGTTTATTCAAATTGAGATTCCATATGAGATATTATAATTCCTTTAAAGTATTACTTCAGTTATACAATCCTTATTCGATTGTATACTCTTGAGATTTTTTATTTGATTTGAATATCAAATATTATTGAACCTTGTAAGACTAACGAACCCTTATTGATTCTACTAGTCCATAGTTGATGAACGTTCTAAATTCTAGAACTGTTATTGAGCTTATCCAATCCAAACTTCCTTTGGTGCGGACTCTGATGTCAAACTGAGATGAACAACCCTGTTATAGGGGATTATTTACGTGTTAGCGTTGAGATGATGTGCACATTATGGTACTAAGGGTTGATCCCCCTAAGTACGAGTAGTAGAGTCCATATAGTCTTATGACTGTTAAAGGTTCAAAGTAGAGATACTTGACAACCTAGGATATAGTTCATGGTCTTATGACCCTCAGATGTACTTTTGATTCTTGTTATTCATTCTTGATTCAAAAGCCGAGCTTTCTTTATTCAGAATTCTTTGATTCATTCGCATGTTATTATTATTGTTATATTGTTATACTTGTGGGCAATCGTGCTTACTTTTGCATAATAACATTGCAGTTAAGAACGAAAGGTCCGACAAGCCTTCCACTAGCAAAGGCAAGGGCAAGCTTAACAAGTGTTGAAGACTTGTTATTTTATTCGAGATTGTGTTGTTTAAGACTTGATGTTATTTAAGACTTGATGTTATTTAAGACTTATTAATTATTATGTTTCGCACTTATTGTATTAAGGTTAGATGACCTAGGATTTATTTTATTATTATTCAGATGTTGTAACCCCATAAGGGGAGATGTTTTTATCTATTTCATGAGATGCATTTATTATGGGTAGATAGATATGTGATATTTGTACAGTGAACACCAAATCCCGTGGAAATTGAAGTACCCGAATTTTGGGGTGTCACAAGTTGGTATCAAAGTTGTAGGTTATGAACCTTAGGTGGGGGAAAACTTTAGGTAGTAGCCTTCGATAACATAGTAATGGTATACTCTTATCGAGTTCTAAGGAAGATAATAAATTACCTTATGTGCTATGTGCTTATATTTATGTACTCGCGAGCATCTTCGAGTAACGTCGAGTATCGATTAGCATCACGTAATAACTAAGACTTAAAATTTTGATTGTCAGGATGTCGGATGTTAGAGGATCCAGGCAGCCTAGGAAGGTTGTACCCCGAGTGGCTATTGAGGAGGAGCCCCAAGACATTCATACAGTCTAGGAGCAGTTGGTTCGTAGAGGGCCATCTCCTTTGATGACTGTTGTTGGTTAGGAGCATGAGCCGGTGTTTGACTCAGAGGAGGACTATGAGGAGATTGAGGTTGAGGCTGAGGCAGCTGAGGAGGAGGATGAAGACCCTGATGAGTTCCCACCAAACTTTATTAGTGCTGAGATGTACGACGAGCTGTATGACTGTAACATAGAGTTACAGGATACTGTTTGGGAGCTGAAGGCGGAGACAGTTACTCAGCGAAGTACCATCGAGCAGAAGGATGGTGAGATCGAGACTCTGGATACACGTCTTGGAGACGTGGAGTGGGAGTTGGTTCATGAGAAGGGCCAAAGTGAGCAAAAGTTAGAGGAGATAGAAAAGCTGAAGAATGAGTTGCGTGAGGAATCAGCGAAGCGTGCTATAGCAGAGGAAGCTTGGATGAGGGCTTCACGACGCGCAGATCTTGTAGAGGATAACGATCGGGCAAAGATGGCTAAGATAGAGGAGACAAATTATGTGTTTCAGACTGCGATTGATAAGGCCCAGGATCGGGTTATGTGCCATCCAGTTCAGTTCGAGGACCTACCTTGGTATATGCTGGATCGCAGGACGATGTTCCGCATTATGAAGGAAGAGCGCAACAAAGCTGTTCGACGCCTTAGTAGGCCGTGATAGGAATAACATGATTATTGAATATTTTTTTGGTAGTTAATTATGTATATTCCGAGGTGATTATAAACCACAGAATATGTTGATGATTTCAATCCTGAAGATTCTTTATCTCGGGATAGTTGATGTAAATAGCAAAGATGCTATCTTTTGTATGTTTAAAACTTTTGATTGAATAAAATATCAGAGTTTATTTGAGATGATATGTGTTAAGTGAATAATTTAAAATGTTTAAGTTAAGTCTTAAATAGTAAGGAATTGAATGAAGTTCTAATAAGCGTATATCTTAACAGAAATATGCCGCTGAGAAGACGCCCTAACGGTCAACTAGCCCAAGAAGGGTCAAATAATAATAACGACGCCAATGCCAATGCCAACTCCGTTCAGCAGTTGGTGAATCTTTTGAATGGAGCTCTGAACAACCAACCGCAAGCTCCACCAAACACTTCGTTCAAGGAGTTCAAGGCAGTGCGACTGCCAGAATTTAAGGGATCCATGAACCCGATTAAAGCACAGACTTTGGTTATGAATATGGAAAAGGTTTGCGACGTCGCTAGGGTGAGTGAGGACCTGAAGACGGCTTATGCGACATTCATGCTGAAGGCGATGGCCAGTTATTGGTGGCAGGAAAACAAGGTCAGGGGAGGACAAGGTGTGATCACCTAGGAGAGGTTCAAAGAAATGTTTTTCGAGATGTACTTCTCGACAAGCTCACAGAACCAAATAGAGGTTCAGTTTCTAGAGCTAAAGAAGGGCAACATGTCTGTGCCAGACTATGCTGCGAGATTTAATGAGTTGGCCAGATTTGCCACATACCAAGTGCACACTGATGAGAGGAAAGCCAGAAGTTTTGAACAGGGACTGAAGCCCTGGATGTATAGCAAGGTGTTGATGTTCCAGTTGAACACCTTTATCGGATTATTGGAGAAAGCAATCATCACTGAAGGTGGGAGCGATGCTATGATGAAGTACAACCAGGAGTTGAAGAAGAAGAAGAGTGAAGGTGAAGGAAATAAGGCTAGTGGTAGCAATAGTGGGGGAAGCAACAGTCAGAAGAGAAGGTGGAATGATAGCTCATCGACCGGGAATCAGCAAGGAAACCAGAAGAAGAAGGTAAAAGCATGTCCGAACTGCGGGAAGAACCACCTGGGGGTGTGTATGAAGGGAAAATGAGTTTTCTACAATTGTGGTCAGGAAGGCCATATAGCACCTAACTGGCCTAACCCTAAGAAGGGCGCCTGCTTCACATGTCGGTCTAAGGACCACTTGGCAAGGGATTGTCCCAAGAAAGTATCTGGAGGGGTAGGAGAAGGTGGGAACAGGGGAAGCAGCGGTGGCAACGCTCTGATAATTACAGGACCAACCGCAATAAACCGACCTACCGCCAGGACATTCAATATGACAGTGCAGGATGCTGTGCAGTCTCGAGATGTGGTGTCAGGTATCATTTCGATCAATAAAGTTAATGCTTATGTATTAGTTGATTCGGGTACTACTTGGTCATTTATATCCGATGACTTTGCTAAGAACTTAGAATTACCTAAGGACGAGTTATAATACCCTATGAACATAGAGATTGTGAATAGGGAAGTGATCCTTATTAAGTATGTACACAAGAACTGTAGGGTGGACATTAAGGGTAATGTGATGAACGTAGATCTTATCCCGATTAGACTTGGAGAGTTTGATGTTATCTTGGGAATGGATTGGCTATTCAATTATGTGGCGATAATTGATTGCCAAAGGAAATGTATTAACCTTATGACTCCGTCAATGGATGTGTTTTATGGCAGCAAGTCGCCTAGACAAGCGAGTTGTCTAATGATGATGCAGGCCATAAAGTTATTAAGACGTGACTGTGTAGGATATTTAGCCTACATAGTTGATAGTCGTAAAGAGAGCCCAAAGTTAGAGGAGATACTAGTCGTGAGAGACTTCATGGACGTATTTTCGGGTGATTTACTAGGACTTCTGCCAGATAGGGAAGTGGAGTTTGTGATCCATTTGGCGCCAAGAACCGCCCCAATATTGATGGCACCGTACCATATGGCTCCGGTAGAAATGAAGTAATTAATGGTATAGCTACAAGAGCTTTTGGATAAGAAGGATATTCAGCCGAGCGTATCGCCGTGGAGAGCATCGGTGTTGTTCGTTAAAAAGAAGGATGGGACGATGCGGCTCTACATCGATTACAGAGAGTTGAACAAGGTCAAAATCAAGAATAAGTATTCATTGCCTAGGATTAACGACTTTCTGACCAGCTGAAGGGGTGAGATATTTCTCGAAGATAAATCTGAGAAGTGGTTACCATCAGCTGAAGGTGAGGATAGATGATGTTTTGAAGACAACGTTCAGGACTCAATACAGTTATTACGAATTTTTGGTGATGTCATTTGGTCTAACAAATACGCCTGCAGCATTTATGAACCTAATAAATAGAGTGTTTAAACCATTTTTGGACAAATTCGTGGTGGTGTTTATCGACGACATTCTGGTATATTTGAAGACTAAAGAGGAAAACGTAGACCATCTGAAAGTGACATAGGAGGCGTTGAAAAGGGAGAGGTTGTACGCCAAGTTTTCAAAATGCGAATTCTAGATTGAGAGGGTGTAATTTCTTGGACATGTGATCGATAAGGATGGAATTTTCGTAGATCCCTCCAAGGTCGAAGCTGTAATGAACTAGAATCAGCCGAAGACACCGTCGGAAGTGAGAAGTTTTCTTGGATTGGCATGTTATTATAGAAGATTCATTCAGAACTTTTCCAAGATCACAACTCCGCTGACGAATTTGACAAGGAAATCGGTCAAATTCATTTGGACGAAGAAGTGTGAGGAAAGTTTCCAAGAGCTTAAGAAGAGGTTAAGTACGACACCTGTGTTATCTTTTTCGGATAGCACATAAAATTTTGTGGTGTATAGTGATGTGTCGCATAAAGGACTAGACTGTGTGCTTATGCAAAACGACAAGGTCATTGCGTATGCGTCACGATAGCTGAAGGATTATGAGAAGGGATATCCGACCCATGATTTGGAATTATCCGCGGTAGTATTTGCTTTAAAAATCTGGAGACACTATCTCTATGAGGAGAAGTGTGAAATATATACAGACCACAAGAGTCTGAAATATATTTTTACACAGAAGGATTTTAATATACGCCAGAGAAGATGGTTAGAATTGATAAAGGACTACGACTGTGAGATCTTATACCATCCGGGTAAAGCGAATGTAGTTGCCGACACCTTAAGCAGAAAGGGTCGAGAGAAGTTGATGCTGTTGACTGCCCAGTATGAGTTAATTTCAGCGATGGAGAAGCTGGAATTGGAAGTGAGATATCCTATGGAATCTGACGAGAAGATTTTCCAGCTGGGAGCTAGTATAACTTTACTGCATAAGGTTAAGGAAGCACAACTTCAGGATGAAGAATGTGAAAATATTAAGAAGAAGATATCCAAAGAGAATGAACTGAAATTCAAGGTGGACAGTGAGGGACTGTTAAGATTTGAGAGCAGAGTTTGGGTACCACCAGTGCCAGAGATTAAAGAGAAAATTTTGAGCGAGGCTCATAGTTCTCGGTATTCGATTCACCCCGGGAGTACCAGGATCTCCGATAACATTTTGGTTGGCCGAATATGAAACGAGATGTTGCCGATTGTGTTGCCAAGTGCTTGACATGTCAAAAAGTTAAAGTAGAACATCAGAGACCGAGTGGGTTGCTACAACCACTAGAGATCCCAGAATGGAAATGGGAACATATTACTATAGATTTCGTAGTTGGCCTTTTGACAACTCAGAAAGGCTACGATGCAGTATGGGCTATCGTTGATCGACTAACGAAATCAGCAAACTTCCTACCGATCAAGATCAGATTCAACCTAGAGCAATTGGCAAAACTAAATGTGAAAGAGATTGTTTCACCGCACGGAGTTCCAGTATCGATCGTTTCAGATCGAGATCCACGCTTCACATCAAAATTCTTGAAACGACTACAGGAATGAATGGGAACTATTGGATATTTTATATATGCGCTACACGCAAGTGTACGTGATCAACAAATAATATAATGATAAAATCAAGTATTGTACCCACAGAGACAATAATTCTAATTTACTCAAACAACTACCAATTTTATACTATTTCAGCTTTTATTAAACTAATGATTAAAAGGTGATTTTTATATAATAAAAAAAACTACTACTTAGACCAAAATTAACACTAACTCGAGATTTTAACGAGTTTTGGAGAATTAAGCCTACAACTTCACTTATTATTTCACTTCAAATAATATACTTTCCTTCAGTTTATATCAATTACTCCAGATTATTAACCAAGAACACTAAAGCAGATATAACCATCTCTCAATGCATTACATCCATTCTCACTCAAATTCGCAGATGATAGAATTGAGCAAGACACCTTAATTAACTAACTCACTATATCTCTATGTGAATTACAATTGAATAAGGTTTAATATCAAGTTCTTATCAGATTACATATGATACATAGATATCTCTATCCTATACATGAATTATGAATCCCAACTACCGTTGAAATCAAAAATATACGTTACTATCGCTAGTTCCAATCCCATATGTCATCTCTCGAATTCATATGGGATAACAGATAATTGGTGATCAAGCAATTATATAAGTTATGCACAGCACATAGCAAATAACCTGGAAATAATATTCATAAACTGAATTAAAAGCTATTTAATCCTCCGTTACATAATAAGATCCGTTATAAGCTTAAATAAGAATTTAGGCCATCATAAACGAATAGAATCCAACAATACACAGAGTATTAATCATTTTGAATACAAAGTAAATATGAAGAGAGAAAGAATAGAATATGAAAATCCGTCGTTACTCGTCTCCTCGTTCGCTTTACGTTCGTTAGGTTAAGCTCCGTTTCAATCCTCCTCCGCTGTCCAAGTCTCAAGCTAGGGCTCTAAATTGTCTAAGTGTCCCTATTATGAGCCTCCTGCAGCCATATATATGCTTTACTCACTAGCAGCAACTTCCAGCAACCCCTCTCAGAATCCTAGTCGAAATAGGATAACAAAAGCCAACCTGCCGCAAACTCACCCTGGCGCGCTTTTAACCCTTAGAGGCGCACCCCGACTCACATTTGCCCCGGCACAGGTTTAGACTAGGAAATTCGCCGCGGCGCAGGTTGCAGAGATTCAGCCCATTTCTCCTTGTAAGCTTCCTTTTCGTCCGGTTCTTCACCCACTCAGTCCTTGCACACAAACCAATGCACATACATGTAAAAGACCTAAAACATACTTAAAGTAGCGATATCCTATGTTTAAATGGCATCGATTAGTAGGTATGAAACCTATATATCAAATACCCCCAAACTTAAGATTTCGCTTATCCTCAAGTGAAAACAAAAATAAATTGAAACTAACAAACAACATATCTATATGTATGCTTATGCATGACCTACTTCCTACATGCCTACGACTCTAGCAATAGATCACATATTTTTTCAACTTCGGCCTCAAAGATATCATAAGATACTCAAACAATACCGAAAATTCAATATACAGTTCATCAGAAATCAATCAGTCCATCCAACCCTGTCCTCCCTCATATTGTGCTTGTGTGCTCGTTAACTATTCCAATCACCAACAATTCAAAAACATCACATACAAACTTCTTAGTGGGAAAATTTCAGTTATACCTCAATTATTCTGCATTCATGACAAACCTGGTTAAACATAGTAATTAATGAGTTTGGGGATTTTAGATAAGGCTTATTGTTCTTATTTTTCATTCACGGGTGCGTCTTACGCTCCATCCATTGTTCACAACTGACCGTGCAATGTCTGCATCTATTAGGCTTTTCAATGCCACCTTTTTAGCGAACTTTCGACCAATGACTCCCAAACCAGACGGTTTTAGGGCACTAGGTGTAAAAACACCCCCAAGGGCTTACTTATTCAAGTAACAAAGGCCACAGATACAAACTAGTCCATGTGTTTATTCTTTTTCTTTCTTATTTTTCTTTTTCTCTTTTTCTCCATTTTCTACTTTCTTTCTCTTTTTTTTCTTTTTTTTATTTCTCTTTTTCTTTCACCCCACTGACTCCCCAAAACTCAAGTTATTACTTACTTTTAAACCTTTAATGTCAACATAGCAGTATCATCAAATTTTAACTAACATTTTCCCCCCATAACCGAGTTGTGATCCCTTGAACTGAGTTAATTAGACAGTTAAGCTCGTACGTGCTAACCAGTTACACAAGTTTCTGACAGAATTGGACTTTCATCTTGATTAACATCAGAACTCATTATTAATCATCACGTTTATTCGAGTTAAAATGCAATACCAATCCTATCATCGGCCAAGCTAAATACATGTCAATCCATTGCTTAAACTCATGCACCCTATATGCCTAAATGTAAAGAATGTATTTTGGTGGTTTTTTTCTTAATTTTCTTAATTTTTATTTATTTTTTTTCTTATTTACCATTTAATTAATGTAAACATAACTAATAACAATATGCTTATTCTAACGTGCAATTAACTAACATGAAAACTAACTAACTAAATGACTAAACTACCCCCAAACTTAAATAATTTAATGTCCTCATTGGATATAACAATAAAAGTTCGAGGAATGCCCTGAGCGATCAAGCGTCATGCTCGACCGGTGGATCCTCGGTAGGAGGGTCATCAACAGGGTCCTCAATAGGCAGTGGGGGAAGAAAGGCTGGTAGCGGTTGTGGGACTGGAAACTAGAATTCTGCACTGGTGGTAGTTATTCGGGCAAAGGCAGCTGCCAGAGATGCGTTGAATTCATTCTGCGTGGCAAACATGTGGTCTTGCCTAGCTGCTAACCCTTGGAACCGCTCATCGATATATTGTTGCATATTTCAGAACTGAGAACTGAAAGTATACTTTGTGTGGGACGAGGTTGCATTCCTAGATTGGTCTTCTTCTTGCTCTACTTCCTCAACAAAATCTTCATCTTGGGCGTCTGACTCTTCGTCATCCTCATCCTCGGGAAATACATATTCAAGGCCACGTGGGTGCGACTGCCCCCTTTCCAACTTTTATACCTCTGAATCAAATTGGGCTCTAGACATAGTAGAGGCTGCTGGACAGGCTCTGTGGAACTCCATTGTGCCCTTTCCCGGGCATATAGTGCACATATCAACGAAGGGTGAGGGAGGCCGCCCTGGACTGATCGACTAAGATTGCAGCGGATATTGTGGTGAATGAGTTGGCCTACGTCAATTGATTGGTTTTTATAAATTGAATACAGTAAAATGGACCTTTCCTTCATGACATCGCTCATGTGTGTGGAAGGTAGCAATTTGGCACACAAGAACGCATGACATATCTTCCCATATAAACTTAGGTGGCTCTTCTAAAAATGAGATCCGTTTGACGACCATGTGGCGTCGGGCTTGCACAATTCGGTCAGAATCTGCTCATAGTTTGCGCCGCTTTCCTTGAGGGCCGAATACGAACAAGATATATGTGGCAGATTGTAGTAGTCGTTGATCTCTTGCATGGTAACCATTTTTCCCCTCACGATGGCAAAGAATGGTGACTTGTCGGGAGCATTGGCATAAAATTCTTTGACCACCGCCACTACGGCGGCTTCCGAATGTGCCACGAGCATTTCCCAACTCCTCTCGTGAATCTGATTAAACATTTGCCCATTGAATTCATCGGGAGCCAACCCACGCTCCGGCACCAACGGCTTATTTGAGAGGTATTCGAACAGGTCCCAACCCTCGGCGGTCAAGAATTTTTATCTATCGAATTGCCACGAGGCGGTGGACGAACCTTCTCCACATTGTCTTTTCTGTTGCCTGGAAGTCATGGAGTGGATGGTATGCCTTAGACTTGCAATTTGATTAGGAAATTGTTGTTGAAGCCTTTTTACA
Source organism: Panax stipuleanatus (assembly GCA_020205555.1). Classification (NCBI taxonomy): domain Eukaryota; kingdom Viridiplantae; phylum Streptophyta; class Magnoliopsida; order Apiales; family Araliaceae; genus Panax; species Panax stipuleanatus. Next base: position 120,179,551 of record CM035120.1, read on the forward strand.
AACACTTGGTGTGCAAACTGATAATAGCTTGATTGTTATTCTTCCAACTTGATTCTGTATGCCCACTTGTGAATTTCCCTACACTTGAAAAGAATCCTGAAATAAACGTGTTATAATTCCCAATATTGGGTGTGACCTTTGTGTCTCTGTCAAAATTCGAAAAGTATTGGTGTTGGTGTGAAGAACTCCTTCTTTCTTTGGAATTTGGATGATTACACTCTATATGTTGAAGGAGGTATGATTTGATTAGGAGTATCAAAATTGACTTTGAAGATTGATTGAGAATTTGTAGTGGCTCAAAATTATTTTTCCTCTTTGGTTTCGGATGGGAGTAGGTTGTAGAAGTGTATTGGGATAGGGCTTGTGAACCTGCTGAAGTTGGGTTTTTAAAAACCAATTTTCACTATACGCGCTAGAGAGCAGATAATTGTGCTTGAAAGCGCGCCGGAGCGCATTTGGCCAGAGAGGTCTGGGCCGAGGTAAAAAATTTTGTGCTGAAAAATGCGTTAAGGCGCATATAACCAGAGAGGTCGGCGCTAGGGCGCGTGTTTTTCTTCCTAAATTTTCGCTAGGGCAAAATTTTCCAGAGACTTTGTGCCGGGGTGCATTTTTTAAGCCTTCGAAATGCGCCGGGGCACAGGTGATATTTTCCTGATGAACATTTTCCTTGTTGTCTGCACTGCCCATATCCATCACATACTATGGAGGTGGTTCTTCTTTGTTGTGATGCTCATTTCAGGTCCCCTCCTGCAATCCAAACCATACACATACTTAATATCTATGTTGATTCGACAATGAAATAACTTCCAACTCTATGGCTCATCCTAATCTACTACTACTCTACTAAATCAAAACAAATAACTTTCAAAAACTTGAAATAAACTAATGATTAGGTTGCCTCCCATCAAGTGCTTGATTTATAGTCTTCAGCCGGACTACTCCCTGTTGTTATGCTGGATCGGCGAGGTCAATTGAGGTTGCTTGGCGATCGAGATCACCCCCCAGTAGCGCTTTAAACGTTGACCGTTGACTTTGAATGATTCGGTCAAATCCCTACTGTATACTTCAACGGTGCCATGTGGAAACACTGTCTTGATTGTAAAAGGGCCTGACCACATGGATTTCAGCTTTTCGGGGAAAAGTTTCAACCGAGAGTTGAATAGCAATACTGATTGTCCCGGTTCGAAGCTCTTCTCCATAATTTTCTGATCATGCCATTTCTTGACCTTTTCTTTATATAACTTGGAGTTTTCATATTCTTGCAGGCGAAATTCATCTAACTCATTGATTTGCAAAAGTCTCCTCTCTCCTGCTGCTAATAGATCAAAGTTTAATTTCTTAATTGCCCAATACGCTTTATGCTCGAGTTCCACCGGTAGGTGACACGCCTTTTCGTAGACCAATTGATATAAAGACATGCCTATCGGGGTCGTGTAGGTGGTCCGATATGCCCAAAGAGCGTCATCTAGTTTCAACGACCAATCTTTTCGATTTGGGTTGATGACTTTTTCCAATATTCACTTTACCTCCCAGTTAGACACTTCAGCCTGTCCACTTGTCTGATGGTGATAGGCTGTGGCGATTCGATGGTTGACCCCATACTTGGTCAAAAGAGCGGTGAAGTACTTATTGCAGAAATGGCTCCCTTTCTCACTGATGATTGCCCTCGGGGTGCCAAATCGTGTGAAGATATTCTTTTACAAGAATTTCAAAACCACCTTCGCATCATTCGTCTGTGGCACAACTGCCTCCACCCATTTCGATATATATGTACTGCCACTAAGATGTACAAATTACTGAACGACGACGAAAACGGTCCCATAAAGTCGATTCCCCATACATCAAAAACCTCGACTTCCAAAATTATGTTTAGGGGCATCTCGTTCCGTTTCAAAATATTTCCCACTCTTTGACATCTATCACAGTTTTTCACGCACTGATGTGCGTCTTTGAACAATGTGGGCTAGAAGAAGCCTGCCTGAAGTACTTTAGTGGCTGTTCTTTCGATTCCATAGTGTCCCCTATATAATGAGGCGTGACATGCCTATAATATGCTCTCTACTTCATTTTTTCGGCACACAACGCCAAATCATTCTGTCAGCACATTGTCGGAATAGATACGGTTCATCCCACATATACCACTTCACGTCGTGTAGAAATTTTTTCTTTTGTTGGCGAGTCAAATCTGGTGGTAGGATGTTGCTTACCAAATAATTCGTGAAATCCGCGTACCACGAAAATTCACCGTGGATCAAAAATAACTGTTCATCTAGAAATGACTCATTGATCACAAACTTGTCTGTTTCGTCCTGCTTCGGATTCTCTAGCTGTGAAAGATGGTCAACCACCTAATTTTCTATCCCCTTCCTATCCTTAATCTTTAATCAAACTCATAGAGGAGCAAAACCCAGCGAATAAGTCTTAGCTTTGCGTCCTTCTTTTCAACTAGATACCAGATGGCCGAGTGATCTGTGTAAACCACCACCTTTGTCCCTACCAAGTACGATCAAAATTTATCAAAGGCGTACACAACAGCAAGTAACTCCTTTTCAGTGGTTGTGTAGTTCAACTATGCATCAGTCAGTATCTTGCTCGCATAATAGATGGCATGAAAGACCTTCTCCCGGCATTGTCCAAGCACTGCTCCTACTGCATAGTCGCGGCATCACACATGAGCTCCAACAGCATTGTTCAATCTGGTGCAATGATCATTGGGGCTGTGGTTAGCTTCTTCTTCAACTGCTCAAACGCCGCTAGACAGTCTTCATCAAATTTGAACGGTACATCCTTTTCCAAGAGACTGCATAGTGGCTTTGTGATTTTTGAGAAGTCTTTAATAAATCGACGATAGAATCCAGCATGACCAAGAAAGCTCCGAATACCGTTTACTGATGTCGGCGGTGGCAGATTTTCAATTGTTTCCAATTTAGCTCTATCAACTTCCAACCCTTTTCCAGAAACTTTGTGTCCGAATATTATCCCCTCTTGGACCATGAAATGGCATTTTTCCCAGTTGAGCACCAGATTCGTCTCAACACATCTTTTCAGCACCAGGACTAGATTTTCAAGACACCTGTCAAAAGATTCCCCGAATACTGAAAAGTCATCCATAAATACCTCGACACTTTGCTCCAGCATATCTAAGAAGATTGCCATCATGCATTGCTGAAAGGTCGCCGGTGCGTTACACAGTCCGAATGACATCCTTCTAAAGGCTAAGGTGCCATACGGGCATGTGAACGTTGTTTTCTCTTGATCCTCTGGTGCGATGGTGATCTGATTGTAGCCTGAATACCCATCCAGCAAGCAATAGTACTCATGTCCAGCTAGTCTATCCAACATCTGATCAATGAAAGGCATGGGGAAATGATCCTTTCTAGTTGCCTTATTCAGCTTTCTTTAGTCCATGCAGACCCTCCAGCCGGTCACTGTCCTTATTGGTATCAGTTCGTTTTTCTTGTTCTACTACTGTCATACCACCTTTTTTCGGGACACATTGGACCGGGCTCACCCATGCACTGTCTGAAATGGGGTAGATAATTCCAACATCCAGCCATTTCAAGATCTCCTTCTTCACTACCTCTTTCATTATTGGGTTGAGCCTCCTTTAGTGTTCCACTGTTGGCTTTCCATCTTCCTCCATCAGAATCTTGTACATACAGAATGACGGGATGATTCCTTTGATGTCGGCGATTGTCCATCCAATAGCAGACTTGTATTCCCTCAGAACTCTTAATAGCTTACTTTCCTGCAGTTCGTTAAGCGCAGATGCAATAATAACAGGTAAAGTAGATGAATTACCCAAATACGTATACCTGAGGTGATTGGGTAAGGGTTTGAGTTCTAGTGCTGGGGGTTCCTCTAGCGATGGTTTCATCTTTGCTGCCAAAGTTCCTGCTACTTCCAGTGGCTCAAACGGTAAGTTGAACCTGTTCACTCTAGGATGTGCCTCTAACAACTGTAGATATTCCAATAACTCTGGCTCATCTCCATCATAGTCTCCCATCAATGTTGCTTCTAACGGGTCGGTACTCAATATCTGATGTTGTTCATCCCCCACTATTTTGTCAATAATATCCATCCAGAAACACTCTTCATCCTCTTTTGGGAAGTTCAAGGCTTTAAACATGTTGTGTTGGGTTTGTACGAAATTGTGACGCAATCAAATTGCAAAAATTAGCGGAAGCATGGTATATCAGAGTTTAAAAAAAATTCTACAAAACCATTACCCGGATCATCCTGTATGCAAATTATTAACTTAAAACGATAAATAAGAAGTTATGGAATTATACCCTTGTAAAACGAAGCTTCCACAGGTACTAGTTCAACTCCTTGTTCTTCGTGATCTCCTTGAATTTTCGGGTTAGATTCTTTCCTTTGATCAACGTTAGCCACCCAAGTGTTTGGCCTCTAGAGGTGATCCACCAAGGAAGAGAAATTATCAAGAAGGAGGGTGGTTGGCTTAGTTTTCTATCCTCTATAGAAAAGGAGTACTCTACAACAATTGGAATTGCATCAACTGATATCTATTATAAGACTCCTCTTATATAGATATTGGTCAACCCTTCTAATCCTATTAGACATGGGATTTCTTTTAATTAATTAAACTCCTTTAATTAATTTAGGCTTCCCACCACATGGGGAATAATTAAGTAAATTCATTTAATTAATTTGTCTCCTAATCTTATTAGGAATAAATGAGAGTACTAATATTAAATTAATTACTAAACTCCTTTAGAAATTAAAATAATAATAATTATAATAATATTAATAAGACTCCTCTTATTAATTTATATTTAATATTTCCAAAATATTAAATAATAAACATTAAGCTATTTAATTTATTCTATCATTATAGATTAAATTAATTACACTTAATGCATTATTACGATTATGTCATTACCTTCTTAAATAATTATTCTTCATTTTATGGTGTGACCTTTAGGTTCTCTATATTAAACCGGTTGTGAATAAATCAATTAGAACAATTCGAATCTTATTTAAATAAATAAATTAAACTAATAATCTATTTAAATAAATAATATTTATTCTATAATAGGGATAAGCCTCCCTAGCGATCAACGACTTTTCAGATAATATAGATTTCAACATTAATCATAAAAGAACCTGTGAGTAAATAGTTACTATACAATTCAATCCTTCCACCATACAATGTCCCAATTAAATATAAGACATGAATTTACTGTCAAGTCTTATTTTGTTTAATTATATGTATTTCGATTAGAAAATGCACAACTTCGATTAATGCAAATTAGAAACCTCTTTCTAATTTCATTCCACCTTGGCCAAGGATTCCTGGGTTGTCATTTAACGAATCACATAGGATATATCTCCTCTTTTACTAGAGGTGGTAGATTCTTTATTGATCATTCATTATCTCCATATATAACTCATTATACCCAAGCATACCCTATATATGTCTTAAAAGGTCTTAAGGAATAAGTCAAAGTATAATTTGTTACATACAAGATACTATGATGATCTCAAGTCCAAGGATCACTTGTACTACTTTCACATTAGGAATTCCTATTGACAGGCGAGTAAAACTCCATTAGGTATTCCATAGCGTGTCACGTTCTGTGAACTTATTCTCCAATAAGCACCTACATACTTGCTTTAGTGTCTCCACACAAATGATCATGAGATCAATCATCCTCATCCAATGAGCAAGCAACATATGTACCAATCTATCCTAATTTACTAATCCCCTTTTTAGTAATCCCACGATTTGGAACTATTTTAGTTTTAGAGCTTTCTAAGAATTTAGATCTCATTAGCATGATCATCATCATGATTCTAAAAGCATTGCTTAAAACTATGGGTTATTTACATATTATAAAAACAGCACCATGTAGATAATTAAATGCCTTTAATAATTAAATATTTTATTAATAAATAAATAAGATTGTTTACAAAGTACATGCTTTATCATCATACATGATTGGCTTGTATACACACTACTATCAATCTCCCACTTGCACTAAAGCCAATCGTCATGGTATCTCATACCCATCTTCTCTAATTGACGATCAAACTGCTGTTGTGTTAAAGCTTTAGTAAATGGATCTGCAATGTTGTCTTGAGAGTCTACACACTCCCAGGTGACGTCTCCTCTTTCAATGATCTCCCTGATCAAGTGAAATCGCCGCAACACGTGTTTAGATTTTTGATGAGACCTTGGTTCCTTAGCCTGTACAACTGCTCCTGTGTTGTCACAGTAAACGGGAACTGATTCTCCAATGCTAGGAACCATACCAAGTTCAGTTATGAACTTTTTCATCCAAACAGCTTCCTTTGCAGCTTCACTTGCAGCTATATACTCTGCCTCTGTCACTGAATCAGCAACTGTTTGCTGCTTGGAACTCTTCCAACTCACTGCGCCTCCGTTCAAAGTAAAAACATACCCCGAAACAGATTTACTATCATCTTCGTCCTTTTGAAAACTTGAGTCTGTGAAGCCCTCGAGTTTTAATTCAGACCCACCGTAGACAAGAAAAATATCCTTACTCCTTATCAAGTATTTTAGGATATTCTTCACTGCCTTCCAGTGCTCTTCTCCTGGATTCGACTGGTATCTGCTCGTTACACTAAGTGCATGAGCAACATCCGGTCTAGTACATATCATACCGTACATGATAGATCCTATTGCAGAAGCATAAGGGATCTTACTCATACGGGCTCTCTCCTCAGGTGTCTTTGGGGCCTGTTTCTTGGAGAGATGTATTCCATGGCTCATTGGCATGAGACCTCTTTTGGAATCTTCCATGCTAAATCTCTTTAGCATTGCATCAATGTACGTTCCTTGGGATAAACCAAGCATCCTTTTAGATCTATCTCTATAAATCTTTATCCCCAAAATATAGGATGCTTCTCCCAAGTCCTTCATGGAGAAGTGTTTAGATAACCAGATTTTAATCGATTGTAGCATAGGAATGTCATTCCCTATCAGTAATATATCATCAACATATAATACAAGGAATGAAACTACGCTCCCACTAACCTTCTTGTACACACATGGTTCATCGTCGTTTTTGATAAAATCAAACTTTTTGATTGTCTCATCATGGATAAACTCCTTTTCCAAGAAGGCAACATGTTTCGCAACAAACACCTTTTGATCAGTTGGATGATAGAAATAATACCCTAAAGTTTCTTTAGGGTATCCCACAAATCTACTCTTATCGGATTTAGTCTGTAGCTTATCATTTTCAAACTTTTTGACATAAGCTGGGCAACCCCAAGTCTTAACATGCTTAAGATTTGGTTTCCTCCCCTTCCAGATCTCATATGGAGTCTTTGGGGCGGATTTAGTAGGTACCTTGTTAAGTAGGTATGCAGTCGTTTCTAGGGCATATCCCCAGAAGGAAATTGGAAGGTCGGTAAAACTCATCATGGATCGAACCATACCCAACAGTGTTCGATTTCTCCTTTCAGATACTCCATTTAACTGTGGTGTACCTGTAGGAGTCCATTATGAGATTATACCATTTTCTTTGAGACAATTGAGAAACTCACCGCTTAAGTATTCTCCACCTCGAACTGATCGAAGTATCTTTATACTCTTGCCCGTTTGTTTCTCTACTTCACTTCTGAACTCTTTGAACTTTTCAAATGATTCTGACTTGTATTTCATTAAATACACATATCCAAATCTTGAGTGATCATCAGTGAAAGTAATAAAATAAGAATACCCACCCCGTGCACTTGTTGTCATAGGTCCACAAACGTCTGTGTGAATCAATGCCAACAACTCTGTAACTTTTCTCCTTTTCCACTAAAAGGAGATTTAGTCATTTTACCCATGAGACAAGATTCACAAGTTGGATATGATTCATAATCAGATAACTCAAGGAGCCCATCTTTATGCAACTTGGATAATCTTGTTTCATTGATATGACCGAGTCTACAGTGCCACATGTAGGTATAATTAATATCATCTCTTTTCCTTTTCTTAGTTTGTTCAATTTGAAAAATATTTTCTTGTAAGTCAAGTGTATAAAGTCCATTTCGTAAATTTCCAACACCATATAAAACATCGTCTTTATAAATAGAACAACTATTGTTCTTTATAACAACGTTAAATCCTTCCATATCCAATACAAAAATTAAAATAATATTTTTAATAATATTCGGAACATAATAACAATTATTAAGATAAATGGACTTGCCCGAAGGCATTGCTAAATAATAAGTTCCTACAGCTAATGCAGCAACCTTTGCTCCATTCCCCACTCTTAGGATCACCTCATCATTGTTCAGCTTTCTACTTCTGACCAGTCCCTTCACATTATTATATATGTGAGAACCACAGCCGGTATCCAATACCCAAGTAGAATTTTAACTTTCTGAAAAATTAATTTCAATCATGAACAAACCTTGATTGGAAGTCGAAGCTTCTCCAAGCTTCTTCATTGACAGAAACTTCTTGTAGTTCCTCTTCCAATGACCCGGCTCGTTGCAATGGAAACACATTCCTTTGCTAGCTGGATCAGATTTCTTTTGTTCCTTTATGTTCACTTTGCCCTTGGTCATCCGAGATCGGAAGAGCTCCTTAGATATCTCATATCTAGCAGTCCAACTTTGTTCACCATACAACTCCTTGAGGTGAATCAACATAGTAGGAGCATCCATGTTTTCGTGCTGACGCTGAAGCTCGTTATTCATGGATGCGAGCATGATGCATTGAGCCATAGATGCATCATCTTGCCACTTTACAATGGTGGCAATCTCTTCCTCAGAGGCTGTTTCTGGAACAGTTCCAAGGACAGGTGAGTTTAGGACATAAGAAATCTTTTTCAGCAGTGAGAACTATTCTCAGATTTCTTAGCCAGTCCCTATAATTCGGCCCGATAAGCTTATTAGCATCAAGTATGCTTCGCAGTGAAATTAGTGATTTTGACATTTTTAAAATTCTGCATGTGAAAAACAACATTTTATCAAACATTCATTTTATTAATTTTGCATACCAAAATAAATTTAGGTCTTTATTTTAAATTGGTATCTCCCACTATTTTTATCAAACTATATTCCCCTCACTTATATAGTTCAGCAACATCTAATTAAAGATTTGCTAATGAGAATAAGGATCCCATTTCAAATGTATATAACCTTGTGGATAGCACAACAAGCGATATACAAATAAATAGGTAGACAACTCTTGTCAATTACATCACTATATAACTCCTTTTATTTTGCCTCTTAAATCATAATAGTCAAGTGTGTGCACATTCGAACTAAAATAATTTAAGTTAAGTCCAGCCTAGCACTTCTATTAATTCAAAAAAGAAAAATGTTCGTCCTTGTGGATAGCACAACAAGACTAGATCGTTCAATTTTCTTGATAAGCATCAAATGTGATTAATTAACATCTTAAATACGCAATACTCGCCTTGTGGATAGCACAACAAGCTCATATTAAATATTTAATACTCTATTAATTTATCATGCTAGAAGGCGACGTTCGATATTCCAAATATCATTTGAACGCTTCGGACTTAATATTATTTCTTTGAGGGGTTTGTTATTATTTGTCTCATCTTGTTTAGCGCGCATGCACACACACACACACATATATATATATATATATATATATATATATATATATATATATATATATATATAAAATACGCGTCATTTTATTAAACATGCGAAGCATGTTTGCATAAAATATAATATATATAATATTTAGCATGCAATATAGAATACTATATTCTACCCGGATTGATTATGGATTTTTATTCTAGTTTGGTTCACTAGAGCCACCAAGTGAACCAAAAGGTCAAACCTAGGAGTGCAAGAATTTAAATTTAAATATAACTATTACATTTAAACCCGGGCTCCATACAAACGGGTCTTCACGCGCTCCTTGCTCCTTGGTCTCCAATTTCTTCAAGATAATTCTAACTATTTCTATTACATTAAACTATTTAATTTAAATAGAAACCTTGATTAGCAGTCAAGGGGAAGTACATAGGAGGGAGATAGAATTTTACATCAAGAAAAAAAAAATTAGAGAAGACGAGGTACACAGACCCCATTTAATAAAACCCATTCATTCAAGCATTCAACTAAAATAAAATCCAATCACATTGGTCAAATAGTCCATAATCAATCCCCATTTATTATCATACATATCACCATATATATCAATAAATAAATATTCATCTCATGAATTAAAACATTCCATATATATATGAGTATCATTTCATGGACAATTTTAAATTGCATGAAATCTAATTTCAAGATTAAAATAAACTCTTTATTTTAATTATAAAATTATTTAGAATATAATATATAAATATATCATATATATATATATATATATATATCATATATATATATATATATTTATATATTTGATATTACCGTATATATTATATATATTTATATAACGAATCAGGTTATATATATATAATATAAATTCACATTTATTTTTTAAAAAGAAGTCACGTTCTTTTATTAAAAGAGTCCTGCAGGTTTATTAAAAGAGTCCTTTCCTGATGGGTCACCTTCTTTTTGGAGTAAGAAAGAGACAACACCTTTTCTTTGCAGAATTCAAGATTAGCACCCCAAAAAAAAAATTGTGATTCGTCCCAAAAAAAAACGTCATTTTTTTTCTTAAAAAAAATAATTTTATACAATAAAATTATGCCCAATAAATTATTTTAAATACATACCCATATGTATATGAAATCAAAAATAAATTAATAATTGCATAAAAGTTTGGCTCTAATGCCACTGTTGGGTTTGTACGAAATCGTGACGCAATCAAATTGTAAAAATTAGCGGAAGCATGGTATATCAGAGTTTAAAAAAATTTCTACAAAACCATTACCCGGATCATCCTTTATGTAAATTATTAATTTAAAACGATAAATAAGAAGTTATGGAATCATACCCTTGTAAAACGAAGCTTCCACAGGTACTAGTTCAACTCCTTGTTCTTCGTGATCTCCTTGAATTTTCCGGTTAGATTCTTTCCTTTGATCAACGTTAGCCACCCAAGTGTTTGGCCTCTAGAGGTGATCCACCAAAGAAGAGGAATTATCAAGAAGGAGGGTGGTTGGCTTAGTTTTCTATCCTCTATAGAAAAGGAGTACTCTCCAACAATTGGAATTGCATCAACTGATATCTATTATAAGACTCCTCTTATATAGATATTGGTCAACCCTTCTAATCCTATTAGACATGGGATTTCTTTTAATTAATTAAACTCCTTTAATTAATTTAGGCTTCCCACCGACATGGGGAATAATTAATTAAATTCATTTAATTAATTTGTCTCCTAATCTTATTAGGAATAAATGAGAGTACTAATATTAAATTAATTACTAAACTCCTTTAGAAATTAAAATAATAATAATTGTAATAATATTAATAAGACTCCTCTTATTAATTTATATTTAATATTTCCAAAATATTAAATAATAAACATTAAGCTATTTAATTTATTCTATCACTATAGATTAAATTAATTACACTTAATGCATTATTACGATTATGCCATTACCTTCTTAAATAATTATTCTTCCTTTTATGGTGTGACCCTTTAGGTTCTCTATATTAAACCGGTTGTGAATAAATAAATTAGAACAATTCGAATCTTATTTAAATAAATAAATTAAACTAATAATCTATTTAAATAAATAATATTTATTCTACAATAGGGATAAGCCTCCCTAGCGATCAACGGCTTTTCAGATAATATAGATTTCAACATTAATCATAAAAGAACCTGTGAGTAAATAGTTACCATACAATTCAATCCTTCCACCATACAATGTCCCAATTAAATATAAGACATGAATTTACTGTCAAGTCTTATTTTGTTTAATTATATGTATTTCGATTAGAAAATGCACAACTCCGATTAATGCAAATTAGAAACCTCTTTCTAATTTCATTCCACCTTGGCCAAGGATTCCTGGGTTGTCATTTAACGAATCACATAGGACATATCTCCTCTTTTACTAGAGGTGGTAGATTCTTTATTGATCATTCATTATCTCCATATGTAACTCATTATACCCAAGCATACCCTATATATGCCTTAAAAGGTCTTAAGGAATAAGTCAAAGTATAATTTGTTACATACAAGATACTATGATGATCTCAAGTCCAAGGATCACTTGTACTACTTTCACATTAGTAATTCCTATTGACAGACGAGTAAAACTCCATTAGGTATTCCATAGCGAGTCACGTTCAGTAAACTTATTCTCCAATAAGCACCTACATACTTGCTTTAGTGTCTCCACACAAATGATCATGAGATCAATCATCCTCATCCAATGAGCAAGCAACATATGTACCAATCTATCCGGATCTACTAATCCCCTTTTTAGTAATCCCACGATTGGGAACTATTTTAGTTTTAGAGCTTTCTAAGAATTTAGATCTCATTAGCATGATCATCATCATGATTCTAAAAGCATTGCTTAAAACTATGGGTTATTTACATATTATAAAAACAGCACCATGTAGATAATTAAATGCATTTAATAAATAAATATTTTATTAATAAATAAATAAGATTGTTTACAAAGTACGTGCTTTATCATCATACATGATTGGCTTGTATGCACACTACTATCATGTTGAAGGTCACCTCTTGGTCTTGAACCCTCATGGTTAACTCTCCTTTCTACACATCAATGAGAGTCCTGCCAGTAACCAAGAACGGTCACCCAAGAATTATTGGAATATCCTTATCCTCTTCATAGTCTAATATGATGAAGTCTGCAGGAAAGATGAACTTGTCTACTTTTATCAAAACATCCTCCATAATTCCCCGTGGATATGTTACTGATCTGTCTGCCAGCTGTAGGGAGATGTTGGTTGGTTTAGGTGCTGGTAAACCTAACTGAGTATATACTGACAGTGGCATGAGGTTTTTACTGGCACCTAAATCACATAGACATTTGTTGAAGGCCAAACTCCCTATCTTGCATGGGATGGTGAAACTACCCGGATCTTTCAACTTTGGTTGAAGCTTCTTTTGTAATATCACACTACATTCCTCCGTTAGTGCCACAGTCTCGAAGTCCTCTAATTTCTTTTTCTTTGACAATATATCCTTCATGAACTTCGCATAACTAGGCATCTGTTCTAATGCCTCCGCAAAAGGGATGTTGATGTGTAATTTCTTGAACACTTCCAGAAAATTAGTGAACTGTTGCTCAAATTTTTATTTTTGGATCCGTTGTTGAAATGGTGGTGGAGGGTAGACTATTAGTGTAACCACTTGTTCTTTTTCTGCAGCTTTTTCTCCTATTTTTCCTTCCACTGTCTATTCCACACTGGTCTCAACCTGCTTATCCATAGTCGACTTCTCTGACTCCTACTCAGCTAGCTGTTTCCTACTCCTCAGTGTGACAGCTTAACATTGCTCATGACTTCCCCTCGGATTCTTTTTTGTGTCACTTGGAAAGGTCCCTTGGGGTTTATTATTTAACGCACTCGTAATTTTTCTAATCTGAGTTTCTAGATTCTTAATCGTAGCCGTTTGAGTTTTCATCGCCGCTTCATTTCCTGTTATGTATTTTGCCACTATCTCCTCCAAATCTATTTTTTTTCTCTTGATGCGGAGCTGCCTGTTGATTTTGATTTTGAAAACCAGGGGGGTATGATGGTCGTGGAGCCTACTGCTGATTCTGATTCTGATTCTGGTTGTTGCTCCAAGAAAAGTTCGGATGGTTCCTAGCCCCCTGATTGTATGTATTCTGATATGTGTTGGGTGGCCAGTTATAGCTACCCACAAACTAAACTGAAGCTAGGTTAATCGCACATTGTTCTGTCGGATGTTCACCTGCACAAAGTTCACATATAAATACTACCTACTGCACGTTTCTCGTAGACATGGCATCCATATTCATTGATAACGCTGCTAGTTGTGTAAATATAGTTTTCATTGTATCCACCTCCAAAATTCCTGTCGCTTTAGGTTGAGTCAATCTCTCAATCGGCCACTGATAGTTGTTGTAGCCATTATTTCTATCAAGTCCCATGCCTCCTCAAATTTATTTGCCAGAAAATCTCTACCTGAGGCTGCATCGATGCTGGTCCGTATATGACTCCGTAACCGGTTGTAGAATGTGTTTATCTGCATCCAATGCGGTAGTCCATGATGAGGGCATTTTCTCAACAGCTCTTTGTACCTCTCCCATGCTTCATATAATGGCTCTCCTTGTAGCTGTGTAAATGAAGAAATCTCCGTTCTTATTTTATGTGTCTTTGAAGGCGGGAATAACTTAGCCAAAAATTTCTGTGCCAAATCATTCCATGTGGTGATAGACCCCGGTGGTAGAGAATGGAGCCAACCCTTTGCCTTATCTCTGAGTGTAAACAGAAATAACCTTAATTTGATAGCATCATCTGAAACTCCGTTGCACTTGAAGGTATCGCAGATTTCTATGAAACTGACAATGTGCTCGTTTGGGTCATCATTCGGAAGACCCCCAAATTGGCAATTATTCTGCACCATCTGTATCGTTCCAGGCTTGATCTTAAAGTTGTTAGCATTAATCGTCGACCTGGTGATACTGGACTAAATTTCTGAAATCCGCGGTATAGTATAATCCTGCAGTGCTTTCTCTTCTAGTTCAGCAGCCATGTTGTCTTTGGGTGTTTCAAGTTCTTATCGAGTATTTGCAATCTACTTAGTTAACTTCTGAAATCGTTTGTCGATGTCGTCCTTGAAAGGCAACAAATCTGGCTTCTTCGATCGAGTTTGCATGCACTACTCGAGATTACCTGAAATAACCAATCAAATAAAAATAATATATATATATATATATATATATATATTTAACTAAAACTGATCTAATTAAACTGATATTGTAAGTACTAAATGCAATTACAGTCACCGGCAACGGCGCCAAAAACTTGTTGGGTATTTTCTATACGTGCTACATGCAAGTGTACGTGGTCAATAAGTAATATAATGATAAAATCAAGTATCGTGCCCACTGAGACAATAATTCCAATTTACTCAAACAACTACCACTTTTATACTATTTCAGTTTTATTAAACTAATGATTAAAAGGTGATTTTTATAAATAACTACTACTTAGACCAAAATTAACACTAACTCGAGATTTTAACGAGTTTTGGAGAATTAAGCTTACAACTTCACTTATTATTTCACTTCAAATAATATACTTTCCTTCAGTTTATATCAATTACTCCAGATTATTAACCAAGAACACTAAAGCAGATATAACCATCTCTCGATGCATTACATCCATACTCACTCAAATCCACAGACGATAGAATTGAGCAAGACACCTTAATTAACTAACTCACTATATCTCTATGTGAATTACAATTGAATAAGGTTTAATATCAAGTTCTTATCAGATTACATATGATGCATAGATATCTATATCCTATACATGAATTATGAATCCCAACTACCGTAGAAATCACAAACATACGTTACTATGGCTAGTTCCAATCCCATATTTTATCTCTCAAATTCATATGAGATAACAGATAATTGGTGATCAAGCAATTATATAAGTTATGCACAACACATAGCAAATAACCTGGAAATAATATTCATAAACTAAATTGAAAGCTATTTAATCCTCTGTTACATAATAAGATCCATTATAGGCTTAAATAAGAATTTAGTTCATCATAAATGAATAGAATCCAACAAGCCACAGAGTATTAATCATTCTGAATACAAAGTAAATATGAAGAGAGAAAGAATAGAATATGAAAATCCGTCGTTACTCGTCTCCACATTCGCTTTGCGTTTGTCAGGTTAAGCTCTGCTTCAATCCTCCTCTGCTGTCCAAGTCTCAAGCTAGCGCTCTAAATTGTCTAAGTGTCCCTATTATGAGCCTCATGTAGCCATATATATGCTTTACTCACGAGCAGCAACTTCCAGCAACCCCTCTCGAAATCCTAGTCGAAATAAGATAACTAAAGCCAACCTGCCGCAAACTCGCCCCGGTGCGCTTTTAACCCTTGGAGGCGCGCCCCGGCTCACATTCTCCCCGGCGCAGTTTTAAACTAGGAAATTCGCCATGGTGCAGGTTGCAAAGATTCAGCCCATTTCTCCTTTAAAGCTTCCTTTCCGTCTGGTTCTTCGTCGACGCAGTCACTGCACACAAACCAATGCACATGCATGAAAAAGAACCTAGAACATACTTAAAGTAACGATATCCTACATTTAAATGGCATCGATTTGTAGGTATAAAACCTACTTATCAGGAACGCAGATAAGAATGAGTACTGCATAACACCCTCAGGCAGATGGGCAGAGTGAAAGAACGATCCAGACATTGGAGGATATGTTGAGAGCATGCATCATGGATTTCAAAAGAAGTTGGGATGATCACCTACCGCTCGTAGAATTCGATTACAACAACAGTTACCACGCAAGTATTGGCATGCTGCCTTGCGCAGCGTTGTACGACAGAAAATGCAGAACTCTATTGTACTGGGATGAAGTTGGCGAAAGACAATTGCTAGGACTAGAACTGGTACAACAGACAGCCGAGATCATTAAGGTGATCTGAAAAAGATTGGTATCTGCTCAGGATAGGCAGAAGAAATACGCCGACCCACACCGCAAGGACGTAGAATTTGAATCAGGTAGCTTTGTATTCTTAAAAGTCTCTCCCTAGAAGAGAAGGATCAGATTTGGCAAGAAGGGAAATTGAGCCCGAGATTTATTGGACCCTTTGATGTGTTACGAAGAATCGGAGAAGTCGCGTACGAGGTAGCTATACCTTCTGCGCTAGAGCACATCCACAACGTGTTGCATGTTTCAGTCTTACGACCGTACAAACCCGGTTACAAACATGTGATTGAATATGAACCCCTACAATTTGAGAAAGACTTATCCTATAAAAAAGTTCCTGTTCAAATTGTCGACAGGAAAGAACAAGTTCCCAGAAATAAAGTAATACCTTCTGTTAAGGTAATTTAGAGGAACCACAATGCTGAAGAAGGCATGTGGGAACTCGAAGAACATATGATGAAGACTTACCCACACTTATTTGCCTAATGTATGTGTAAGTGATTCTGGAGACAGAATCTTTGTAAGGGGGTAGAATGTAACAGGACAACTTTTTAATTTAACCTTGATTCTTGGGACAGAATCCTTTTAAGGGGGGAAAGATGTGACAAACAAGAATTTTGTAAATTAATTTGAATAGTTATTGAATTAAATAAATATTTTTGATGATTTATTTAGTGACTTAAATAAATATTCGATGTTTATTTATTGAGTTAAATAATTATTTGATGGAATTGTAGTGGATTAATTTAATTATATGTGTTACATTGATAAATTAATGTGGAGAATTTTTATAGTTCAAAGTATGTATTTAATTTATTTTATTTAATTAAATGAAGTATTTAATAAGCATAATGTTATTCTAATTAATTTAATAATTATTAGAGATTTAATGATTTGATATAATTAATAAATGAGAATTTTAATTATGTGATGATGTGATTTAATATGAAATATCATATTTTATTTAATTAATTTAAATAAGATTATTTGATTAATTAAAGTATGACAATTAAAACTATGTAATAACACTTTAATTAAATTAAATGGGAAAGGGGCCTTTTGTGCAAACCAAACATGCCCTTAAGAACATGGGAGCAGTTAAGGCCTAATGCGCTTAACCGTTTCCCATGTTCCCAACCAGTTATTATATACGTGAAAGTTATATCCGTTAAGTCATATATCATATATCATCAGAGAGAGAGTCGGAGAGAATTTTAGAGAAAACTTATGGGTTGAAGAAGAGAATTGGAGAACCAAAGAGAAGATTCTAGCAAATTTAAACAAACAAGCAATGGGTAATTTCCTCATCTGAATTTCTAAGTTTGTACTTTTATTTTCAACATTAAAACATACTTTAAGTTCTCTGTAGATGAATTTTTTTATGAATACTTGAGATATAATCATATATGTAACATGTTTTCTATCATTTATTCATGTTTTAAAATAATCAATTTCATGTGATTATGCTTTAAGTAAAGAATTGAAAGTTACAAAGTATGAAAAGTATGAATATGGCCCTTATGTACATATTTGCATGCTTTAATTGTTTATTTAACTTTAAATTGATAGTTGATTATGATTATGCATGTTTAAACGAACAAAACGAAATTCAAACGGACAGATTCAGAGTTATAACGAATCTGTAATGTCGAATTTCATGATTAATCTCGAAACTTTACAAAATATCAAAAACAGTGAATTTAAGCGTTCCAATTTGAATGATTATGTGATCTAAAGTGTTAAAAGCATGCTAGAAACATTGTATGATGCTTCTGTGAAGTTTATAGTTCATGAGTAACGTTAAAATTTGCTGTGTTAGTTTAATTTGGGATTTAATTGGGCTGATGAACAGTGCACTTCGCGAACTGCAGTTCATCACGCCGAGGACCCCAGCGGGGATCACAAAGAAGAAATGTAATAGAAATTAGACTTTAACATATCTGTTGAAACTCCGTTAAGAGAAACCTTCGTTACATCCACGGTTTACAAATCTTGCTTGATTCAAATTGGTACCCTCACCCTACCTGTTGATCTTATATCTTTGAAAATACTTGCATTTGATGTGATTTTAGGAATTGACTAGTTAACTACTTATCATGCCAAAATTGATTGTTTTCGTAAGGTTGTTAGTTTTCATATTCCTAACCAACCTATTGTGCAAATTCAAACAACTAAACCACTAAAATCAATTAATATCATTTCAAGTCATAAATCTATTCGTTTATTAAAAAATGGATGTCAAGCTTTCTTAGCCCATGTCACTGATTTAAACCAGAATACGTCAGATTTGAATGATATTTCTGTTGTTAATAAGTTTCCTGATGTATTTCCCGAAGAACTTCCTGGTCTACCCCCAGAACGTGAAGTTGAATTCTTTATTGACCTTGAACCCGGTACAAAACCCATTTCTAAAACTCCATATCGAATGACTCCTATTGAACTTCAGGAGTTAAAGGTCCAACTACAGGAGTTGTTAGACATTGGTTTCATTCGTCCAAGTACATCTCCTTGGGGTGCTCTTGTTTTATTCGTAAAGAAGAAAGACGGGAGTATGAGACTTTGTATTGACTATCGAGAATTGAACCCTGTCACCATCAAGAATAGGTCTCTGTTACCTCGCATTGATGACCTGTTCGACCAGTTGCAAGGTGCACAATTCTTCTCATAGATCGATCTTCGTTCTGGATTTCATCAGTTAAAGATTAAAACTGATGACATTCCAAAGACTGCCTTCAGAACTCGATACGGGCATTATGAATTCTTAGTCATGTCTTTTGGAATGACTAATGCTCCTACAGCCTTCATGGATATGATGAACCAGATATTCAAGGAATATTTGGATCATTTTGTGGTTGTCTTTATTGATGACATCCTCATTTACTCTAAAAGCTGTGAAGATCATGAGCACCACTTGAAGCTGATACTTCAAAAGCTTCGTGAAAACAAACTATATTCCAAGTTAAAGAAATGCGAGTTCTAGCTTGAGGAAGTAGCATTCCTTGGGCACGTGGTATCGAAACATGGAATATCAGTTGACCCGACGAAGATTGAAGCAATACAAAGTTGGGAGCAACCTAAGTCAGTAACCGAAGTACGTAGCTTTCTTGGCTTAGCTGGTTATTATCGAAGATTCGAGGAAGGATTTTCTCGAATCGCTACTCCATTAACTCAGCTGACTCGAAAAGATATAAAATTCGAATGGAACAAGGAATGAGAGAAGAGCCTCCAAAAGCTGAAGAAGAGACTCATTTCGGCACCTGTTCTGACAATACCATCTGGTTCGGATGGATTTGTCATCTACAGCGATGCTTCAGGCAAAGGGTTAGGATGTGTTCTCATGCAACATGGGAAAGTCATAGTCTATGCCTCACGATAACTCAAAGAATATGAGAGGAATTATTCTACTCATTATCTAGAGTTGGCAGCTGTCGTTTTTGCATTAAAGATCTAGAGACACTACCTGTATGGGGAGAAAGTGGAGATCTATACGAATCATAAGAGCCTCAAATATTTTTTCACCCAAAAGGAACTCAACATGCGGCAACGACGTTGGCTTGAGCTGTTGAAAGATTACGACCATACCATCCAATACCATCCTGGAAAAGCGAACGTGGTAGCTGACGCGTTGAGTAGAAGATCATATGCGGGAACAAGTGCGATGATGTCAACACAAAGACCCATTTTGAATGACCTACAAAGGATGGAGATAGAGTTAAAGACTCCAGGGACCCACGTGATGATGTCAAATATACGCGTGAAACCAGCTTTAATTGATAGAGTTAAAGCTGCTTAAGCTACAGACCCGGAACTGATGAATATGAAGAAGAAAGTGCAAGAAGGTGCTATTCCAGAAGCAAGAATCGATGAAGAAGGAATACTTCGAGTCAACTCCAGACTTTGTGTTCCTAACGATTCTGATTTGAAGTATAAAATCATGATGAAGGCACACAACACACTGTTCGCAATCCATCCTGGAAGTACCAAAATGTATCGTGATCTTCGACATACATTTTGGTGGAGCAATATGAAAAGAGAGATCGCGGAGTTTATCTCAAGGTGTTTAATGTGTCAACGTGTCAAGGCGGAGTATCAAGTGCCAAAGGTTCCATTGCAACCATTTGAAATTTAAAAAAGGAAGTGGGAACACATCAACATGGATTTCGTTACGGGTCTTCCTAAGGTTTCTCAAGGCATAGATGCGATTTGGGTTATTGTCGATAAATTAACCAAGTCTGCTCATTTCTTGCCTATACGAGAGACTTATTCACTTGAACGTCTTGCTCGTATGTACATAAATGAGATTGTGAGATTGCATGGCATGCCATGATCCATAGTTTCGGATCGAGACCCAAGATTCACTTCACGATTTTGGGTCAGTTTGCAGAAAGCTATGGGCACCGATTTACGATTCAGTTCTGCATATCATCCTCAAACGGACGGGCAATCGGAAAGGACTATTCAAACTCTTGAACATCTATTAAGACTCTGTGTTCTAGACTTCAAAGGAAGTTGGGATAAGTACTTACCATTAGTGGAATTCTCCTACAACAACAGTTATCGGGCAAATATAGGCATGGCTCCATTCGAAGCGTTGTATGGACGAAAATGTCGTTCTCCATTATGCTGGGACGAGGTGGGATGAAGCAATATTGTTGGGACTGGAGTTAGTACGTATGACTACGAAAAAGATTCAAATGATCCAGCAACGTATACAAACTGCACAAGATCGACAAAAGAGTTATGCTGATCTTCATCGAAGGGACGTGGAGTTTAATGTCGAAGACCATGTATTGTTACGTGTTGCTCCATGGAAAGGAGTTATGAGATTCGAAAAGAGAGGAAAGCTCAACCCACAATTTATCGGTCCACTTGAGATCCTTGACCGAGTAGGAACTGTAGCCTATAGACTCGCCTTACCTCCAAGAATGTCTCATTTTCATAACATTTTTCACATATCCATGCTTCGTAAATATGTGAAAGATTCAAACCACATTATTGAGTTAGAACCAGACGAGATAGCCGAATATTTAATGTACGAGGAGGTACCTGTGAAGATCTTGGATAAGAAGGAACATGTCCTACGCTCGAAGATTATACCTCAAGTTAAAGTTTGTGGAGGAACCATGATATCGAGAAAATGATCTGGGAGTTAGAATCGGAAA
This sequence comes from Panax stipuleanatus, assembly GCA_020205555.1. Classification (NCBI taxonomy): domain Eukaryota; kingdom Viridiplantae; phylum Streptophyta; class Magnoliopsida; order Apiales; family Araliaceae; genus Panax; species Panax stipuleanatus. The sequence continues at coordinate 120,201,269 of CM035120.1, forward strand.
TGAAAGCGAGGTATCCTCACCTCTTCGACATACCAGGTATATACGTCAATTTTGAGGACGAAATTTCATAAGGAGGGGAGGTTGTAAGACCCTAACTTTTATGAATAAAGATTTAATTTTTTTTATATATTATTTTGAAATAGTAAGGTGTTGATTTGCTAAATGTGATAAGTTATGAGTGAGATGTGTGAATGTAAGTTGATTTGTCTGTTCACACTCATCAGTTCTGAGTTACACTTCCTTCATCTTTTCTACGATTGTATGTTGAACCTCCATCACAAACAACTTCTCCCCTTCCTCACTTGGACATCTTACCTCTATTTCCATCCTCGCCATCTCTGTTATCAACTCCTCTTGAGTTGTCAACATTGACAGTGTAAGACCCCAACTTTTATGAATAAAGATTTAATTTTCTTTATATATTATTTTGAAATAGTAAGGTGTTGATTTGATAAATGTGATAAGTTATGGGTGAGATGTGCGAATTTTACAAAGTAAGCAAGTGGCTATAAAATATTCATTGTTGTCGGGGAATATTCGTTTGGTTGGAAAATATTCTTTTTGTCGGAGAATATTCGTACGACGGCGCAGTCATTGGTGAATCCCACAACGGAATAACTGTCGGATATAAAAAGCGACAGAAATAACCTTTTTATAAAAATAATGGTAAAACTGTTACCTTTAAAACTTTTAAAATACCCGGTGGTTAAAGTACAGTAATACGCGGTGTTGCACAGTAGCACACATTATTGCACAGTAATTCTAATTATTAATTCTTACATAAGAAGGCACTTACTCAATAACTGTTACAGTAACTACTGTTCAATATTTTATATTATTGATTCAATAATTGCTACATTGATAATTGCATAATATTTTATATTATTGATTCAATAATTGCTACGTTGATATTTTATATTATTGATTCAATAATTGTCTCAATAACCGTTGCACAGTATTTCACATTATTAAATCAATAATTCATATTATTTGAATTATATTATTAGATAGCATTATTGACAATGTCTGGATAATTCTGTCGAAAAAGGGGTTAGGTTATATAATTGTGCGCCAATGAGGAGAAATCCTTATCGAAAAGTCCCCCTCTTACCTTGGAACGACTTGGCTGTCAATATTATAAATGATAATTAGTGAATAATAATTGATTATTAATAAAAATAATAATGAAATATTTATTTCAATTTTGATATAAATGGAGAAATTTTTAGTATGAGACATTTGTTGAAAGTTGGTATTTTATCTTCTCCGATAAAATAATTCATTTAAATATATTATTATAATGTTACATTATAATATTATAATGTGATAATATAATAGTATAATTTATAATTTGAAGTGGTAATATTGTTATAATAAATTCATGGTATAAAATAAAATGAGGTGGAAGAGAGAAAAATTGAATTTAAATTCTTTTAATAATTATAAATGTTTTAATATATATATATATAAACATGTGGGAGTTTGGTGGTGGCTTGAATTTGTCAAGTATGGAGTGCTAAAGAAATTTTTCCAAAGGTGTGGGCTTGAATTCATCCGTTGGTTTAATTAGTCAACATTGGTGTTTTGGCATTTTTCTATAAATAGGGTGCTTAGTTAGAAATAAAAATCACATCAGGATCAAAAATTTCTTTCTCTATAATATCGAGCGTATTTCTTGTGAGTATTTAGATACTTTGAGTGTTGATAACAGTGCAAGTTTTTCGCAACATAATATTCGATATTCCAGTCATATCTAGTATTTTACTAAGGTAAAGGATATTATTTTTCTCGTAAATGATGTTATTTCCTTTCAATATTCATAAACAATATTATTTTCTTTCATATTCCATATTATGAAAGTGATAATATTTTATTTCATATTCCTAAATTTAAACTTACTACGATAAGTATTGCTTCTATAATTCCTGAAGTGATCAGAAATTCTTTGAGTTTTGCGCTTCATCTAATATCATTTCACTGGAATATTGGACTGAACTTTTTATGGAATTTTTATCTTTTCATGACAAGTTACTATTCACTAGCTACTATTCACGAAAAAAAATTATACTTTTTTTCTGTCCAAATTATCTTTGATTGTATCTATGTTTTGATCTTCATTTTGATTGTATCTATGTATCTAATATCATTTTTCATCATCCTCAGTCCTATATTGTGGTGAAAGTTATCTTTGGCCTGTAGTGCAAAGATGAGCTGTTGATTTATGAATATCTTTGGCCAGTAATGCAAAGATGAGTTGTTGATTTATGAATATCTTTGGCCTGTAGTGCAAAGATGGAAAGGTGTTTGACATCATCATAACTACTGGTGATACAAACAAATATCCTTGGCCTGTAGTGCATGGATAATTTGTTGATTGAAAATATTATTGATTGGTGTTACAGGGATAAAATATTGATGATGGACTTTTATATCATAGAAGATAGTAAACATCATTCTCTATTTAACTCTTCTAATGAATTTTTATTTTCGCTGCTGTTGTTGATCTAAAACTTGTTGTCCATCATATTTTATCTGATTTATTGAAGACTAACAATAATTTATTCTTCATTATCTTAGTCATAATATTCTTTACTGGGCTAGTTGAGCTCACCCTTTTCTTCCATTGTTCTCTTCAGGAAATGAGAATATCGCGGGGACTAGTCGGGGAATGGAGTGATGGTCCGAAATATAGCTGTATTTGTCCTCACTATTTTTGTAAAAGAGTGTGATAATAATTTCAATTAGTGAGGAATGAATTTGAGCGTTTATATTTCGTGTTATATACGATTTGTATTAAAGCTCACAGTTTGTGTGGTCGTATTTTGCACGACCGTTTGATAGAAAAAGATTTGTATTTGGATTCTGTACCATGTATTTGGCAACTCAGAATGGATTGAGTATTGGACCTATTTTGGGGGCGTCACAGACAGCTTTTCCCGACCCTTCCTATGTAAGGCGTCGACCACTACATTTGCCTTCCCTGGGTGATACAGGATTTCACAGTCGTAATCCTTTATCAACTCCAACCATCTACGCTGCCTCATATTCAACTCCTTCTGTGTGAAGATATACTTCAGACTTTTATGATATGTATATATCTCACATTTCTGCCCATATAGGTAATGCCTCCAAATTTTTAAGGCAAAAACCACTGCTACAAGTTCAAGGTCATGAGTAGGATAACCTTTCTCATACACCTTTAACTGCCTAGATGCATACACAATGACCTTGCCATGCTGCGTAAGCACGCAACCCAGTCCTTTATGCGAAGCATCACTATATACCACGAAATTCCCCAGTCTCATCCGATAAGGACAATACCGGTGCTTGACGTAACCTCTTCTTCAGCTCTTGAAAGTTTTCTTCACACTTCTCTGTCCACACGTACTTCACAGTCTTCCTTGTCAGATTTGTCAACGAAGTAGCTATCTTCGAGAAGTCTTGAATGAACCTCCGATAGTAACCCGCCAACCCAAGGAAACTCTGCACCTTCGCCGGCGTTTTCGATTGTCCCCAGTTAATAACTGCTTCCACTTTTGCTGGATCCACCGAAATCCCTTCCTTATCGATGACGTGCCCCAAAAACTGCACCATTTCTTGCAAAAATTCACACTTAGTGAATTTCGCATACAACTTCTCCTTTCTTAGTGCTTCCAACACTAATCTTAAATGTTCAGCGTGATCTTCTTCCCTCTTCGAATAGACTAGAATATTATCAATGAACACTACGACGAACTTGTCCAAATACTATTTGAACACTCTATTCATCATAGCCATGAATGCGGATGGTGCATTCGTTAACCCAAACAACATCACCAGGAACTAGTAATGGCCGTAACGAGTCCTGAATGCTGTCTTAGGTACATCCTCCGCTCTAACCTTAAACGAGTGATACCCCGTCCGCAAATCTATCTTAGAAAAATATTTTGCCCCTTTTAACTGATCAAAAAGATCATATATCCTGGGCAATGGGTACTTATTCTTTATCATTAGTTTGTTCAACTCTCGGTAGTCGATACAAAGCCTCAACGATCCATCCTTTTTCTTTACAAACATTACTGGTGCTCCTCATGAAGAAATAACTTGGTTAAATGTACTTCTTGTCCAACAGTTCTTGCAACTGAATCATCAACTATTTCAATTCAACTGGAGCCATACGATACGGTGCCTTCGAAACTGGTGTCGTCCCTGGCTCAACATCTATAATGAATTCGGTCTCCCTGTCGGGTGGAAGACTTGGCAAATCGCTTGGAAAGACGTCAGCAAATTCATCGACGATAGTTATCTGTTCCAATGTTGTTCCCAATCGCTGGGTATCAACAACATGGCATAGGTAACCTGCACATCCTTTCCTTAACATTTTTCTAGCTTGTGTCATGGTTAGACAACAAGAACGTCCCGATGATTTACTACCGTAGAACACTACCTTGGGTTTTTTAGAAATCCAAAGGTTTACACTTTTATTTTGGCAATCTATAACCGCCCCATGGTAAACCAACCATTCCATCCCGACAATTACATCGAATTCTCCCAACTTTATCGATATAAGATCTACTGACAATTTGTTACCTCTAATATCTATACAACAACTTATATGAACAAAATCAACAGTAATTACTTCCTCGTTGGCTACCTTAATATTCAAAGGTATTAAAAGTTTTTCGGGGAGTAATCCTAATCGTTTAGCAAATTCACATTCTATAAACAAACACATAGCACCTGAATTAAACAATACATATGCATTTATGTTGTTGACCGGGATAATACCTGCTACGACATCGTTCGATGCCACTGCATCCTAGACCGTCATATTAAAAGTGCGGGCAGTCAGTCTACCCTGTGGTACTGCACCACCAATCGCTAGCTTACTACCACTAGATCGTTTCCCACCATCCGAACCCTTCTTTCGATAGTTCCGTGCTATGTGATCTGTAGATCCACACACAAAGCAACCTCGATTATTTTTTGGACAAGGATAGTTAGGCGAAATATGCCCTTCATGTCCACAGTTTTAACACACTGCCTTACCCTTGAGGCAGACTCCCAGATGAGCCTTCTCGCAAGTCTTACATGCCTCCATCCTCCTCTTAGGATACTCTTATTTTACTCCGATATTGGCAAAGTTAAAACCCTTCCTCTTTTGGCCACTCCCACTAGCTCCCTCAATTTTGACTGATACGTTAGTCTTACCCTTATTCTTTTTCTCCTTGTGGTATTGGGTCAATGCCTCACTACCACCCTCGGCTATAATCGCTTTCTGCAACACAGCTCCAAAGGTAACACTTTGGAAAACCGATATCCGACTAAAGAGTCTGGGTTTCAATCCCTACTCAAACTGTCTCGCCTTCCTCAACTTTGTGTCCACTTGGTGTGGAGAAAACCTCGCCAGTTCATTGAACCTGGCTGCGTATTGGGGAACTTTCATGTCCCCCTACTTCAGTTCTAGGAACTGAATCTCCATCCTCCCCTGCATGCTTGTGGGGAAGTAGTTCTCGAAGAATAACTCCTTGAACTGTGTCCACGTAACAACCTCTATTCTGGCCCTACCTGGTTGGCCTCCCACCAGTAGTTGGCCTCGCCCTTCATCATGTAAGTCGCAAAAGAAGTCTTTTGCGCCTCACCGACATTTGCTATGATAAATACCTTCTCAATTTCTTTTACCCAAACTTGGGCAGCTATAGGATCTGTAGTTCCATAGAACTCAGGCAGACCTATAATCTTAAACTCCTTGAAAATAATTTCCCGACCTACCCTAGGATTCGTTCGTACGTTATCCCTCGTCCTATTCAAAGCCGTAGCTAATAGGTTCACAAACTCTTGCATCGGGTTATTATTCCCTTGCTCCTCCTCATTACGAGGTTCTTCTTCCTAGTTTCTTTGATGTCTTCTTGGCGGCATTTTTCTGTTAATGCGAAAACATTTTCATTATTATTTATTTCTTCATTCGGTTATTATTAACAATCAATAATAACTCAATCACATTGACAAGCATTTCAATAAACCTTTATATTAAGATGCTTCTTCATAGTATAACACTACATCGTTCATCATTACATGGCTTCAGCCATTTACAACACTATCTCGCAATCGCTTACCAAATATTGAAATTTACAAAAGACTACCCTTATTTATACAAAAGAGGGTTTTACGTCATTACTAGCTACACAAATATTTATATAGATAATTCTTCTATACATACTACTGGACTACATCTGCCTCACGGCATTCTCGTAATCTGCATCAGCCATAATGGCCACTATATCCCAGCTAATAGTATGCCGAGTCTGTCCCTCCTCCACAGAATACTCAGCAATCTGATGTTGATAATCCTCGTGCGAACTCTTATGTATGTAGGACATCCGACTTATTTTTTGCTTCTTGTTAACAAGCTCCGCCTTTAATTCCTAGACCTTTAGCTTTAAGTCCTGGACTTTATCCTTTGCCAGCACCCTCTCGTGGTGCTCAACTTCCCAGAAGACCTCCAGGTCTTCTTTGTCAACCTAGACATCGTGAACCTCCTGCTTAAGGTGACGTACTTCCTTACTTAGTTGGACATTCCTGTCCAACATTGTCATAAATAGAGCCTTCATGGACTCTGTCGGTGTCAACTCTACCTCTTCCTTAGTAGGCAGTACAGGATTAATCTGTACTGTCTCCACCTCCTCCTCTGACATACCATTAAATAATGATGCAAAGTCAAAGTTATCTGAGTATTCAGACGGATCCTCTTCCTTGGGATCAATCTCCTCTAGAATCACTATAGGTACTTCTGCTATCGACATCGGTACTACTTCTACAAAGTTGACTGAGTCCTCAATAACTTCATGTATTTCGTTATTCATATCCATAATTCTTGCTATCTACAATAAGACACAATTACTTGATTAGTACACAATCAAATATTATAAACATGTATCACATTTAATATGTTTAAGGTTACTTTCTTCTTTGAAACTCTACCTAAGTTTGTTTACTTCTAACCTCTACTTCTCTTCTCAAGGTTATAGTCTAAGGTTTTTCCCCTTAAGTTTTATAACCTAAGGCTTTGATACCAACTTGTGACACCCCCAAATCCGAGTACCTTCAAACCCTGGATATGGTGTTACACGGTGCTACTATCTACTCATACATTCAATTGAAAGACTTTAATAACACGCATGAGTTTACTAAATATTACATTCTATTAATCCTTTCCCAAGTTCTTTGTAACCATTACATTGTTCTATGTCATAATATGAGTCATTACAATACTAATACTATGCTATTATAAGGATCACGTATTTGTCCATCTTGGATTTTTCCTTGTCTTTACTGGATCCTTCGGTTCGCTCGCTCTTAGCTGAAATCATTTAGTTTTAAGCAAAAATGAGCATAAATAGCTCAGCAAGTTCAACAACATATCTTGAAACCACAAAATCAAGAATCATATAACTTTGTCTTCAATAACTGTACAATAGTTATGAAGTACTTAAGAATGATTAAAATAACATTTTGATTCCTTTAAAACCATTCCCAAGGACTTATAGCCTCTTCAGAATCTGTGTTGGTCAACGACCATAAATCATCATTTAGTTCTCATTCATGAAAAGAACAACCCAGCAGTGAGGTCGTAAGTTCGATATGGCTTACGAGCACATCCAGGTGATCAGCCTGTAGTACTCTATGTTGATCAACACTCATATATTAAACGTGTTTAGGTTTAATTGGTGGCAACCTTGCGTGCCTGTCGAATTAACGACGTAAAAACATTTGTTTATTCATACTCAAGCTTACCTGAGAATCTGTACTAGGAAATTAGCATAGGATAACAACATTTTAAATATTTTGGAAAGATTTGTGGAAAACCAACCAAAATATTCTAAGTCTCAGTCTAGCCGAATCAAATGGCATCGACTACTTAATAACAATTTATGCATAAGAAATCATGCATAATGACAGTTTGTCCAACACAAGGTATAGACAAGAGTTTAGAAAACTTTCCTTTGCGTCTTTAAACCTTTATATTTACTCTACTAGGTCGTTACAACTTCTACCAAGCATAACACATAGCATATCAATGAAAATTCGCAATTAATATACAATGTATAACCTATCTTCTTCTTCTTGTATAACTTAACTGAATTGTTAAGCTAATAGCATTCGTTCAAGTTATTTAACGTTTATTATGACTTATTAACATCTATATGTCATAAACTGACTCCCGTCGATCATCATTAAGCACAATGACGGATAAAACCCTAACCGATTCATTACGTTAATCACATTCCCATCGGATTTTCATTATCGGACTCCGTATAGAATTTACATGAGTTTTAACTTCATTCGATATTATACATGCATTACGTACCTCTATTCTATGTTATATAACCTTAAGGCACGCTCACAACTCGATTACGATTCATAGTTCACATTATCGGATTTTAAATTTTAAATTTAAATACATTTTGTCAACGTTTATTTCTCAAAACCATTCTTAAACATGTTGTTTAAGTGATTTCTCTTCATGAATATTAACCATATAGTTGCCCCATAATTACCATGTAGAAAACAAGGTTAAGAAATATTCACGTCGGAATTTTTTTCCTTAAGGGAGCGGCAGCGCCAGCCAAAAGCTTAAAGGTAGCGCTGCAGCGCTGTATCGTAGAACACTTCCCCTACCTCAGCGCTGCAGCGCTAGGAAGCAAGGTCTGGGCTGCGCTGCAGCGCTGGCCCCCAGATTTTGAATATTTTGAATTTCACGAGCTCGTAACACGATCGTTACAACTCAGAATTGGCTCATTCCAAAGCCATTAGTTCAAATATGTTATGTTCTACGCTTTCATCAAGTCGGAATTCATTTTTGTATCCTTTGGCGAGAAATTCGCCGATTAGTCCATCTCAACTCGTTCGTCCAACGTTCGAAAACTTTCGACGCTCAATTCTTCGTTTTAAGTTCGAATTCGTTCGTTCTTGCTCTAGCAAGTCTTAATTACCTTATTACACGTTACGCCATCAAAAACCATCATTTTCGAATCAAACGGCGCCTTTTGACTTCTATTTCGAGAAAATTCACGGTTTCGACGATTTACGTCTAATCGCGTAACTTTCATCGAATCTTCGTTATTCAATATTTTTACTTCAAACCAAATGGAATCAATCCATTGGTTATTTATTAATGATTCTAACCATTGTAAGAATTTATGTTTTAATGGTTTCACATGCTTAATAGCCAAACTCTCATGATTTTGATAATTTCTTCATTAGTTCCTTAATCAATTTATATGATTTCATTATGCATGGCTTAGTAGTGTTCTTAGTTCACTAATTAGCCAACCTTATGACTTCATACAATTCATGCTTCCCCAATTCACTTTTCTATCAATTCTATTATTGATATACAAGCTAGCTTCTGTTGTCCGATTTATGTAACGACAATTAACGCGCAAGTATACGCGGTCAACAAGTAATATAAGATAAGTGGAGTGTCGTACCCACGAGGACGAAGTCTTAAATGCAAATCAAATACTAATGTAAGTTCTATACTGTCTTATCTAAACAAGTGATTGGAGATGGTATGTTAAACTATGTGATTACAACTAAAGGAGGTGAGAGAAAAAGATGTACTAGGGAGTCAAGTAGGATTACAATTCCCCTAATGTGTCGCCTAATCTCCTAACTCTCCACTTTACAAACAAATCAAAGGAATGGTCAGCCGAGAATAGAACTACGCATATGCTTCTGTCAAAGGCCAAATGCACATCCCTAGCTAGACGAATCACAATATGTCTATTGATGAAAATAACTAGACTAGGGTCATTAAGCTCAGTCTCAAGGCTACACAAGGCACAAAGAGATATGTCTATCCTATTAAGCAGTTTATGCACACATTCCCTTAGGCAAGGGCATAACAAGTGTTATTGAATTTTAAAAGCCAGATATTAATGTCCAATTTTCAATATCCATTAATATCACTACCAAAAACTCTGTCGAGCAATCAGTCAATAAGCAAGAAATACAACAACCTATTCCCAAAATGATTCATTAATATAAATAGGAGAGAAAGTTAATTAGGCTAAACACTAGGTTACATTGCAATCCTAAAAAGGAATTAGTTCATAACCATAGTGCTAATACACATTTCTATAACATTCAACATTGCTCAGTAATACACAAATAACTGAGAGATTTAGAATAAGAAAACTCCTGTTGTGAGGTTTTCTGTCTCCAAGTCTTCTCTTCTCCGTGTAACTCCTGAGCTGTGTAGGATGCAATAACTATTCTCCCCTAAAAACCAACTTCTTTCTGTTCTAGAATCTAATTAATCTACTCTGTTATCACTCTCTGTAATCAATGTCCTAGCCGCCGTACTTGTTTTCTATATCCCTGCCTCGCTCTCCTCTTTCTCCTTTTTTTCATTAGGTCATTAAAAGCGGGTCACTGGCTAGGCACCGGAGGTGGCGCTGCGGCGCGGAGACTATAACTGTTTGGTGGCGCTACGGCGCCACTCACGCTGCGGTGTGAGCTTAAGAAGGACCAGGGCCGCTACAGCGCCGGATGATATCAGCATGGACAAGGAGGCGGCGCTGCGGCGCGAGGAGAAGGCTAGGCTCTGGCGCTGCGGCGCCAGAGTGTAGAAAATGATAATTTTGCCCCTATAAGCTGGAAATGACCTAAACAGCCCTGCATCATACAGGATAAGCATAATAACAACAAAATATATATAAAAGCACAATAAATAACATAAAACAAGCAGCGTCTTAAACTTTTGAGAATCTGATTCGCGATATAAATACCACTTATCAGATACCACCAAGCTTAAGCTTTTGCTTGCCCTCAAGCAACTATCTAACATCCACACCTACATTACTGAAAGACGCGAATGGAAACTACTACTATAGTATAATACCATGGCTTCTAAGCGCAATTATAGAGCCTCTCCGAGAATAGGACAAACACTAACATGAAAGGGGGCTTAATATCAAATTTGCAAGCATGAGACTGTACTCGATCCATTCTATGTGTGTGCACAGACCAACCATCCTAACTGATCATAGCTCAAATAAACTCGCATAGTCGAATGCTAAAACCAATATGCACACTTCGCAACTTAAACAATCAACAAGCATTAAGACTAAGATGCAAGCACAGGAAAATATCAAAAGGCTCTAGCATGAAGACAGTAAAATCTGACTCGGACAGTCCTTAATTACCTTAGGCTAAACAGAGCTACCCATTAATGAGCTTTTGATCAGTGACTTCCAAGCCAGATGACTTTAGGGCACTAGGTGTGGAACACCCCTATGAATCTAATAACTCGAGCAGCAAAGGCCACGTAATCAACATAAGCCAAATTAGACTTTACGAAATCTGAAGATTATTTGACAAGTGCATTTTATGCTCCATCTCAACATCGGTCCTGCGTTTATGGGTGAGTGCGTTTTACGCTCCATCTTGACCCACCGCAAGACTTTCGATATTCAATCTCCTTTTCAATTTATTTTATTTTATTTTTTTATTTTTTATTTTTTTATTTTTTATTTTTTATTTTTTTTTACAACATGCCAGAGTCCAAGATCCAAAACTGTAAAAGCGCCTAAGTCCTTTATTACCTTGTAGAAATGAAAGATTATAAGAATGAACATACTCTCAAAGCAATAAACGCGCGAAACTAAAATCAAAAAATAACTAGTTAACACAGTTAGACGGTGCTTGCTAAGAAGGACGGATCAATAACAGTCTCAACGTATCGATTTAACAACCCCTAACTCATACATGCTTGACACGACTCTAAGAGACAGCCATAACTACTTGGCGCCTGTCATTAGCCACGATAAAAAATTAACAGCAATAACACCCTCACCCAGCATATTTACAGTTACAAAACGGGGTAAAGGGGGTAATCAAAATAATTTAGGTATGAAGTAACAAAAGAAACAGCACCCTGCCCAAATAAGGAAAAACCGTAACACATGGCATTAAGAAAACCAATTATCTGCACAATCCCCAAAATATGGCTATAAACACAACAACCAAAAATGACATGATAGCTTAACGCGAACGCAAAATACTATATACAAAATAAAGCAAAAGTATTCATATATTATAAACCAAAACATTCATATATATATTTAATAAAACCAACGTACCAATGCATCTTAACATGCATCCCATAATAAACCAAAAAAAAATCCACAAACACAGCATAAATAAAACATAGTCTGGGGCTATACCGCCTAAAAGAAATATAGCAGCAATTCATATATAATAATACTTAAAAAGGAATCTCCCCCAAGCTTAAAATTTGCCAATGTCCTCACTGGCCTTCACCCTCTGGAGCATCATCACCGCCATCTTCATCGCCATCATCATCATCGGCACCCGCTGGCTCCTCCTCGCGATCCTCTCCTCTGGCCGGAAATGGCGGTGGATAAGGCTCAAAAATTGGAGGCTCTGGAAATTGAAAGGGCATGGACTCTACATCATCTCCTCCCTGGGCATAATACATACTGGAAACTGTATTCGCGAACTCCGCATGATAGTGATTAAATTGGCTCTGCCATTGAGCCACCGTATCAACCTTGCAGTGGAGAAAGTTAAGGCTGCTCAAAATCTCTGCCAGGGCCCCGGGTGGCATAGCCTCAGAAGGAGGGGGCTCAGGCGCTTGAGCGGAGGTACCAGCCTCAGATGAGGGAGGCGGCAGAGGTCCCGGTAAATATCCCTGACCCTTTGGGTGCGACGGAGGTCCCTCATCCCATACTCCATATCGGGCTATAATGTGATGATCAATGACAGCCATAGGCGGCTGAGTGATATCGTCTTTCTCCCAGACCACACTCGCCCTCTTGCATAGACGTGTGATCAAAGACGGGTGAGGGAGTCCGTAATTGACGTTGCTCCTGATGGCCTTTTTAATTGAATCCTGGATAAGAACCCCTACATCTACCTTCAGCCCCATGACAATTGCATACAGCAGAACTACCCTCTCTCTTGTTACATCGCTCAGGTGGCGTGTTGGCATGATATTGGCACAAATGAAGGAGTACCACGCCTTACCATAACGACTTAAGGCTTGATGGGGGAAAGAGGTCTTTTCACCGTGGAATTCATTGGTTTTCCAAACTGGTGCCAGGCTTACAGAGCTTGGTTATAATCTCATCTGTACTGTAACTCCGCATCCCAGATTCCAGATAATCCTTTCCATCATAGTTTGGAGTCCCATGCACCGTATTGATAGTACGACTGTCAAATTTGATCAACTTACCCCGAACCGGCACCGTTGCAGGACCATCAGCATTAGCATTTGCGTAGAATTCCTTTACAACTGAAATGACTGCAGACTCGGGTGGCTTGGTGAAGTGAATCCATTTCATAGTCATAATCATGGAATTCATATCGCCGTCTATCTTGTCATCTGGCCTTAGCCCTCTTTCAGGCACCAAACTCCTCTTTGAAAAAATTTGGGCATATCCCTTCCAGGCTTCCTCACTTGGGAATTTTACAGCATCCTAAAGGGGAGGAGGGGTTCTGGATGACGGAGGAGGACCTATACTAATGCGAGGCCGCTTTGAACCCATTGCCAACAAAAATTTAAGGATAAAAAAAACTATTAACAAACGAAAACCCAAAATCTGGCTTTATGAAAATTTGTTACCTCATACTGCTTATAAATAGGATAAAGGAGAGTAACTGCACGACGGTTGATGGCCCCGAACCGTCAGAAACTGAAAGAGGCGACGGTTGATTTGCCAAAGTGTTTGGAAAAATGGAGATGTGTATTAGAGAAAAGAGGGGAGTATCATGAACTGCTGTAAACTGAATCCCAAAAGACTGATTTAAACTTAAAAACACGCTACTGGCGCTGCGGCTTGGTGCATGGCGCTGCGGCGCGAGAAAGATCTGGCCTGGCGCTGCGGCGTGACATCTTGGCGCTGCGGCGTGAAGAATGGGTAAGACCTCAACGCTGCAGCGCAACTCTCCAGTAGCTTCCAGCATATGTCGGCGCCGCGGCGGGAAAATTTGTAAAGGGACTGGCGCTGCGGCGCAATAGAGAATTTTGGAATAATGAGCATGGCGCTGCGGCGCAAAACTTAGCTAAGCATCTGGCGCTGCGGCGCGGCCTTCTGATTTCCTGCACAGCAAACATCCAAATTACTGAATCAACACAAACTAATCATACTAACAATTATACTAACCATGCATACTAACATACTAATTCAGCATCTAAAATTATTCTAAGGAACACCAAGTGCACTAATGATAACTAAAGAAAATAACACTGAAGGAAAATAATAAGGATATTTTTGATACTGAGATGGGGTTGCCTCCCCATCAAGCGCTTGATTTAGAGTCATCGACTTGACTTTCACCCCGTCTTACACCGGGTCTCCCAAGGTGATGGAGGTGTTTTGCCGGTCGACCTCGTCCCCCCAATAGTGTTTCAAACGTTGTCCATTGACTTTGAAGGTTTTGTCTGAATGAGGGTCTTCGACCTCAATAGCCCCATGAGGATACACCTTAGCAATTCTGAACGGCCCCGACCATCGGGACTACAACTTCCCCGGGAATAATTTCAGCTGGGAGTTAAAAAGAAGCACCTTCTGGCCCTGTTCGAAGTTCCTTTCGATAATTTTCTTGTCATGCCACCACTTTGTCTTTTCCTTATACAACTTAGCATTTTCATACGTGTGCAGACGAAACTCGTCTGATTCATTGAGTTGTAATAGCCTTCGTTCACCCGCTGCATCCATATCAAAATTTATCTTTTGGATAGCCCAATATGCGTTGTGCTCTAGCTCCACAGGAAGATTACAAGCCTTGCCATAAACAAGCCTATATGGAGATATTCCGATAGACGTTTTATAAGCGGTGCGGTATGCCCACAAGGCATCATCAAGCTTCTTTGACCTGTCCTTTCGATTAGGGTTAACAATTTTCTCCAAGATACGCTTAACTTCTCGATTAGAGATCTCTGCTTGGCCAGGTGTCTGCGGATGATAACCTGTGGCTATTTTATGGGTCACCCCATACTTAGCAAGAAGGGCTTCAAAATATTTGTTGCAAAAATGTGACCCTTCATCACTGATTATTGCCCGAGGAGTGCCGAAGCGAGTGAAAATATTTTTCCTTAAGAAATTAAGCACCACCTTAGCATCATTAGAAGGCAAGGCGGCTGCTTCTACCCCTTTGGAGACATAATCAACCATAACACGAATATAGAGATTGTTGTAGGAAGACGGGAATGGACCCATGAAGTCAATACCCCATACATCAAACAACTCTACTTCAAGGATATTCTGTAGAGGCATTTCATGCCTTTTTGAGATGGTTCCTACCCTTTGGCATCTATCGCATTGCGACGCATATAGGTGTGCATCTTTGAACAGGGTAGGCCAGTAAAACCCAGATTGGAGTACTTTAGCAGCAGTTCTTTGTCCCCCAAAATGTCCTCCATAATTTGACGAATGGCAATGATGGAGCACACCTTCGATTTCCTCCTCTGGCAAACATCTCCGCAGAATCTGATCTGAACATTGTTTGAATAAAAAGAGCTCGTCCCAAAAGTATTGTTTTGCATCATTTAGGAATTTCTTCCTCTGTTGATAGCTCAAGATGGGAGGAAGCACTTGACAAGCGATGAAATTAGCAAAGTCCGCATACCAAGGGGCTTTGCTTTAGACGCCAAACAGTTGTTCATCCAGGAAGAAATCATTGATGTCTTTGATTGCATCTCCCGAATGAGGAGGGTTTTCCAACCTCGACAAGTGATCTGCTACCTAGTTTTCTGTCCCCTTTTTGTCGCAGATCTCCAGATCGAACTCCTGTAGAAGAAGGACCCACCTTATAAGCCTAGGCTTTGAATCTTTCTTCTCTATCAGATATTTGATGGCCGAATGGTCTGTGTACACGGTCACTTTTGTTCCAATGAGGTAGGAACGAAATTTGTCGAAAGCATAAACCACTGCCAGCAGTTCCTTCTTGGTTGTGGTGTAATTTAACTGAGCTTCAGTTAATGTTTTGCTGGCATAGTATATCGTGTGGAACACTTTGTCCCGTCTCTGTTTCAACACTGCCCCAATAGCAAAATCGTTGGCGTCACACATGAGCTCAAATGGGAAAGTCCAGTCAGGAGCTACCACAATAGGAGTCGAAATGAGTTTTTCCTTTAATAGTTCAAATGCTCTGAGGCAGGCTTCATCAATCTGAAAAGGCATATCCTTTTCCAATAGTAAACATAGCGGTTTGGTTATCCTTGAGAAGTCCTTGATAAATCGCCTATAGAATCCTGCATGTCCAAGAAAACTCCTAACCCCTTTCACTGATATAGGCGGTGGTAGACTATTGATGACATCAATTTTAGCCTTTTCTACCTCGATACCACTATCAGATACTCTGTGGCCCAAAATAATGCCCTCCTTGACCATGAAGTGGCACTTCTCCCAATTCAATACAAGATTAGTTTCAACACATCTTTGGAGAACGGCAGTCAAATTCACCAGACAGTTATCAAATGAACTCCCGAATACAGAAAAATCGTCCATGAAAACCTCGAGGGTCTTTTCGACCATGTCAGAGAAGATGGACATCATGCAACGTTGGAAAATTGCAGGAGCGTTACACAACACAAAGGACATTTTCTGAAAGGCAAAGGTCCCATACGGACATATGAACGTTGTTTTCTTCTGATCTTCGGGAGCAATAGAAATTTGATTATATCCAGAATAACCATCTAGCAGATAATAAAAGGTATGCCCAGCAAGTCTATCGAGCATCTGATTAATAAATGGCAGAGGGAAGTGATCCTTACAGGTGGACTTGTTCAATTCTGTAGTCCATACATACCCTCCATCCGGTCACCGTTCTAGTTGGAATCAACTCGTTATTCTCATTGGCTACTACCGTCATGCCGCCCTTTTTTGGCACGCACTGAATGGGACTGACCCAAGGACTATCCGAGATAGGGTAGATAATGCCCGCATCTAGCAGCTTAATGGTATCCTTCCGGACCACCTCTTTGATTATTGGGTTCAACCGCCTCTGATGTTCAATGGTCGGCTTGGATCCTTCCTCCAGTAGAATTTTATGCATACAAAGGGATGTACTGATCCCTTTAATGTCTGAAATTGACCACCCCAGTGCAGTTTTATACTGTTTAAGCACTAGTAGTAGCTTCTCCTCCTGGCCTTCATCTAACGATGCAGATATTATAACAGGCAAAGTGGATTATTTCCCCAAATATGCATACCTCAGATGATTGGGCAAGGGCTTTAACTCGAGGACAGGAGGTTCTACAATTGAAGGCTGGGCCTTGGAAGTAGATGCTTTTGGATCATTCAAAGACTCAAACTATCTTTGGAACTGTGTAGATCTCTAGGGTGCATCCAGCCAGTTAGCACATTCAACATGGGTGCCCTCTTCCATAGGACTGGTACCTGTTAGTGTAGCTTCTAAAGGGTCTGTCATGTATGTTTCTGAGAATACTTCCCTGACTGTATCATCAATCACTTTAATCTGGAAGCAGTCTTCAGGGGTGTTCGGATATTTCATTGCCCTAAACACATTGAAAGTTACTTCCTGATCCTGTACTCTCATAGTCAGCTCCCCTTTCTGCACATCTATGAGGGTTCTCCCTGTTGCTAAAAATAGTCTGCCCAGTATTATTGAGACCTCCCTGTCTTCCTCAAAGTCCAGGACAATAAAGTCCGCTGGGAAGATTAACTTGTCCACCTTGACAAGCACATCCTCTACTATCCCCTTCGGGTAAGTGAGAGATCTATCCACCAATTGCAAGGTGACACTTGTGGGTTTGGCTTCATTTAGCCCTAGCTTCTTATATATTGATAGAGGCATCAAATTTATACTCGCCCCCAAATCACATAAGGCCTTGCCAATGAATTGGTCCCCGATAGTGCATAGAATTGTGAAACTTCCAGGGCCTTTTAGTTTTGGCAGGAGCTTGTTCTGTAGAATAGCACTGCATTCCTCGGTCAGGGCCACTGTTTCATAATCTCCCATTTTCCTCTTCTTCGACAATATATCTTTCATGAATTTGACAAAGCTCGGCATTTGCTCCAACGCCACTGCAAACGGGATGTTTATGTGAAGCTTCTTGAACACTTCTAAAAACTTAGAAAATTGCTTATCAAGCTTTTGTTTCTGCATACGCTGGGGGAATGGAAACTGTGGGATAGGAGGACTAGCTGTGTTCACTGTAGGGGTTGGTGATGAAGGGCTTTCTTGAGCATTTACCTCACCCCCAGACTTATCATCACTCTGTTCCACAATAGGTTCCTCTCTAGTCACTTCTTCTTGCACTACAGGACTCTCTCCACCCTTTTCATTTATAGTTCTCCCACTCCGGAGTGTAACTGCTTTACAGTGTTCCTTCCCATCCCGTTTCGGGTTGACATCAGTGTCACTCGGCAATGTGCCTTGCGGTCGACTGTTCAAAGCAGAGGCCAACTGTCCCATTTGGACTTCAAGGTTCTGGATGGAAGCTTCTTGATTACTGCTCCTTGTCTCATTTTGGGCAATATATCGTGACAGGAGATCTTCCAAACTAGGTTTTCTTTCCTGTTGAGGTGGTGGATGGTGGAACTGATTATGAGAACTCTGTGGTTGTTGGTTGTACTATTTTGAGCTTGAAAACCAGGAGGGTTTGAGAAATTAGGCCTGGTGGTCGGAGGTTGTGCTTGATTGCTATTTGTGTTGCCCCAAGAAAAGTTTGGATGATTCCTCAAGCCCGGATGATAATGAGTGGGGAGACTTGCATTTTGCTGCCGCCCGTAGTTGGAAACAAATTGAACTGACTCGGGGCTTATGGCACACTAATCAGTTGGGTGGCTCCCTTGATATAATTCACACGACACTGCGACACTCTGAATATTCTGCACAGCTTGCACTCCCATGGTGTCGAGTCTTTTTGTTAGCGCTGCAACCTAAGCCGCTAATTGTGTGACTAGATCAACCTCATATATTCCTGCTGCTCTTCTAGGGGCCTGCCTATCATTTGGCCATTGATAATTATTATCTGCCATTGCTTCCACCAATTCATACCCCGCTGTGTGATGCTTAGACATGAACTCTCCTCCAGAAGCGGCATCAATACTCGAACGAGTAGCTCCGGATAACCCATTATAGAATGTCTGGATGGGAAGCCATTCTGGCAGTCCATGGTGGGGGCATTTTCTCAGAAGATTCTTGAATCGCTCCCATGAGTCGTATAAAGACTCTGACTCAAACTGAATAAAAAAGGTAATTTCGTGCCTGAGCCTGGCGATTTTAGCGGGTGGGAAGAACTTCGCCACGAACTTTTGAGCCAAGTCATCCCATGTGGTAATGGAGCCTGAAGGAAGTGAATGTAGCCAGCTCTTGGCCTTGTCCTTCAAGGTGAATGGAAACAAACAGAGTCTGATGGCATTGTCAGAGACTCCATTGCACTTAAACGTATCGCAGATCCCCAAGAAGTTCATCAAGTGATTATTGGGGTCATCATTTGGTAATCCCCCAAATTGAATATTGAAGCACATTTGGATGGTGCCCGGCTTGATCTCAAAATTATTTGCTTGGATTGCGGGCCTGAGAATGCTCGCTTGCAAATCTGCGATGTGAGGCATAGCATGCTCCCTAAAGATTTCTGAAGTTCCTCAGCCATTGTAACAAGAGTATGTATGTCCCGAGCTTTTTCTCTCTGTAGGCGTCTGTACGTTCTATCAACCTCGGGATCGAGAGGTATTATGTTCTGACCCCTTTGAGGTGGCATACGCCGTTGAGATCACCTGAAAAGAAAATTAAACATATACTATTAGTCTAAATTAAGATCGTATTAACTTAGCTTTAATATTGATAACAAATAGTACTAAGTCCCCGGCAACGGCGCCAAAAACTTGTTATCCGATTTATGTAACGACAATTAACGCGCAAGTATACGCTGTCAACAAGTAATATAAGATAAGTGGAGTGTCGTACCCACGAGGACGAAGTCTTAAATGCAAATCAAATACTAATGTAATTCTATACTATCTTATCTAAACAAGTGATTGGAGATGGTATGTTAAACTATGCGATTACAACTAAAGGAGGTGAGAGAAAAAGATGTACTAGGGAGTCAAGTAGGATTATAATTCCCCTAATGTGTCGCCTAATCTCCTAACTCTCCACTTTACAAACAAATCAAAGGAATGGTCAGCCGAGAATAGAACTACGCATATGCTTCTGTCAAAGGCCAAATGCATATCCCTAGCTAGACGAATCACAATATGTCTATTGATGAAAATAACTAGACTAGGGTCATTAAGCTCAGTCTCAAGGCTACACAAGGCACAAAGAGATATGTCTATCCTATTAAGCAGTTTATGCACACATTCCCTTAGGCAAGGGCATAACAAATGTTATTGAATTTTAAAAGCCAGATATTAATGTCCAATTCTCAATATCCATTAATATCACTACCAAAAACTCTGTCGAGCAATCAGTCAATAAGCAAGAAATACAACAACCCATTCCCAAAATGATTCATTAATATAAATAGGAGAGAAAGTTAATTAGGCTAAACACTAGGTTACATTGCAATCCTAAAAAGGAATTAGTTCATAACCATGGTGCTAATACACATTTCTATAACATTCAACATTGCTCAGTAATACACAAATAACTAAGAGATTTGGAATAAGAAAACTCCTGTTGTGAGGTTTTCTGTCTCCAAGTCTTCTCTTCTCCGTGTAACTCCTGAGCTGTGTAGGATGCAATAACTATTCTCCCCTAAAAACCAACTTCTTTCTGTTCTAGCAATCTAATTAATCTACTCTGTTATCACTCTCTATAATCAATGTCCTAGCCGCCGTACTTGTTTTCTATATCCCTGCCTCGCTCTCCTCTTTCTCCTTTTTTTCATTAGGTCATTAAAAGCGGGTCACTGGCTAGGCACCGGAGGTGGCGCTGCGGCGCGGAGACTATAACTATTTGGTGGCGCTGCGGTGCCACTCACGCTGCGGCGTGAGCTTAAGAAGGACCAGGGCCGCTGCAGCGCCAGATGATATCAGCATGGATAATGAGGCGGCGCGGCGGCGCAAGGAGAAGGCTAGGCTCTGGCGCTGCGGCGCCAGAGTGTAGAAAATGATAATTTTGCCCCTATAAGCTGGAAATAACCTAAACAGCCCTGCATCATACAGGATAAGCATAATAACAACAAAATATATATAAAAGCACAATAAATAACATAAAACAAACAGCGTCTTAAACTTTTGAGAATATGATTCGCGATATAAATACCACTTATCAGCTTCTCTTTTCTCTCTCTCAATATGCTCACAAATTTGATCAACCAACAAAATGGCTAATTAGCTTCCTATTTATAGACTTTGCATGGTTTAGGGTAGTTTGGTCATTAGGACCAAACCTCCTTTGTCCCATGTCTTTCCATGTGAAGCCATGTGCTAGCACATGCACCTTATATGCCCACCTTGTCATCTCATGTGCCCATGGGTTGCCCCATGAGTTTAACCCAAGCGTTAACCCATCGGTTCGACCCACTATTTAGTTATTAAATTTACTTCAAATTGAATGTATTTAATTCGTATAAAATTTGCATTATACGTCGTACTAATTCCTGTATCCTTTTCGTATTATACTCGTACAATATCTCGTATTATACTTGTATTAATTCCGTATAGTAATTATTTATTATTATACTTAAACAATTATTCTTTAATTTTACTTTCCTTAACCCTTAGGGTTTTAAGTTTATCGACGTTGGAAAAAAAATGCGAGGGTCGAGTTGAACCCGGAACTTTCTCTTTTTCTAATTTGTATTTCTACCCTTATTTTACCTGTTTTATGAAAAAGGTTGAAGGATTTTTTAAGAAAAGGCCAACATGTATCATGTCGCCAATTTGAACGTTTTACAGAGTCGCCAGTTAGTAGATTTGAAATGGTTATCCCAACACAATCGAGTTTTGTTTGAAAGGAGGCCCAATTGCTGGACACTGGCAAAACTAAATCTTAAAATCGAACTTCTAAGTTCGGGGACTTGGTTAAGTGTGGAAAAGGTGTTAGGCACCCCACAACTCCCGTGAAACACGGTACCGCATCTTTTAAATGTTTTCCTTTTTATTTGTAATGTGTGTGTGAATGTTGGAAGAAATTTGGCCTATGTTTGATTTGATTTAAAAGTAGTGCCTTGCTTCGTTAAACCTATATACGAAGAGTTTGACTTGATTTTTAAAAGTCCTTTTTTAGACAATATATAAAAATAATGTTTTGAAAGCCTGTTTTTAAACCCCTACGCTCTCAAAGGAATAGAAGCCTATTGATACTTCCCTTTTATCTTTTCAGCCTTAGGGCTCAATTTGAGTGGTGATTGTCGAGCTGCGAGGCATCCTCAACCACAAGAATATATACAAGTGTCAATCTTGTTATGGGCATGACAGCCATTTGAGTGACTCTGACACGACAAACCATATTTTCACTATGTTGAGACCTTAAACCCGGATAACCGTTTTAAAGTCTTTTGGATGTACATTTTTACAGAAAAACTGGCAAGGTACAATTGTAAAGTGGAGTTTGTCCATCGTGGAATCAGATTCTGATCAGTTTGATCATGAATCCCACGATTCCTAGGCTCACAAAGGGAAGCCAATAAAACCTGCACAGCTCAAATATGCACAGAATTATATATTTACACCTAACCGTCGTAATAACCAAGGATTCATCAGTTAAATCCTGGTTTGCACGTAGCCAAAGCGTCTCGTTCCCACTAGATAGCAATCTAAGCGCCGCGAGGTTGCTTTAAGAATGAATAAAACTATAAAAATTGCTAGATTTAAGTAAATCTCAGCCATTCTAGCTTTTCGGTTCCGTCTGGACCAATTTTGAACGGTTTGGAAGGTAGAGTTGGCGAGATTTAAAGAAATCTAGTTCGCCCAAAGAGATGTCAGCGTCGATTCATATCAAATGAATATTTAAAACAACAATTTAATCACAATGAATAAAGAATACATATATAATTATATATATATATATATATATATGAAAGTTGTAAAGGGCGATGGGTTTTCACTCGCAGACCCGTACTGGAATGTAAATATATATATATATATATATATATATATATATATATATATATTTATAAAACCTGTAAAATGCCACAAAGTAATCCAGGCTGGACAGAATGGAAATATATATATATATATATATATATATATATATATGTGTATAAAAGCAGTAAAGGGCGATGGATTTAATCCTATGCCCGAATTGGAATGAAAATATATATATTTATAAAAGCTGTAAAAAGCCACGGAGTAATCCAGGCGGGACAGAATTGAAATATATATATATAGAAAAACTGTAAAGGAGCCACGGGATGGTCCAGGCTGGACAAAATTGAAATATATATATATATATATATATATATATATATATATATAAGCTGTAAAAGGGCGATGGGTTTTCACTCCTATGCCCGGACAGAAATGTAAATATATATGTATTTCTAAAAGCGTAAAAAGGCCACGAAATAATCCAGGCCAAACTGAAATATAAAAGTTAATATATACAGTTAGTATATATATATATTAAAGCAATAAAAAGGCCACGAAGTCAAAATCCAGGCCCAAATAAGTCATAAAAATTTATATATATATATATAGTTATATACATAAAAGCGATAAACTGCCACGGATTTGACATCCGGGCTTAACAGAATGAAAAGTTAGTATATATATAGTTAAATATATACATAAAAAAGCCAAACCGGGACTGGGAAGATAACCCAGTCTGGGGAAGTCGATATATACGTACATATATATATATAAGCTATTAAAAGTCGCGAATCGACGATCCGGGCTATAGAAATGGCAGAAAACACGTAAATGTACTAAGATGTACGAAAATATAAGCAAAAACGGCCACGGAACTGAGTACTGGGCATAATCAGAAAATGAAACATAACGTGCAAATGTATAAATGCGCAATGAAGTAATAAGAACTTTCTGATCGTAAAAATACTCACAACGGACTGCTACACGGGCTTTTCGCCAAATCGTAGGCATCAAACGTCCGTTTTTACAGGTTAATTTTTTATATATGGTAGTATATGAGCATACCTACGTGTTAGAGTGATAAAATCTGGGTTTGGAGTATAAGAGATCGGGCTAAGAAACGAAATGGGCAGAGTTCCAGAGCGTTTCTGAATTCATTTTGGCCTAGGGGTTCACTTATATTTATAGACCCGATGGAAGCGGCTCTACCAAAGGTAGCCAGGAGTCTACCTACAGCTCCAAGTGGCAGGGCCCATGTGGCTAGTCCCGTTATCTCGAACGCGATGTCAGGTTCGAAACTTTCTAACTTTTGATCAGAGCGTCCGTTTGAGGCGTGCTATACCTTTTCGGAAAGCCCTCGTCGAGAGCATCACAATGACATGGGACTAAACCTTTTTTGAGTCCAAGAAGATGGGTTCATAACCCGATCTTTGTTTCTTCGCAGTTTATCCGTTGAGCTGTATTGCTCTGTTTTCACTCGGGATCAATGTTATGGTTCTTTCTAACCGTCATTGCATCAATTGGGCTTGATTTTGACCGAATTGTCTTCAAGTTGGTAAAATGACCATTTTTCCCACTCCAAGGGTTGTACTGTGCTGGCACGATCTTCGACAATTTTCTCGGGGTTAGCTCTGAGGTTTGAACCCAACCGATTCTGTTTATCCTCAAGGTCATCTCTGACGTTGATTGCATCTCACATGTTGATGTCGAGGCTGAACTGGATCTCTCAATGTTGTCACCAGGGTTTCTTTACCTCCCCAAGTTATCACCGGGGCTTCACTTGACATCTCGGTGTTGCCGAGGTTTGACTTGACATCTCGGTATAGTTCCCGGGGTTAAGCTTAACATCCCGGGGTGGTCGTAGGGGCTGCTTGACATCCCAGTATTATTACTGGTTCTTCACTTGACATCCTAGTGTTGTCGGGGTTGAGCTTGACATCCCGGTATAGTCACCGGGGCTTCACTTGACATCCCAATGTTGCCGGGGTTTGACTTGACATCCCGGTATAGTGATCGGGCTTGAGCTTGACATCCCGGGGTGGTGGTCGTTGCTGTTTGACATCCCAGTATTATTACCAGGGCTTCACTTGACATCCCAGTGTTGTCGGGGTTAAAAGATAATTTTGCCCTCCTGCAGGGTTATTAACAGGAAAACAAAATTTTGAGTGTCTATAGATGCCCCTCTTTATCATGTTTATATAATGTAGTAGAATGAACATGATAAAGATTTACTAGACACTTTGAAATATGATAAGATATATATTTAATGATGCAAATCGCAATGCAATGAATGTTAAAATGTTTCGCAAATTGCATTTCACACTTCGCAAATCGCATATCGTATCGCAAATCGCATCGCAAATCGCATATCGCATATCGCATCGCAAATAATTTACCTTTACCAGTGCCTATGTTGGGGGCTAATATCCATGGTTGACTTTTATCAGTGATGCTGATGTCTATGCTGGTGTTGACTCCAACGGTTTGATTTCCATCGGTGTTGCCGATGCTTGTTTGATGAGGATAAACTAAAATGTTTTCCACATTTTTGCTGGGGTTGATGTTCTGAAATCATCGAATCTTCCCAATGTTTACATTGATAGTTTATAACAGTGCCTACCCTACTGGTAGTCTTACAGCGAAGCCTACCCTGCTGGTAGTTGACAACGGTGCCTACCCTGATGGTAGTTGACAACGGTTGATCACCGGACTGTCTCGATGCCTACTCGAATGGTAGTTTTCAACAATAAATTTTTTCCTCGAGTCTGGGTATTTAATGTGTATGCATATTTAACTCTACTGGGTATGCATGCTTAATTTTTTAATGGAGACGTGCGCTGATATAGCACTTATTGCACATGTGCAGATCAGGCATGATATGATGATCATAATTTATCCTAGGTTTGTCGACGTTGGTAAAAAATTCTCGGGTTGGGTCACAACCCGGATCTTTCTCTCTTCCTAAGTAATCTCTACCCTTACTCTTTTTATTGCGAAAAAGGTTTTGAAGGGTTTTTTAGGAAAAGGCCAACATGTATCATGTCGACGATTTGAACGTTTACAAAGTTGCCAGTTGGTAGATTTGAAATGGTTGTACCAACTCAACCAAGTTTTGTTTGAAAGAGGCCCAATTGTTGGACACTGTCGAAACTTGATCTTTGAAAACAAAGTTTGAGTTCGGAGGCTTCGTTAAGTGTAGGGAAGGTGTTAGGCACCCCATAACTCCCGTGTAAACACGGTACCACATCTTTTCAATATTTCCCTTTTAAATCTGCAATGTGTGTGTGAATACTGGAAGAAAATTGGGCCTATGCTTGATTGGAAGTATGTCTATGCATCGTTGAACCTATATACGAAGGGTTTGATTTGATTTGCAAAAAGTCTTTGATTTAATTTGCAAAAGTGTTTGATTTGATTTGCAAAAGCTTCTTTTTTTGATAAGATTATTTAAGTGATGTTTTCAAAGAAGGTTATCAAACCCTTACGCTAACATAGGAATTGAAGCATATCGATACTTTAATTTTATCTTTTCAGTCTTAAGGCTCAATTTGAATGGTGATTGTCGGGCTGCGAAGTATCCTCGACCACAATATATACGAGTGTCGGTCTCCTTATGGGTATGATAGCCATCAGAGGGACTCTGACACGATAAACTATATTTTCACTATATTGAGACCTTAAATCCGGATAACCATTTTAAGGTCTTTTGTATGTACATTTTTACAGAAAAACTAGCAGGGTACATTTGTAAAGTGGAGTTTGTCAATCGTGGGAATCAGATTCTGATCGGTTTGATCATGAATCCCACGATTTATAGGCTCATATAGGGAGGCCGATAAACCTGCACAACTCAAATTTATACATAAATATATCCAAATATCGCCAGAACCAAGGATTCATCAGTAAATCCTAGCTCGCACATGGCAGAAGCATTTCGTTCCCACTAGATAGTGATCTAAGGGCTGCGAGGTTGCTTTCATAACTGAAACTAGAAAAATGATAGATTTAAATAAATCTCAGCCATTCTATCTTCTCGATTCTGTCTGTACCTATTTTGAACTATTTAAAAGCTAGAGTTGGCGAGATTTAAATAAATCTAGTCCGCCCATAGCAATATCAGTGCCGATTCATATCAAATGAATATTTAAAGCAACAATTTAATAAAAAAATGAGTAAAATAATATATATACAATTATATATACGAAAGCTGTAAAGGGCGATGGGTTTTCACACCGGTTCCCGGACTGGAATTGAAATATATATATATATATATATAAGCTGTATAAAAGCCACGGAATGATTCAGGCTGGACAGAATTGAAATATATATATATAGAAAAACAGTAAAAAGGGCGATGGGTTTTCACGCCTGTGCCCGGAATGGAATGTAAATGTATAGAAAAGTAGTCAACCAAGACTGGAAAGATAACCCAGTGTGGTGAATGGTGTCAAAATAGTAAAAAGGCCACAGAATGAACCAAGCCAAACTGAAATGTAAATATACAGAAAAGTAGTCAACCAAGACTGGAAAGATAACCCAGTGTGGTGAAGGCTGCTTATATATACATAAATATATATAAAAGCAGTAAAAAGGCCACAGAATGATCCAGGTCGAACTGAAATGTAAATATATATACATATAGACAGAAAAGTAGTCAACCAAGACTGGAAAGATAACCCAGTGTGGTGAAGGCTGCTTATATATGCATATTTATATATAAAAGCAGTAAACTACTGTAAATTTGACATCCGGGCTTGACAGAATTGAAAAGTTAGTATATATACATTTAAATATATACAAAAAAAAAGCCAAACCCGGACTAAGAAGATAACCCAGTCCGGCGAAGTTGCTCAAAACGCAAATATTAGTATTTAAAAGCTGCTGGAAGCGATGGATTGTCAATTCGAGTTGTAGAAATGCCAGAAAATGCGTTTATGTACAAACAATGTACCAAAAGTTGACAAAAACGGCCACAGAACTGAGTTTCGGGCATATTTAGAAAACAAAACTTGATATGCAAGTGGATAAAAGTGCAGAGAAGTAGTATTGACTTGCTGATCGTAAAAATACTCACAATGGACTGGTACACGGGGTTTTTGCCAAATCGTAGGCTTTAAACATTTGAATCTATCGATTATTTTCTAATATGTGGTAGTATGTGGGTATATCTACGTGTTAGAGTGAAAAAATTTGGGTTTGGAAGACAAGAAAATAGACAGAAAACCAAACGGGTACGGGTTCAGAGCATTTCTGAATTCTTGAAGTGAGAGGGGGCTGCACCTCTATATATAGACCAGGGAGCCTCCAATCTACCTGCTCTGCCGCAAGTAGAGGTGTGGCTCCACATAGTAGGGCCCACGTGGAGGGTCCCGTCGTCTAGAAGTACGTGCACTTTGAGCAATGCGAGGTCTAATTCAAAACTTTCTAATTTTTGATCGGAGCGTCCGTTTGAGGCGTGCGATACCTTTATGGAAAGCCCTCACCGAGAGTGTCACAATGACATGGGATAAAACATTTTTTAGGTCTAAAAAGATGGGTTCATATGCAGGTCTTTGATTCCCCGTAGTTTGTCCGTTGAGCTATCTTGCGCTGTTTGCACTTGGGATCATTGTTATGGTTCGTTCTGACTTTAGTGGTATCAATTCTGCTTGAGTTTGACCGAATCAGCTTATATTTGGTAAAATGACCATTTTGCCCCTCCCGGGGTTGCCCTTAGTGTCGGCATTGCCTTCGATTGACTTCTTGGGATTGTTTCCAAGGTTTAGATCCCATTCGAGTCTGTTTGTCCTCAGTGTTGTCTCTGATGCTTACTTGGTCCCTCTAGGTTTTCCTCTGGAGATGATGTGATGCTTCAGGATCATTTTTAAAATTGACCTGACTTTCCGGGTTGAGATCGGGGATGACCTACACCTCCGGGTTGAGAACGGGGCTGATCTGTACCTCCTAGGTTAAGACTGGGGTTGATCTGTACTTCCTGGGTTGAGACCGGGGTTGACCTGTACCTCCCAAGTTGAGACCGGGGATGACCTATACTTCCCGGGTTGAGACCGGGGCTGACCTGTACTTCCCGGGTTAAGACCGGGGCTGACCTGTACTTCCTGGGTTGAGACCGGGGTTGACCTATACTTCCCGAGTTGAGACCGGGGTTGACCTGTACTTCCCAGGTTGATACCGGGGTTGAACTGATGGTCCGATATTGAGACCGGGGTTGAACTAATGGCCCGGTATTGAGATCGAGGTTGAACTGATTGCCCGGTATTGAGACCGGGGTTGAACTGATTACCCTGTATTGAGACCGGGGTTGAGTTGATGAACAGTCTTGCCCTCCTACAGTGTTAATAAGAGGGAAAGGAAATTTTGAGTGTCTACAGATGTCCCTCTTTATCATGTTCATGCAATGTAATGAAATGGACAGGATAAAGATTAGTAGACATGGGAAATGCAAATGCAAAGGGGAGGCAATGCATGATATGGTATGTTATGAGTGTCAAATACCGTCGATGGGGTAGGGTTATCATTGATTGATTACGTTAGCTTCTGCTGGGGATAACGTTATTCATGATAACCCTTGGGGCGGCATTGTCAGCCGGTTGTTGGTAGGACATTCACTGACAGGTTATCAGAGTTAGGCTGCTGTCTTGTTCTGCTGGGGAGGTCTCTAATAGGATACCGCAAACTATTTTTATCACTTTCTACTAGGGATGACATCATCCATGATATCCTAGGTGACTCTGATGAGGATGACATTATTACCGCTGAGTTATTCCAATGAGTGCTCCCGATGCCTATCTTGACGATAATCTACACTGGTAGTTCACCACAGTAAGTTGAATTACCACTTCAACTCGGTGCCCCCTCTGAGGATGTGTATAACAAATTCCATCATCGGGGATGGATTATTATATTGCTTCCGTCGCTAGATCCCTCCCGATACTTCGTTGGGGTTGAGCCAACGGCCAAACTATCTCGGTCTGTACCCGACGCTTTGCTGAGGTTTTGCCAATGGTTGAACTGTCTCGGTCTATACCCGACACTTTGTTGGGGTTGTGCCAATGGCTGAACTTTCTCAGTCAGTACCTGACGCTTTGCTGGGGTTGTGCCAACGGCTGAACTATCATCGGTCAGTACCCGACGCTTCGCTGGGGTTGAGCCAACAGCTGAACTGTCATCGGTCAGTACCCGAAGCTTCGTTGGGGTTGTGCCAATAGCTGAAATGTCATCGGTCAGTACCCGATGCTTCGCTAGGGTTGTGCCAACGGTTGAACTGTCATCGGTCAGTACCCGACGCTTCGAAAGTGGCAGTTTTCGGCAGTTTTGCGCAGTTTTTCGGTAGTTTTTTAGTATTCTTCATCATTGGTCCCCGGACATTACTTCGGGATGAATACCAAGGATTTTCAGGAAGCTTCCCTTTCTGTCAGGATTATGCTGCTTAAACGTAGGATTTCAGGACAAACCGCTCAATCGCGTAGTAATTTTTCTTCAGATTTGACTTGGCAGCTCATATGAACTCCATTTCAACTTGAACCGATCCGAGCCAAACAGAGCGGGACCCACCTTAGCGAGCCGTAGGTAGAGGTGCTGCAGTCGCAGTTGGGCCCGCTTCTACCTGTGGCTTTATATTTGCTGCGAGAATTCATTTAAAATTAGTTTCATTTCGAGTTTTAAACGGAATCCGATATTCTTTTTCAGATCTACGGAGTTCGGGCAGCCTTTTTTAGATTTCGTCAGTTCCCATGCATTCAGCACATTGCAGGTAATGTTTTACATCCTCTTTTTGCAAGTTTTGACCGTTAAAAGCATGTAAACCACGTAGGGTGCTTTTAGACACAATGTATGGAAAGTGTATGCTTATATGACCTGTTAAAAAAATTTTGACTTCATATGTATGCATATTTTACTGTAATGCACGTTTTAATGTAAGAAAATTCAGATTCTGAGACAGTCATATTTTGCTTTTTTGATCAGTTTATTC
Organism: Panax stipuleanatus; assembly: GCA_020205555.1. Classification (NCBI taxonomy): domain Eukaryota; kingdom Viridiplantae; phylum Streptophyta; class Magnoliopsida; order Apiales; family Araliaceae; genus Panax; species Panax stipuleanatus. The sequence goes on from CM035120.1 coordinate 120,232,256, forward strand.
ATCCTTTTTTGAGGCCTAGTGAGCCTGGATTTTTAACTAAAATGTCCATTATAATTTGGCTACCATGTGAAGTTTACTTTTGATTTTGTTTCATAAATAGGAACTGCTCTTGTTTTTGGGAAGGTGTGCTACTGAATGGCCACCTAGACATGCCTATGTGCATGCGGACAGTCCATTTTACAAAGGAGACTCTGGCAAAAAAATTTCAAAAACCCGAGCATTTGATAAAACATGCAATTTTGACTCTACTGGGGATTTTTGACTGACCCATGTATGCTTTAGGACTTAGAAATGTATAAAGTACTGATTTAAACTAATAAGCCATATATTTTAGGCTTAGCACACCCTTTCTGAGGTGATTTGGAGACTTTGTCCAGGTGATGGACCGAGATAGACCCAGCAGTGTGAGAAGGTAGTTTTAGGCGTTAGACGGAGGTGAGCTTCTGATGTTCCTCAGTCACGTCCAGCTCTACTGCCTCGCAGATTAGCAGAGTCAGTGATTTGTCCAACCCAGAACGAGTGTCCAATTGATATTGATGATAAGCAGGCTCCTTTTGCTGCTCCTGCCCCTGCTCAGGCCCCACGTGCGAAGGTTCTGGGCATTGTTGTGCCGACCCTAGGAGTTGCTGGGAGACTTGAGTGGTCATCCATCGAGATTTCTTTACGCCAACAAGGTGACTTAAAGTTTTCTTCTTTCTGGATTCTCTTTCTTTTGCCATTCTCGAGGCATAGGTTTTTGACATGGGTTGGTTTTTTAATGCAGGTTCCCAGCTTTACGCAGCCTCGAGGGAACTGGTTCAACGTGCACTCCCTGTACCATACTTTACACCAGGACTACAGGAATATCGTTGATGGCTGGGGGTTTCAGGACTTCTTTTTTATTCTTCCCCGTCGTTGCCCCTGCGGGTATATAAGGGCTTTGTCTGAGCACTAGTTCTACCAGACCCAGTCCCATCATTTGTTGGACTGTGAGGTGATGATGACCCCTATGGACTGGAGGTTCATCACTAGCATCGAGTTCGAGGGTGAGCCAGTGCATGTCATGGCTGACATCACTCCTAATACTGTTCGGTCCCTGCTGGGAGTTCCTAGAGTGGGGCTTTAATTGAACCTTTGCCTGATGATCAGAGGGTTAGAGATCGCATCTTGACGCGATTATTTCTAGTAATCATCAGGGGTTATTTTCTGGCGGACAACTCATCTACTGTGTCCTTCGCCCTGGTCAGTGCTACCCGACGTGTAGAGTGCCTCAGTGACTTTGATTGGGGTTCCTACACCTTTGCCTATTTTCTCCAGGGTATGCACATGCTTTCGGAAGGTTTTATGGAGGCTTGGTTAGGATTCTACCCATTTCTGCTGGTGAGTACATCTTTTTTGTACCTTTTTGATTTCTATATTTACATTTATCAATCTTAGTCACTAAGGACTTTTGATATTTATATGGCCAGTTCTGGGCGTATGAGAGGCTTCTTTGCCTACGGCTCGCCACTGCTTTAGGTCTGGAGACCTATCCTCGGGGACGGCGTTAGCATCACTCCACTCTGACGGAGGTCCCTGCTGCTGAGGGCTTTACTCACTCTCGCCTGCAGTTGGAGCTTTTGACTGCCGAAGCGATCTCGTGGATCCCATATACCTCCGAGTTTTTAACTGTTGGATTTGAGGGAGGCTTCCCCACTGGTCGGGAGTTTGCATTGTCGACCCACAGAGTCCCATTATTGACAGAGGGAGGCTAGGAGCTCTATCTAGGAGAGCATACTATCAAGAGTATTACAGGGCAGATCCATATTCCCATTGTTCCTCCTGCTTGGCATCATTGGCCATTGATCCAGACACCGACAGATATCCCTATGGAGGGCATAGACGGCTTTGCCTTATCAGAGAGCCTTTACAGCCAGCAGGCATTTAGCAGTTGGTGGATCCCTCGCATAATTGGAGCTCAGACTCGGGCTACCTAGTTTATGGCAGACATGGTGCCTGGGCCTATTATAATGATAGACTGGATAGCTTGCATCAGGGAGCCAACTTATTTGGACCAAATCACAGGATTAACCCAGCAGTTGGAGAGAGCTCACTTGTTTATCAGGCATCTTGGCAGAGATCCGTCAAAGGCATCTTCTTTTGACCCTTCTAGCTTAGGAACGGGCCCCTCTTCAGGTCCATTTTCCAGTAGTTTTGCAGGGGCAGATCCTCCATTGTACCGGCCAGATATGCCTGATGACCGCGACTTTGTGTCCACGGAGGAGATGAAGCAGGTTAACCACCTGAGCGTAGATATTTTGGATGTTTTTGGATAGCTATTATAGCTATATCTTTTGGTCGGCCATTGTTTTGCCTATTTGGGCGGATGTGCCCCATTTTGATAGACCACTGTTAGTAGTTGGGTGGTGGTGCCCCATATTCCTATATTTTTTATTTTTTATTGTATTATCAAACAGGGATGATGCTTGCAGTAGATAGTTCATTGTAGATATGCATGATATTTCCTATCTATCTCATCATATTTATCATTGTCATTATGCATGTATTATATCATGTGTATGCATTTTATATAGATGAGTTCAGATTTGACCCCTGGATGGTCTTGTAATACGGTGATACAGATGTTGTCCTCTACCATTAGCCGTATCGAGCATTTACCACCGTCTGAGGTGGCATCGTCATTGAGATCGTGGTACGAGAGCCTGCCCTTCCCAGCCAGAGGGACAGTGGATCAGATGGTGGGGCATTCGTTGGCCCTCATAGACTTTCAGGTGCCATACGGGTTTGTGGATGGCATTTTATCTTGCTGGATACCCGATAGATAGGTCTTTCACTTCAGGCACAATACATTGACTCTGACCCTTGAGGAGTACCAGCGATTTACTGGCTTAGCTTTAGAGTTGCCATGCGCTCGTACAGCGATCAGTGATATGAGGAGACCGTTTATACGGATGTCATGTCTTCGCCAGAGCGTAGTTATGGATGAGATCATTTCTGGACGTGTGATCTCCATCGACTTTTTGATCGATCGCTTTGGTGTGCTCGACAGTTACGATCGACATGTCGGGGATTTTATTGTATCGACAGAGGCATGGCATTTGGCCAAGATAGACGTTTTGCTGATGTGCATCGTATTCTATGTCTATATGCCGCTACGCTTGGACCATTTGGATGTGGGATTGATAGTTATGGTTTGGGCCCTTAGGCAGGGTAGCACCATCATACCGATGATATTGGCTGAGACGCTGAGAGCAGCCACTCACTTCATTACCCACCTGGAGGGGTCAGAGGCAGTTCGGTCTTGTTGTATATATTGCTCATGTCCCATATTCGACCGATTGGATTTTTCAGGCATCAGGGGTATTATTTTTCCCATAATATAGCTATGTCCTATTCCTTTCAGCCCGCGGTGTGTACTGACGCAGAGACATAGTCAGCATTTCTGTCTGATATCGTGCATCCATTCTCGATTCTTCTGTGCATAGGGCTAGTCTCCCCATATAGCTTCATCACCCATGCACCTGGTATGGACTACTTGCCCCTAGCGGGATTGAGGCGAGTGACTACTTATCATCCTCTGGTTGTTATGGGCCAGTTCGATCAGTTTCAGAGCCTGCATCAGTTTGAGGGGGCTGCTGATAAGACAATGTCAGCTTTGTCTATGTCATCTGCCGACTTGATTAGAGTATATAAGTGTTGGACTCATAGGGAGAGGGCTGATTTCTCCAGTAGCCATCTGGACCATTCTCCAGAGTACTCGGCATGGTTGGAGGTAGATATAGCATCCGTGGCAGTCGTCTACACAGCTCCGCTTGTGGACTCAGATGAGGAGGAGCCTATGGAGGATCCTGAGTCTCCGACTGAGGATGAGTTATTCATGGGTCTGACAGCAGCACTAGTTAGTGATCCGCCGATCATTCCTGCAGGGACAGATCCAATTCTGGAGGGACTCATTAGCTAGGATGACCTTTGAGAGGGATCAGGCTAAAGCACTGATGTTGACCGTCTTGTCTGGCAGAGATATAGCTTTGGCCGAGAGAGATGCGGCTCGAGCCGCTCAGGATACAGGATTGATTGAGCGAGAGGAGATCCGATCTGCCAGAGATGTAGCTTTTGTGGAGATCGGGGAGACTTTGATTGCTAGGGATGTAGCTTTTGTGGAGAAAGATGAGGCTATAACTGGCCGGGATTTCTACATTACCGACAGTATTGCTCTTTGGTCTTATACTCATGTTCTGGTTACCGGATGAGTGCCTATATTGATGACCACAGTGCCACACTACAGATAATTGTGGATATTTTGAGCCGTATGGAGGCTGAGGGTATTGCACTTGCAGCTGCTCCTCCATCTTCAGAGAGAGATGCCATATTGGCATTTCTGGCCTGCTTATCCCTGGGTCCATAAACTAGCTTTGTTTTTCCTGCATATACTAGATCAGCCATTTTTGTCAAGTACAGGACACTATGTATATATCAAACAGTTTTATATATCAGAGAAGTATATTTTTGATTCACTTTGTTAGTTTCCAGTAGGCACACAATAGATCTAGAAGGGGGGGTTGAATAGATCCTTCAAATTTTTAAACTCTTTTCCATTTTATTTTGTATAGCTAAGAAGTTAGCATATGACAAACATAAGAATCATTTCAAGCACAGCGGAATAAGTTAAATCTCCCCTTCATTGATATATTGATAAACATTGATACATTGTTCTTGAAGTTAGTTTAGTTGTAAGTAGTTAGTACATACATAGCAGTTATAGAAGTTAAGTACATAATGTAAAGACATAAAGTAAATGACAGAATGTAAAAGACACAAAAGGGTTTTAAGTGGTTCAGAGCCAACTCGACTCCTACTCCACTCTTCTGCACTCTCGCAGGAAATCCACTAAGGAATGGGTAGCACCCTGAATCACTAAGATTCCTTCAAGGCCAGCAGCCCTGGAACTTCAGTTCACTTTTGAACTCTTCAAGCCCTTTGGCTTGGAACTCTAGTTCACTAAGAACTCTTCAAGCCCTCCGACTTGGAACTCATTTAGTCCCTCCGGACAAGGACCCTTTGGCGCTGGCTACTTGTAGTTATAGTTGTTGTTGTTGTTTGTGCTTTGCTACTAAGATGTCTTGAAGCTTGATCATCTTGGTACTTAGCAGCTAGGCTTGGTCCTCAGCATTCTGCTTTGAGTTTGGACCTCTTCTATGGTGCAGCTGATCTTCAGTCTGTTCAGCTCATCTTCACTTGCTGTCAGCTGTGCACCATCACCACATAGGAATGATAAGGATTTTCATTGTGGGTCACCTTCTTCTGACCCTTAGCATCCCTTGAACCCTTCTTGAATGATATGCAGACATGGTTTTGCATCTTTTTATGCTCAGCTTCTGGTTCTTCATAGTGATCCGTATAGTGGCTCTTCTTATCTTCTTTATGCTCAGCCACCTTCCTGAATGCTATCTTCTTGGCCTTCTCGGCTCTCAGCTTGGCTGCCATCTTCAATGGCATTCTCTTCCTTGTTGAGTGAAGCTTTAGTCTGTTCAGTCCTTCTTCAAGTCTGCTTCACTTCCACCTTCGTAGTCTTACTACCATTGAGACTTGTTCTCTTCAGCTGTGGTGGAACTCAAAGAGTCAACAATGTAGCATTCCAACAACTCGACGAATCTACAACTCAGCAACAACTCTTATCTTTGAAGCTTGTCCTTTAAATACCCTTTTATAATCTTCCCGTTGGAAAGTAGCCGTTGGAAGCTATTTAAATTGCTTTGCAGATCTCGAGTTAGTTGGTGCAGACTGCTGATTTGAACTGACAGCTCCTTTTTGACTTTACTGACATAGCAGTCTGCTTTCTTTCGACCGCATCAGAGATGTCACTGTTTCATGTCAGGCTGGTAGTCCTCTTTATTACTCCTTTCTGATTCCTTGATTCGAATCCTTAGGAGTTGTCCTTCTTCATCAATGCTCTCAAATAACAACGTTCGGATGTCAGTCTTCAGATTAAACCATTGCCAATGCTTCAAAATTCAGATGTCAGAACTCTATGATTCTGATGCAGATGTTCTTGGACCTTAATCGTAGTGTGTCATATTGAATGTTGCTTTGACTGGCTGAGACAACACTATGATTCTGATGAGTGTTCTTGGATCTTCAATGTAGAACATTTCTTTCTTCATTTGTGCAGTGTTTCAACACTTCTGCTTGCCTTAACTGATCTCAGGAACTGATATCTTGACTTATCGTTCTGACCTCTTCTGAATACCAAGACACTTTAGATTTGTGGCATACCCAGCTCCTTTCTCCTGGTGATCTCCCATTCACCTATCTTCAATGGTCTGACCCATGCTTAATCACTTCTGTCTTGTTCTTCACAAATTGGCCGGTATCTCTGCAGATTATATCAGTTCCTTCTTTACTTTGGCAAACACTACGATCTTGAGTGATTCTCAAGATCGTTATCTTCTGTTCTCTTGATAGCTACTGCACTTGCTGACTTTCTCTAGTCAGTCACTTTGTATGAAGTCTTCTTTTGATTAGCTTGTGGAAGACTTCATCTCGAATGGCCTCATAACTCAGTCTGTATGTTGATAGAGTTGATGCTTAGATCTTCTGTTAGCTTGCATGCCATTCGGTGAGTGCTCTCTGGTACTCTTCATGTAGGATGTATCTTTGTAGCTCAGACCAGAGGCTTTATGCTTTGGATATATTGGGAGTGCCCATTTGATGAGAATCGTGTTGACACTACGATTCTTCCCTTAGCGTTGTTGAGCAACCTTTGTGGAAGCCTTAGTTCTGCAGACTACGATTTAGCTTAGTTGCTGCAGACACTACGATTTTGAGATCAGACCTTGACAGACTATGATTCTGCCTTCATTCTTGCTGCCTTTGTCTGATCTTACCCGACTACGATCTCTGCCTCTGATGATCATTAGACTCCACTACTTTAAGTGTGATCTACGATTCTTGACATAGCTCTGACAGTTTCTCGGTTGGCTCATAGACAGGCTGTCTCATAGACAGGCTGTCTCTTCGAATCTGAACATGACTTCCTCAGTAGACTACGGCTCCGAGGAAATTCTTCTCGACACACTATGATTCTTCCTCGTTTCTCCTGGCAGACTACGAACTCCGAGATCTACTATCCTGCAGACTACGATTCTGCCTTGATAGCTCTCGAGTCTCCTTTGTCTCTCCTGGCAGACTATAATTTTTAATGCAGTTCTCGATGATCTGACAAGCCTATCTATTACATTATAAGATCAACCTAACAAGTTTGATCTTTCTATATTTATAGTCCTTGTACATCATTTCTTTTTAAGGACTTTACAAAAGCTATTTTGCTTATGTAGGATCAACCTAACATATTTGATCAGTTCATTCTAAGTCCTTGTACATATATTCCTGTAATCTATCAGAGGACTTTACAGCTTTTGTCAATGCAAGCATACTTGCATATTCATTCATTTATTTCATAATCAAATCATATATAAATAGGAATAACATTCTCATGTATATTCCTAACAATCTCCCCCTATTTGATTATAACAAAAATAATCAGTGCATATGTATGAGATGAATGAATCTTATATACAATGAGCAGCTGTATTTCTAAAGTAGATAATCATGAATGTCATTGATGATAATATGAAATTATATATGCTATGACACTCTACATTTTGGATCCAGAACATACTTAATTAGATAGAGATGTACCTCTTCTGCTCCATGTATGTCTCCAGAATGTCTGTTGATCAGCTTCTGCTGCTGCACATCTTTCTTTCTTCTTTTTCTTCTTTCCCCTGCTCCCCCTCAGATGCATGCTTTTCTTTTTTGTTTAGCTCCCCCTCAAATTCTGTGTTCATGGGGTCATCATCTTTTGGCTCCTCCTCAGATGATGATTCTTCTTCTGTTTCTGCTTCCTTCTTCTTCTTTGCCTTTGTCCTCTTGGCCTCTCTGATCTTCTTTTTCTCTGACTTCAGTCTCTTCATTGAGTGCTTTCCTCTTGAATGTCTCTTTTGATGTATCTTTTTCTCCCTCCTTTTGTCATTAATCACTTCTGAAAGCTGCTCCATGTTTGACATAAGCAGCTCCATCATGTGAGATGAGTTACCAACCTCAATCTTGAGTTCTTGTTGGCTTAGCTCAAGCTAGAGGGTGAGAGACTGTTTTAGATCGTCAATCTTGTCAGAGAGAAATAGGATTTGGTCTTCATTAGCCTTCTGAACTTGTAGAGCTTCTTCCTTCTGATCACTCAAGGCCTTCTGAAGTACTTTATCCCTTAGTTGAAGCTTGAGAGATATATCTGAAAGTCTGGCTTGAAGTCTTGTTGTCAATTCATTTTCTGCTCCTACTGACAGGTCCTTTACTTCTGCAGCCATACGAGAAACTTCCTCAACCAATTCTTTTGAAGACTTCTGAAGTTCCTGCTCTTGAGAAGATCTGATATCATGTTGTTCACTTCCCATCTGATCAGCTGTTTGATCATTCTCCTTTTGAGTATTAGTTTGTACTCCACAAGTTTCTTCTTTTTGAGCATTAGATTGGACTCCACGATTCTCACTCTTGGATAGATCTTCAAAGACTATGAGAATCTGGTAAATCATTGAGTTCCATGCTGCTTGGTGAGAATACATCTTCTCAACTTCATCATGACCATCGTCATTGGTAGAGTAAGAGAACTCTACGATTGTAAACTTGGGCAAAATTCTTCTTCCGTCTGAATCTGCTTGACAGTCATAGGGGATGTAATAATTTTCAGCATGTCTGTATATCTTGAAGTGAGACTTATCTTTGATTAGCAGAGTTGCAAACTTCTTCACTCTTGGGAAGTTTTGTGCCACCAATTCTAGGTTGGGGAGTTGAGAGAAGCACCATGAAAGATAACTACTGTCTCCAGTGAGAGATGCCTTTGCCCATGGCATGTGAGGATGAAACCATCTTATAGCATGATCCTTGACTTCAGTATCATAAAGCAAGGTTGAGGAATCTAGCTTTATAGTATCTTGATGGTTGAGTAGATGTGTTACAGTCATTTTCACCACTTGCAACCTTCCATTCCCATGATCTATCCATTTCTTTAGAAGTGCATCTAGTGGTTCTTCATCAATTTCTACCACTATTCTCCTCTTGCGTTGAGCAGGACAAGGAATGTGAAAATCTTCTGGCACATCATTCTCAGGACTACAGTCTCCTTCAATTTCTTCACATTCTAAGCTGGAGTCAGACTGTTGCAGACTTCCTTCAACTGACTTATCAGTTTGTTCATGCATTTGATCATCATCTTCCTCATCAGCAGAGCTTATCTTTAGAGATGATTTTCTTCTCTTTGAAATCATCTGAGCAATCAGTCGATTGCTCTTTATTCTCCTTGGAAGCTCAGCTTTATAAGTTTCAGACTCTTCTTCATCTTCAGAACTTGAGGTTTCTGATTCATCAGACAGACTTCCTTGAGGTTCAACAGCAGGAGTGACAGATACTTCTTCTTTAGATTCTTCATCTTTTTCTTCATCAGATGGACTTCTTGACACTTCTGCACTGGGAGATCTAACTGCTTCATGTTTAGATTCTCCCTTATCAGCAGAATGGCTACCTTGAGGATGAGCCATAGGACTTGCATATTCTTTTTCATCACCAGACTTGCTCCCCGAAGGTTCACCCTTGGACTTCTCAGTTCCCATCTCATTTTCTGACTCCACATTTTCTTCCTCAGTGGGTAAACTTCTTTGGGAAACTGACTTCTGCCTCTGCACCACTTTTGCTTTCTTCTTCAAAGGCTTCGCAGACTTGGGCTCTAGGATAAATTGCACCTTTAGAGGATGAAGACTCTTCTTCTTTTATGGCACTTGTCCTTCCTCTTCTTTGAGGAACTCTTGCTGCTACTGCCATATGTTAGCCGTTTATTCTCTGTTGGATTCTTCTTCTAGTTTGCAAACAGTTGTGTAGTCATTATCTTATGGTTATTAAGGACTTCACCCTCCTCATCCTCAATTTTGTTCTTTAGCCTCTTCTTCAGAATGATACTCAAAAACCTTCCATGGAAAACCTTTATGAGTGGTTTTCCTGATAGCCTTTTCTTCTCCGCCTTGTCCAATCATTTAGACATTTGATCAAGCAGGATTGCTCCAAAATTTATCTACTTCTTCAGAACTATGTCATACATAATCTTCAACTGCTAATCACTCACAGTATCATGTGCAGTGCCCTTGCATAGTATATATTTGCCTACAATCTCTGCAAGGAACTCAAACTCTTCAGGAAACTCCTTTTTCTTCATGTCCTTTAGATTAGAGTTTCTTCTGTACCCCATAATCTTCTTTACTTCTTCGATGTCAACTTCATCAAGGCTCCTCAGTCCTATGTTAGGGAAACCTAAGCACTGATTTATGTCAGAAGATTTCAGCTTCAGAATCTGACCTTTGACCTTGGTAGAAAGAGTTCCAGAATTTATAGTTGCGTTGGAATAGAATTCTTTAACCAAGTCAACATATATCCTTGTGTTTGATTCAAGACTTTTCAAGCATCCAGCCTTCTTCACCAGTTCAAGAATATCTCTGAACTTCTTCTCAGATTTCTCGAATGTCTTGGTTCCAAGCTGAATACCAGTGATTACTCGCCAGTCTTCCATTTGAAGAGTTAGGATTTTCTGAGTATAACACTGTGAGGATCTTGTGAGATGTCAGGGAGCGATTCAAGGTTTGATAACTATTTGAGAGGATCTTGGTTGTTTGGAAGTATTTAGGTTTTAGCTTTGAGAGGATGAGTGTATAGGTTTGACAGGTTTGCAGCTTTTGATGAACCCGCTAAAGTGAAACTGTTAATTATTTGAAATTCCCTCTTGTAACTGTTCCCTTCACGTTTCTTAGTAGGGACAGCTGTATGTTGCTGATAGGTCACAATCTGTGAATTGTCCATCGTGTCAGTTAACCAGATTTGACTTTTTTTTCTGTTGACTATTGACTTCTGCAATTCGTGGAGTGACTTGTGTCTTTTCTTAGTACTCCACGATTTCCCGGACTGCTCTACCATCTTTGCTTCTTCTTCGATGATCGTAGTTTGTGGTCATGCTTCAATAGATAACTTCTCCATTAGACTCTGAGGGATTGGCAATTCTCATCTGCAGCTTGTAATCTTCTGAGGAGATGCTGCTTGCTTCAGCAGAGAATCTTGTGATAGATTTTATATTAGCATTCCTTCTAAAGTAAGGTAGCTCAGGAAGGGCCAACCTCTTAGCTGAATGCTAAGGATCATGTTTGTCCCTGAGGAGCTTACTGGATGAAAAGCTTTAGACATGATTAGTATTGACATCACATTTGACCTTTCTGCTGGGGAGTTCATCTTCCAACTCTGGATTTTCATTGACGTTGGATTTTGTAGAGATTATGATCGTGGTGTCCTCCTGCTCATTCGTTATGATCAGATGGTTGATCATAGGTACTCCACGATTTTGAGATGGGTAGCTGATAGGGTTATCAGTAGCATGTTTTGGGACATTACTGCTGACTATAATGGATATTCATTTGGTTCATCAGTCACAGAGTTTTGAGATTCTGTAGCTAGAATCTTTCTATTTTGGTTTAGCTCCTGTTTATCTCACACCTCTTGGCAAGACCTCTATTTCTTCATTTTGCTCTGTGAGCTGCACCATCTCTATATTCCCATTCATTCTTTTGCAATTTCTACCATCTTCAATTTTTCTTTCTGTCAGCAATCCTAATATCATCTTTTTCATTCGCCAGATCAAGCTTCTAGATAAATCTCCTGATCCTTTTCTTTGATTTGGATACATTGTTTATACTTTCTCCATATTCAGTCCTAATAACTGTTCAAGCTGAGAGGCTGCTGCAATTTCCCCATCTGCAGTTGTACTTTGTCTGGACTATACGATTGGTGATAGTCCTACAATCGTAGTGAGGAAGAACTTCTTTGTTCTGTGATTTCTTTTCTTCTTCTCCTGAAGTTCACAGCTTCTTCAACTTTTCACTTGATCTTTCTGAGTTAATCAAGTTACTATATTTTCATCGAAGCACGAGTTCTTCTTCTCCATAATTATCAGAAGATAGCCTTTTAGATCTTCTTCTGACTGGAATCATCTCTATCAATTAAGCTTCCTTAATTCATAGAGAGAGATATCTTCGGAACTGATCACTCCACGATTGTTGACATAACTACGAACGTAGTCTCCTTCATTTGACACCAGACTAGATGTTTTGGCTGCTCGTAGTCCTTCCTTAGAATCTTCATTATGAGTTAAGGATGAGTGGAGGATTCCTTGAGACTATCAACTTGTCAACATCTATCAGCCTTTCTTCAGTAATTTGTCATTCCTCCTTAATTAGAACTGGAATCTCTGATGCTGATTTGAGAAGCACTACGATTTTGGTCATTGTGACACAATCGTCGTGTGTTAACATACACAGGCTTGGCAAGGTCTTGATCGTAGAGAACACTACGATTTTCTTTCAGCTTCTTGATAGACTGCATTTGTGGAGTTCTGCTTCTTTGATATTTCCTCTGAGTAATTATGCTTTGAACGGATAAGCATAGAGGATCTTGTTAATCTCGGCATGACTGACCAGCTTTCATATGGTTATCAGCAATCTTATGAGCTTCATTTATATAAGCTCAACAAGTCTTCAAGAATAGGCTTTAGCATAGAGTAATTTGTAAAACACATTGCTAAAATGTTTTGAGCCTCCAGCTAGTTAAGTCCTTGTGACTGAAGCCATCTGCTTCAGTATTCCTTGGTGTGGTCGAGTAGACCAAGTACCTGCAGGTTTAGATAATTTCTATTTTGGTATCCAATTTTGATTGGATCCTGCTAGGTTAGTTTCTCAAAAACCCCTATTCCTCGTATAATAGATTTTACATCCATTTTAGCTTCAATGAACATATCTATGCATGAATCAGATTTAGATATGACATTTGTCATGCATAATTGTGAGTGTGTGCAAAATCAATCATTTTAATAAGACACTCTTTTTCTTTGATGGTTTCATCCTTTGCTTGGTTATGTTCACAGGTTTTGAAGGTTTGCAGAGTAGGAATAAACTCTATTACTTAGTTGTATCTGGTTGATTCATGGAAATGATCAGTTTCTAAGAATCTTCAAGATACTCCTCCAGAACAGATCATACTCTACGTATTATCAAAAACTTAAACTATAGGTTTGTACATACATACCAACCTTTCAGCAAGGATTACTCCACTTAATCTTAATTAGATCTTGATATGCTTATAACCTATTTTAGACTTCTTTCAAGATGTTATCTTCAACCTAAAACTTGGGTGAAGAGAAAGTTTGTTAGCAATTAAGTTTCCAACCTCAATGTACTTTCTCTCTTCCCCTTTTTGGGTAGAGTATGGTCTCTTGATAGAATACTACTATAGTACATAAGGTGATGCAATATGATGTACACATTTATATTAATGAGGAACCGTACCTTTACACTGTCAGTTTGTTGACAGTCATTTACCTTACTAGAATAAGGTTAGGTATTGATGTGCATATCTTTACATTTATTTCTGACAGCTTGTTGCTCCAGTGGTCCTTCAGTCAGTCAGTCATAGCCTTGAAGAGATAAGCTAGGAAGATCTTGGCATTTATAGTTCTTTAACTCTCTTGAACCTCAAGGTTCACATCCAACTACTGGTTGGCCAAAACATAATTGAGAGAATTTTCTTTCTCCTCTGTATAAGCACTTCTTGGCGTATATGACCTTTCATCTTTTAGAATGGAGGATGCTTGATTCTTTGTTGTAGATACTTCTTGACTTCCCAACTCTGGTCTTCAGACTACAAGAATGACTAAGGGCACGGATTGGTCTTGATGCTATGCATTTAAGAACTTGACCAATTTGAACTGCTTCAGGTGTATATACATATCTACCTATACACATTATGTCCAACGTGTGAGCTCATCTGCATTTACAAGTCACTTACTACTAAACTAAGTTTAGAACAATGTTTGTGCCTAGGATCAGACTCAAAGCGATTAGCTTTTGAATAGCATGAGAACCTGCTCTGATACCAATTGTTAGTTCCCAGTAGGCACACAATAGATCTAGACGGGGGGGTTGAATAGATCCTTTGAATTTTTAAACTCTTTTGCATTTTATTTTGTATAGCTAAGAAGTTAGCATATGACAAACATAAGAATCATTTCAAGCACAGCGGAATAAGTTAAATCTCCCCTTCATTGATATATTGATAAACATTGATACATTGCTCTTAAAGTTAGTTTAGTTGTAAGTAGTTAGTACATACATAGCAGTTATAGCAGTTAAGTACATAATGTAAAGACATAAAGTAAATGACAGAATGTAAAAGACACAAAAGGGTTTTAAGTGGTTCAGAGCCAACTCGACTCCTAATCCACTCTTCTGCACTCTTGCAGGAAATCCACTAAGGAATGGGCAGCACCCTGAATCACTAAGATTCCTTCAACGCCAGCAGCCCTGGAACTTCAGTTCACTTTTGATCTCTTCAAGCCCTTTAGCTTGGAACTCCTTTAGTTCACTAAGAACTCTTCAAGCCCTTTGGCTTGGAACTCTAGTTCACTAAGAACTCTTCAAGCCCTCCGTCTTGGAACTCATTTAGTCCTTCCGGACAAGGACCCTTTGGCCTTGGCTACTTGTAGTTGTAGTTGTTGTTGTTGTTTGTGCTTTACTTCTAAGATGTCTTGAAGCTTGATTATCTTGGTACTTAGCAGCTAGGCTTGGTCCTCATCATTTTGCTTCGAGTCTGGACCTCTTCTATGGTGCAGCTGATCTTCAGTCTGTTCAGCTCATCTTCACTTGCTGTCAGCTGTGCACCATCACCACATAGGACTGCTAAGGCTTTTCATTGTGGGTCACCTTCTTCTGACCCTTAGCATCCCTTGAACCCTTCTTGAATGATATGTAGACATGGTTCTGCATCTTTTCTTGTTCAACTTCTGGTTCTTCATGGTGATCCGTAGAGTGGCTCTTCTGATCTTCTTTATGCTCAGCCACTTTCCTGAATGCTATCTTCTTGGCCTTCTCGGCTCTCAGCTTGGCTTCCACCTTCAGTGGCATTCTCATCCTTGTTGAGTGAAGCTTTAGTCTACTCAGTCCTTCTTCAAGTCTGCTTCACTTCCACCTTCGTAGTCTTACTGCCACTGAGACTTGTTCTCTTCAGCTCTAGTGGAACTAGTAGAGTCAATAATGTAGCATTCCAACAACTAGACGAATCTATAACTCAGCAATAACTCTTATCTTTGAAGCTTGTCCTTTAAATACCCTTCCATAATCTTCCTGTTAGAAAGTAGCCGTTGGAAGCTATTTGAATTGCTTCACAGATCTCGAGTTATTTGGTGCAGACTGCTGATGTGAAGTGACAGCTCCTTTTTGACTTTACTGACACAGCAGTCTGCTTTATTTCTACCGCATCAGAGATGTCACTGTTCCGTGTCAAGCTGGTAGTCCTCTTTATTACTCCTTTCTGATTCCTTGATTCAAATCTTTAGGAGTTATCCTTCTGCATCGATGCTCTCAAATAGCAAAGTTCGGATGTCAGTCTTCAGATTAAACCGTTGCCAATGCTTCAAACTTTAGATGTCAGAACTCTACGATTCTGATGCAGATGTTCTTGGACCATGATCGTAGTGTGTCATATTGAATGTTGCTTTGACTGGCTGAGACAACAGTACGATTCTGATGAGTGTTCTTGGATCTTCAATATAGAACATCTCTTCCTTTATTTATGCAGTGTTTCAACACTTCTGCTTACCTTGACTGATCTCAGGAACTTATATCTTAACTTGTCGTTATGACCTCTTCTGAATAATAAAGACACTTCAGATTTGTGGCATACCCAGCTCCTTTCTCCTGGTGATCTCCCGTTCACCTATCTTCAATGGTCTAACCCATGCTTAATCACTTTTGTCTTGTTCTTCATAAATTGGCCGGTATCTCTGCAGATTGTATCAGTTCCTTCTTTACTTTGGCAAACACTATGATCTTGAGTGATTCTCAAGATCGTTGTCTTCTATTCTCTTGACAGCTACTGCACTTGCTAACTTTCTCTAGTCAGTCACTTTGTATGAAGTCTTCTTTTGATTAGCTTGTGGAAGACTTCATCTCGAATGGCCTCACAACTCAGTCTGCATGTTGATAGAGTTGATGCTTAGATCTTCTGTTAGCTTGCATGCCATTTGGTGAGTGCTCTCTGGTACTCTTCATGTAGGATGTATCTTTGTAGCTCAGACCAGAGGCTTTATGCTTTGGATATATTGGGAGTGCCCATTTGATGAGAATCGTGTTGGCACTACGATTTTTCCCTTAGCGTTGTTGAGCAACCTTTGTGGAAGCCTTAGTTCTGCAGACTACGATTTAGCTTAGTTGCTGCAGACACTACGATTCCGAGATCAGACCTTAACAGACTACGATTCTGCCTTCATGCTTGCTGCCTTCGTCTGATCTTACCCGACTACGATCTCTGCCTCTGATGATCATTAGACTCCACTACTTTAAATGTGATCTACGATTTTTAACTTAGCTCTGGCAGTTTCTCGGTCTGCTCAAAAACAGGCTGTCTCTTCGATTCTGAACATGACTTCCTCAGCGGACTATGGCTCCGAGGAAATTCTTCTCGACACACTATGATTCTTCCTCGTTTCTCCTGGCAGACTACAAACTCAGAGATCTACTATCCTGCAAAATACGATTCTGCCTTGATAGCTCTCGAGTCTCCTTTGTCTCTCCTGGCAGACTACGATTTCTGATGCAGTGCTCGACGATCAGACAAGCCTATCTATTACATTATAAGATCAACCTAACAAATTTGATCTTTCTATATTTATAGTCCTTGTACATCATTTCTTTTTAAGGACTTTACAAAAGCTGTTTTGCTTATGTAGGATCAACCTAACTTATTTGATCAGTTCATTCTAAGTCCTTGTACATATATTCCTGTTATCTATCAGAGGACTTTATAGCTTTTGTCAATGCAAGCATACTTGCATATTCATTCATTTATATCATAATCAAATCATATATAAATAGGAATAACATTCTCATGTATATTCCTAACACACTTCCCTGCTTGGATATGTATTGTTATTGCTGAGTGATTATCACTTCTTTCATAACTCGCTGTTGTAGATATATCTTGAGCTTCTCCTTGATGGACTGACAGTTGAGATGTCAGAGAGTATCTTAGATGGGTCTGTTGACCAGGGTAGCTTGATAGGACTTAGCTTTTATATGGTTTTGGTGTCTTGGGACTGGTTTTTGTTTTTCTTGAAGGCCAAACCACACCATAAATGGCTGCCTACGTACTCCTGGGTTGAGGGAGATCGGGTCATTCGTAGTTTAATTTTTTGTGAGAGGTTTGAGAAGTGTCTCTTTTGAGTTTGGTTTGATGAGTTTTTGAATTTTTATTTGGTTTGACCGCACTAGAAATGGCTGCCTACGTACTCCCGGGTGTAGGGAGATCAGGTCATTCGTAGTTTCGGCTTCTAATGAAAACCGAACCTGATTTGATTTGTAGGACCCAGATGCATGCATGCATGTTCTTCAGACATAGTACCTTTTCACGGTGTCGGAATTGATGAGTTGGGAAAATTCGCTCCCATCCATCTCTTGTAGTCTGACAGCTCCTCTTGTCAACACCTCCTTGACAATGAAAGGGCCTTCCCAATTAGGGGCGAACTTGCCTTTAGCTTCATCTTGATTGGCCAAAACATTCTTTAGCACCAAGTTATTTTCTTTGAATTACCGTATTTGAACTTTATTGTTGTAGGATCGAGTAATCCTTTGCTGATATAACTACCCGTGGAAAAAGGTTGTAGCCCTCTTTTCATCTATCAGGGATAGTTGGTGGTACCGGTCTTACAACTACTGATCTTCGTCCATCTAAGCGTCAATTAACACTCGCAAGGACTCCATCTCTACTTCTATGGGAATACCGGCTTCCATGCCATAGACCAATGAATAGGGGATAGCCCCAGTAGAGGTACGCATTGATGTCCTATATGCTAACAGGGTTAGAGGCAACAGGTTAGGCCATTCTTTGTGATTGGCAGACATTTTCTGCATGATCGTCTTGATGTTCTTGTTGGCCGCTTCAACAGCACCATTCATCTTGGGCCGATAGATGACGGAGTTGAGATGCTTGATGTGGAACTTACTGCATAGTTCTTTCATCATTTGATTATTCAGGTTCTTGGTATTGTCTGATACGATCACCTCTAGTTGTCCATATCGACAGACGACATTGTTTCTGATGAAACCAATGATGACCTCCTTGGGAAAAGAGACCCATTTGGTAAAGTAATCGATCATGGTGAAAATGAATCGATGACCATTGCTTGCTTTGGGATCCACGGGATCGATCACATTCATTCCCCACATGGAGAAAGGCCATGGTGAACTCATGTTGTGTAGCTCATTTGGAGGAGCATGGATGACATTTCCATGTACTTGACATTGATAACATCTCTTGATGTGATCATCACAGTCGGCTTTGAGCGCGATCCAGTAATGTCCTGTTCTTAATATCTTCTTGGCCAGTAGATGACTGCTCATGTGTGGACCACAGACTCCATCGTGGACTTCATCCATCAATCTCTGGGTTTGCTCTTTATCAAGGCATCTTAACATGCCTATTCCAGCATCTCTCTTATAGAGTGCATCTCCGCTCTGATAGAACTTCATAGCCATTTTGTGAATGCGCTTTCGCTCAGATTGGCTTGCCCCAGCAGGTGTAGATCCATCTCAGAGATATTCCTTGATGTCTTAATACCAAGGCTGTTTGATAGGAGATATTTCATCTGATACCTCTCCAATGTAATTCTCGTATGTCAGGGCCTTCTGATTTGTGAATTTGATGCAAGGAATCCCATTCCTATCGGATATGCGGATCAATGAAGCCAACGTCACCAATGCATCTGCGAAGTCATTCCTACCCCGAGGAATATGGCTGAAGGTTCCAAGGGATATTTTGACGACATGCCGATGATAAGGCAGCAAATGCAGTTCTTTGGTGTGATATGTCCCAGTGGTTTGTCTGATGACCAACTCAGAGTCTCTAAAAACCAGTAAATGTTTGATACCCATGGATTGGGCTAATTTTAACCCCATTATACAGCCTTCATACTCGGTTGTGTTGTTGGTGTTGCCAAAATAAAGTTTGGTAGCCATAGGATATTGCTCTCCTGTACTAGAGATAAGGACTGCCCCAGCTCCGGCACCTTCCATGTTTACTGCTCCATCGAAATACATTTTCCATGGTTGGACTATATTCTCTTGCTGGAGTTGTTGAATTGTTATGATCTCATCATCCGAGAAATACGTCTCCAGGGGCTCGAACCCTCCTGAAGGTGCTTCAGCTAATTGATCTGCAATGCCTTGATCCTTGATTGACTTCTGAGTCACATAGACAATGTCGAACTGTTGTAGGATCAACTGCCATTTGGACAGTTGATAATTCAACATTGGCTTGTTGAATACGTATTTCAGGGGATCCATGCGGGTAATGAGGTAGGTCGTGTGCCCACACAAATAGTGTTGCAACCTCATGGCGGCCCATGCTAATGCACAGCATGTCTTCTCGATCAGGGTGTACTTTTGTTCACCACTACTGAATCTTTTACTGATGTAGTAAATGGATCTCTCCTTGCTACTATCATCCTTCTGTCCTAGCATGCAGCCATTGCATTGGCATTGAAGGACAGGTACATGAATAAGGGAACTCCATCCATCGGAGGTACCAAAATAGGTGCTTCGACCAGCTGTTTCTTGACGGCAAGAAAAGCTTTCTGACAATCCTCATTCCATTTGGTGGAGGAATTTTTCCTTAGTAGCTTGGATATGGGTTCACAGGTTGCTGTGAGCTGGGAAATGAACCGGCTTATAAAGTTGATTCTCCCCAGAAACCCACGTATCTCCTTCTCTGTCTGAGGTACTGGCATCTCAATGATGGCTTTGATCTTGGCAGGGTCTAGCTCGATGCCTTGATTACTCACCAAGAATCCTAACAGCTTGCCTGCTTTGACTCCAAAAGCACATTTGGCGAGATTGAGCTTGAGGTTGTACTTACGCAACCTATTGAACAGCTTTCTATGATGGTTTAGATGATCATCCTCCCTCCGGGATTTGATGATGATGTCATCCATATAAACCTCTATCTCTTTGTGCATCATGTCATGAAATAAGGCCATCATGGCTCACTGATATGTGGCTCCGGCATTGATGAGGCCGAAGGACAGTCGCCTATAGCAGAAGGTTCCCCAAAGAGTGATGAAAGTTATTTTCTCTCAGTCTTGTTCAGCAACCATGATCTGATGGTAACCAGCAAAGCAATCCACGAAGGAATACATACCGTACTGCGCCGTATTGTCGATCAGGATGTGGATAAAAGGTACGGGGAAATTGTCCATGAGACAGGCTTTATTCAAATCTTGGTAATCCATGCATACTCGTACTTTCCCTCTGGGTTTAGGTATGGGGACTATGTTTGACAGCCACTCCGGGTAGGTTGATACCATGATAATTCCGGCTTTGAATTGTTTAACAACTTCTTCTTTAGCTTTCAGACTCCATTCAGGTTTTAATCGCCTGAGCTTTTGTTTGACTGGCTTGAACCCATCTTTGATGGGCATTCTATGGATAACAAGGTCAGTAGATAGGCCAATCATGTCTTCATATGACCATGAAAATATATCCTGAAACTGTATTAGGAGTTCGATCAGGTCGGCTTTTTGGTCTTGGGTGAGGTCTATGCCTATCTGGATTTTTTTGATGTTTTCAAAGGCTCCTGTGTTGATAGTGGTGGTTTCGTCGAGGTTTGGTTTGGGTTTATCTTTGACCCATTCTTTGATCTCCTTGGGCACCTCAAAGTCATCTTCCTCCTCTTGACCAATATCCATCGAGTCGAAGTTCAGTTCTACATCAAAGTTGTAGTCACTTTGACAGGTTGGCATCTCATCAGCAGAGACAAACACATCCAATGCTTGAGTCCTGAAAACAAAAATTCTTTCATTTTAATATATACAACTGCTTAAATATACAGAGCATTTGGTAAAACATGACAAAAGTTACTGCTATAGCTGTGCAATCAAAAGTAAGCAGTAAATGAAAGCATGTTACAGGGCAGACGGACTCTCTGCCCCTTTACCCTTTTCAACTGAGGCAAGGGACACTATTCCAGTTATCCAAGGTTAGATCCTCATAAGCAGGGAGGATCAAGGATTTGTGATCATCCGCCTCATCTCGGATGATGACTAAGACATCCTTCGAAATAGGGCCAGGGTTCTTCTTTGAACTACCCCCTTTTTCCTTCTTGATACGAGGAATTTGAATTTGATCCTCATCGTCGCTGTCTGGGATCTCATCATTCATACCTTCGTAGTTTATGATAATCTTCATGTTAGCAGATGGGTCTCGTCCTTTGTACAGGATCTTTTCTTTTCCCTTTTTACTATCCATCTCGGATCTGGGAGTTGTTCTTTCATTTGCTGGTATAATGGGAGGAAATAACATGGTTGATACCACAGATGGGATTTTCCTCATAGGTTTCACCCATCCGACACCCATAAGGTTTGGCAGCAAAATGGTGGAAGCATGAGCCTTAGGATGCTTGTGTGGGTTCCTGTGATTTGACCCAATGAATATCCTAATCCTGCTTTCCCAATCTGACTCGGGATTTGTACTGGACTCTTAATACCTTGCTGATTCTTCTCTAACCCTTTTCCAGGTTGGAAACCCAAAGATATTATTTCCTGGCCTATTGTCATCACTTCAGGGGAGATTTTAGGCTTCAAGGCTGGTGCTCCGATAGGTAGATACTGAGTATCACTTACCTCCAGGGCTTGAAAACTTGCAGGTTCAACCCCTATATCCAGGCATATTACTGGCATATCTCCCTATAGGTATACAGGGTATTCTGGTTCGGTATTGACCGTGATGAGGTTGTCGTTGATAATGTATTTGAGTTGCTAATGGAGGTTGGATGGCACTGCCCCTGCCATATAGATCCATGGTCTGCCCAACAACAAGTTGTATCCAGTGGCGATGTTGAGCACCTGAAAGGACACATAGAAAGTGTGTGGGCTAATCTCTAATGGAAGCTCTATTTCTCCCATAGCTTGTCGGCGAGATCCATCAAAAGCCCGGATTACTACCTAACTGGTTTTGATCCGATTTGGGTTGATCTTCATTCTTTCCAGGGTATCATAAGAACAGATGTTGAGGGATGATCCTCCATCTATGAGCACACCTCCGATCACATACCCGGAAGATATCACAACTATATGCAGGGACTTATGATGGCCCGTTCCTTCTACAGGAATATCATAGTCAGTGAAAGATATCACATTGCTGTTGAAAATGTGTTCTACCAATTGATAGAATTTCTCGGCATCCACGGTGTGTGGCAGATGGGCTTTATCCAATACTTTCACCAGAATATTACGATGATCCACTGATGATAAGACCAAATCTAGGATAGACATTTGCTTGGGTGCATCTTTCAAGCTTTGCACGATTTTGATCTCATTGTGTCCCATTTTGTTGAGGAACTCTTCAATTTTCTCATCAGCCACCTTTTCTTTGGCTTTGATGACTGGTTTGATCACCCGCTAAGGCAGGTACAATGGATTTTCCTTTGGTACTATGGCAATGTTGTTTGAGGTGGAACCTTTGTCATTCCCTTAGTTCCATGGCCCTCTTCAGACTGATAACGGGATACTGGGGTCTGAAGGTTAAGATTAAAGGCTCGGGTGCGGCCACCTTCACAGGATTTTGTGTTTCTTGGTCCCCTTTCCCTGGAAGTACTAAGGGTGTGAGAGATGACTCCTTATCACAGGAAATAACAGCTACTGTATCCTGATTCCATGCGGTGGGAATAAAGAAAGTGTCTTCATCTAGGAGGCCATAATCCCGATTTCCTCTTATCAGTTCACCGCTTTCAATTATGTTATGAATCAGGTTATGAAGTGCCCAGCAATCCTCAGTGTTATGGCCGGGTGCATTGGAGTGGTACTGACAGATTTGATCAGTCTTGAATTTCTTGGATCAATGGTTCAATGGAGGTAATAAATCTGCAACCATTCCCTTATTGATTAACATCTGGAGGATTTCCTCCATTGGCTGGTTCAGGTTAGTGAAATTCCTTTGAAATAAGAATTTCCTATTATCTTGGCAATTCTCACCTTTGGCCATCTTGTCTATCCAGGATTCATGCTCATGAGACCGATAGTGATCCTTCCTGGAGATGGGACTGATCTCCAGTGTGGGAGGACGATGGCATTAGACTGGTTGGCCTGGTTCATCATCTATCTGGTAATCTGATGTTGGTATATGATCAGTTCTACTAACTGTTCAATTTGTTCCTTAATAGACCTTATCTCTTGCTCTATCAGGAATCGCCTTTCTGAGACTTCCCAACTGTCACGGCTGTTATTGCTGGATTGAGTGGATTCTCCGACATATTGGAGGTATTTGGATCCTCCTCCATTTTCTGTGTTGATCATGTTGACACTCTCCTCTTTGTGCTGAGGGAGGGGATTATCTTGTACGTTCGGTTGCTCGGGCTTTGTTACCACAATCTCTCCGTTGTCGATCAAGTCCTGAATTTTGTGCTTGAGAGACCAACAGTCTTGTGTATCATGGCCCGGAGATCCAGAATGGTAAGCACACTTTTTGCTTATGTCAAAATTCCATCAACCAGTATTGGTTAGTGGAAGGAGTTGGACAATCTTCTTCTGGGCTGTCAACAATTTTAACACATTCTCGAATGAATCCCCTAACGGGGTGAACGTTCTTCGACGCCTGACCTCTATATTTTTTTGAAATGGAGGGTTTGAAGGTTGTGCTGAAGCTTGGAAAGGGGTATAGTTCCTCCTTTGAATGGGCATACTGTTTGACTCGCCCCTTTGATTCTGTCCTTGTAACACTAAGGACATTTCTTCATCTTTCTTTTTGTGTACCCTCCGGGGATTACTCCCGTAATTTTTGGACTGGATATGCTCAGAATTGAAAGAGTCGTACCTCACACGTGGATCGCTGCATTTTAAGAAAGTTATGATTAGAAGAGACTAAATGATCGTACCGGATTGCCAGTGAAATGATATGAGATAAGCTCTGATGATGACATCGCATATTAAAAAGATCGCGCTATAGGTGTCAACTTGCATTTCCCCTTTTGGGATGGTAGATAAATGCCCCAGTGTCTAGTTATCGTCGTCTCCGATATTGCCCCAGTCTTGTTTGTTGTAAGGGTACCAATATCGAGTTGTCGTTGATTTTGAAATTTCCCCAATCTTGCTTGTCGTCTGGAGTAGTCGCTTTGTTGTACGTTTGACAGATGGGTTGATAAGATGTCGAAATAGCAAGAGTATTTTACCTCGTAACCCACATGGTGAACAGGTAGAGGATATTGGCTTTGATGTTTGGGTGCCCCAATCATCTCTTCTAACTTGGAGGTGCACTTGTTGTAATCTTCTCTGTATTCACATTTTGCATCGCCTTATTTTGTATCTGTACTCGCTAATGATCATGCTTAACATATCGCTGTGTTTCTCAATTCATGTTATCGCTTTGGCTTTGATGTTTGATGTCGAGAGGCCTTCGGATTCCACTGAATTGGATCTAAGTGCTCGGCTTGGTTTATGATGTATCAGCTTCAACCAGGCTTGGTTCAATCTGTAAGGCTTGATTTGTGGCTTTTATCTCAGAGAACAGGTCATCAGATATGAGATAGACTTTGTCACGATGGCCACTCATGCACTTTTGTAGGTCAAAAAGAGATCAAGTCTTCTCGCACTTTCGGGGTTGATGAGTTGTTGAAGAGTCACATCTTGGGATTGCTGAAATGTTGAAAAGGGTTTTGTGACTTTTGTAATAGTTAGACCGCGCCATTACTGGCTGCCTACATACTCCTTTGAAAGGAGATCAGGTCTTACGCAGTTCACGCAAAGGATATCATAAGATTTATTCTTTTTCTTTTTCATTTTCTTTTTTCTTTTTCTCTTTTTCTTTTTTTTATTTTTTCTTTTTTTCTTTTCTTTTTTTTTACATTAACAACGCATAACATAATAATGCATAAAACATAAAATAAAACATAAAGCTAATGATACCGTCCCAACATCTCCTGGAACTTGCAATCGTATTCTCTGAATCTACGCATTCTGGGTTAGCTGAGGCTTGATAGTTCAGTTGCAAGAGGTCAGGTTGCTTTCGATGCAGGCAGTAGAGGTTACTTCCTTATCTAGAACATCTTCAATCACAGCCATAACTAGATCACCTCTATATTCGTCGTATCCCTCGGGGATGCTCAAACTAGACCCGTCATAAAAAAGGATGAACTCTTGATTCCATAATGGGTTAACTTTGCCGATACCCTCGCCTCCTTTTCCTTGATCTGTTCCTCTATCTTTTCTATGGGCCTGGGAGGTTTTGACTTTGAAAGCTCTTTCGAACTGTTGTTGTATTTCCCACCAGAAACTTTCCCTTTTGGCTTTTTCCTCATTGGAAAGGATCAATATTTCCTCCTCATCATCCAGTAGGGTACAATCAGAAGTGTGGTTGCTAACTTCAGGCAACATGATGTTTGACGGTGGCAGAGGAATTCCCTTAGGGGACTCATTTCTTTCCTCTTCCACTCCTCGCATTATGACCAGTCCACCTTGTGTTCTACCAAGATTGGTGCTTATAGTCGTCACTTCCTTTGAACTGTCTGTCTCGAGTGGAAATCTTAAGCTTTTTATTTCCCTCTCGTCTTTTCTGGTCGTGGGGATATCTATCTTCAGCTCTCCATTTTCAATGAGATTCTGGATTTTATGTCGCAGAGCCCAACATCCCTCGGTCGCATGTCCTGGTGCTCTGGAATGATAAGCACACCTCTTGTTGAGATTATATTGCCTTCCTTTGGGATCCATAGGTGGAGCGAGCTCAGTGATCTTTTTCTACGCAATCAATAGTGCAAACATATTTTCCAACGAGCCCCCCAAAGGCGTGAATACCCTTATTTACCTATTCTCCCCGACTCTCGGAGCCATAGGATTTTGGGGGTTTGCAGGTGTCTCAAATGTTGTTTGATCTTTCCTCTTTAAGAATTCGCATTCCTCCAGGTGATTTTTTCGCTGGCGAGATCTTCTTGTAATTTTATCATTCCAATTTTCCCGCCCTTTCAGCTCGCTTTGTTCTTCTTCAGTCAGGTGGATCATCTTGGAGGGATATAGGGTTGCATTCTGGCTAACCTCTTCCTTCTCTTGGTTTCTTGATGATTGAGTGAAAAGCTCTCTTGTAATCTGATGTTGGAGCACTACCATCTTGGCTAACAGAGTTAATTGATGCTGGATCGTCTCCAATTTTTGTCTTACTGTCACACACTCCTCCGGACTTTCCCACCCTAAGACATTTGCTCCGCTCCTTTGGGGGTATTCCTCCATCCTTCGTATGTACTTACGATTTGGATCCATTCCAGCGCTTCCTGACCCGATCATGTTCACTCCCTCTGTATTGTACTACAGCAGAAGGCTGGGGTTGACATCTGGTCGGTCAGGTTATTTGATCACAATATCGCCACTTTCGATCAGATTTTGGATTTTATGCTTTAAGGACCAATAGTCCTGTGTATCGTGTCCCGGAGAATTTGAGTGGTAAGCACATCTCTCGCTTGGATCATATCTGTTACTCTTTGAATCTAAAGGTGGAGCCAAATCAGTAATTTTCTTGTGGTCGATCAATAAGGCCAATACGTTCTCGAGGGAATCGCCTAGTGGAGTAAACACTCTATTTTCTATCCTTTCAAATTTCCTCTGTCTGTCCTGGCTGTGGTTGAATGTGGCCTGTTGTTGCTGTGGCAGATTGCTTCCCTTCATCCAGGTAGAGGGACTATTATCGGGTCTCATAGATTGCCCTTATGAAATGAAGGATACATCTTCATCGCTCTCCTTGTGTATCATCTTGGGAGTGCTCGCATAGTTGCCAGACTGTATATGTTCGGTGACTGCTTCCAAGGCAGTGAGGTCTTTGATTTTACCAAACTTCAAACCCATCTCTGCCATTTCCCCATGTTTTATCATTTCGGAGAAGGGTTTGCTTATTCCCGCTAGGACTCTCTTGTAATGAGGCGCTTCTTGGATGTCGATGAAAGTTAACACCATCTCAGCTTCATCCATTGGTGGGTTAACCTGGGCTGCCATGCACCTCCACCACTGCGTGTAATACCTGAATGATTCATTGCTCAGTTTCTTAACTTTGGTCACTTGGTAGCGATCAGGTGCCATTTGGGTTTGGAAGCTATACTGGTTAAGGAATGCATGGGACAAATCTTCCCAATCTTGGACTTTGGAATTATGATTCGGGCATACCAAGTTAGGGCTTCACCGGTAAGGCTTTTCTGGAATAGCTGCATTCTGAGGTTCTCATCCTCGGCGTAAGTTCCAAGTTCACCTATGTAGACTTTTAACTGAGTATAGGGATCACCCAATCCATTGTATTTCTCTAACTCTGGGACTTCAAAATTATTCGGGTATCTCTCTTTTGGGAAAATACATAGATCAGAATAATTCACGCTCCCATGGGATCCTGTCCCTTTCATAAATCGGATAGCGTCCTCTATTTACCTAACTTTCTTCCTAATATCTCCTGTTTCTCTATCTTCTCGAAGGTCTACTATTTCCTGTGTCATCTTTTGGATCGGGGCCACCTTGGATACTTCAACATCGAGGGGAGAGATAGGTGTGGACATCTGGGTATCACCGTCCTTTTCTGGTATTTTCATATCTCCTTGCATAGAGGGTTCAGTCTGACTCTTATGCTTAGGTTCCTAAGATACTTTGCACTGTTCTCTCAACAGGGTCGTCATCTTGGCAATCTGTTTCTTAAACTCCTCGAATTCATCTCGAGATATAGGGATGTGTTCAGATGAGCTTCCTTCAGCCATCTTAACAGGTGGTGAACGGGCCTTCTTGGCTCGAAATTGAGTTATAGGACCAATCTACATAAAACTGATATTTAGTTTAGATTGGATATTGGTTGACAGAGATGCATGATATACTATGCATCAGTTTAATGGTTTTTTAATCTTTTCCTGCAACACAACGGGTTAGTCAAATTGATGACAAGATATGAAAGACGTACAAATGACAGTACAAGACGATGGCCATTTATATACGCAGAAGAGTAAATAGGGCATGAAGAGACACACCACGCATTTGGTTTATCAGAGGCTGACCTATCTTAGGGTTACTCTCACGGGCTTTTTGAAATTGGTTCCCAGATCTTCGCAATTTATTTGATGAAAACATCCATATTTCAATTAGAGCGGATCTGAGTGTTGCCTTTCCTGAGCCTCACAATGGAAACACCCAGAGGAGTCCAGTAATAAACAACCGAAGGGATTGCCTTCTAATGGAGGTACCACACAACATATATTCACATACATTCACATCCTCACCGTATGCAATATGATGACATTGTGTGAATCACTAATATATTGTGCGAGGCACTAATATAAAAATGCTTAAAGATCGAGACAATTACACACACAAAGATCATTCACACAAGATTCATATGCAGAATGAGAATCAAAAAGATTGAACGCAGCTTAAGCCCTCTTTAATCCCCAACAGAGTCGCCACCTGTCGACGCCAAGAAAAATCTTATATAAAGTCCATCTTTCCTAAATTTGTGTTTGTTTATTTTTACCCCTTTCCATTTGCTATGTCTATAAATTTTATTAAAGGGTGAGGTTTTAAGAAAGCGGTACCGACATAAGTGTCGACGACTTTGAAAAGATTAATTTTATTATTTTATGTTTGGACCGAATGAGACAGAACCACCAGTTGGTATGGTTTAAATGGATGTACCAACTCATCCGAATTTTTTAATATTTTTTGCAATATGGTCCAATATATGACTCCGAAAGATTGGTCTTGAAACCCGAGATTCATGGAATTTGGAGGCTAGGTTAAGCGGGGGAAAGGTGTTAGGCACCCCCCGACTCCCGTGCAAATACGGTACCGCATCTTATTAATTTTCTGTGCATAAAGTGTGTGTGTGTGTGTGTGTGTGTTTTTATTTTGAAAGCTTTATTCATTTTTATTCTAAGTCTTTATTTTGGTTTATTTGAAAGTAGTGCTGTACCTCTTTTGCGCCTAGGTACGAAGGATTTGATTTAACAAAAAGTTCATTTTTAACAAGATGTATGAATTGAAATGATGTTTTGGAAAGCAAGGTTTTCAAATCCTTTACCCGACTAGGAATCGAGGACTTTGATACTTCCTTTTATTTATCTTTACGTTCATAAGGTGATCTACTTCGGATCGCTTTATTATGACTGAAAGCTCTTTGTGGTTTTATTAGAAATCATTTTGATGATATGCATGTAAAAAATGCCAAAAAGGGTCGGATCATCATCGAGCATGTAAGCCATCTCGATGAAACCGAGAACCCACAATTAAAGTTTTCACTATCACGGGATCTTGAATCCGAATTCTCGGGACTAACCCCTCGAGTTCGTCTTCAAGATCCAAATATTACATGTACAATATTTCGACGTTATTTAAACATTACAAAGTGAATAAAATGTCCATCGTGGGAATCTAGTTAAGATCTAATCATTAAATCTCAACCCCAGGATTCCTAGGCTCACACTTATTGAAATAAACATATATACAACGTCTTAAACTCAAGATTCGGTGGTTTCATCAGTTAAAAACCCCATCATGAAAGTTTAGGACTCTCCTCACCTCTAGATATAGATGTAGGGCTCAACGGAGTGGCCGTGACTTACATAAAGCGGTAAAACACGTAGATCTAAGCCGATCTAGCATACGAGTTAAATCATCATGCTTAATAACCACTCAAAAGGCTAGATTCGGCTTAGATCTTGGTAAATCTAGCCTCCGGACTTGATTTCCAACAATATATGTACAATATAACAGATAAAAACTAAATATCTACCAACTATTACACAATATACTTAGAAAACAACAAGTTTAACTATATTTAGACAATATATAATATCAATCTAATATATTGAACAAAATTTACAAAGAACGTAGCTAGAAAGAGCGTTTTTCACCTTAGGGGACGTGTGAACAAGCGTTTTATCACCCGGGATGAACTTAGAACACTCTCGGGGCTCCAAGTAGATGCTCAACAAGAGAAAATAACTCAAAGTTGGTATTTATATGTCAAACCCGAGGGGTTCGCTCTCTAAAAGTGACTTTCTCTCTCTAAAAATATATCTCTCTCCACTTGCAAATGAGCTAATATTGCTCTTTTAATCTGTCCGAGCTAGCCTCATACATGTACGAGGCTAGCCGCATATATGTATGCGGCTGGGCTAGGTGGGTCCCGTAGTCTCGAAGTGCGTTCCTTTGGTCCCGGTTCGGAGGAAGTTGACCTGCGCAGATCGAACTTTAGGAAAGCTTGTGCGGAATGCGGCGGAATAGAATCAAGTCTGACTGAGTTGGGGTCCGGGAAGATGATGCTGATTGTAAGACCCCAAATTTTATGAATAAAGATTTAATTTTCTTTATATATTATTTTGAAATAGTAAGGTGCTAATTTGATAAATGTGATAAGTTATGGGAGATATTTGCAAATTTTTCAAAGTTAGCAAGTGGTAATAAAATATTTATTATTGTCGGGGAATATTCGTTTGGTCGTAGAATATTCTTGTTGTCGGAGAATATTCGTACAACGGCGCAGCCATTTGTGGGCCCCACAACAGAAAAACTGTCGGATATAGAAAGCGACAGAAATAACCTTTTTATAAAATAATGGTAAAACTGTTACCGTTAAACTGTTGAAATATCCGGTGATAAAAAATACAGTAATACGCGTCGTTGCACAGTAGTATACGGTATTGCACAATAATTCTAATTATTGATTCTTACGTAAGAAGTCACTTACTCAATAATTGGTACAGTAATTACTGTTTAATATTTTATTTTATTGATTCAATAATTGCTACATTGATAATTACATAAATCAATAATTAATAATAATATTTTATTGATTCAATAATTGCTACGTTGATATTTTATATTATTAATTCAATAATTGTTACAGTAACCACTGCACAATATTTTACATTATCAAATCAATAATTCATATTATTTGAATAATATTATTAGATAGCATTATTGACAATGTCTAGAAAGTTCTGTCGAGGAAAGGGGTTAGGTTATATAATTACGCGCCAATAAGGAGAAATCCTTATCGGAAAGGCCCCTCTTTCCTGGGTACGACCTGGTTTTTAATATTGTAGTTCTATAATATTATTTGTGAATAATTAATTGTTGATATACATGATAAAGAAATATTTATTTCAATTTTGATATAAATGGTGGAATTTTTAGCAAAAGAAACAATTGTTGAAAGTTGATATTTTATCTTCTTCCATAAAATATTTATTCAAATATATTATTATAATATTACATTATAATAGTAAAATGTGATAATATAATAATATAATTTTATTATTTAAATGGTAATATTTTTATAATAAATTCATGGTATAAAAATAAAATGAGGTGGAAGAAAAAAAATGGAAATAGAATTTTTAATAATTAAATGTTTTAATATATATATATATATATATATATATATATATATATATATATATATATATATATATATATATTAACATGTGGATGATGGCTTTGAAGACTTGTTTTTTCCAAAGGAGTGTGCTGCACATTTTTGTCAAAACAAGGGTGGTAGGAAAATCATCTGTGGTTTCAAAAGTCTATATTGGTGTTCTGGCATTTTTCTATAAATAGGGTGCTTAAGTTAGAATTGAAAATCACACCAGAATCAAAAAAAAATCTCTCTATAATATCGAGCGTATTTCTTGTGAGTATTTAGATACTTTGAGTGTGGATTACGGTGTAAAATTTTTCTCAGCATTATATCCGATATTCTAGTCAAAATTACTCTCTTTTTAAGGTAAAAGATGTTATTTTTCTCGTAAATGATATTATTTTCTTTCAATATTCATATAGAATATTATTTTCTTTCATATTCCATATTATAAAAGTTATAATTTTTCATTTCATATTCCTATATTTAAACTTACTACGGCAAGTATTGCTTCTAAAATTCCTGAAATGATCAAAAATTCTTTGATTTTTGCGCTTCATCTAGTATCATTTCACCGGAATAATTTTTTAAACTTTCTCGTGAATTTTTTATCTTTTCATGTCGAGTTACTATTCACGAGTTACTATTCACGAGGTACTATTCACTATAAAAAAAATTAATTTTTTTTATCTTTGATTGGATCCAAGTTTTGATCTTCATTCTTGAATTTTGCTCCACAATTGATTATTACGGAGTATTATTGAACTTGGATAAACTAAATTACGAATCCCTAATTTTGTCATTTATCTCACTGGATTCGTTATTTATATTGTTTTTCATCATCCTCGGTCCTAAATGGTGATATAACTGAATATCTTTGGCCTGTAGCGCAAAGATGAATGATTACTTAATGAATATCTTTGGCCTGTAGTGTAAAGATAAATGATTACCTGATGAATATCTTTGGCCCGTAGTGCAAAGATGAACATGACCAACTGGTGATACAAATGAATATCTTTGGCGCGTAGTGCAAAGATGAATATTTGGTTCGAGATGTATTTTGATTGATGTTACAGGGATAAAATATTGATGATGGACTTTTAAATCATAGAAGATAGTAGACTTCATTCTCTACTTAACTCTTCTAATGAATTGTTATTTCCGCTATAGTTGTTGATCTAAAACTTGTTGTCCATAATATTTTATCTGATTTGTTGAAGACTAACGATAATTTATTTTCCATTATCTTAGTCATAATATTCTTTACTGAGCTAGTTGAGCTCACCCTTTTCTTCCATTGTTCTCTTCAGGAAATGAGAATATCGCGGGAACTTGTCGGGAAACAGTGTGATGATCAGAGTTAGATCTGTAGAAGTCCTCACTATAAAAAAAATAGTGGAACAAAAATTGTAATGAATAAAAAATGAATTTGAGTGTTTATATTTCGTATTATATGCGTTTTGAATTGAAGCTCATAGTTTGTGTAGTCGAATTTTACACGATCGTATATTATAAAAGATTGTATTTGGATTCTGTACCATGTATTTAGAGACTTAGAATGGGTTGAGTATTAAACCTATTTTGGGGGCGTCACAGTTGGTATCATAGCTTAGGGATACGATCTCTGGCGGAGATCTGGGAATAGAACTAGGAGGGGAGAGATGAGTAAAACCTTCGCTAGTGTGTCCTACCTAAGCTTAATTGTTATTTAATTGGTCGGTTGGAACATAGGGTTAATATGTGATATGTTAATTTGTTTGATTAACCCTTGTTTTGTGTTAGTATTTGAGAATGGCAGCTGAAAATCTAAACAATGGAGTGAATGAGACCGTTGAAACACCTTTAATCACCAACCAGGAGAACGTACAACAAGAAGGCAATATTCCTTCTGGAAGCGACACCACCGATCAAACGATAAACGATGGGATGTTTAGAGGCTTTTTGCAGTTCATGCAAAACTAGACGAGGGACACTCGTGTTCATAATACAGGTGGAAATAACAACTCGTGGCTTGTCACTGCCAAGAAGTTCAAAGAGTTGGGACCACCAGAGTTTTTGGGAAAGCCAGATCCTATCAAGGCGAAAACGTGGGTTAAGAAAATTACCAAGATATTTGATGTTTTGGGATGCACGGAGGAGCAAAAGGTTCCATTCGCCATGTTTATGTTCCGTGAAGAGGCAGATTACTGGTGGGAATCTGTGAAGCGTACCCAGCCTTCCGCACTCAAAATGTCTTGGAAAGAGTTTTAGAAACTGTTCAATGACAAGTACTTTCCAGAAAGTATTCGTCATATGAAGGAGGAAGAGTTTATCAAACTGAAACAGAATAACATGACTGTGTCCCAGTATGAGGCTAAGTTCGCGGAGTTATCCCGGTTCGCATCTCATTTGGTTGATAATGAGGAACGTATGACGCGGAAATTCGTCAGTACCTCATTTCTCACAAACTTTCTTTATATTCAGATGTGGTGAACAGGGCCCAACTATTAGAACGAGATAATGATTATATTCAACCTAGGGACAACAACTAAGGTCGTACCGGTGGCAGCAGTCATCGAAACAATGACAACCAGCAGGGAGGAAAGTATCATGACAGAAGCGGTAACCACTCCGGTGGTAATCATGGCCATGATAATAGAAGAAGTGATTCGGGGGGAGATTTCAAGAAGAGAAGGTACAACAATGAGAACGTGAAAACATCGACAGCAGCACCAACATCAACGGTTTCTAGGGGAGGAGAGCGACCACCGATTGTATGCCATAAATGCGGGCAAGAGGGACACATCAGTCCTAACTGCACACAGCAATCCAAGGTGTGTTATAACTGTGGAAAGGAAGAACATATAGCTCAAGTGTGTCCTGTAGCGAAACCAAGTCCAGCAGGGATGGTGACTCCAAAGGCTGTCCATAACAAAGCAAAGTCAGTGGTTCCTGGAAGAGCTTTTGTCGTAACTGCCCAATAAGCGAGGAAC
The DNA here is from genome assembly GCA_020205555.1 of Panax stipuleanatus. Classification (NCBI taxonomy): domain Eukaryota; kingdom Viridiplantae; phylum Streptophyta; class Magnoliopsida; order Apiales; family Araliaceae; genus Panax; species Panax stipuleanatus. The sequence goes on from CM035120.1 coordinate 120,266,751, forward strand.
CCGAATGAGGTTATTACGGGTCAGCTAATCATAAACTCTTGCAAAGTCTATACCTTATTAGATACCGGTGCTACCCATTCTTTTATTTCACCTGCTTGTGCTCAACGTTTGAACTTGACTTCTAAGAAATTAGACTTTGACTTATCTGTTGAAACTCCGTTAGGAGAAACCTTCGTTACATCTACAGTTTACAAATCTTGCTTGATTCAAATTGGCACCCTCACCCTACCTATTAACCTTATATCTTTGAAAATACTTACATTTGATGTGATTTTAGGAATTGACTGGTTAACCACTTATCATGCCAAAATTGATTGTTTTTGTAAAGTTAATAGTTTTCATATTCCTAACCAACCTGTTGTGTGAATTCAAACCACCAAACCACTAAAATTAGTCAATGTCATTTCAAGTCATAAAGTTATTCGTTTATTAAAAAACGGATGTCGAGCTTTCTTAGCCCATGTCACTGATCTAAACCAGAGTACGTTAGGTTTGAATGATATTTCTGTTGTTAATGAGTTTCCTGATGTATTTCTCGAAGAACTTCCCAGTCTACCCCAAGAGCTTGAAGTTGAATTCTTTATTGACCTTGAACCCGGTACAAAACCCATTTTTAAAACCCCATATCGAATGACTCCTACTGAACTTCAGGAGTTAAAGGTCCAATTACATGAGTTGTTAGACATCGGTTTTATACGTCCTAGTACATCTCCTTGGGGTGCTCCTGTTTTATTCGTAAAGAAGAAAGACGGAAGTATGTGACTTTGTATTGACTATCAGGAGTTGAACCATGTCACCATCAAGAATAGGTATCCGTTACCTCGTATTGATGACCTATTCGACCAGTTGCAAGGTGCACAATTCTTTTCAAAGATCGATCTTCGTTCTGGATATTATCAGTTAAAGATTAAAACTGAGGATATTCCGAAAACTACCTTCAGAACTCGATACGGGCATTATGAATTCTTAGTCATGTCTTTTGGATTGACTAATGCTTCTGCTTCTTTTATGGATATAATGAACCGTGTATTCAAGGAATATTTGGATCAGTTCGTGGTTGTCTTTATTGATGACATCCTCATCTATTCCAAAAGCCGTGAAGATCATGAACACCACCTGAAGCTGGTACTTCAAAGGCTTCGTGATAACAAACTATATGCCAAGTTGAAGAAATATGAGTTCTGGCTTGAGGAGGTAGCATTCCTTAGGCACGTAGTATTAAAACGTGGAGTATCTGTGGACCCGGCGAAGATTGAAGCAATACAAAGTTGGGAGCAACCAAAGTCAGTGACTGAAGTACGTAGCTTTCTGGGCTTAGCTAGTTATTATCGGAGATTCGTAGAAGAATTTTCTCCAATCGCTACTCCATTAACTCAGCTGACTCGAAAAGATACGAAATTCGTATGGAATGAGGAATGCGAGAAGAGCTTCAAAGAACTCAAGAGGAGACTCATTTCGGCACCTGTTCTGACGATACCATCTGGTTCGGATGGATTTGTCATTTACAATAATGCTTCGGGCAAAGGGTTAGGATGTGTTCTCATGCAACATGGGAAAGTCATAGCCTATGCCTCATGACAACTCAAGGAATATGAGAGGAATTATCCTACTCATGATCTAGAGTTGGCAGCTGTCGCTTTCGCGTTGAAGATCTGGAGACACTATCTGTATGGGGAGAAAGTGGAGATCTATACGGATCATAAGAGCCTTAAATATTTCTTCACCCAGAAGGAACTCAGCATGCGGCAATGACGTTGGCTTGAGCTGTTGAAAGATTACAACCATACCATCCAATACCATCCTGGAAAAGCGAACGTGGTAGCAGACGCGTTAAGTAGAAGATCATATGCGGGAATGAGTGCGATGCTGTCAACACAAAGACCCATTTTGTGTGACTTACAAAGGATGGAGATAGAGTTCAAGACTCCGGGAACCCATATGATGATGTCAAGTATACGCGTAGAACCAGCTTTGATTGATAAAGTTAAAGCTGCTCAAGCTACAGACCCAGAGCTGATGAAGATGAAGAAAAAGGTGCAAGAAGGTGCTATTTCAGAAGCAAGAATCGATAAAGAAGGAATACTTCGAGTCAACTCCAGACTTTATGTTCCTAACGATTCTGATTTGAAGTATAGAATCATGATGGAGGCACACAACACACCATTTGCAATCCATCCTGGAAGTGCCAAAATGTATCGTGATCTTCGACATACATTTTGGTGGAGCAATATAAGAGAGAGATCGCAGAATTTATCTCAAGGTGTTTAACGTGTCAACGTGTCAAGGCAGAGCATCAAGTGCCAAAGGGTCCATTGCAACCACTTGAGATTCCAAAATGGAAGTGAGAACACATTACCATGGATTTCGTTACGGGTCTTACCAAGGTTTCTCAAGGCATAGATGCGATTTGGATTATTGTCGATAAATTAACTAAGTCTGCTCATTTCTTGCCTATACAAGAGACTTATTTCCTTGAACGTCTTGCTCGTATGTACGTGAATGAGATTGTGAGGTTGCATGGCATTCCAGTATCCATAGTTTCGGATCGTGACCCAAGATTCACTTCACGATTTTGGGTCAATTTGCAGAAAGCTATGGGCACGGATTTACGATTCAGTTCGGCTTATCATCCTCAAACGGGCGGGCAATCAGAAAAGACTATCCAAACTCTTAAAGATATATTGAGACTCTGTGTTCTAGACTTCAAAGGGAGTTGGGATAAGTACTTACCATTGGTGAAATTCTTTTACAACAACAGTTATCAGGCAAGTATAGGCGTGGCTCCATTCGAAGCGTTGTATGGACGAAAGTGTCGTTCTCCAGTATGCTGGGATGAGGTGGGTGAAGCAATATTGTTGGGACCGGAGTTAGTACGTATGACTACGGAAAAGATTCAAATGATCCGGCAACGGATGTAAACCGCACAAGATCGACAAAAGAGTTATGCGGATCTTCATCGAAGGGACGTGGAGTTTAATGTCGGAGATCATGTATTGTTACGTGTTGCTCCATGGAAAGGAGTTACGAGATTCGGAAAGAGAGAAAAGCTCAATCCATGATTTATTGGTCCATTTGAGATTCTTGACCGAGTAGGAAATGTGGCCTATAAACTCGCTTTACCGCCATATATGTCTCGTGTTCATAATGTTTTTCACATATTCGTGCTACGTAAATATGTGAAAGACCCAAACCACATTATTGAGTTAGAACCAGAAGAGATAGCAGAAGATTTAACATACGAGGAGGTACCTGTCAAGATCTTGGATAAGAAGAAACATGTTCTACGCTCAAAGGTTATATCTCAAGTTAAAGTTTTATGGAGAAACCATGAAATTGAGGAAATGACCTGGGAGTTAGAATCAGAAATGAAAGCAAGGTATCCTCACCTCTTCGACATACCAGGTACGTACATCAATTTCGAGGACGAAATTTTATAAGGAGGGAGGTTGTAAGACCCCAAATTTTATGAATAAAGATTTAATTTTTTTTATATATTATTTTGAAATAGTAAAGTGTTAATTTGATAAATGTGATAAGTTATGGGAGATATGTGCAAATTTTTCAAAGTTAGCAAGTGGTAATAAAATATTCATTGTTGTCGGGGAATATTTGTTTGGTCGTGGAATATTCTTGTTGTCGGAGAATATTCGTACGACGGCGCAGCCATTTGTGGGCCCCACAATAAAAAAACTGTCGGATATAGAAAGCGACAGAAATAATTTTTTTATAAAATAACGGTAAAATTATTACCGTTAAACTGTTGAAATACCCGGTGATAAAAAATACAATAATACGCGTTGTTGCACAGTAGCACACGGTATTGCACAGTAATTCTAATTATTGATTCTTACGTAAGAAGTCACTTACTCAATAATTGTTACAGTAATTACTATTTAATATTTTATTTTATTGATTCAATAATTGCTACATTGATAATTGCATAATATCTTATTGATTCAGTAATTGTTACGTTGATATTTTATATTGTTGATTCAATAATTGTTACCGTAACCACTGCACAGTATTTCACATTATCAAATCAATAATTCATATTATTTGAATAATATTATTAGATAGCATCATTGACAATGTCTAGAAAGTTCTGTCGAGAAAAGGGGTTAGGTTATATAATTGCGCGCCAATGAGGAGAAATCCTTATCGGAAAGCCACCTCTTTCCTGGGAACGACCTGGTTGTTAATATTGTAGTTATGTAATATTATTTGTGAATAATTAATTATTGATATACATGATAAAAAAATATTTATTTCAATTTTGATATAAATGGTGGAATTTTTAGCAAAAGAAACAATTGTTGAAAGTTGATATTTTATCTCCTTCGATAAAATATTTATTCAAATATATTATTATAATATTACATTATATTAGTAAAATGTGATAATATAATAATATAATTTTATTATTTAAATGGTAATATTTTTATAATAAATTCATGGTATAAAAATAAAATGAGATGGAAGAAAAAAAATGGAAATTGAATTTTTAATAATTAAATGTTTTAATATATATATATATATATATTAACATGTGGATGATGGCTTTGAAGACTTATTTTTTTCCAAAGGAGTGTGCTGCACATTTTTGTCAAAACAAGGGTGCTAGGAAAATCATCTGTGGTTTCAAAAGTCTATATTGGTGTTCTGGCATTTTCCTATAAATAGGGTGCTTAAGTTAGAATTGAAAATCACACCAAAATCAAAAAAAAAATTATCTATAATATCGAGCGTATTTCTTGTGAGTATTTAGATACTTTGAGCGTTGATTACGGTGCAAGATTTTTCTCAGCATTATATTCGATATTCCAGTCAAAACTACTCTCCTGTTAAGGTAAAGGATGTTATTTTTCTCGTAAATGATGTTATTTCCTTTCAATATTCATATAGAATATTATTTTCTTTCATATTCCATATTATGAAAGTTATAATATTTTATTTCATATTCCTATATTTAAACTTACTACGGTAAGTATTGCTTCTTTAATTCCTGAAATAATCAAAAATTCTTTGAGTTTTGCGCTTCATCTAGTATCATTTCACCGGAATAATTTTTTGAACTTTCTCGTGAAATTTTTATCTTTTCATGTCGAGTTACTATTCACGGGGTACTATTCAAGGTAAAAAATAATAATTTTATCTTTGATTGGATCCAAGTTTTGATCTTCATTCTTGAATTTTGCTCCACAATTGATTATTACGAAGTATTATTGAACTTGGATAAACTAAATTACGAATTCCTAATTTTTGTCATTTATCTCACTGGATTCATTATTTATATTGTTTTTTATCATCCTCAGTCCTAAATGGTGATATAACTGAATATCTTTGGCCTATAGCGCAAAGATGAATGATTACTTGATGAATATCTTTGGCCTGTAGTGCAAAGATGAATGATTACCTGATGAATATATTTGGCCCGTAATGCAAAGATGGACAGGTACTGAGATGAACATGACCAACTAGGTGATACAAATGAATATCTTTAACCCGTAGAGATGAATATTTGGTTCGAGATGTATATTGATTGATGTTACAGGGATAAAATATTGATGATGGACTTTTAAATCATAGAATATAGTAGACTTCATTCTCTACTTAACTCTTCTAATGAATTATTATTTTCGCTGCAGTTGTTGATCTAAAACTTGTTGTCTATAATATTTTATCTGATTTGTTGAAGACTAATGATAATTTATTTTTCATTATCTTAGTCATAATATTCTTTACTGAGCTAGTTGAGCTCACTCTTTTCTTCCATTGTTCTCTTCAGGAAATGAGAATATTGCGGGGACTAGTCAGGAAACAGTGTGATGATCAGAGTTAGATCTGTAGAAGTCCTCACTATAAAAAAAATAGTGGGACAATAATTATAATGAATAAGGAATGAATTTGAGTGTTTATATTTTGTATTATATACAATTTGTATTAAAGCTCATAGTTTGTGTGGTCGTATTTTACACGACCGTATATTATAAAAGATTGTATTTGGATTCTGTACCATGTATTTGGCGACTCAGAATGGGTTGAATATTGAACCTATTTTGGGGGTGTCACACTGATAGCTGAGAAGTATCTTCTGGTTCCCGATGGCAGTTAGCTGGTTTGTCGTCGATGGAACGTATTTTGAGGTTTAGTGAGTTGGTTTTCAACGGACACTGTCTCATATTGGCGATCCTCGTTCGGTTCACGACATGTTCGAACGTTATTGGTCCTTTGAATCTTTCACGGGGTTGTCTCCAAGATAACCTGATTCTTTTGCCCTACCTCGGGGTTGTCTCCGAAGTAAAATTATGCTTTTGCCCTTCTGCAAGGTTAGTACAAAGAAAGAAAATTTTCGAGTGTCTACAACAATGATTGAATTATGCCAACAAAGTAATTGAACTGAAGATTCTTTTCATTCCAACTCTACAGTCTCGATACTTAGTTTCCTTCCCATGCTTCCAACCTGTAAAACACAATCCCCGGTACAAATGAACATTCTGCAAGTGAGCTCATAAGTGATTGGCTTCCAGGCGACGCTGCCCCATTGCAACCCCCGCCAGCTCACCGATGAGCTGGGCAGCCGCTCGCTCATCGGGGAGCAAGACCTCCGACTACCTTGTCGTAGTGGCCATTAGTCGAACCCGCCAATTATCAAAACTTATTTCCTATCCTGAAATCAGTTGAAGAACATGTTAAAGAATATAAGGGATGTAACTACTAAAATTAGTTCTATAAAATCCTAAGCTATTTAAATAAAAGTTTAATCACTAAATAAACTAACAGTAAAGCATATAAAATAAAATAAATATAAAAATTCCTGGGTTGCCTCCTAGTTAGCACTTGGTTTATACTCTTTCAGCTCGACTTTGTCTTCTCTGTTCTAATCAAGATCCGCTGGGATATTGTGGATGCTCTTACTCTCAGTTGCACATCTACAGTAATGTTTCACCATTTGTCCTTTTCCACCATCAATTTTCTTTTTACTGCAAATTTCATTACCAATCCCACTTTTCACACCAACACTATTATGAGAATCTTCATGCACCAATTCCTCTCATTTCTTGATCAAACCACAATCCTCAATGTCGCTTGGGAATTTGATCACGTTGAACACCTGGAATTTTACCTCTTGGTTATCCACTCTCATAGTTAATTCACCATTCTGCATGTCAATCAAAGTTCTTCCAGTGGCCAAAAATGGTCTTCCCAAGATGATTGGAATGTTTTTATCTTCTTCGTAATCCAACACCACAAAATCTGCCGGTAAAATCAGTTTGTCAACCTTCACCAGAACATCCTCCACTATACTCATCGGATACGTGATTGATCTATCAACAAGTTGTAAGGTGGCATTTATCGGCTTTGTTTCATTTAAACCCAACTTCTTGTATATGGAAAGTGGCATGAGGTTTATGCTTTCTCCCAAATCGCACAAAGCTTTCCTAATAAATTGATTGCCGATTGAACAAGGGATGTTAAAACTCCCCGTATCCTTCAACTTTGGTGGAAGCTTTTTCTGTAGAATTGCACTACACTCTTCCGTTAATGCCACAGTTTCAAACTCGCCTAGCCTTCGTTTCTTGGATAGTATATCTTTCATAAATTTCACGTAGCTTGGCATTTGCTCTAGTGCTTCAACAAACGGGATATTGATGTGCAACTTCTTAAAGATTTCCATGAATTTTACAAACTAGTTCTTCAGCTTTTGACTTTACAACCATGAAGGAAAGGGCACAGAGGTACAACTGAAATTTGATTTTCCTTTTTTAAGCTAATCTCTTAACCTTCATCTGTTTTCTTTTCCTCCCCTTTATTTTTGGATTCCCTGTGAATTGGTGTCTTCTTTTGATTCTCCTCACTAGACTCGTTTAGCTCCTTACCGCTCTGAAGTGTGATAGCATTACACTGCTTTTTTCCCTCATTTCTCGGATTGACTTCCGTGTTACTCAGTAATGTTCCTTGAGGTCTGTTGTTCAATATACTTGTCGTTTGTCCCATTTGATTTTCAAGGTTTTGGATAGCTGCTGCTTGACTTTTCATAGCAATGTTATTACTCACTATGTACTTCATTATCAACTCTTCAAAACCTGATTTCTTTTTTGGCTGCTGAACTGTCTGTGGTTGCTGATTCTGAAATTCAGGTGGATATGCGGGTTGTGGAGCCTGATGTTGATTCTTATTATTACTCCACGAGAAGTTAGGATGATTTCTCAACCCCGTATTGTAACTGTTTTGATAAGTGTTTTACGGACGGTTGTAACAACTCACAAATTGAATTGCCTCAGGATTAATTACACATTGACCCTAATGGGTGATATCCCGCACACAATTCACATATTACCTCCGCTTTCTGAACTTTTTGAGCTACTATCGCATTCATTTTCTTAGACAGTGCTGAAATATGAGCTACAAGAGTTGTGACTGCATCAACCTCTAAAATTCCAGCTACATTAGGTTGTGGCATCCTCGCAGTAGGACACTGATAATTATTGGCAGCCATATTCTCTAACAAATCAAATGCCTGATCAAATTTTTGCCATAAGTGCTCCTCCCGCAGCTGCATCGATGCTTGTCCAAGTATTACTGCCCAACACATTATAAAATGTTTGAACTATAGCCACTTGGGTAGTATATGATGTGGACATCTTCTCAGTAGTTCCTTAAATCTTTCCCAAGCTTCGTACAATGATTCTCCATGTTGTGTTCAAAAGTAGTAATATCATTCCTCATTTTTGCAGTTTTCGCCAGCGGAAAGAATTTTGCTAAAAAATTTTAGGCCAAGTCATCCCAGGTAGTAATGGATCTCGGCGGAAGTGAATGCAACCTGCTTTTAGCCTTAACCTTCAATGTGAAGAAAAACAGCCTTAGCTGCACAACATTTTCTGTAACTGCGTTGTACCTAAACATATTATAGATTTTGAGGAAGCTCACTAAACGTTCATTGGGATCATCGTTAGTCAATCCTCCAAACTGTACCGAGTTTTAAACGATCTGAATGGTACCAGGCTTAATCTTAAATGATGTAGCTACAATGGCTGGCCTTGTAATGCTCAATTTATTTTCATCCACTTTTGGCATTGCAAAATCCCTCAATAGTTTATTCTCTTCGTTCGCCATTTTTATCGGTCTCTAGTGTCTCTTGAGTTTCCTTAATCCACTTACGCAACCGCTCAAACCTTTAGTCAATGTCATCTTCGTAAGGCAACAATTTTGGTTTCTTCGATCGAGTTTGCATGCACTAATCAAGAGAACCTGAAACAGGAAGTGAAACGAAAATAAAGAAAAAATGTTTAACTAATACCAAATTAATTAAACTAATATAGAAAGTCATAAACGCAATTTTATTCTCCGGCAAGGGCACCAAAAACTTGTTTACCAAAATCTATACTAGCAAATATACGCAAGTATACGCAGTCCACAAGTAATATAATGATGAGTAGAGTATCGTCCCCATGGAGAAAAAGATTGCAATTTATACTAATAATTACTAATTTTATATTAACCCGATTTTATTAAACAAATGATTAAAGTTGTGAATTTCTGAATATTATCAAGTAACTAAACTAAAACTAATTATCACAAGGTTGAAAACAGATTAATGAGACTTAAGATTATAATTTCACTTATTGCTTCATTTAGGTCAATACACTTCCTGTTAAATTACATTACTATTCTGGATTGTTAATAAAGAACACATAAATATCTATAACCATCTCTCGATGCACCATAAATAAATCAAATTAAATCCACACGTGATAGAATTAAAATGAACACCCTAATTAACTAATGCACTATATCTCTATGTGAATTACAATTAAAGAGGATTTAAAGCACAAGTTCTCTATAAGATTACATGCGGTGTGTACGTATATCTTTATCCTAAACACATCATGAATTCCATCACCATGCAGAAAACACAATAACATGCTATTATGATCAGATCTAAATCTATAATCCATCTCTCGAGCTCATATAGATTATCACAGTCATTATTGATCAGACAATTAATCAATTAAAAATAAACCATAATAGACAATCCCATAATAGATAACTGTAATTAACAAGAAAATGTATCTATCCAAACTATACATTAAGGTCCATTGTAATCTTAAGATGAAATTTAGTTCCACGTGACAAAAGAAAAAAATAAATCCATATAAGAATTAAACATCTAAAGATACAAGTAAAAGAAGAAAAGAAAGATAAAACTCTGCAGTAGAATCTCCTTCTGAACCCTTCACTTGACCCTTGCGTGATCCTCCTTCAATGATCTTCAGAATCTCCTTGTTAGTTGTTCCAATCCTTGTGTCTTGTCTTGTATATTGTATATGTTTCTTTGCCTCTTCAAGTTATTTTTATGTCCTCTACAGTTGCTCTCCAAAATCAGCCACAATAATCCTTCTAAAACTCAACTTCTGAAATTAGCCAACTTCCTTTTCCCGACTGGATTCGCCCCGGTGGATTCGTGTACTAGATGAGCTTGCCCCGGCAGATTCACCTTGTCAATTCGCCCCGGCGGGGTCATTACACTAGGGGAATTCTCCTCGACAAATTCATCAGACCAAAAAAATACATAAATGCCATTATGCTCTATTTTTCATGTTTTTACCATCCAAAGCCATGTCCTACAAAAGAAACACAAAAATAAGTAAAACGATACTGAAAATACTTGAAGTTAACAACAAATTAAGCTTAAACGGTATCCGATTCGTAGTTATAAAACCCACTCATTAGTTATCCCCTGAAAATGATGAATTATCCTCTGAAGAGGATAAGGTACATGAAAATAATGAGATCTCGATACATTATGCACATACAGGAGAAGTATTGGATAGAAATAAAATTGTTGTTGATAACATATTTTCATACAAAGTTCCTCTCGATATTACCATAAGTAATGATCATGAATATGAACCACAAATCGTTGATGTATGTCAATGTAGAAATGATTGGCCAATGTGGAAGGATGCACTTCAAGCAGAATTAAATTCATTAAGTAAACGTGAAGTTTTGGACCTGTAGTCCGAACACTTACAGGTGTAATGCCTGCTAGATACAAATGAGTATTTGTACGTAAACGAAATGAGAAAAATGAAATTATAAGGTATAAAGTGCGACTTGTAGCACAAGGTTTCTTGCATAAACTCGGTATTGATTATGAAGAAACATATGCTCCTATAATGGACGCAATTACTTTCAGATTTTTAATTAGCTTGGTAGCAATAGAAAATTTGGATATGCGATTAATGAATGATGTTACAACATATTTATATGGATTATTAGATAATGATATCTACATGAAAATCCCTAAAGGATATAAAATGCCTGAAGCATATAATTCTACATCTCGAAGTATGTATTCTATCAAGCTACAAAGATTCTTATATGGGTTAAAGCAATCCGGACGCATGTGGTATAATCGCCTTAGTGAATATCTTTTTAAAGAAGGATTTGAGAATAGTCTAATTTGTCCATGTGTTTTTATCAAGAAATCAGAATCCAGATTTGTTATTGTTGCAGTATATGTTGATGATCTAAATCTTATAGGGACTCCAGAAGAGTTAACAAAAATAAAAAATTGTTTAAAAAATGATTTTGCGATGAAAGATCTTGGCAAGACAAAATTTTGTCTTGGCCTGCAAATTGAACATCTTCCAAACGAAATTCTTGTTCATCAATCAATATACACATAAAAAGTTCTGAAACAATTTTACATGGATAAAGCTCATCCTTTGAGCACTCTAATGGCGGGTCGTTCACTTGATGTCAAGAAATATCCGTTTCGACCACAAGAAGATGATGAAGAAACTCTTGGTCCTGAAGTACCATATCTTAGTGCAATTGGTGCTTTGATGTATCTCGCAAATTTCACACAACCTGATATAGCATTTGCAGTTACCTTACTAGCAAGGTATAGTTCTGCACCAACTCGGAGACATTGGAATGGAATTAATCATATTTTAAGATATCTTCGTGGGACTACTGATTTTGGATTATTTTATCCAAATGGATCAAAACCACAGTTACTTGGATATGCTGATGCGAGTTACCTTTCTGATCCATACAAAAGACCAATCACAAACATAATATTTATTTACTTATGGAAATACTACTATTTCATGGAGATCTGTTAAGCAAACAATTTCTGCTACTTCCTCAAATCATGCAGAGATTATCGCAATTCACGAAATGAGTCGTAAATGTGTTTGGTTAAGATCGGTAATTCAGTATATTCGTGAGAACTGTAGATTATCATCAATCATAAATAGTCCAATAATAGTATATGAAGATAATGCTGCTTGTATCACTCAAATTATGGGAGGCTATATCAAAGGTGATGGAACTAAGCATATTGCACCAAAATTCTTTTATACACATGAGCTCAAGAAGAGTGGTGATATTGATGTCAAGCAGATACGATCATGCGATAATTTAGCTGATATGTTCACTAAGCCATTACCAACTGCAACTTTTAAGAAGATGGTGCATAACATTGGCATGCGTCTACTTAAGAATATTTTTACCATGAACAATGATACTCATAAGGGAGAGTAAATTTTATGAAGGATATGTGCTGATTGTACTCTTTTTTCTTTGCTAGGGTTTTTTTCCACTTGATTTTTCTTTGCAAGGTTTTAATGAGACAATCCTATAATACTAGAAGTTATACAAAAATATTGTACTATTTTTTCTTAACTAATTTTTTTCCCATATAATTTTTCTTTGTTAAAATTTTAACGAGACATATTCTTTAAAGTAGTTATCCAAGGAGGAGTGTGAAAAACTTTTCACCTACCTTGACAAAATTAGGAGGAATTTTGGAAGGTTGTAAGTTGAAACCAAAAGTAAACAGTGGGTCCCTCAAGAAGATTAAAAAGGCCTTAATGCTTTTCATTTTCTTAGTTAACAAAGTGTGAAATCAAAAGGCTTTTGCCTTTTTGCTATAAAAGGATTACGTGGACAACCAAGGAATGAATTTATCCAAAAAGAGTAAAGAGAGAAGTGGTGGCTTGTTTCGGATATATGTGAAATTTAAATAAATATCAAATTGTGGATGACCACTTTGATATACAAGTTTATCAATATGCATTTTGTTTTATGGAATTTCTTAACATGTGTCTTTAAGGCACATGTTAAGCATACAGTTTAAAAAAATATTTTCTTAAATTGTGTGCATATTCTATTGATTTTTGTATTTGCACCAAGTTTAAGGGAATATGCACACAATTTAAGATAATATTCTCTTGAACTGTGTACTTAGCATGTGCCCTAAGGGCACATGTTAATAGGACCCATGTTGTAAATACTAATTCAAATTGCTCCAGTTTAATATAATTTATTTATATTTTAATATTTTAGTTTGTGAATAATTATGATATAATAATAGAATAATTTGTTACTATATGATTCATGTGTTTTAATTTAGGCTCATGAGAATCAATATTAGTAAAAGACTTTTATAAGAAATAAAATTATTATAAAATAATAAGTTATTCTAAATTTTTTCAGGATCATAAATAGTGTTTTGATTCTAATTAAATTCTAAATTTAAAAAAATATTTTAATTGTAGTTGATAAAATAAAATTAGGAGTATTTAAAAAGTGTTTTAATAACAATTAAATTTTAGTGTGGTACCAAAGACCAATGATTGAAAAATTTAGTTTTGCCATTATAATAGATATCCCCTAAATGTTATTTTCGTAATACTTTTTAATATTTGTATAAATATCAAAAAAATGCTTAAATCTTTCTTTTAACTAATTTAGTTTCTTTGCTAATAAGCTTGAAATAGCTATTTCAATTCAATATTTCATTAAGTTTTATTTGAGCTTTAATTCAAAAAAATAAACAAAATTAAATGAGACCAACAATGAATGATAGAACCGCAATCATAATCAAAGAGCAATTCAAATTCCTGCATTCCAACAAAAACCCAGATTGCTAAAACCCATTTTCTCATCATTTTGTTTTCGGTGGAAAGCATATCTGCTTCTATTTTGGATTGATTCTGGCTAACGCAAACAGCAGAAAAAAGACCCAAATCTTTGATTTCACCGCCTCATCCGTATCCGACATATATAATACAGGTGTATCGATTTCCCTTTATTTTGTTTACCTTTTTGTTGGCTCAGCCATTTCATGCTATCTTGTTTGGTGGGGTAGTTTACCAAAAATGCTTTTAGTCTGAATTTTCATTGTTGGCACTTCTGAATGTTCACTGAATTTTTCACCTGTTTTGTATTTATTGATTTGGATTGAATACTTTTTGTAGTGAAAGTTTTTTTTGCATTGATTATTACATTGAAGGGATGCTTGAAGAGGATTAGAAGCTAAAAGTTGGGGATTGTAATCTGGTTGAAAGAAGTTAGTTTAGATGTTTGTAAAATTCCCACCTTTAGTATTTAAAGAATATTGATACTTTGGAATTGGATTTGCCAAATTGAATTGGGTTATAAAGTTGATTGAGAATTGAAGGTTTAAAGTCCAGATATTTGATTTTTCCAGATTAAAAAGAAACAGCCAAGCGATTTCTGCCAAAATTGGTTGTTATTTTAATTGTTTGGTGTTAATCTGCGCAAATTGTAGTTAATTGGAAAGGATGGTTGGAACTAATGCGGCAGCTGTTGATTGTGTGTACACAAATGGGTCAGATCAGAATTCTAATGGGTCTCTGGAGCAGAAGGTTGATGATCTTCGCCGGCTTTTGGGAAAAGCAGAAGGCGATCCTTTGAGAATTGTAGGTGTTGGGGCTGGTGCATGGGGTAGTGTTTTCATGGCAATGTTACAAGATGGCTATGGTCAGTTTCGTGAGAAGGTTCAAATTAGGATATGGAGAAGACCTGGAAAAGCTGTTGATAGAGCTACAGCTGAACACCTTTTTGAGGTGATCAATTCGAGGGAAGATGTGCTGAGGAGACTGATTAGGCGATGCGCATACTTGAAATATGTGGAGGCAAGATTGGGTGATAGGGTATTATACGCAGATGAGATTTTGAAAGATGGGTTTTGCTTGAATATGATTGACACCCCACTTTGCCCTTTAAAGGTTGTCACCAACTTGCAGGAAGCTGTGTGGGATGCTGATATTGTCATCAATGGTCTGCCATCAACCGATACCCGAGAGGTGTTTGAAGAAATTAGTAGGTATTGGAAGGAAAGAATTACAGCACCGGTCATCATTTCTTTGGCAAAGGGCATAGAGGCTGAATTGAACCCTGAACCCCGCATAATAACTCCTACTCAGATGATCAACCGAGCAAGTGAGATCTCTTTTTTTCAATTTTCTTTTCCCCTTAATTGTTGTAAAACTTCTTGTTTATGAATGCAACACTTGGTTAAATTAGGTTATGTTAACTATTTTTTATTGACAATATATTTATCGCAATGAAGTACCTTGTAGAAACAATTGAGTTTATTGTCATGCTACTACTAAGTTGTTGACTTGAAACAAGTTTTTAATTGGTTTGTGACTCTGTATTTATTTCCTTACAACATTTTCCTATCCTTAGAGAAAAGTTTATTTGTGTGAATTGAAATACACGAGTCGGAAACATTTGAATCTGCATCATATGTTTTAGATAAACTTAAGGGGCTTAATTTATTCTCGTAAGTTTGCTGGTAATTGTTGGATGGTAAATATTAACTTTTCTCAACACACAGTATTTAATGAAAATGTTGTGAGCATTGAATTTTGATTTGTAAACTGATAATCTAACAGCTGGTGCTAAGTTGTCGGGCTTTATCCTATCCTGTTCCTTTGCCTTTGCCTTCATCTTTGCCTTCATCTTTTGCATCTTTTGAACATATCAGTTGGGAAGTCATGAATAGGGTTGATTGATGAGGTTGTTAATTCTATTCCAAATAAAAAAAATCCTTAGATATGGTAATACTTCGCAATTTGTTAGCCATAGTGAACAAAAATAGCAGAATTTTACTTTCATGATAACAAGGATTAGTATTTTAACCATGTTGGTGTGTGATATTTACTTGTTTAAATCTTAGTAATCTTTATAGTGTTAAGAGTTATTTATTAGTGACCATCCTGCATATAATGAATGAGTGGTTGTTTCTGCTATTTGTATTTCCTGTATGAGATTATTACTGCTGTTTGTTCATCTGGCAATAAATTATGCCTCAACCTTGTTATAGATAGAACTTCATTAATACCTTTATCATATAGTAACTGGTAAGATTTTCCCTTGTGTTTAGGTCATAAAGAAATATTAGCCTTCTAACCTTAGCTCGTTATATTCAGCTGGAGTACCTATGGAGAACATTTTATACCTTGGAGGACCTAATATTGCATCAGAGATTTACAATAAGGAGTATGCTAATGCTCGGATTTGTGGAGCTGAGAAGTGGAGGAAACCGCTGGGGAGGTTTCTGAGGCAACCACATTTCATTGTGTGGGATAATGGTGACCTTATTACTCATGAAGTTATGGGTGGCTTAAAGAATGTGTATGCCATTGGAGCCGGTAAGATGCAATTTCATTTCTGCAAACTTAGCTTTTGCTTGATGAAATGTCGTATGAGTATTTTCCTAATGTATTCCTTTACAATTTGTATGATTCAGGCCATAGAATTTGTTGTAGAGGAATCCATAATGGCCAAGGCAAAGGCTTGCCTAGGTTTTATACTCTGAGTCGCACATGTATGTTCTTGTTTAAATGATGGTGTGCAAGAACTGATTAGGCCACTTTTATAACGTTTCATAATCAGTGTACAATTAGTACACGGCTTACTGTCATGAAGCATTGTATCACAAATCATTTTTCTTATAGATAAAACGTGGACTAAATCACAAATTGCACCCTATAGTTTCAGGTTTAAATGAATTTCTACCCCGAACTTTATTTTCGATTTGATTAAAAGCATCTAAACTTTGAGGGCCAAAACATTGCACCCTCCGCACTAAATTTTAGGGTGCAAATTGTTTAAGCACTTTAAGTTTAGGGTGCTTTTAATTAGTTTGGGGTGGAAATCAAGTATGGGCATAAACTACAGGGAACAATTTGTGATTTAATCTAAAATGCGTATCACAAATTTTCTTTCAAGGTGTGTATAATGTGTCCAAACTCCAATGTCCTCCTTACTTATCTTGTTTTGATTGAATAAGAACATCTCCCGACTATATATTCATCCTCATGTAGAGTTTTCTCAATATTTTTATCCATATCAGTTGCTTCAATGGGATTTTGGCCTACGTTTTGTATATGAGAAACCATCTGAAACAACTTTTTGTCAATTTAGTTCTTGCTCAAGCCACTTATAGTGTCTCACTAATCTCAGTACAGTAGATTGGAATAGAACAGGTAGAAGGAAGCAAAATTGGGGAAAAAAGGCATTTGTTTTGTTCATGACTGGGAATTATACTTATCTTGTATAATCAAATCTCAAACAATATATTGTTTAAGTTTGGAATTTGTATTCACCTGCTGAATTTGGATTCCACAGGTATGGTAGCATCTCTAACCAATGAGAGTGCCACAAGCAAATCAGTATACTTCGCACACTGTACGTCAGAGATGATATTTATTACACATCTTTTGGCAGAAGAACCAGAGAAGCTAGCAGGTCCTCTGTTGGCTGACACATATGTGACGTTGTTGAAAGGTCGTAATGCATGGTATGGCCAAAAGTTGGCGAAAGGTGAATTGAGCCTTGATATGGGTGATAGCATCAAGGGAAAGGGAACAATTCAGGTGGGTTTTTACTTTCTTGGTTACTTTATGGTGGTAAGGTGCTACCTAGTTCATCTGTCAAAATGAATTGAAGTTGAATTAGCTTCAAATAGACCGGCCAATAGATAGAATTTGATTTCTTTTGTTTATTTTTTCAAATAATGTACTTTTTACATATTGACGTGGTCTATTGGGCTTGTCTCTTCAGTTAACCATGAAGGACTTCATCACAACAATAAAGAAGTTTCTGAGAATTTAATTAATGATAACCATACACTAAATGTTGCTTTTCTTCAGTTTCTTGACAAAATGGCTTTTTGGCTTTTATATGAAAATTCTAGTCTATGGAAGTAGAGTTAAAACTAAACTAACTTTAAATACTTGAGTTTCTTCAAAATTGTAGATTTTTTTAACATCAGGGGTTCTTGATTGGTTGGTAAAACTTTTGGCTGCCTTGGAATGTTGGTTTTTGGTGAGGCAGCCACTATTTGATACTAATGCCCCATGTTAGGCCTGTTTATAGTCTTGTTTGTAATTCACTAAGTTGTTGCATTAATTTGCTTTTTGAGTTATCAAATGTTTATCAATCTAGGTGAGTGGGGGTGGGGGTACTGACTGTGTGGCCGAGGTCCCTGTGTCATCTAGGAGTCTAGGACTTGAGTGTTAGTGGCAATTGAATATCAGTTAAGTATTGTACTTGCTTGTTCAATCTGCATGTGAATCTTCTGCAAGGTTTTTATTCCCATTAACCATTATTTACTTGAGCAATAAAAAAAACCATTTATGCATAGCCCTTGTTTGGACACCTTCACAGCTCGCAGAATTCAGTTGTCTTTACTCAAGAATCAAGATAGACATGTAAATATGTTTATCTTGTAGTTTATTGTTTAATCTGCTATAAACTCGCTACTGTTATCTACTCTTGATGGTTTCCTGATATGCATATACCAAACCCTGATAAAAAACAATCAACTGAAACATACATGTGGCCGTGCCCTCATATTCTGTGAGGAGCATTAAGTGCAGTTTCCAACATTTTACGAATGACACGTCCAAAATTACTTTATTAACTAGCATTTGTGTAATTTTCGATTTATTACCTACTAAATTTACGAAATCTCTATAGTGAATGTAGGGTAGATGTTTGTATTTGTGGTCTTCTTTTTTCTCCCAGGGTTTTTAGAGTGGTTTCCTTTGTTTTTGTTTTATGCTTCCCAATATGTTATGATTAACAATAACAAAAGGTAACATTCCCATTCTTTATTGCAGGGAGTCTCTGCAGTGAAGGCCTTTTATGAGCTGCTTAGTCATTCTCATCTCTGTGTCTTACATTTTGAAGAGAATAAGCCTGTTGCTCCAGTTGAATTATGCCCCATTTTGAAAACCTTGTATAAAATGTTAATCGTGAGGTACTCTATAGATAACTCATAATGACAAACTGATGTTCATCTCTCTCTCTCTCTCTCTCTCTCTCTCCTCTCCCCCTCCCTCCCTCCCTCCCTCCCTCCCTCCCTCCCTCCCTCTCTCTCTCTCTCATATTTTTCTCACTCTTATTCTCTCTTTGACATACACAAACACACAAATTGTCTATTGGAAGTCATTCTATATAATTTTCCTAAGGAAGTTTTTTTGCTTTTTCAATATATTTGCAGGGAGCTCCCATCTCATGCCATTCTTCAGGCGTTGAGGGATGAAACCATGAATGATCCGCGAGAACGCATTGAGATTGCTCAGACACATGCATTCTACATACCTTCACTTCTGGGGCAGTAGTCTTTGGTAACGATTCTCTCTCATCTCTTTTATATCCTTATGCATAATACCTTCTTTATTCACCTCATATAGGGGAGTGCAGTTTGATGATGCATATTGCTTTTGTAGTAATAAACAATTAGTAGAAAACTAATGATGGATGGTATGCTAGGTGATGTTAGATTTTTACTTAATTCAAATATGTTGTTGAAGTTAGTTCAGGAGATTTCAAACTTGCATCAAGCTTGTTGTAGTTTTTATTGTTAGAGGGTGCAAAATTTGTAATATGTTTAATAACATTTTTTTTGTAGTAGTTTAAAATTTGTAATTTGTAATATGTTTAATAACAATTCAGACTTTTATTTACCGCGATTTATCAGATATAAGGTTTTCGGTATGTTGGTATCCAGCGTAAAAATTGTATTTTCTTTTAATATTTTGCAGCCTATAGTTTATTTAGTTAGTTTGCACAGAAGGGTGTTGTTTGTGTTGTCTTTTTACTTTTTCTTGTTAATTTGGAAAAGCAGAAACTGATTCATAAAAGAGACAACAAGAAGGACTAAGATAGCAAAGATAAAAGTAAATTAATTATATCTTTTGCTCAAGTGTGTTCCATTTTAGTTGTTACACTTCTTTTTGCATGCATATTAAGAAAGGAATTGTATTGTTTTCTCAATAACCCTTCTTTTGTGAATCCTATCTCATTGATTTCTTTGTATTATTGTTGTCAAGACCAAGGTTTATATGAAAGTTTATATAATCAAAAAACTACAATAACTTGGTTGTGGGATATTTTTAAGGAAAAAAGTGTAGCAACTAAAGTGGAACGGAATATGTAGATAACTTGATAAAAGTGAAGAATTTTTGGCGAAAAAATAAGTTCATCAACGAATGTATAATTTTTTTGGCAAGTCGAATATACGTTTGTATATTGAAATTTTATATATGTGCATGCATTTCTTCTGGTGCGTTTAAAATTGTGTTATTGCAATAGTAATATGTTTCTTTGTATTAATTCTGATAGATTTTTTCTTTGAAACTTTTACGAGGAAGAGAGTTTGGTTTAGTTGTTGGCTACACCTTTACATGGCCATTCAATAAATGACAATATAATTAGTAGTGAAACAAATTTCACAATACACAGATAATAGCTTGACCATTACTACATAAGTTACAGATTGTGGCTAAAGATAATTTAGCAGTCAAACAACATTTTACTATAGAATCTGGGATTAAAAACTAAACTAAAGACGAGAGATCAAACTATAAATAATTGAACATTATACAAGTTACTGACAATTTTGTAAAATTTACTATAAAACTTGGGCATACTGGATTACCTCCGAGCCTGAAATAAAAAAAATAAATAAAAATAATAATAATCAAACATTATGGTCGGTGGAAAGAATATCTAGTTGTAGTCGTTATCAATAACTAAAGAGATTATTATGAGGAGTCATAAAACTCGATCAATCTCTGACCTTAATGTACTTAGGTTATTAATAATTACTTGTGATACAGAGTTTATCTGTTTGTTCCGAAAATCAACAATCTGCAATTGCTGGCTGATGCTTCTGCTATTCAACACTAATGTGCCGTTTATTGTGTTGTTCCTTAGTTTCCTGTCAAAATATAGAACGGCCTGTTTGCTTCATTCAATAGTTTATATAAATAATGTGAACTGAACTGATAACTGCACTGCATATTTCAACAGTTTGTATTATACCTAATTTTTATACGATTACCTACACTTGACTTGTTGTATCGGCTGGAAGTTGAATTTTTTTTTTTTGCTAAATAAATTGAATGATACGACACAAATTAAACTGAAGTTGAAAATTTCATGTGGCATTGGCCCTTGAAGTGGGCCATATAACCCTGAACGTTGTGCAACATAAGATGGATTGATCAACGAGTTTTATGGGAATTTTTGGAGATCCCTCCATTACATTTTTCATTTATTTTCTCCCAATGCACATCTAACGACACGATTATATGTGACAAATTTTATTGAGTTTCTAAATGTAATATTTGTGGCGCTAAATTTGTATTGGGGGAAACTGAGTGAAAGTTGTAATTGAGGGGATCATAATCCAAAATTTTCATATTTTCTTTTGTTTTATATTAAAAATTCAGAGCGGTGAGGGAGTGTAAGGTTGAGAACCAAGCAGGAGCTTCAGATTTATCAAAGGAGTTGTTGCTTAGGTCCCTGCATTTAGGAATCAACATCACAAAAATTTTCCAGCTTTTTTTTTTTCAAGTAAATTCGCAAATTGTTAGTGCAGATTTGAACTCATGTAATGCTGCCTTACACATGGGAGGAGGGAATTCATTCCAGTTAAGTCTGGTAAAGGGCCAGTCAACTTATTGTAATGACATGAGAACTTATGTACATTATATCATTGTTACTAGGAATGCATATGGATTGCGGGAGCGATAAAAGGAATGCTACCACGATCCGGTCTTGATTCACTTTAGAGTTTAGAGTTCCTGTGCTATGATTTGGGACAGCAATACCCAATTTGTAGAACGCAGGGTAATAAGACTTCCATTTTAAGTTGTAACATAGCATTATAGTTGATCTCTATTATATTACTAGGGTTGCATTTGATCAGAAAGAAAAGAAAATATCCACAATTCAGTGAGATTGCTGAAGTTATATAGGTTTGATGGGACATTACTTGTCAGGAAATTTATATTGAGTCGACTGCATATCGAACTATCAACAAGTCTAGGCGGATATTTTTATTGGACTGGAAAATTGGACATTTTCATTTTTTTTTGTGACTCCCAAAAAATGTATAATATTTTTTCCAACTGAAATTTTTACATAATATTGTGTTTTAAGTGTAATTTGGATACATATACAAGAAAATGGTTGAACAGGCAAGAACAGGGTTGAACAAGCTGTACAACACTGTTCTTGTATACATTCAAATTACACCTAAAATACAATATTCGGTAAAAATTTCAGTTGAAATAAATACTATACATGCATATGCTCACCGGAATCTTTCCACTAATTTGATTATTGTCTAACGACAGATGCTGAAATGTTTATTACATACCAAGTCTACAGTTTCAATTACTAAGCTTAGAGACAAAATAACTCACAAGGATATCAATTGATTAAGGCCTCCAATGGTAGAACTTAGAGTTCCTGCAAGTCCCATAGACGATAAGCACCTGTAAGTTTTACAGATTTCTTTGATGAGATAAATTAGAACTTGCCCAATTTAGATCAAGGTGGTCCATTTATGTAATATATGTATATATATGAGGAAAAATAATTTAAGGCATTCTTTAGCCAAACACGACATAATTATAACTTTTATGCAAAACTACGTTGTTTGGTTTAGTAGCCTTAAGCCGAATGAAAAGTTCTAAATGTATAAGAAAATCTGAATGACTGAATGGAGTAGAAAATCTGAATATGGAATGAAATGATGTGTTTGATAAATGAACAAATTTATTATATAATTAATTATAAGTAAACAATGTTATCTTATATCTAAGAAAAATTAAATATAAACTTTTGAACAATCTTTAATAAAGTATACTATTAAAAATATAATTTTAGGAATAAAACACTAAAAAATATTAATAACATTCTATAATACATTAAATTAAAACAAAAGACTACAACAATATTTATTAAATTGGTTATCTAACTTGTTGAAGAAAAATAAAAAATAATCAGTTACATTTTTATTGCTACCTCTGTCCCCACAATAAGTGATTTTTTAGGCTTAATATTTTTTTTCAAAATAAGTGATGTGTTAGAATTCTAATACAATTTTTATAATATTTTTCCATATGTGCCCTTATGCAACCAATGGTATTTATTGCGTATTTATTGGAAAGTTGAAAGGTTGAAGAAAGAGAAAGAGAAGAGAAAGAGAAAGAGAGACCAAAAGGAAATAAAAAAAATCTCAAACAAAACAAAGAAAGTATATTAAGAGTATTTTTGCTATTTTAGCTTGTGTATTAGTATGCGTGATTTAAGCTAAAAAACACTTATTATGGGACGGAGGTAGTACAAATTTTTAGTTTAAGATTCTCATGAGAATATCAACATAATCAGTTGCTACATATGTTTTATTTTTCACTTTTCTGAGGTGATTTCTGGTTATTTAGTATTACTCCCTATGTTTCAAAATGTAAAATCAATATTGACTTTTTAAAATTCAATTTGAGACATTTTTAAATTTTAAATTGGCATGATTTTTTAACTTTTGAAAATAATTAATCTTATAATTAGTATATTTTTTAAATAGTTTATAGTATTCTTAATTTCATTTACAAAATTTAAATAGATAATCATATCAATTTTTAATTCATGAATATTTTAAATTGACGTTTAAAAAGTAAATATTGATATCATATTTTGTATTGGAGGGAGAACTATACGACGAGTAGGTTGAAGGTATGTAGTTGAGAAATAAAATATTTTACATACAAGAAATTATTATAGTGTGTAATCATCATGTAAGTACTTAACGCTTTGACATCGCAAGACCAGAGATATAAACATCGCATTATTATCACGGATGTATCGAATATTTTGACGCATTTAAAGCATAAATGCACATATATGGAGCCTGCTTGTTACTCACCATCATTAGAGTAGGTGGCAGATGAGATCACATGAACCCCTGCAAACAAGACCAGAAAGGACATCAACCCAATGTTTGCCATGGCAGTACTCTCCCTAGCAATCCTAGCAATCCTAGCAATCTCTGTTTGTGTTGAGAAATATATGTATGTAGCAGTCTCTATATATACTCGGATATATATATAAGAAAATGATTCATAGTAAATTTTTGTTATGATATTTAGGCAAACTCATCTTTGCCGTTCATGGGAGAAATAGACTACCTAGATTTTTATTTTTATTTTTTAAATATGAGATTTGTATGCTACTAATAGTGAAGGAAATGGTATAAATTCTAAATCTGAAACGTCCACCTGCTCTTATGGATGGCCATAAATGAATTTGTTCAATTAGTATAATCACTTTCCAAATATATATATATATATATATATATAGAGAGAGAGAGAGAGAGAGAGAGAGAGAGAGAGGACTGTTAGACTTAGCTTAAATGGTTACCCTTGTATTGAAATAAAGTCAATCCAACAGTATGTGGCCAAACCATAACTCAAAATCTTCGAGATCATTGTCATTTAGCTTTTGTCTTAAATATCTCCCCTTTACTTGCATAAGTCCACGCCAAAACAAAGTGAGGGATTCTCTCTATGTTGAGTGCATGGAGAACTAGTAATTCATTGTTTTTTTAGCCGGCCGAGCTTGGTTACCACTTACCATATTAAGAAAGTCAGCTACTCCATTCATATTAAAATTAGAGTTACATTTTTCTCTCGAATCTTGTTACAAGTGACAATAAATTTATGTGGATTGTAAATTTTGACATATGTGAATAAATGGGATAGAAGGGAATTAAAAACAAAACTAAATACACTTCTGTTATACCAAGTATCGTTAAATTCATAATTCGACCCCCAAAATAATTGAGCTTATAAATTACTACATAAATTACCTAATTACATACAATATCGACCCTAAAATTATTTTATGGCGAAAATTGGCCAGAATACCTAAATTGTCGACAAGACAAATAGTTTTATACGGTTTGACCATATAAAAATACGGGTTGACTTCATTAAACATTAAAATATTAATTTAAGGAATTATTTTTATAAAAACTAATTTAAAGACTTAATAATGTTAAAAGAAACAAATCGAACTTCATTCTATTTAACACTATATGACTATAAGCTCAAGATATCTAGGGGGAAAATATCCCTAACGTCGACGTTGGGATTTTTTCTTTCTTTTTATTATTAGAGATTGTGGATTTTAATGATGATTTTGGGGAAAACCGAAATACATGTATACGTGGATTTTAATGGAGACCAATTAGACAGAGTCATCAGTTGGTAAAAATTTAAATGTATGTATCAACTCATCCAAATTTTTAGGTTTGAATAATAGAGATGGCTCATCGTGTGACTTCGTAAAATTTGTCCTCAACCGAGATTCATAGAGTTTGAGGACTTACTTAAGCGAGATGAAGGTATTAGGCAACTCTCGACGTGACACCCAAATTTAGATACCTCTACCTGAACTTGTTTCTCTACGATACCATCTCATAATCTATCTAATCTCAATATATTGCGGAATAATATAAAATAAATAAGTCATTACAATCCTTTTCCCAGGTTCTCGCGACTTTAACTATTACATAACTTAGCTTAGGTCTTTCAAATACACCAAAATTAATATAAATCTAAATATAGTTCATTATCATAATCACTTAATATTCAATAACTATAACTATTCGGTGACCTTGGCCTTCCTTCTGTCCTTTCCTGAGCTATGTCCCTACTCCTTTTTCACTGTACAGTTTGTAATAGCAAGGGTGAGCAACAAATTTGCGCAACAAATATAATATCAATAATATGCTCTCAAGGTTCAACAATTGAGGAGTTTACTCATGAGAATAATAGTTTAGGAAGTGATCTGTACATGTAAGAGTAGATAAATATCTCACTTTCAAGATCACGACAATTCTATAATTCTGAGTGGTCATTAAGGACCATGAACACATAGAAGGATCAACAACATTTACATTGCAAACCTCCAAACAAGCACCTGAGGTGATTGTTGGTCATTTTCACGATAAATAAAACACGCGCAAGTATATGCGGTCTAACAAGTAATATAATGATAAGAGAGTTGTCGAACCCACGAGAAACTACTTATAATATTACCAAGTACCGACTTTGCATCGCTTAAGTCTTACTCAAACAGTTAAATGGAAGATATGTAATTAATCTAGTTAAATTTAATTATTAAAGCAAGTAAATAGATAATGATTGGTATCTAAGGCGCTACAAGCTAAGATCATAACTTCACCCCACACTAGCATTTTGTCAAACACTTGGTGTGCTATGTTTCATCAAATATCCTAATTGTCTCTCTTTGGTCTTAGTGGTCACGAAGGATTGTCGACTGAGAACTCACAAGTGCTCATACGCCTTGTAACAAACGAGATTTTTGTATAGTAATTTTAAATATTTATTGAATTAAATAAATATTTTAGTTGATTTATTTATTGAGTTGAATAAATAATTGATGTGATTATGTTGTGGAGTAATTTAATTAAGTGTACTATATTAAATAAATTGATGTTTAATAATTTTGTAGTAGAAGTTCTAATTTAATTGAGATAATTAAATTAGATGAATTATTATGTGGTAATTTGGTAATAATGATTTAATGAATTGATGAATAATTATAGTGGTGTCTAATTTAATTTAATAATAAAATTAGAGATTTACTAATTTGTGTACATGAAATTATGATTAATAAATAAATTATAATTGTGTAGTAATTTGATTTATGTGGCAATTTGATTTAATAAGTTGATATTAACTTTAACTTAATTGAGTTTGAATATTGGAATTTAATTGAATAAAGTGTGACAATTAAAACTATATAGTAAATGAGTTATTAAAATAAATTAAAGAGTTTTAATTTAGGTTTACCAAATAAGGCTTAAGGCTTTTAAAATTGTATTTTAATCTAGTTTTTCCAAACAAGCCTTAGTGGCTTTTAATTTTCAAAAATAAAGTAACTGATATATTTAATAAGAAGATTAAGTATTTGTCAGTTTTTATATTATGTTATTATACTTATTATATTATATACATCAGTTTTATATTACGTTAAGTTGGAGAAGGAAGAACAAAGAAAGAAAATATCAGAGAGAAAAGAGAGAAGAAAGAAGAGAAGAGAGAAAGGATTTTCTGTGAAAACAAGAAGGAATTCATCATCTTTTTCTAAAGCTAACAAGGAATCAAAGGTAGTAATCTAACTCTAGTGTTGTCGATTATTGTTCTTCATTATATATATATATATATATATATATATATATATTCACTTCTCTGTAATTTAATTTTCAAGATGTTTTGTGAGAATATGATTTGTAATGTTAAGTTGTATATATAAACTATTTATATATGATTTGTATGAGAGTTTAAGTTGTTTAATTCATGTAAATATGATAAACATGAAGAAATCATGTTCATAGCAATTTACAGTGAAGTATTTTGAAAAATGGTTTAATTGATACAAAAATTGATGTCTAATTCATGCTATTATACGTAAATTGATTATAGATTGTGATAGTATGTCAAGAAACGAAAACAATATGATTTAAACAAAGTGATTTGATTTAAAATAAAGCCACAGTGTTTGTTTTTGTCAAGAACGCTTAACAATGAAGTTTTTTCAAAAATATGGAATTAAAAGGTTTTAAATTGATTGTTGTGTTTTTTATATGGGTAAAATCATGTTAGAAACATTAGTTTATGTTTCTGCTAAGTTTTGTATAATTATGTGAGTTAAAACTTTTAGTTTGAGCAAAGTTAATAAACCAAATTGATTTTTTCTGTATTTTTCGCGAGGCTATCTACGTCCCATTGTGTCGTGGCGCTGCATCGCCTGTTATTGAGTAAATAGAGCGCTACAGCGCCATAGCAGAGTCTGGTGACATGGCACGGCGCCGCAGTGCCAGTTCTGTGTGTTAACCGGAGCGCTGCAAAGCCGAGACCGGACTGCAGAGCCCTGATAAAGTGGCACGACGCTGCAATGCTGGTTGCAGTTCATTATGTAGCGCTGTCGCGCCACTTGTGCAGTTTGGCCAGAGATTTTTATTTAAGTGTACAATTCTTTGAGAATGTTAATTTAATGGTAATAAAAGCATGTTAATGGAATTATATGTGATTAAACAGTATGTAATCATATTTGTAATATGAGATTGATGATTTTAAATTATAACTGGATTAATTATTAACAAGTTTAAGTTTGACATGGATAATAAGAATAAGTCTGGTTTGATCATGTTATGTATTAACCAATGATTTAAACCTAATGGCTAAAAGTTGTAAGTTAAGTTAGATTGGTTAACTAGTTATATGATTTAGCTATGTGATAACTAATTTGTGTTGCTATTGTTAATAACATGTGCGTAGGATAATTGTGGAATGAATTATTAACTTGCTAGCTTACGTACGAGGCAAGTTTCTTAACTCTACTTTTTAATTGAGCAAGTTTTCTATCCCTGACTTGTTTACGTTTAAGCAAATTCTTTAATCGTACTTCCATATTGGACCAGTTTATACTTTAATTGCAACCTTGACTTATTATTATTCAAGCAAGGTTTATTGTATCTTTCTAATGCTTTCAAGTTTATTTCTAAAAGCATGACTTCTAAGTATAATGTCTATTCATTTGTGACTCATAGTTATTTCAAAACTCTTTTTTGTTATCGAACTCTTAAGCTATTGTAAGTTTGATTCAATTACTCTTTAGTTGATGATAGTAGAACTCTAAATTACCTATTGAGTTAATCCAAACCAAACTTTCTTTGGTGCGGACTCGTAAGTTAAAGCTGAGATGAACAACCCTATTATAGGGGATTACCATGCGAAATCGTTAAGATGTTTGTGCACAATACATGGTACGAAGGGCTGATCCCCCTAAGTACGAGATAGAAGGTCCATATAGTCTAACGATTGTTAAATGTCTAAGTAGAAATACTTATAACCTGAGACATAGTTCAAGGTCTTGTGACCCTCAGATGAATTCTAAATCTTGTTTTCAATTCTTCATTATCGATGATAGAGAATGTTATTCAATTCGATTGAACTTATTCAGTGACAGTACTATGTTATGTTTATTGATTATTATGTCAAGTGAGCTTTTGTTTGCTCACTCTTGCATATATAACCATTGCAGCCAAAGTTGAGAAAGTTGACGAGCTGTCAACCAGTAAAGGCAAGGGCAAGATGAACAAGTAGTGATGACTTGTTCAAATTTATTATGTGGTTTTGTACCAAGACTTTATTTGTTATATGATGTTTTATTTCTGCACTTTATGATGCTTGTTTTAAGGTTAGAAACCTGGGAACGTTTTATGACTATGTAATCCTCTTTGTGCAGTCTTCGTTAGTCAATCCACGATAACCCAAATAGCATCATAACCTTTCTGTGTAACTGGAAGTCCTACCACGAAGTCCATGGTAATATGCTCTCATTTCCACTCTGGTATTTCTAACGGTTGTAGTAAACCATTCGGCCGCTGATGCTCTGCTTTAACGCATTGGCAAGTCAAGCATCTACTGACGCACTCCGCGACTTCCCGTTTCAAATTGGGCCACCAAAAATGTTGCCTTAGATCTTGGTACATCTTTGTGCCTCCCGGATGAACGGAATATGTCGTATTGTGTGCCTCGTGCAAAATCTCTTCCCTCAACTCGGTTACCGCTGGTACCCACACTCTCCCTTCAAATCTCAAAATACCGTCTTTATCCATTCGAAATTTTTCTTCCTCATTTTCTGTGATCCTCTTTCGGATTTTCTCACACTCTTCATCCTTTTCCTGAGCTTCCTTTACTCTATCCAACAACGTCGGACAAGCTTCCATTACAATTAACTTCTCACCAGACTTTTCTGGTCCTTTCACTTCTATCTCCAATTTCTCCATCTCTCTTATCAACTCTTCCTGAGTCGTCAAATTAAACAACTTCTCCCTTCCTTTCCTGCTCAGAGCGTCGGCAACCACATTTGCCTTTCCCGGGTGATAAAGAATATCGCAGTCATAGTCTTTGATTAATTCTAACCACCTTCTCTGCCGCATGTTTAACTCCTTCTGTGTGAAGATATATTTCAGACTTTTGTGGTCCGTGTATATCTCACATTTTTCTCCGTATAGATAATGTCTCCATATCTTTAACGCAAAAACTACTGCCGCTAACTCTAAGTCGTGAGTGGGGTATCGTTTTTCGTAATCCTTCAATTGTCGTGACGCATATGCAATAACCTTGCCATGTTGCATGAGCACACAGCCAAGCCCCTTGTGCGATGCATCACTATATACCACAAAATTTCCCGCATCATCTGGTAATGATAACACAGGTGCTTCGCTCAATCTCCTTTTCAGTTCTTGAAAACTTTCTTCGCATTTGTCGGTCCATACAAATTTCACCGTCTTTCTAGTCAAATTGGTCAACGGGGTTGCTATCTTAGAAAAATCTTGGATGAATCTTCGATAGTACCCAGCTAACCCTAGAAAGCTTCTCACCTCCGTCGGTGTTCTCGGTTGTTCCCAATTACTTACTGCTTCGACCTTTGCAGGGTCTACTGAGATTCCATTCTTATCCACCACGTGGCCTAAGAATTGAACCTTCTCTATCCAAAATTCGCACTTAGAAAATTTTGCATACATCTTCTCCTTCCGTAGTGCCTCCAAAACAATCTTCAGATGTTCGGCGTGTTCTTCCTCTGTCTTTGAGTAGATCAAAATGTCGTCGATAAAAACCACTACAAATTTATCCAAGTATGGCTTGAAAACTCGGTTCATCAAGTCCATAAATGCTGCCGGAGCATTAGTCAATTCGAATGACATTACCAAAAACTCGTAGTGTCCATAACGGGTTCGAAACGCAGTCTTTGGTATGTCCTCGTCCCTCACTTTCAGTTGATGATATCCTGTTCGTAGGTCGATCTTTGAGAAACACTTTGCTCCCTTCAGTTGATCAAATAAGTCGTCTATCCTCGGTACCGGATACCGGTTCTTGATCGTTACTCTGTTCAATTCTCGATAATCGATACAGAGCCTCATCGATCCGTCCTTCTTCTTAACGAATAGTACTGGTGCTCCCCAAGGAGAAACACTCGATCGAATGTAACCCTTATCCAACAATTCTTGTAATTGTATCATCAATTCCTTCATTTCTACTGGCGCCATACGATATGGAGCTTTCGAAATCGGTGCCGTTCCCGGTGCTAAGTCTATTACGAATTCGATTTCTCTGTCTGGCGGAAGACCAGGCAGATCGTCCGGAAACACATCTTGGAATTCATTAACTACGTATATATCCTTAATTTCTACTCCCTTTTTTCGAGTATCAACGATGTAAGCTAAATATCCTACACATCATTTCCTTAACAATTTCTTGGCCTGCATCATCGTAACGCAACACGATTGCTTAAGCGATGAGCTACCATAAAACACTACCTTAGACTTACTCGGAGTCTGAAGGTTCACACATTTGTTCTGACAGTCAATTATCGCAGCATGGTTATACAACCAATCCATTCCCAGTATTACGTCAAATTCTCCCAGTCTAATAGGAATCAAGTCTACGCTCAGTTCATGTTTACTAATACTTGCGCGATAATTTTGATAAACGTATTCTACAGGGATCACTTCCTTATTAGCAACTTCTATGATCAAAGGATTTTCTAAAAGTTCTCGGGGTGTACTAAGTCTACTAGCAAATTCTTCAGATACAAAAGAACAGGTGGCACCCGAATCAAATAATACATAGCATTTATATTATTGATTGGGATTATACCTGACACCACATCCTTCGCAGCCACTGCGTCTTGGACGGTCAAGTTAAAGGTTCTGGCGGTTGGGCGGTTGGATTGTGCCGGTCCACCGATCATCAGCTTGTTGCCTCCTTGCTGATTACTACCCCCGCCACTTCCCTTCTTTGGGCAGTCCTTAATTCGGTGCTCCGTCGAGCCACACTCAAAGCATCCTTGGATCTTCTTTGGTTTCAGAAAGTTGGGCGAGATGTGCCCTTCCTGTCCGTAGTTGTAGCAAGTGTCACGTCCCTTCCAGCACTCGCCCTGGTGATTCTTCCCACACTTCGGGCATCCTTCAGCCCTCTTCTTGAAACCTCCACGAAAATTCCCTGATTGATTATTGTTGTTTTTGTTGTTGTTGTTATTTTCCCATTTTATCTTTCCCAAGTTGCTTCCTCCGCTACTGCTTCCTCCCGTACGATTCTCTCCTCCAGTATTCTTTCCTTTCTTTTCCTTGTTATACATACTTAAGGCCTCACTGCCACCTTCCGCAATGATTGCCTTCTCCAGTAATGTTGCAAAGGAATCGATTTGAAGAACTGACACCTTATTGAATAGCCACGGCTTCAGCCCTTGTTCGAAGCGTCTAGCCTTTCTCTCTTCATCACCAACTTGGTGCTCCGCAAATCGCGCGAGTTCGTTAAACCTAGCCGCGTATTGCGCCATTATCATCTCACCTTGTTTTAGTTCTAAGAACTTCACCTCCATCCGATTCTTCATACTCTTTGGGAAGTAATTCTCGAAGAACAGCGTCTTAAACTTATCCCAAGCTATTATCCCCTCTCCAGCTCTTTGTTGATTAGCCTCCCACCAGTAGTTCGCTTCTCCCCTCATCATGTACGTGGAAAACACCGTCTTCTGATCTTCACCTACGCTAGCTATAGTGAAAGCTTTTTCGATCTCTTTGATCCATGTTTGTGCGACGATTGGGTCGGTAGTTCCCTCGAACTCCGGGGGTCCTACACTCTTAAAGTCTTTAAAGGTTGTTACTGGCACAGTTTGAGGGTTCGGGCGAACGGGTTCATTGTTCCTTCCCCTTAAGGCTTCTCCTAACAAGTCTACCAGTTTCTGGATCGGGTCTACTTGTTCTCTCTCATTATTAACGGATTCTTCGGGTGCAGTCAATCTACGTCTGGGCGGCATTATCTGCATCACAGTTTTTCATTTTATTATTATTCAAGTATATCACTTAAGTATTTCTTTTAATACTAAAAGAATAAATTTATAACACGTTTCTAAAATCAACTCCATTTATATTCATATGCCATTTCATTTCATTACATGATTTTCCTAACATACTGCTGTAAATGTTATCACATATATCCCCTAATATCACAAAAGACGGGGAATATACCAACCTACTACCATACTACCCCTCTAACAAAAGCTAACTCGGGGTTTACATCATCATCCCACATCTTGCACAAAAGATCGGGATTACAACATAGTATATACAATACATAAAGACACAACTAGTACTACCACTAGACTGACTAAGGAAATCTCATCCCATCATCCTGCGCTCCACTGCGCTCTTGTACTCCAACTGTGCTATATACGCAACCAGCTCTCGGCTCAAGGTATGTAGAGTCTGTCCCTGTTCTGCCGGGTAGTGGTACACACCATCAATCACCCTTTCAAAAGCTGAACGGAACACATACCCCATCTTGTTCATCTTTCTCTTCTTGCACCTGACCTCGTCCTCAAGGTCGTCAGCTCTCTCATTGGACGCTTCCCACTTCTCCTCGAAGTGAAACCTATCCATCACCTCCAACTCTAGCTGAGTACGGAGTGCCTCTTTCTCAGTTTTCTCACTCAGCTCCCTCTGCTCAACCTCTTCTAGCTTCTCTGCCAAATCTACATTCCTAGCCACTGACCTGTGAAATAGAGTCCCCATCTGGATCCCTGCCTCCCTACGGTAGGCAATCTCCACCTCTAACTCTTGCATAGCCAGCTTCCTCTGGTGGTCCTCGTCCCTCAGCTTCTGGAACTCAGACTCTCTCTCGTGGGCCTCTGCCTCCAGCTCCTGGACTCTGCAGTCTAACTCTAGAATACGCTCCTCGTACTCGCCTAACATCTGTTCCTCTATAGTAGCCTCATCAGAGTCCTCTACTGGCTCATCCTCCATCGGCTCCTCCTCTGGATCAGACTCTATCTCAATCTCGTCCTCGTCGTCGGACTCGAACGGTGCAACAACCTGCACTGGTGTAGCCTCTAGAGGTGCCTCGTACACTACATGTATATCCCTGGGCTCCTCCTTGGCCACTCTACTAGGTACCCCTGTATCTGTCATCCTACACTCACAAACACAAGACAAGAAATAGCATCTCCATTAGAATGTTAAACAAAATATAAGTTCATTGTATAAAATGAAGTTACATTTCATAACAGACTAAGCCTCTCAAGGAAAACTCTACATGAGTTTTATCTCCTTCCTAACTTCTAAGTTCGCCGAAGTTATAGTCTAAGGACACTCGTTCCTAAGGTTTATAACTACAGCTCTGATACCAACCTGTGACGCCCCCAAATTCCAGGACCGCCACTTGGTCTCTCGAATTCGGTTCATCACGTGCTCATGGTAATACATCGCAATAATGATAACTAAATATCACACAACCACAGCGGAAAATCTATTCTAGAATAATTTACAATGATTTATTATAATTATTTCCCCAAGTCTCGCAACCTACAGTACTTAATAGATTACATAGCAATATCAATTAACGACTTGTTATATAATCTAACTTAAGCTTAAACATAAACAAATCCAGTCTTACTACATCATCTTCACACAATATTAATATATTTGAAACATAACAGACATAAGCTAGTTGGTAGCCTTGCCCTTGCCCTTATCAATGCCCGAAGGTTCGCCATGCTCTGCCTTAACTGAAATGTTTTAGGGAAAGCAAGGATGAGCACAAATTGCCCAGCAAGTAATATACAATAAGGGTGAATAATAAGATTCTCAATTCTCGAAAGGGTATAGCAAGATTTGATAGTTCAAGAATAACAAGAATATCAACAGTTCTCAATAACAGTCGCTAAGGACAGGATAATATCAATATGATTCAATAATAAGTCAATTCAAGATTTCAAATAATTGAATACTGAGTAGTCACTACGGACTATGAACTTCTACTAGAATTGACAGTAATAAACTGAAAATCCAACAAAAATAGGTACAACAGGTGATCAGCCTAAAGTAACCTTGTTATGCATAACAATCAATCATACTCAAGTGTACATGTCGGTTCTCCGACAATTATATATTCCCTTCAAAGAAGGTTGTACTTCTCAGTCAAATACAAGATCCCGCACCAATCAATTAGTTTGGGTTGCTTTTCAATAACATAAGTCCAGCCGAATAAAAATGGCATAGACACTTTCACAATATTCAAGAACAATACTAAGTTTAACATGAATAATAGCTTTAATGAAATAAGAGTTCAAGTATGCTAATTCAATTCAACCGATTAAATAGGAAACTAGTTCGGAATACACAAGATAGGATACTTGCATAGTAAAAGAGTATAAGTTAGGAAACTTTCACAATCATAGCTTTCCTTGCATAAAGTAAATGCGTCGGTTAGGATACTTGCACTTTAAAAGAGTGTAAGTAAGAGAACTTGCCTTTAGCGTAGTTTATCCACGAAAAACAATCAACACTTTCGAATTCCTATCGTAATACAGTTACGTATATATGATATTCATTAGTCATATAATTTAACTTCACATTTTCTCTTTGAATATACGATCAACACATAAGGTAAGTTTTACCTAGCTACACAGTTATATAGAATATAATTTCTATCCTTAACGTTCCTTCTTTAGAGTTTAAACGCATTCTCATATTATATAAGATCTCAACAATTAGCAAACATGCTTGCATATTATTAATATCACATAAGACCACAATCAATACTAAATATATTTTATTTTAGCAAGTTACGGCATCTCCTTAAGTTAACCGTCAAAATCGGGTTCAAGTAACATCATCTAATATCACGTAGCATGTATTCATATTTAAAGGATACTTTACATGCTTGTATAACTTTTTCAAATCCAATCGTACATGGTATAGGTTCTTAAGTTAATACTTAAAGCCATTCAAGGACACGAACTCATATGGTCTAACATGGTCGTTTTTAAACACATAAGATATTCATATAACTTGTATTAGTCATGCTCATGAGTACTCGTATTGCATATATGTAGCTAGCATTGTTATTATCTTGAAAACATGCTTTGTTTATGCTAAACTTTAATCACGGCAACCAATCATGGTATATATATATGCATGACACATGAATGAGTCTAAGAGTACTATCACATGTGTCCATAAATATCAGAATTTAAATCTCCACGTATCGTGTTAATGGTCATGTGCAAGGCTTGTATTTCTATTAGTGAATCTTACTAATAGAGCCTAACATGTTCATGCTTCCTTACGAACTATATAAACACAAGTTAAGGCTTCATTCATATATTTCAAAGTTATCTAAACATGCTCATAACATCAAAATGACTATATAGCATTTACATGATCATATCCACCTTCAAACTTATATTTTTGTTAGGAATGAGCACTAGTTAGGTTCACATGTTCATATTTTATTACGGAACCAATATAGATAAGCTAACATGCACTTCATGTGTCTCTAGGTGGTACTAACGTGCTTGTAAGGTCAGTATGTAAACATGCTTTATAATGTTAACGTTTGTTTATGAAACTTTAAGTTTGTTTTCAAACTATATGTCGTTTGGTTAACCATGCATGCTAATATACTAAAACATGCTTACATTGCCTCATTAGGTTTATATATATGTATTAATCATGCTTCCATGCTTGTTTAAACAAAAATCAACCAATTAGTACATAACAGTTTTGTTGCAGAATGCAAAAAACTGAACATAGAGGCCGGCGCTGCGGCGCGGCAACAGCAGCATACTCTGGCACTGCGGCGCGGGTGGCGCTGCGGCGCGGGCTGCGGCGTGGGTGGGGCTGCGGCGCAGACTTCGGCTCTGCGGCGCGGGCTGCGGCGCGGGCTGCGGCGCTGCAGCGTGGGGACAGTTCCTGCAGTTCAGACTGCAGCGAAACCGACCCAAAACCTCCCATTTTATCGATCTCGACATACCCGTATGCTATTAGACTAACCTTTTTAACTTACTAACACATATATATGCTTATATAACAGTCAATCGCCCAAACGATTCCCAATTTCATGAACTCTAACTAATTTCACGAATTCGATGCTTTACAGAAATTACAGAGCAACAATGGAAATGAAAGTCAAGAAAGCTATATAGTGGTTCCATTACGTATGTATGTTCATATAACAACAATATAAGGGTTCTACAAACCAATCATGAACCAATTTGGCATAATCAAAAATTTGAAGGAAACTTCGGAAACAGAAAACGAAAATGAAGAACAAATGAAATTGTATTATACCTTCTGTTAGATTCTGAACTTGCTGCTACTCAAGAACACTGATATATATATAACTCTTAACTTACTTAGCCAAAATTCTCAGCAAATGAATTAGGAAGAGGATGGGTTATATTTATAGAAGAATTTCATAACCAGGCAATGCAATTACATCCAAAATCAAACTAACAGATTATAGGAATGTTTGCTAGATAAGAGGGAGTTGGTAATTAGTTGGTGATCTCCACTATTCCACCCACTCCCTTCATGATCATGATGGCTAGAATGCTGAGTTTGAGAGAAGAGAGTAGGCTAGCTTCATGATGCATTTCACGTGTACAAGGTTTGTGTTTAATTAATATGGGACAAGGCATAAAAATCTCAGCATTTCCAATTTGTAAACAAACTAGTGTTAATACTTAGGTTATATACACACACATATTTAGACACTTAGGTCTTTAATTGAAATGTCACAATAATTCATATACTGTAGTAAGTGTAAATTGACACGTATAATCCATGTACATTTTGTTAATACCGGATATAATCTAATCAGATGTTAACACATTACACTGTCTCCTTTATTAAAACTAATTGTTTACAATATGTTCATGATATATTAGACAATGTATACCCACATATTTATTGTCACACAAGTTATTAATCAAGTAGCTCACATGGTTTAATAAGCCTTACCACATAATAGTGTCATATTACACTTCACATAATACATAGTCAGCTAATATATGCTACACATTTAATTCGCATGCTTGCACATATAATTTCTCATCTTATAAATTGAATATTAATTAATAATATACACATATCCTACATCAATCAATATAATTGTTAACCTCCATAACAATTTAATTAACCCTTATATGATTAATCATCACTTTGATATAAATCTTATTATATTTATAAACACGTTGCTCATTATTATTATGTTTCTTGCAATAATAATAATCACATATTATTAATCAATCCTCATTAGTATTTTATAACAGTTAATTAATATTCTTCGATTAACAATTAATATAGATTAATTATTCGCTTAAATTAATATAATCATTCTTATATTACGTCACTGTGCCACACAAGGCAATCAACGAGTTTATCACAAACTCCACCAATTTCTCAATTATTATAATTATTCAATTATATATAATTGAATTAATTCATCTCATAACACAAAATCATTTATATTCAAATAAATTCTCATTTCCATTAATATATTTATTTAATAATATATGGAAATTCTCGTGTATTACAGGCCTATTCCAGCATCCCTTTTATAAAGTGCATCTCCGCTCAGATAGAACTTTATGGCCATTCTGAGAATCCATTTCCGCTATGATTGGCTTGCATCAGCGGGTGTGGATCCATCACGGAGGAATTCCTTGATGTCTTGAAACTAAGGTTGCTTGACAGGAGGTATTTCATCTGATATTTCTCCAATGTAATTCCCATATGTTGGGGCTTTTTGATTTGTGAACTGGATGTTGGGAAACCCGCTCTTGTTGGATATGCGGATTAATGAAGTCAACGTTGCCAGTGCATCGGCAAAGTCATTTCGACCACGAGGAATGTGGACGAAGGTTATTGCTTCGAACTGTTGGGATATTTTGAGGACTTGCCGATGATATGGCAGCAGATGCAGTTCTTTTGTGAGATACTTGCCGGTGGTTTGTCTGATGACCAACTCAAAATCTCCAAAGACCAATAAGTGTTTGATACCTGTGGATTGGGCTAGTTTTAACCCCAATATACAGCCTTGGTACTCGAACGTGTTGTTGGTGTTGCCAAATTAAAGTTTGGTAGCCACAGGATATTGATCACCTGTACCAGAGATAAGGACTGTCCCAGCTCTGGAACCTTCCATGTTTACCGCTCCGTCGAAATACATTTTCTATGGTTGGACTGTATTATCTGGCTGAAGTTATTGAATTGTCATGATCCCATCATCTGGGAAATATGTCTCTAGGGGCTCGAACCCTCCTGAAGGTGCTTCTGCTAATTGATCTGCAATGCCTTGGCCTTTGATAGATTTCTGAGTCACGTAGACAATGTCGAACTGCTGTAGGATCAACTGCCATTTGGACAGTCGGCAATTTAACATTGGTTTGCTGAAGACATATTTGAGTGGATCCATACGGGATATAAGATACGTCGTATGCCCATGCAAGTAGTTTTGCAACCTTATGACGGCCCATGCTAATGCACAGCATGTCTTCTCGATCAGGGTATATTTTTGTTCCCTACTGCTGAATCTTTTGCTGATGTAGTAGATAGCTCTTTCTTTGCTACTATCATCCTTATGTCCTAGTATACAGCCCATGGCATTGGCATTGACGGACAGGTACATGAATTAGGGGACTCCATCCCTTGGAGGTACCAAAATAGGTGCTTCGACAAGCTACTTTTTGATGGCAAGGAAGGCTTGTTGACAATCCTCATTCCATTTGATGGAGGAATTGTTCCATAACAGCTTGAAGATGGGCTCACAAGTTGCTGTGAGCTGGGAAATGAACCGACTTATAAAATTGATCCTTCCCAAAAATCCTCGTATCTTTTTCTCTGTACGAGGCACGGGCATTTCATAAATGGCTCTAATCTTTGCAGGGTCTAACTCAATGCCCCGATTGCTCACCAAGAATCCTAGCAGTTTGCCTACCTTAATGCCAAAAGCACATTTAGCGGGATTTAGCTTGAGGTTGTACTTGCACAACCTACTGAACAGCTTCCTGACATGGTCTATGTGATCAACCTCTCTCCAGGATTTGATGATGATGTATTCAACATAGACTTCTATTTCTTTGTGCATCATATCATAAAAGAGGGCCATCATGGCTCGCTGATACGTTGCTCCAGCATTGATGAGGCCGAAGGATAGTCGTCGGTAGCAAAAAGTTCCCCAGGAAGTGATAAAAGCTATTTTCTCCAGGTCTTCTTCAACAACCATGATTTGATAGTAACCAGCAAAGCAGTCTACGAAGGAATACATGTCGTACTGCGCAGTATTGTCAATCAGGATATGGATAAAAGGTACTGGGAAATTATCCTTGAGGTAGGCTTTATTTAGATCCCAGTAATCCATGCAGACTCGTACATTCCCTCCTGGTTTAGGCACGGTGACTATGTCTGATAGCTATTTGGGATATGTTGATACCATGATGATCTCGGCTTTGAATTGCCTAACAATTTCTTCTTTGACTTTAAGACTCCACTCAGATTTCAATCGTCTGAGCTTTTATTTAACTGGTTTGAACCTTCTTTGATGGGCATCCGATGGATGACAATGTCTGTGGAGAGACCGATCATGTCTTCATGCGACTATAAAAATACCTCCTGGTACTGTGTTAGGAGTTCGATCAGGTCGGCTTTTTGATTTAAGGTGAGGTTTAAACCTATTTAGATTTCTTTGATGGTTTCGGAGGTTCCTATGTTAACGGTGGAGGTTTGTTCGTGGTTTGGTTTAGGTTTGTCTTCGACCCATTCCTTGATCTCCACTGGCACCTCATAGTCATCTTTCTCTTCTTGATCAAGATCCGTCAAGTCGAAGCTCAATCTTGCATCATAGTTGGAGTTATGTTGACAGGTTGGCATCTCATCAGCAGAGACACACATATCCAATGCTTAGGTCCTGAAAAAAAAATACTTTCATTAATATATACAACTGCTTAAATACTCATAGCATTTGTAAAGCATGACAAAAGTAACTGCTCCAGATGTGCAATCAAAAGTAAGCAATAAATGAAAGCATGACTAAGGGCAGATTGATTGTCTGCCCCTTTACCCTTTTCCACTGAGGCAAGGGACACTACTCCAATTGTCCAGTGTTAGATCCTCATGGATAGGGATGATGCTGGAAGTGTGCTCATCCGTCTCGTCTTGAATGACAACTGAGACATCTTTTAGGATATGGCCAAGGCTTTTCTGGGGATTGTTCCTCTGTTTGCCGCGAGGAAAGTGAGCACGATCCTCGTCGTCACTATCTGGGATTTCATCATTCATCCCTTCGTAGTTGATAATGAATTTTATGTTAGCGAATGGGTCTCGTCCTCCATACAGGATCTTTTCTTTTCCCTTTTCGCTATCTGCCTCAGGCTTGAGGGCTTTCCTTTCATTAACTGGTATGACCGGAGGAAACAGCATGGCTGATACTGCAGTCTGGATTTTTCTCACAGGTTTCATCCATCCGACATTTGTGAGGTCTGGGAGCAGAATTGTGGAGGCATGAGCCTTGGGATGTTTGTGTGGATTTCGGTGGTTTGATCCGAATAAGTATCCCAGTCCTGCTCTTCCCATCTGACTTGGGATTTGAATTGGCATCTTAATGTCGTGCTTGTTCTTTCCTAACCCTTCTCCAGGCTGAAAACCCACAGCTACCATTTCTTGGCCCACTGTCATTACTTCAGTGGAAATTTTAGGCTTCAGGGCTAGTGCCCCAATCGATAGATATTGAATATCGCTTACCTCGAGAGCTTAAAAACTTGCAGGCTCAACCCCGGCGTCCAGGCTAATCACTAGCATGTCCCCATGTATGTGGGTAGGGTATTCCGATTCGTCATTTACTGTGATGAGACTGCCATTGATAATGTACTTGAGTTGCTGATGGAGGATGGATGGAACAGCCCAGCCATATGGATCAATGGCCTGCCCAACAACAAGTTATATCAGGTGGCTATGTTGAGCACCTGGAAAGATACGTAGAAGGTGTGTGGACCAATGTCTAGAGGAAGCTCGATTTCCCCCATAGCCTGGCGGCGAGATCCATCGAAAGCCCAAAAAACCATGTGACTGGCTTTGATCCGGTTTGGATTGATCTTCATTCTTTCCAATGTGTCATATGGACAAATGTTGAGGGAAGATCCTCCATCAATAAGCACTCCTCCGATCACGTATCTGGAGGACATAACGGCTATATGCAGGGACTTGTAGTGGCCCTTTCCCTCAGCCAGGATATCATCGTCTGTGAAGGAAATCACATTGTTGTTGAAAATGTGTTCTATAACATGACGAAATTTCTCTATATCTACCGTGTATGGCAGATGAGCTTCTTCTAGTGCCTTCACTAGGATGTTACGGTGATCCTCTGATGATAGGACTAAGTCCAGGATGGATATTTGCTTGGGTGCGTCATTCAAGCTTTGCACTATCTTGATTTCATTGTGTCCCATCTTTTTGAGGAACTCTTTTATCTGTTCTTCAGCCACCCTTTCTTTTGCTTTGGTAACTGGTTTAATCACCCGCTGAGGCAGGTACAATGGATTATCCTTTGACAGGATGGAGATGTTGTTTGAAGTAGAGCTTTTAATGTCCTCGTTGTTCCATAGGACCTTTTTCAGACTGAGGATTGGATACTAAGGCCTGAAGGGCAAAATTAGAGGCTGAGGTGCAGCCACCTTCATAGGATTTTGGACTTCTTGGACCCCTTTACCTGTCAGTACCAGGGGTGTGATGATTGATTCTTTATCGCAGGATAGGATAGCCACTATGTTCTGATACCATGCATCGGGGATCCAGAGGCTATCTTTATCTGTTATGTCGAGGATTTGATCTCCTCTGATTAGGTTACCTTTCTCAATCTACTTGAATTAGGTTACGAAGTGCCCAGCATTCTTCTGTATCATGGCCGGGAGAGTTGGAATGGTACTGACATAGTTGGTCAGGTTTGAATTTTCTGGAATGAGGGTTCAGCGGAGGTAGCAAGTTTTTAACTATTCCCTCGTTTGATAAACTTTATTTCTTGCTCTATCAGGAATTATTTTTCAAAAGCTTCCCAACTCATTGGGCTGGTGTTGTTGGATTGAGTGGATTCTTCAACATAGCGGAGGTATTTGGATCCTTCTCCACTTGAAGTGTTGATCATGTTGACACTCTCCTCCTTGTGTTATGGGAGAAGGTTATCTTGGACATGCGGTTGATCGGGCTTTGTGACCACAATTTCTCCATTATAAATCAAATCTTGGATCTTATGCTTGAGGGACCAACAATCTTAGGTGTCATGGCCCGGTGATCCGGAATGATAAACACATTTCTTGCTAGGGTCGCAGTTCCTTGCATTAGTGTTAGTGGGCAGAAGGAGTTGGTCAATCTTCTTCTGAGCGGTCAGAAGTTTGAAGATGTCCTCGAGTGAATCCCCTAATAGGGTGAAAGTCCTTCTGCGTCTGACCTCCATGTTTTTCTACAATGAAGGATTTGAAGGCTGTGTTGTAGCTTGGAAAGGGGTATAGTTCCTCCTTTGAATGGGTGTATTATTTAAATTATCGCTTAAATTTTGTCCTTGTAACACCAAGGAAACTTTTTCATCTTTATTTTTGTGGACCCTCCGGGGATTACTCCAGTAATTTCTGGATTGGATATGCTCAGCAACAGCTTTGAGTGCTGTTAGGTCTTTTATTTTTCCAGACTTGAGTCCCATTTCGGCTATTTCGCCGTGTTTGATCATTTCAGAGAAAGGTTTTCCTATTCCTGCCAGGCCCTTTCATAATAAGGAGCTTCTTGAATATCAATAAAAGTCATGACTATTTCAGATTCTATCATGACAAGGATGACTTATGTTGCGACCCATCTCCATCGTTGGGCATATTCTCTGAATGATTCAGTGTTATTCTTTTTTATTTTTGTAATTTGATACCGATCTGGAGTCAGCTGAGATTGGAAACTGTACTGGCTGAGGA
Organism: Panax stipuleanatus; assembly: GCA_020205555.1. NCBI lineage: Eukaryota > Viridiplantae > Streptophyta > Magnoliopsida > Apiales > Araliaceae > Panax > Panax stipuleanatus. Next base: position 120,310,758 of record CM035120.1, read on the forward strand.
AGGCATAGGCCAATTCTTCCCAACTGTGGATTTTGGAGTTGTCTAGACGGGCATACCAGGTTCTGCCTTCTCCAGTTAAACTCTTCTGAAATAGCTACATTCGAAGTTTCTCGTCCTCAGCAAAGGATCCGAGTTCTCCTATGAAAACTTTCAGATGTGTGTATGGATCTCCCAACCCATCATATTTCTCAAACTCGGGGGTTCTGAATTTCTCAAGATAACGAGCCCTGGGGAATATGCATAGATCTGAGTAGTTGACACTGCCAAATACCCCAGTTCCTTTAATGGACCGAAGAGTTTCTTTCATTTATTGCATTTTCTTGAGAATGTCACCAGCTTCCTATTCTTTACTTAGGATGGTGATTTCTGGAGTTTTGTTGATTGTATCCTGGTTTTGGGGTCCAGGGATCTGAGTTTTGGCCTTTTTGTATCTTGACCGCCAGCACCACTACCAGATGCTCCTGGTTCCGGATGAGATTGTTTCTCTTTGAATGCCTTGCTTTACTCTCCAAGGAAACCGGCTAGCTCGGCTATCTGATTTTTCAATCCTTCGAATTCTTCCCTAGACACAGGGGTGGATTCTGGTGAAGCACTTGAAGTCATGTCCATAGATGGACCATGTGCTTTTCTGGCCTTTGATCTGGTGATGGGACCAATTTTTCCCTACCTACACCAAAATGTAGGAGTGTTAGTTCCCTGTGGTAGGTAATGACTAGATGCATTTATGATGTGTGTTTTTTAAGTTTATCTTGCAAAATCGAGGTTAGTTGTTTTGATGGCAGGATGACAGGATATTTAACAGGAAAGTAAATCTTTCATTATTGTCTTTTATATTGTGCTCCTCAGTAATTGGAGACTTGACATGGAATTGAAAGAGGAAGGCATGAAGAAGCATCCCATCGAATTCGGTTGATCAGAGGCCGACCTATCCTAGGTTACTCTGTCGGCTTTTGTTTTGGCATGAAGGTTCCCAGATCATCGCATTATACTAGAAGGGAAGTTAATCCGATCGTTCAACTGGAGCAAATCTGGGTGGTGCATTTTCAAGAGGCAGCCCCGGAGACTTAGTCGTCCCCAGAGTCCTTACTTATTATCGACCGGGTTGGCCTCCTGGTGGAGGGACTCACAGCATACATTCACATACATCAGCCTCACCGCTTAAGCATGCAATAATAGTTTATCCGAAGCACTAATATGGGTGCGAAGCACTAAAGAATTCATTCTTATTCATTCAATGTAAAGGCATAGCATTCATACATTCAATGAAAGATGCAACATTCATTCATCCATTGACTGTGGAGACGCAGGATTTCACGTATTCAATAGTTTTGAAAGGGAAATGTTTGAAAAGATTGAAAGTGGCCTAAGCCCTCTACTATCCCCAGCAGAGTCGCCACCAGTCGACATTGGAAAATTTAAGAAATACCGTGGGTTGGTTTATAACCCAGTTTTCCTCAAATCGATCTTCCTAAATTATCTTTACCCTTACTCTTTTTATTGCAAAAAAGGTTTTAAAGGGTTTTTTAGGAAAGAGGCCAACATTTGTATATGTCGACGATTTGATTTAAACAGAGTTGCCAGTTGGTAGTTCTAAAAATGATTGTACCAACTCAACCAAATTTAATTTGAAAAGAGGCCCAATTGCTGGACACTGTCGAAACTTGATCTTTAAAATTAGAGTTTTGAGTTCGGGGGCTTGGTTAAGTGTGGGAAAGGTGTTAGGCACCCTAAGACTCCCATGTAAACATGGTACCGCAATCTTTTCAATTTTTCTCTTAAAACTGGAATGCGTGAGTGAATGCTGTTTGAAAATTGGGCCTTTGGATTGATTGAAAGCTTTGACAGCCTATATACGAAGGGTTTGATTTGATTTTGAAAATCAGTCTTTGATTTTATTTGCAAAAGCATTTAATTTCATTTTTTGCAAAAGATTTTGGATTGAATTAACAGTGATGTCTTGAAGGCTGGTTTTATCAAACCCTTACGCTGACATAGGAATTGAAGCATATCGCTACTCTTAATTTTATCTTTATAGCCTTAAGGCTGCATGCAAATGGTGATTTGTCGAGCTGCGAAGCATCCTCGACCACAAAAATATAAAGTGTCGGTCTCCTCATGGGTATGAAAACCATCGGAGGGACGCTGACACGACAATCCATATTTTTACTATGTTGAGGCCTTAAATTCGGATAACCGTTTTAAGGTCTGTGCATGTATATTTTACAGAAAAATTAGCAGGGTACATCTATAAATCAAAGTTTGTCCATCGTGGGAATCAGATTATGATCAGTTTGATAATGAATCCCTAGGCTCACATATAAGTTGCTAGAAAACCTGCACAGTTCAAATTTGTACAGAAGCAGATACATATCCCAAGATAGCCAGAACTAGGGATTCATTTAGTAAATCCCTGTGACGCCCCCAAAATCTCTACATTCCCTGTAGCAGATTTGGTGCTCACGTAAATATTTCATAAGATAATAATTCTTATCAATCCAAAATTTATAATATTTCACAATGAACAGTAGTTCTCGTCAGAACATTTACTATGGTGGGATACCCTCACATGGATGGATAGGTTTATAATCTCATGGATATTTCTTTCATATCAATAATTTCTATCTATCTGACATTCACAGTACAAATGATAAGATTATTCCTGGAACTGAGGAGCGACCTCAGTTCTTACAGAACTTTCAAGATCATTTAAAACCCTAATTCATATGTATAGTTCATATAGATACTGTACTTCTTCCTATGTTCTAGAAAGGTAAAAGCTAAGAAATTGTTAAAGATGATAATATAATATTATATATTCTTAAATTGTCTTACAATAAATCCTAACTTACTATTACACCAGAGTAGAGTTCCCGAGGATATAAATAAATTTACATTGACTGAGTTCTTCCATCTACATTACTGAACTCCAGAACCTTTGACATTTCAGCTAAAGCTGCAAAGAAAAAGAATAATTGCAAGGATGAGCTACAGAAAGCTCAATAAGTTTTAAACAAATTGTATATTATACTCACACTGGATCTAAATTGAATGAACATATAGTTCAGAGATTTTCAACATATATATATATATATATATATATATATATATATATATATATATATATATATATATATATACTGAGGTTTGATCTGCCCAAACCCCGCACATTATGAGTTACTATCAGTCATATAGACTTAGCCACCCGAGTTGATTGTTCAACCACACTTATTACGAGTTACTGTCAGTCACATAGACTTAGCCACCCGGGTTAATCTGTTCAACCACACCTCTGACGAGGTACTGTCAGTCATATAGACTTAGCACCCCGAGTTGATTTGTTCAACCACAACTTCTAACAGTCATAAAGACTTATAGGAGTTTTGTTTGGATATCTCATAGGTGATCAGCCTAATCATATCCTAGGAGTATGCATATCATCCTACCAATTTAACAAGGTCAGTATTTTTTTAACTTCCTGTAATTGAAACCCAGGGTTAGTATTATAACTACCCATAACTATAAACCAAGGTCAGTATTCTGACTGCCAATATAATCTCGGAACGAGTATCAGTATATATATGTACCAAACAATATTAATTTTTTCACATTTTATGCTTTGATATCAAATCAAATAAATTTTACGCAAACAACAGGTTATATGGTTTGTTATGCTTGAACAATAAGCAATAACCCTTTTCAAATCACAGATATCACGAATAATGTTGCTAACAATTTTATATATCAATTTACAAGACTTACATTTAATATTGAAATTAAATGAAGTTAGAAAAACTTGCCTTTATCACGATCGACTACTTAAGCTATTGGAAAGTATACACGCAACCTATATAGGTTTATAACAGTCATTAGAAATACTAACAACATATAACTAGTCAAACTATTAGTGTCTAGGTAGATTTTGGAGTCCATTCGGTATTATATAGCTTTGTTGAATAGCTATCGAATTTAGTTTTTCAATAACTTTATTTAAAAGTTCTAATATCTTATTTAGATATTTTAGTTATTATTTATAATAATTTTTATATGCTCATAATAATTTTTAAATAATTTAATATCATTTAAAATAATTTTTAAGTTATTAATATTATTTTTAAATATTCACTAACCATTTAAAATGATTTTTAAATCATCAATATTATGTTTAAATAATTTATTTTTATTAATAATAATTTCTAAATCATTAATATCATTTTTAAATAATTTATTATTATTTAAAATGATTTTTAAATCACTAATATTATTTTTAAGTAATTTATTATTAATTATTTTTATTATTATTAATATTTAAATAAATTAAATATTAATAATAATTTCATGTCAAAATATTGAAAATTATTTATTATAATTAAAAATAATTTTTTGGAATTTTCTATTAATTATTTAGTATTTATTTTTATTTATTTCTATTTATTCTAATTATTTTAATTAATAAAATTAATTTTCAAATATTGTCTGTCGTTGTCGCTAAAGACATTTAGCGACAGAAGTGTTACTATAGGTGTTCTTGGCCCAGCCAAGAACACGTTAGTCAACGTGCTAGGCCCATGTTTGACCTGCTCTACTTATCAACTGGATTGGTTTCTGGGTAATCTAATGCAATGGAATTGTAGTGCTAGTGTAAGAGTACATGTTTATGCTTCTTTCAGTGCCTAAAAACCTTGCTACAAGTCTCCACAGGCGGTCAAACTAGCAAACCCACGCTATTCTTCAATTCTGGGCTGCCCAGAATTGAATAGTCAACGCCGGTCAATGACCTTTATGGTCTTATATCTTGTCAGCGGTTTGATGTTTGGGTTGTTTAATAGTCGGGTTTTATAGAGTAACTAACAAGGTTTAATAAGGTAGCACTAACAGGGTCTAGACCTAACCAAGCATCAAGATACAAGCCTTTAAAAATCTTGTCAAGACACTGCTTTAGATTTCTGGGTTACCCAGAAATCGTTAGCTTACTGACCAGCCTAGTTTGACCTCCTATAATTTTCTCTTGGTTAGTCTTCAAGGCTTCCCAGTGCTCTAGTGGTGTAGAGGTCATGTCAGACTACAACCTGACTAACACTTATCATACAAACAGGCTGACAGGCGAGAGATCAAAGCTAGTCAAACGGCTGTCAGACCATGTTCATCAATTTTCTGGGTTGCCCAGAAAATGTCTGGTCATGCTCGGTCAACGAGTTTTGACCGCTTATATCTTTTGATATGTTGATCCGATAGGCCTGATTCCACTTCTAGCTTACTAACCTCATGTCATACTATAAGTCTAACGGCTTACACATGTCAGAATGTTAACAGAGTAAAATCTATGAGCCCTAACATTAGGCTGTCAGGCCATATTTTATACTTTGGCAGTTTTGCTTAAATCTTCATTTTCGTGCATTTAGATGTTATGGATTCATATTTTAACAACCCAGATCACAAAATAACATCATATAACATATATATAAACATCAAAACACAATTTTTATCTTATCATACAAGATCAAACTCAAGTTAGGGTTTATACCTCTCTCGCATAAGCTTTAATCTAGGCTTTCCTCAACTGATTTTGAAGTGTTATGAGCTTTGTTAGGGACTGATTCACTTCTTTATTTCGTGGGTTTGGTGAGAGAAAAGTTTGGCTAAGTGTGGTTCACAAATAAGCTAAGTTTTGAACTTTCTCTCTCTTTAATCTCTTTCTTTTGGATTCAATGAATGTAAGTATGCAAGGTGACACCAAATATTAGATCTATTTTAGATTTTCAAGCACATGGAATATCCGACATATGGTGACTCACAAGATTTGTAAAAATCTCTTAACTTAAAACTTAAGTAAAGGGTATTTTGGTCATTTCGCACCTACTAAGGGTAGTTTGAAAATTTCCCTCACGATTTTAAGGGTATTCTAGTCATTTGATATAACTCCTTTTAATATTAACCCTTAGGGTTTGATAATCTCAATTAGGATTTGCTAATTAGGGTTTAGGATTCTCTAATATAAAATTAGGGTTTCCCAGAATACAATTAGAGTTCCTAACTGTTTGTTAGGGTTTCTTAATTACAGATTAGGGTTTCTAATCTATCATTAGGGTTTACTGAGGTTGTACCTTATCTGACCAATCATTGATCATTAATCTTATATTGTACAAACACACCTTAACTGATACAATTCTAATAACTGTATTATCTATCAAATTCCTATCCGTAACTAGGGTTATGGTTTTCAATATCTGTTAACTATATCTCCACTCATATTTCTTAGTTAATACCCAGTTTGACCATCTTACTAAACTCGTATCACAGATACTCAGCACAATATTGATAATCAATATCAATATAAAAATTTATTCGTAAAATTTAAATTGTTTAAAATTCCGGGTCCTCACATTCTCCCCTTCTTATAAGGATTCGTTCTCGGAATCACCACTTTCTTACTTTGTATCATCAATTCATTCTTATCAGCACAATATTAATTTGTGTCTCATATATTAACCTATGACTTGGATTCTTAAAAAGAACAACTCATAGCGATATCTATCCAATATCACTCATGTAATTAAATTACAGAATGAAATAGTTATCTGCCACCATCTCCTGTGCAGCTACTGCATCTTGCACCGTCATATCGAACGTACGTGCCATTGGTCTTCCCGGCTTAGCAGGTCCTCTAATCGTCAGTGTTCCGCTACTGGGTCCCTTGTTGATACTTCCCTTATGAACATTCTTCTTCGAATAATTCCGAACCAAATGATCTGTTGATCCACATGAAAAACAACCTTGTATCTTCTTCGGACTTGTTACTAGATTGGTATTCTCACTCTACTTCCTCTTTGTTAACTAACATGGTTCAACAATTTACGTACCTACTTTCCTTTTCTTATCAAAATATATTTACACTTCCAAGGTAACACTTCTAAGAATCCCCTTAACCTCTCATTGTTTTCTATTGAGTCTTAACTGTTTGAAATGTTTCACATAAAATCCTAATACCGATGTGTTATATATTTTATACTGTCCAAAGCGCCATTCTTATACTAGCATGATAACTATGGTATACAACTTCTGAAAAGGCTTCCATTTTCTTTGAAGTCTAAATCACAAGTCCTTAATCTATTCTTTAAGGTCTGAATGGTTATCTTACTTTGTTCATCTGTTTATGGGTGGTATACTGTACTTGCCCTTCACTAAGTCCCTAAATGTATTTAATAACTCATTTCCTAGAGTTTGAAAGAAACTGTATATCCTTGAATCTAACCTTATAGAAATAAAACTACCCACCTCATGATAATGGTGATAGTTATCTACTTCAATAAGCTCCTAGTTTCTGTTACATAGTTTCAAAAGTTCCTTGAGAACTGGTTTCACAGTTTCTGCAACAATATCTAGGCCCCTTATTGCACTAAAAGTTGTTGCAACCCTTGGGTCTAACACCATTTTCACAAATTTGAAATTTTTCCTATTCATGTTAATTATGTGCCATGTAATACTTTCTTTGTATTTTAGTGTCCTTGATGAGTGAGTTTTATACCCACTAATCGGTATTCGTTATAGCTTGATTCTCGTTGTTTTCAAATAATTTTCCCGTCATTTCACTTGGTTTTATGTTATTATGTACAGGAAAGGGATTGGATGCACAGGAGTTTTAAATGACAATTTTTAGCACACTTGAAGGGAGCACTCGCTAGATTTAATGAGTACAATTAAAGAAGTCCGTGATTTTGGGAATAATTCGGAAGAAAATCAAGTGGGTTTAGTAAAGTAACATATCCACGTTAGCATATGCATGGGATTTGGATCAGCAGCTTAATGAATTAGCAGCTCACAGATGGTAACTAAATTATAAGTGAGAAGCTCACAAAATCAGTACAGGAGATCAACATTCGCCTGAACAGTGATTGTACCCGCTGAGGCGGGCGTTTGTGAAGGGTTTCCACCGCTGGGGCGGGGAGGCGCGCGGCAGCATGCGTCTTTTCCTTTCCTCACTCGGAGTTGGTTTGCTTTATGCTGAGTTGTGGGCTACGACTAGAGTATAAGGGACTGGATCACGTGCATGGAGAGGAGCTTAGATAATATATGGGGAGGCGTGCCAGCTGCTGACATATTTGATATGGGAAGAGCCACGTAAAGCAGCATAAAGGGGCTGGACCCGACGCAAGTGGGTTGGTTGCTCTCCTTTGCCGAATCAGATTTTCACTATGATTGGTGGGCTACTTGTGATATACAAGGAGACAATGAAGGTTGCACTATAAATCATCTGTAGGGACCACGAGTAAAGGAGGGAGGATGGACTTCAAGTAACCTAGTGATATAGAAGGGACATGTAACCTGAAGGAAAAAAGAGGACGGATGCAACATGTTTGGGCTAAATTGGGATATGAAGGGGAGACTTGGTGGGCCACTGACTTAAAGCATGGTAGCAGCAGCTAACTCTCCTACTTAGACTTGGACTAGCGAAAATAAAGGAGAATTAAGGCTACAATACATAATGCATGGCATGATATAAAGGAGAGCCACAAAGCAGCTGGACAGTCCATTTTTTCTATTTGGATTCGGAAGCTACAAGAGAGAGATGTGGGCTGCGGATTGTGGGCTAGCAATTTGACCGAACCTGTGAGGGGAGAGCCACGGATTATTAGTGGAGCTTGGCATATATATTAGATATAAAAGGAGTCTTGTACCTGTTATGAGACAAGCCACGTGGGGGGGCAGCAGCAGGAGATGACGTGGAGGCGCTTAGTTTATATATATATATATATATATATATATTAGTTTAGTTTTATTATTCGGGGAGTTTTTAGTTTTATTTTTTGTTTTCAATAAAAATAATAAACCCTAGTTGAAAGGGGATCTTGGAGATTGAAGCACTTGGAGACCATTGGAGATCCAGATCAAGAGCAAGAAGGAGGACGAATTTGCCGGCAACAGATTTAATTCTTTTCCTTAATCTTTTTCTTATCTTTTAATGTGTATTCAAGTGTGGATTCTTTGTTTTAATTCAATGACAATGAACTAATTCTTTGTTTGAGATTACAATGGATCTTATTATGTAATTTATTTTATTATGCTTCTCTATTAATTATTATGATCTATCGTTGTGAATTGTCTATTGTGATTTGGAATTAATTGCTTAATTGCCTAGCTAACAATTACCGTGATAATCTATATGAAATTGATTGAGGAGTATAGAGTTAGATCTGATCATATAGCATGTGCTTGTGATTTCTGCATAGATGAAAATTATGATTCGTGTTTAGGATAGAGCTATTCCTTTACGCCATATGTAATCTTATAAAGAACTTGTGACGCCCCCAGAATAGGTCCATTCAACCCAACCCATTCTGAGTCGCCAAATACATGGTACAGAATTCAAATACAAATTTTATATCATACGGTCGTGCAAAATACGACCACACAACTGTGAGTGTCAATACAAATATGTAGAAAATATTAAGATTCAAACTAAGTCCTCATTACAATTATTATCACGCTATTTATCAGAAATAGTGAGGACTACTACTGCTCTAACTCGGACCATCACTCTGTCCCCCGACTAGTTTTCGCGACATTCTCATTTCCTGAAGAGGACAACAGATGAAAAGGGTGAGCTCAACTAGCCCAGTAAAGAATATTATGACTAAGATAATGGAAAATAAATTATCGTTAGCCTTCAATAAATCAGATAAAATATAATGGACAACCAATCTTAGATCAATATTCGCAGTGAAAATAACAAATCATTAGAAGAGTTAAGCAGAGAATGAAGTCTACTATCTTCTATGATTTAAAAGTCCATCATCAATATTTTATCCCTATAACATCAATCAATATACATCTCGAATCAAATATTCATCTTTGCACTACAGGCCAAAGATATTCATTTGTATCATCAGTGATCATGTTCATCTCAACACCTGTCATCTTTGCACAACAGGCCAAAGATATTCATCAGGTAATCATTCATCTTTGCTCTACAGGCCAAAGATATTCAGTTATATCACCACTTAGAACTGAGGATGATGAAAAACCATATAAATAACGAATCCAGTGAAATAAAGGATAAGATTAAGGATTCGTATTTTAGTATTCAAAAATACTTCGTAATAATCAATTGTGGAGCAAAATTCAAGAATAAAGCTCAAAACTTAGATCCAATCAAAGATAAGAACTTTAACAAGTAATTTGGACATATAGAAGAAAATTTAATTTTTCCGTGAATAGTACCGTATACGTGAATAGTGCCGTATACGTGAATAGTAATCCCGACGAAAAAAGTAAGAATTTCATAATAAAATTCATGCCAATATTTTGGTATAATGATATTGAAAAGAATAACATCATTTATGAAGAAAATAACATCCCTTACCTCAAAAGAATAACACTTCTGGCTGGAATATCGGATATAATACCGAAGAAAACTTGCACTGAATACTAATACTCAAAGTATTGAAATACTCACAAAAATACGCTCGATATTATAGAGATAGAAAACTTCTGATTCTGGTGTGATTTTCAATTCTAACCTAAGCACCCTATTTATAGGAAAAGCTTAGGATGCCAAAGGAGACTAAATTAATAAAATAATATATTTTAAAAAAAAAATTCCGCCGCCTGGCGGCTAAAAATTTTCCAACAAAAGTGGGGCCCGCCCATAAAAATATATATATATTTTCTGAAACTTCAATAATTCATAACAAATATCCCCTTTGTCAGAAAAATACAAATTCTATGTCCTTCCATAGGAAATTTAATTCTCTACAACTTTGTAGAAGAAAGTTTTTCCAAATTCCAAACATAAATTATCCGAAATCCAACAACAGATGATTTCTCACACCAAAATATTGATAAAAACTCATCAGCGCCAATTCCTTCTTTAATATCCACAAAATAAATATTTCCTTATCATATAAATCAATAATTAATTATTCACAGATAATATTACAGAACTATAATATTGACAACCAGGTCGTTCCCAGGAAAGAGGGGGCCTTCCGATAAGGTCTTCTCCTTACTAGCGCGCAATTAAATAACCCTTCCTAGACAGAACTTCCTTAGACATTGTCAATAATGCTATCTAATAATATTATTCAAATAATATGAATTATTGAGTTGATAATGTGAAATACTGTGCTAGTGACAATTATTGAATCAATACTACAAAATATCAACTATAGCCATTATTGAATCAATCATAAAAAATAGCAACGTAGCAATTATTGAGTCAATAAAATATCAATGTAACAATTATTGAGTCAATAATATAAAATATTGAACAGTAATTACTGTAACAATAATTGAATAAATTCCTTCTCACGTAAGACTCAATAATTCTAAATACTGTGCAATACCGTGTGCTACTGTGCAACACCGCGTATCACTGTATTTTAACCACCGGGTATTTCAACAGTACTAACGGTAATAAGCACGCCGTTATTTTGTAAAAAAGTTATTTCTGTCGCTTTCTATATCCGACAGTTATTCCGTTGTGGGGGCCCACAAATAGCTGCGCCGTCGTACGAATATTCCCCGACAACAAGAATATTCCACGACCAAACGAATATTCCCCGACAACAAGAATATTTTATAACCACTTGCTCATTTTAAAAATGTTTGCACATTTCACCCATAACTTTCATATTTATCAAAACAACACCTTACTGTTTCGAAATAATATATAAAGAAAATTAAATCTTTATTCATAAAAGTTGGGGTCTTACAGAACTTGTGATTAAATCCTTTTTAATTGTAATTCACATAACAATATAGTGGATTAGTTGATTAGAGTGTCTTGCTTAATTCTATCATCTGTGAATTTGAGTGAGTATGGTATGATGCATCGAGAGGTGGTTATATTTATTTTCGTGTTCTTGATTAACAATTTAGAATAGTGAGAATAATTGATGAGGAGTGTGTTAACTTAAATGAAGCAATAAGTGAAGTTGTGATCTTAAATCTCCGTAATCTTAATTTAACTAGTGGTGATTTAATAGTAGTTTAATTATATAATTTGAAATTCATTCGTTTGAATAAGATTGAGTTGGTTGCGGGTTAGTACATGGTGATTCTTATTAAATAATTCCTTGTGGGATCGACACTTTACTTTCACTTTATTACTTGTTGACCACATATACTTGCGTGTTGTGCGTAACTAGATTTTACCCAACAAGTTTTTGGCGTCGTTGCTTGGGAATTCGTCCTCTTTCTTGTAGCATCCCAATCCAAGTCAGCATTGGAAGAAAAAATAGCAGCTGGCGCCTATTTTATATCCAAGTTTTTGGCGCCGTTGCCGGGGAATTAATTTAATAACTATTTACCAATATTAATTACAATCAAATTAGTCTTAATTTAAATATTTTTTTATGTATTTAATTCTCTTCCTATTTTACTTTTTTTTCAGGTACCATGGCTGAATTCAATTATCAATGGCCATATACGAACATGACTCAACCAAGAAAAACAGGGATTGATGAACTTATATTAGCACAGATTGAAAAGCTTTCGAAGACGTTGGAGGTTATCGCAGCTCAACGGAGTCGAAGGATGGCAGTTACGTGTGACTATTGTGCTGGCAATCATTCGAGTCATCAATGCACCGTCAGTTTTGAACCGGCACCATATAGTGGTGATTACCTCAACAACTATGTTGAGCCTAACTATTATCAAGATTAGGGGTATCACCCGGATTCTTCATGGAGCTACAATTATGAAGACCAATACTATGCTCCAAATCCATCATACACACTAAAATTTTCATGTCCACCTCCATTGCCACAAGAAGAAAAGCTAGGTCGGGAAGAGGCTTTGGCCAGAATCCAAGCAAAAATGACGCAGTGATGAAATCTCTACGGACGGGAATGAAGAATTTATCAATTCAAATAGGACAGAAAACGAATGCAATGAATAGTCGGCCCCAAGGAGATTTGCCAAGTGAAACAGAAAAGAATCCAAAAGCCGTGAATAACATTCCTACAAACACTGGTTCTAATTACATGGATTTCAAAACTGATGGAGAGCCAAAATCAAATCTGCTATTGGATGAGCCACAAGAAAAAAAGTCAAATCTGGAGGAACTCATGTCAAACGTCATAGCAGATCAAGAGGAGGGGAAGATTAGTCAGGGGTTGTCAAGTCAAGATCTTAACAATCAGATGGAGCAACTCATCACTACCCCACCAAATGGTCCTAATTACATGGATTCCGAAACAGAAACAGAGAATTCAGAGCTGAGGGAATGGTGGCTTAAGTTTGTAGCAGACATAGAGGAGAGGAGGATTAATCAAGAGAGTTCAATTCGAGATCAAGAGTTATCAACTCAAAATCTTAATAATCAGATGGAACAACTCACTAACGCCTCAAACAACTGTCCTCCAAACACTTAGATTTATGACATGGATGACAAAACTGACGGAGAACCCGAACCAAATCTGCAACTGGATGAGCCACAAGATATAGAAAGTGTGGAGACAAATGGGGATAATGAAATAGAGGTCGACGAAGATCTAAATGGGTCTCCACCAAAGATCAAAGAGTCAGTCAGATTTGCAAAACCATGCCCGATTGGTAGTTATGTCGTCGGCAACGCTCTTTATGACATAAGAGCGAGTACAACTTTGAAGCCATGGTGGGACGAGAAAGAGAAGATAGACGAAGAGCCCATTGTGTGTGACAAGCTTCCATGCCCCAAAGTGATCGCATACACAATGGAGACCACACCTAGCTGTTGGACCTTATTCATGAAGGTCATACCGAATAAGAGAATGCTAGGTGACTTTGATGCACTGGCCATCGCGTATGGGAACTTCCCAAAGGATTATTTGTTACTGATGAATGGAGGGTTCCTCAACTTTCGAAGAGGAATTGGATAGCGTTGACCAAGACAAAGTGCGGCTGAAGGACTATAAATCAAGCGCTTATTGGGAGGCAACCCAAGTTTAATTTTTAATTTTTAGTTTTTTTTAGATTTCATATTATTTAATAGATTTTTTAAGTTTATTTTTTTTAGGATTTAATAAACTTGCTTCTATCATGGTCACAGGTTAGTCAAGTCCAACTCGAGTGTGGTGCCCGATTCATTCCAATGCGCTTAACATATTCTTCAGACTTAGCAGACAAGGAGGAAAATTGTTATATTTTCAGGGAAGTCCTCTCTTTTAATTTTCCCTATCTTAGCCATTGAGGACAATGTCTGTTTTAAGTTTGGGGGTATTTATCATGTTTAGTATTCACTTGGGCAATATTTTGATGGAATTTAATTGTGGCCAATGATAAGTGGGTGGTTAATGTTGTTAACTCTTGGAGAATTGAGGAGCATGCTTAGTCTATATTTTGACTCCGTAATTGGTTTTTACACTACTTGCGATTTTTTTTTGAAAATTTACATATATCCATTTGTTTAGCTAGTTGGGATTGAAATTTTTTGGCTAAATGCTTATAAAAGATACCATGGCAACTTGAGGAATCTTATTTGAGCATCATTCAAAGTGAAAATTAGGCACGCACATAAGTTTGGGGGAAATCTTGGGATATTTTTGAAAAAAGAAAAAAGAAAAATTGGAACCTTCCCAAGTTGAATAATTAAATCTTGTGGTGGGTCGAGATGGAGCGTAAAACGCACTCCCCATAAACACAAGCACGAGATGGAGCATAAAACGCACTCGTTTAAATAGAAATGGAAAGTGAGATGGAGCGTAAAACGCACTCACTAAAAAGATAGAGACAAAATTTGGAAGAAAAAAAACTTTAAAGTACTTGGGAAGGGTGCATATGTGCTTAAATGTTTAAATATCCGGTTGATCCTCAAGAAAAAATTTGTGCTTTGTCTATATTAGCGGAGATTGATGTGATAAGAATTTTTTAGAGTTGTTTTTGAAAATCTTTTATGAGTATTGGTTGATCTTATTTAAATCATGACTAGTTGAACGTTTAGATGCACACATGCACTTAAAAGATCATGAGTAGATGTGAAGCTAATGAAAATTATTGAAATGTTAGACATGGCATTATTTTGGAATTTTCTTTGGGTTATCATTTGTTGTAACCTTTGAGGCCATTGTTCAAATTCATAGTAATTCATTGCCTGAGTGGATCATTGCTAGAGAATGAATCTGTCTAATTTGTGTTTTTGCTTGAGGACAAGCAAAGTCTTACGTTTGGGGGTATTTGATGAGTGAGTTTTATACCCACTAATAGGTATTTGTTATAGCTTGATTCTCGTTGTTTTCAAATAATTTTCCCGTCATTTCACTTGGTTTTATGTTATTATGTGCAGGAAAGGGATTGGATGCAAAGGAGTTTTAAATGACAATTTTCAGCACACTTGAAGGGACCACTCGCCCAATTTAATGAGTACAATTAAAGAAGTCCGTGATTTTGAGAAGAATTCGGAAGCAAATCAAGTGGGTTTAGTAAAGTAACATATCCACGTTAGCATATGTATGGGATTTGGATCAGCAGTTTAATGAATTAGCAGCTCACAGATGGTAACTAAATGATAAGTGAGCAGCTCACGAAATCAGCACAGGAGATCATCATTCGACTGGACAGTGATTGTACCCACTGGGGCGGGCGTTTGTGAAGGGTTTCCTCCGCTGGGGCTGGGAGGCGCGCGGCAGCATGCGTCTTTTCCTTTCGCCACTCGGAGTTGGTTTGCTTTATGCTGAGTTTGTGGGCTACGACTAGAGTATAAGGGACTGGATCACGTGCATGGAGAGGAGCTTAGATAATATATGGGGAGGCGTGCCAGCTGCTGACATATTTGATATTGGAAGAGCCACGTAAAGCAGCACAAAGGGGCTGGACCCGACGCAAGTGGGTCGGTTGCTCTCCTTTGTCGAATCAAATTTTCACTATAATTGGCGGGCTACTTGTGATATACAAGGAGACAATGAAGGTTGCACTATAAATCATCTGTAGGGACCACGAGTATAGGAGGGAGGATGAACTTCAAGCAACATAGTGATATAAAAGGGACACGTAACCTGAAGGAAAAAAGAGGACGGATGCAACATGCTTGGGCTAAATTGGGATATGAAGGGGAGACTTGGTGGGCCACTGACTTAAAGCATGGTAGCAGCAGCTGACTCTCCTACTTAGACTTGGACTCGCAGCAATAAAGGAGAATTAAGGCTACAATACATAATGCATGGCATGATATAAAGGATAGCCATGAAGCAGCTGGACAGTCCATTTTTTCTATTTGGATTCGGATGCTACAAGAGAGAGATGTGGACTGCGGATTGTGGGCTAGCAATTTGACCAAACCTATGAGGGGAGAGCCACGGATTATTAGTGGAGCTTGGCATATATATTAGATATAAAAGGAGTCTTGTACCTGTTATGAGACAAGCCACGTGGGGGGGCAGCAGCAGGAGATGACGTGGAGGTGCTTAGTTTATATATATATATATATATATATATATATATATATATATATATATATGTATATGTATATTTATATATATATTAGTTTAGTTTTATTATTCGGGGAGTTTTTAGTTTTATTTTTAGTTTTCAATAAAAATAATAAACCCTAGTTGAAAGGGGATCTTGGAGATTGAAGCACTTGGAGACCATTGGAGATCCAAATCAAGAGCAAGAAGGAGGACAAATTTGTCGGCAACAGATTTAATTCTTTTTTTTAATCTTTTTCTTATCTTTTAATGTGTATTCAAGTGTGGATTCTTAGTTTTAATTCAATGACAATGAACTAATTCTTTGTTTGAGATTACAATGGATCTTATTTTGTAATTTATTTTATTATGCTTCTCTATTAATTATTATGATCTATCGTTGTGAATTGTCTATTGTGATTTGGAATTAATTGCTTAATTGCCTAGCTAACAATTACCGTGATAATCTATATGAAATTGATTGAGGAGTATAGATTTAGATCTGATCATAATAGCATGTGTTTTTGATTTCTGCATAGATGGAAATTATAATTTGTGTTTAGGATAGAGCTATTCCTTTACGCCATATGTAATCTTATAGAGAACTTGTGCTTATATCCTTTTTAATTGTAATTCACATAACAATATAGTGGATTAATTAATTATGGTGTCTTGCTTAATTCTATCATCTGTGGATTTGAGTGAGTATGGTATGATGCATCGAGAGGTGGTTATATTTATTTTCGTGTTCTTGATTAACAATTTAGAATAGTGAGAATAATTGATGAGGAGTGTGTTAACTTAAATAAAGCAATAAGTGAAGTTGTGATCTTAAATCTCTGTAATCTTAATTTAACTAGTGGTGATTTAATAGTAGTTTAATTATATAATTTGAAAGTCATTCGTTTGAATAAGATTGAGTTGGTTGCGGGTTAGTACATGGTGATTCTTATTAAATAATTCCTTGTGGGATCGACACTTTACTTTCACTCTATTACTTGTTGACCACGTATACTTGCGTGTTGTGCGTAACTAGATTTTACCCAACAGTCCTATCTCTATCTATTCTGAATTCAATATTCATTTGATAAATTATTTTGTCTTATACTTCAAAAAAATCTTTAACCACCTCCTGTATTTCTTTGACTCTGTTAAATAAAGTTGGACTATTATCCCTAGATAGAGTTAATTGAAACTCTTATCTAAATCCCAATTTATTAAAATCTTTTATCGGTACCTCGTTGTTTTATTATTACTTCTAACTTTTCTTGATTCTTTTAACTTTTAAAATATCTATAATGATATAAATTATTAATGGAATAGTAATATAGTTTTCAGTAAAAATCTTTTCTATCCCTTCACCTCGACAAAAGACTTTTCTAGCTTTTCTAGGAAATTTCTCCGTTTAGATAACTGTTATACCTTATAGTTATTTTTTTAGTGAACAATCCTCGTTGCACACTACTTTTGTATTTTATAATTTTGTTTTCTTCTAATTGCAGTCAATCTTGAACTTATGATTAACCAATTTATCCCTAAATTCTATTAAACTCTCTTAACTGAAACTTTATATCATTTATAAAAAAAATTATATGATTTTAACAAAACTTTTTCTTTATGAAAAGTTTTTATATTCATGTTTTCACCTAACATTTTCTATGTTTTTAGAAAAACCACTAGATGTGAATGAATACTTCGTACTAGAGTCAAATATTTAATGAATATTTTAAATATCGATTTGGGATAATACCTGTTACTACGTCTTGTGCAACAGCATCCCTCACCATCATGTTAAAGGTTCTAACTCTTCTGGACGACTCTGGCCAACCACTCCGGCTACTGCTGGTTTGAAGTTTTGGTTTTCCCCTTTGTTTGGATCTCTGGGCTTTGGACAGAACTTAGCAATGTGTCCCTCCACCCCACAGTTAAAACATGTGATTCCATTCTTATTACCATTCCTCTTTTGGGGACACCCTTTTGAGTAATGTCCATATCTCCCACAAGTAAAACACTTGGTCCCACTAAAATAACATACCCCTCCGTGCTTTTTCTTACAAATAGTACAACCTTCATTCCTCTGACTAGCTTTGTTAGAAAGAGTGGCATTCCAATTCCTTTTGTTATTTCTCTTTGCTTGACATTTCCTAATTCCTTCATTTTCTGGTTTATCAGCCCTTTTTTCCTCAGGTGGTCCGGTTAACTTAAAGTCTAAGGTAATCCTTAGAGTATTGGGTTCGATTGGTGGTGGGTTCACTGGCTCCCCTGTAAAGCTCCTCGTAATATATTTACCAACTGTTGAGTTGGATTTTTTGTTTCGCATTAGTTTCTGCTTGTGTTCTCCCGTATGATGCCATTTACCTAACAATAACAAATAACTCGATTAAACGGATAGAGTTCACACATCACATACTTGATAGTGTTTTATATATATTATAACTAACGCATTGGGAAAACTTATAAATTCATAAGGTACAGTTCACCTCGTAGCTGCTGCTATTATTTATCTTATATATCCCTTTGTAATCGTTAGAAAATTAGGATCTACTATTATATTTTCCTTAACTTATATCAAAGTTTGGAATTTACACATTACGCACAAAGATATATTCATGTATATACATATAAATTCATTCATAACGTATTATCCTATCTTCCTTACCCTTACTAAATTACTAATACTCCATCTTCGTCTTGTATCATTCTACTTCTTTACCCTGCCTTCTCATTATACCAATACCTTCTGTCTTTTCATTATTTTCCTTTGTTTACTTCATGAGCCTCTTAGGTCACTGTTATTCCATACTTCCCTGCCCATTATTTCTCTGAGTTTTACATTGCCACTCAACTCTCATCTTCTCAACCAGTTCCCTAAATATGTCATGCTCTTCTACTTAATATAATTCTATATGGAATATAAGTCTCCCTCTTCACTTAGTTCCAACTCTGGTACTCTTCATAAACACTTTCTAAATTTACCATAGGTTTATCTTCTATAGCTTCAATACTATTCCATAAGCTTCTTCAATTGGCACTCCTCGTATCCTTCTTTACGGATCATTCCCTTTTAGCCCAACTGATTCTGGTTCAGATACCGGTTCAAACGGAACGACCAGTTCCTCACTCTCTTATGTGAACAACCTTAAATTCTAAAGTTTCGATCAACTATATTACTAGACTAGCACCTAATATAAATTGTATACACATAGCAAATAATAGTTTTCTTTAAGTTAGTTTTTATCTTATTTTACGATGAATTTCCTCAATTCATATCCTATAAACTCTTTTTGAGTTTATATTTTCACTAACTTTTCTGCCACTCCTATTCCTCCAAGGTTATAGCCTAAGGTAACCCTACCTAAGGTTTATAACCTAAAGCTTTGATACCAAATTGTGACGCCCCCAAAATCTATACATTCCCTGTAGCAAATTTGGTGCTCACGTAAATATTCCATAAGATAATAATTCCTATCAATCCAAGATTCACAGTATTTCACAACGAACAGTAGTTCGCGTTAGAACATTTACTACTATGTTGGGATACCCTCACATGGATGGATAGGTTTATAATCACATGGATATTTCTTTTATATCAATAATTCCTATCTATCTGACATTCACAATACAAATGATAAGATTGTTCCTGGAACTGAGGAGCGACCTCAGTTCTTACAGAACTTTAAAGATCATTTAACATCCTTATTCAGATGTATAGTTCATATAGATACTGTACCTCTTCCTATGCTCTAGAAAGGTAAAAGCTAAGCAATTGTTAAAGATGATAATACAATATTATATATTCTTAAATTATCTTACAATAAATCCTAACTTACTATTACACCAGAGTAGAGTTCCCGAGGATATAAACAAATTTACATTGACTGAGTTCTTCCATCCACATTACTGAACTCCAGAACGTTTGACATTTCAGCTAAAGCTGCAAAGGAAAAGAATAATTGCAAGGATGAGCTACATAAAGCTCAGCAAGTTTTAAACAAATTGTATATTATACTCACACTAGATCTAAATTGAATGAACATATAGTTCAGAGATTTTCAACGTATATATATATATATATACTGAGGTTTGATCTGCCCAAACCCCGCACATTATGAGTTACTATCAGTCATATAGACTTAGCCACCCGAGTTGATTGTTCAACCACACTTATTACGAGTTACTGTCAGTCACATAGACTTAGCCACCCGGGTTAATCTGTTCAACCACACCTCTGACGAGGTACTGTCAGTCATATAGACTTAGCACCCCGAGTTGATTTGTTCAACCACAACTTCTAACAGTCATAAAGACTTATAGGAGTTTTGTTTGGATATCTCATAGGTGATCAGCCTAATCATATCCTAGGAGTATGCATATCATCCTACCAATTTAACAAGGTCAATATTTTTTTAACTGCCTGTAATTGAAACCCAGGGTTAGTATTATAACTACCCATAACTATAAACCAAGGTCAGTATTCTGACTGCCAATATAATCTCGGAACAAGTATCAGTATATATATGTACCAAACAATATTGGTTTTTCTATATTTTATGCTTTGATATCAAATCAAATAAATTTTACACAAACAACAGCTCATATGGTTTGTTATGCTTGAACAATAAGCAATAATCCTTTTCAAATAACAAATATCACGAATAATGTTGCTAACAATTTCATATATCAATTTACAAGACTTACATTTAATATTAAAATTAAATAAAGTTAGAAAAACTTGCCTTTATCACGATCGACTACTTAAGCTATTGGAAAGTATACACACAACCTATATAGGTTTATAACAGTCATTAGAAACAATAACAACTAATAACTAGTCAAACTATTAGTGTCTGGGTTGATTTTGGAGTCCATTCGGTATTTTATAGCTTCGTTGAATAGCTATCGAATTTAGTTTTTCAATAACTTTATTTAAAAGTTCTAATATCTTATTTAGATATTTTAGTTATTATTTATAATAATTTCCATATGCTTATAATAATTTTTAAATTATTTAATATCATTGAAAATAATTTTTAAGTTATTAATATTATTTTTAAATATTCACTAACCATTTAAAATGATTTTTAAATCATCAATATTATTTTTAAATAATTTATTTTTATTAATAATGATTTTTAAATTATTAATATTATTTTTAAATAATTTATTATTATTTAAAATGATTTTTAAATCACTAATATTATTTTTAAGTGATTTATTATTAATTACTTTTATTATTATTAATATTTAAATAAATTAAATATTAATAATAATTTTATGTCAAAATATTGAAAATTATTTATTATAATTAAAAATAATTTCTTGGAATTTTTTTATTAACTATTTAGTATTTATTTATATTTATTCTAATTATTTTAATTAATAAAATTAATTTTCAAATAATGTCTGTCGCTGTCGCTAAAGAAATTAAGCGACAGAAGTGTTGCTATAAGTGTTTTTGGCCCAACCAAGAACACGTTAGCCAACTTGCTAGACCCTTGTTTGACCTGCTCTAATTATCAACTGGATTGATTCCTGGGCAGTCTAATGCAATGGAATTGTAGTGCTAGTGTAGGAGTACATGTTTATGCTTCTTTTAGTGCCTAAAAACCTTGCTACAAGTTCCCACAACCGGTCAAACTAGCATACCCATGCTGTTCTTCAATTTTGGGCTGCCCAGAATTGAATAATCAACGCCGGTCAACAACCTTTATGGTTTAATATCTTGCCGGCTGTTTGTTGTTTGGGTTGTTTAATAGTCGAGTTTTGTAGAGTAACTAACAAGGTTTAATAAGGTAGCACTAACAGGGTCTAGACCTAACCAAGCATCAAGATACAAGCCTTTAAAAATCTTGTCAGGACACTGCTTTAGATTTCTGGGTTACCCAGAAATCGTTAGCTTACCGACCAGCCTAGTTTGACCTCCTATAACTTCCGGTTGGTTAGTCTTCAAGGCTTCCCAGTGCTCTAGTGGTGTAGATGTCATGTCAAACTACAACCTGACAAACACTTATCATACAAACAGGCTGACAGGCGAGAGATCAAAGCTAGTCAAACGACTGTCAGACCATGTTCATCAATTTTCTGGGTTGCCCAGAAAACGTCCGGTCATGCTCGGTCAACGAGTTTTGACCGCTTATATCTTTTGATCTGTTGATCCGATGAGCCTGATTCCACTTCTAGCTTACTAACCTCATGTCATACTATAAGTCTAACGGCTTACATATGTCAGAATGTTAACAGTGTAAGATCAATGAGCCCTGACATTAGGCTATCAGGCCATATTTTAGACTTTGGCAGTTTTGCTTAAATCTTCATTTTCGTGCATTTAGATGTTATGGATTCACGTTTTAACAACTCAGAGCACAAAATAACATCATATAACATATATATAAACTTCAAAACATAATTTTTATCTTAGCATACAAGATCAAACTCAAGTTAGGGTTTATACCTCTCTTGCACAAGCTTTGATCTAGGCTTTCCTCAACTAATTTTGAAGTGTTATGAGCTTTGTTAGGGACTGATTCACTTCTTTATTTCGTGGGTTTGGTGAGAGAAAAGTTTGGCTAAGTGTTTGGTTCACAAATAAGCTAAGTTTTGAACTTTCTCTCTCTTTAATCTCTTTCTTTAAGATTCAATGAATGTAAGTATGCAAGGTGGCACCAAATATCAGATCTAGTATAGATTTTCAAGCTCATGGGATATCCAACATATGGTGGCTCACAAGATTTGTAAAAATCTCTTAACTTAAAACTTAAGTAAAGGGTATTTTGGTCATTTCGCACCTACTAAGGGTAGTTTGGAAATTTCCCTCACGATTTTAAGGGTATTCTAGTCATTTGACATAACTCCTTTTAATATTAACCCTTAGGGTTTGATAATCTCAATTAGGATTTGCTAATTAGGATTTAGGATTCTCGAATATAAAATTAGGGTTTCCCGGAATACAATTAGAGTTCCTAACTGTTTGTTAGGGTTTCTTAATTACAGATTAGGGTTTTTAATCTATCATTAGGGTTTACTAAGGTTATACCTTATCTGACCAATCATTGATCATTAATCTTATACTGTTCAAACACACCTTCACTAATACAATTCTAATAACTGTATTATCTATCGAATTCCTATCCGTAACTAGGGTTAGGGTTTTCAATATCTGTTAACTATATCTCCACTCATATTTCTCTGTTAATACCCAGTCTATACGGCCGAAGCGTCTCACGCCGGTCCAGTATTGCAATTGAAATTGACAGAAAAGTAGTCACCTAGTGACTAGGGAGAGCACCCAGTATGGGAAAGTGTGCAAAAGCAGTAAAATGGCCACAAAATAGTCCAGGACGATTGAAAATATATAAATATATATATATATATATATATATATATATATATTGACAGAAATGTAGTCAACCAGGACTGATATGTGTACCAGTGATGGTCAATGTCGCTTATATATGCGTAAATATATATAAAAGCGGTAAACTACCTCGAATTTGAAATCCGGGCTTGATAGAATTGAAATGTTAGTACATTTACAATTAAATATATACAAAAGAGGGCCAAACCCGGACTGGGAAGATAACCCAGTCCGGCGAAGTTGCTAGAATGTGCGTGCTAGTGCATTGAAGCTACTAGAGCGGACGGATCGTCAATCCGAGTTGTAAAAATGTTGAAAACGGAGTTTATGTACAAAAATATATTAATTTTTGACGAAAACAGCCACGGAACTAAGTTCCGGGCATATTTAGATGATGAAACTTTGTGTGCAAGTGTAAAGCAGTGCAAAGTAGTAGTATTGACTTTCTGATCGTAAAAATACTTACAATGGACTGCAATATGGGCTTTTTTCCAAATCGTAGGCTTTAAACGTCCAAATCTATCGGTGGTTTTTTGATATGTGATAGTATATGGTTATATCTACGTGCTGGGGTGAAAATATTTGGGTTTGGAAGAGGTGTAAAAGTCGAAAAATCAAACTGTCAAAGCTTCGCTGCGTTCTGGATTTTTTTGAAATGAACGGGGGGGCACGTTTATGTATAGGCCAGGGAGCCTCCACTCTACCTGCTCTAGTCACAGGTAGAACTGCGGCTCCCCTAGGTGGGGCCCACGTGCCCAGCTTGGTCGTCTCAAAGTAAGTGCACTCCGAGCAATGCGATGTTCGGCCGGAATCTTTCTAACTTTTGATCGAAGCGTCCGTTTGAGGCATGCGATACCTTTCCGGAAAGCTTTCGCGAGAGTATCGTAATGACATGGGAAAAAACATTTTTTGGGTTCAGGAAGATGGGTTCATAACCAGGTCTTCGATTTCCCGTAGTTTATTCGTTGAGCTGTCTTGCGTAGTTGCCACTCGGGATCGTCGTTATGGTTCATTTTGACTTTGTCGGCATCGATTTGGCTTGAGTTTGACCAAGTCGATTGAGAGTTGATGAAATAACCATTGTACCCCTCCCGGGGCTTCCTGTAGTGTTGGGATGGTCGCTGTTTAACTTCCGGGAGCTGATTCCAAGACTTGGATCTTAGTCTAGTCTGTTGACCTCAGGGTTGTCTTTGAGGCTGACGTGGAAGTTCTAGGTTTTGGATTTGTTGTGATGCTTCAGGTTGGTGTCTGAAGTTGACCTAACGTCCCGGATTGAGACCAGGGTTGACTTTATAGCCCGATATTGAGGTCGGGGTTGATTGGTACCTCCCGGGTTGAGACCGGGGTTGATCTTGACTTCCCGGGTTGAGACCGGGGTTGATTAATACATCTCGAGTTGCTGTTGGGGTTTAATTGACTTCCCGGGTTGAGATCGGGGTTGATTTTGACTTACCGGGTTGAGACCGAGGTTGAGCTTGATGATCTGATTGACTGTCGAAATTGGATTAATGGTCCAATTGACTGTCAAAACTTGATTGATGGTCTGATTGACTGTCGGAACTTGATTGATGGTCCGATTGACTGTCAAAACTTGATTGATGGTCTGATTAACTGTTAGAACTTGATTGATGATCCGACTGACTGTCGGAACTTGATTGATGGTCTGATTGACTGTCGGAACTTGATTGATGGTCCGATTGACTGTTGGAACTTGATTGATGGTCCGATTGACTGTCGGAACTTGATTGATGGTCCGATTGACTGTTGAAACTTGATTGATGATCCGATTGACTGTCGAAACTTGATTGATGGTCCGATTGACTGTCAGAACTTAATTGATGGTACGATTGACTGTCAGAGCTTAATTGATAGTTCGATTGACTGTCGGAACTTGATTGATGGTCTAATTGACTGTCAGAGCTTGATTGATGGTCCGATTGACTGTCGAAACTTGATTGATGATTCGATTAACTTTCAGAACTTGATTGATGGTCCGATTGACTGTCAAAACTTGATTGATGGTCCGATTGACTGTCGGAGCTTGATTACCGATATTAGGCATTAGATTTAGGTTGAAGGACCGGCATTGGTGGCCGGATTTGGATTGATTAACGGTTTTTCCCTCCTACCGGGTTGGAATTGGGGCAAGAAAAAAATTTGAGTGGGCTATGATCTTGATTGGAATTGACTTTCGCTGGAGGAGAGCAACTGCCAATAGATTGCTGGATTTGCTTCAACATCTTTCTGGTGAGTTGATGTAGGTAGACAACCAGTTCAGCCATCTGCTCGATTTGTTCCTTGATAGACTTTATTCCTTGCTCTATCAGGAATTATTTTTCAAAAGCTTCCCAACTCATTGGGCTGATGTTGTTGGATTGAGTTGATTCTTCAACATAGCGGAGGTACTTGGATCCTTCTCCACTTGAATTGTTGATCATGTTGACACTCTCCTCCTTGTGCTGTGGGAGAGGGTTATCTTGGACATGCGGTTGTTCGGGCTTCGTGACCACAATTTCTCCATTATCAATCAAATCTTGGATTTTGTGCTTGAGGGACCAACAATCTTGGGTGTCATGACCCGGTGATCCGGAATGATAAGAACACTTCTTGCTAGGGTCGAAGTTCTTTGAATTAGTGTTAGTTGGCGGAAGGAGTTGGCCAATCTTCTTCTGAGCTGTCAGAAGTTTGAAGACGTTCTCGAGTGAATCCCCTAGTGGGGTGAAAGTCGTTCTGCGTCTGACCTCCATGTTTTTCTGAAATGAGGGATTTGAAGGCTGTATTACAGCTTGGAAAGGGGTATAGTTACTCTTTTGAATGGGTGTATTATTTGAATTACTGCTTGAATTTTGTCCTTGTAGCACTAAGGAAACTTCTTCATCTTTCTTTTTGTGGACCCTCCGAGGATTACTCCTGTAATTTTTGGATTGGATATGCTCAGCAACAGCTTCGAGGGCCGTTAGGTCTTTTATTTTTTCGGACTTGAGTCCCATTTCGCCTTGTTTGATCATTTCAGAGAAAGGTTTTTCTATACCTGTTAGGACCCTTTCATAATAAGGAGCTTCTTGAATATCGATGAAAGTCATGACTATTTCAGATTTAGTCATGGCTGGGATGACTTGTGCTGCAACCCAACTTCATCGCTGGGCATATTCTCTAAATGATTCAGTGTTATTCTTCTTGATTTTGGTAATTTGAGACCTATCTTGAGCTAGCTGAGATTGGAAACTGTACTGGCTGAGGAAGGCATGGGCCAATTCTTCCCAACTGTGGATTTTATAGTTGTCCAGACGAGCATACCAGGCTCTGGCTTCTCCAGTTAAACTCTTCTGAAATAGCTGCATTCGAAGTTTCTCGTCCTCAGCATAGGATCCGAGTTCTCCAATGAAAACTTTCAGGTGTGTATAAGGATCCCCTAATCCGTCATATTTCTCAAAATTAGGGACTTACAATTTTTTGGGATACCGAGCCCCGGGAAGAATGCATTAGATCTGAGTAGTTGACACTGCCAAATGCCCCAGTTCCTTTGATGGACCGGAGGGTTTCTTCCATTTGTTGCATTTTCTTAAGAATGTCACCAGCTTCCTGTTCTTTGTTTAAGATGGTGATTTCTGGAGTTTTATTGATTGTATCCTGGTTCTGGGGTCCATGGATCTGAGTTTCGGCCTTTTCTGTATCTTAACCGCCAGTACCACTACCAGATGCTCCTGGTTCTAGATGAGTTTGAGATTGTTTCTCTTTGAAGGCCTTGCTTTACTCTCGAAGGAAACCAACTAGCTCGGCTATCTGAATTTTTAATCCTTCAAATTGTTCCCTAGACACAGGGGTGGATTCTGGTAGAGCACTTGAGGCCATGTCTGTAGATGGATTGGGTGCTTTTCTGGCCTTTGATCTAGTGATATGACCAATTTTTCCCTACCTACACCAAAACGTATGCATGTCAGTTTCCTGTGGTAGGTAATGACTGGATGCATTTATGATGTGTGTTTTTTAAGTTTATCCTGCAAAACTGAGGTTAGTTATTTTGATGGCAGGATGACAAGATATTTGACAGAAAAGTAAATATTTCATTATTGTCATTTACATTGTGCTCCTCAGTAATTGGAGACTTGACATGGAATTGAAAGAGGAAGGTATGAAGAAGCATCCCGTTGAATTCGGTTGATCAGAAGCTGACCTATCCAAGATTACTCTCGTGGCTTTTGTTTCGGCATGAAGGTTCTCAGATCATCGCAATCTACAAGAAGGGAAGTTAATCCGATCGTTCAACTGGAGCGAATCTGGGTGGTGCATTTTCAGGAGGCAGCCTCGAAGACTTAGTCGTCCCCAGAGTCCTTACTTGTCACCGACCGGGTTAGCCTCCTGGTGGAGGGACTCACAGCATACATTCACATACATCGGCCTTACCACTTATGCATGCAATGATAGTTCGTGCGAAGCACTAATATGGGTGCGAAGTACTAAAGCTTTCATTCTCATTCATTCGATGTAAAGGCATAGCATTCATACATTCAATGAAAGACGCAGCATTCACTAATCCATTGACTATGGAGACGCAGGATTTCACGCATTCAATAATTTTGAAAGACGAATGTTTGAAAAGATTAAAAGCGACCTAAGCCCTCTACTATCCCCAGCAGAGTCGCCACCTGTCGATGTTGGGAAATTTAAGAAATACCGCAGGTAGATTTATAACTAGGTTTTCCTCAAATTGATCTTCATAAGTTATCTCTACCCTTATTCTTTTTATTGCAAAAAAGGTTTAGAAGGGTCTTTTAGGAAAGAGGCCCACATGTGTATATGTCGACGATTTAATTTGATTTAAACAGAGTCGCCAGTTGGTAGTTTTGAAAGTGGTTGTACCAACTCAACCGAATTTGATTTGAAAAGAGGCCTAATTACTGGACACTGTTGAAACTTGATCTTTGAAATCAGAGTTTTGAGTTCGGGGGCTTGGTTAAGTGTGGGGAAGGTGTTAGGCACTCCACGACTCCCGTGTAAACACGGTACCGCAAGCTTTTCAATATTTCCCTTAAAACTGGAATGCATGAGTGAATGCTATTTGAAAATTGGGCCTTTTGATTGATTGAAAGCTTTGATAGGCTTTGTTGAGCCTATATACGAAGGGTCTGATTTGATTTGAAAATCAATCTTTGATTTGATTTGCAAAAAGAATCATTTAATTTGATTAGCAAAAGCTTTGAAATTGAATTGATAGTGATGTTTTGAAAGCTAGTTTTATCAAACCCTTACGCTAACATAGGAATTGAAGCATATCGCTACTCTCAATTTTATCTTTATAGCCTTAAGGCTGCATGCAAATGGTGATTTATCGGGCTGCGAAGCATCCTCGACCACAGAAATATAAAGTGTCGGTCTCCTCATGGGTATGAAAACCATAGGAGGGATGCTGACACGACAATCCATATTT
The DNA here is from genome assembly GCA_020205555.1 of Panax stipuleanatus. Classification (NCBI taxonomy): domain Eukaryota; kingdom Viridiplantae; phylum Streptophyta; class Magnoliopsida; order Apiales; family Araliaceae; genus Panax; species Panax stipuleanatus. The sequence goes on from CM035120.1 coordinate 120,339,919, forward strand.
TCACTATGTTGAAACCTTAAATCCGAATAACAGTTTTAATGTCTGTGCATGTACATTTTATAGAAAAAACTGACAAGGTACATCTATAAACTGTAGTTTGTCCATCGTGCGAATCAGATTCTGATCAGTTTGATCATGAATCCCACGATTCCTAGGCTCACATATGAGTAGCTAGAAAACCTGCACAGTTCAAATTTGTAGAGAAGCAGATAAATATCCCAAAATTGCCAAAATCGAGGATTCATTTAGTAAATCCCGATCCGCAAGGCTGAAGCATCTCGTTCCCACTAGATAGCAATCTAAGGGACGCGAGGTTTCTTTCAAAGCCGAAACTATAAAAATAATTAGATTTAAAGAAATCTCAGTCATTATTGCTTCCAGGTTCTGTCGGGACCTGTTTAAACCGTTGAAAGCTAGAAGTGGCGAGATTTGAATAAATCTAGTTCATCCTCAGATATATCAGTGCAAATTCATATACAAATGAATGTTAAATGCAACAGTTGAATAAATTTAACAAAGCAATATATATAGTTCAATATATATAAAAGCTGTAAAAGGGCGATGGGTTTTCACTCGCAAGCCCGGACTGTAATTGAAATATATATGTAGATATATATATATATATATATATATATATATATATTGACAGAAATGTAGTCAACCAAGACTGAAAAGAAGACCAGTGATGATGAAGGCTGCTTATATATGCATAAATATATATAAAAATAGTAAAAAGGCCACAGAATGATCCAGGCCGAACTGAAATGTGAATTACAGAAAAATAGTCAACCAGTAACTAGGGAGAGCACCTAGTATGGCGAAGTGTGCTAAAATAGTAAAAAGGGCGATGGGTTTTCACGCCTGTGCTCGGACTGAATTGAAATATATATATTGACAAGAATGTAGTCAACCAAGACTGATAGGAGTACCAGTGATGGTGAATGTCGCTTATATATGCGTAAATATATATAAAAGCGATAAACTACCACAGATTTGAAATTCGGGCTTGATAGAATTGAAATGTTAGTAAATTTGCAGTTAAATATGTACAAAAAAAGACCAAACCCGGACTTGGAAGACAACCCAGTCCGGCGAAGTTGCCAAAATTGTGTGTGTTAGTGCATTGAAGCTACTGGAGCTGACGGATCGTCAATCTGAATTGTAGAAATGTTAAAAACAAAGTTTATGTACAAAAATATATTAATTTTGGACGAAAACGGCCACGGAACTAAGTTTCGGGAATATTTAGAAGATAAAACTTGGTGTGCAGGTGTAAAATAGTGCAAAGTAGTAGTATTAACTTGCTGATCTTAAAAATACTTACAATGGGCTGCATTACGGACTTTTTGCAGAATCATGGCCTTAAACGTCCAAATCTATCGGTGGTTTTTTGATATGTGGTAGTTAATGGGTATATCTATGTGTTGGAATGAAAATATTTGGGTTTGGAAGAGGTGTAAAAGTCAAAAAATCAGTCGGGCAGGGCTTCGCTGCGCTTCTTGCTTATGCAAATGAGAAGGGGTTGCACCTCTATTTATAGATGGGGGAGCTGCACCTCTACATGCAGCTGCTGTAGGTAGAGGTGTGGCCAATCGAGGTGGGTCCTGCATGCCCGGCTTGGTCATCTCAAAGTACGTGCACTCTGAGCAATGTGATGTCCGATCGAAAACTTTCTAACTTTTGATCGGAGCGTCCGTTTGAGGCGTACGATACCTTTCCAGAATGCTCTTGCCGAGAGTGTTGCAATGACATGGGAAAAAACATTTTCTGCGTCCAAGAAGACGGGTTCATAACCAGGTCTTCGATTCCCCACAATTTGTCCGTTGAACTATCTTGCGTTGTTGCCACTCGGGATCGTCGTTAGGGTTCATTCTAACTTTGGCGGCATCAATTTGTCTTGAGTTTGACCAAGTCAGTTGAAAGTTGGTAGAATGACAGTTGTACCACTCTCGGGGCTGCCTGCAGTGTCGGCATGGTAGCTGGTTGACTTCCTTGAGCTGATTCCAAGACTTGGATCCCAAACGAATCTTTTGACCTCAGGGTTGTCTCTGAGGCTGACGTGGTCATTTTTGGTTTTGTTATGGAGTTGTTGCGATGCTTCAGGATGATGTCTGAAGTTGGCCTGACGTCCCGGGTTGAGACCGGGGATGACCTGCACTTCCTGGGTTGAGACCGGGGTTGGTTTTAACTTCTCGGGTTGAGACCAGGGTTGATTTTAACTTTCCGGGTTGTGACCAGGGTTGATTGATACCTCCTGGGTTGCTGTCGGGGCTGATTGGTACCTCCCGGGTTGAGATCAGGGTTGAGCTTGATGATCCGATTGACTGTCGGAGCTTGATTGATGGTCTGATTGACTGTCGGAGCTTGATTGATGGCCCGATTAACTATCGGAGCTTGATTGATGGTCCGATTGACTATCGGAGCTTGATTACCGATATTGGGAATCGGATTTGACTGGAGCACAGATATTGTGGATCGGATTTGGGTTGATTGATGGCTTTACCCTTCTACTGGATGAGTATCGGGGCAAGGAAAATCTCGAGTGTCTACAAGAATTATATGTAAAAGTTTATTGTATAAACACTTTATGTTTATATCTTCCGCAGTAATTATAGAAATGACGTATCGTAACATACCATGTCCGAGGTTCTAGGGACCCAGATTTGGGGGCGCTACATACGATGTCCTAGACTTGATATTAGATGATTTCAACAAGTGAAATCACCATGTCAAGCCGTTTCGGACCCCTTCCGCCTCTAGATATAGATCTAGGGCTATACGGGGTAACCTGGACCGATTAAAAGCAGTAAATACGTAGATCAACCATGGATCTAAGCTGATCTAGCATACAGGTTAATGTTGCATGCTTAATAACCACTCAAAAGGCTAGATCTGGGTTAGATCTAGGTATATCTAGCCTCCAAACTTGATTTACAACCAAATATACACAATATAACTGGTAGAAACTCAATATCCACGAATTACTACACAATATACTTAAAAATAACAATTTTAACTAGATTTAAGCAATATATAACATCAATATAGTGTATTAAACAGAGTTTACAAAGAAAGTGGCTAAAAAAGAGAATTTTTCACCTTTGGGGACGCGTGAACAAGCATTTTATCACCCGGGATCAACTAAAAACACTCTCGAGACTCAAAGTATGTGTTAAACAAGATTAAACAACTCAAAATGTGTGTAGAATGATCAAACCCAAGGGTTTCTCTCTCTAAAAATTATTTCTCTCTCTAAAATTCTTCTTCTTCTTTTTTGTTTATGAGCTGTTGGCTGCTGAAATAATACTCCAAGGGCAGCTGCAGGTGTAACTGCGACTGGAGTAGGTACATCTGAGGCTAGGCCCCATGTGTCTGGTTGCCTCAAAGTACTTTCCTTAGGTCTTAGTTTGGTGAAAGTTGAGCTCCGTACCCAAACATCCCAAAAAGTCCTTGCGGAAGGCTGCGAAATGAGGTCGAGTCTGACAAAATCAAATTCTGGGAAGATGATGCATTATACAGAAAGGTATCTTCCGGTTCTCGAGGGCGTTAATCGGCTCGTCTTGATAGCACGTAGTTCAATGGTTGCTACGGTGACTTCTTATAGCCACTTTCTCATTTGCGATCCTCGTTCGGTCCGCGTCATGTCTGGGCGTCGTTGGCACTTTGATTCTTCCATGGGGTTGTCTCCGGGATAACTAGATGCTTTCCCTACCTCAGGGTTATCTCTGAAGTAAAATTATGCTTTTGCCCTTCTGCAAGGTTAGTACAAAGAAAGCAAAATTTCGAGTGTCTACAGATGCCCCTCTTTGTCATGTTTTTGCAATGTAATGGAAAGAACACGACAAAGATTACTAGACACGGAGAATGCATGACAAGGTATATCTGATGATGTAATGTCATGTATAAAGTATGTGAGATTATAAAAGGGTTACTCCCCCTGCCGGGGAAGATAAGGATTACGTCGACGGGGTTAAGCCGACGCCCACATTGGGTTGTAGCCAACAAATTACACCATCGGGGCTGAGCCGACCTGCTTTGGGTCATTTCCAATGGATTACATCATCAGGGGTCGAGCCGATGCCTTCACTGGGTTGTTGCCAACGGATTACATCATCGGGGGTTGAGCCGATTCCTTCACTGGGTTGTAGCCAACGGATTACATCATCGGGATTATACCTCCTTTTGCGTTGGGTTGTAGCCAACGTGTGACGCCCCCAAATCTATACACCCGCGGTATCCAATTTGGTGCTCACTCAATTATTCAATTAATGTAACGCCCCCAAATTTGTACACCCGCGGTATCCAATTCGGTGATCACATCTAACTGAATCAATGATATTTACTCGATAATATATAATTCCTATCCATCCAAGGTTCACAGTATCCCATAACAGATTGTGATCCTTTATCAGAACTATACATAGCTGTGTTTGGATACCCTCACTTGGATGTGTATAGACTGTATCTGATGAGTTTCTATTATTCATATTACTTACACAACCGAAATCCAGAATATCGATAATAAAATGATTAGTCCATATTGCCAATATCCTCACTCAGAATGTGTAAAGACTGCATCATATGAATATTTATTATCCATAAGACTTATATAGCCGAAATCCAGAATATCGGCAATAACATGATCAGTCCATATTGCCAATATCCTCACTCGGGTAGATCGTTCTTAGGGATGCTGTACTAATTCTACTATACTATTCGATCATCTAAGAATATAAATAAACACGGTTGCGGAAGAAAAAGATGATAATATATATATTAAGTTTGATTACATGGTTCTCAATATAGAGTACTGAATTACAAAACAAAGGTCTTTCAAAGACTTTGCAACATTAAAACGATAATTTAAACTAATTAGCACAAGGCATCTTCCCCTTATTTGTTCCGGATGTTCCAGGGTTACCGTCTAGCACTGCAAAGGAAGTAATTTGCAAGAATGAGCTATGACACGCTCAGCAAGTTTATAATTGTAACCAAATAGCTTTTGATTTGAAGAAATGGCAATTCAACAAGTAATTTTAACTGAGGGTTGATAACCGAATCGGAGTCATATCAACCATTTTTGTCAGTCACAAGGACTTAGAAATATATCTATTTCATTCGGATAAGATATAAGGGATCAGCCTAGTCAATATCCTAGGAGTATGCATATCATCCTAACCGTGCCCACGTGCACTTCAAGTGTTTTACTAACACTATACAAGTCCCCTTCCAGGGTAATTTTATCTCAGTATAAGATGTCTTTCCAAAATAATTTGGTTTGACCAATAGTTTATGCTTAATAAACAATAATATAATATTGACTGAATAAGCAATTCATTTCTTAAGTCATGCTGAAACAATAGCAATAACTTCATAATAACTGGTAACAACTTGGTTCAGTATAATATATTGAACATAAGTTAAATAGGGTTCAAGTACGTGCGTAAAGTAAATTGATAGGGTTTAGAATACTTGCGTAAAGTAAATCGATAAGGTTTAGAATACTTGCCTGACCGAAGAAAGATTATAAAACACAACTTGAAGTATTGGAAACACTTAGATATGTTAAAACATATTTATATAATTCGTTAGTATCGATAGCAATACCTAACTACTTAAACTATTCAAGTTCAGTCTAAGTTTAACATGATTTCGGTGTCCTAAAACATTTCTATGTATTTATTATGTCAACTTTATAGTTAAATTTTATTTATAAGCTATATTATTATTTTTGATAATTTATTTATCATTTATAATAATTTCCAGAAGCTTAAAATAATTATTGAACATTTAATTATCTTTTTAAATAATTTTTAAATCATTTATTTTATCTTTAGATAATTAATATATTCTTAGAATAATTTTTTTAAAACCTTAGTTTTATTTTTAAATTATTAATAGTCATTTATTATAATTTTTGGAATATAAATATCATTTTTAAATAATTTATTATTATTTATAAATGATTTATTTAATTAAATTATTAAATAATTTAATTATAAATAAATAAAATATTTATTGAATTTTATGCTAAAATATCAAAAGTTAATTTTTGTAATTTAAAATAATTTTTAAAACTGATTTTATAATTATTTCTATTTATTTTAATTATTTTAATTTTTTGAAAATATTTTTGATTATGTCCGTCGCTATAGGTCTTTAGCGACGGAAAGCGTAGCCTTAGGTGTTCTTCATTTTGAAGAACCAGCTTGGTCAACGCCGGGTAGCCGGTTTGACCATCATGATTCTTGTTGGTTTAATCTGTTTCTAGGTTGCTAAGTGCTTCAATCGTGTAATATTCATGTAGTACTACAACTTAGTATCACTTCTGGACTCTATGTGTAACATAACAATACGTTATTAATGGTCAAAGTCTCTGCCAATCCTATTTATCAGTTTCTGGGTAACCCAAAAACGTGGTCAACATCAGTCAACGTTCTTATGGCTCCTAGATCTTTCGGTTTGTGTGATATATTTGTGTTTTGATTGTTGTGGGTTGTAGTCTATATACCAAGGTCAATGTAGGTGACACTTATTTGGACAGATTATGTTCCTAAGGTCTAGATCTAAGTCGGTCAAAGTACACCCAAGGGCTGTTCTTCGTATTCTTCAGATTTCTGGAAAACTCAGAAAACTTGGTCGTGCTTGACCAACGATGTTTGACCATTAATTCCGGTAATCCTATGATTTCCTTATGTACTAGAGTGCTTCAGTGGTGTACTCTATATGTCAGACTATAACATAGATACAAAAGATAACATAAACAACATAAAGATTGAGATATATATGTCGGCCAAAGTACCTCGCTCGGCTGTTCATAAGATTTCTGGGTAACCCAGAAATCAGAAACGAGCGAATCGAGTAGGCACTTTGAATCGATCATATCCCTCAACCTGTTGATCCGTTTAACATGATTCCACTTCTAGTTTACTAAGCTCATGTCATACTACAATTACAATACAACTAACACATCAATTCATTAACATACACTGATCTACAGGCCCTGACATTCGACTGTCAGACCTGTTTTCCCAGAATTTTTAATTTGCTTAAAACTTCATTTTGATATATCTAAAACCCATATCAATTACTAACATATTATTATGTATTACTAAACATCTAAACAACAATTTTTTTATAGCATCAAAGATCTAGCATAGAGTTAGGGTTTTTACCTTTCTTGCTTGATTTCCTCTTTCTAGCTACTAATTCTAATCTTGTGATTTCTTGGGCTTGTTATGGCATGTACTATGGGTGTTGTAGCTTTAGAATTTCGTGGGTTTTGGTCAGAATATGGGTTGCTATTTATAAAACTTAGAAGCTAGGGTTTTTTGGTCCTTTTTACCTACTTGCCTCCAAAAATATCCTAGTCATGATACTTGTGCTGCTTTGGGGAGGATTTTTATCTAATAGCAAGTTCATTGCACCTTGTCCTATGTGTTGGCACCTACTTGTGAGCTAGTTCACCTTAATTAGTAGCTAAATCCTACTTTAATTAACCCTAATTGCAATTAGGGTTTTAGTTTTCATGATTAGGATGTTATAATTATATAATTAACACCTAATTAGGGTTTAGTTAACATAATTAGAGTTAAGGATAATCTAATTTAGGTTTGTAACAAGTAATTAGCGTTAGGGTTTTCAAATTTAGGTTTAGGGTTTCCTAATTTAAAATTAGGATTTCCTAAACTAGGGTTTGTATATATCCTAAGAAGCACAACAAAGAGTTTTGTCAGTGTAAGCATGACAAAGCAGCTTGAAAAATCAAATATACTGAAAAGTCCGAATAAGGAGAAAAATTTTAAGCACGATGTGTCAAGCACGTCAATTTTCGGACAAAATTTTATTTGACCTAATTCTTAAATAGAGTATATAATAACACAATATACATTCAGAATGGAGAGATTTTATTTAATAATCACATAATTTACATAACGGGATTCTTATTAGGGTTTCGGGATCTTACATTCACCCCCACTAATAAGAATTTCGTCCTCGAAATTTACAGTACAAGTTAATTAAATAATTGGGGATGGTTCTCTAGCATTTTACTTTCGAGCTCCCATGTAGCCTCTTCAACGTTCTGATTTCTCCAGATCACTTTAACTGATGCTATGACTTTATTTCTTAAGGCTTGCTCTTTCCGGTCGATGATCTGAACAGGTTCTTCTATATAAGATAAGTCCTTCTCGATTAGAATAGGTTCGTAGTTGATAACATGTTTATAATCAGGTTTATATGGTCGTAACACGGACACATGAAACACATTATGGATATGGTTCAATTCAGGCGGTAGTGCTGTTTCATAAGCTACCTCACCTATCCTTCGCAAAATTTTAAAAGGTCCGATGAATCTTGGACTTAATTTTCCTTTCTTGCAAAAATGTATCTTTCCTTTCCAAGGGGATATTTTTAAAATACGTGGCTTCCTACGCTAAAGTTTCGTTGTTGTCGGTGTGGATCCGCATACTTCTTCTGTCGATCTTGAGATGCTTGCAATCTCCCGCGTATAACTTGGATGGTCTCAGTTGTTTGTTGGATTATCTCGAGTCCTAACATTTGTCTTTCCCCGACCTCATCCCAACACAAAGGTGTTCTACACTTCCTACCATATAGGGCTTCATAGGGTGGCATACCTATGCTAGTATGATAACTGTTGTTGTAAGCAAATTCTACCAAAGGTAACTGATCTTCCCAACTTCCCTTAAAGTCCATGACACAGGTCCTTAACATATCTTCTGAAGTTTGAATGGTTCTTTCACTATGGCGATCTGTTTGTGGGTGATACGCGGTACTTAATCTTAACTGAGTCCCTAAGTGTTTTTGAAGACTTTCCCAAAAATTTGAAGTAAACCTGGGATCTCTATCTGAAACTATGGAAACAGGAACCCCATGCCTAGAAATAATTTCATTTATATATATTTTAGCTAATTTATCTAGATTATCAGTAATTTTAATAGGTAGAAAATGAGCTGATTTAGTGAGTCTATCAACTATTACCCAAATGGCATTGTTTCCCTTTTGTGTAATAGGAAGACCTACCACAAAATTCATGGTTATGTGTTCCCACTTCCACTAGGGTATAGGTAAGGGTTGTAATAGTCCACTTTGCTTTTGATGTTCAGCTTTAACCTTTTGACACGTGAGACATTTACTTACCCATTCTGCTATTTCTCTTTTCATATTTGACCACCAGAAATGTCGACTTAAGTCTTTATACATTTTCGTACTACCCGGGTGCACAGTAAATTTAGAATTATGGGCTTCTTTTAAAATTTCATCTTTTAATACTTGATTTGATGGAACCCAAATTCTATCTTCATATCTCAATACCCCTTCCTTATCTATTCTGAATTTAGCATTCTTGATGTGAGTTATTCCAGATTTACACTTTTGACATTTTTCATCCTTCTCCTGAATGTCTTTGATTCTATCTAGAAGAGTTAAAACACCTTCTAGAATGAACAACATTTGGGTAGAGGTAGTTGGATCTCTTACCTCTATCTCAAGTTTATTAAATTCCTCTATTAGAACCTTATTGATAGTTATTACGTTTAATTTCTCTTGGTTCTTTCTGCTTAATGCATCTGCAACTATATTGGCCTTTTCGGGATGATATAAGATTTCACAGTCAAAATCTTTTATCAGTTCCAGCCATCTCCTCTGTCTCATGTTTAATTCCTTCTGTGCAAAAATATATTTCAGACTTTTGTAATCTATGTATATTTCACACTTCTCTCTGTATAGGTAATGCCTCCAAATCTTCAGGGCAAATACTACTAGCGGCTAATTCGAGGTCATGAGTAGGATATTTCTTTTCATAATCTTTTAGCTACCGTGATGCATAAGCTATCACTTTTCCATGTTGCATCAACACACACCCTAATCCTTTGTGTGACGCATCACTATAGACTACCAGACCGCCAGTATCATCTGGTAAAGATAACACTGGTGCCATACTTAATCTTTTCTTCAAGTCCTGGAAGCTTTCCTCACATTTATCTGTCCAGACGTATTTCACTGTCTTTTGAGTTAAATTGGTTAGCGGGGTTGCTATTTTTAAAAAAATTTGTATAAAACGCCTATAATAACCCGCTAAATCGAGAAAACTTCTTACTTCAGTTGGAGTGGTTGGTTGTTCCCAATTCACAATTGTTTTGATCTTTGCTGGATCCACCGAAATTCCATTTTTGTCAATTACATGACCTAAAAACTTAACCCGTTCTAACCAGAATTCACACTTGGAAAACTTTGCATAAAGTTGTTCCTTGCGTAATATCTCCAATACGCTTCTTAAATGTTCAGCATGCTCTTCTCGTGTTTTCGAATATATCAAGATATCATCGATGAACACGACAACGAATTTATCTAAGCATGGTTTAAACACTCGATTGATCATATCCATAAATGATGCTGGTGCATTTGTTAATCCAAAGGACATTACAAGGAACTCATAATGTCCATAGCGTGTCCTAAACGCTGTCTTTGGCACATCTTCTTTTCTTACTTTTAACTGATGATAACCTGACCGTAGATCAATTTTTGAAAAATGTTCAGCTCCTTTTAACTGGTCAAACAGATCATCAATTCTAGGTAAAGGATATTTATTCTTTATGGTTAGTTTATTCAACTCCCGGTAATCTATACATAACCTCATGCTTCCATCCTTCTTCTTTACAAACAACACTGGTGCTCCCCAAGGTGATACACTAGGTTGTATGTACTTTTTGTCTAAGAGTTCCTGTAATTGTACTAGCAACTCTTTCAGTTCCACTGGTGCCATTCTATATGGTGCTTTAGAAACTAGCGCCGTCCCCGGTGCAAGATCAATAACAAACTCAATCTCCCTATCGGGTGGAAGACCTGGTAAGTCATCTGGAAACACATCGGGAAACTCCCTAACTACAGGTATTTGTTCAAGTTGTACCTCTTCTTTCCAAGTATCTATGATGTAGGCCAAATATCTCGTACAACCTTTTCTAAGTAATCTTTCGGATTGGGTTATAGTCAGACATTGAGACTGCTTAGGTGAGCAATCTCCATTGAATACTACTTTTGACTTTGATGCGGTTGATAGATTTACTCGCTTATGGTGACAGTCTATCATAGCATTATGAGTCACCAACCAATCCATTCCTAGGATTACATCAAATTCCCCTAGCTGTATTGGAATAAGGTTCACAAGAAACTTATGCCCCTTAATATCCATACTATAATTTCTATAAATAGTTTTAACAGGAATTTTCTCATTATTCGCAATCTCTACGCAAAATGGTACATCTAAGTTTTCACATGGTATATTCAAATTTTTAGAAAAACTATTAGATACAAATGAACAAGTAGCACCAGAGTCGAATAACACATATGCGTTTAAAGTGTTGATAGGGATGATACCTGTCACCACATCCTATGAAGCAACAGCATCCCTCACCGATATATTAAACGTTCTGGCAGTCGGTCGACTCTGCTCTCCAGCTGTAGCTACTGTTGATTTGTTGTTTGCTGTCCGATTTACCCATCCACTCTGGTCTTTTGGTTTTGGGCAGTTTCTAACTTTGTGATCCAAAGAACCACAGTTGAAACATCTAACCTTATTAGGACACTGAGGAGAATAGTGTCCTTCCTGACCACAGGTATAACACTTGTCCTTCTTCATCCGACACTCCCCTTTATGCATTTTTCCACAGGTGATACAAGGGTCAATTTTAACTTTATTGTTCTTGTTGTTAAAGTTGTTATTAACATTACTCACTTTCTTCGCATAATTGCTTGAAAAGGTATTATTCCATTTCCTTTTGTTGTTATTAAACTTATCTAAATTGGGTTCTCCCTTATATTTTCCTCCTTCACTCTGACTCTTTTTATCCTTGTGGAATTTAATAAGATTCTCATTTTCATTTTTAGCTATAATAGCTTTCTCTAAAATTTCTGGAAAAGTTTTTACTTGGAACACTGATATCTTGCTACGAATCTGAGGTTTTAAACCCTCTTCGTACCTTCGAGTCTTTCTTGCTTCCGTATCAACTTGATGCAAAGCAAATCTTGCTAACTCATTAAACTTTGCTGTATATTGGGATACAGTAAGTTCCCCTTGTTTCAATTCCAAGAAACGTACTTCCATACGATCTTTTAATGATTGGGGAAAATAGTTTTCAAAGAATAGTTCTTTAAACCTATCCCATGAAACTATATCAGTTCCTGCTCGAACTTTTGTAGTTTCCCACCAATAATTTGCCTCCCCTTTTAGGAAAAAGGTGGCATAGACAGTTTTCTGATTTTCACTAACATTTGTTACTATGAAGAATTTCTCTATTTCTATTATCCAGGTTTGGGCCTCTACGGGCTCTGTTGTACCCTTGAACTCAGGTGGACCTACTTGTTTGAAGTCTTTAAACAGAGTATGTTGATTAGTTTGTCTACCCTGAACCGTTCCTAACAATAAGTCTACCAATTTTTGTGTAGGGTTTTCCTCATCATCTACTTTCCTCTGAGGTCTTCTTCTTTGTGGCATATTATCTATAATCAAAAGATAAAAACAAGTATAAATGCAAGTACAGGAAATTCACATAAGAGTCTGATATTTCATGCAAGTACAGGAAATTCACATAAGAGTCTGATATTTCACATACAACTTTTATTTATATTACAAACAGGAAATTACATAACCAACTAGTGCTTTATATATATCACCACTAGCTAGTACACATCAAAATTCGTGCTCTTTATTTATAACACTACAGTAGTAGAGCACTTAGATTCCTGTTCTATACCTAGAAATCTATGGTTTCATCAAAGGAATCCTGGATCATGTGGCATACCACTGATCGATCTATCATGTAGGCAGTCTTGTTATTCTCTACCGGATATCTGACTACTCGTCGCTACAAATCGTCAAATGCATCCCGAGTCTCTTTAACATTCCTAGATACCCTTGTTAGTGCCTCCTGCCTTCCCCTCTGAGCATTATGCAGTAATGTCCTCAGTCGGGTGGTATTACCCCTCTCATGCTCCAGTAAATTCTCAGCCACATGTGCCCTAAACTCAGCATTAGTAATGTAGATTTCAGATTGTAATTCTATTGTTGTAATTGCCTCATTGTGTGTTTCTATTCTCATTAATTGTCCAGCCACAGGATCTTGATCCTCTTCAGCATCTAACAATTCTTGGTCATGCACTATCTCCCCTTCTTCTAGATCACTATCTTGTTCTGTCATTATCTGCGGTGGGTTTATAACTTCTGGCATATCCTCGGTATCTTAGTTGGCCATCCTACAAAATAATTTAATTTTGTTACTAGTTTTTAAAAGACTTTACACAAAATAATAGGCTTTTAATGTTATTTTCTGTGTATTTAATATTTTTACGGACTCAAAGCTATATCCAAGATACCTCTAACTTAGAGCTATAGCTTACAGCTTTGATACCAACATGTGACGCCCCCAAATCTATACACCCGCGGTATCCGATTTGGTGCTCACGTAATTATTCAATTAATGTAACGCCCCCAAATCTGTACACCCGCAAGTATCCGATTCGGTGATCACATCTAACTTAATTAATGATATTTACTCGATAAGATATAATTTCTATCCATCCAAGGTTCACAGTATCCCAAAACAGATGGTGATCCTTTATCAGGACTATACATAGCTGTGTTTGGATACCCTCACTTGGATGTGTATAGACTGTATCTGATGAGTTTCTATTAGTCATATTACTTACACAACCGAAATCCAGAATATCGACAATAAAATGATTAGTCCATATTGCCAATATCCTCACTCAGAATGTGTAAAGACTGCATCATATGAATATCTATTATCCCTAAGACTTATATAGCCGAAATACAGAATATCGGCAATAACATGATCAGTCCATATTGCCAATATCCTCACTCGGGTAGATCGTTCTTAGGGATGCTGTACTAATTCTACTATACTATTCGATCATCTAAGAATATAAAGAAACACGGTTGCGGAAGCAAAAGATAATAATATATATAATAAGTTTGATTACATGGTTCTCAATATAGAGTACTGAATTACAAAACAAAGGTCTTTCAAAGACTTTACAACATTAAAACGATAATTTAAACTAATTAGCACAAGGCATCTTTCCCTTATTTGTTCCGGATGTTCCAGGATTACCGTCTAGCACTGCAAAGGAAATAATTTGCAAGAATGAGCTATGACACGCTCAGCAAGTTTATAATTATAACCAAATAGCTTTTGATTTGAAGAAATGGCAATTCAACAAGTAATTTTAACTGAGGGTTGATAACCGAATCGGAGTCATATCAACCATTTCTATCAGTCACAAGGACTTAGAAATATATCTATTTCATTCGGATATGATATAGGGGATCAGCCTAGTCAATATCCTAGGAGCATGCATATCATCCTAACTATGCCCACGTGCACTTCAAGTGTTTTACTAACACTATACAAGTCCCCTTCCAAGGTAATTTTATCTCAGTATAAGATGTCTTTCCAAAATAATTTGGTTTGACCAACAGTTTATGCTTAATAAATAATAATATAATATTGACTGAATAAACAATTCATTTCTTAAGTTATGCTGAAACAATAGCAATAACTTCACAATAACTGGTAACAACTTGGTTCGGTATAATATATTGAACAGAATTTAAATAGGGTGCAAGTACGTGCGTAAAGTAAATTAATAGGGTTTAGAATACTTGCGTAAAGTAAATCGATAAGGTTTAGAATACTTTCCTGACCTAAGAACGATCATAAAACGCAACTTGAAGTATTGAAAACACCTAGATATGTTAAAACATATTTATATAATTCGTTAGTATCGATAGCAATACCTAACTACTTAAACTATTCAAGTTCAGTCTAAGTTTGACATGGTTTCGGTGTCCTAAAACATTTCTATGTATTTATTATGTCAACTTTATAGTTAAACTTTATTTATAAGCTTTATTATTATTTTTGATAATTTATTTATCATTTATAATAATTTCCAGAAGCTTAAAATAATTATTGAACATTTAATTATCTTTTTAAATGATTTTTAAATCATTTATTTTATCTTTAGATAATTAATATATTCTTAGAATAATTTTTTTTTAAACCTTAGTTTTATTTTTAAATTATTAATAGTCATTTATTATAATTTTTGGAATATAAATATCATTTTTAAATAATTTATTATTATTTATAAATGATTTATTTAATTAAATTATTAAATAATTTAATTATAAATAAATAAAATATTTATTAAATTTTATGCTAAAATATCAAAAGTTAATTTTTGTAATTTAAAATAATTTTTAAAACTGATTTTATAATTATTAATAATTATTTCTATTTATTTTAATTATTTTAATTTTCTAAAAATATTTTTGATTATGTCCGTCGCTATAGGTCTTTCGCGACGGAAAGCGTAGCCTTAGGTGTTTTTCATTTTGAAGAACCAGCTTGGTCAACACCGGGTAGCCCGTTTGACCATTATGATTCTTGTTGGTTTAATCTGTTTTTAGGTTGCTAAGTGCTTCATTCGTGTAATATTCATGTAGTACTACAACTTAGTATCACTTTTGGACTCTAAGTGTAACATAGCATTACGTTATTAATGGTCAAAGTCTCTGCCAAGCCTATTTATCAGTTTCTGGGTAACCCAGAAACATGGTCAACATCGGTCAACGTTCTTATGGCTCCTAGATCTTTCGGTTTGTGTGATATATTTGTGTTTTGATTGTTGTGGGTTGTAGTCTATATACCAAGGTGCATGTAGGTGACACTTATTTGGACAGATTATGTTCCTAAGGTCTAGATCTAAGTCGGTCAAAGTACACCCAAGGGTTGTTCTTCGCGTTCTTCAGATTTCTGGAAAACCCAGAAAACTTGGTCGTGCTTGGTCAATGATGTTTGACCATTAATTTTGGTAATCCTATGATTTCCTTATGTACTAGTGTGCTTCAGTGGTGTACTCTACATGTCAGACTATAACATAGATACAAAAGATGACATAAACAACCTAAAGATTGAGATATATGTGTCGGTCAAAGTACCTCGCTTGGCTGTTCATAAGATTTCTGGGTAACCCAGAAATCAGAAACGAGCGAATCGAGTAGGCACTTTGAATCGATCATATCTCTCAACCTATTGATCCGTTTAACATGATTCCACTTCTAGTTTACTAAGCTCATGTCATACTACAATTACAATACAACTAACACATCAATTCATTAACATACACGGATCTACAGGCCCTGACATTCGACTGTCAGACCTGTTTTTCCAGAATTTTTAATTTGGTTAAAACTTCATTTTGATATATCTAAACGTTATGGAAACATGTTCTATAAACCCAGATCAATTACTAACATGTTATTATGTATTACTAAACATCTAAACAAAAAAAATTTTATAGCATCAAAGATCTAGCATAGAGTTAGGGTTTTTACCTTTCTTGCTTGATTTCCTCTTTCTAGCTACTGATTCTGATCTTGTGATTGCTTGGGCTTGTTATGGCATGTACTATGAGTGTTATAGCTTCAGAATTTCGTGGGTTTTAGCCAAAATATGGGCTGCTATTTATAAAACTTAGAAGCTAGGGTTTTTTGGTCCTTTTTACCTACTTGCCTCCAAAAATATCCTAGCCATGATACTTGTGCTGCTTTGGGGAGGATTTTTATCTGATAGCAAGTTCATTGCACCTGGTCCTATGTGTTGGCACCTACTTGTGAGCTAGTTCACCTTAATTAGTAGCTAAATCCTACTTTAATTAACCCTAATTGCAATTAGGGTTTTGTTTTTCATGATTAGGATGTTATAATTATGTAATTAACACCTAATTAGGGTTTAGTTAACATAATTAGAGTTAAGGATAATCTAATTTAGGTTTGTAACAAGTAATTAGGGTTTTTAAATTTAGGTTTAGGGTTTCTTAATTTAAAATTAGGGTTTCCTAAACTAGGGTTTGTATATATCCTAATAAGCACGACAAAGCGTTTTGTCAGTGTAAGCACGATAAAGCAGCTTGAAAAATCAAATATACTGAAAAGTCCAAATAAGGAGAAAAATTTTAAGTACGAGGTGTCAAGCACGTCAATTTTTGGACAAAATTTTATTTGACCTAATTCTTAAATAGAGTATATAATAACACAATATACATTCAGAATGGAGAGATTTTATTTAATAATCACAGAATTTACATAATGGGCTTCTTATTAGGGTTTCGGGATCTTACACAACGGATTACATCATCGAGGGTCGAGCCGATGCCTTCACTGGGTTGTAGCTAACGGATTACATCATCAGGATTATGCCGATGCCTTCATTAGGTTGTAGCCAACGGATTACATCATCAAGGTTAAGTTGATGCCTTCATTGGGTTGTTGCCAACGAATTACACCATCGGGGTTGTACCGATGTCTGTGTTAGGTTATTGCCAATGATTACATCATCGAAGGTCGAGCCGACGCCTTCATTAGGTTGTTGCCAACGAATTACATCATCGGGGGTTGAGCCGATGCCTTCATTGGGTTGTTTCCAATGGATTACATCATCGAGGTTAAGTCGATGCCTTCATTGGGTTGTTGCCAACAGATTACACCATCAGGGTTATGTTGACGTCTGTGTTGGGTTATTGGCAACAAATTACATCATCAGGGGTCGATCTAATGCCTTCATTTGGTTGTTGCCAATGAATTACACCATCGGGGTTGAGCCGACGTCTGAGTTGGGTTCTTGCCAACGGATTACACCATCGGGTTTTAGACGATGCCATCATTAAGTTGTTGCCAATGGATTACACCATCGGGGTTGTGCCGATGCCTTCATTGGGTTGTTTCCAACGGATTGCATTATCAGGGTTGAGCCGTCGCCTTCACTGGACTGTAGCAAACAGATTACATCATCAGGGTTGAGCCGATGCCTTCACTGGGTTGTTGCCAACGGATTATACCATCGGGGTTGTGTCGATGCCTTCATTGCGTTGTTGCCAACGGATTACACCATCGGGGTTGTGCCAATGCCTTTATTGGGTTGTTGCCAACGGATTGCATCATCGGGATTGAGCCGATGCCTTCACTGGGTTATAGCCAATGGATTACATCATTGATTATAAAAGGGCGAGTTTTTTTTTACTTGCAACCCCATTGATTAGATACTGGCTTAATTGATGACCCGAGTGCCGCTGACGTCCCTGGAGGATGCGGCCCGTCCTTTCATTACTCATATTTGAACTTCAGTACAGAGGCCTCGACTTAGAAGGAATTAGCGCAGGTTGACATATTTGATGATGTAGATTTCATTTACCAGACCTTTTGTTAGTCGTGGGGCGCTTGTGCCCCATTTCCCTGTACTTTTTACTTTTATTTATAGGACAGAGATGATATTTGATGTATACGGTTTTATGTATTTCACAGAGATGTAAATATAATGCTTTTCATTCACTGCATATGTCATGATGCATGCATTATATGTCATGGATTCGCATTTATAAATTGTGAGTTAGGATTGACCCCTGTGTGGTCTTTTGATACTATTTTACAGATGAGGCGTTTTTTCGTAGGGAAGGATCTTCAAGGAATTTTTCCTTCTTTTGTCGTCACAAGCTCATGTCATTGTAGTTTCTTTCAGAAGTCCTCTCATTTCTTTTGATGAGAAGCTTAGTCCTGCCTTAGGCTCCTTCCCTTTCATTGAATCGCAAAATGCCCCAGCCTTTTCGCATGTTGTTACCAGGGATTCATGTAAAAAACTCGCTTTGTTGACCACGTCAAGAGTGATCAATATCCTGTACATCAGACAAATAACAAAATGAGCCAAAATCTTTATGGCTCGTGCCGTCGGGGATAGCTTTGATATAAAAATTAGTACAATCTTGTCAACGAGGCATATGAAGTTAAAGTGCGTGAGATTGAATGCTCATCGAGTCTGCCACTTAACTCGTAATTGATGTGTTTTTATCTTATCGCTAAAGATCTTGAAATTGAAAATGAATTTTTCTAAGCAAGTTATAAATTGCTAACTTCAAGGTTATATATATATATATTATTTCTTTCCTTTTAAGGAATTTTTCATTTAACAAGATATGAAATCGCAAGAAAACTTTTAAGCATCCATAGTCATTGTTCATGAGTAAAATCAAACTCAAAAGACTGCATCTCCCTTTATCGAAGACACTTCGTCTTTGCTCTAGACACCGCTCTTCGCAGAATTAACATCATATGATATGTGCACTATGAGTGACACCACCCTTAGTAGGGGTTTCTCCTCCATGACTTTAGATGATCTCGTTCTGATCTCGTTAATTTTTTCTTAAGTTCAAATTTTCTTTTTTTTCTCTTTTTCCCCTCGCTTAACTTGTTTCGTTTTCTTAGGCTATCCAATGTTACCCATTTAACTAGTTTTGGACCAATGACTCCCAAACTAAATGGCTTTAGGGCACTAGGTGTAAAGACACCCCTCCGGGTTTACTTGCTCGAGTAATAAAGGCCACACTTCAAGATAAGTTAGGCGGTCTAATCTATTTGCTCTTCGCCTGACCCTATGCAAGATTCATTTTCTTAGGCTTAAGTTACCCATGTAATGAGTGTTAAGCCGGTGACTCCCAAACCAGACGGCTTTAGGGCACCAAGTGTGAAGACACTCCTCAGGCTTAATTACTCGAGTAACCCAGGCCACGATTCAGATCTGCTCAGGTATCGCCTTCTCCCCATTCGCAATGCTCATTTTCTTAGGCTCTAAGTTACCCATGTAGCGAGCGTTGGGCCAGTGACTCCCAAACCAGATAGTTATAGGGCACCAGGTGTAAAGACACCCCTCAGGTTTAATTACTCGAGTAACTGAGGCCACGATTCGATACATACTTAGGCCTCTTTCACCCTCTAACTTCATACCAATTCCATTGTTGTTGTCATAGTTTCATAATCAGGGCAATCACATAGTGTAGACAAGCATATAAGGTCAAGTCTACTCCAAGAAGCGCTTTGAACGATGATGACGTGCCTAATCAAAAGGTTGAATAGTCTTAATTCTCTAATCGTTCCCATGATTCTTGCTCCACGAATGCTTATCAGAATTAATCTATTCATAACAAGTTAAACAAAATCTTCACTTTTAAAATCTTTTTCTAACATTCTAATGCAAGATTTATCTATACTTAAACTGGCTATCATCGCTACAGTATGGAGATAGAAAATAGATAAAGAGTTGAAATAGTCGTACCTCACACGTGAATCGTTGCATTCTAAGAAAGTTATGATTGGAAGGGACCAAATGATCGTACCGGATTGCCAGTGAAATGATATGAGATAAGCTCTGATGATGACGTCGCATGTTGAAAAGATCGCACTATAGGTGTCGATTTGCATTTTTCCATTTTGGGATGGTCGATAAAAGCCCCAGTGTCTAGTTGTAGTTGTCTCCGACATTGCCCCAGTCTTGTTTGTTGTAAGGGTACCAATATCGAGTTATCGTTGATTTTGAAATTTCCCCAGTCTTGCTTGTCGTCTGGGGTTGTCGCTTTGTTATCTGTTTGACAGATGGGCTGATAATATGTCGAGATCGCAAGAGTCTTTTACCTCCTGAACCACATGGTGAACAGGTAGTCTGAGCTTTTGACGCTCAAGGTGCCCCAATCCTCGCTCCTGACTTGTAGGTGCACTTAGGTTTGATAACCCCTTTCTTCTGATTTGATGAAGGCTTGTGATTAAGGGTGTCAGTTCGTATTGTTGAGTAAATATTTTTTGTGATCACCTTGGGTTATGTATGTCCTTGTTGATGATCATGCTTAACATGTCGTTGTGTTTCCCATTTTATGTTATCGCTTTGGCTTTGATGATTGATGTCGAGAGGCCTTCAGATTCTATTGAATAAGATCTAAGAGATCGGTTTGATTTCTGATTGTGACAGTTTCAACCAAGTGTGGTTCGATCTGTAAGGCTTGATTTGTGGCTTTTATCATGGAGAGCAGGTAGTCGGGTGTGAGATAGACTTTGTCACGATGGTCGCCCATACACTTCTGTATGTCAAAAGGAGATTAAGTCTTCTCGCACTTTAGGGGTTGATGAGTTTTTGAAGGGTCGTATTTTGTGATTACTAAATTGTTAAAGGGGTTTGTGATTTTTGTAAGGTTAGATCGTGCCATTACTGGCTACCTACGTACTCCCGTGGATGGGGGAAGATCAGGTCTTACGTAGTTCAAGCTTGGCCTAAACAGTTGAAAAGTGTTTATTTGGATTTGAGCTTGGTTTGATGTGATTTTGATTTTTTGTTTCGTTTGTTTTTCGAGGGTTAGACCGCACCATAAAAGGCTGCCTACGTACTCCCGCGGATGGGAGATCAGGTTTTTCGTAGTTCAGGCTCAGACCTGAAAATCGGACTTGATATTTTTTCTCTCTTTTTTTCTTTTCCTTTTTTTTTCTTTTTTTCTTTTTTGCTTTTTTTTTGTTTTTTTTTATCAAAACAAAGTATTTCAGTTCGAATAAAAGGGGTCTCAGACATAATACCGTTTCACATAATTGGAATTGGTCAGTTGCGGGAATTCTTCACCGTCCATCTCCTCTAGTTTCGAGGCTCCACCCGATAGAATTTCTTTGACAACAAAAGGTCCTTCCCAATCTGGGGCAAATTTTCCTTCAGCTGCATCCTGGCCTGGAATGATCTTCAGTGCCAAATCATGCTTTTTAAACTCTCGAGGTCGCACCTCCTTGTTATAAGATCGGGACATTCACTGCTGATATATTTGGCCGTGAAAGATAGCAGCAACCCTTTTTTCATCTATCAGGGATAACTGATCGTATCGATCTTGTATCCATTGGCTATCCTCTATCTGGGAATCTAGCATCACCCTTAGAGATCTCATCTCTACTTCGATAGGATGTATGGCCTCTATGCCATAGACTAATGAATAAGGTGTTGCCCCAGTCGAGGTTTGTGTCGACGTTCGGTATGCAAGTAGGGTTAACGGCAATAGATCAGGCCATCCTCGGTGATTTTTTGACATCTTCATCATTATCTTCTTAATATTCTTATTAGCGGCTTCCACCGCCCTGTTCATTTTTGGACGATAAATAACCGAATTGAGGTGTTTGATATTGAACTTACTGCACAGTTCCCTCATCATCTCGTTATTCAGATTTTTTGCATTGTCCGATATGATAACCTCGGGTTGTCCATAACGACAGATGATGTTGTTTCTAATGAAACCAACGTTGACCTCCTTGGTGACCTTGGGGAAGGAAGCTGTTTCAACCCACTTGATAAAGTAATCGATCATAGTGAAGATGAATCTGTGACCATTACTGGCTTTAGGCTCAACAGGTCCGATCACGACCATTCCCCACATGGAAAAGGGCCATGGTGATGTCATGAAATGCAGTTGATTCGAGGGTGCATTAATAATATTGGCATGGATCTGGCATTGATAACAACGCTTGACGTGATCGTCGCAATAAGCTTTGAGGGATATCCAGTAATATCCCTTCCTTAGAATTTTCTTGGCAAGCAGGGGTCCACTCATATGCGCTCCGTACACCCCACCATGCACTTCATTCATAAGTCGTTGGGCCTGATCTCTGTCTAGACATCTCAAAAGGCCTACGCCTGGGTCTCTATTGTGTTGGGTTTGTACAAAATCGTGACGCAATCAAATTGCAAAAATTAGCGGAAGCATGGTATATCAGAGTTTAAAAAAATTTCTACAAAACCATTACCCGGATCATCCTTTATGCAAATTATTAATTTAAAACTGATAAATAAGAAGTTATGGAATCATACCCTTGTAGAACGAAGCTTCCACAGGTACTAGTTCAACTCCTTGTTCTTCGTGATCTCCTTGAATTTCCGGATTAGATTCCTTCCTTTGATCAACGTTAGCCACCCAAATGTTTGGCCTCTAGAGGTGATCCACCAAGGAAGATGAATTATCAAGAAGGAGGGTGGTTGGCTTAGTTTTCTATCCTCTATAGAAAAGGAGTACTCTCCAACAATTAGAATTGCATCATCTAATATCTATTATAAGACTCCTCTTATATAGATATTAGTCAACTCTTCTAATCCTATTAGACATAGGATTTCTTTTAATTAATTAAACTCCTTTAATTAATTTAGGCTTCCCACCACATGGGAATAATTAATTAAATTCATTTAATTAATTTGTCTCCTAATCTTATTAGGAATAAATGAGAGTACTAAATATTAAATTAATTACTAAACTCCTTTAGAAATTAAAATAATAATAATTGTAATAATATTAATAAGACTCCTCTTATTAATTTATATTTAATATTTCCAAAATATTAAATAATAAACATTAAGCTATTTAATTTATTCTATCACCATAGATTAAATTAATTATACTTAATGCATTATTACGATTATGCCATTACCTTCTTAAATAATTATTCTTCCTTTTATGGTGTGACCCTTTAGGTTCTCCATATTAAACCGGTTGTGAATAAATAAATTAAAACAATTTTAATCTTATTTAAATAAATAAATTAAACTAATAATCTATTTAAATAAATAATATTTATTCTACAATAGGGATAAGCCTCCCTAGCGATCAACGACTTTCTAGATAATATAGATTTCAACATTAATCATAAAAGAACCTAGTGAGTTAATAGTTACTATACAATTCAATCCTTCCACCATACAATGTCCCAATTAAATATAAGACATGGATTTACTGTCAAGTCTTATTTTATTTAATTATATGTATTTCGATTAGAAAATGCACAACTCCAAATAATGCAAATTAAAAACTCCTTTCTAATTTCATTTCACCTTGGCCAAGGATTCCTGGGTTGTCATTTAACGAATCACATAGGACATATCTCCTCTTTTACTAGAGGTGGTAGATTCTTTATTGATCATTTATTATCTCCATATGTAACTCATTATACCCAAGCATACCCTATATATGCCTTAAAAGGTCTTAAGGAATAAGTCAAAGTATAATTTGTTACATACAAGATACTATGATGATCTCAAGTCCAAGGATCACTTGTACTACTATCACATTAGGAATTCCTATTGAAATGCGAGTAAAACTCCATTAGGTATTCCATAGCGAATCACGTTCAGTGAACTTATTCTCCAATAAGCACCTACATACTTGCTTTAGTGTCTCCACACAAATGATCATGAGATCAATCATCCTCATCCAATGAGCAAGCAACATATGTACCAATCTATCCGGATTTACTAATCCCCTTTTTAGTAATCCCACGATTGGGAACTATTTAAGTTTTAAAACTTTCTAAGAATTTAGATCTCATTAGCATGATCATCATCATGATTCTAAAAGCATTGCTTAAAACTATGGGTTATTTACATATTATAAAAACAGCAACATGTAGATAATTAAATGCCTTTAATAAATGAATATTTCATTAATAAATAAATAAGATTGTTTACAAAGTACGTGCTTTATCATCATACATGATTGGCTTGTATGCACACTACTATCAATCTCCCACTTGCACTAAAGCCAATCGCCATGGTATCTCATACCCATCTTCTCTAAGTGACGATCAAACTGCTGTTGTGTTAAAGCTTTAGTAAATGGATCTGCAATGTTGTCTTGAGAGTCTACACGCTCCAAGGTGACGTCTCCTCTTTCAATGATCTCCCTGATCAAATGAAATCGCCACAACCCGTGTTTAGATTTCTGATGAGACCTCAGTTCCTTAGCCTGTGCAACTGCTCCTGTGTTGTCACAGTAATTGGGAAATGCTTCTCCTATGCTAGGAACCACACCAAGTTCAGTTATGAACTTCTTCATCCAAACAACTTCCTTTGCAGCTTCACTTGCAGCTATATACTCTGCCTCTGTCACTGAATCAGCAACTGTTTGCTGCTTGGAACTCTTCCAACTCACTGCGCCTCCGTTCAAGGTAAAAACATACCCCGAAACAGATTTACTGTCATCTTGGTCCGTTTGAAAACTTGAGTCTGTGAAGCCCTCGAGTTTTAATTCAGACCCACCGTAGACAAGAAAAATATCCTTAGTCCTTCTCAAGTATTTTAGGATATTCTTCACTGCCTTCCAGTGCTCTTCTCCTGGATTCGACTGGTATCTGCTCGTTACACTAAGTGAATGAGCAACATCCGGTCTAGTACATATCATACCGTACATGATAGATCCTATTGCAGAAGCATAAGAGATCTTACTCATACGGTCTCTCTCCTCAGGTGTCTTTGGGGCCTGTTTCTTGGAGAGATGTATTCCATGGCTCATCGGCATGAGACCTCTTTTGGAATCTTCCATGCTAAATCTCTTTAGCATTGCATCAATGTACGTTCCTTGGGATAAACCAAGCATCCTTTTAGATCTATCTCTATAGATCTTTATCCCCAAAATATAGGATGCTTCTCCCAAGTCCTTCATGGAGAAGTGTTTAGATAACCAGATTTTAATCGATTGTAGCATAGGAATGTCATTCCCTATCAGTAATATATCATCAACATATAATACAAGGAATAAAATTGCGCTCCCACTAACCTTCTTGTACACACATGGTTCATCGTCATTTTTGATAAAATCAAACTCTTTGATTGTCTCATCAAAACGAATGTTCCATCTACGAGAAGCTTGCTTCAATCCATAAATGGATCGTTGCAGCTTACAGACTTGATTTGTTCCAACCTTTGAAACAAATCCCTCTGGCTGTGTCATATACACATCCTCCTCAAGTTTCCCATTGAGGAAGGCCGTTTTCACGTCCATCTGCCAGATCTCATAGTCGTTATAAGCTGCAATCGCAAGCAAAATCCGAATGGACTTGAGCATAGCTACTGGTGAGAAGGTTTCATCATAGTCAACTCCTTGTCTTTGTTTGAAACCTTTTGCAACTAGTCGGGCCTTATAGGTCTCTACCTTGCCGTCCGCTCCAGTCTTTCTTTTAAAGACCCATTTACACCCAATAGGCTTAATGCCTTCAGGTGGTGAAATCAAAGTCCATACTTTGTTTTTCATACATGGAGTCCATTTCGAATTTCATAGCTTCAAGCCATTTCCCTGAGTCTTTATTACTCATAGCCTGTTCGTAATTCAATGGATCATCATCATTCATGATGTGTACCTCATCGTCATCCTCTATAACGAATCTATATCTCTCAGGTATCTTCGGTACTCTTTCAGATTTACTAACAGGGTGTGATATAGTAGGTTCTTCTACTTTGTCAGGTACCTGACTTTGATCCGTGGTAATTTGTGGGTCTTGAACTTCTTCAAGATAAATCTTACTCCCACTGACCCCTTCATGGATAAAATCCTTTTCCAAGAAGGCAGTATGTTTCGCAACAAACACCTTTTGATCAGTTGGATGATAGAAATAATACCCTAAAGTTTCTTTAGGGTATCCCACAAATCTACACTTATCGGATTTAGTCTGTAGCTTATCGTTTTCAAACTTTTTGACATAAGTTGGACAACCCCAAGTCTTAACATGCTTAAGATTTGGTTTCCTCCCCTTCCATATCTCATATGGAGTCTTTGGGGCGGATTTGGTAGGTACCTTGTTAAGTAGGTATGCAGCCGTTTCTAGGGCATATCCCCATAAGGAAATTGAAAGGTCGGTAAAACTCATCATAGATCGAACCATGTCCAACAGTGTTCGATTTCTCCTTTCAGATACTCCATTTAACTGTGGTGTACCTAGAGGAGTCCATTGTGAGATTATACCATTTTCTTTGAGATAATTGAGAAACTCACCGCTTAAGTATTCTCCACCTCAATCTGATCGAAGTATCTTTATACTCTTGCCCGTTTGTTTCTCTACTTCACTTCTGAACTCTTTGAACTTTTCAAATGATTCTGACTTGTATTTCATTAAATACACATATCCAAATCTTGAGTGATCATCAGTGAAAGTAATAAAATAAGAATACCCACCCCGTGCACTTGTTGTCATAGGCCCACAAACGTCTGTGTGAATCAATGCCAACAACTCTGTAACTCTTTCTCCTCTTCCACTAAAAGGAGATTTAGTCATTTTACCCATGAGACAAGATTCACAAGTTGGATATGATTCATAATCGGATAGCTCGAGGAGCCCATCTTTATGCAACTTGGATAATCTTGTTTCATTGATATGACCGAGTCTACAGTGCCACATGTAGGTATAATTAATATCATCTCTTTTCCTTTTCTTAGTTTGTTCAATTTGAAATATATTTTCTTGTAAGTCAAGTGTATAAAGTCCATTTCGCAAATTTCCAATACCATATAAAACATCGTCTTTATAAATAGAACAACTATTGTTCTTTATAACAACGTTAAATCCTTCCATATCCAATACAGAAATTGAAATAATATTTTTAATAATATTCGGAACATAATAACAATTATTAAGATAAATGGACTTGCCCGAAGGTATTTGCTAAATAATAAGTTCCTACAGCTAATGCAGCAACCTTTGCTCCATTCCCTACTCGTAGGATCACCTCATCATTGTTCAGCTTTCTACTTCTGACCAGTCCCTTCACATTATTACATATGTGAGAACCACAGCCGGTATTCAATACCCAAGTAGAATTTTGACTTTCTGAAAAATTAATTTCAATCATGAACAAACCTTGATTGGAAGTCGAAGCTTCTCCAAGCTTCTTCTTTGCCAGAAACTTCTTGCAGTTCCTCTTCCAATGACCCGGCTCGTTGCAATGGAAGCACATTCCTTTGCTAGCTGGATCAGATTTCTTTTGTTTCTTTATGTTCACTTTGCCCTTGGTCATCCGAGATCGGAAGAGCTCCTTAGATATCTCATATCTAGCAGTCCTACTTTGTTCACCATACAACTCCTTGAGGTGAATCAACATAGTAGGAGCATCCATGTTTTCGTGCTGACGCTGAAGCTCGTTATTCATGGATGCGAGCATGATGCATTGAGCCACAGATGCATCATCTTGCCACTTTACAATGGTGGCAATCTCTTCCTCAGATGCTGTTTCTGGAACTAGTTCCAGGGACAGGTGAGTTTAGGACATAAGAAATCTTTTCAGCAGTGAGAACTATTCTCAGATTTCTTAGCCAGTCCATATAATTCGGCCCGGTAAGCTGATTAGCATCAAGTATGATTCGTAGTGAAATTAGTGATTTTGACATTTTTAAAATTTTGCATGTGAAAAACAACATTTTAGCAAACATTCATTTTATTAATTTTGCATACCAAAATAAATTTAGGTCTTTATTTTAAATTGGTATCTCCCACTATTTTTATCAAACTATATTACCCTCACTTATATAGTTCGGCAACATCTAATTAAAGATTTGCTAGTGAGAATAAGGATCCCATTTCAAATGTATATAACCTTGTGGATAGCACAACAAGCGATATACAAATAAATAGGTAGACAACTCTTGTCAATTACATCACCATGTAGATCCTTTTATTTTGCCTCTTAAATCATAATGGTCAAGTGTGTGCACATCCGAACTAAAATAATTTAAGTTAAGTCCAGCCTAGCACTTCCATAAATTTAAAAAAGAAAAATGTTCGTCCTTGTGGATAGCACAACAAGACTAGATTGTTCAATTTTCTTGATAAGCATCAAATGTGATTAATTAACATCTTAAATATGCAATACTCGCCTTGTGGATAGCACAACAAGCTCATATTAAATTTTTAATACTCTATTAATTTATCATGCTAGAAGGCGACGTTCGATATTCCAAATATCATTTGAACGCTTCGGACTTAATATTATTTCTTTGAGGGGTTTGTTATTATTTGTCTCATCTTGTTTAGCGCGCATGCACATATATATATAAAATACGCGTTATTTTATTAAACATGCGAAGCATGTTTGCATAAAATATAATATATATAATATTTAGCATGCAATATAGAATACTATATTCTACCCAGATTGATTATGGACTTTTATTCTAGTTTGGTTCACTAGAGCCACCAAGTGAACCAAAAGGTCAAACCTAGGAGTGCAAGAATTTAAATTTAAACGTAACTATTACATTTAAACCCGGGCTCCATACAAACGGGTCTTCACGCGCTCCTTGGCTCCTTGGTCTCCAATTTTTTCAAGATAATTCTAACTATTTCTATTACATTAAACTATTTAATTTAAATAGAAACCTTGATCAGCAGTCAAGGGAAAGTACATAGGAGGGAGATAGAATTTTACATCAAGAAAAAAATTAGAGAAGACGAGGTACGCATACCCCATTTAATAAAACTCATTCATTCAAGCATTCAACTAAAATAAAATCCAATCACATTGGTCAAATAGTCCATAATCAATCCCCATTTATTATCATACATATCACCATATATATCAATAAATAAATATTCATCTCATGAATTAAAACATTCCATATATATATGAATATCATTTAATGGGCAATTTTAAATTGCATGAAATCCAATTTCAAGATTAAAATAAACTCTTTATTTTAATTATAAAATTATTTAGAATATAATATATAAATATATCATATTTATTTTTTTAAAAAGAAGTCACCTTCTTTTATTAAAAGAGTCCTGCAGGTTTATTAAAAGAGTCCTTTCCTGATGGGTCACATTCTTTTTGGAGTAAGAAAGAGACAACACATTTTCTTTGCAGAATTCAAGATTAGCACCCAAAAAAAAAATTTGTGATTCGTCCCAAAAAAAAAAAAAAACAATCATTTTTTTTCTTTAAAAAAAAAAAATTATACAATAAAATTATGCCCAATAAATTATTTTAAATATATACCCATATGTATATGAAATCAAAAATAAATTAATAATTGCATAAAAGTTTGGCTCTGATGCCACTGTTGGGTTTGTACGAAATCGTGACGCAATCAAATTGCAAAAATTAGCGAAAGCGTGGTATATCAGAGTTTAAAAAAATTTCTACAAAACCATTACCCGGATCATCCTTTATGCAAATTATTAATTTAAAACGATAAATAAGAAGTTATGGAATCATACCCTTGTAGAACGAAGCTTCCACAGGTACTAGTTCAACTCCTTGTTCTTCGTGATCTCCTTGAATTTCCGGATTAGATTCCTTCCTTTGATCAACGTTAGCCACCCAAATGTTTGGCCTCTAGAGGTGATCCACCAAGGAAGATGAATTATCAAGAAGGAGGGTGGTTGGCTTAGTTTTCTATCCTCTATAGAAAAGGAGTACTCTCCAACAATTAGAATTGCATCATCTAATATCTATTATAAGACTCCTCTTATATAGATATTAGTCAACCCTTCTAATCCTATTAGACATGGGATTTCTTTTAATTAATTAAACTCCTTTAATTAATTTAGGCTTCCCACCACATGGGAATAATTAATTAAATTCATTTAATTAATTTGTCTCCTAATCTTATTAGGAATAAATGAGAGTACTAAATATTAAATTAATTACTAAACTCCTTTAGAAATTAAAATAATAATAATTGTAATAATATTAATAAGACTCCTCTTATTAATTTATATTTAATATTTCCAAAATATTAAATAATAAACATTAAGCTATTTAATTTATTCTATCACCATAGATTAAATTAATTATACTTAATGCATTATTACGATTATGCCATTACCTTCTTAAATAATTATTCTTCCTTTTATGGTGTGACCCTTTAGGTTCTCCATATTAAACCGGTTGTGAATAAATAAATTAAAACAATTTTAATCTTATTTAAATAAATAAATTAAACTAATAATCTATTTAAATAAATAATATTTATTCTACAATAGGGATAAGCCTCCCTAGCGATCAACGACTTTCTAGATAATATAGATTTCAACATTAATCATAAAAGAACCTGTGAGTTAATAGTTACTATACAATTCAATCCTTCCACCATACAATGTCCCAATTAAATATAAGACATGGATTTACTGTCAAGTCTTATTTTATTTAATTATATGTATTTCGATTAGAAAATGCACAACTCCAAATAATGCAAATTAAAAACTCCTTTCTAATTTCATTTCACCTTGGCCAAGGATTCCTGGGTTGTCATTTAACGAATCACATAGGACATATCTCCTCTTTTACTAGAGGTGGTAGATTCTTTATTGATCATTTATTATCTCCATATGTAACTCATTATACCCAAGCATACCCTATATATGCCTTAAAAGGTCTTAAGGAATAAGTCAAAGTATAATTTGTTACATACAAGATACTATGATGATCTCAAGTCCAAGGATCACTTGTACTACTATCACATTAGGAATTCCTATTGACATGCGAGTAAAACTCCATTAGGTATTCCATAGCGAATCACGTTCAGTGAACTTATTCTCCAATAAGCACCTACATACTTGCTTTAGTGTCTCCACCCAAATGATCATGAGATCAATCATCCTCATCCAATGAGCAAGCAACATATGTACCAATCTATCCGGATTTACTAATCCCCTTTTTAGTAATCCCACGATTGGGAACTATTTAAGTTTTAAAACTTTCTAAGAATTTAGATCTCATTAGCATGATCATCATCATGATTCTAAAAGCATTGCTTAAAACTATGGGTTATTTACATATTATAAAAACAGCAACATGTAGATAATTAAATGCCTTTAATAAATGAATATTTCATTAATAAATAAATAAGATTGTTTACAAAGTACGTGCTTTATCATCATACATGATTGGCTTGTATGCACACTACTATCATATTGTAGAGAGCATTTCCACTTAGGTAGAAATTCATGGCCATCTTCTGTATTCTCTTCTTTGTGGCTTGACTCATTCCTTCAGGGGTTGATCGATCTTGCAAATATTCTTTAATGTGGTGGTACCAAGGTGGTCCAATAGGTGCTATCTCATCTGATATTTCCCCTACACTGTTTCCATATGATGGTGCACTTTGTACAGTGAAGGTGATGACCGGCATTCCCTTTCTTGCTGATAGGCTCACCAATGAAGCTAATGTAGCCAATGCATCGGCGAAATCATTTCGGTTCCAGGGAATATGCATGAAGGCAATGTCTTCAAACTCTCCTGCCAATTTGAGAATATAGTGATGGTAAGGTAATTCCTTGGTGGTGTAGGCCCCGGTGGACTGTCTGATGATTAGTTTGGAATCTCCAAACACTGCTAACTGTTTAACTCCCATGGACTGAGCCAGTTTTAATCCCACAATGCATCCTTCGTATTCTGATGTGTTGTTGGAATTATTAAAATGCAACTTGATTGCCACGGGGTATTAATCTCCCGTGATGGACACCAGAACTGCCCCTGTTCCTGCGCCTTCAGTGTTAGGTGCGCCGTCAAAATACATTTTCCAGAATTGACCCCTATCTTCTTTACTAGCCAGCTGAATAATCATTACTCCCTCCTCAGGGAAATAGGTTTCAAGAGGTTCATAGCCTTTCGCTGGTGCGGTCGACAGGTGATCTGCAATTCCTTGCCCTTCGATGGATTTTTGGGTCACATTGATGATGTCGAACTGTTGGAGGATCAGCTGCCACTTGGATAATTGGCAGTTCAACATCGGCTTGCTGAAGATGTATTTCAAGGGATCCATCTTAGGGATGAGATAAGTTATATAGTCGTGTAGGTAATGTTGTAACCTCATGGCTGCCCAAGCTAATGCACAGCAGGCTCTTTCTATCAGTGTGTACTTCTGCTCTCCATAGCTGAAACGTTTACTAAGATAATAAATCGCCCTTTCTTTCCCCATATCATCCTTTTGCCCCAGTAAGCAACCCATAGCATTGGAATTGACTGAGATATACATGAATAACGAAATTCCATCCCTTGGGGGTACCAAGACAGGTGCTTCAATCAACCTCTTCTGGATGGTACGAAAAGCTTTTCGACATTCTTCATTCCATTTTCCCGAGGAGTTCTTTCATAACAATTTGAAAATGGGTTCACATGTTGCTGTCAGCTGCGATATGAACCGTTTGATGAAGTTTATTCTTCCTAGGAAACCTCGAATTTCCTTCTCGGTCTTTGGTTCGGGTATCTCAGTGATGGCTTTTATCTTGGCAGGATCATATTCAATACCCTAGTTTCTCACAAGAAATCCTAGAAGTTTACCGAACTTCACACCAAAATCACACTTCGCTGGGTTTAACTTCAAATCGAATTTGCGGAGCCGTTCAAACAACTTCCGAAGATGGGTGCAATGGTCATCAACCTTTCTGGACTTCACGATGATATCATCCACATACACTTCAATCTCTTTGTGCATCATATCATGAAATAAGGTCATCATGGCCCTTTGATAAGTAGCATCAGCATTGGTAAGGCCAAAAGCTAGTCTTCGATAACAGAATGTTCCCCAAGAGGTAATGAAGGCGGTCTTCTCCCTATCTTTTTCAGCAACTATAATCTAATGATATCCGGCAAAGCAATCGGCGAAAGAATACATTTCGAACTGTACCGTATTGTCAATTAACACGTGGATGAACGGCACTGGGAAGTCATCTTTAAGGCTGGCCTTGTTGAGATCTCTATAATCTACACATACTCGCACCTTCCCTCCAGATTTCGGTACTGGGACTAAGTTGGACAACCACTCAGGGTATGTTGATACCATAATGATTCCCACTTTGAACTGTTTGATAATCTCTTCTTTGACCTTCAGGCTCCATTCTGGTTTCAACCGTCTTAATTTCTGCTTGACTAGTTTGAACCCTTCCTTAATTGGTAGTCTATAGACTACTATATCGGTGGATAGACCTATCATGTGTAATACCCGAGAATTTCCATATATTATTAAATAAATATATTAATGGAAATGAGAATTTATTTGAATATAAATGATTTTGTGTTATGAGATGAATTAATTCAATTATATATAATTGAATAATTATAATAATTGAGAAATTGGTGGAGTTTGTGATAAACTCGTTGATTGCCTTGTGTGGCACAGTGACGTAATATAAGAATGATTATATTAATTTAAGCGAACAATTAATCTATATTAATTGTTAATCGAAGAATATTAATTAACTGTTATAAAATACTAATGAGGATTGATTAATAATATGTGATTATTATTATTGCAAGAAACATAATAATAATGAGCAACGTGTTTATAAATATAATAAGATTTATATCAAAGTGATAATTAATCATATAAGGGTTAATTAAATTGTTATGGAGGTTAACAATTATATTGATATGTACAAATGTGCAATACTTGAATATATAAAGTATATGGAATACAACTATATTATATAGTGTAGAGAGACACTTAAGTGTGACCATGCATGTATATACATAAACTATGTTATATAATGCAATGCGAATATATTACACATAGAAACTGTATATTACATGAAGTATAATGTGATTATGTTATATTAAAACTATATATTAGGAATACATGATAATGCCTATGTGACAAGGTGAGTGTGTTTACAGTAAAATAATGTATCATGGATATATTATAAATAATTGTTGATTAATACAATTTAATAATATATGATATAATGTAATGTGGTAGTATCCGATTGTATTATATCAGTAAGATAAACGTACATGGATTATATGTGTGTAAATTACACTTATTACATTATGTGAAGTACATTGTGATTTAAATTATAACCTAAGAGTACATATATATAACATATGTATATGGTGTGTATATACAAGTGTAGTATTTGCAAATGCTGAGGAGTTAAATCAACTGTCTCATTTTAAGTGTCCCATTTGCTCTTCACGTGCTTGACATACAGCTAAGGCCTATTCCTTCTTCTTCTCCCCAAACTCAGCAACTAGCATTTCATAGCTCATGATTGTGGAGGGAGTGGGATTCATGATGAATCCAACCACTAATTACCTACCCTTTGATAACCTTCATGCATTCCTATAATCCGTTAGTTTGATATGGGATACAATTGCTTTGTCTGTATAATGGGAGTTCTATAAATATAGCCTCATCTCCTTCACATTTCTTTTGCTGAGAATTTCTTGCAAGGAAAGTAGAGAGTGAGTATCCATATATATATATATCAGTTAAAGAGGGAGTGAGGCAGCAATAAGCTCTAGCAGAAGGTATAATACAATTTCCATATTCTTCACTTTCATTTTCTGTCAAAAGAACTCCATTGTTGTTCTCTGAGTTTTGTTGAAATTCTTGATTATGCCAAATTGGATCATGATTGGTTTGTAGAACCCTTATATTATTGTTATATGAACATACACACATGATAGAACCACTGAATAGTCTTTCATTTCCATTGTTCCTCTTTAATTTCTGTAAATACATGAAATTCGTGAAATTAGTTAGAGTTCATAAAATTGGGAATTGATAATTGCTATTGACTGTTATATAAGCATATATGTATGTGTTAGTAAGTTAAACAAGTCTAATAGCATTTGGGTATGTTGAAATCGATGAAATGGGAGGTTTTTGGTCGGATTTCGCTGCAGTCTGAACTGCAGAAAACTGCCTCGACGCCGCAGCGCCGCAGCCCGCGCCGCAGCGCCACACGCGCCGCAGCCCGCGCCGCAGCGCCGCACGCAGCGCCACTCGCGCCGCAGCGCCAGTAGTGAGCTGCTGAGCCGCGCCGCAGCGCCAGCCTCTGTGTTCAGTTTTTCTGCATTCTGCAACAAAACTGTTATGAACTAATTGTTTGATTTTTGTTTAAACAAGCATGGAAGCATGATTAATACATATATATAAACCTAATGAGGCAATGTGAGCATGTTTTAGTATATTAGCATGCATGGTTAACCAAACGACATATAGTTTGAAAACGAACTTAAAGTTTCATGAACGACGTTAACATATATGAAGCATGTTAATATTCTGACTTTCGAGATATGTTAGTATGACCTAGAAACACATGAAATGTATACTAACTTATGTATATAGGTTCCGTGATATAATATGGACATGTGAACCCAACTAGTGCACCTTTCTAACAAAAATACAAGTTTTGAAGGTTGATATTGACATGTAAAGACCATGTATACATTCTGACTTTTCGAGCATGTTTATAGGGCCTTGAAATACATGAAAAGCATGTTAACTTGTGTATATGGGTTTCATAAGGAAGCATGAACATGATAGACCTTATTAATGAACTATACTAACAAAGTATAAGCTTTGAACGTGAACGTTGGTATGTTATGACGAGAATTAGAATTTGACATTTATGAACACATGTGATAGTACTCTTAGACTCATTCATGTGTCATGCATGTATATATACCATGATTAGTTGCCATGATTAAAGTTTAGCATGAACAAAGCATGTTTTCAAGATAATAACAATGCTAGCTACATATATGCAATACGAGTACTCATGAGCATGACTAATACAAGTTATATGAATATCTTATGTGTTTAAAAGCGACCATGTTAGACCATATGAGTTCGTGTCCTTGAATGGCTTTAAGTATTAACTTAAGAACCTATACCATGTACGATTGGATTTGGAAAAGTTATACAAGCATGTAAAGTATATGAATACATGCTACGTGATATTATATGATGTTACTTGAACCCGATTTTGACGGTTAACTTAAGGAGATGCCGTAACTTGCTAAAATGAAATATATTTAGTATTGATTGTGGTCTTATGAGATATTAATAATATGCAAGCATGTTTGCTAATTGTTGAGATCTTATATAATATGAGAATGCGTTTAAACTCTAAAGAAGGAACGTTAAGGATAGAAATTATATTCTATATAACTGTGTAGCTAGGCAAAACTTAGCTTATGTGTTGATCGTATATTCAAAGAGAAAATGTGAAGTTAAATTATATGACTAATGAATATCATATATATACGTAACTGTATTACGATAGGAATTCGAAAGTGTTGATTTCTTTTCGTGGATAAACTACGCTAAAGGCAAGTTCTCTTACTTACACTCTTTTAAAGTGCAAGTATCCTAACCGACGCATTTACTTTATGCAAGGAAATCTATGATTGTGAAAGTTTCCTAACTTATACTTTTTACTATGCAAGTATCCTAACTTGTGTATTGCGAACTAGTTTCCTATTTAATCGGTTGAATCGAATTAGCATACTTGAACTCTTATTTCATTAAAGCTATTATTCATGTTGAACTTAGTATTGTTCTTGAATATTGTGAAAGTGTCTATGCCATTTGATTCGGCTGGACTTATGTTATTGAAAAGCAACCCAAACTAATTGATTGGTGCGGGATCTTGTATTTGACTGAGAAGAACAACCTTCTTTGAAGGGAATATATAATTGTCGGAAAACCGACGTGCACACTTGAGTATGATTGATTGTTATGCATAACAAGGGTACTTTAGGCTGATCACCTGTTGTACCTGTTTTTGTTGAATTTTCAGTTTATTACTGTCAATTCTAGTAGAAGTTCATAGTCCGTAGTGACTACTCAGTATTCAATTATCTGAAATCTTGAATTGACTTATTATTGAATCATATTGATATTATCCTGTCCTTAGCGACTGATATTGGGAACTGTTGATATTCTTGTTATTCTTGAACTATCAAATCTTGTTATACCCTTTCGAGAATTGAGAATCTTATTACTTACCCTTATTGTATATTACTTGCTGGGCAATTTGTGCTCATTCTTGCTTTCCCTAAAACATTTCAGTTAAGGCAGAGCATGGTGAACCTTCGGGCGTTGATAAGGGCAAGGGCAAAGCTACCAACTAGCTTATGTCTGTTATGTTTTAAATATATTAATATTGTATGAAGATGATGTCGTAAGACTGGATTTGATTGTGTTTAAGCTTAAGTTAGATTATGTAATAAGTCGTTAACTGATATTATTATGTAATCTATTAAGTACTGTAGGTTGCGAGACTTGGGGGAATAATTATAATAAATCATTGTAAATTATTCTAGAATAGATTTTCCGCTGTGATCGTATGATATTTAATTATTATTATTGTGATGTATTACCATGAGCACGTGATGAACCGAATTCGAGAGACCAAGTGGCGGTCCTGGAATTTGGGGGCGTCACAGGTTGGTATCAAAGCTGTAGTTATAAACCTTAGGAACGAGTGTCCTTAGACTATAGCTTAGGTGAACTTAGAAGTTAGGAAGGAGATAAAACTCATGTAGAGTTTTCCTTGAGAGACTTAGTCTGTTATGAAATGTAACTTCATTCTATACAATGAACTTATATTTTGTTTAACATTCTAATGGAGATGCTATTTCTTGTCTTGTGTTTGTGAGTGTAGGATGACAGACACAGGGGTACCTAGTAGAGTTGTAGAGGAGGAGCCCAGGGATATACACGTAGTATACGAGGCACCTCTAGAGGCTACACCAGTGCAGGCAGTTGCACCATCCGAGTTTGATGACGAGGATGAGATCGAGATTGAGATAGAGACTGATCCAGAGGAGGAGCCGATGGAGGATGAGCCAGTAGAGGACTCTGATGAGGCTACTATAGAGGAACAGATGTTAGGCGAGTACGAGGAGCGTATTCTAGAGTTAGACTGTAGAGTTCAGGAGCTGGAGGCAGAGGCCCACGAGAGAGAGTCTGAGTTCCAGAAGCTGAGGGACGAGGACTACCAGAGGAAGCTGGCTATGCAAGAGTTAGAGGTGGAGATTGCCTACCGTAGGGAGGCAGGGATCCAGATGGGGACTCTATTTCACAGGTCAGTGGCTAGGAATGTAGATTTGGCAGAGAAGCTAGAAGAGGTTGAGCAGAGGGAGCTGAGTGAGAAGACTGAGAAAGAGGCACTCCGTACTCAGCTAGAGTTGGAGGTGATGGATAGGTTACACTTCGAGGAGAAGTGGGAAGCGTCTAATGAGAGAGCCGACGACCTTGAGGACGAGGTCAGGTGCAAGAAGAGAAAGATGAACAAGATGGGGTATGTGTTCCGTTCAGCTTTTGAAAGGGTGATTGATGGTGTGTACCACTACCCGGCAGAACAGGGACAGACTCTACATACCTTGAGCCGAGAGCTGTTTGCGTATATAGCACAGTTGGAGTACAAGAGCGCAGTGGAGCGCGGGATGATGGGATGAGATTTCCTTAGTCAGTCTAGTGGTAGTACTAGTTGTGTCTTTATGTATTGTATATGCTATGTTGTAATCCCGATCTTTTGTGTAAGATGTGGGATGATGATGTAAACCCCGAGTTAGCTTCTGTTAGAGGGGTAGTATGGTAGTAGGTTGGTATATTCCCCGTCTTTTGAGATATTAGGGGATATATATGATAACATTTATAGCAGTATGCTAGGGAAATCATGTAATGAAATGAAATGGCATATGAATATAAATGGAGTTGATTTTAGAAACGTGTTATAAATTTATTCTTTTAGTATTAAAAGAAATACTTAAGTAATATACTTGAATAATGATAAAATGAAAACTTGTGATGCAGATAATGCCGCCCAGACGTAGATTGACAGCACCCGAAGAATCCGTTAACAATGAGAGAGAACAAGTAGACCCGATCCAGAAACTGGTAGACTTGTTAGGAGAAGCCTTAAGGGGAAGGAACAATGAACCCGTTCGCCCGAACCCTCAAACTGTGCCAGTAACAACCTTTAAAGACTTTAAGAGTGTAGGACCCCCGGAGTTCGAGGGAACTACCGACCCAATCATCGCACAAACGTGGATCAAAGAGATCGAAAAAGCTTTCACTATAGCTAGCGTAGGCGAAGATCAGAAGACGGTGTTTGCCACGTACATGATGAGGGGAGAAGCGAACTACTGGTGGGAGGCTAATCAACAAAGAGCTGGAGAAGGGATAATAGCTTGGGATAAGTTTAAGACACTGTTCTTCGAGAATTACTTTCCAAAGAGTATGAAGAATAGGATGGAGGTGAAATTCCTAGAGTTAAAACAAGGTGAGATGACGGTGGCGCAATACGCGGCTAGGTTTAACGAACTAGCGCGATTTGCGGAGCACCAAGTTGGTGATGAAGAGAGGAAGGCTAGACGCTTTGAACAAGGGTTGAAGCCGTGGCTGTTCAATAAGGTATCAGTTCTTCAAATTGATTCCTTTGCAACATTACTGGAGAAGGCAATCATTGCGGAAGGTGGCAGTGAGGCCTTAAGTCTGTATAACAAAGAAAAGAAAGGAAAGAATACTGGAGGAGAGAATCGTACGGGAGGAAGCAGTAGCGGAGGAAGCAACTTGGGAAAGAGAAAGTGGGAGAACAACAACAACAACAAAAACAACAATAATAATCAATCAGGGAATTTTCGTGGAGGTTTCAAGAAGAGGGCTGAAGGATGCCCGAAGTGTGGGAAGAATCACCAGGGCGAGTGCTGGAAGGGACGTGGCACTTGCTACAACTGCGGACAGGAAGGGCACATCTCGCCCAACTGTTTGAAACCAAAGAAGATACAAGGATGCTTTGCTTGTGGCTCGACGGAGCACCGAATTAAGGACTGCCCAAAGAAGGGAAGTGGCGGAGGTAGTAATCAGCAAGGAGGCAACAAGCTGATGATCGGTGGACCGGCACAATCCAACCGCCCAACCGCCAGAACCTTTAATATGACCGTCCAAGACGCAGTGGCTGCGAAGGATGTGGTGTCAGGTATAATCCCAATCAATGATATAAATGCTTATGTATTATTTGATTCGGGTGCCACCTGTTCTTTTGTATCTGAAGAATTTGCTAGTAGACTTAGTACACCTCGAGAACTATTAGAAAATCCTTTGATCATAGAAGTTGCTAATAAGGAAGTGATCCCTGTAGAATACGTTTATCGAAATTGTCGCGCAAATATTAGTAAACATGAACTGAGCGTAGACTTGATTCCTATTAGACTGGGAGAATTTGACGTAATACTGGGAATGGATTGGTTGTATAACCATGCTGCGATAATTGACTGTCAGAACAAATGTGTGAACCTTCAGACTCCGAGTAAGTCTAAGGTAGTGTTTTATGGTAGCTCATCGCTTAAGCAATCGTGTTGCGTTACGATGATGCAGGCCAAGAAATTGTTAAGGAAAGGATGTGTAGGTTATTTAGCTTACATCGTTGATACTCGGAAAAAGGGAGTAGAAATTAAGGATATATCCGTAGTTAATGAATTTCAAGACGTGTTTCCGGACGATCTGCCTGGTCTTCCGCCAGACAGAGAAATCGAATTCGTAATAGACTTAGCACCGGGAACGGCACCGATTTCGAAAGCTCCATATCGTATGGCGCCAGTAGAAATGAAGGAATTAATGATGCAATTGCAAGAATTATTGGATAAGGGTTACATTCGACCGAGTGTTTCTCCTTGGGGAGCACCAGTACTATTCGTTAAGAAGAAGGACGGATCGATGAGGCTTTGTATCGATTATCGAGAATTGAACAGAGTAACGATCAAGAACCGGTATCCGCTACCGAGGATAGACGACTTATTTGATCAACTGAAGGGAGCAAAGTGTTTCTCAAAGATCGACCTACGAACAGGATATCATCAACTGAAAGTGAGGGACGAGGACATACCAAAGACTGCGTTTCGAACCCGTTATGGACACTACGAGTTTTTGGTAATGTCATTCGGATTGACTAATGCTCCGGCAGCATTTATGGACTTGATGAACCGAGTTTTCAAGCCATACTTGGATAAATTTGTAGTGGTTTTTATCGACGACATTTTGATCTACTCAAAGACAGAGGAAGAACACGCCGAACATCTGAAGATTGTTTTGGAGGCACTAAGGAAGGAGAAGATGTATGCAAAATTTTCTAAGTGCGAATTTTGGATGGAGAAGGTTCAATTCTTAGGCCACGTGGTGGATAAGGATGGAATCTCTGTAGACCCTGCGAAGGTTGAAGCAGTAAGTAATTGGGAACAACCGAGAACACCGACGGAGGTGAGAAGCTTTCTAGGGTTAGCTGGGTACTATCGAAGATTCATCCAAGATTTTTCTAAGATAGCAACCCCGCTGACCAATTTGACTAGAAAGACGGTGAAATTTGTATGGACCGACAAATGCGAAGAAAGTTTTCAAGAACTGAAAAGGAGATTGAGCGAAACACCTGTGTTATCATTACCAGATGATGCGGGAAATTTTGTGGTGTATAGTGATGCATCGCACAAGGGGCTTGGCTGTGTGCTCATGCAACATGGCAAGGTTATTGCATATGCGTCACGACAATTGAAGGATTACGAAAAACGATACCCTACTCATGACTTAGAGTTAGCGGCAGTAGTTTTTGCGTTAAAGATATGGAGACATTATCTATACGGAGAAAAATGTGAGATATACACGGACCACAAAAGTCTGAAATATATCTTCACACAGAAGGAGTTAAACATGCGGCAGAGAAGGTGGTTAGAATTAATCAAAGACTATGACTGCGATATTCTTTATCACCCGGGAAAGGCAAATGTGGTTGCCGACGCTCTGAGCAGGAAAGGAAGGGAGAAGTTGTTTAATTTGACGACTCAAGAAGAGTTGATAAGAGAGATGGAGAAATTGGAGATAGAAGTAAAAGGACCAGAAAAGTCTGGTGAGAAGTTAATTGTAATGGAAGCTTGTCCGACGTTGTTGAATAGAGTAAAGGAAGCTCAGGAAAAGGATGAAGAGTGTGAGAAAATCCGAAAAAGGATCACAGAAAGTGAGGGAGAAAAATTTCGAATGGATAAAGACGGTATTTTGAGATTTGAAAGGAGAGTGTGGGTACCAGCGGTAACCGAGTTGAGGGAAGAGATTTTGCACGAGGCACACAATACGACATATTCCGTTCATCCGGGAGGCACAAAGATGTACCGAGATCTAAGGCAACATTTTTGGTGGCCTAATTTGAAACGGGAAGTCGCAGAGTGCGTCAGTAAATGCTTGACTTGCCAACGCGTTAAAGCAGAACATCAGCGGCCAAGTGGTTTACTACAACCATTAGAAATACCAGAGTGGAAATGGGAGCATATTACCATGGACTTCGTGGTAGGACTTCCAGTTACACAGAAAGGTTATGATGCTATTTGGGTTATCGTGGATCGACTAACGAAGACCGCACACTTTCTACCAATCAAGATCCGCTACAGTTTGAACCAATTAGCAAGCCTATATGTAAAAGAAATTATTTCACGACATGGAGTGCCGGTGTCAATTGTCTCTGATCGAGATCCGCGCTTCACGTCCAATTTTTGGAAGAGTTTGCAAGAAAGAATGGGAACGCAGTTGAGGTTGAGTACAGCTTACCATCCTCAGACAGACGGACAAAGTGAGCGAACAATACAAACGCTAGAAGACATGCTTAGGACTTGTGTGATGGATTTTAAGGGAAATTGGGACGACCACCTACCCTTAGTAGAATTCGCATATAATAATAGCTACCATGCGAGTATTTGCATGCCACCGTACGAAGCTCTTTACGGGAGAAAGTGCAGAACGCCGTTATGTTGGGACGAAGTCGGAGAACGACGAATACTCGGACCAGAGTTAGTTCAACAAACCGCAGACGTGGTGACAGTGATAAGAGCCAGACTTGTAGCAGCTCAAGATCGCCAGAAGAAATACGCAGATTTGCATCGGCAGGACCGAGACTTCAAAGTCGGCAGTTTCGTATTCTTGAAGGTATCTCCATGGAAGGGAAAAATCCGTTTCGGCAAGAAAGGAAAATTGAGTCCAAGATTCATAGGACCGTTCGAGATACTGAAGCGAGTGGGCGAAGTGGCATACAAAGTTGCGTTGCCACCCGAACTGGAGCACATCCACAACGTGTTTCACATTTCCGTGTTGCGACCGTATAAGGCCGACTACAAGCACGTGATTTCTTACGAGCCCATTCAAGTGGAGAAGAACTTGGCGTATGAAGAAATTCCTGTCCAAATATTAGATAGGAAAGAACAAACTTTGAGAAATAAAGTTATTTCATCTGTAAAAGTACTTTGGCGTAACCACGATGTCGAGGAGGCAACGTGGGAGTTAGAAGATAGGATGATGAGGGACTATCCCCATATATTTGTGTAACCTTGTAGCAATTCCGGGACGGAATTTTTATAAGGGGGGGAGGATGTAATACCCGAGAATTTCCATATATTATTAAATAAATATATTAATGGAAATGAGAATTTATTTGAATATAAATGATTTTGTGTTATGAGATGAATTAATTCAATTATATATAATTGAATAATTATAATAATTGAGAAATTGGTGGAGTTTGTGATAAACTCGTTGATTGCCTTGTGTGGCACAGTGACGTAATATAAGAATGATTATATTAATTTAAGCGAACAATTAATCTATATTAATTGTTAATCGAAGAATATTAATTAACTGTTATAAAATACTAATGAGGATTGATTAATAATATGTGATTATTATTATTGCAAGAAACATAATAATAATGAG
Organism: Panax stipuleanatus; assembly: GCA_020205555.1. Classification (NCBI taxonomy): domain Eukaryota; kingdom Viridiplantae; phylum Streptophyta; class Magnoliopsida; order Apiales; family Araliaceae; genus Panax; species Panax stipuleanatus. The sequence goes on from CM035120.1 coordinate 120,384,094, forward strand.
CAACGTGTTTATAAATATAATAAGATTTATATCAAAGTGATAATTAATCATATAAGGGTTAATTAAATTGTTATGGAGGTTAACAATTATATTGATATGTACAAATGTGCAATACTTGAATATATAAAGTATATGGAATACAACTATATTATATAGTGTAGAGAGACACTTAAGTGTGACCATGCATGTATATACATAAACTATGTTATATAATGCAATGCGAATATATTACACATAGAAACTGTATATTACATGAAGTATAATGTGATTATGTTATATTAAAACTATATATTAGGAATACATGATAATGCCTATGTGACAAGGTGAGTGTGTTTACAGTAAAATAATGTATCATGGATATATTATAAATAATTGTTGATTAATACAATTTAATAATATATGATATAATGTAATGTGGTAGTATCCGATTGTATTATATCAGTAAGATAAACGTACATGGATTATATGTGTGTAAATTACACTTATTACATTATGTGAAGTACATTGTGATTTAAATTATAACCTAAGAGTACATATATATATAACATATGTATATGGTGTGTATATACAAGTGTAGTATTTGCAAATGCTGAGGAGTTAAATCAACTGTCTCATTTTAAGTGTCCCATTTGCTCTTCACGTGCTTGACATACAGCTAAGGCCTATTCCTTCTTCTTCTCCCCAAACTCAGCAACTAGCATTTCATAGCTCATGATTGTGGAGGGAGTGGGATTCATGATGAATCCAACCACTAATTACCTACCCTTTGATAACCTTCATGCATTCCTATAATCCGTTAGTTTGATATGGGATACAATTGCTTTGTCTGTATAATGGGAGTTCTATAAATATAGCCTCATCTCCTTCACATTTCTTTTGCTGAGAATTTCTTGCAAGGAAAGTAGAGAGTGAGTATCCATATATATATATATATCAGTTAAAGAGGGAGTGAGGCAGCAATAAGCTCTAGCAGAAGGTATAATACAATTTCCATATTCTTCACTTTCATTTTCTGTCAAAAGAACTCCATTGTTGTTCTCTGAGTTTTGTTGAAATTCTTGATTATGCCAAATTGGATCATGATTGGTTTGTAGAACCCTTATATTATTGTTATATGAACATACACACATGATAGAACCACTGAATAGTCTTTCATTTCCATTGTTCCTCTTTAATTTCTGTAAATACATGAAATTCGTGAAATTAGTTAGAGTTCATAAAATTGGGAATTGATAATTGCTATTGACTGTTATATAAGCATATATGTATGTGTTAGTAAGTTAAACAAGTCTAATAGCATTTGGGTATGTTGAAATCGATGAAATGGGAGGTTTTTGGTCGGATTTCGCTGCAGTCTGAACTGCAGAAAACTGCCTCGACGCCGCAGCGCCGCAGCCCGCGCCGCAGCGCCACACGCGCCGCAGCCCGCGCCGCAGCGCCGCACGCAGCGCCACTCGCGCCGCAGCGCCAGTAGTGAGCTGCTGAGCCGCGCCGCAGCGCCAGCCTCTGTGTTCAGTTTTTCTGCATTCTGCAACAAAACTGTTATGAACTAATTGTTTGATTTTTGTTTAAACAAGCATGGAAGCATGATTAATACATATATATAAACCTAATGAGGCAATGTGAGCATGTTTTAGTATATTAGCATGCATGGTTAACCAAACGACATATAGTTTGAAAACGAACTTAAAGTTTCATGAACGACGTTAACATATATGAAGCATGTTAATATTCTGACTTTCGAGATATGTTAGTATGACCTAGAAACACATGAAATGCATACTAACTTATGTATATAGGTTCCGTGATATAATATGGACATGTGAACCCAACTAGTGCACCTTTCTAACAAAAATACAAGTTTTGAAGGTTGATATTGACATGTAAAGACCATGTATACATTCTGACTTTTCGAGCATGTTTATAGGGCCTTGAAATACATGAAAAGCATGTTAACTTGTGTATATGGGTTTCATAAGGAAGCATGAACATGATAGACCTTATTAATGAACTATACTAACAAAGTATAAGCTTTGAACGTGAACGTTGGTATGTTATGACGAGAATTAGAATTTGACATTTATGAACACATGTGATAGTACTCTTAGACTCATTCATGTGTCATGCATGTATATATACCATGATTAGTTGCCATGATTAAAGTTTAGCATGAACAAAGCATGTTTTCAAGATAATAACAATGCTAGCTACATATATGCAATACGAGTACTCATGAGCATGACTAATACAAGTTATATGAATATCTTATGTGTTTAAAAGCGACCATGTTAGACCATATGAGTTCGTGTCCTTGAATGGCTTTAAGTATTAACTTAAGAACCTATACCATGTACGATTGGATTTGGAAAAGTTATACAAGCATGTAAAGTATATGAATACATGCTACGTGATATTATATGATGTTACTTGAACCCGATTTTGACGGTTAACTTAAGGAGATGCCGTAACTTGCTAAAATGAAATATATTTAGTATTGATTGTGGTCTTATGAGATATTAATAATATGCAAGCATGTTTGCTAATTGTTGAGATCTTATATAATATGAGAATGCGTTTAAACTCTAAAGAAGGAACGTTAAGGATAGAAATTATATTCTATATAACTGTGTAGCTAGGCAAAACTTAGCTTATGTGTTGATCGTATATTCAAAGAGAAAATGTGAAGTTAAATTATATGACTAATGAATATCATATATATACGTAACTGTATTACGATAGGAATTCGAAAGTGTTGATTTCTTTTCGTGGATAAACTACGCTAAAGGCAAGTTCTCTTACTTACACTCTTTTAAAGTGCAAGTATCCTAACCGACGCATTTACTTTATGCAAGGAAATCTATGATTGTGAAAGTTTCCTAACTTATACTTTTTACTATGCAAGTATCCTAACTTGTGTATTGCGAACTAGTTTCCTATTTAATCGGTTGAATCGAATTAGCATACTTGAACTCTTATTTCATTAAAGCTATTATTCATGTTGAACTTAGTATTGTTCTTGAATATTGTGAAAGTGTCTATGCCATTTGATTCGGCTGGACTTATGTTATTGAAAAGCAACCCAAACTAATTGATTGGTGCGGGATCTTGTATTTGACTGAGAAGAACAACCTTCTTTGAAGGGAATATATAATTGTCGGAAAACCGACGTGCACACTTGAGTATGATTGATTGTTATGCATAACAAGGGTACTTTAGGCTGATCACCTGTTGTACCTGTTTTTGTTGAATTTTCAGTTTATTACTGTCAATTCTAGTAGAAGTTCATAGTCCGTAGTGACTACTCAGTATTCAATTATCTGAAATCTTGAATTGACTTATTATTGAATCATATTGATATTATCCTGTCCTTAGCGACTGATATTGGGAACTGTTGATATTCTTGTTATTCTTGAACTATCAAATCTTGTTATACCCTTTCGAGAATTGAGAATCTTATTACTTACCCTTATTGTATATTACTTGCTGGGCAATTTGTGCTCATTCTTGCTTTCCCTAAAACATTTCAGTTAAGGCAGAGCATGGTGAACCTTCGGGCGTTGATAAGGGCAAGGGCAAAGCTACCAACTAGCTTATGTCTGTTATGTTTTAAATATATTAATATTGTATGAAGATGATGTAGTAAGACTGGATTTGATTGTGTTTAAGCTTAAGTTAGATTATGTAATAAGTCGTTAACTGATATTATTATGTAATCTATTAAGTACTGTAGGTTGCGAGACTTGGGGGAATAATTATAATAAATCATTGTAAATTATTCTAGAATAGATTTTCCGCTGTGATCGTATGATATTTAATTATTATTATTGTGATGTATTACCATGAGCACGTGATGAACCGAATTCGAGAGACCAAGTGGCGGTCCTGGAATTTGGGGGCGTCACATCATGTCTTCATGAGACCAGGCAAAAACATCCTTGAATTTAATTAGGAGTTTGATTAGTTCTTTTTCTTGGCTAGAGGGGAGGTTGGTTCCGATCTATAGCTCTTTGGGATTGTCAGGTTTCGATATTTATGGTGGTGGTTTGATCAAGGTTGGGTTTAGGTTTATCTTTGACCCATGCTTTGATTTCCTCGGGCACCTAGTCATCATCTACTTCCTCTTGCTCGATCCCCATCAAGTTAAAGTCTAATTTTATATCAAAATCGTAATCATTACTCAAATTTGGCAAGTCATGGACAGGGCTAGATATACTCAAATTTGGAAACCTGAGACAAAAAACTTGATTGCTAAATATATACAAACAGTTGTCAATTACAAAAGGATTAAGTAGTTGGTATGACAAAAGGCAATAACAAGTTGCAGATAAAATAAAATAGACATAAATATATAAAGGTAAAGCTCGCTGTCAACGGATCATTTTCTAATTTTTACCCTTTTCGGACGATTTGAGGGTGATCGTCCAATTACTGGTAGTTAGATCATGGGGGATAGCTGAGATAGATGCGTTGCTGGAGTTGTCGGTGTCTTCCAGGATGACCATAACAGATTGGGAACAGGTCCCTGGATCCTTCTTTGGGATGTTCACACTTCCCCAGTTAAGGACTGGGAGGATGGGTTGATCATTTGACAGGTCTTCCCCATTAGATTTCTTCATGTCATCTTCAAAAAGGCAAAAGCTTCTCACAAATTGCAACTGAATCTCCTCCAAATACTTCTTATCTTTGGCTTTCCTGGCAGCGTCCTTGAGAGGCTCTTCATCACCAATCTCCTTATATCCATTCTGATTAGTTTTAGGGATCAAGAGGTTTGAGATAATAATGGCGACCTTCTTCTACGGCTTCTTAAATCCGGCTTCACTGGTGTTTGGCTTAAGAGGAATCAAATGGCTGACCGGCATGTGTTTGTGAGGATTACGATATTTGGATCCACCAGAGTATCCTAACCCAGCCCTTCCTAACTGCGTGGGTATGTGGATTGGGTTCTTGATTCCCTGGCCATTTCTACCCAACCCTTGACCTAGTCGATGTCGTCTAGAAAGAATCTCTTGGCCAACTGCCATTACTTTTGGAGATATCCGGGGAGTTAATGTTGGCGCACCCACAGAGTGGTATCGTGGATTGCTTACTTCGAAGGCTTGAAAACTGGCAGGCTCAATACCCTCATTCACGCTGATCAGGGGCATATCTTCCAGAGTATGGATAGGATAATCAGGTTCTGCACTGACGGTGATGAGATTATCGTTGACGATGTATTTCAATTGCCGATGAAGAGTCGAAGGAACGGCACCAGCCATATGGATCCACGGTCGTCCCAGTAACAGATTATATCCGGTAGTGATTTTTAGGATTTGGAAAGGTATATTGAATGTGAATGGGCCAATCTCTACAGGAAGTTCAATTTCCCCAACTGTATCCCTTCTTGATCCGTCGAATGCTCGTACCACTACATGACTCTCCCGAATCTAATTCGGGTTGATCTTCATCCTATCCAGAGTATCATGTGGACAGATGTTCAAGGATGATCCGCCATCGATAAGTACGCCTCCTACTACATATCCAAATGATACGACAGCGATATGCAATGGTTTGCGATTCCCATTTCCCTCGGCCGGTATATCATCATCGATGAATGATATCACATTACTGTCCAATACATGGCTGATCAGGTGCTAGAATTTTTCAGTATCAATGGTTTTGGGCAGGTGTGCCTCCTCCAATACTTGGATTAGAATTTGATGATAATCGTCAGAATCCAATACTAAATCCAGAATGGAGATTTAATGTGGTTTAGCTTCCAACTGCTTCATCGTTATTGCTTCACTGTGCCCCATCTTATGGAGGAATTCTGCGACCTTTCCCGTTCATACCCTCCCCAATATCTTGGTTGCTGGTTTCAAAAAATGCCTCGGGAGGTAAAGTGGATTCTCTTTAGGTACGATAGTTGTACAATCGGGTGCCAATTTTATGCCCTCTCCATAATTCCACAGTACCTTCTTCAGACTAAGAATTGGGATTTGAGGCTAAAGAGCTAACATCAGTGGTTTTGGTGCCGGTATTTCCAAAGTAGTCTTGTTTCCCTGCCCAGATAATCCTTTTATGGTTATGGGTCCGCCAGACGCTCCTTCTATGTAAAGGATAACAGGTACCATTTCCTCCAAATTCCTTGCACCTCGAGGGTATATTATCTCTTCCTCAGGGAAGATATCAGTTTTGCTCATCAGTTCTAGCTCTTCTAATTCGATCATATTCGTAATTAAGTGTCGCAGAGCCCGACATTCCTCAGTGGAATTTCCAGGGGCATTCGAATGATAGAAGCAGGACCTAGAAGGATTGAAACACTTTGATCGCGGATCCGAGGGTGGCAGAAATTTTGTGATCTTTCTTTCATTGATCAAGGTGCACAGAATTTCTTCCCTAGACTGCCTCTATGGGGTGAATTTTTGTTTGGCTGTAAATTCTCGACGGTGCTGAATTCTAGCTTCCCTAGCCATCTATTCTGTCCATTTGTTATGCTCTTGGCAGCGACTCTGGTCCCTTCTTGAGATTGGGACATCCTGGATGGATATGGTGTTGGTTTGCCTTGGTAGAACTTGGTCTATTAGCTGTCGGGTCAACTGATGTTAGTATACGACCAGATCTGCCAATTGGTCTACTCGCACCTTAATCGAGGCCAAGTCTTGCTCCACCATATACTTCTCTTCGGGGTATCCCGATATTGCAAAGTCATTCATAGAGGGTGCTTCCCCCAGCTTCCTCAGGTATTTGCGGTTTTGCCTACCTCCTGCACTGATCATGTTGACTCCTTTCGCATTATGCTGAGGTAAAGGGATATTGTTAACATTCGGCTGCTCTGGCATTTTGACTACACTCTCTCCATTGTCAATCAAGTTCTAAATCTTGTGTTTTAAAGTCCAACATTCCTGAGTGTCATGCCCCGGTGAGTTGGAATGATAAGCGCATTTCTTGCTGGGATCAAATTGCCTTCCATTTAGATCAGAAGGTGGAGCAAGCTCAACGATCTTCTTCTGGGAGATCAATAGTGCCAATATATTCTCCAAAGAGTCCCCTAAAGGAGTAAATATCCTTCTTCACTTATTCTCCCCAACCTTTAATGCTATAGGATTTCGGGAATTCACAGGATGAGTTATCTATGTTTGGATAGGCGGATTGGGGCTTTTATTGGCAGCTTGTCGTTGTAATATCAAAGAGACATCTTCTTCCTTCCTTTTAGATACTCTTTTGGGAGCGCTTGCATAGTTTCCCGACTACTCTACTACGGCTTCCAAAGCAGTAAGATCTTTGATTTTACCAGACTTCAAACCCATTTCAGTCATTTCTCCATGTTTGATCATTTTAGATAAGGATTTGCCTAACCCGGCAAGGACTCTCATAGAAATGGCTTCTTGTTGATAGTAGTGTGCATACAAGCCAATCATGTATGATGATAAAGCACATACTTTGTAAACAATCTTATTTATTTATTAATAAAATATTCATTTAAGGCATTTAATTATCTGCATGGTGCTGTTTTTATAATATGTAAATAACCCATAGTTTTAAGCAATGCTTTTAGAATCATGATGAGATCATGCTAATGAGATCTAAATTCTTAGAAAGCTTAAAAACTAAAATAGTTCCCAATTGTGGGATTACTAAAAAGGGAATTAGTAAATCCGGATAGATTGGTACATATGTTGCTTGCTCAATAGATGAGGATGACTGATCTCATGGTCATTTGTGTGGAGACACTAAAGCAAGTATGTAGGTGCTTATTGGAGAATAAGTTCACTGAACGTGACTCGCTATGGAATACCTAATGGAGTTTTACTCGCCTGTCAATAGGAATTTCTAATGTGATAGTAGTACAAGTGATCCTTGGACTTGAGATCATCATAATATCTTGTATGTAACAAATTATACTTTGACTTATTTCTTAAGGCCTTTTAAGGCATATATAAGGTATGCTTGGGTATAATGAGTTGCATATGGAGATAGTGTATGATCAATAAAGAATCTACCACCTCTAGTAAAAGAGGAGATATGTCCTATGTGATTCGTTAAATGACAACCCAGGAATCCTTGGCCAAGATAGAATGAAATTAGAAAGAGGTTTCTGATTTGCATTATTTGGAGTTGTGCATTTTCTAATCGAAATACATATGATTAAATAAATTAAGACTTGACAGTAAATTCATGTCTTATATTTAATTGGGACATTGTATGGTGGAAGGATTGAATTGTACGGTAACTATTAACTCACAGGTTCTTTTATGATTAATGTTGAAATCTATATTATCTGAAAAGTCGTTGATCGCTAAGGAGGCTTATCCCTATTGTAGAATAAATGTTATTTATTTAAATAGATTATTAGTTTAATTTATTTATTTAAATAATATTATAATTGTTCTAATTGATTTATTCTCAACTGGTTTAATATGGAGAACCTAAAGGGTCACACCATAAAAGGAAGAAGAATTATTTAAGAAGAAAATGACATGATAGTAATAATGCATTAAGTATAATTAATTTAATCTATGGTAATAGAATAAATTAAATAGCTTAATGTTTATTATTTAATATTTTAAAAATATTAAATATAAATTAATAAGAGGAGTCTTATTAATATTATTATTATTATTATTATTATTTTAATTCTAAAGGAGTTTAGGAATTGATATAATATTAGTACTCTCTCTCTCTCTCTCTCAATCCTAATAAGATTAGGATATAAATTAATTAAAATTATGCAATTAATTAATTATATAAAACCCTATTCTAATTGGATTAGGAGGGTTAACCTAATATCTATATAAGAGAGTATTATATCAGAAATAAGGGACGTGAATTTTTCCAAGAGTTGGGAGTACACATATTCTATAGAGATAGAAACAAGGGTTAAGCCAATAACCCATCTTCCTGAGTTCTTCATCTTCCTTGGTGGATCACCATTAGAGGCCAAACATTTGGGTGGCTGACATTGATCAAGGGAAGGAGCCACTACAGAGGAATCAAAAGAATCAAAAGAGCAGAACTTGTACCTGAGGAAGTTTGGATCTTCAAAGGCATAATTCCATCCTCTTTTCTATTATTGATAACTAGCACAAAGCATGATCATGGTTATGGGTTTGTATAAATTTTTGAAAACCTATGTTTCGTGCTTCCGCCCTATTTATGTGATTTGATTGCATGATTGCGTTACGTACAAACCCAACACTTGTATGTCAATGAAAGTTGTCACCATCTCACTTTCATCCATCGGTGGGTTAACTTGGGCCGCTATTCGCCTCCATCGCTGCGCATATTCTCTGAACGACTTATTGCTCAGTTTCTTGACTTTAGTAACCTGGTAGCGATCAGGTGCTATTTGGGATTGCAAACTCTACTGGTTGAGGAAAGCGTGGGCCAAATCCTCCCAACCTCGGACTTTGGAATTATCTATTCAGGCATACCAAGTTCTGGCTTCACCGGTAAGGCTTTTCTGGAATAGCTGCATTATGAGGTTCTCATCCTCGGCGTAAGTTCCAAGTTCACCTATGTAGACCTATAAGTGAGTATAGGGATCACCCAATCCATTGTTTTTCTCAAACTCTAGAACTTGAAACTCATCCGGGTATCTCACTTTTGGGAAAATACATAGATCCAAATAATTCACTCTCCCGTGGGATCCTGTCCCTTTCATAGACCGGATAACGTCCTCCATTTGCCTAACTTTCTTCCTGATATCTCTAGTTTCTCTGTCTTCTCGGAGGTCTACTATTTCTCGTGTTGTCTTCTGGACTTGGGCCTCCTTGGTTACTTCGACATCGAGGGGGAGAGATGGTGTGGACATCTGGGTATCACCGTCCTTTTCCGGTATTCTCATATCTCCTTGCACAGAGGGTTCAGTCTGACTCTTATGCTTAGGTTCCTAAGGTACTTTACACAGTTCTCTCAATAGGGTAGTCATCTCGGCAATCTGTTTCTTAAACTCCTCAAATTCCTCTCGAGATACAGAGATGGGTTCTAACAAACTTCCTTCAGCCATTTTGACTGGTGGTGAACAGGCCTTTTTGGCTCGGAATCGAGTTCTAGGACTAATATGCACAAAATCGATATCTAGTTTAGACTGGATATTGGTGGACAAGGATGCATAATATACTATGCATCAGTTTAATGGTTTTTTAATCTTTTCCTGTGAAACAAAGGGTTAGTCAACTTGATGACAGGATAAGAAGGATGTACAAATGACAGTTCAAGATGATTGCCATTTACATACGTGGAAGAGTAAATAGGGCATGAAGAGACACACCGCGCATTTGGTTTATCAAAGGCTGACCTATCTTAGGGTTACTCTCACGGGCTTTTTGAAATTGGTTCCCAAATCTTCGCAATTTACTTGATGAAAACATCCATCTTTCAATTGGAGTGGCTCTAAGTGGTGCCTTTCCTGAGCCTCATAATGGAAACATCCATAGGAGTCCAGTAATAAACAGCTGACGGGATTGCCTCCTAATGGAGGGACCACACAATATACATTCACATACATTCACGTCCTTACCGCATGCAAAATGATGACTTATGTGAAGCACTAATATATTGTGCGAGGCACTAATACAAAATTCTTAAAATTTTGAGACATTAATTACACACAAAGATTATTCACAAAAAATGCACATGTAGAATGAAAATCAAAAAGATTAAACGCGGCTTAAGCCCTCTTTAATCCCCAGCAGAGTCGCCACCTGTCGACGCTAGGAAAAATTTATTTTGTTGGTGTATGATCATTTTTCCTAAATTTGTGTTGTTTGTTTTACCCTAACATGTTCGCTATGTCTATGGATTCTATTAAAGGGTGTTGTTTTAGAAAAGCGATACCAACATAAGTGTCGACGACTTTGAAAAGATTGATTTTATTATTTTATGATTTGACCGAATGAGACAGAGCCGCCAGTTGGTATGGTTTAAATGGATGTACCAACTCATCCGAGTTTTGAAGGTTTTCGCAATATGGTCCAATATGTGACTCCGTAAGATTGGTCTGAAACCCGAGATTCGTAGAATTTGGGGGCTAGATTAAGCGGGGGGAAGGTGTTAGGCACCCCCTGTCGACGTTGGAAAATTTAAGAAATACCGTGCGTCAGTTTATAACCCGGTTTTTCTCAAATCAATCTTCCTAAGTTATCTCTACCCTTATTCTTTTTATTGTAAAAAAGGTTTTTGAAGGGTTTTTTAGGAAAGAGGCCAACATGTGTATATGTCGACGATTTGATTTGATTTAAACAGAGTCGCCAGTTGGTAGTTTTGAAAATGATTGTACCAACTCAACCGAATTTGATTTGAAAAGAGGCCCAATTGCTGGACACTGTCGAAACTTGATCTTTGAAATCGGAGTTTTGAGTTCGGGGGCTTGGTTAAGTGTGGGAAAGGTGTTAGGCACCTCACAACTCCCGTGTAAACACGGTACCGCAATCTTTTCAATATTTTCCTTAAAACTGGAATGCGTGAGTGAATGCTGTTTGCAAATTGGGCCTTTTGATTGATTGAAAGCTTTGACAGGCTTCGTTGAGCCTATATACGAAGGGTTTGATTTGATTTGAAAATCAATTTTTGATTTGATTTGCAAAAAGCATCATTTAATTTGATTTGCAAAAGCTTTTGAATTGAATTGACAGTGATGTTTTGAAAGCTGGTTTTATCAAACCCTTACGCTGACATAGGAATTGAAGCATATCGCTACTCTCAATTTTATTTTTATAGCCTTAAGTCTGCATGCAAATGGTGATTTGTCGGGCTGCGAAGTATCCTCGACCATAGAAATATAAAGTGTCGGTCTCCTCATGGGTATGAAAACCATCGGAGGGACGCTGGCATGACAATCCATATTTTTACTATGTTGAGACCTTAAATCCGGATAACCGTTTTAAGGTTTGTGCATGTACATTTTACAGAAAAAACTGGCAGGGTACATCTGTAAACTGTAGTTTGTCCATCATGGGAATCAGATTCTGATCAGTTTGATCATGAATCCCACGATTCCTAGGCTCACATATGAGTAGTCAAAATCTGCACAGTTCAAATTTGTACAGAAACAGATATATATACATCCTCACGTCGTAATGGAGCCAAAGATTCATCAGTAAATCCTGGTTGCGCCTGACCAAAGCGTCTCGTTCCCACTAGATAGCGATCTAAGGGACGCGAAGTATCTTTTGAAGCTGAAACTATAAAAATAACTAGATTTAAAGAAATCTCAGCCATTATAGCTTTCAGGTTCTGTCGGGACCTGTTTGAACCGTTGAAAGCTAGAAGTGGCGAGATTTGGATAAATCTAGTTCGCCCACAGATATGTCAGTGCAAATTCATATACAAATGAATGTTAAATGCAACAGGTGAATAAATTGAACAAAACAATATATATAGTTAAATATATATATAAAGCTGTAAAGGGCGATGGGTTTTCACTCGCAAGCCCGGACTGGAATTGAAATATATATGTAGATATATATATTGACAGAAACGTAGTCAATCAAGACTGGAAAGATGACCAGTGATGGTGAATGCTGCTTATATATGCATAAATATATATAAAAGTAGTAAAAAGGCCACAGAATGATCCAGACCGAACTGAAATATAAATTGCAGAAAAATAATCAACCAGTGACTGGGGAGAGCACCCAGTATGGCAAAGTGTGCAAAAACAGTAAAAAAGACGATAGGTTTTCACGCATGTGCCCGGACTGAATTGAAATACATATATATATTGACAGGAATGTAGTCAACCAATACTGGTATGAAGACCAGTTATGGTAAAAATAGCTTAGATATGCATAAATATATATAAAAGCGGTAAACTACCTCGGATTTGAAATTCGGGCTTGACAGAATTGAAATGTTAGTACATAAATAATTAAATATACAGAAAAAGGCCAAACCCGAACTAGAAAGACAACCCAGTCCGACGAAGTTGTCAAAACTGTGTGTGCTAGTGCATTGAAGCTACTAGAGCTGACGGATCGTCAATTCGAGTTGTATAAATGTTGAATACGGAGTTTATATATAAAAATGTATCAAATTTTGACGAGAACGGCCACAGAACTAAGTTCTGGGCATAATAAAACTTGATGTGCAGGTGTAAAATAGTGCAAAATAGTAGTATTGACTTGTTGATCGTAAAAATACTTACAATAGGCTACACTACGATCTTTTTGCTGAATCGTAGGCCTTAAACGTCCAAATCTACCGGTGGTTTTCTGATATGTGGTATTACATGAGTATATCTATGTGTTGGAGTAAAAATATTTGAGTTAAGAAGAGGTGTAAAAGTTGAAAAATCAGTCGGGCAGGGCTTCGTTGCGCTCCTTGCTTATGTAAATGAGAGGGGTTGCCCCTCTATTTATAGAGGGGGGAGCCGCACCTCTACATGCGCCTGCCGCAGGTAGAGGTGCGGCCACTCGAGGAGGGTCCCGCGTGTCCGGCTTGGTCGTCTCGAAGTACATGCACTCCGAGTAATGCGATGTCCGGTCAGAAATTTTCTAACTTTTGATCAGAGCGTCCGTTTGAGAGAAAGCTTTTGATATGAAGAGAGAAAGCTTTTTAGAGAGAGAGAGAGTATGTAGGAGAGAAATAAGCTTTTCTTGAAAGTGAATTGACAAATTGAAAATGAAAGAAAGGCATTCTATTTATAGAATTTTGAAGTCAGGGGCAAAATAGTAATTTAGAAAAATTGATTTTGAATGTACGGTTTGGATGAAAGATTTTTGAATTTAACGGTCCAGATGAAAACAATTTCACGCGGATTACCAAAACAATTCCGCCCGTTTCTTTTTCAAAGTTCTTTAGCATTTAATGCCCAACATTTCCAACACTCATTTAATTTGGTCAAAAAAAAATTGAAATCTGCTTTTGAAATAACCGGTCCGGATTTTTCTGAAGCAAAGTGAATGGCTCGGATGGAACATTGATCACACGGATTGGGCAATGAGAAAAAGTTTTGGCCCATTCTTTTATCTACCAACTTAGTATAATAAATGACCACTTTGAATTCGGTCAAAGTGAAAGAATTTAGCTAAAAAAAAAAGTTGATTGACACTTCTGTCCCTCTAAATTGTCACCTACTTTTAAAGTGGTTCTTAAAGTATCATTTTCGTCAGTTAGATCCTTAAAGTGATATTTTGTTGGCGTTTCTGTTCCTCCAACCCATTTTGACCTCAACCCGACCCATTTTAACCCAACCCGACCCAATTTGATCCAACTCAAATTTTTAATATTTTAAAATATAATATTATTTTTAAAATAAAAATTATATTTAACATTTTTAAAAATAATATTTAATATTTTAAAATAAATTATTATTTTTAAAATAATAATTATTTTTAAAATTTTTATTTTTAATATTTAAAAAAATATTTTTTTAAAAAAATAAATAATAATTGTATTTAATATTTTAAAATAAAAAATATTTTGTAAATTATTATTATTTTTAAAATTTTAAAAGAAATATTTTTTTTTAAATAATAATTATATTTAATATTTTAAAATAATATATATATTTCTATTTAAAATAAAATATTATTTTTAAAAATTTATAAAGATAATTATTATTCTAAGGAAAAATATTAGAAATTTTTATTTTTTTCAAAAATGAGTCAAGTTTCATAAAATATAGATTCAAAAAAAATACATAGAATATAAAATTTTATTTTTTTAAAAATAATGTATATTTTTTATTTTTATGTAAAAATTTATTTTCAGAAAAAAAGTTAATATCTCTTTTTTTATTATATGTATTCTAAATATTAGAATTTTTAAAAATAAAAACTAAAAAAAAAATTAAAATTAAAAAAAAGGAAAAAATTAAAAAAATGATTCAATATTTTTTAAAATAAATAAATATTTTTTAAAAAAATAATTAAAATTTTCAAGAAAATTATTTTGAAAAAATTAAAAACTTTAGGGATTCAATCTTAATTATTTCTTAAAAAAATTCATAAAAATAATTATAATTTTTTTAAAAATTTTTTTATTTATTTTAACAAAAAAAAATGAATCAACTTTTTTTATTTATCTTTTACTATTTTTATAATACATATAATAAAAAAAGAGATATTAACTTTTTTTCTGAAAATAATTTTTTACATAAAAAATAAAAAAAATTACTTTATTTTTAAAAAAATAAATTTTTATTTTCTATGTATTTTTTTGAATCTATATTTTATGAAACTTTACTCATTTTTGATAATAAAAAAAAAATTAAAAGTTTCTAATATTTTTTCCTTAGAATAATAATTATCTTTATAAATTTTTAAAAATACTGTTTTATTTTAAATAAAAATATATATATTATTTTAAAATATTAAATATAATTATTATCTTAAAAATAATATTTTCTTTTAAAATTTTAAAAATAATAATTATTTACAAAATATTTTTTATTTTAAAATATTAAATACAATTATTATTTAAATTTTTTTAAAATATTAAAAATTAAATTTTTTAAAATACTTATTATTTTAAAAATAATAATTTATTTTAAAATATTAAATATTATTTTTTAAAATATTAAATATACTTATTATTTTAAACTTATTTTAAAAATAATATTATATTTTAAAATATTAAAATTTTGAGTTGGGTCAAACTGGGTCGGGTTGGGTTAAAATGGGTCAGATTGAGATCAAAATGAGTTGGAGGAACGGAAACGCCAACAAAATGTTACTTTAAGGATCTAAGTGACGAAAATAATACTTTAAAGATCACTTTAAAAGTGAGTAACAACTTAAAAGAACAGAAGTGTCAATCAACCAAAAAAAAACCTACACAGTTTATGTTTTGAAAGAAAAATGTCAACACATGTATTCATAACACACAATTTGGCAGCACATGCATATTAGATTTATATATAAATGATGCATGCATGATTATTAAATATATATTTTATATATAAGTATATGCATGCATGCACGCGTTATCTATATATATATTATGAACTGAATGATATATATATATATATATATATATATATATATATATATATATATATATATATATATGTTATATACTATATAAGTTATAATCAATGATTACACCATATATATATATACTGATAACAAAATATATAGAACTTATATATTATATATATTTTAACACACACACGTTACTACATATATAATACTGTTAACATATATATATATATATATATATATATATATATATATATATATATATATATATACGGTTTATATATATACTATATAATTTGAAAAATAATTTTACCCAATAGCTTAGAATAATTTTTTGAAATCTTAAAATAATAAAACTAATTTGAGAATAAATAGATAAATGCCCATATGTCAAAAATGATTTAATCAAAATCTCCATCTTCTTTCTAAATTTGGTCAAACAAGCTTTTAATGCTCAGCAAATAGCTTTGTCCCAAAAAGCATGTCACGTTTTATTTTCAGCACATAAGCAAGCATTGTCCCAATATAAGTGACCCATTTGTTTTAACACTTTATAAATCAAGATCGAGAAAATCAATTAAATAAGAATTAAAAAATATTTTTGGTCAAAGTAAATAAGATAATTAAAACAATTATAATAAAAATCCTATGGAAAGGATTCTACCATTTTAATTAATTTATTTACTAATTATTGTTATTATTAAAATAAACCTAAAAGTTGGAGACCCAACAGGGTTCATAACCAGGTCTTTGATTCCCCGCAGTTTATCCGTTGACCTGTCTTGCGTTGTTGCCATTCGGGATCGTCGTTAGGATTCATTCTGACTTTGGCGGCATCGATTTGGCTTGAGTCTAACCAAGTCGGTTGAAAGTTGATAAAATGACCGTTGTATCCCTCACGGGTCTGCCTATAGTGTCGGCATGGTCGCTGGTTGACTTCCGGGAGCTGATTCCAAGACTTGGATCTCAGTCGAGTCTTTTAACCTCAGGGTTATCTCTGAGGCTGACGTGGTCGTTCCAGGTTTTGCTATGGAGTTGTTGCAAGGCTTCAGGCTGATGTTTGAAGTTGGCCTGACGTCCCGGGTTGAGACCGGGGTTGATTTTGATTTCCCGGGTTGAGACCGTGGTTGATTGATACCTCCCGGGTTGTTGCCGGGGCCGATTGGTACCTCCCGGGTTGAGACCGGGGTTGAACTTGATGATCCGATTAACTGTCGGAGCTTGATTGATGGTCCGATTGACTGTCGGAGCTTGATTAATGGTCCGATTAACTGTCGAAACTTGATTGATGGTCCGATTGACTGTCGGAACTTGATTGATGGTCCGATTGACTGTCGAAACTTGATTACCGATATTGGGAATCGAATTTGACTGGAGCACCAATATTGTGGATCGAATTTGGGTTGATTGACGGCTTTACCCTTCTACTGGATAAGTATCGGGGCAAGGAAAATCTCGAGTGTCTACACCCCCGATTCTCGTGAAAATACGGTACCGCATTTTATTGATTTCCTATGCATAAAAGTGTGTTTGTGTGTGTGAGTTTATGTGTGTGTGTGTTTGAAAGTTTATTATAAGCCTCCTTGTGAGTTATTTTGAAAGTAGTGTCGTTCCTCTTTCACACCTATGTACGAAGGGTTTGATTTAGCAAAAGTTCATTTTTAGACAAAATATACATTTCATATGATATTTTGGAAAAAACACAAGGTTTTCAAATCCTTCGCCCGAATAGTAATCAAGGACCTTTGATACTTCTATTATTGATTTTTTAGTATATGTAATTATTACGAAAGTAGTGTTTTACCTCTTTAACCCTATGCACAAAGGATTTGATTTATATAAAAGTTCATTTTTAGAACACAATATATATCAATGATGTTTTGAAAACAAAGTTTTCAAATCCTTCGTCAAATAGGAATCAAGGTCTTTTGATACTTCCATATATGATCTAATGTCTATCCCCAAATCGCATTATTGTTATTAAAAGCTCTTTGCTATTTTGATTTAGAAATCGTTTTGGTGAAAATACATTCTAAAAGCGCCAAAAAGGGTCGGATCCTCATCGAGCATGTAAGCCATCTCGATGAATCCGAGCACCCACAATCAAAGTTTTCACTATCATGGGATCTTGAATCCGACTTCTCGGGACTAACCCCTCGAATTCGTCTTCAAGATCCAAACATTACATATACAATGATTTTTGCGTTATTTAAACATTACATCACAAAATCGGTCCATCGTGGGAATCAAGTCGGGATTCAATTATGGGATCTCGACACCGGGATTCCTAGGCTCACATTATTATGCGCAAATATATATGTACAATGTCCTAGACTTGATATTAGATGATTTCATCAGTTGAAATCTCCATGTCAAGCCATTTCGGATCCCTTCCGCCTCTAGATATAAATCTAAGGCTATACGGGGTAACCGGGGACGATTAAAAGCAGTAAATACGTAGATCTACCACGGATCTAAGCCGATCTAGCATACGGGTTAAAGCTTCATGCTTAATAACCACTCAAAAGGCTAGATCCAGCTTAGATCTAGGTAGATCTAGCCTACGGACTTGATTTACAACCAAATATACACAATATAACCAGTAGAAACTCAATATCTACCAACTACTACACAATATACTTAAAAATAAGTTTAACTAGATTTAAGTAATATATAACATCAATCTAGTGCATTAAACAAAGTTTACAAAGAAAGTGGCTAAAAAGAGCATTTTTTTCACCTTGGGGGACGTGTGAACAAGCGTTTTATCACCTGGGATCAACTAAGAACACTCTCGAAACTCAAAGTATGTGTTAAACAAGATTAAACAACTCAAAATGTGTGTAGAATGATCGAACCTGAGGGTTTCTCTCTAAAAACTGTTTCTCTCTCTAAAATTCTTCTTTTTTTTTGTTTATAAGCTGTTAACTGCTGAAATAATGCTTCAAGGGCAGCCGCAGGTACACTTGCTGCTGGAGCAGGTACACCTGAGGTTGGGCCCCACATGTCCGGTTGCCTTGAAGTACGTGCCTTAGGTCTCGGTTTGGTAAAAGTTGAGCTTCGTACCCAAAAATCCCAAAAAGTCCTTGCGGATGGCTGCAAAATGAGGTCGAGTCTGATGAAATCGGATTCTGGGAAGATGATGCAGTAAGCAGAAAGGTATCTTCTGGTTCCCGAGGGTCGTCAATTGGCTCGTCTTTATAGCACGTAGTTCAATGGTTGTTGCGGTGACTTCTTATGGCCAGTTTCTCAGCTTTGCGATCCTCGTTCGGTCCACGTCGTGTTTGGGCGTCGTTGGCACTTTGATTCTTCCACGGGGTTGGCTCTGGGATGACTAGAATCTTTTGCCCTACCTCGGGGTTATCTTTGAAATAAAATTACGCTTTTGCCCTTCTGCAAGGTTAGTACAAAGAAAGCGAAATTTTGAGTGTCTACATCTATGATATTTATTATAACCTAGAAGTATAACCTCCAATGTACGAGGGTTTCCTAGATCATTTTCCAAATATTTTGATTCTTAAATCAGTAATTGACTGTATTTATATGTAGGGTATTATTGGTTTTGGGTGTGAATATTGTCATTGTAATAAATTTTTAAATATGAGAATTTGTGTTTGTAGTATGTATTTTGGCGGCTTAAATTAGATGGTGTAGACCCGAATTTAAGGGCGTCAACAATTTCAGGTTTTTTACGTGCTAAAATTCTTAATTCTTACTCTGTTTTATTAATTGATTAAGTTAATTCTTTATCGTTTTATTAAACAACAATTTCATGTTTTTTACGTGAACGTTACCCCACGTTCGTTTCAATTTCCTCCAATGTCTCTTCCTCTAATGTTATAATATTTTCCTATAAAACGATTTTGATCTTTGTGGTTTACAGTACATGAAAAAACTTCTCAGAAAAATCTCTCACAAATTCTCTTAGCGTTTGATGGGCAATCCGCAAAGACAAGTCTAACGCCTCCTTACGTACACGCAATTGGGGGTTTAGTCGTTGAATCCTGAAGGGCGAATATTAGAGCCCATATGTATCGAAAGTCATGAACCAATGGGGCGAAATCACTTTTTAGGACAGTGTTGCGCCTCAACTTTCATTCAATTACCAGATAGGTTGCTCTAATTTTATATTAGTGCTTCTCTTGTTAATGCGTTATTTTCTAACACCTAACACCCGTTAATACACTACAATAATGCTTTTATGATAAAAATAAAATATATATAAAAATAAAATATTAAATGATGTGTATAATAATAATTTGTTATAATTACAGTAGAACCTTTATAAATTAATACTCGATAAATTAATAATCTTTCTAAAATAATATTTTTTTCTCAGTCCTGACTTGGACTAATGGGATAAATTAATAATTTCAATAAAATAATAAAATAATAATTTTTAAAAAGACCCTTATATAAATATATGGTCCCATCAAAATCATAAATTAATAATTCTTTTAAATTACAAATATATCTAGGGTAATCTTGTAAAATATGATTCTATTCTCGTTTGTTTTGTCTTGAAATTCAAATCTATCTTAATTTCATCCTTAATTTTTCTTGAAATTCAAATCTAATTGAATTTCATCCTTAATATATGGTCCCATCAAAATAATGTTTTGTCTTGAAATTCAAATCTAATTGAATATAATTTTTTTTGAAATAAATTGTGAATGTAATTTGAAAAGTGGATACAATGAACATTATTTAATTATTAAAAATAATTAATATCACTTACAATGAATTCTATTATTACATTAATTTAATAAGTATGATACATTGCATCAAAAAAAGTATGATATAAACATCAATACAATGCAATAATTTTAATGTAATTAAATTTATGTTTACCGAATAGAAAAACAACCTTTAAATTAATAAATTATTAATTTATCGATTAAATAATAACTCTTTAAATTAATAAAAATTTTCAATCCCAACAGTATTAATTTATAGAGGTTCTACTGTATTAGAGTTAACTATATATGATGAAACATCAACTAATTATAATTCAACATATCATTTTGTATTCAATTCTTTATAATTTTCGTTTGTTACCATAACTTTACTCGTATATACCATTAATGTATCAAATTTGAACTCATTATAACTACCCTTGAGAAAAGAAAACACAAACAGAGATAACATAAAATTTCTAAAACTTCTCTTTTCCTGTCCATTGATCTAAAGATTGATGTTGAGTATACAACACTTTTTCAATAACAGCCCATGCTACTTATGGTAAAAGTTGCCATTTCTTTTGGTACAACTAATTAAACATATCTGATATCGCCCCTCTTCTTCCCTTGAAGCCTTTAAAACGCCACCTTCCTTTTTCTCTTGTGGGTACCAAATCAGCCTTGTAGTTACCTGTTTTTTCCTGTTCCTTTTCTTCGTCTTCTTTCTGAGCTTCTTCTGCTTCTTGCTGTACAATATATTTGATTGTGGAGTATCTAAACAAACAAACTACATTGTAGGTAAAAATTGGGAAATGGGAAGGCTTTTTTATATGGTAAGAAAACAAAGAGGAAAGGGTGAAAAATTAGAGTCTCAGAAGTTGCTACTCCTTTTTTTTAACCTAATACATACATTGACTGCCAGATTTTCTGACTTCAACTTCTTCTTTATCTATAAACAGTGGGGGTCCATACTTCCAACTTCTACATAAGAAAAGACGGAAAATATTGACCAACTATTAACCACTCTCCCTCTTGTATTATAGAGTACAACAAAGAGAGGAGAATGTGGGACCCAATTCCTTTGCTGTTGCCTTTATGTATTATTCTGTATAGTAAGTAGTATTTGATAATTTGATGATGGCTTGGTAGTGGTGAGAATTTCTCTATAGATCTGATATGGGTTTTAGTCTTTTTATATTATCAGTCTTCTTCCTGCAAAATTTAGAAAAACCCCGAAAAAAAGATTTAACAGCCACATTAAAAAGCCCAATATTGAAGAAAACAAAGCAATTAAGTACGATGGCTGACTTAGCTTACCTAAGCTAAGGAAGCTAAAAGAGAGCGATGGTGCCTACATTCCGATGGCTCCACGAGTCGAAGCAAACCTGTTTGAAGGCCATTAGTTGGTTATGATCCTTTTAGGAAGCATTTGAGCAAGGATTTTACATAAATAGGTTCCAAAAAATGACTTAAAGGGATTTATATTGCATTTACAAGGATTAATAGCTTAGAAGTGAAGTTAACAATAATAATGAACAAATTGAGAGGTTCTAACATGAGCAAAAAGGATTAAATTTCTCGGATCCTTTTCGTTGAAAACGCATTTTCTATGGGAATTCTAATTCAGCCATGATGCACATGATTTAGAAGCATAATCTATTGAACAAGAAGAAGTACCTGGGAGCTTGAAAATAGCATGATTTGAGTGAAGCCATGTCGAGCGTTGAAGTAGCAGGAAGTAAGGATGAAGTCATCAGGTTATTGTTAGCAGAAGATGGGGCAGAAACCATGCTCCCATTCTTCTCGGCATCAGCAGCTTTCGGAGATGCAAACAGATTTTCCGGCAGATTGTGCTCCAAGCTGTACCCAAAATACAACATTTTTTAAATTAAAAAATTCACCTTTTTTATTATAATTTTATACCAAAAAATTACCCACATTTACAATTTTACAAGGAAAACTAAAACCTGATAGTGCCTTAATAAACTCTATTCTAACCACAATAAGTAGGACCTATGTAGCCTATAAGAAAAGCAATTGTATATATAATGCAGACAAAAGAGTTGAAAATAGATACGAAAAACCAAAATATAACAAGGAAATCTTTCATTTTAAATTGGTTTTTGCTAAATATAAATACCTTTCTAGTAAATCGATTTCTTCATTATGTTGGGGACTAGCTCTGCCGTTGCTATTTTGGTCACTTAGACTTGATGCATCTTTCTCTTTCTCATTTCCATTTGCAACCCGATGATTAATTGTGATAGGTGCATTATTTGCCAATGCAGAAACTGACCCATTCTCTGCATTAAAAAAACAAATTATTGAAAAGATAAAAAAAAAACATATATCGGCATCTCATGTCTAATTTTGACTTTGACCAAACCGACTGAAGGGCTATAAGTAAAATGGATACATACCTTCAGTATATTCCGGACTTCTGCGATCTGAAGAAGAAAGAACAACACTCTTATGAAAAAAGTTGGGTGAATGTGTAGGAGATGAAATGGCCACTCCGGTAGAGAGGGTACGGTGATGGTTACCCCTCTTCACATCAAGAAGCTGGAGACCCATCAGCCTCCGGTTTTGCAGTTCAATGGCTTGTTGCAAGTCGGCTTGCTCCTCCAACTTCCTCCTCCACAATATATCCTGATTATTGTAGACCATCCTTGTCCCTGATTGATATTTGATAAACTCAAAATTTTACTTGTTTGTTTGTTGATTTTAGAACAATTATTTTATTCAAAATGATTATAATTCTCACCGAGCTGAATATCAAAGGGGTCTCTTGAGTCTAAACCAGTAGGACTTCCACATGCAGAAAATTCTCCCCTCTCCATTTGTTGCTGCTTCCTGAAATTCATATCAAACTTTATTAGCATAATTCTCTGCAGTGAGAAAGATAGAGCAAATGCCTGCTATGGAACTATTCGGGTAAACACATGTGCTTGTCCATGGAAGAAACACTGTCCAGATTAAAAAAAAATTGTTATCCGGAGATGAATTAAAATTTTTAAATCTGGACCACTCTTTCTGCCTTCTCCTATGAAGGGCCAGAAATGTGTTTGCCTGAATAGTGTTACAGCAAGCATCTGCTATAAACCACACACCCGCGCGCGCGCGTGCAGCGCGCACACACACACACACACACACACACACACACACACACATATATATATATATATATATATATATATATAGTAGAGAGAGAGAGAGAAAGAGAGGGGAATAACCTGAACTTGTCCGGGACTTTGCCTTTCTCCTTGTATGGTTTAACAAGAACCCGAGCATCACATACAAAATGAGGATTCCCTTTAGCTAAAATTAGCTTCACAGTGTCTGGGTAAACAAAAGTGACAAACCCAAACATGCGCTTCTGCTGGTATGGAATCCTCACATCTTGCACAGGCCCATAAATACTACAACATTCAATATTTATACAAATTCAGAACCAACTAAACTAGCAATAACAATATATATATATATATATATATATATATATATATATATAACCAATTGGTATCAATGCAAAGAAATTAAACCTGAAGTAATTGGACACATCTTCTTCTCTAAAAGTACTATCAGCTGGAAAAGTCAAATAAATCTGTCTGGATTCCGGATTCAACATCCCCACCCCTCCATTCAAAGAAAACTCACTCCTTTCGAGCCGAGGAGATCGAGAAAATTTGTTCATTTCATCCCCCATCATTAAGGCCGCTGCGGCCCTAATACCCCAAAACAAACATTTAAAGAAACAAAACCAAGTAAATATAACCCATAACTACAAGAAAAATACCGAAAATATATTCCAACAAAAATTAGAAAAGTAAACCAAGCACATATAATCGATAACTACAAGAAAAACCCAAAAATATTCAATTTTGGGCTATCATTTTGCTGCTGGAGGAGAAAATTCATGTATTTGTTGGGGGAAGAAGGAAAATCAGAAAAAACGCATAAGAAAAATACTGAAAAATATTCAACTAAAAATTAGAAAACTAAACTAAGCACAAGAAATACAAGAAAACCCCAAAAGGATTCAACCTTGGGCTATCATTTTGCTGCTGGAGGAGAAAATTCATGCATTTGTTGGGGGAATAAGGAAAGTTAGAAGCACCCATGAGCTGAGAAGCTGCAGCTAATCTTTGCTGTTGGGTTGATTTTGATCTTAAAAGCTCTTGACACTGCTCCATCATCTCCAGCTTGCTCGGTGAACCAACCATGGGGGCGGCGCCATCGAACTCCAAAAGCCCGCCATGAAGGAACCTGCAGCTTGTCCCATTTTTACAATACCCTCTAGCAAAATATAGACATGGTTTCCAGCCAAATCCTCCAGTTGGGTCTTCAGACCCCAAGCAAATATCACTCACTGAGCAGCTCCGGCGGTGGTGGAGGCCGTTGACTGACCCGTCCCAGCTCCCGCCGCCATATGAGTTGAAGAGCAAAGCAGCATCATTACTAGACCCGTTTGGGCTGGAGGCTAAATCGGGTTGTGGATAGTAAAAATCAGGGGATTTTAGGCCATCATTAAGGAAAGAGAGCTGATCTTGAAGCTGAAATTCATCAATTAAATCAGTCTCAATCTCCCCTTTTCCATAAAATGGAGGAGCTGATGAGTTCATTGTTGAAGATGATGAACACCCAATTCCCAAATTACTGACTCCATTAACATTATAGTGATTTGGGCCTGAATTTGGACTGATTAAATCATCTGGGGTTTTAAGAAATTCAGAAAAAATTGAACTTGTAGCCCAGGAGGAACTTGAAGAAGATGGGTTTGGTATACTTAGTGGAGATGGGCGATTTATACCATTCAAAAGCCTAGAAGAAGCTGAAGAATTAGAGGAATTATGCCTAGAAAAAGAAATTGAACTACTAAAAGACAAAGGAGAAGAAGGTGTTGAAGGAGTAGTTGATGATAATCCAAGATCTTTTCTTGCTTTCAGAATGATTGAGTGAACTAAAGATTCAGGCCCAAAAGCTAATCTTATCATTTCTTTTTCCCCATGGTCTTGAATTAAGAGAAGACCCATGATTTTTGAAGCATTTTCAGGATCCAAGCTCTGGATCCTTGAAAAAACAACCCTTGTTGCTTCATAAGAATCCATGTTTTTTTTTGTGGTGGGTTGGTAGCAAGATTCTACAACAAAACCTTCTTTAAACTCTGCCTTTTCTTTTGTCTTATCACAACAACTTGAGTAAAGAGTGAACTTCTTCAACTACCTCAAAAAATCATACCCACCTACCAATTCTCTCTAATTATCAATAGAAATAGACTTCATCATTGACTAGCTACCTCTTTCTTGTTTTCCTGCAAATCAGGGGGAAAATTTTAGTATAAAACAGAAAAAGGAGAGATTTTGAAGGGTTCATTTTGTTCAAAGGCAAAAAAGATAAATTATTATAGTGGTTGAATTTGTGTAGAAAGAAAGAAAGATGATAACAAATACTACTTGACTAGCTCTTTCTTGTTTTCTGCAGAACAGAAAAAAAAACCCAAAAACACAAGTATAAAACAGAAAAAGCAGAGATCTTGAAGGGGGTTCCTTTGTTGAAAGGGCAGAAAAAATAAATATTATTGTGGTTGAATTTGTGTTTAAAGAAAGAAAGATGATAACAATACTTGAGGTGAAGAAAACAAGAAAGCTGCTATCTTTCTTTGTTCTTATTTTTACCCAAATTGAAGGAGAAGACTTGCTATATGCTTAAAAGCATAGCTTACCCATGTAAAATCTCTAGTTTCTTCATGTTGCTGATGAAATGACCAGTGAGATGAACAAAGCCAATTTATGACATCTCTTCTTCTTTCTCTCTTTGGAGTTTGAACAACATAGCCATTTATTATGTTTTTGGGGTTGCGGGCTACTGGAGCGACTGAAGCAGAAGGTGTGTTTGGATCGTTTGAAACGTGCTATAACCACGTTTGAAGCGTAATTAAAATTTTGTTTATCTATAATAATGAACGCTCAATTGTACAGTGCATAAAAATCCATGTTATATAAACACTAATAACTGAACAACTCTATAAATCTATATATTTTCTTGTTCGATAAAAAAGGGTCATCTTATACGATGCTAAAAAATTTAATTAAATTATGATTAAAACGTATATACATATACATATATAGGATGAGCAAAAATTAAGAAAAATTCTATTTTAATTTATTATATATTATTATATATATTTTCATGCTAGTCGTAATACAATTTCGTCAAATATTTATTGACATATATATTATTTTTTGATAAAAAAAAGTTTTAACCATATTTTTTATACAACTTAAAAATTATGAAAATTAAATAAAAATAATAAATAAATTCTTATTTTATTCACAATCAACTTTACATAAATATGTTAAAAGTTCTCTTTTTAATAATAATAAAAAAAGCATGAACCCCTATTAAATTACTTTCGATAGTAAAATATATTTTATAAAACATATTTTTTATTATTAATAATATAGAATAATAATTATATTTTCAAAATAATAAAATTTTAAATCTTTTTATTAAAGAATGAAAACAAATGTAATAATATTATTCAATATTTATTTATTTTGGTCATATAAATTTTACTCTATTATTATTAATAGGCATATTTTATTTGAATGATGTATTTTAGATATTTTTTATAAGTAAATATTTTTAAAAAAAATTCTCTCGCCTCTTTTATCGCTCCATCTCTTTTGAAGTTTTGAACAACAAAGACTGGTCAGAATTGGGGTTGGGGTTGGGGTTGGGGTTGGGGTTGGGGTTGGGGGGCGGGGCGGGGGGGGTGGGGGGGGGGTGGATCTGTTTCTCAAATAGTGCAAGTTCTTTCCTTTACTCTAATTTATTACTACCGTTGATAGATGTTGACTCACACACGCAGATATGGCGCGTGGGATCAGCCGTCAATGTTTTGTTGTTATTGAATGGTGGGGCCCACCCCCGTGGGACCACGTTTAATTTAACCGAGATTACAAAATGCAATTTGCAATTTATACCTTGTCTTTTATTTATTTAAAAACATTTTTATAATTATTTAATGGTCCTCTTAACATGTGTCCTAAGTGCACATGTTAAACACACAGTTCAAGAGAATATTCTCTTGAATTGTGTATATATTCTCTTAATTTTTGTATTTGCATTAAATTCAAAGGAATAAGCACATAATTCAAGAGAATATTTTCTTGAATTGTGTGTTTAACATGTACCCTAAGGGCACATATTAAAAAATTCCTTATTTAATTAGAACTACTTTAACTCCTTTATGAAAGTTTTTTTGTCAAAAGCTCTAAATTTATAAGTAATTCGTCTTATTGAACCACACTCCACCATTCTGTCGAATTCAATTGCTTACTTAATTCGAATCCACCATTCTGTCCATTTCAATTTCAAAAACTCTTAAGTGAACATGAAAAACTTTAACTTATGTCCAATTTTCATATCTGTGTAAAAGAGTTCATCCAATTCAATTACTTAATTAGAATGAATGTTCAAATTCAACCAATATTAAACGTACGCTTAATCTCGCTTTAACTTGACTTTTTAAGTTGGGTTGTGTAGTTTTTAATTTGAATTCAATTGATTTTAAAATAGAAAATTATTATTTCTACAAGTAAAAATTAATATTTTTATAAAATTTCTCTCACATAAATGTGAGATTCATTTACTTTTCGTTTGAGAAAAAACTTGTGGAAGTATCACTTTTAATTGTGGAAATTGTTGGGTCGTGGACCTTGAGGTCCGAGCTAATGTTTGGATCGGAGCCCATTAGGGTGGCTCACTCCTGTGGGGCCTGTGCCGTGGAAGTTGGGTGTGATAAGAAATATGTTTATGGAAAGGTAGTTAGTATTCGGTCCAACTATTCCTTCTCCAGAAGATTTAGTATGATCCCATTAAGGAATTATACCTAATGAGGAATCCTAGGGCGTGTGGGAAAGGACTCTGTGAAGGTTGTGGGATCTATATAAGTGCAAAGTTAGGGTTTTCTAAAAGGTACACACATATATTCATTGTTCTATATTCCAGCAATAGAACTTTACCCTCCATTGTTGACTAAACTCAACCTGTACTTATTCTCACACGGAGCTATCCCCCGGCGGCCCAAGCCATCAAGTTTTCGGTGTCTTATCCGTTTTTGTGCAGGATTTGACGCACTTAGAGTGATTGGAGCGCGTGGACGGATCTTCACGTTAACATTGGCGCTAGAAGGAGGGCTACAATCACTACAGAAGTATTTACACTAATACAACCACAATGAACAGCAAAACTGTATCCGGACATGGGCAGCCAGCCGCAGAAGGATCCACGTAGCCGAGAGGTTCAGTCAAGGATCGGTTGGGGCCGTCCAAAAGTATTTACGAAAGACTAGGCCCACAAAGTCGATCGAAAGGGCCCGCAGACTGTGATAGGGATGACGTCCGACAAAAGCTATTCTCAACGGCCAGCCAAGATACAAGACTTGGGGGCCGCGTCGAGGATGCACCGTCCCGAATGTATCACCTTGAGGTCGTCCCCCATAACAAGAAAGATGCCTTATCCAAAAGGGCACGAGAGACTGATGACGCCTTTGGAAGCCCTACTACTGCAATGCAAAGAGATAGACTTGCAACTGGTCCAGTTGATCGGGGGAGAAGAGGATGGGGCATCTAGCCATAGCCACCGAAGGGACCTCTCACCCGAGGTGCAGTCCAGCACACGCCGTCCGGACAAAACTCGGAGAATAGAGGGCAGGCCTCATAGCCGCTCTCACGAGGGGACTAGACATCTAAGCCGATCGAGGGGCTGGTCGCCTGGGAACCAATCCAGGACACATCGTCCGGATAAAATGAAATGCAAAAATCGATCGAGAAGCCACGAGAGGAAGGGACACTCATCACTAAAAGATGAGAACCAGGAGCTAGCCAGAAAAGTAGACGAGTTGGAGAAGCGGCTAGCGGGGGGACACAAGTATGATACAACCCCCACTAAGTACTCTTCCCCGTTTTCCCCACATATCACCCGGGAAAAGGCCGACTCAAGTAAAAAACCTCCCAGATGGAGAGTTACGATGGATCGGGAGACCCTTACGAGCACAGCCAGGCCTACGAGCGACTGATGGATTATTACGACTATTCGAAAGCCGCCAAATGTCAAATTTTCATGACTACCCTGAGAAAAGATGCTCGGCAGTGGATGATGGCTCTGGCGCCCAATTCAATCTCATCCTGGAAATGTCTGAGTGATAAGTTCCACACCCAGTTCGGCAACAACAAAAGAAGGGGTAAACCTACCGGATCATTGTCTCAAATCCGACAATTCAATGATGAAACCCTCGGTCAATATGTCAAACGATTTCGAGAAGCAGTCGGGCAAGTGACGGACCTGAATGACCTGCAGGTCATCGGCCTGTTTCAAAGTAGATTGAATCTAGACAAATCCAAAAAATTAGTAAAAGAATTAATTTTCAACCACCCAAGGAGTTTGGCTGAGGCATTCGACAAAGCCGAGGAAATTATAGTGATAGAAGAAGCAATGAGCAGTCTCAAGTCAAGCTCGACAAACAAACCAAAGGATCAAGACAAAAGTACCTACAAAGGGAACTACGTAGACAGGACGGATAATAACCCCAAGAAATGAAATAATAACAATAGTGGTTCGGAAGGATGGCGACAGACTTATCCGAATAACTGGGTGAATAAGGTGTATACCCAGCTGAATACGGATCGAACTACCATCCTGGAGCACATCAAAGACAAACCATATTTTGAGGAGGCCGGGAGCATGTCAAGGTCGTACAGAGTAGACCCGAACCTATATTGTGACTACCATGGATCAGCGGGACACTCCACAGAATCTTGTTGGGGACTCAGAGACTTAATCGAGAAAAATGTCCAGAACGGTGCCTTGGTCCAATATGTAGCAGGACGAGGCACCCCACAAACACAATTACCGGATAACATACCCACTCAAAACCCATCAAACCAGGCCCAACCACAAAATCAGACCCAGGCAGTTCGTCGGGTTGTTGACGTGATCTCCGGCGGGTCGGTTGGAAGGGTCTCGGGAAGGAAGAGACGAGGATTTTTGGACACATTTTGTTCAGTAATCGACCAACCCACTGGAAGAGAAAGATCATATTCGGGCTCGATCATCAGTTTCACCGACGAAGATCTCCCCTCGGAATCGATCGAACCCCATGAAGGAGCCTTGGTAATAATAGCCCAAGTGAGGGGGTCGATATGAAGCGGATGATGATCGATAATGGGTCGTCAGTGGACATTCTATATGCCCATGCATATCAGAGGCTAGACCTAGAGGGAAGAAAAATGGAAGTCGGGCAAGATTCTTGTAAGACCCCAACTTTTATGAATAAAGATTTAATTTTCTTTATATATTATTTCGAAACAGTAAGGTGTTGTTTTGATAAATATGAAAGTTATGGGTGAAATGTGCAAACATTTTTAAAATGAGCAAGTGGTTATAAAATATTCTTGTTGTCAGGAAATATTCGTTTGGTCGTAGAATATTCTTGTTGTCGGGGAATATTCGTACGACGGCGCAGCTATTTGTGGGCCCCCACAACGGAATAACTGTCGGATATAGAAAGCGACAGAAATAACTTTTTTACAAAATAACGGCGTGGTTATTACCGTTAGTACTGTTGAAATACCCGGTGGTTAAAATACAGTGATACGCTGTGTTGCACAGTAGCACACGGTATTGCACAGTATTTCGAATTATTGAGTCTTACGTGAGAAGGAACTTATTCAATTATTGTTACAGTAATTACTGTTCAATATTTTATATTATTGACTCAATAATTGTTACATTGATATTTTATTGACTCAATAATTTCTACGTTGCTATTTTTTATGATTGATTCAATAATGACTACAGTTGATATTTTGTAGTATTGATTCAATAATTGTCACTGCACAGTATTTCACATTATCAACTCAATAATTCATATTATTTGAATAATATTATTAGATAGCATTATTGACAATGTCTAAGGAAGTTCTGTCTAGGAGGGGTTATTTAATTGCGCGCCAGTAAGGAGAAGTCCTTATCGGAAGGCCCTCTCTTTCCTGGGAACGACCTGGTTGTCAATATTGTAGTTCTGTAATATTATCTGTGAATAATTAATTATTGATTTATATGATAAGGAAATATTTATTTTGTGGATATTAAAGAAGGAATTGGCGCTGATGAGTTTTTATCAATATTTTGGTGTGAGAAATCATCTGTTGATGGATTTCGGATAATTTATGTTTGGAATTTGGAAAAACTTCCTTCTACAAAGTTGTAGAGAATTAAATTTCCTATGAAAAGACATACAATTTGTATTTTTCTGACAAAGGGGCTATTTGTTATGAATTATTGAAGTTTCGGAAAATATATATATATTTTTATGTGCGGGCCCCACTTTTGTTGGAAAATTTTTAGCCGCCAGGCGGCGGAATTTTTTTTTAAAATATATTATTTTATTAATTTAGTCTCCTTTGGCATCCTAAGCTTTTCCTATAAATAGGGTGCTTAGGTTAGAATTGAAAATCACACCAGAATCAGAAGTTTTCTCTCTCTATAATATCAAGCGTATTTTTGTGAGTATTTCAATACTTTGAGTATTAGTATTCAGTGCAAGTTTTCTTCGGTATTATATCCGATATTCCAGCCAGAAGTGTTATTCTTTTGAGGTAATGGATGTTATTTTCTTCATAAATGATGTTATTCTTTTCAATATCATTATACCAAAATATTGGCATGGATTTTATTATGAAATTCTTACTTTTTCCGTCGGGGTTACTATTCACGTATACGGCACTATTCACGTATACGGTACTATTCACGAAAAAATTAAATTTTCTTCTATATGTCCAAATTACTTGTTAAAGTTCTTATCTTTGATTGAATCTAAGTTTTGAGCTTTATTCTTGAATTTTGCTCCACAATTGATTATTACGAAGTATTTTTGAATACTAAAATACGAATCCTTAATCTTATCCTTTATTTCACTGGATTCGTTATTTATATGGTTTTTCATCATCCTCAGTTCTAAGTGGTGATATAACTGAATATTTTTGGCCTGTAGAGCAAAGATGAATGATTACCTGATGAATATCTTTGGCCTGTAGTGCAAAGATGACAGGTGTTGAGATGAACATGATCACTGATGATACAAATGAATATCTTTGGCCTGTAGTGCAAAGATGAATATTTGATTCGAGATGTATATTGATTGATGTTACAGGGATAAAATATTGATGATGAACTTTTAAATCATAGAAGATAGTAGACTTCATTCTCTGCTTAACTCTTCTAATGATTTGTTATTTTCGCTGCGAATATTGATCTAAGATTGGTTGTCCATTATATTTTATCTGATTTATTGAAGGCTAACGATAATTTATTTTCCATTATCTTAGTCATAATATTCTTTACTAGGCTAGTTGAGCTCACCCTTTTCATCTGTTGTCCTCTTCAGGAAATGAGAATGTCGTGAAAACTAGTTGGGGGACAGAGTGATGGTCCGAGTTAGAGCAGTAGTAGTCCTCACTATTTCTGATAAATAGTGTGATAATAATTGTAATGAGGACTTTGTTTGAATCTTAATATTTTCTACATATTTGTTTTGACACTCACAGTTGTGTGGTCGTATTTTGCACGACCGTATGATATAAAATTTGTATTTGAATTCTGTACCATGTATTTGGCGACTCAGAATGGGTTGGGTTGAATGGACCTATTCTGGGGGCGTCACAATTCTCCCCTATATGGGTTCAGCAACGAACCAGTAAAGGTCGCATGGATGGTAGAATTCCCAGTAGTATTCGGAATGGCACCCAAGCAAGTAGAAATAATCTGCAAGTTCTTTGTGGTACACGTCGACTCGTCCTATAATGCTATCTTGGGAAGACCGACACTGGCAGCTCTGCAAGCAGTAATTTCTATTCCACATTTTAAAATCAAGTTCCCTACCTCGGGCGGAGTTGGAGAGGTGAAGGGAGACCTCGATTTAGCAAAAAGATGTTACCGAAATGCTCTGATTTCCTCGAGGGTCGGAGTTAGCAAGCAAAAATAAATAATGGCAAGGGATAGAACCTTTCACAGAGGGAAGCACCGAGCCTCTCGTAACGCCGGTCGAGGAGACAGAAGAAGTGGAATTAATCCCGGGAAGGAAGGACAAGATGATCAGAATCGAGGCGAGTCTCCCCGAACCATTTCGGACAGGCCTGGTAGAGCTATTGCAGGGCTACGCCGACATCTTTGCCTGGGTCCCGAGTGATATGCCCAAAGTAGAAGCAAAAGTCGCTGAACACAGATTACATGTGGACCCAGCAAAGAAATCAGTCAGACAGAAGAGGAGGGTCTTCACCTCGGAGAGGCAGAAAATCATCGATGAAGAAATCGCAAAACTCCTCGCAGCGGACTTTATATTCGAGATCGAATATCCAGAATGGATGGCTAACGTAGTATTGGTCCAAAAGTAAAATAGGAAGTGGCAAGTATGTATAGACTACACGAATCTGAATAGGGCCTGCCCAAAAGACTTCTACCCGCTCCCCAACATCGACCAGCTGATCGATGCCACCTCGGGGTATGCCTTATTAAGTTTCATGGTCGCGTTCTCAGGGTACCACCAGATCTCGATGCACAAAGACGACATCCCAAAGACAGCATTCATCACCCCCAAATCAGTTTACGCCTATAAGAAAATGACATTCGAATTGCTAAACGCCGGGGCGACATACTAGAGGATGATGAATTATGTCTTCTCGAGACATCTGGGTCGAAGCATGGAGGTTTACGTCGATGATATGATAGTGAAAAGTATGTCAGTACAAGGCCACTTGGATGATGTAAAAGATTGTTTTGAAACAGTTCGACGTTATAAGCTCAGGTTGAACCTGACTAAATGTATTTTCGACCTCGGATCGGGTAAATTTTTGGGGTACTTAATCAGCAAAAAAGGAATAAAGGCAAATCCAGAGAAAATAAAGGCCATCATAGAAATGAAGTCCCCTCAGTCATACAAGGATGTGCAACGACTGACAGGTCAGATTACTGCATTACGACGGTTTATGTCCAAATCAGCCGAAAGATGCCTACCATTTTTTGACATGCTGAAAGGACCAAAGAACGACAGAACGTTTCAATGGACGTCAGAATGCGAAGATTCCTTTCAGGGTATCAAGAGTTACTTGTCCTCAGCCCCACTATTAGTAAATTCGATCCCGTCGGAACCCCTTTATCTTTGCTTGGTAGCTAGTTCGCTTGCAGTGGGAGCAGTTTTGGTTCGAGAGGTATCAGGCACCCAAAACTCGGTGTATTATGTAAATCACGCCCTCAAAGATGCGGAGACAAGATATCCGAATCTTGAGAAGTTTGCCTATACACTAGTCATTGAAAGCCGAAAGTTGAGACAGTATTTTCAAGGCCGACTCATTGTGGTTTACACCGATCAACCTTTGAAGAAGGTATTAGGCTGACCAGAGGTCTCGGGTCATCTGGCAGCATGGGCGGTAGAACTAACTCAGTTCTTTCTAGAGTATCATCCTAGAACATCGATAAAAGGTCAGGCTTTGGCCGACTTCATAGTGGAATGTTCCTTTTCAGAGCCAGGAGGAGATACGATCAACATAGTGTCAGAAGGACAGTCAAATCAAGCTTCATGGAAGTTGTATGCAGATGGGTCCTCCACTTCGGACGCAAGCGAAGCGAGAATCATCTTGACAAGTCCGAATTGTGACGCCCCCAAAATAGGTTCAATACTCAACCCATTCTGAGTCGCCAAATACATGGTACAGAATCCAAATACAATCTTTTATATCAAACGGTCAAGCAAAATACGACCACGCAACTGTGAGTGTCAATACAGACATGTAAAAAATATAAATATTCAAACTAAGTCCTCATTACATTTATTATCACACTATTTAAAAAAAAATAGTGAGGACTTCTACAGCTCTAACTCGGACCATCACTCCATTCCCCGACTAGTACTCGCGATATTCTCATTTCCTGAAGAGAACAATGGAAGAAAAGGGTGAGCTCAACTAGCCCAGTAAAGAATATTATGACTAAGATAATGAAAAATAAATTATCGTTAGCCTTCAATAAATCAGATAAAATATTATGGACAACACGTTTTAGATCAATATTCGCAGCCGAAATAACAATTCATTAGAAGAGTTAAGTAGAGAATGATGTCTACTATCTTCTTTGATTTAAAAGTCCATCGTCAATATTTTATCCCTGTAACATCAATCAATATACATCTCGAATCAAATATTCATCTTTTGCACTACGGGCCAAAGATATTCATTTATATCACAAGTTGGTCATGTTCATCTCAACACCTGTCCATCTTTGCACTACAGGCCAAAGATATTCATCAGGTAATCATTCATATTTGCACTACAGGCCAAAGATATTCGTCAAGTAATCATGCATCTTTGTACTACAGGCTAAAGATATTCAGTTATATCACCATTTAGGACTGAGAATGATGAAAAACAATACGAATAACGAATCCAGTGAGATAAATGACAAATATTAGAGAATTTATCCAGAGTTCAAGAATAAAGATCAAAACCTGGATCCAATCAAAGATTATTTGGAAGGAAAAAATATTTTTTTTACAGTGAATAGTATCCCGTGAATAGTAACTCATGAATAGTAACTTGTGAATAGTAACTCGACATGAAAAAGATAAAAATTTCACAAAAAAGTTCAGACCAATATTCCAGTGAAATGATATTAGATGAAGTGCAAAACTCAAGAAATTTTTGATCATTTCAGAAATTATAGAAGCAATACTTATCGTAGTAAGTTTAGGGTTAGGAATCTTAACACTACAAAAAAAGTCATTGCCGACGGGCCATGCCGTCGCCAATGACCCTCCAGCCGTAGGTAATGAGGTCATTAGCGACGACAGTCCCCGTAGCCCCTCCCGTCGCCCCAGAGGTCATCGCCCCTGGCTCCCGTCGCTCGCCGTCGAGAATTAAGTCATTACCGACGGCGTGCCGTCGGCACTAGCGATGGACATGCCATCAGCGATATTCGTTTTAAATTTTAGCTATACAGTCATTACTGACGGCACTGCCGTCGCCAATGAGTACATTACCCCGTCGCCAATGACCAATATGTCATAGCCAACGGCACCCCGTCGCCAATGCCCCCGTCACCAATGACCTGTTTAAAAAAAATTAAAAATTACAAAATTCCCCTGTTCATTTACATATACATAATTTTACCTGTTATAAATTAAAGAAAAATAAATAATGACAATGCAAGCATATCAATAACAATCATATCTTTTACTATCAACAATCAATATAGTTAGATACAAAACTTTATGTCTGTACAACTCAAAAGCTATATAAATACATACATGAAAGTCAAAATATAACATAAACTAACTATAACCCAAGATCAGGAATGTCAGTGCTATCATCACCGCCATCTATTGTACGACCGCCGGTCCCATCGCCGATCCCACCCTCCATAGTTTCATCAGCATCAGCCCGGCGGTCATCACCGTCTCCTCTACGGGAATCGCCTATGCCGCAGCCTCCACCCCCACGAGTCTCATCAACAAGACCCTACAAAAGTAAAATATTAATAACGAGTCGAAAATAGAGCATATTTAAATTATTTTAGTTTATGTTCTACAAGTGTTGGCAAGTTTGGAAAACAGGCTGATAACTCGGCCTCCGTATATCGGAATCGAGTCCCGTAAGTTGTAACGCGTGCCTAATACCTATGCGATGCTATGTCTGTGTTTGCGTGTCATTTCGACGACCGAGGCGTGCCGTCGGTCTCTTTTTTGGTTTTTTGCCTAAGTGATGGCAAGTTTGGAAAACGGACTGATAACTCGGCCTCCGTATGTCAGAATCGAGCCCCGTAAGTTGTAACACGTGCCTAACACCTATGCGGTGCTATGTCTGTGTTTACGTGTCGTTTCGACCACTGAGGCGGGTTTTCGATCTTTTTTTTAGCGTTTTGCCTAAGTAATGGCAAGTTTGGGAAACAGACTGATAACTCGGCCTCCGTATATCAGAATCGAGTCCCGTAAGTTGTAACGCGAGCCTAATACCTATGTGGTGCTTTGTCTGTGTTTGCGTGTCATTTCGACCATCGAGGCGGGTTTCGGTCTTTTTTTTGGCTTTTTGCCTAAGTGATGGCAAGTTTGGGAAACGGGCTGATAACTCGGCCTCCGTATATCGGAATCTAGTCCCGTAAGTTGTAACGCGTGCCTAATACCTATACAGTGCTATGTCTGTGTTTGCGTGTTGTTTCGACCACCGAGGTGGGTTTCGATCTCTTTTTTGGCTTTTTGCCTAAGTGATGGCAAGTTTGGAAAACGGGCTGATAACTCGGCCTCCGTATATCGGAATCGAGTCTCGTAAGTTGTAACTCGTGCCTAATACCTATGCCGTGCTATGTCCATGTTTGCATGTCGTTTCGACGACCGAGGCGGGTTTCGGTCTCTTTTTTGGCTTTTTACCTAAGTGATGGCAAGTTTGGGAAACGGGCTGATAACTCGGCCTCCGTATATCAGAATCGAGTCCCGTAAGTTGTAATGCATGTCTAATACCTAGGCGATGCTATGTCTATATTTTCATGTTATTTTGACCATCGAGGCGGGTTTCGATCTCTTTTTTGGCTTTTTGCCTAAGTGATGGCAAGTTTAAAAAACAGGCTGATAACTCGGCCTCCGTATATCAGAATCGAGTCTCGTAAGTTGTAACTCGTGCCTAATACCTATGCGGTGATATGTCTGTGTTTGCGTGTCATTTTGACGACCGAGGCGGGTTTCAGTCTCTTTTTTGGCTTTTTGTTTAAGTGATGGCAAGTTTGGAAAACGGGGTGATAACTCGGCGTCCGTATATCAGAATCGAGTCCCGTAAGTTATAACGCGTGCCTAATACCTATACGGTGCTATGTCTGTGTTTGCGTGTTGTTTTGACCACCGAGGCGGGTTTCGATCTCTTTTTTGGTTTTTTGCCTTAGTGATGGAAGTTTAGAAAACGGGCTGATAACTCGGCCTCCGTATATCGAAATCGAGTCACGTAAGTTGTAAAGCATGCCTAATACCTATGCGATGCTATATCTGTGTTTGCGTGTTGTTTCGATGACCGAGGCGGGTTTCGATCTCTTTTTTGGCTTTTTGCCTAAGTGATGGCAAGTTTGGAAAACGGGCTGATAACTCGGCCTCCGTATATCGGAATCGAGTCCCGTAAGTTGTAACGCGTGTCTAATACCTAGGCAATTCTATGTCTGTGTTTGCGTGTCGTTTTGATGATCGAGGCGGGTTTCAGTCTCTTTTTTCGGCTTTTTGCCTAAGTGATGGCAAGTTTGGAAAACGGGCTAATAACTCGGCCTCCGTATATCGGAATCGAGTCCCGTAAGTTGTAATGCGTGCCTAATACCTATGCGGTGCTATGTCTGTGTTTACGTGTTGTTTTGATGACCGAGGTGGGTTTCGGTCTCTTTTTCGGCTTTTTGCCTAAGTGATGGCAAGTTTGGAAAACAGGGTGATAACTAGGCCTCCGTATATTGAAATAGAGTCCCGTAAGTTTTAATGTGTGCCTAATACCTATACGATGCTATGTCTGTGTTTGCATGTCGTTTTGACTACCGAGGCGGGTTTCGGTCTCTTTTTTGGCTTTTTGCCTAAGTGATGGCAAGTTTGGAAAATGGACTGATAACTCGGCCTACGTATATCGGAATCGAGTCCCGTAAGTTGTAAAGCGTGCCTAATACCTATGCGGTCCTATATCTGTGTTTGCGTGTCATTTTGTCCACTGAGGTGGGTTTCGATCTCTTTTTTGGCTTTTTGCCTAAATGATGGCAAGTTTGGAAAACGGGGTGATAACTTGGCATCCGTATATCGGAATCGAGTCCCGTAAGTTGTAACGCGTGCCTAATACCTATATGGTGCCATGTCTGTGTTTGCGTGTCATTTTGACCACCGAGGCTGGTTTCGGTCTCTTTTTCAGCTTTTTGCCTAAGTGATGGCAAGTTTGGAAAACGGGCTGATAACTCGGCCTCCGTATATCGGAATCGAGTCCCGTAAGTTGTAACGCGTTCCTAATACCTATGCGGTGCTATGTATGTGTTTGTGTGTCATTTTGATGACCGAGGTGGGTTTCGATCTCTTTTTTAGCTTTTTGCCTAAGTGATTGCAAGTTTGGAAAATGGGGTGATAACTCGGCCTCTATATATCGGAATCGAGTCCCGTAAGTTGTAACGCGTGCCTAATACCTATGCGGTGCTATGTCTATGGATTTCAGGGTTTTCATTTTGGATTTCAGGGTTTTATCATAAGTTTATCTTATGGGTTCTTATATCTGTCGAATAACTGTTTGATACGCAACTTTATATAAGCAATATAATTACAAATTTCATAAATTAAATAAGGAAATATATCAATAATTGTTTTTACCTGTCGAATATGTGGTGGGAAGAGGTTGGCCAGGACAACCGCACATACACGGATGGCCTCCTCCAGTACTACACCCATGAGGTCGTCAGCGACAGCTGTAGGATCTATGGAGCCATGGACAACCTCTTGAGCCAGCTAGTAGATCCGCTCGCGTGATGGTGCGCCTGACTGCACAACACTGCTCGCCATGCACCCCTCTATAATCCGCCGAAAGAAATCGTCGGATAATGAAGGGCCGACGCCCGATCCACTCGCACCACTACCTCCAGTGGGTGGGAGCCGCCGTGATCTCGCAACAGGGACTAGGGTGTAGGCTAGGACATGGGGAATGCCCACAACTCTACCCTTCTTCGGTCCCCCTGTAGCCTGCAGCCAGTCCTCCATCTCCTCATCCGCACGCATAGAATCATCGACTGGAGTGTCACCTCTCTGGCTGCTTCGAGCCACAGCATGGTCCTCGAATCGTTCCTGAAAAAACACATTAATAGATGATATGCAAAATATAAAACAAAAAAATACAAAAGAATGTCTGAATTTTAAATACATTCTAAATAAGAGAATTAAATAACTTACAGTAATGCGTTCTACCTCAGGTGAAATATAACCACCTTCACCTTTCTTCTGGTGGGCGTGCCACCAAAACTCCAAGCGGGAGGGTGCATGCTTTAGACTCACCTCGAGTCTCTCCTGGTAGAGGTCGTACGACTGAGACCCCGTGCAATGCGAGAGACGACTCTGCTGTCGGGCTGCTGTACGATGTGCCGACATCTTCTTGAAGGCCTCCCCGTCCCAAATGCTGTACATCTGGTCCCACACCGCATCAGAGATGAAATCTGGCCGGACATCCTTAAGTGTCTGTCCATCAGCCATCTTCGTCTGGGCCTTCTTCTTCCAGTCGTGGACCCACTTGTGCCAATTTATCTGCAAGTATTTATGTAGAACAGTCATGCCATGGGCTTCCTTCCCGTCCTCAAAGCGGTAATATCTCTGCACATTACACATTAAGAATCTTAGTAGACAACATAAATCAAACTAACATATGAATGATCGAATGAATATAAAACTAACATATGAATGAATATAAAATGAATGAATGAATGAATATAAAACTAACATATGAATGAATATAAAACTTAGTAGACAACATAAATCAAACTAACATATGAATGAATATAAAACTAACATATATATGAATGAATGACATCTTACCCTGAACTCAGCAATAATCAGCTGGCTTGTGCGGTCATCCACATCCACCCACCTTATCCACGGGCTTGAGAATCGATTGCGGATGATCCCAAGCAACGTGTTCCTCGGCGTCGCGTCAAGGATTCTACAATTGAAATTAATACATTTGCAAATTAGAAAGAATATATAAGAACTAAATACTTATGTTAATACTAAAATGGACTATGAAATTTACCTATTAGTCCCAACACGACAAATAATCGGCGCCTGGGGGGGATTCCCTAGCAAGCCACGTGCTAGTCCCCGCGGAGGCCTACCTCGATCACCTATGTAGTGAAATACATCATTATTTATATAAATGAATATAATGTCAATACTATATAAAATAAAAAATAATCAGCTGTATCCCAATAAAACATGTAATTATACCTGACGATCCGTCCTGATCATCACCCCCACTACCTCCACGGCCCCCACGACCTGCACGCCCACCACGATCGCCATGTGGTGTACGCGCCATATGTATATATATTATCAAATCATCAAAAAAACATTATTAG
Source organism: Panax stipuleanatus (assembly GCA_020205555.1). Lineage (NCBI taxonomy): Eukaryota > Viridiplantae > Streptophyta > Magnoliopsida > Apiales > Araliaceae > Panax > Panax stipuleanatus. Next base: position 120,425,837 of record CM035120.1, read on the forward strand.
ACATTCGTAAACACAATATTTTTGAACAGTAACAAAGAGGATAACATACAGATACAACTAAAAGAATACAACATAAACAGTCATCCTAAAAGGATACAACATAAATAGTAACCTAAAACAACTAACACCAGATTTAGTAGATTAATATAAGTTGAAAATAATGATTGCACTACTACAAACTATTACATTTGAATACAACTAAAGGGACACAAAGAGTACATACTCCTAATCATTTATATCGTCAAAGCCATCAATATCAGAATCGTCATCTTCGAGCAGTAGATCTTCAATATTGTTGTCATCACCATCTTCATCAACCTCAACGATTTCTTCAATTATATCTACCTCTTCAAGAACATCGTCTTCACTTTCGACAGCGATAACATCATCCTCTTCTTCACTAGACTCACTAATAATTATCACATCAGCAGGTGTGACACGAGTAGACTCGACTTATAAAGGTTCATCGTCTGAACGAGGAGTTGTGCCGTGAAAACCACGGGCTTTGGTGGTTATAACAGCATACCATGGGCTTGCAAGAGTCTTAACACTCCGCGCGTAGTACACCTGTGTTGCTTGACGTGCTAAAATAAAAGGCTCGTTTGAGTTTAGTTTTGACTTAACATTAACAGTCACCAGTCCTGAATTTTTATCTACTCTAACTCCATTCTCAACATCAAACCAATGACAATTGAAGCAAACTAACTCTTTCTGACCCCAATATTTGAGAACGACAACTTCTAGCAATCGTCCATACCAGTCATTCCAAAGATTATCGTAGCAGCTACCTTTAACCACAACACCAGAATCAGAAGAAGCGACTTCCCCAATATCGCAGCACTTAAATCTGTAACCGTTGACAATGCAGCATGTATAAGTATCTACAGATCTTTCAGGGCCGTCGGCTATAAGCTTTAGCCGAATGTCAGCTAACTCATCTGTGAGGACCTAATGTACATGAACACAACATATTATAAAGTTAATTACGCCATAAGATAATGTCTATGATGGTAGATTCATTGAACTGCAAATCGGTTAAACTTACATGATCTTTAAACCATTGAACAAATTCTCTATTCCTCAAATTTTGCAAATCCCCATCCGATATAATCGGATTCGCTTCACGTATCTCAGCATCATATTGACTGCAATACAGTTATATACTTAATTTGTATAGAAGGAACTTATAGGCGCAGTAACACAAGACATATATAGTTATGGCTACTTACTTAATGTATAGCGCTACTTCATTTATGTTGACAAGTGCATATAATGTGGCAGCTGCATACTCACTATCGGTCAAGAATCGCCTTTTTTCTCGCCAAATGGTTGTACAGGATGACTAAAGGCCGTTAATTCTCCACTTTCATCGTGCGTGACAGCCTCATTCCGACGTAAGCGATTGTGCCTCGTCTGAACATTCGGATCAAAGTACAACGAGCAAAAATTAACAAGTTCCTCCATAACATAACTCTCAGCAATTGACCCCTCTACACGGGCTCTATTCTTCACCTTTTATTTTAGACGTCGCATATACCTATGTGTTATATATGCATGTATAAATTAGTAAACAAGAATGCACATTTCAGCGTATTAAAAACATTAATGTCATTACCTGTCGAATGGATACATCCATCTATATTGCACGGGACCGCCAAACTTAGCTTCGTATGGCAAGTGAATAGGCAAATGCTCCATTGAATCAAAAAACGATGGAGGGAAGATCATTTCTAACTTGCACATTATTTCCACTATCTGCATTTTCATTTTATCTATGTCTTTGAGTTGGAGCTCCGTTAAGCATATATCTCTGAAGAAATTAGAAAGCTCCGTCAGTGCTTCAACCACACGTTTCTGTAACAAGTCGATAAATGCCACGAGGATCAACTTCTGCATGAATACATGACAATCATGACTTTTGAAACCCTAAAACTTTAGCTCTTCGACTTTACAACACCTTGCTATATTCTAAGAATATCCATCTGGGAACTTCAGTCCACTGATCCAATTACATATCAATAGCAATTGTTCCCTAGTCAAAGTATAATCAGCTTTAGGCGTTACTGTCTTACTACCCTCCTGATACAGCCACAGATGTTCCCTAATGTTCATTTCTACCAAATCAAGCCTCGACTTGTTGTTGTCCTTTGTTCTACCACTTGCATTTAGGACTGTATGAAAAATATTATCAAATACGTTCTTCTCAGTATGCATCGGATCTAAACAATGACGGATGCATAGTGTAGCCCAATGAGGAAGGTCAAAGAACATGGATCTGTGTGTCCAGTTATGAACCTTGCCGTAACCATAAGCTCGCTCTAATCTGTGATTCTTCCCTGGAGGTGTAAATTTCAAGTGAGTAATCCAACTCAACACTGATGTCCCAGAAAGACGTCCAGGTACTTGACGTTTCTCTGTTTTTCGATTGAATTGTCTACTCATTCGTCGATAACGATGTTCAATCGGCAAAAACTATCTGGATGTTGCAAAAAAACTCATTTTCCCCCCATGTTTGAGCCTCATAGCTTTAACTGACCCCATGCACACGGGACATGACAAGGCCCCGTGAGTCGACCATCCACTTATCATTCCTAACGCCGGGAAGTCATTTATAGTCCACAATAAAGCTTCCCTCATGTCAAAATTCTGTTTGAGAGATACATCATAAGTTTGAACCCCTTTATCCCACAACATCTTCAACTCATCAACTAACGGACTGAGGTATACATTGATGTCTTTACTCGGACTCTTATCACCCGAAATCAGTAAAGGCATGAACATATAGGGATCTTTCATGCACATCGAAGGCGGGATGTTATACACAACAATAATCACCGGCCAAGTAAAGTAGGGCTTAGTGTAAGGCCCATTAAACGGATTAAACCCATCAGTAGCAAGTCCAAGCCTAACATTGCGAACCTCTTCAGCAAACGAGGGGTGATTTTTATCAAAGTTTTTCCACTCAAGCCCATCTACCGGGTGCGTCAGTTGACCTTCAACTATGTCCCGTGTAGAGTGCCATCTCATGTACTTGGCAGTATGTGTTGACATAAAAAACCGTTGAAGCCTCGGTGCAATGGGAAAGTAACGTAAGATCTTTCTCGGCACGTCTTTTCCCTTTTTCTTGCGCTGTTCACAGTATCTACTTGTACCACAAATATCACATGACCTCTTATCTTTATTGACATCACCGTAATACAACATACAATCATTCTCACAAGCATCAATCTTCTCATACCCTAGATTGAGCCTTTTGACCATTTTCTTCACATCATAGTACGACTCCGGTAACTTATTGCCTGCAGGTAAGCACTCCTTCACAATGTTTAGCAGTTCATTAAAACCTCTCTCGCTACAGTCATGCTCGTTCTTGAAGTGTAAAAACTTAGTCACGGTAGATAAAACGGTGTGCTTTTCGTGCCCGTCATACAATGGCGTCGCTGCTTCATGCAATAACTCATAGAAACCCTTAGCCCCGTCATTCGGCTCTTGCTCGATGCTACTGTCATCCCTGTCTGTATTCCACTGGAAGTATGAACCAGCAGCTTCGACTATCATATTAGTACAGTCAAAGGTTTCGTCACCTCTAGATTCCGGTTCTAATTCATGTTCATCCAACCAGGTTTCCCCATGATAGATCCATGTCGTATAACCCTGCTTGAACCCATACGCAAATAAGTCGCACATGACATCACTCCTTTCCTTCCACACTTCATTCACACACCTCTTGCAAGGACATTTGATCTCATCGTCGCTGACTTGCTCAAACGCGAAACTGAGAAACTATTCAACCCCACTACGGTACTCAGAGCTAAGCCCACTCTTATCAGTGGCTACCCTACGTTCCATCCAACTTCGATCAACAGACATCTTGGACAACTGTCTGCTATATATATGGAAAGTTAGACAAACACAATCAAGTCTCCAAGTTAATGTATATGCAAGCTTATGAGTTTCCTAACTTCATCTCCCACTCTAACGGGTCAGGCTTCTATCCCATTCCCGGATGTGTCGCCTCACTGATGCCAACAACTTGAACACATCTTTAAATTTTTTAGAAATTTCGGCAGCACCTCCCCATGGTCTTCAAGTACACGAAATAGACTAACACATTGTAGTCTAAATATGCACCCGAAGAACATCAAGAGATATATACTAACCGAAAATTCAAAAAATATAAAGACATGCTCAAGTCGTTAACACCAACCTAAGTGAGATCGAAACATACAAGAACTGTCCCAAAACGGGGACTATTTGAGATTCACTCATACTAAGTGAATCTCAAACGGGTTTCTAAGCTTCCTAAACTATATGAAAATATATGTGCATGTGAAAGTAAGGATTATTCTATATAACTACACATTCACCTTTCAAACCATTAATGCCAACAATGTGAAGCAAAATAAGTTTCATTATGTTAGTAATGTAGATGGTGTGAGAGATTACAAAAACCCCATCTATTTTCTTTCCTTTTCTGTTCATTAAAAAATACAAATAGCAAAGGTAAATCAACATTGGATATAAATTAAAATGTTTTGACTTCTACTTTTGTTCCTATGTTAAGACAAGCAAGCACACAATATAGGAAAGATATATATCAAAAGAATAGAAACCTGAAATTGAAGCAAGTCCAAATGCTTAAAGACCAAATTTTGTACAAAAGAGTTACCTCTTTCTACTTCTGCAAGAAGCATATTAATTTACTGTCAACTATGATGGCTTCATAACATCCAAGATACAATAGCATGATCAAGCCGTTATAAAAAATTATGGATTTGAACCCATGAATTACGTATAATAAAAAGCCCCAACTATAGTACCACCGATTGCATTACCAATTTATACAATAGAACTAACACTGAGGTGTATGAAAAAATGTGTCTAACATTCAAAAAGTATAAATTAGATATAACACAAATTAAATAAAATATTAGAACTTAGAACTTATAAATTATATAAACACATACAAACTTAACATATCCATAACAAATTTAACTTATAAATTATATGAAATCACATTAGAACTTAGAATTTAGCTTCTTTGTCAGTAGCCCGAATGAATGTCAATAGCCCAAATGAAAACACAAATTATATAAACACATATAAATTAAACCCTAACCTAATAACATTGGAACTTATAAATTAAAGCCTACGAATATGTAAATTTAACTTACTGATTGAATTAAGTAAACATACCTCGAGAACCTAAAGAGGATATGAGATGAAAAGAGGAGTACAGAATCATGGGAGTGGGAGAGAAGACAGTGGCTAGAAAAGGGGAGGAAGAAAAGGAAAGGCCGGGCGAGAGAGAAGTCAGTGACGGACGGCGACGAGACCGACGGTGACGAGGAGCTGGCGACTGCAGTGCACGACAACGAACCAGAGAAAGAGAGGGAAGGAACAGAGCGAGCAAGAGAAAAACAAATTAAAGAGAGCGTAGATCAGAAACAAAAATTTGGGGATTAAATAAAAAGTCATTCTCGACGGCAGGGACCGTCGATTTTAAGCCCGTCGCCAATGAGTCATTCTTGACGGCGATCCCGTCGGTAATAGTTTTTTACCCCGTCGCCAATGTCTTTCCCTCGAGCGCGAAAAAATTTCCCACCAGATTCTGGCCTGGGAAAGGTCATTCTCGACGGGTCCCATTGGCGACGGATATGCCGTCGGCAGTGAGGTCTTTCTCGACGGGCTTCACGCCGTCGCTATTAGTGTCGTCGCCAATGACCAATTTTTTTGTAGTGGAAATGAAACAATATACGAAACTGCAATTGGATTTTCACCCATCAGGCGGTAGTCCGCTCAGACAGATTATTTTCACAATTTAATAACAACTGAATACGAATGGTTATTCACCAGGCATGCAGTAGTCTGCATAGACAGGTTATTCTCACAGAATAATAAAGAATGGAATAACAATAGGATTTTACCATGCATGCGGTAGTCCGTGTAGACAGGTTATTCCAACAGAATAATAAAGAATGGAATAACAACCCTTACGAGTATTGAAAGAAAATAACTCTCTTCATGAATACGAAAGAAATAATACCCCTTACCTTAAAATTTTGGAGACTGCACTAGTGTAATAGCATAATATTCTTCTTCTTTCTCTCTTATTCTCTCTATACTTTCTCTCTCTATAGCTTTAGTGAATTGGTGAGAAATAATGAAGAAATGAGCTTCTATTTATAGGCTCGACAGAGTAAGGGTAAAATAGTCTTTTTGCCATAATTTATGACATCATTGCTTACATCATCAATCCTATGACATTATTGCTTACCTCATCGCTCCGATGACATCCTTGCTTACCTCATCACTCCGATGACATCATTGTTTGCATTATAAGAGTTCAATTTCAATTAGTACTCTTCCACCTCGTTTAACTTTTATACCATGAATTTACTATAATAATGTTACCATTCTAATTATAAAAATCATACTATTATATAATCACATCATACTACTATAATGTAATATTATAACAATATATTTGAATGAATTATTTTATCAAAAAAGATAAAATACTAACTTTCAACAAATGTCACATGTTAAAAATTCCTTCGTTTAAATTCACATTGAATAAATATTTCCTTATCATATATATCAAAAATTAATTATTCACAAATAATATTACAGAACTATAATATTGATAACTAGGTCGTTCCCAGGAAAGAGGGGGCCTTCCGATAAGGATTTCTCCTTACTGGCGCAATTAATCAACCCCTTTCCTAGACAGAACTTCCTTAGACATTGCCAATAATGCTATCTAATAATATTATTCAAATAATATGAATTATTGATTTGATAATTTGAAATACTGTGCAATGACAATTATTGAATCACTAATATAAAATAGCAAAGTAGCACTTATTGATATAAAATATCAACGTAGCAAATATTGAACCAATAAAATATTATGCAATTATTGAATCAGTAATATAAAATATTGAATAGTAATTACTGTAACAATAATTGAGTAAGTGCCTTCTTACGTAAGAATCAATAATTTAAAATACTATGCAATACCGTGTGCTACTGTGCAATACCACGTATTACTGTATTTTAACCACCGGGTATTTCAACAGTACTAACGGTAACAGTTTTGCCGTTATTTTTATAAAAAGGTTACTTCTGTCTCGACCAAATGAATATTTCCCGACACAACGAATATTTTATAACCACTTGCTTACTTTGTAAACTTTGCACATCTCACCCATAACTTATCACATTTATCAAATCAACACCTTACTATTTCAAAATAATATATAAAGAAAATTAAATATTATTCAAAAAATTTGGGGTCTTACACGGATGGTTTTAAGGTGCAACAAGCAATTCGATTCGGGTTCAGGGCAACTAACAATGAAGCCGAATACGAAGCAATTCTAGCAGGTATTCGACTTGCCAAAAGTCTCGAACAAAAGTTGGTCATCTTTAGCGACTCCCAGCTAGTGGTCAAGCAAGTTTCGGGTGAGTACGAGGCCCGAGGAACAAAAATCGTGAGATATTTGGCTGAAGTGAAGAATCAGCTACAGTGCTTCGCCAATGTAGGTTTCGAAGGCGTTGACCGGGCCAACAATACCATAGCCGACACTCTAGCAAAGTTGGCCACTACAGATGCTAGCACGTTCAGTGGATCAATATACTTAGAACTCCTAAACTAACCGAATATATAACATTCAGAAGTCTTGTGCGTAGGGAAATCAACCTGCTGGATGACACCCTACTCTAAGTATCTAGCCGATGGAATCCTGCCTTCAAATCAGCTATTGGCTAAGAAAGTCAAACACAGGAGTTCCAATTTCGTGCTAATCGATGGGGACATGTATCTAAGGGCACACTCGTCACCTCTGCTAAAATGTCTAGCTCCACCAGAAACTGATTATGCCCTTCGGGAAGTTCACGAAGGCATTTGTGGCGATCACATGGCGGCCAAATCATTGGCTTATAAAGTTCTTTGGCAGGGGTTCTACTGACCCACAATCTTCAAAGAAGCCGTAGACTACGTGAAGAAATGCCCGAAATGTCAACTAAATAGCCCTATCGCTCATCAGCCACCTGAAGAACTCTACTCGGTGTTATCACCGATCCCTTTTGCAGTATGGGGGGTCGATATTTTGGGTCCACTGTCGAAAGCGAAGGGGCAGGTTAGCTTCGTGATAGTAGCCATTGATTGTATGACCAAATGGGTGGAAGCTAAACCTCTTCGACAGATAACCGAACAAGAATATTTGAAATTTATGAAAGAGTTTGTGGTATTTCTGTTCGAAATCCCTTTGGCAGTATTCTCGGACAACGGTAGACATTTTGTAGGATCAAAATTTGAGGCTTTCCTTAAAGAATTAGGGGTTTAACACCAAAACACTTCGATGGCACATCCCGAGTCAAATGGCTAGGTCGAGGTCACCAATCGGACCCTACTGAACGGTATCAAAAAAAGACTAGATGAGGCTAAGGGACGATGGCCCGACGAACTGTTGAGTGTGTTATTAGCGTATAGAACCACCCCAAGAATAACCACGGGCGACTCTCCCTTCAGGTTGGCTTACGGTCTTGATGCTCTTGTCCCAGTAGAGATCAGATCCACTTCCCTTAGGGTCAGTAAGTTCAAGGATTTATATAACGATGAGGGACTTCACTTTAATTTATACCTGCTAGATGAGGTAAGAGAATCGGCTTTGATAAGGCTTGTCGCTTATCAAAAAAGGGTAGCACGGTATTACAATAAAGATGTAAAGCTTCGAAGGTTCGAAGTCGAAGATCTAGTCCTTAGAGAAGTCGAAGCCTCCATGCCTCAGAATGTTGGGAAGCTAATGCCAAATTGGGAGGGACCCTATGAAGTAATTGAGGTACCAAAGCCTGGAACTTATCGACTACAAGACTTGGATGGGACCGAGATCAAAAACACTTGGCACGAGGGTAGGCTTCGGAAGTACTTTCAGTGATTATCAACAGAGTTTTTAATGTAATTTTCAGCTAACACATCAATAAAACTGAGTATTCAGTTTAGTGTTATCACTTCATTTTTTCAGTATTTATTTTTATAATTTTTCTTTGAAGGTTCAGCTCCCCGAAGCGAGCCCAAGTTTAGCTCTTCGAAGCGAACTTATCGTTATCACTAAAGTGTTCAGCTCCTTGAAGCGAACCTGAGTTTAGCTCTGCGAAGAGAACTCGTTATCACTAAAGTGTTCAGCTCCTCGAAGCGAACCCGGGTTCAGCTATTTGAAGCGAGCTCGTCATCACTAAAATGTTCAGCTCCTTGGAGTAAACCCAAGTTCGGCTCTGCAGATCGAGCTTGTCAGAACCCGGATTCCACTCTTTGGGGTGGACCCAAGTTCTGTTCTGCAGTATCAGGGCCTCGGAGCAAACACAATAGTTACGAAATTAGCCCCCCGAGCTGAGCTTAAATCTTTTTGAATGAGTATTGCAATTTTCTTCATAAAGCAGTTCACGAAATATTTGGAAAACGCATCTATATCATTAAAACCCGTTCAATTGCAGGAGGAAAGCTGAATACATAAAATATAAATAAAATCAAGGAAGTTTTGCAGGAGGATCGATCTCATCATCCGAATCCAGGATGGAGGTGTCAAGTCCGGCGGCCAGCATCTTTTCCCTTATCTTTTTTTTATGGATCTGATAACCTTCACCAAATTGGGCTATGATGTGGTCCGTCAGCTGCGAAGGATTCCTGATATTGCTCGATGATCTTCAACCGGTCCTCCTCAGAAATTGTGCTCTTCTTAGCCTTTAGGTGTTCAACCTCTTTCTCCAGCTTGGTCACAGTTTTGATCATGGCCTGGGACTGAGACCACACTTTATCATATTCACGAGAAAGCGTGTTGTATGATTGGTTCAAGTGATCCCTCTCCTTCTTCAGCTCCGTCCTGCTTCTGATGAGATTCTCTTTTTGTTCCAAAAGCTCGGAGTATTTCCACTTTAGCTCCTTTGTCTCCAAAGACAGTTTTTTTAGCTCAAGAGCTAGGGAGTTGGCGTGTCGAAGAGCCGTATAGACCCTTTGAGGATCAGCCTCCCTTTCCATGGCCCCGCTTTTGAGGTCTGCTTGGAGGTGTTGGACGGTACTTTCCAACTCCTTTTTTCTTTGAGAGATATCCTCCACCCGGAGCAGCAGTCTACCAAAAGCGGATAGTGCCTGAGGTTTTGAAAGTTAAAGTGAGAATAAAACTCAAAAGATACTCAATTCTATAAATTGTCAATAGAATCGCTCTTACCAGACCCATATGGACCAAGGTTGCTATTACAAGGTCCTCGGGAAGGAGGTCCTCGAATTTGTCATCATCGCCCGAAAGGACGAATGCATTAAAGTTTTTGTAAGGGAAGTTGTCGGGAAGATCTCGAGAAAATACTGTGTTCAAAAATTTCCTTGGGGGCTCGTCGTCCACCTTTTCTTTTAGAGATGGTGGTGGTGGAGGCGGAGGGGGGAGAATGACCGCTGGGGAGAGTGGAGGAGTTTCTTCCACCCTGGCCTTCTTTTGAGGAGGCGCGACCTCAAGGCCTTCGCTTGGTCGATCAGAGAGGTTCGCCTTGGGGGAATCGAGGAGGGTTGTTGTAGAAGCAGTTGTTCTGGGGGTTTCGGTGGTTGCCGTTTTCAAGGCCGAGGGCTTGATGTGTTTCCTCAGCTAGTTCTTCATCAGAACGAGCTTGTCGGACCTGGTCATCGCCATGGATCTCTTGGTGGAGAGTCAAGGCGCCACACAGGTCTTCGGCTGGGCTTGGATGGGGGTCTCGTAGCGAAGGGCGGGGTTGGAGCTGTTGTCTGGGGATTCGGGCGGAGGAGTGTCGAGGGGAATCTCTGTGATGAGAATGGCCTCGATGTTGGTGTTCGGTTCGGTGATGGGTGGTGCTATCAGGGTGTCAGTTGGGGGCTTCGAGGGTTCACCGACTTCGAGTCCCTCGGGCTTAAATATGGTCACTGAAGATCAAAATAAATACATCAATAATGATTTACGTTAGCAGCTAAATCATGGTCGGACCATAAACAAAAATGATGAGTAGGGGAACTTACAGCCATGATGGTACAACCAAGAGGGGTCGGCTAGCTGTTTTAGAGACCATTCGGTCTTCTTCATCTGGTTATAGAAGGCTCAGAAAGTCTTTACGCTGCTTTTGGGGAATTATGTTACTTTCAGCACAGGGTCGTTGGGGGAGGCCCAGCTCGGTAGCAGCTTCAGGTCAGTGCCCTTGATGAAAATCCACTGGGCGTGCCAGCCTCGGTTGCTGGAGGGGGTTTTTATGGGCGTAATTGTTCCTGGTCGGAGGCCGAGCTGTCGTAAACCCGACTCACCACTTTTTGATAAAGAGAACATGGCAAAGAAGAAGTCTAAACCGGGGGCGGTTTGGGTATGATTGCAAAAGGCAAGGAAGGGAGTTGAGGTAGATGTAGGAGTTGGGCATCAGTTGAGATAGACCAGTACCGATTAGCCCTAGGAAAGATGAGATGAATTCAGGCATGGGGAATCGAAGGCCGTATTTGAGGGCGTATAAATGGACGGCCGTCCATTCTCTTTGGGGGCGCCAGTACATCCTTTCCTCTAACGTGGGGACTCGAATAAAGTATTCTGGTGCGATTTGGTATTGTTGACGAATGGTGGGACGTTGCGCGGGGGTGATGTTAGATCGAGTATTGACATGGGGGTAAGCTTTATCTGACTCATATTCAGCTCTCAGCTGTGCCTCGAAGGGTTTGGGCAATGAGGGGTTTCAAGAGGAAGGGGTGGAGGTTGTGGATGGACCTTTGCTCTGGGAGGCTTCGGTGACGGTGGCTACCGGTGCGTCTGTGGCGATGAGGTCGTCGGTATTCATGGTGGGAGTGGAGATGTTAGTGAGGGGATTGTTGAAGGGGGTGGTTGTATCTGTATCCGGAGTACTTAAAGAAGCCATAAGAGAAGGGATGTAACACCGGGGGGTGCAGGGTTTTGGCAGGGTTTGTTGTCTTGAAGATTAAGGAGCAATGGAGGAGGTGCAGGGGAGGCGTTTGGAAGAATAGAAGAGGGTAAGTGGCGGTTATGTTAATCTGGTGTACATTTCAAACAAAATTCCTGCTGTTTTCTCGAGTTAAGGATTACAGCACAATTAATGCGCGTAATGATGGGGAGATGGAGCATTTTTGGGCTTTGAAAGAGGCCTTGTGGAGGCCTTGTGGGTTTTTGGGCCTAGTTTTGGACAAAGGTGTTGGGCTCGGTTGTGTAGTCTCCTGTTATATGTACCTTATATAACAGAAGACTGGGGGGGTTATGTTGGGTCGTGGACCTTGAGGTCCGGGCTAATGTTTGGGTCGGAACCCATTAGGGTGGCTCACTCCTGTGGGGCCTGTGCCGTGGAAGTTGGGTGTGATAAGGAATCTGTTTATGGAAAGGTAGTTAGGATTCGGTCCAACTATTCCTTCTCCAGAAGATTTAGTATGATCCCATTAAGGAATTATACCTAATGAGGAATCCTAGGGCGTGTGGGAAAGGACTCTGTGAAGGTGGTGGGATCTATATAAGTGCAAAGTTAGGGTTTTCTAAAAGGTACACACACATATTCATTGTTCTATATTCCAGCAATAGAACTTTACCCTCCATTGTTGACTAAACCCAACCTGTACTTATTCGTTTCTGTGCAGGATTTGACGCGCTTAGAGTGATTGGAGCGTGTGGACGGATCTTCACATTAACAGAAATATTAATTCCCTTAAAATTTCAGTAATTACATGTTTGTTGTTTTATTTATAAATTTCATGAATTATATTAATTCTAATATTTTTTTAGATTCTGAGGATTAAAATTTAAAAAAAAATCAGGCTTGGTTTGAAATCAAGGATTCGTTAAGAGATTTTTTTTAAAATTTTCTTTTATATATTTAAGATATAAATACTCGGCTTACTTAATGTTTAAAGTTCAAACTGTTCAAATTCCTAGTCATGATCAAACACATATTAATGTTCAATATATAGTAGAATAACTTATATAAGTTAAAAAATATAAAATAATTAATTTCTTTTGTTCCTCTAATTTTCCGTCATAATTGTAATTTTATTCTTACAAAGTTACAATTATAAGTTTATTATAGCGTGTTAAGTAATAACAAGTTTATTTTGATACCAGTCGTGTCCGAATTCAAATTCGAGTTGAAAACGTAGTTACTCTTTAATCAGGTTGCTTAAATATAGTTGTAATTTAAACTAATTCTGAATAATTGTTATATTCATTTTAAATAAAATAGAAATGTATTATATTGAAATTTGAAGGTGATAATCCAGTGACAAATCTTTCTCGTTTATTTGACAAGTTGAAAAGTCACATGCTCAAGAATATTTGACTTGAATCTCTGTTATTATACATTCCCTCTAATTCTATTAAATACATATTATTTTTATAAATATATATATTATAAATATTTATATCGAGGATTTGATTGTCAAATACTTGGATAACTATTGGTGCTAACTTTTTTGAAGAAATGTATAATAAGTAGGGTACCTATAATTTCTACTAATATCATGTATTGATAAATTTTGCAATTATAAGTTAGAATAAATTTATCTTAATATATAGCATTACTCTATTTTTATAGTTGTGGATAGTATAATTAAAATCAACACCGATCAACTAATTTATTATATATAATAGCATAATTGTTTCAAAAATAAAAATAATCTGATACTTTTAATTTTAACCATTTGATAAATATGTGAATTTTTCATCAAAATTTTAATAGTTGAAAATTCCCTTAAACTTTTAATGGTGAAAATATTTTTTATGATTTTAATTTTTTTGTAAGATTAATTTTAATATCATTAACTATTTATTAACATATTTTAATGATTATTAATAAAATTATTAAGATCAAATAATTAATGTTTTAAATAAAATTAAAAAAAATATGTAGTGAAGAAGAGTCAAATCAAAGAATATATTTTTAATAAGAAGTCAAAATTCAGTACTTGCTGCGGAATAAAGATAAAAAGATACTATAGGTTCTCAACATAAAAAATTAAGAGGAGGGGGGGGGGGGGGGGGGGGGGGAGATATTATGGGAAGTTGTTAAATTCAAAAGTTCAAAATATTTGGTTAGCAAACTGATTGATAATGTTTAAAGTTCAAAATTATTGCAACGGATGTTGTAAAGGCCTGCCCTTCCAACCCATACTACTATATAATAAGGGGAAAAAAAAGATGCAATAATTTTTCTTTTTTGATAGTTTATAACTTTATAAACACATAATTTGGGGATATTAGGCGGTCATATCCCCACCAATATATATTCCCTTCTACACTTTCTCAGTCAAAATTATTGTTAGGGTCCCACCTACTCATTTAGTTAATATAATTGTTATTACTTATTATCATTAATATTTTTGAAGTCTAGTATACTTTCTCATATGTTATGTATAATAAATATAAAAATTAGAGATTCGGAATCTTTTCGTCTAGGATGATTAAAGATATAATTTTTTTTATTTTTTAAAAAATAAAAAAAAATAAAGTGAAAGATAAATATATTATTTAATAGGATCTATTAATCTAAAAAAGTAAAAATACTTATTACTTTATATAATATTGTAGTGTCACTAAGATAAATATAACTTTTTTTACTCTCTTTTATTTTTACTTTTCTTAACATGTGTATAAATTATGGGTTGCTTATCTTTTTGAGGACGAGAAGGATAATAAATGTTGATTATGATATTATTCCAAATAATATATCTCTGATCGTCCATAGGAGAAATAGATCGTTTATATGTAAATTTTTAACCCATCTGCATTGTTAATAGTGAATAATATGTGTTTTTTTTAATATTTATGCTATTAATGTGACGTCTCCAAATTCGGGTCAATACCAACCAATTTGAGTCGTCCAAATACAAATTACAAACACAAATTCTCATATTTAAAATTATTACAAAGTTATATACAGTACGACTGTCGACGTCAGGGAAAAAAAGGCTTTTCTGCTTTCCTAATTTGTTACTTCTACCCTTTGCATTTCATTATTTTGGCTATTTTTTTTAAAGGGTGAGATTTTAGGAAAAGACCGACATACATGCCGACGAATTTGAAAAAAATTGATTGTGGATTGGGCCGAATTGAACAGAGTCGCCAGTTGGTATAAATTCAAGTGGATGTATCAACTCATTCGGATTTTTGAGGTTTTCGCAATATGTGACTCCGTAAAATTAGTCTGGACCCCAAGATTCATAGAGTTCGGGGGTTTGCTTAAGCAAGGGAAATGTGTTAGACACCCCCGACTTTCGTAAAAACACGGTTACCGCATCTTGTTGATTTCCAAAGCATGAAGTATGTGTGTGTGTCTTTGAGAAAGCATTTGATATTTTTGAATTGAAATTGTGTTTGAGTGCGTTGGTTTTAAATGTTGTTCTAAGCTTGGTTTTAGCCTATGAGCGGCGTTATTTGATTTTTTTTAATTTAATTTTGATTAAAACACTTTTTGAAAGGATTTGGAGAATTTGGTGTTCTTACCCTATTATTGTCTTTTGATTTTTTAGCCTTAAGTTTCTCTATCCCCGAGCGCTATTGTATTTTACAATATCTTTGTCATTTTTCTTTATGATTTGAAAATCTTTTTGGTGATAATACACAATATAACGCATTCAAAAAGGTCGGACCATCCCCGGGCATGAAAGCCATATCGATAGACCCGAGCACCCATAATCATAATTTTCACTATCAGGGAGCCTTAAATCCTATCTCTCGGGATGAGGTCCTCGAAGTCGTTTTAAGGCCCTAAATTACATGTACAATGATTGCGACACTTTAATATTACAATGAACGACATGTCCAACGTGGGAATCTAGTTAAGACCCGATTTGTGGACCTCAACCCCAGGATTCCTAGGCTCACATCAACAGACTTGAATATAAACTAAAGAGATCTAAAAGGGGCTCCCGTAACCCTAACTTTTAGATTGCGATATCGAAAACATCACTCGAGGACTATGTGTATGACGAGATCTATTGAATGATCTCAGAATTTAGGACACGGCTCCAAAGATCTGAGGTATCCAAAGACCGCGCCATGACACAATCGGGATCTAAATGAAAGTATATAAAAAATGTATCTTAAAACTGCTATCAGATGATTCACTTGTTAGAATCCCTAGCGCGATTAGTTTGGACCTTCTTCCCACTAGATATGGATCTAGAGTTTTGCAGAGTGTTTAAAATCGATTGAAATCGTTGAATATGACTAGATTTAACCTATACTTGAGCCAATCTAGCATAAAGGTTCAAGTTTCGAACCTTTAATACCGGTTAAGGGCTAGATCTAGTAAAAAGATTCAATTTTTAACTATATATATGAAAAATATTCAGTAAAATAGATAGATCTATGGAAAAATAACCGATATATCACTACAAGAAATAGTCTTAAGGCCGACGGAAGTATCTTCGACGGAATAAATTCCCTCGAAATTATAATATTCTCGACGAAATGTTCTGTCGAACATAATTCAGTCGGACTTATAATATCCTCGACTGAATTCTGTCGGAAGTAAGCACAGTCCCTTGGCACGAAATGTTCCCACCTGCGCGCGAGGTAAAGTCAACGGAATATGTTAATGTTGACGGATCATTCAGTCGAAATTAATATAAACTCGACGAAATTAATTCTGATGGAATTCCGTCGGACTTAACCAACCCTTTTTTTTAATCGAGCCAGAAGCCCTAGTCTGTCTTATTCTTTTTTTTCTCTCTTTGCCAACAGCCGCACCATCCCCTCTTCATCTCTTTTGTTAATCTGAGCTTGTTAATCATTTAAGCCCTAATTATCCATAAGCCCTAACCATTAATTTAGCTTTAAACTTCCAATTTTGTGTACTTGGAGAAACCCTAAGATTTTCAAACTTTCCCACAACTTGGTGGTTGCAACGACGGCGACTGGTGGTGGCGACGGCAACTAGTGGTGGCGGCGGCGGCAATTGGTGGTGCGCGACAGATTTTCAGAATTTTTTTCCTCTATTGTTGCCTTCAATTTAAAGGTTAGATGTTAGTTGTTTGTATAGTTAGGATTAAGAAATTATAATTTTTTTAAGCTTGAAATTGAAGAAATTATTCATTGCTATATTGTTTAGGATATATAAAGGTATCTACTGTTATTAGGTGTTAAACAAATAAGCATACAATGAATTTAGTATTACTGTGAGTTTTGTGGGAACCTAATTAACAGCGGATTGAAGGAATTTTTTTAGTTAGTTAATTTGTTTGAGTTTTGATAATTAACTTCGTTATATGCTTTAAATCTGTTAGTGAATCTGTAGTGAATTTGTTGGAGCTTGTTCATGTTATTGGAGCTTGTTAATGTTAATTACTGCCTATTTTGCATATTTGAGTATACACAAATGTTGAATTATATTGTTGAATTATATATACTTGTTGGTTGTTCATCTCATTATAGTTGATTGATCGGTGTTGGTTCTATTGGTATTGGTATTGATTCTTGCTGTGATATATATGTGGATTACCTAATGTCTTCATATTGTCATATTTGTTATATCCGACGGAATTCCCGACGGAATTCAACAATTGCAACATATGTGGGACCTTCTTTATTACATTAATATATATTTAGTTTCTCAATACAAAAATACACTAAAATGAAATGAACTAAGTAGCATTTACTTAGTTTTGCACTAATAAATTAAAAAATAATATTTAATAATATAATATATCAAAAACATAAATAAATTAAAATTAAAAAAATCACATATACGTAAAATGAAATAAATTTTAAAAATTAATTTAATTTAAGATAATACAATTTAAATAAATTATATTATATTAAATTAAATAATATAATATAATACAAATTAAATTAAATTAAATTTAAATAAAGTATAATAAAATAAAATAAAAATTTAATTCAATTTAATTTAAGATAATACAATTTAAATAAATTAAATAATATTAAATTATATAATATAATATAATATAATCAAAAATTAAATTAAATTTAAAATAAAATAAAATAAAAAAGTGATTTAATTTAATATAATTAAATTGAACTTAATTAAATTTAATTAATTTAAATAATATAATATAATATAATATAATACAAAATAAATTAAAATAAAATAATAAAATCAAAATAAATTAATAAATTAATTAAATAAAAATAATATAATATAATAAAATTAAAAATAATTTAAAATTAAATTAGAATTAAATTAAATTAACTATACTATAATAGCATATAATTAAATAAACTAAGTAGTATAAACTTAGTAGCACTTACTTAGTTTATATCATTGGAAAAATAAACTAAGTAGCATAAACTGAGTAGCATTTACTTGGTCTATTATTGGAAAAATAAACTAAGTAGTATTTGCTAAGTTTTTCACAATTACAATAAACTGCATATATACTTGTGCATGAAGTATGCATAGGTAGGAGCTTAGAAACCCGTTTGACATTCACTCATTAGGAGTGAATGTCGAATAGTCCCCAGTTTGGGACTGTTACTGGATGTTATGTCTCTCATTTAGGTCGGTGTTAATTCACATGGTACCTGTCGACATTAGTGGAAAAATTCGGGTCGGGTCAAACCCGGATCTTTCTCTCTTTTCCTAAGTTGTGTCTACCCGTATTCTTTTTATTGTGAAAAAGGTTTTGAAGGGTTTTTTTAGGAAAAGGCCAATATTTATCATGTCGACATTTTGAACGATTTCAGAGTCGCCAGTTGATAGTTTTGAAATTGTTGTACCAACTCAACCGAATTTGTTTGAAAGGAAGCCTAATTTGTTGGACACTGTTGAAACTTGATTTTTGAAACCGAAGTTTTGAGTTCGGAGGCTTGGTTAAATGTGGGAAAGGTGTTAGTCACCCCACAACTCCCGTGTAAAACACAGTACCACATCTTTTCAATATTTTCCTTTTAAATCTGCAATGTGTGTGTGTGTGAATGCTGAAAGAAATTGGGCCTATATTTGATTGATTGAAAGCATGGACAAGCTTCGTTGAACCTATATACAAATGGTTTGATTTGATTTGCAAAAGTCTCTTATTTAGACAAGATTATTAAAATGATGTTTTGAAAGCAGGTTTTTAAACCCTTACGCTAACATAGGAATTGAAGTATGTCAATACTTCAGTTTTATCTTTTTAGCCTTTAGGCTCAATTTGAATGGTGATTGTCCGGCTGCGAAGCATCCTGGACCACAGAATATAGACAAGTGTCTGTCTTCTCATGGACATGACAGCCATCGGAGTGACACTGACACGTCAAACCATTATTTCACTATGTTGAGACCTTAAACCCGGATAACCGTTTAAGGTCTTTTTGGATGTACATTTTACAGAAAAATTGGTAGAGTACATCTGTAAAAGGGAGTTTGTCCATCGTGGGAATCAGATTCTGATCAGTCTAATCATGAATCCCATGATTCCTAGGATCAGAAAGGGAAACCAATAAAACCTTCACAGCTCAAATATGCACAGAAAATATATTTTTACATCTAGATGTCGCCAAAATCAAAGATTCATCAGTAAATCCTGGTTCTCTCATTGCCGAAGCGTCTCGTTCCCACTAGATAGCGATCTAAGGGACACGAGTTTGCTTTCATAACTGAAACTAGAAAAATAATAGATTTGAATAAATCTCAGTCATTCTAGTTTTCCGATTCTGTCTAGACCTATTTTGAACCGTTTGAAAGCTAGAGTTGACGAGATTTAAAGAAATCTAGTACGCCCGCAAAAATGTTAGTGCCGATTCATATCAAATGAATATTTAAAGCAACAATTTAATCAAAATGAGTAAAATAATATATATATATATATATAATTATATATATACGAAAGCTGTAAAGGGCGATGGGTTTTCACTCCGGTGCCCGGGCTGGAATGGAAATATATATATATTTATAAAAGCTGTAAAAAGCCACGGAGTATTCCAGGCTTGACAGAATAGAAATATATATATAAAAACTGTAAAGGGCAATGGATTTTCACTCCGATGCCCGGACTGGAATGAATATATATATATATATATATATATATATATTTCAATTCTGTCCAGCCTGGATTACTCCGTGGCTTTTTACAGCTTTTATAAATATATATATATATAAGCAGTAAAGGGCGGTGGGTTGTTACTCCGAGGCCCGAACTGGAATAGAAATATATATATATTTATAAAAGCTGTATAAAAGCCACAGAATAATCCAGGCTGGACATGATGTATATATATATATATATATAAACGGTAAAGGGAAACGGGCATTGTGACGCCCCCAAATTCAGATACCTGTACCTCGAATTCAGTGCTTCACGTGCTAATTCTAATAACAACTAAAATCTTAAAAAATGGAATAATAGAATAATTTACATTGATAGAACATAAATATTCTCGTTCCAAGTCTCGAAACTATTACTAATACACTTCATAACTTAATCTAAACATAACTTAATACGTAACATTAATTAAGTCTTAATACAACATAAGTAAAACATTCTAACATAGAAGAGCACATCTACTTCATAGCCTTGCCTTCGCTCTTGTCCTGTCCTAGGGTTCCACCTTGCCCTGCCCTAACTGAAATATTTATGGGAAGCAAGAGTGAGCAACAAATTTTCCCAGCAAGTAATATACTAATAAATGTGCACAGGTGTATATACGGTTCTTAATCTCAAGGGTAAAATGTAATTAATAGCTCAGGAATTCAAATAAGAATGTTATGAACAAAGTAAATATCAATGGCTTCCAAATCTAATCTGTGAAGTTAAATAAGAACCACTACGGTTCGAGAATTTATTAAACGATTCAACGGTTTCAACAATTTCAAGTGAATGAATAGATATCACTGAGTGTCACTGTGGACCAAGAATTAATAGAAGAATCCAACGATTTCAAAATTTCAAGTTAATAAATATTGGATACTGAGTAGTCGCTATGGACCATGAACTTCTACTAGAATCATCAAAAATATTTCTGCTAACCCAAACAAGTACGAATAGGGGATCAGCTTATCGTACCTGGTGTTATGCATAATATACCCTGTTGTTGTCGGCACCCCGACTATATAGTTTCTCCTTTTTGAGGGTTGTTCATCTCAGTAGATTATAAAAGTCCGCACCAAAGCAATTGGTGTGGATCTCTTTCTAATTCATGATATTGGTCTAGCCAAATCAAATGGCGTAGACAACTTTTACAATATATATAAGAACAATTTATAAGTTCAATACTCACAACATGATTCGAAGATTATAATCGTGATTTAAATCAAGCTATGAAATATTAATTTATAAGACAAGAATTATTCTAGCAATTATTTACTCGTACGATCAATAATAGTACAAGCTTAAATACGTGGTCAATAAAGAGTAAGGTTCGAATACTTGCATTTAATATGAGAACCAAAAGAAGTTAGGAACTTTCATAATATATAACAGTTGGTATAACAATAATTCATTTACTCAAAGTGAGGGAACTGACACAATGCACAAAGTTGTGTAAGTAGAGAACTTGCACAAAAGAGATAAGGTTTAGATACTTGCACAATATCCAAAGTTGTGTAAGTTAAGGAACTTGCCTAAGTCGTTGATTATATCCGACCTTTACTTCTTATCCTTTGAATAACCTATGTTTATCATAGTCATTCTAACGGTTTATCTCTGTAATTTTTCTACATATAAATCCAACTGATCTATCACATAAACCTCATATAATTAAGATTCACAAATCACTCTATTTAATTAATTATTCATTTATTTATCACTCTCTTTATTCTATTTATTAGTCTTTACTTTATTCACTACTAATAAAATAATCTTCTATTATTTTACTTGTTTAATTAATGGTTCACAATTTAATTTATTTATTCATATACAAATAAATGATTCTTACTTTATTTGTTATCATTTAATTACTCTTTAAGTAATTTTCCTTAATACTAATCATTAACATTCACAATACACAATTACTTCATTCGCCACAAATAAAATAATCCTTTTATTATTTTATTTATTTAATCAATTGTTCAATTTATTTTATTTATCCATGTCTCATTACATAAATAAAGTATTTTTACTTTACTTAGTATTATTTAATAAGTCTTTAAATAATTTTCTTAATAATTATTCGTATTTTATTAGCCCACAAATAAAATAATCTAGTTGCTATTTTATTTGTTTAATATATAATTAAAGTTATTAATTCATAATTAAATAACTTTTAATTTTATTTAATTTTTTATTCTTCATTAATCTATAATTAATTCACAATTATCTTTCAATTTAAAATAATCTTTTGCAATTAACTTATAATTAAAATAATTCTTTAATATTACTTTAATTGTTTATAATTTATTAAACCATATTTAAAATAATCCTTACTATTGATTAATCTATGCCAAAGTAATTACTAATGTACAATTAAAATCTCATTTTAATTGTTTATTAGTAACTCACAATTAATATTAATTATTATTTTATTTTATCTTGCTATTAATCTTATTTTATCTTAAAAAAATAAATTTTGACCCGTTTGACCCGACCCGAACCGGACCGACCCAACTCAGAAAATGGCCTAGCGCCTAGGCGCTTGAAATAAGCCTGGGTTGAGCGCCTAGGCGCTCCCCAGCAAAATCCAAAAACCTGATTTTTTAACATTTTGATTTTTGACCCTTTTTGATTCAATCGTCCATAACTTGTTCATTTTATATCCAAATGAGTTCAAACCACTTCCATGATGTCATAACTTGCATATCTACAATATATGATATCTTGCACAATTTTCTAAATTATTTAATTAATTAAGTTCATTTCTTTTCCAAGCTAGGGTTTGCATATCGGCATGTTTTACGGAAAGTTCCGCCACGGGTTCGTTTTATATTCGATTATTATGATTCCACTTGGGTTATGTCCGTAATTCATAGAGGTTAAACATAACATTATTGGATCATATGTAAGGCTTACACATTTTATGACTCTTAACAACATATCTCATGCTTTCAAGTGTTATAACTAGGTTTCAAGCTTAACATGCATTTCTACTTAACTAACTCAACTAAGACAAGTATAAAATGAACTTAGTTAATGATCTTACCTCTTGATAGCTCTCTTTCTCTTATCTAGGAACTTAGAGTATATCTCCACCTTGTTCCTTGAACCACCAACTTGCAAGAACTCTTCTACGTTTCTTCCTTTTCCTCTTAACTCTCTCTAGCTCTCTATAACTCTTACTTAGTAAATGAAATTGGCAACCTTCTAACACCAATACAAGGCCTCTATTTAGAAACAACCTATTACCCTCTTATGGTCATTACACAAAGGGCAAAGAAGGGAGTTGGTGACTAACTCCACCAACTACTACTATGCATGGTCCTTCTTCAACATTCTCCCCATATGGCTTTAGCTTGTGAGCTTAACTAAGGCACAAAAAAAATCAGCATTTGGGCATAGAATAGGGGTCATGGGAGGGGGGTCGATTGCACCATGTCACATATTTAATTCCCACCATGTACACAATGCTTGCATACATGACCTTATATACACATATATAAATAAATACCTCTATTATACAACTACATACATGTATACCTACATGTATAGGTATACATATACCGATCATCATATATTACACAGTGGGCTATCCCAAGCTAAGTAAAATTGGGCTAGGCACACAATAATGCACATGCACTCTAATATTAACCTAGCACATATATATTGATTGGGCCACATCTCTTAACTCTTATAAACATGTCACCTTAATGTTATTGGACTTGGATATAATTTAAGTCCAATACATTATTAATTCAATGACCCAACTAGTCCAATTGGAAAATTAATTATGCCACACATGGCTTAACACTTACGCTTAATTAATTATAACCAAGCTCATCACTATACTTTTCAATCATCACATGCTTAATTCAATTCAATTTGAATTATTAAGTTACATGACAAATATATATACATGTACTCACAAAATTTCAAACACATTTATTTTCATTACTAATATTATAAAAAAACACGTGTATTACATCTTCCCCCCTTATAAAGATTTCATCCCCGAAATCAGTACAAGGTTTCATGAAAAGATGGGGATAATCCCTCCTCATCCTATTTTCTAACTTCCACGTAGCCTCCTCGGCGTGGTGGTTTTTCCAACTACCTTTACAGAAGGTATAACTTTATTTCTTAATATTTATTCTTTCTTATCTCTTATCTGGACAAGAATTTCTTCATACGTCAAATTCTTTTCTACTTGAATGGCCTCGTAGGATATCACGTGCTTATAATTAGGCTTATATAGTCATAATACGAAAACATGAAACACGTTGTGAATATGTTCCAGTTCAGAAGGTAAGGTTACCTCGTTCGCTACTTTGCCTACTCTCTTCAATACTTCAAACGGTTCCATGAACCTCAGACTCAATTCTTCTTTCTTACCTAATCTTATCTTCCCCTTTCAGGGAGACACTTAAAAACACAAAACTACCAACTTCAAAATCTCGGTTTTAACGATGCAAATCTGCGTATTTCTTATGTTGATCTTGAGCTGCTACTAATCTGGCTCTTATTGTCTTCATAACGTCTTCCATTCGCCATACTGAATCCTAGTCCCAAAAGTTATCGTTCTCTGTCCTCATCCCAACATAGCGGTGTTCTGCACTTTCTTCTGTAGAGAGCTTCGTACGGTGGCATACCGATACTCGTATGATAACTATTATTATAAGTGAATTCTACTAAGGGTAAGTGATCATCCCAGTTACCTTTGAAATCCATTATGCTAGCTCTAAGCATGTCTTCTAACTTTTGTATTATTTATTCGCTCTGCCTTCGGTTTGAGGATGATAAGCAGTACTCAGCCTCAACTGTGTTCCCATTCTTTCCTGCAAGCTCTTCCAAACTTTAATGTGGAGCGCGGGTTTCAATCGAAAATAATTGACACCAGTATTTCGTGTCGCAAAACGATTTCCTTTACGTATAATTTTGCTAATTGATTTAACTTGAATCGAATATTTATTGGTAGAAAGTGCATCGTCTTTTTCAATCGGTCGACGTACTCTACAACTTCTCGTTTCTTATGAGGCCACCAAATGTGTCATCGAAGATCCCAGTACATTTTTATGCTTCCTAGGTGAACAAAATATGCCAATTTATATGCCTAATGAAAACTCTTATCTCGTAATTTAGTTACGGTTGGCTCTCACACTCGATCTTCAAATCTTAAGATACCATCATTATCTCTTCTGAACTTTTTCTCTTTATTCCTGCTATCCTTCTCTTTATCTTCTCACACTTTTCATCTTTGTCTTGTGATTCCTTTACTCTATCCAACAACGTCGGACAAGCCTCCATTACAATACTTCTCTTCGAACTCTCTGGGTCCCTTCACTTCTATTTCCACTCTCTCAATCTTCCTTATTAGCTCCTCCTGAGCTATCAACTTGAATAATTTCTCCATTCCCTGTTTTTACTTGACATGTCGGCTACTACGTTCGCCTTTTCTGGGTGATAAAGAATTTTGCAGTGGTAGTCTTCGATTAGTTCCAACCACCTCCTTTGTCACATGTTTAACTCCTTTAGTGTGAAGATATATTTCAGACTCTTGTGGTCTGTATATATCTCACATTTCTCCCCATATAGGTAATGCCTCCAGATTTCCAACATAAAACTACTGCCACTAACTCCAAGTCATGGGTAGGGTATCGCTTCTCGTAGTCCTTCAACTTTTTGATGCATACACAATGACCGTTCCATGTTACATTAGCACACAACCAAGACCTTTGTGCGACGCATCACTATACTCCTTAAAACCTCCCGTATTTTTTGGTAAGGATAATACAGGCGCCTCGCTCAACCTCTTCTTCGACTACTTGAAACTTTCTTTACACTTTCTCCTTCCAAATAAACTTCACCGTCTTCCTCGTCAGATTAGTCTACGAGTTTGCTATCTCAGAGAAATTTGGGGATAAATCTTCGATATTACCCAGCTAACCCTAAGAAACTTCATACTTTCGTTAGTGTCTTCGACTGCTCCCAATTACTTTCTGCCTCACCTTTGCCGGATCTGACGTGCCCTAAATCTAACCTTTTCCATCCAAAATTCGCACTTCAAAATTTCGCGTACATCTTCACCTTTCTCAACGCTTATAATACCCTCTTCAGATGTTTAGCGTGCTCTTCCTAGATCTTATAGTCTATTCTTGGTAACAGATACCTATTCTTAATTGTCACTTTGTTCAACTCTCGATAGTCGATACAAAGCCTTTTTGATCCATCCTTCTCCTTGACAAACAACACTGGTGCTCCCCAAGGAGACACACTCGGCTTAATATATCTTTTATCTAACATTTTTTTTATAGTTGTATTATTAATTCCTTCATTTCTACTAGCGCCATAAGATACGGGGCTTTCAAAATCGGTGCAGTTCCCAGTATTAAACCTATTACGAATTTATTTTCTCTGTCTGGCGGAAGGCCGTGCAGATCGTCTGGGAATACGTCCTGAAATTCTCTTTTTACTGATGCATTCTTTATTTCTACTCCCGTTCTCTTAGTATCTACAATGAAGGTTAAACAATCTACACCTCCTTTTCTTAACAATTTCTTGGAATGCATCATCATAAGGCAACACGATTGCCTAAGCGATGAGCTACCATAAAATAATACTCTAGACCGGTTTGGTGTCTGAAGGTTCACACTTTTCTTCTGACAGTCAATTATCGCAGCATGGTTATGTAACTAGTCCATTCCTAGTATCCCATCAAACTCTCCAAATTTTATCAGAATCAAGTCTATGCTTAGTTTATGTCCTCTAATTTATGCGCAACAATTACGGTAAACGAGTTGTACAAGGATTACTTCCTTATTTGCAACTTCTATGTTCAAAGGATCTCCTAATCGTTCTTGGGGTAACTTAGTCATTTCGCAATTCTTCAGACACAAAGGGACATGTAGCACCTGAATTAGATAATACATACACATTTATATTATTGATTAGGATAGCACTTGACATCACGACTCAGAACACCACTGCATTATGTACCATAATGTTAGTCGTACGTGGAGTTGGTTCACTCGATTGAGCTGGTTCGATTATCATCAGCTTCCCGCTATGGCTTCCCTTGTTGCCGTCTTCTTCCTTCCTTCCTTTCTTTGGGCAGTTCTTAACCTGATGATCTGTTGACCTACAAGCGAAGCATCCTTCGATCTTCTTCGGGTTTGGGCAATTCGGTGAAATATGCCCCTTCTGGCCGCACCTATAGCAAACACTTCGTCCCTTCCAGCACTCTCTTTGATGACTCTTTCCACATTTTAGGCAAGCCTTGTTCTTTTTCTTGAGTCCTTCCTGGTGACTTCCTGTCGGATTGTTGTTGATGTTATTGTTGTCCCGTCTTCTTTTGTTTCTGTTTCCCTCCTCGTTTGTTTCCTTCTGCCAATTACGTATTTGACGTTCTTCAGATCCATACGCAAAACACTCTTTGATTTTCTCCTGCCTAGGACAGTTAGAAGAAATATAACCCTTCTCACCACACTTATAACACATATATTTTCCTTTCAAACACGCTCCACCGTGGTTCTTTCTACATTCCTTATAGGCTCCTACCCTCTTCTTTCGTGGTTGTCCTTCCCCTCTTACATATTTAGCCTCATTCCACTTCCTCTTGAAATTCTTATTGCTACCACTACTACTCTTTTCCACCCAACATTCTTTCGTTTTCTTTAAAATATTAACCTCTCCTCCCTTAGTCAAATAAATTTCTTTTCCTACCTCTGAAATTTTTGTCTGTCTCTTTCTAAAATCATTGATTCATTCTTCAAAAGCGCCTAATATAAGATTTACCAATTGTTGCAGTGGTTTCTGATTCAATTCCCTATCTCCATTCTCCGTCGTTTGACGAGTCTCTCCTCCTTGGGGTATCGACATAGAAATAAAACGGTATTATCATTTCTTTGCAAAACATCTAATGCTTCTTAATACTTTTTAAGACGTATAAGTTTTATTGCTATTCTCTCTCTTGTCACTATTTAACAAAATCTGGTCACTACGAGCACGTTTAATAAGTATATTATATTAAAACATGCTACATGAAAACATATCACATCGTATAACATTCTGCTAGTTTCATTACATACCCCTCTCGGGTACTACTAAATTTGGGTTAGAAAACTACTTTCCTAAAATTGGGATTTACAACAACGGTTCCATATCTATAAACATCTATTGTATCACTCGCGACACTTATTCTAATAACTACCTAACTACCTTTCCTTTCACTATGTCTGCATTTACTAGTTACTAATATGAAGGTCCAAAACTTCGCCTTCAACTATTGTATCTTATTTTTTATTTTAAAGTAACTTACACATGCCTCAATCCTGAAAGAAAACTTTCGCCGTGGATTTCTGCTTATATTCCGACTCCACTTATGACTCCATGTCCTCCTAGGTTATGGTTACTGCAAAAAAAGTCTCAACTACAAGGGGTGGTTTGGACATCACATGTATTTCAGGTGGTTCCTCCTCCATGGTCCTACTAGGTTTACCTATCTCTGACATCCATGATCACAAACAAATAAACTCAAATAGTATATTCAAATAAAACATAATTTCATTGTATGGAATGAAAATATATTTCATAATGCTACTAGCTCTCTAAGAAACTCTACATGAATTTTATCTCCTTCTATTCTCTAAATTTATTCTAAGGTTATAGCCTAAGGACTCTCGCTCCTAAGTTTTACAACCTACAGCTTTGATACCAACTTGTGACGCCCCCAAATTCAGATACCTGTACCTCAAATTCGGTGTTTCACGTGCTAATTCTAATAACAGCTAAAATCTCAAACAATGGAATAATAGAATAATTTACATTGATATAATATAAATATTCTCGTTCCAAGTCTCAAAACTATTACTAATACACTTCATAACTTAATCCAAACATAACTTAATACGTAACATTAATTAAGTCTTAATACAACATAAGTAAAGCATCCTAACATAGAAGAGCACATCTACTCAATAGCCTTGCCTTCGCTCTTGTCCTATCCTAGGGTTCCACCTTGCCTTGCCCTAACTGAAATGTTTATGGGAAGCAAGAGTGAGCAACAAATTTGCCTAGCAAGTAATATGCTAATAAATGTGAACAGGTGTGTATACGGTTCTTAATCTCAAGGGTAAAACTATAATTAATAACTCAGGAATTCAAATAAGAATGTTGTGAACAAAGTAAATATCAATGGCTTCCAAATCTAATCTGTGAAGTTAAATAAGAACCACTACGGGTCGAGAAGTTATTAAAGAATTCAAAGGTTTCAACAATTTCAAGTGAATGAATAGATATCACTGAGTGTCACTGTGGACCAAGAATTAATAGAAGAATCCAACGATTTCAAAATTTCAAGTTAATAAATATTGGATACTGAGTAACCGCTATGGACCATGAACTTCTACTAGAATCTCCAAAAATATTTTTGGTAACCCAAACAAGTACGAATAGGGGATCAGCTTACCGTACCTGGTGTTATGCATAACATACCCTGTTGTTGTCGGCACCCCGACTATATAGTTTCTCCTTTTTTGAGGGTTGTTCATCTCAGTAGATTATAAAAGTCCGCACTAAAGCAATTGGTGTGGATCTCTTTCTAATTCATGATATTGGTTTAGCCGAATCAAATGGCGTAGACAACTTTTACAATATATATAAGAACAATTTATAAGTTCAATACTCACAACATGATTCGAAGATTATAATCGTGATTTAAATCAAGCTATGAAATATTAATTTATAAGACAAGAATTATTCTAGCAATTATTTACTTGTACGATCAATAATAGTACAAGCTTAAGTACGTGCTCAATAAAGAGTAAGGTTCGAATACTTACATTTAATATGAGAACCAAAAGAAGTTAGGAACTTTCATAATATATAACAGTTGGTATAACAATTATTCGTTTACTCAAAGTGAGGGACCTGACACAATGCACAAAGTTGTGTAAGTAGAGAACTTGCACAAAAGAGATAAGGTTTAGATACTTGAACAATATCCAAAGTTGTGTAAGTTAAGGAACTTGCCTGAGTCGTTGATTATATCCGACCTTGACTTCTTATCCTTTGAATAACCTATGTTTATTGTAGTTATTCTAATGGTTAATCTCTATAATTTTTTTACATATAAATCCAACTGATCTATCACATAAACCTCATATAATTAAGATTCACAAATCACTCTATTTAATTAATTATTCCTTTATTCATCACTCTCTTTATTCTATTTATTAGTCTTTACTTTATTTACTACAAATAAAATAATCTTCTATTATTTTACTTGTTTAATTAATGGTTCACAATTTAATTTATTTATTCATATACAAATAAATGATTCTTACTTTATTTGTTATCATTTAATTACTCTTTAAGTAATTTTTCTTAATACTAATCATTAACATTCACAATACACAATTATTTCATTTGCCACAAATAAAATAATCCTTTTATTATTTTATTTATTTAATCAATTGTTCAATTTATTTTATTTATCCATGTCTCATTACATAAATAAAGTATTCTTACTTTACTTAGTATTATTTAATAAGTCTTTAAATAATTTTCTTAATAATTATTCGTATTTTATTAGCCCACTAATAAAATAATCTAGTTACTATTTTATTTGTTTAATATATAATTAAAGTTATTAATTCACAATTAAATAACTTTTAATTATTTAATTTTTTATTCTTCATTAATCCATAATTAATTCACAATTATCTTTCAATTTAAAATAATCTTTTGCAATTAACTTACAATTAAAATAATTCTTTAATATTACTTTAATTGTTTATAATTTATTAAACCATATTTAAAATAATCCTTACTATTGATTAATCTATGCCAAAGTAATTACTAATGTACAATTAAAATCTCATTTTAATTGTTTATTAGTAACTCACAATTAATATTAATTATTATTTTATTTTATCTTGTTATTAATCTTATTTTATCTCATTTTATCTTAAAAAAATAAGTTTTGACCCGTTTGACCCGACCTGAACCGGACCAACCCAACTCAGAAAATGGCCTAGCGCCTAGGTGCTTGAAATAAGCCTGGATTGAGCGCCTATGCGCTCCCCAGCAAAATCCAAAATCTAATTTTTTAACATTTTGATTTTTAACCCTTTTTGATTCAATCTTACATAACTTGTTCATTTTATATCCAAATGAGTTTAAACCATTTCCATTTTCTCATAAACTTGCATATCTACAATATATGATATCTTGTACAATTTTCTAAATTATTTAATTAATTAATTTTATTTCTTTTCCAAGCTAGGGTTTGCATATCGGCATGTTTTACGAAAAGTTCCGCTACGGGTTCGTTTTGTGTCCGATTACTATAATTCCACTTGGGTTATGTCCATAATTCATAGAGGTTCAACATAAAATTATTGGATCATATGTAAGGATTATACATTTTATGACTCTTAAAAACATATCTCATGCTTTCAAGTGTTATAAACTAGGTTTCAAGCTTAACATGCATTTCTACTTAACTAACTTAACTAAGACAAGTATAAAATGAACTTAGTTAATGATCTTACCTCTTGATGGCTCTCTTTCTCTTAGCTAGGAACTTAGAGTATATCTCCACCTTGTTCCTTGAACCACTAACTTGCAAGAACTGTTCTACGTTTCTTCCTTTTCCTCTCAACTCTCTCTAGCTCTCTATAACTCTTACTTAGCAAATGAAATTGGCAACCTTCTAACACCAATACAAGGCCTCTATTTATAGACAACATATTACCCTCCTATGGTCATTACACATAGGGCAAAGAAGGGAGTTGGTGACTAACTCCACCAACTACTACTATTCATGGTCCTTCTTCATCATTCTCCCCACATGGCTTTAGCTTGTGAGCTTAACTAAGGCACAAAAAAAAAATAGCATTTAGGGATAGGATAGGGGTCATGGGAGGGGGGGTCTATTGCACCATGTCATATATTTAATTCCCACCTTGTACACAATGCTTGCATACATGACCCTATACACACATATATAAATAAATACCTCTATTATACAACTACATACATGTATACCTACATGTATAGGTATACATATACCTATCATCATATATTACACATTGGGCTATCCCAAGCTAAGTAAAATTGGGCTAGGCACACACTAATGCACATGGACTCTAATATTAACCTAGCACATATATATTGATTGAGCCACATCTCCTAACTCTTACAAGCATGCCACCTTAATGTTGTTGGACTTGGATATAATCTAAGTCCAATACATTATTAATTCAATG
The DNA here is from genome assembly GCA_020205555.1 of Panax stipuleanatus. NCBI lineage: Eukaryota > Viridiplantae > Streptophyta > Magnoliopsida > Apiales > Araliaceae > Panax > Panax stipuleanatus. The sequence continues at coordinate 120,458,111 of CM035120.1, forward strand.
ACCCAACTAGTCCAATTGGAAAATTAATTATGCCACACAAGGCTTAACACTTACGCTTAATTAATTATAACCAAGCTCATCACTATACTTTTCAATCATCATATGCTTAATTCAATTCAATTTGAATTATTAAGTTACATGACAAATATATATATACATGTACTCAAAAAATTTCAAACACATTTATTTTCATTACTAATATTATTAAAAAAACACGGGTATTACAGGCATTCTATCCTTTGCCCGAACAAAAATATAAATATAATATATATATATATATATATGTATAAAAGTAATAAAAAGGCCACAGAATGATCCAGGCCAAACTAAAATGTAAATAATAATATATATAGTTAATATATATGTATATATTAAGGCAATAAAAAGGCCACGAAGTATAAATCCAGGCCCAAATAAGACATAAAATTTTATATATATAGTTATATTTATAAAAGTAGTAAACTACCTCGGATTTGACATCCGGGCTTGACAGAATTGAAAAGTTAATATATATATATATAGTTAAATATTCACATAAAAAAGCCAAACCTGGGCTGGGAAGATAACCCAGTCCGGCGAAGTTGCTAAAAACGAAGATATATGTATATGAAAGCTGTTAGAAGCGACGGATCGACGATCCGAGTTGTAGAAATACCAGAAAATACGTTTATGTACTAAAATGTATAAAACGAAAACAAAAACGGCCACAGAACTGAGTTCCGGGTATATTCAGAAAGTGAAACTTAACGTGCAAGTGTATAAAAGTGCAATGAAGTAATAGGGACTTTTTGGTCGTAAAAATACTCACAATAGACTGCTACATGGACTTTTTGCCAGATTATAGGCTTTAAATGTCTGTTTCTACCGGTTAATTTTTGATATGTGGTAGTATGTGGGTGTATCTACGTGTTAGAGTGAAAAAAATTGGGTTTAGAGAACAAGAATATGGCTGAGAAACCAAACGGGCAGAGGTTCAGAGCATTTTCGATTATGAAATGAGCTGGGGGTCACCTCATATATATAGACCCAGGAGAAGCAGCTCTACCTACGGCAGCCACAGGTAGAGGTGTTGCTCCACTTGGCGGGTCCCGTTTCATCGAAAATCGTGCACTCCGAGCAACTCAAGGTCAGATTCAAAACTTTCTAACTTTTGATCAGAGCGTTCGTTTGAGGCGTGCGATACCTTTTCGAAAAGCCCTCGCAGAGAGTGTCGCAATGACATAGGAGAAAACCTTTTTCGAGTCCAAAAATACTGGTTCATAACCAGGTCTTTGATTTCTCGTAGTTTATCCGTTGAGCTGTCTTGCGCTATTTCCACTCAGGATCATTGTTATGGTTCGTTCTGACCTTAGTCGCATCAATTCAGCTTGAATTTGACTGAATCGGCTTCAAGTTGGTAAAATGACCATTTTGCCCCTCCTGGGGTTGCCTGTAGTGCTGACATGGCCTTCGGATGACTTCCTGGGGTTGTCTCCGAGGTTTGGATCCTAGTCGATTGTGTTTGTCCTCAAGGTTATCTCTGAGGCTGACTTGGTGCTTCCAGGTTTGTCTATGGATATGATGTAAGGCTTCAGGATTGTTTCAGAAGTTGACCTGACCTCCCGGGTTGAGACCGAGATTGATCAATACATCCCAGGTTGAGACCGGGGCTGACCTGCACCTCTCGGGTTGAGACCGGGGATGACCTGTACCTCCCAGGTTGAGACCGGGGCTGACCTGTACCTCCCGGGTTGAGACCGGGGCTGACTTGTACCTCCCGAGTTGAGACCGGGGCTGATCTGTACCTCCCAGGTTGAGACAAGGGCTGACCTATACTTCCTGGATTGAGACTGGGGCTGACCTGTACCTCCTGGGTTGAGATCGGGGCTGACCTGTACCTCTTGGGTTGAGACCGAGGCTGACCTGTACCTCCCGGGTTGAGACCGGGGCTGACCTGTACCTCCCGGGTTGAGACCGGGATTGACCTGTACCTCTCGGGTTGAGACCGGGGCTGATCTGTACTTCCCGTGTTGAGACCGGGGCTGATCTATACCTCCCGGGTTGAGACCGGGGCTGACCTGTACTTTTAGGATTGAGACTGTGACTGACCTGTACTTTTCGGGTTGAGACTGGGGCTGATCTGTACTTCCCGGGTTAAGACCGGGGCTGACTTGTACCTCCCGGGTTGAGACCAGGGCTAATCTGTACTTCCCGAGTTGAGATCGAGGTTCACCTGTACCTCCCGGGTTGAGACCGAGGCTGACCTGTACTTCCAGGGTTGAGACCGGGGTTGACATGTACCTCTCGGGTTGAGACCGGGGTTGATTTGATGGCCCGGTATTGAAATCGGGGTTGATTTGATGGCCCGGTATTGAGACCGGAGTTGATTTGATGGCCCGATATTGAGACCGGGGTTGAGTTGATGGCCCGATATTGAGATCGGGGTCGATTTAACAAGACAGTTTTGCACTCCTACAATGTTAGTAATAGGGAAGCAAAATTTCGAGTGTCTCTAGATGCCCCTCTTTATCATGCTCATGCAATGGAGTGAACAGGATAAAGATTGCTAGACACTAGAAATGCAAATGCAAAGGTAAGGCAATGCATGAGATGATATATAATGAATGTTAGATACCTGCGAGGGGTTAAGATTATCATTGAATGTTCACGTCACTCTCTGCTGGGGATACTGTCATTCATAATAACCCTTGGGGCAGCACTGTCAGGCGGTTACTTGTAGGATATCAGATTTAAGCTATCACATAATGTTTTTGTCACTTTCTGCTGGGGATGACGTTATCCATGATAGCTTTGTCGACTTTGATGGGGATGACATTATTGATGCTACCTTGGTTTGAGACCAATGGTTTCCCACGTCTGTCAATACTCTCCCTAAGGCATGTTTCCCTTCGGCTGATGCCATTGTACATTTCTAAAGGCTCATCAGCTGGGGATATCTCTGCTATCGAGTTACTTCAATGGGTGTTCCCGATGCATATCTCAATGATAATTTGCACCGGTAATTGGCCATGGGAGGTTGAATCACCAATCCTTTTTGGTGCTCCTTCTGAGGATGTGTATAACAGATTCCATCATCTGTCCTTTGTGGGGATGAATTATTATATTGTTTCCGTCACCGGATCACTTTCGATGCTTCGTTGGATTGGGCCAACGACTGAGACGTCACTGGGGTTATGCTAATGGCTGAACTGTCATCGGTTAGTACCCGACGCTTCATTGGGAGCTAACGGCTGAACTGTCATCGGTCAGTACCCGACGCTTTGCTGGGGTTGAGCCAACGGCTGAACTGTCATCGGTTAGTACGCGATGCTTCGCTGGGGTTGTGCCAACTGCTGAATTGTCATTGGTTAGTACCCGATGCTTCGTTGGGGTTGAGCCAACGACTGAACTATCATCGGTCAGTACCCGATGCTTCGCTGAGGTTGAGCCAACGCCAGAACTGTCATCGGTCAGTACCCGACGCTTCGCTGGGGTTGAGCCAACGGCTGAACTGTCATCGATCAATACCCGATGCTTCGAAAGTGGCAGTTTTCGACAGTTTTTCGCAGTTTTTTCAGCAGTTTTTCGCAGTTTTTTGGCAGTTTTCATTATTAATCCCCAGCTATTGCTTCGGGATGAATACCAATGGTTTTCAGGAAGTTCCTCATTCTGTCAATATATCGCTGCTTAAAAGCGAGATTTTAGGACAAACCGCTCAATCGCGTATCGATTTTTTCTCAGATTTAACTTTTTAGCTCATATAAACTCCATTTCAACTCGAACTAAACCGAGCCAGAGGGAATGGGGTCCACTCTATAGAGCCGCAGGTAGAGGTGCAGCTGCCGCGGGTGGGGCCGCTCCTTCCTGCGTTTTTAAAATGGGCAGCGGGGAGCTCATATGTTCATTTTTAGTTTTGAGTTTCAAACGGAATCTGATTTTCTTTTTTAGATCTACGGAGTTCTGGCAGCTTTTTTCAGATTCCGTCAGCGGCCACGCGTTTTGCATATCTCAGGTAACGTTTACATCCTTTCTTTTCAAGTTTTGACAATTAGAAGTGTGTAAACCATATAAGGTGCTTTTAAACGCAATGTATCAAAAATGTATGCCTACATGACCTGCTAATTTTTTTTTAACTTCATAAGTATGCATATTTTACTGCAATGCACGTTTTGATGTAAGAAAATTTAAATTTTGAGACAGTCAATTTTTCCTCTTTTTGATTAGTTTACTCATCCTTTTTGAGGCCTAGAGAGCCTGGATTTTCAACTAAAAAATGTCCATGGTAATTTAGCTTCCATGTAAAGTTTATTTTTGATTTTTTTCATAAATATGAATTATTTTTATTTTTGGGAAGGTGTGCTACTGAATGGTCACCTAGACATGCCTGTGTGCATGTGGACAGTCCATTTTACAAAGGAGACTGATAATTTTTTTTCAAAAACCTGAGCATTTAATACACATATAGTTTTGACTCTACTGGGGATTTTTGACTGACCCATGCATCTTTTAGGATTTAGCTTTTGAAAAACATGCAGTTTTGACTCTACTGGGGATTTTTACTGACCCATGCATGTTTTTGGACTTAGAAATGCATAAGATACTAATTTAAATTAATAAGCCACAGGTTTTAAGCTTGCCACACCCTTTCTGAGGTGATTTGGAGACTTTATTCTAGCGATGGACCGAGATAGACCTAGGAGTGCTAGCCGGGTTGTTTCAATAGTTAGACGGAGGAGAGCCTTTGATGTCCCTCAGCTACGGCCAGCCGGGCCGCCTCACAGATTAACTGAGTCAGTGATTTGTCTGGTCAGGGCTGAGCCGTCGGTTGATATAGATGATGAGGATGCTCCATTTTTCACTCCTGCCCCAGCTCAGGCTCCATGTACGGAGCTTCCAGGCATTGTTGTGCCAGTCCAGGATCTGCTGGGAGATTTGAGTCGTCATCCCTCGAGGTTCCTCCTTGCCAACGAGGTGACTGAAGCCTTTTCTATTTTTGGATTTTCTTTCTTTCTTTTGCCATTCCCGGGGCACAAGTTTTTGACATGGGTTGGCTTTTGATGCAGGTTTCGGGCTTTACGCAGCCTCGAGGGAACTGGTTTAACCTGCATTCCCTGTACCATACTCTACACCAGGACTACAAGGACATTGCTGACACTTGGGGGTTTCAGGCGTTCTTTTATATTCTTCCCCACCGTTGCCCCTGGGGTTTTATGAGGGCTTTATCTGAGCGCTGGTTCCACCAGACTCAGTCTCTCCACTTGTTGGACTGTGAGGTGATGATAACGCTGATGGATTGCAGGTTTATCATCGAGATAGAATTTGAGGGAGAGCCAGTGCCTGTTGTGGCTGACATTACACCCACTACTGTTCGGTCCTTGCTGGGAGTTCCTAAGACGACGATCAAGGGTCGGACGGTCCGATCTGGTCCCTTGAGCGTAGATGCCCAGAGTGGTGCTTTGCTTGAGCCTCTTCTTGATGATTAGAGGATGAGGGATCACATCCTACGACAACTGTTTCTAGTGATAATCAAGGGTTATTTTCTGGCGGACAACACTGCGACGATGTCCTTTGCTCTGGTCAGCGCCACTTGATATATAGAGCACCTCAGTGACTTTGATTGGGGTACCTATACCTTTGCCTATTTTCTCTGAGGCATGCGCAGACGCTCGGAAGGTGTGACAGAGGATTGGCTAGGGTTCTACCCATTTCTGCTGGTGAGTACATCTTTCTTGTACCTTTTTGATTTCTGCATTTACATTTGTTAGTCTTGGTCACTGAGGACTTTTGTTATTTATATGGCCAGTTTTGGGCATATGAGAGGCTTCCTTGCCTTCGTCCCGTTACCACTTTAGGCCTAGAGACTTATACCCGGGGACGACATTGGCACCACTCCACTCTGATGGAGGTCCTTGTTGCTGAGGGTTTCACCCATTTTTGCCTTCAGCTGGAGCTTTTGACAGCAGGGTCGATATCATGGGTGCCGTATACCTCAGACTTTTTGACGGCCGGGTTTGAGGGAGGCTTCCCTACTGGCCAGAAGTTTGCATTGTCGATTTGCAGAGTCCCATTTTTGACAGAGGGAGGTTGGGAGCTCTATTTAGGAGAAAGTGCTATCAGAAGCATTACTGGGCAGATCCGTATTCCCATTATTTCTCCTGCTTGGCACCATTGGCCACTAGTCCAGCCACTCACAGACATTCTGATGGAGAGCGTAGATGGCTTTCCCCTGTCAGAGGGTCCATATAGCCAAGAGGCATTCAGCAGCTGGTGGAGTCCTCGCACTATTAGGGTTCAGACTCATACTACCCAGATTCATGGCAGATATGGTGCCGGGGTTTGTGATGATGACAGACTGGATAGCTTGCCTCAAGGAGCCTACTCACTTGGACCAGATTATCAAACTAACCCAACAGTTGGAGAGAGCTCATTTGTTTATCAGGCATCTTAGCAGAGATCCATCAGAGGCATCTTCTTTTGATCCATCAGAGGCATCTTTTGATCCATCTAGCTCCGGAGCGGGCCCTTCCACAAGTCCATTTTCTAGCAGTTATACAGGGGCTGATCCTCCCTTGTACCGCCCTGACATTCCTGATGGTCGAGACTTTATGTCCACGGAGGAGATGAAGCAAGTTAACAGCCTGAGTGCAGACATTTTTGATCTTTTTGGATAGCTATTGTAGCTATATTTTTGATAGGCCACTGTTTTGGCTGTTGGGCGGTTACGCCCCATGTTGATAGGCCACTGTTAGTAGTTGGGGGTTATACCCCATATCCCTGTACTTTTTATTTTTCACTTTATTAGCAGACAGAGATGATGCTTGTAGTAGACCGTTTATTATAGATATGCATGATATTTCCTATATATTGCATCATGTTTATCATTGTCATTATGCATGTATTATGTCATAGATATGCATTTAGACAGATGAGTTCAGATTTGACCCCTGGATGGTCTTGTGATACGGTGATACAGATGTCGTCGTCCACCGTCAGCCGCATCGGGCATTCGCCACCATCCTCGGTGGTATCTTCATTGCACTCGTGGTATGACAGTCTTCCCCTCATAGCCAGAGGGACAGTAGACCAGATGCTAGGGCATTCTCTAGCCCTTTTAGCTTTTAAGGTTTCGTATGGGTTTGTGGATGACATCTTATCATGCTGGATACCTGATCAATAGGTTTTTCACTTTGGGCTCTACGAGTTGACTCCTACCTTAGAGGAGTATGAGCGTCTTACAGGCTTGGCATTGGATCTGCCTTGCGCTCATGCAACCATCAGTGACATACAGAGACCATTTATGACTATCTCGGGTCTGAGACGCCTGAGTTATCACTGTGGAGATTATTGCAGGACATGTGATATCCATAAATTTTTTGATTAATCACTTTGGCAGGCTAGACAGCTACGAGCGACATTCTGGGGATTTTATCATTTCTGTAGATGAATGGCAGCTCGCCCGTGTAGACGTCTTGTTGATGTGCATTGTGGCCTACGTTTATATGCCACTACCCTTGGACCATTTAGACGTCGAATTGATGGTCGTGGTTCGGGCCCTTAGACAGGGTTGGACCATCCTATCGATGATATTGGCTGAGACACAGAGGTCAGCTACTTATTACTGTATCCATTCAAAGGGATTTTTCAGAGGTAGCTCTGTCTTGTTATACGTGTGGCTCATGTCCCACTTGCTCCTGATTGGCTTTTTCAGACACCAGGGGTATTGTTTCACCTATGAGATAGCCATGTCTTACTCCTTTCAGCCTGCGAAGTGTTCGAATGTAGAGACATGGTCAGCTTTTTTGTCTAATATTGTGCATCCTTTCTCGATTCTGCCTTGCTCAGGGCTAGTCTCCCCCTATAGCTTCATCACCCATGCATTTGGCATGGACTACTTGCCCCTAGCGGGATTGAGGGGAGTGACCACTTACCATCCTTTGACAGTTATGGATTAGTTCGATCAGTTCCAGAGCCTGCACCAGTTTGAGGGGGCTACTGATCAGCGGATGTCAGCTTCTTCTATGTTGTTAGCCGATCTAATTAAGATTTATGAGTGTTGGACTCATAGGGAGAGGGCTGATTTCTCTAATAGCCATCCAGATCGTTCTCTAGAGTACTCGGCATGGTTGGAGACCGATATAGCATCAGCTGCATTCATCCAGTCAGCTCCGATTGTGGATTCAGATGAGGAGGAGCCCATGGAGGATCTTGATTCTCTTACGGAGGATGAGTTATTCATGGATTTGACAGCAGCTTTAGTTAGTGACCCGCTGATCATTCTTGCCAGGACAGATCCAGCTTTGGCAGATTCACTAGCTAGGATGACCTTCGAGAGAGATCAGGATAGGGCGCTGATGTTGACTGCCCTGTCTGGCAGAGATATAGATTTTGTTGAATGAGATGAGGCTCGAGCTACTCGGGATACAACATTGGTTGAGAGAGATGATGCTCGATCTTCTCGAGACGCTGCTTTTATCGAGATTGAGGAGACTTTGATTGCCAGGGATGCAGCTTTTGCGGCGAGGGATGAGATTTGTTCTACTAGAGAAGCAGCGTTTGAGGAGATTGAGGATGTTTTGATTACCAGGGATGCTGCTTTTGTGGAGAGGGATGAGGCTATAGCTTCCCGGGATTTCCATATTGTCGACAGCACTGCTTTTCGATCCTATACTCATGGTCTGGTTGCCGAGATGAGTGTTTACTTTGATGATCATAGTGCCACTATGCAGATGGCTGTGGATGTTTTGACCCGTATGGAGGCTGAGGGTATTGCACTTACAGCGGCTCCTTTATCTTCAGAGAGAGATGCCATGTTGGCACTGCTGTCCTGTTTATCTTTGGGTCCATAGACTAGCTTTATTTTTCCTGCACATACTAGATCAGCCATTTTTGTCATATACAGGACACATTGTATATATCAAACAATATTATATAGCAGAGAAATATATTTTGTTTCACTTCCTTGTTTGGTTATGTATTGTCATTGTTGAGTGATTACCACTTCTTTTATGACTTGCTGTTGTTGATGTATCATGAGCTTCTTCTTGATGGATTAACAGTGAAATGTAAGAGAATATCTCATATGGGACTGTTGACCATGAAAGCTTGATAGGATTTAGGTTTTATATGGTTTCGGTGTCTTGGGACTGGTTTTATTTGTGTTTTATTTTTTCATAAAAGTCAAACTGCACCATGAATGGCTGCCTACGTATTCCCGGGTTGAGGGAGATCAGGTCATTCGTAGTTCCATTTTGTGTGAGAGAGGCTTGAGAAATATCTCTTTTGAGTTTGGTTTGATGAGTTTTTGAGTTTTTTATTTGGTTTGACCGCACCAGGAATGGCTGCCTACGTACTCCCGGGTTGAGGGAGATCAGGTCATTCATAGTTCAGTTTTCTATTGAAAACCGAAACTGATTTGATCGATTCGTAGGACCAGGATGCTAGTATGCATGTGTCTCAGACATAGTACCTTTTCACGGTGTCTGAATTAATGAGTTGGGGAAATTTGCTTCCATCCACTTCTTGTAATCTGATAGCTCCTCCTGTCAACACCTCCTTGACAATGAAAGGGCCTTCCCAATTAGGGGCAAATTTCCCTTTGGCTTCATCTTGATTGGCCAAAACTTTCTTCAGCACCAAGTCATTTTCCTTGAATTGCCGTATTCGAACTTTCTTGTTGTAGGATCGAGCAATCCTTTGCTGATATAACTGCTCTTGGGAAATGGCTGTAGCCCTCTTTTCATCTATCAGGGACAGTTGGTGGTACCGATCTAGCAACCACTGGTCTTCTTCCATCTGAGCGTCTATTAATACTCCCAAGGACTCCATCTCTACTTCTATGGGAAGGACTGCTTCCATGCCATAGACCAATTAATAGGGGGTAGCCCTCGTAGAGGTATGCATTGACGTCCTGTATGCAAACAGGGTTAGAGGAAATAGGTCAGGCCATTCTTGTGTGGACCACTCATGTGTGGATCGCAGACTCCACCATGGACTTCATCCATCAGTCTCTGAGCTTGCTCTTTATTAAAGAATCTTAAGAGTCCGATTCTGGCATCCCTCTTATAGAGTGCGTCTCTGCTAAGATAGAACTTCTGGGCCATCTTGTGAATCTGCTTTCTTTCGGAGTGGCTTGCCCCAGCGGGTGTAGATCCATCTCAGAGATATTCATTGATGTCTTGATACCAAGGTTGTTTGATAGGAGGTATTTCATCTGATACTTCTCCAATGTAATTCCCGTATGTCGGGGTCTTTTGGGTTGTGAATTTGATGTCGGGAATCCCACTCCTATCAGATATGCGAATCAAAGAAGCTAACATCACCAATGCATCATCGAAGTTATTCCTACCCCGAGGAATATGGATGAAAGTTATGTCTTCAAACTCCATGGATATTTTGACGACCTGTCGATGATAGGGCAGCAAATGCAGTTCTTTGGTGTGATATGCCCCAGTGGTCTGTCTGATAACCAATTCAGAGTCTCCAAAGACTAGTAGATGCTTGACACCCATGGATTGGGCTAGTTTCAACCCCATTATGCAGCCTTCATATTCAGCCGTGTTGTTGGTGTTGACAAACTGTAACTCGGTAGCCATAGGATATTGCTCTCCTGTACCAGAGATAAGGACTGCCCCAGCTCCGACACCTTCCATGTTCATTGCTCCATCAAAATACATCTTCCATGATTGGACTGTATTCTCTTGTCGAATTTGCTGGATTGTCATGATCCCATCATCTGGGAAATAAGTTTCCAGAGGTACGAACCCTCCTGATGGTGCTTCGGCTAGTTGATCTGCAATGCTTTGACCTTTGATAGACTTCTGAGTCACGAAGACAATATCGAACTGCTGTAGGATCAACTGCCATTTGGACAATCGACAATTCAACATTGGCTTGTTGAATACGTATTTTAGTAGATCTATGCGGGATATGAGGTAGGTCGTATGCCCATACAGATAGTGTTGTAACCTCATAGCGGTTCATGCTAACGCACAACATATTTTCTCGATCAGGGTGTACTCCTGTTCACCGCTGCTGAATCTTTTGCTAATGTAATAGATAGCTCTCTTCTTGCTACTATCATCCTTTTGTCCTAGCATGCAGCCCATTGCATTGGCGTTGACTGATAAGTACATGAATAAGGGAACTCCATCCCTCGGGGGTACCAAGATTAGAGCTTTGATTAGCTGCTTGTTGATGGCAAGGAAGGCTTTCTGACAATTCTCATTCCATTTCGTGGAGGAATTGTTCCTTAGTAGCTTGAAGATGGGCTCACAAGTTGCTGTGAGCTGGGAAATGAACCTACATATAAAATTGATCCTTCCTAAGAACCCGCGTATCTTCTTCTCTGTTTGAGGTACTGGCATCTCAGTGATGGCTTTAATCTTGGCAGGGTCCAGCTCAATGCCTCTATTGCTCACTAGGAATCCCAATAGCTTGCCTGATTTGACGCCAAAAGTACATTTGGCTGGATTCAGCTTGAGGTTGTACTTACACAACCTGTTGAACAGCTTCTTGAGATGGTCCGGGATTTGACGATAATATCATCCACATAGACCTCTATTTCCTTATGCATCATGTCATGAAACAGGGCCATCATGGCTCGCTGATATGTGGCTCCGACATTGATGAGGCCGAAGGATAATCGTCTGTAGCAGAAGGTTCCCCAGGGAGTGATGAAAGCTATTTTCTCCCTATCTTCTTCAGCAACCATGATTTGATGGTAACCAGCAAAGCAATCTACGAAGGAATACATGCCATATTGAAAGGCATAGGAAAATTATCCTTGAGGCAGGCTTTGTTCAAGTCCCTGTAATCCATACATACTCGTACCTTCCCTCTAGGTTTAGGCATGGGAACTATGTTTGACAGCCACTCCGGGTATGTTGATACCATGATGATTCTGACTTTGAATTGTTTGACCACTTCTTCTTTGACTTTCAGATTCCATTCAGGTTTCAATCGCCTGAGCTTTTGCTTGACGGGCTTGAATCCATCTTTGATGGGAATTTGATGGATGACAATGTCAGTTGACAGGCTAATCATCTCTTCATGTGACTATGCAAACACATCCTGGAACTGTGCTAGGAGTTTGATCAGATCGGTCTTTTGGTTTTGTGTGAGGTCTAGGCCTATTTGGATTTCTTTGAGGTTTTCGGAGGTTCCTATATTGATAGTGGTGGTTTGGTCGAGGTTTGGTTTGGGTTTGTCTTCGACCCATTCTTTGATCTCCTCGGGTACCTCATAGTCATCTTCCTCCTCTTGATCAATATCCATCAAGTCGAAGTTTAGTTCTACATCAAAGTTTTAGTCACTGTGACAGGTTGGCATCTCATCAGCAGTGACAAACAAATCCAACCTTGGAGTCCTAAAAACAAAATGCTTTCGCTTTAATATATGCAACTGTTTAAACATACAAAATATTTAGCAAAGCATGACAAAAGTTACTGCTATAGTTGTGCAACCAAAATAAGCAGTAAATGAAGCTATGTTACAGGGTAGATGGACTTTCTGCCCTTTTACCCTTTTTAAGTGAGGTAAGGGACGCTGCTCCAGTTATCCAGGGTCAGATCCTTATGAACAGGGAGGATCAAGGAATTGTGCTCATCTACCTCATCTCGGATGATTACTAAGACATATTTCAAAATAGGGCCGGGGTTTCTCTTTGAACTGACTCCCTTCTCCTTTTTGATGCTAGGAATTTGGATTTGATCCTCGTCGTCACTGTCTGGGATATCATCATTCATACCTTCGTAGTGTATGAGAATCTGCATGTCAGCAAATGGGTCTCGTCCTTCGTACAGGAATTTTTCTTTTCCCTTTTTGCTATCCCCCTCAGGCTTTGGGGTTTTTCTCTCACTTACCGGTATGATTGTGGGAAACAACATGGCTGACACAACAACAGGAATTTTCCTCAATGGCTTCACAAATTCGGCATCAGTGAGGTTCGACAGTAGTATAGTGGAAGCAGAGGCCTTTAGATGCTTATGTGGGTTCCGATGGTTTGACCCCGATGTATAGCCTAATCCGGCTTTCCCTGACTGACTCGGGATCTGCACTGGACATTTTATACCTTGCTGATTCTTTCCTAACCCTTCTCCAGGGCAGAAACCCAAAGATACCATCTCCTGGCCCACTGTCATCACTTCGGGGGAGACTTTAGGCTTCAAGGCTGGTGCCCCAACTGATAGGTATTGAGTATCGCTTACCTCTAAGGCTTGAAAACTAGCAGGTTCAATCCCTGCATTCAGGCTGATCACTGGTATGTCTCCCTGTATGCAGACAGGGTATTCTGGTTCGGCATTCACCGTGATTTGGTTGCCATTGATAATGCATTTGAGTTGCTAATGAAGGGTAGATGGCACAGCTCCTGCCATATGAATCCATGGCATGCCCAGCAATAAGTTGTATCCAGTGGTGATGTTGAGCACTTGGAAGGACACATAGAAAGTGTGTGGCCCAATCTTCAGAGGAAGCTCAATTTCTCCCATAGCTTGTCGGAGAGATCCATCGAAAGCCCGGATAACCACATGACTGGTTCTGATCCGGTTTGGATTGATCTTCATTCTCTCCAAGATGTCGTAGGGACAGATGTTGAGGGATGATCCTCCATCTATCAGTACACCTCCGATCACATATTCGGATGACATTACAGCTATGTGTAGTGACCGTCCCCTTTGCAGGTATATCATCGTCAGTGAACGATATCACATTGCTGTTGAAAATGTGTTCTACCACATGACGAAATTTCTCGGCATCCACGGTATATGGCAGATGGGCTTCTTCCAGTACTTTCACCATAATGTTGTGATGATCCACCGATGATAAGAATAAATCTAAGATGGACATCTGCTTGGGTGCATCCTTTAGACTTTGCACCACTTTGATTTCATTGTGTCCCATTTTACTGAGGAACTCTTCTATTTTCTCTTCAGCCACCTTTTCTTTGGCCTTGATGACTGCTTTGATCACCTGTTGAGGTAGGTACAAGGGATTCTCCTTTGGCATAGTGGTAATGTTGTTTGAGGTGGAACCTTCATTACTTCCATAGTTCCATGGGTCTCTCTTCAGACTGATCACTAGATACTGGGGTCTGAATGGTAGGATTAAAGGCTTGGGTGCAACTAACTTCACAGGATTTTATATTTCTTGGATCCCTTTCCCTGGTAGCATTAGGGGTGTGAAGGCTGGCTTCTTATCACATGAAATAACAGCCACGGTATCTTGACTCCATGTAGTGGGAATAAAGAGAGCTTCTTCATCTAGGATGCCGTAATCCCAATTCCCTTTTATTAGTTCACCACTTTCAATTATATTCTGAATTAAATGACGAAGTGCCCAGCAGTCCTCAGTATCATGGCTGGGTGCATTGGAGTGGTATTGACAGATTCGTTCAGGTTTGAATTTCCTGGATCGAGGGTTTATCGGGGGTAATAAGTTTGACACCATTCCCTCATTGATTAACATCTGGAGGATTTCCTTCATCGGTTGGTTTAGGTTGGTGAAATTCCTCTGGAAAGCGAATTCCCTGTCAGCCTGGAACTTCTTTTCCTTGGCCATCTTGTCGGCCTAGGGTTCATGCTTATGAAAACGATAATGGTCCTTCATAAGAATGGGACTGATTTCTGGTGTGGAAGGACTTGCATCAGACTGGTTGGTCTGGTTTATTAGCTGTCTGGTGACCTGATGTTGGTATACGACCAGTTCTGCCAACTGTCCAATCTGCTCCTTGATAGACTTGATCTCTTGTTCTATCAGGAATCGCCTTTCTAAGACTTCCCAACTGTCTAGGCTAGATTGAGTTGATTCTAAGATGTATTAGAGGTATTTGGATCCTTCTCCATTTTGTGTACTAATCATGTTGACACCCTCCTCTTTGTGCTGAGGGAGGGGATTATCCTGTACGTGCGGTTGCTCGGGCTTTGTCACCACAATCTCTCTTGTCAGTCAAGTCTTGAATTTTGTGCTTGAGAGACCAACAGTCTTGTGTATCATGTTCCGGGGATCCGGAATGGTAAGCACACTTTTTGCTTGGGTAATTTTGTCCACCGGTATTGGTTGGTGGAAGGAGTTGAGTGATCTTTTTCTTTGTTGTCAACAACTTCAGCACATTCTCGAGTGAATCCCCTAACGGGGTTAACGCTCTTTAGCGTCTGGCCTCCAAATTCTTCTGGAATGGTGGGTTCGAAGGTTGTGCTGAAGCTTGAAAAGGAGAATAATTCCTCTTTTGAATGGGCATGCTGCTTGAATCACCCCACCATTCCGGAGCTCCTGGTCATGATACCCAAGATGTTGGTCTTTGAAGCACAAGATCCAAGATATGATAGATAGTGGTGAAATTATGGTGACAACATCGGAGCAGCCACATGTTTAGGATAGCCCTTTGCCTCAGCACAATGAGGAGGGAGTCAATATGATTAGTATGGAGAAAGAAGAAGGTTCAAAGTATCTCAAGTATAAAGGAGATTCTTCACAGACAAATAAGGATAACTCTGACAAGTGGGGATATTTAGAAGGTCGGTCTCTGATAGAACAAGAAATAAAATCTATCAAAGAACAGATTGATCAATTGGCAGAATTGATGGTATATTAACACGCAGTGACTCGGCAGTTGCTAACTCAACTCAGCCAAAGGAGAACTAATCTTCTTGCATCTAAAATTCTCCCAATTGCAAAGAAGGATCATTTCGATTCCATGAACATGAAACCTGGGCAGGTAAAGTTGCAAGGGAAGAAAGATTCCGAGCTCATAGAGAATTTACCTTCAAAAGAATGTTCACTCCTTTGAATTAACCTATGGAAGAAACTCTACAGATGTTGATCAATGAGGGAAAAGTCATAGAGTTGTTACCCCTAGTGGACCCTCTATCAAGGAAGTTCAATGCTTCTAAAATATATCAAAATCATTCCAACACTCTTGGTCATGATACTGAAGAATGTTGGGGACTTCGTCACTTAATTCAGAACATAATCGAAAGCTGTGAACTTCTAAGAGTAGGTCAGTATAATATATTTCCTAATGAAGAGGCGATATTTCCTCCCATGACATGGAGTTTGAAAGAAGTTGTGGCAGTCATTTCATGTGAAAAGGACACAGCTGCAGTACCCTTGACAATTCAAGGAAAGAGGAACAAAAGAGGAAAGAATCTTGTGAAAGTTGCTGCACCAGAACCACTGATGTTGCCATTTAGGCCACAATATCCCTTAATCAGCCTGAAAAGAGTCCCATGGAATAATGGGGAGAATGAGGGATCAACATCATATCACACTGCCATCATATCAAAGGATAACTTGCAGTATCTACCTCAGCGTGTGGTGAAACGAGTCATTAAAACCATGGGGAAAGTGCCCGAGGAGAAAATTGAAGAATTCCTTAGCAAAATGGGGCATAATGAAGCCAAAGTGGTGCAAAGATTAAAAGAGGCACCTCGACATATATCCATCATGGATTTGATATTATCTTCAAAAGATCATCGCAAGATTTTGATGCAAGTACTAGAAGAAGCACATGTGCTAAAGGCGGTGGACACAAAAAAATTCTATCAGTTGATAGATCACATTTTCAATAGCAATGTGATATCTTTTACTGATGATGACATACCTGCAGAAGGGACTGGTCATTGCAAGTCATTGCGTATAGCAGTGATATCCTCTGGATATATGATAGGATGAGTGTTGATAGATGGAGGATCTTCCTTGAACATCTGTCCTTATGACACTTTGGAAAGAATGAAAATTAATCCAAATCGAATTCGGAGCAGTCATCTCATCGTTATAGCCTTCGATGGGTCCTGAAGAAACGCTTTAGGGGAAATAGAACATCCAGTGGAGATTGGTCCACATACTTTCTACATATCCTTCCAAGTGCTGAACATCACCACGGGATATAATTTATTGTTGGGAAGACCGTGGATCCATATGGCAGGAGCAGTACCTTCCACCATTCATCAACAGGTAAAGTACATCATTAATGGCAATCTGGTAACTGTTAATGCTGACCTAGAGTATCTAGTCCATGTGCAAGGGGATATGCATTTGATTAGCCTCAATTAGGGAGTTGAGCCTGCCAGTTTTCAAGCCTTTGAAGTGAGCAACACTCACTATCAACCTATCAGAGCCCCAGCCTTAAAACCAAGAATCTCTACCGAAGTGATGTTCGTCGGTCAAGAAATGGTATCCTTGGGTTTCTGGCCTGGTAAAGGGCTAGGGAAAAGTCAACAAGGAATCAAAAATACAGTTTAGATACCTAACCAGACAGGGAAGGCTGGATTAGGCTATTCTTATGGATTAAATCATAGGAACCAGCACAAACATCAGCCGGTTCACCTATCCACCATTCTGTTACCAGATTTCACTGATGCAGGATTCGGGAAACCTATGAGGAAAATCCCTACTTCTTTGTCCAGCATACTAATTCCTAAGGTTAAGTCGGTCAGTGAGAAAGAAATCCAAATTCCTGCTAAGAAAATAAAGGATAGGAATGAGAGGTTCCTACAAGAAGTTCAAGATCGATTTGCAAAGATGTTATTCCTGGCACATACTGAGGGTATGGATAATGATATCCCAGATAGTGATCATCCGGAAGACCAACCCGTGATCCATTGCGTAAACAAGGCTAAGGATGATATTCCAAGGAAGGACGCTGACCCGGATGCGAATTCAATTCTTGTCATCATCAAAGAGGAGGTGGATATCAACTCCTTTGTCACTGCAGTTAACAATGACCTGACCCGTGGACAACTAAAGTAGCACTCCTTGCATCACTCGCAAAGGGTAAAAGGGTAGAGAGTCCATCTGCTCTGAAGTGTAGATATTATATACTGCTTGCTTTTGTTGCTTAGTGCTAGCAGCTACTTTTGTCATGCTTTTACTAATTCTTTGTATAATTAAACAGTTTCATATACTAAGTAAAAACATTTTATTTTCAGGACTCCAAAGTTGGATTTGTTTGGCCTTGCTGATGAATTGCCAAGTCTGAACCGTGACTACGACTTTGATGTGAAACTGGACTTTAACTTGATGGGGATTGATCAAGAGGACATAGATGACAATGAGGTGCCTGAGGAGATAAAAGAATGGGTCAAAGAAAAGCCCAAATCAAACCTCGAACATGTAGACACTTGAAGTTTTGCATTCCTGTTACTAACCCTGCAGGAGGGCAAAACCGTCTTTTACCTTTCGAAGACGACCCAGGAAGTTCAAAATAAATATCAACCCTGACGACAACACCGGAAGATCCAATTCAGCCCCGGTGATAACATCGGGATGTCAAGTCAAGCCTAGGTCACAACCCGGGAGGTACTATAAGAACCGTGAATTTCATGAATATATTTTTTTATTATTGGAACATAAATGTTTATGAGTTATGAGAAAAGTAATTCGATTATATTAAATTGAATTTAGAAGGAAATATGGAGGAATTCAACGAACTTGTAGAATGCCTTGTGTGGCATGAGAATGGAAATGGTGGTGATTTAATTAAATGATGAAGGAATTAATAAGTGAAGGATTAATTAATATTACATTATTAATTAATCGTTGTGATTAGTAATAGCCTATTAATGAGTAATTATTAATAATATGTTATTATGAGTAACAAAACATTTACGAGGAAGTAATTGATGAATATAATAAGAGTTATATTTATTTGATTATTTGTTGAGTGCAATACATGTGATAGTTAATCGTACAATAATGTTATTAAGTTAAAGAGTAAATGAATATATTAATGAAAATGAATATTTTTTTGAATATAAATATCTATGGTTATGAGATAAGTTAATTCAAATGAATTCGAATGGAAATTATAATAATAAGAAAATGGTTTATAAATATAATAAGATTCGTATTTATTAAACTATTGAGGAATATGATTATTTATTGTATAATAATAATTGATAGGGGTATATTAATGAAGGAATTACTACGTGAACAATTAATCAAATATTAATTTTTATTTAATTGCTATTATGAGAAATAGAGTATTAATGATGATTAATTGATGATGTGTTGATTATTATTGCAAATAATAGAATAATAATATGCAACTTGTTTATAAATATAATAAGATTTATATTTATTTAACGTGATAATTAATCATGTAAATATTAGTTAATTATTATGGAGATTAATAATTACATTGATATATGAGGGATGAATTAATTAATTAATTGCCATTATGAATAATAAAACAAATAAGTAAGTTATTAATATAATAAGATTATATTAATTGTTATGTTCAAGTATGCAAAAATTAAACATATAAAGTGTACAGGATACAACTATATTATATAGTGTAGTGCAATATTTATGTGACTATACTATATATAGAAACCATATATTAAGATTGATTAAACTATATAAGCTACATGATTTATGCCTGTGTGACAATATGTATGTGAGTATACATTAAAATAGTACATCATGAATATTTTGTAAACAATTGTTGGATAGTAGAATTTAATAATAAAGGAGACAATGTAATGTGATAATATCTGAGGAGATTATACCGGTGTGATAAAATGTACATGGATTATATATGTGTAAATTAATTTTACTACATTGCCATATTATCTAATTAAATTTACATTGTTACCCTAACTAAAGTATAACCTAAGCGTGTATATTATGAAACTAAGTATGTTGTATTGCATGGTTGCCAAGTTGCTGAGCTTCTAATTGGCTTGTCCCAAAATAACAGTCACATTCTCTTCACGTGATATACTCCAAGCTGGCCTATTCCCTATTTCGTCTAACTCAGCAAATTCTAGCTCATGATCAATGGGGGAGTGGGAATCATGATGGGTTCTAACAACTAATTACCAACCCTCCCATAACCTTCATGCAATTCTTCAATCCATAGGTTTAATTTAGTGGAAGATTGCAATGTCTGTGTAATCTATTTTCTATAAATTGAGCTGTCCTTCACAAATTTAATTGCTGAGAATTTTGTTTAAGTGTTGAATTTAGAGCATACATACATAAGTAATATCATTCTAGAGTGGCAGCAAGTCCAATTCACTTAGTGATTGCAGAGTTATAATTCCAAATTTCATATTCTTCATTCTTGTTTGCCATTCTTGTTCTCTGTCAAAATTCCATTTCTTGATCATGTAAAATTAGAGGACAATTGAATGTTAGAATGCTTGTTTAATTGTTATATAGTCTTAGAAGCATGTTTAAACTGTATTATGACTGATTACAATCGAATTGGTTGTGGAATTTGGAAATTGGCCTAGTTTTCTGTCAAAGCAAGCTGCCGTCTGATGTGAACCAGACATGGCGCAGCTGCGCCGGTATAACACTGAGGCGCAACGTAGCTGCGCCGGTCACTGAAACCAATTGGTTGCCTTCTGCTGAAATCTGTCAAGTGTCAATTGTTGATACGAATTATAACAAGCATGCTAGCATGAGTAATACGTATATATGAATACATTGAGGCAATTTAAACATGTTTTCTAGTATTGCATGCACAAATGAAGATACGACCCATAGTCTTAAAAATAAACTTAAAGTGTTGAAGACGAACTTTGATGGGATTTATGTTCTGCAAGTTCTGAACTTGATGATATATATATATATATATATACATGACTGATTTCGAACAGAAATGAGTATGGTATATGATTTATAACTCCTTTGTTTATGACCAACCTTGTTAGGCTTTGTATTAGAGAACATTTTCAAGAAAAGCTTGTCGTATCAAGGCAAATATGCATGAATACTACATGATGTACATTCTGATCTTGAGAAGATGTTAACATGACTTAACTACACATAATAAGAGCTTTAGAGTTGTCTTGTATAAGTTGAATTGCATCATTCAAGTTTATAATAATTTCAAAGGCAAACTTGCATATGTTTTCAAACAAATTGCATTAGTATAAGTAGTTAAGTTCTAAGAATCTAAAATAACATGTTTACGTTCATTATGGTTCTTATGTGTTTGATATAATGGAAGTAAACCAAGCATGAGTTTGAAGCATGTTTCAAAGTACTAAACGATGCTAGTTATGAATAAATGATATGAACACTATAAGCTATGTGTATATGAAATATAAACTTACAAGCATGCCTAAATCAAGTTATGTGATAACCTTATATGTTTAAATGACAAGCATGATAACTTATGTGAATTCATGGCGTTGTATGACCCTAAGTCGTTAGAGACCGTGATTTAGAACTATATCATGTATTATTGAACTTGGAAAGGTTATACAAACATGAAAGGACCCTTTAATATGTATATATGTTGATACTTGAATTTGATCTTGATGGTTAACTTATAACAATGCCATAACTTGCTAAATAAAGTATGTTTGGTACTAGTTGTGGTCTTATATGATAGTAATGATATATGAAGAAGTTTTACGTATAAAAGGAACTCTAGAGATAATAAAGGCATAACCAATTTAGTGTAATGATTTACTACAATGCCATACGTGATATAACTATGTTACTTGATTTCATGATGTTTTATAATCTGATTTCGTACGACATGTGTGTAAGTAAATAATGACATACTATGAAGATGTTTAACTTGAGAGAAGGAATTCCATAGATAATAATGACCTAATCGGTTAAGCGTTATGATTTAATACAATGCTATATGTGTTATAACTGTGTAGTAAGGTTAAGACCTAACTTATGTGTTGATTGTATATCCAAGATATGATATGATATGACTGATATCATATATATATATACGTAACTATATTACGATAGGGATTCAAAAGTATTGATTTACTTTACGTGGATAGACTACGCATAAGGCAAGTATCATATCCTTGTGCTTACTTTATTCAAGGAACGGTGTAAGCAAGTTCTCTAAATTACACTCTTTTACGGTGCATGTTTCCTTGAACCCGTTCTTGTATTATTAATTGCAAGTATCATGAACCCTTGAATTTCTTTATTCGATGAATCTTGTAAGCAAGTCTCTTAACTTACACAACTTTGAATTTTGTGCAAATATCTAACCCTTATCTCTTTAATGCAATTTCTTACCCTACTTTTATCGAGCAAGGTTCCTAACTTCATTTGATTTATATATTGAATGCAAGTATCTGACTACTCTTTTATTGAGTAAGTATTTGATTTATACTCTTTATTGAACACATATTTGGGCTTGTACTATCATCGATCGTACGAGTAAATAGGTGATAGAATAATTGTTGCCTTATAAAATTATATTTCAAAGCTTGATTTAAATCACGATTATATTCTTCGAATTGTTGTTGCAAGTATTGATCTCATAAATTGATCTTATATACATTGTTGAAATTGTCTACGCCATTTGATTCGGCTAGACCAATATCATGAATTGGAAAGCGATCCACACCAATTGACATGGTGCGGACTCCTATAAATTGACTGAGATGAACAACCTTCATAGAATGGAGAACTATATAGTCGGGGTGCTGACAGTAGTGTGATAGGTTATGCATAACACCAGGTACGATAGGCTGATCCCCTAATTGTACTTGTTTGGGTTACCAGAAATATTTTTGGTGATTCTAGTAGAAGTTCGTGGTTCTTAATGATCACTAAGTATCCAGTATTTATTAACTTGAAACTTTGAACTCGTTGGATTCTTTTATTAATCCTTGGTCCACAGCGACACTTAGTGATATCTATTCATTCGCTTGAAATTGTTGAAACTTTTGAATCCTTTAATAACTTCTCGACCCGTAGTGGTCCTTATTTAAGTTCACAGAATAGATTTGGAAGTCATTGCTATTTATTTTGTTCACAACATTCTTATTTGAATTCCTGAGCAATTAATTATCGTTGTACCCTTGAGATTAAGAACCGTATATATTCATGTTCACATTTATTGGCATATTACTTGCTGAGCAAATTTGTTGCTCAGTCTTGCTTTCCATAAACATTTCAGTTAGGGCAGGGCAAGGTGGAACCCCAGGACAGGACAAGAGCGAAGGCAAAGCCATGAAGTAGCTATGCTCTTTTATATTAGGATGTTTCCTTTATGTTGTATTAAGACTTAATTAATGTTATGTATTAAGATATGTTTGGATTAAGTTATGCAGTGTATTAGTAATAGTTTCGAGACTTGGGACGAGAATATTTATGTTATATCAATGTAAATTATTATGTTATTCCATTGTTTGAGATTTTAATTATTATTAGAATTAGTACGTGATGAACCGAATTCGAGATCAGTGACGGTCTGAATTTGGGGGCGTCACAGGTACAGGAACCCCGGCGACAACACAAGGAGATTCAATTCAGCCCTGGCGACAACACCGGGATGTTAAGTCAAGCCCCGGTCATAACCCGGGAGGTATAGGAACCTTGGCGACAACACCGAGAGATCTAATTCAGTCCCAGCGATAACACCGGGATGTCGAGTCAATCCCCGATCACAACTCGGGAGGTAAAGGATCCCCGACGACAACACCGGGAGATCCAATTCAGCCTCGAAGACAACACCGGGATGTCGAGTCAAGCCCCGGTCACAACTTGGGAGGTACAGGAACCCCGGCGACAACACTGGGAGATCAAATTCATCCCCGACGACAACATATGGATGTCAAGTTAAGCCCCAATCATAACCCGGGAGGTGCTGTCACCCCAGAGACAACCCTGGGATGCCAAGTCAACTTTGGAGACAACCTCGAAGCATCACATCATCCCAGGGGAGTGGGCCCCACTTGGGGAGCCTCAGGTAGACCCTCGGCTTCCGCGGTTACACCTGCAACCATCGGGTCTTTAAATATAAGACTCCCCTTGCCAAAAAAAAGAAAAAAAAGGAAAACTCTTTGAAACTCTGTCGTTTCATCCCTTAGCCCTACTTCTTGCACTCCAAACTTTGATTTTATTCTTCTAACACGTCTGTATACGTATATTCTACCACATATCAAAAATTAACCGGTGGGAATGTCCATTTAAAGCCTACTAAGTGGAAAAATGCCAGTGTAGCAGTCCATTGTAAGAATTTTTACGATCAGAACTCGTTTTCTACTTTATTACGTATATGTGAACTTGCATATCAAGTTTCATCTTCTGGTTTTGCCCGAAACTCAGTTCCGTGGCCGTATTAGCTAACTTTTTAGTATATATTAGTATATATATATATATATATATATATATGTTTTTCTTCGTATTCACAGCCTGGATCGACGATCCGTGGCTTTTACTCGCTTTTATGTATATATATATATAGATGTACTAACTTGTTCGGCCTAGATCGCTGATTCGTGGCCTGTTCAGCTTTTTTATATATATATAATTGACTATATATATAATAACTTTTAATTCAGTTGGGCCTGGATTGCAAATCCGTGGCCCTTTTACTGCTTTTATATATATAACTAAATATATATAATTTTTCTGACTTCGTTTGGCCTGGATTGTTAATTCGTGGCCTTTTTCGCTTTAATATATATATATATACTAACTATATATATTAACATTTATATTTCAGTTTGGCCTGGATTGAAAATCCGTGGCCTTTTTATCGCTTTTATAAATATATATATATATATATATATATATTTACATTTTGTCGAGCATGGAGTAGTTCGTGGCTCTTTTACAGCTTTCATATATATATATATATATATATATATATATATATATATATATATATATATATATATATTTATATTCTGTCGAGCTTAGAGTAATTCGTGGCTCTTTTACAGCTTTTTAGATATATATATATATATATATATATTTACATTTCTATCCGGACTTGGGATTGGAAATCCGTCGCCCTTTATAGCTTTATATATATATATTTACATTTCTGTCCGGGCCTGGGATTGAAAATCTGTCGCCATTTACAGCTTTCATATATATATATATATATATTCTTTATTCATTGTGATTAAATATATGTTTTAAATGCTCATTTGATATGCATTTGTTTAATGTAAATTTGGCACATTAGATTTATTTAAATCTAGCCTTTTCTACTTTTCAAACGGTTTAAAATAGGTCCAACCAGAACCGGGAAGCTAGAATGACTAAGATTTATTTAAATCTAATTTTCTTTCTAGTTTTATGAAATTTTAAAGCGACCTCGCGACCCTTAGATCCCTATCTAGTGGGAACGAGAAGCTTTGGCTACGCGCATGCAAGGATTTGACTAATGGATCCTTTGTTTTGATGCATCTAGATGTAAATATACATTCTTTGTGAATATCTGTGCTGTGCAGGTTTTCTTGGCTATTTCTCTTTGAGCCTAGGAATCATGGGATTCATGATCAAGCTGATAAGAATCTGATTCCCACGATGGACAACTCCACATTACAAATGTATCCTGCCAGTTTTTCTGTAAAGCCGAAGGACCTTAAAACGGTTATCTGGATTTAAGGTCCCAAACATAATAAAATATGGTTCGTAGTGCTAGAGTTACTCCGATGGCTGTCATGCCTATAAGAAGACTGTTATGTATATATATATTTTTCTGTGGTCGAGAATGCTTCTCATCCCGACAATCACCATTTAAATTGAGCCAATGGCTGAAAAGAATAAAAATGGAAGTATCAACAGGCTTTTATTCATATGCAAGCGTAAGGGTTTGAAAATCAACCTTTCAAAATATCATTTTCATTTTTTGTCTAAAAATGGACTTTTGCAAATCAAATCAAACCCTTCGTCTATAGGTTCAATGAAGCAAGGCACTACTTTCAAGTCAATCAAACATAGGCTCAATTACTTCTAGCATACACACACACATTGTAATTTAAAAGGAAAATATTGAAAAGATGCGGTACCATGTTTCACGGGAGTCGGGGGGCGCCTAACACCTTCCCCCCACTTAACCAAGCCCCCGAACTTTAAGAATCTCGGTTTCAAGACTAAGTTTTGACAAGGTCCAGTATTTGGGCCTACTTGCTAAATCAAGAAAAACTCGGTTGAGTTGGAACAACCATTTCAAATCTACCAACTGGCAACTCTGTAAACCGTTCAAAATCGTTGACATGATACATGTTGGCCTTTTCCTAAAAAACTCTTCACCCTTCATAAAACAGATAAGATAGATAAGGGTAGAAAATAACAAAATTTAGGAAGAGAAAAAGATCAGGTCCAAAGCGATAGGATTTTTTTCGTACATCGACAGGTGGCGACCATGCTGGGGATAGTAAAGGGCATAAGTCGCGCTCAAGTCTTTTCAAAAATTTCCTTTTCTATCTGCGTATGTGTGAATGCTGTGTTTTACATTGAATGGATGTGAATGAATGCTTTACTGCTTTATGTTAGTGCTTCACACAATGTCATCATTTTATACGGTGAGACACGATGTATGTGAATGTATGCTGTGTGATTCCTCCATCAGGAAGCGAACCCGTCGGTGTTTGATTACTAAACTCAAAGAAGACTAATCTTGTGAGGCTGAGGTAAGGCACCACTCAGAGACTCTCCAATTGAAAGATCGGATTAATTTTCCCTCTAGTAGATTGTGATGGTCTGGGGACCTTTATGCCGAAAAGCCGCGAGAGTAGCCTAAGATAGGTCAGCATCTGATTAACCAAATCTGAAGGGAAGCTTCTTCATGCCTTCCTCTTTCAATTCAATTTTCCAAATTCCAATTTCAAGATTCAATATAAATATACATGTCTTGTAAATCCTGTTATCAAAAATAACTGACCTTTGTTTTACTTGGGTAAAATCTAGTTACGCACAACACGCAAGTATACGTGGTCAACAAGTAATAAAGTGAATGTAAAGTATCATTCCCACGAGGAATTATTTAATAAGAATTACCAAGCACTAACCCGTAACCAACTCAATCTTATTTAAATGAATGAATTAGTATTTTGAATTAACAATCTGTAATTAAACTACTACTAAATACCACTAGTTTAAAATAAGATTACGGAGATTAAGATCTCAACTTCACTTATTGCTTCACTTAAATTAATACACTTTTTATCAATTATGTTCACTATTCTGAATTGTTAATCAAGAACACATAAATAAATATGACCATCCCTCAATGCATCATACTAAAATCAACTTAAATCCACGGATGATAGAATTAAGAACAACACCCTAATTAACTAATCCACTATATCTCTATGTGAATTACAATTAAAGAGAGTTTAAAACCAAGTTCTTTATCAGATTACATGTGATGTAAAGGTATATCTCTATCCTAAATACAAATCATGAATTCCAACGCCATGGAGAAAACACAATCACATGCTATTATGATCAGATCTAAATCTATCATCCATCTCTCAATTTCATATAGATTATCACAATAATTGTTAGCTAGACAATTAAACAATTAAGTTCAAATCACAATAGATAATTCTCATGACAGATCATAATAATTAATAAAGAAGCATATTAAAATAGGCTATGCAATAAGATCTATTGTAATCTTAAACAAAGGATTTAGTTCATTAATATTGAGTTAAAACCAAGAATCCACAATTGAATAGACATTAAAAGATAGAAATAAGAGTAGAGAAGAGAATAGAATCTGTTGTCAGTAAATCTCAATGTCCCTCTTACCCCTACTCTTGATCTTCAATGGCCTCCAAGTTGCTTCAATCTCCAATCTTATTCCAACTAGGGTTTTTATCTAATTTAATTGAATTCTAATCTAAACTAATCTAATGGTATCTCACCCTTTAATCCTTGTGTATTCTTCTCCCTTTATAGCCCTCTAATGATCATTCTTCAAATCAGCTCTTAGAGTCCTTTTTAGAGTCAACTTCTAAAAAATCAACATTATTTTCCCGACAAGCCCGCCCCGATGGGCGTTTTGTACTAGGAATGCCCGCCCTGGCAGGTATTGATCCGGCACCTACGACATCCTTTGGAAATATGGGCATAACCTTTGATCCAGGAAGAGTTACGGGGCCTGCTACCTGTCAAATCGAAGCTGTCGACTAGGTTTACAACTTTCATTCTTTGAGCATTGACCGATTCTGAATGGATCAAGGTTGAAATCGGCTCCAAGTGACTGCTATGCAAATTGCAACTTTCGAACTCTGAGGTTTCAACTTCCACTTGGTAAAAAGGTCATAACTCTCTCATATGAATTCCGATTGGGATGATTCAAGGTGTTCCGGAAAGCTAAGAAGAAACTCTACAATAAAACTCAAGTTCCTAGCCAAGACCATGAATCTAACTTATCTCCATTTTTCATATTTTGACCCCCCGAAGCCGTTTCCTAAAATATAAACACAAAAATAAGTAAAAGAACACTAAAAATACTCAAAGTTAACAAAGAATTAATCCTTAACGGTGTCCAATTCGTAGGTATAAAACCCACTCATCAAATACCCCCAAACTCAAGACTTTGCTTGTCCTTAAGCAAAAACACATAAGAGCTAAAAATAAACAAAATAACCTAACTATATGAATGCATATGCATGATCTACTTCCTAATATGCCTACAAACCCGGCAATAAATCTGTATGATGTCTAGCAACATCCCTCAAAGATACCAATATGATACTCAAATAGTATATCCAATAAAGTCAAAGTCCATAAATTAACCAATCAGTCAATCCAAACCTGTCATCACCTATGTTGTGCGTGTCTGCTCGTTAACCTTTCTAACCAACCACAGTTCAAGATAATCACATAACAAACTTCGTAGAATGAAAATTTCAGTTCTAATTCAAGTATCTTTGCAAACATGACAATTCCAGTTAAACCTACGCAATTACCAAGTCCAGGGTTCACTTCGAGGTTTATTTATACTATTATTCTTCCACCACGAGTGTGTTTTACGCTCCATCCCGAGTGACAACTGACTGTGCAATGTCTGATTCTCTTAGGGTTTTCAATGTCACTCATGTAGCGAACTTTCAACCAACGACTCCCAAACCAGATGGTTTTAGGGCGCTAGGTGTAGAGACATCCCATAGGGCTTACTTGTTTGAGTAACAATGGCCACAGAACCAAACTAGTTAATGTATTTATTTATATATATATTTAAATAAATTTTTTTCTTTTTCTAGATTATCAATTTTTTTTCTTTCTTTTTCATCATTTTTTTTATATATATACCTCATAGATTCCGCCAAACTCAAGCTTTTGTCGTAATTTTAACTTTTACTGCCAGTTCACTACTTTCCTTAAATTTTAACGAAGAATTTCCCTTTAGAAACAATTTATGAAACCCTTGAACCAAATTGATTAAAATAGTTAAACCTTAAGTGTTAACCAGTTACATAAGTTTAGATAGGCTCAGATTTTTATCTTGATTAAAATTTAAACTCATCATCAATCTTCACATTGTTCAAGTTAATCATGCAATACCAATCTTATCATAGGCCGAGCTAAATTCATACCAATCCATTGCTTAGATTCATGCAAACAATCTATATGCAAACACTAAATGCAAAAAGATTTTTGTTTTGATTTTTGATTTCTTATTGTGAAATATGCCTACAATAATGCAAAAACAACTAACCAATGCAATTTATGCGAACTAAACAATTATGCAATGCAATATGATCCACCCCCAAACTCAAAGTGAATAATATCCTCATTGTTTAAATAGAAAGAATTAAAACTAAGAACTTCCCTGAATGGTCAAGTGTAGTGCTTGACTTTCGCATCTTTGATGTCTAGTGGTGGCTAAACTGGCGACGGCTAAGGCTTGGGAATGATTCGGAGCGACATGACAAATCCGTGTTGTATGAATCCGCTTAGGTTATGGTTTGATGAGGCGAAACTTTGTTATGCCTGCAATGATGAGATAGAAAATGGATTAGAGTAGCACTTTGGATCATGAGAGAACTTATAAAGTAAATATCTCCTAAAATATAACAACATTATTCCGTATCTATAAAGCAAATAAATATAAAATTTTTTGGGTTGACTCCTAGTTAGCGCTTGATTTACAGTCTTTCAGCCTGACTTTGTCTGGTCAACGCTATCCATCAGTAGCAAATTATCTTTTGGGAGGTTCCCACAAGCGATGGCCAATGCATCAAAGTCACCTAGAATGCTCTGATTAGGTATGATCTCCATGAAGAAGGGAATATAACTAGGTGCTATCTCCATTGTGTTTGTGATCATATTTGGGCATGGAAGTTTGTCAAACACAATGAGTTCTTCGTCTATCTTCTCTTTCCCATCCCACCATAGCTTCAAAATTGTACTCGCTCTTATAACATAAAGAGCTTCGCCGACGACATGACTACAAAGCGAGCATAGTTTCATAAATCTGACTGAATCCTTAATCCTTGGCGGAGAAGGCACTTGGGGAACTAGCAGAATCGATTCGTCTTCTTTGGAATGCACATTTAGATCTTTGTCGACCTCCATTTCATTATCCCCATTTGTCTCCTCTCTTTCGATATCTTGTGGTTCATCCAGTAGCAGATTTGATTATGACTTTCCATCAGTTTCGGAATCCGTATCATAAATCCAAGTGTTTGGAGGATGGTTGTTTGAGGCTCTGGTCTTAATTTGCTCTATCTGATTCTCAAGATTTCGAATTGACCTCTCTTGATTAATCATCCGCTCCTCATTTGACGCTATGAACTTGGACCACAATTCCCCCAGCCTTGAATTATCTGTTTCTGTTTCGAAATCCATGTATTTAGGACCAATGGTTGAGGTAGTGATGAGTTGCTCCATCTGGTTATTAAGATTTTGGCTTGATAACTCCTGACTAATCATCCTTTTCTCTTGGTTTGCTATGATTTTTGACATGATTTCCTTTTGATTTGACTTTTCTTCTTGTGGCAATGGAGGTGAACATGAGAATTCCGGTGTGTATGTTGGATTTGGAGCGTAGTATTGGTCTTCATAATTGTAGCTCCATGAAGAATCCGGGTGATACCCCCAATCTTGGTGATAGTTAGGATAAGCATAGTTGTTGAGGTAATCACCACTATATTTTATCGGTCCAAAACTGACGGTGCATTGATGACTTAGACGGTTGCCAGCACAATAATTACAAATTATTGTTATCTTTCGACTCCGTTGGGCTGCAAGAACATCCAACCTCCTCGAAAGTGTCTCAATTTGTGCTGACAATGCAGAAAGTGCATTAAGTCCATCAATCCTTGTTTCCTTTGGTTGAGTCATACTCGAAGATGGCCATTGATAATTGAATCCAGCCATGGTATTTGAGAAGTGAGCAAAATAGGAAGAGAATTAAAAAAAATATTTAAATTAAGACTAATTTGATTGAAATTAATATTGGCAAATAATTATTAAAATAAGTCCCCGGCAACGGCGCCAAAAACTTGTTGAGTAAAATCTAGTTACGAACAACACGCAAGTATACGTGGTCAACAAGTAATAAAGTGAAAGTAAAGTATCGTTCCCACGAGAAATTATTTATTAAGAATCACCAAGTACTAATCCGTAACCAACTCAATCTTATTTAAACGAATGAATTAGTATTTCGAATTAACAATATGTAATTAAACTACTACTAAATACCACTAGTTTAAAATAAGATTACGGAGATTTAAGATATCAACTTCACTTATTGCTTCACTTAAATTAATACACTTCTTCTCAATTATGTAAACTATTCTGAATTGTTAATCAAGAACACATAAATAAATATGACCATCTCTCAATGCATCATACTCAAATCAACTTAAATCCACAGATGATAGAATTAAGAAGAACACCCTAATTAACTAATCGTCTATATCTCTATGTGAATTATAATTAAATGGAGTTTAAAACCAAGTTCGTTATCAGATTACATGTGGTGTAAAGGTATATCTCTATCCTAAACATAAATCATGAATTCCAACGCCATGCAGAAAACACAATCACATGCTATTATGATCAGATCTAAATCTATAATACGTCTCTCAATTTCATATAGATTATCACAGTAATTGTTAGCTAGACAATTAAACAATTAAGTTCAAATCACAATAAACGATTCCCACGATAAATCATAATAATTAATAAAGAAGCATATTAAAATAAGCTACGCAATAAGATCCATTGTAATCTTAAACAAAGGTTTAGTTCATTAATATTGAGTTAAAACCAAGAATCCACAATTGAATAAACATTAAAAGATACAAATAAGAGTAGAGAAGAGAATAGAATCTGTTGTCAGCAAATCTCATGCTCCCTCTTGCCTCTGCTCTTGATCTTCAATGGCCTCCAAGTTGCTTCAATCTCCAATCCTATTCCAACTAAGGTTTGTATCTAATTTAATTGAATTCTAATCTAAACTAATCTAATGGTATCTCACCCTCTAATCCCTGTATATCCTTATGCATTTACAGCCCTCTAATGATCCTTCTTCAAATCAGCTCTCAGAATCCTTTTCAGAGTCAACTTCTAAAAAATTAGCATTTTTTTCCAAACAGTCCCGCCCCGGCGGGCTCTTTGTACTAGGAATGCCCTCCCCGGCGGGTATTGATCCTGTACCTGCGATATCCTTTGGTAAAATAAGCATAACATTTGATCCAGGAAGAGTTACGGGGCCTGATACCTGTCAAATCGAAGTTGTTAACGAGATCTACAACTTTTATTCTTTGAGCATTGACAGATTCTGAATGGATCAAGGTTGAAATCCGCTCTAAGTGACTGCTATGTAAATTGCAACTTCCAAACTCTGAGGTTTCAACTTCCACTTGGTAAAAAGGTCATAACTCTCTCATATGAACTCTGATTGGGATGATTCAAGGTGTTCCGGAAAGCTAAGAAGAAGCTCTACAATAAAACTCAAGTTCCAAGCCAAGACCATGAATCCAACTTAGCTCCATTTTTCATGTTTTGATCCTCCGAAGCCGTTTCCTACAACACAAATACAAAAACAAGTAATAGAACACTAAAAATACTCAAAGTTAACAAAGAATTAAGCCTTAACGGTGTCTAATTCGTAGGTATAAAACCCACTCATCAACATGATAACATTAAAAAACCTCAAAAATAAACACTTCATGGCATGCATCCTGTTGATATAGATACACAACATTAACACACCTACGTTTATTATAGGAAAAAATTGGTCCCGTCACCAGGTCAAAATATAAGAAAGCACTAAGCCCATCTTCATACTTGGCTTTAAGTGCTCAACCTAAATCTACCCCTATCTTTAGGGAAGAGTTTGAAGGATTAAAGAACCAGATATCAGAATTGGTTATTTTCTTGAAAGAACAAAGCAAAGGCCTTAAAAGGAAACAAACACTCGGTCATATAGAACCATCTACACCCGGTGGCAATCAAGATACCAAAAACAAAGACACTTAGATTTCTGAACCCCAGAACCAGGATATGACCAACAAAACCCCTGAAATCATCAACCTCAACAAAGAGCAGGAAGCTGGTGATATTCTGAAAAAGGTCCAACAAATGGAAGAAATAATCCGGTTCATCAGAGGGACTGGGGGCATTTGGGAGTATAAATTATTCAGACTTATGTATATTTCCAGGGACTCGATATCCCGATAAGTTTTAAGTCCCTGATTTTTATAAATATGATGGATTAGGAGATCCCTTCACCCATTTGAAGGTATTCATTAGTGGACTCGGATCCTATGCAGAGGACGAGAAGCTCAGAATGCAACTATTCCAGAAAAGCCTGACCGGAGAGGCTAGAGCCTGGTATGCTCGACTGGACAATTCAAAAATTCACAGCTGGGAAGAGTTAGCACATGCCTTCCTCAATCAATACAGTTTCCAATCTCAGATGGCTCCAGACAGATATCAAATCACCAAAGTAAAGAAGCAAAACACTGAGTTAATTCGAGAGTATGCCCAACGATGGAGGCGAGTGGTAGCACAAGCCACCCCACCTATGACTGAGTCTGAGATAGTCATGACTTTCATCGACATTCAAGAAGCTCCGTATTACGAAAAGGTCCTAGCTGGCATAGGAAAACCATTCTTGGAGATGATCAAACACGGAGAGATGGCCGAGATGGGGCTAAAGTTGAAGATAAAAGATCTGACCGCCTTGGAAGCCGTGGCTGAGCATATCTAATCTGAGAGTTATGGGAGTAATCCTCAAAAAATACACAAGAAGAAAGAGGAGGAAGTGTCCTTAAGGACAGAATCAGAGAAGTGATTCGAGCAGCATGCCCATTCAAAAGAGGAACTATCCCCCTTTTCAAGCTCCAGCACAACCTTCTAATCCTCCATTTCAGAAAACTGCGGAGGCCAGACATCGAAAAACGTTCACCCCTTTAGGGGATTCATTAGCGAATGTGCTAAAACTGTTGACAACATAAAAGAAGATTGTTCAACTCCTTCCATCGACCAATACCGGTGGAAGGAATTTTGACCTGAGTAAAAAGTGTGCATACCATTCTGGATCTCTAGGCCACGATACACAAGACTGTTGGTCTCTTAAGCACAAAATCCAAGACTTGATAGACAACATGGAGATTGTGGTGACCAAACCGGAGCAACCACATGTGCAAGATAATCCCCTCCCTCAACACAAAGAGGAGAGTGTCAATATATTAGCATAAGAAATGGAGAAGGATCCAAATACCTCCGTTATGTTGGAGAGTCAACTCAATCAAGTACCAATAGCCCAGACAGTTTGGAGTTGTCAGAAAGATAGTTCCTGATGGAACAGAAAATTAAGTCTATTAAGGAATAGATTGGACAGTTGGCAGATCTGGTTGTGTATCAACATCAGATAACCAGGTAGCTGATAAATCAGACCAACTAGCATAAAGCAAGTCCTCCTACACCGAAAATTAGCCCCATTGCTATGAGGGATCATTATCGATTTTATGAGCATGAACCTTGGGCCGATAAGGTGGCCAAGGAAGAGAAGTTCCAAGCGAAAAGGGAGTTCTCCTTCCAGAGGAATTTCACTAATTTGAATTAGCCTATGAAAGAGATACTGCAAATGTTGATCAATGAGGGGATGGTTACAGATTTATTACCCCCGGTGAACCCTCGATCCAAAAAATTCAAGCCTGACTGGATTTGTCAATATCATTCCAATGCGCCCGGTCATGACACCAAGGATTGTTGGGGACTTCGTCACCTAATTCATAACCTGATTGAAAGTGGTGAGCTAATTAAGGGAAATCAGGATTATGGCTTCCCCGATGAAGAAGCACTCTTTATTCCCATGGCATGGAATCTGGAAACAGTGGCTATTATTTCATGTGAGAAGGATCTAGCCTTGACACCCCTAATACTGCAAGGAAAAGGGGTCCAAGAAGGGAAGAATCCTGTAAAGGTGGCTGCGCCCGAACCTTTAATATTACCCTTTAGACCGTAGTATCTGGTAGTCAGTCTGAAGAGAGTCCCATGCAACTATGGGAAGGATGAAGGTTCAACCTCAAACAACATTGCCATTGTATCAAAGGATAATCCATTAGACTTGCCTCAGCAGGTGATCAATTCAGTCATCAAAGCTAAAGGGAAAGTGGCTAAAGAGAAATTTGAAGAATTCCTCAGCAAAATGGGGCATAACGAGATCAAGGTGGTGCAAATCTTGAAAGAGGCACCTAAATAGATATCCATCCTGGATCTGGTGTTATCCTCAGTAGACCATCGTAATATTCTGGTGAAAGTACTAGAGGAAGCCCATCTTCCAAAGACGGTGGATACTGAGAAGTTCCGTCACGTGACAGAACACATTTTCAATAGCAATGTGATATCTTTCACTGACGATGATATACCACAGAGGGGACGGGTCATTACAAGTCACTGCACATAGCAGTAATGTCATCAGGGTATATGATCGGAGGAGTGTTGATAGATGGAGGGTTGTCCTTGAACATCTGTCCCTATGATACCTTGGAAAGAATGAAGATTAACCCAAACCGGATCCGTACCAGTCATATAGTTATCCGGGCCTTCGATGGGTCTCGATGAGAGGCTATGGGGTAGATTGAGCTTCCACTGAAAATTGGTCCCCATACTTTCTATGTATCCTTCAAGGTACTCAACATTACAACCAAATATAATTTATTTCTTGGAAGGCTATGGATCCACATAGCAGAAGCAGTTCCATCCACCCTTCATCAGCAGCTCAAGTACATTATCAATGGCAACCTAATCAAGGTAAACACCAAACTAGAATACCCTGTTTGTATATAGGGAGACATGCTGGTGATCAGTCTGGATGAAGGGATTGAACCTACAAGTTTCCAAGCGTTGGAGGTGAGTAATACTTAGTACCTACCTGTTGGGGCACCAGCTTTGAAACCAAAAGTTTCCCCTGAAGTAATGACCGTTGGTCAGGAAATGATATCCTCTGGATTCTGCCCAAGAGAAGGGTTAGGAAAAAATCTGCAAGGTATCAAGAATCCGGTGCAAATCCCGAGCCAGTTAGGGAAAGTTGGATTAGGCTATTCATCCGGTTCAAACCACCAGAACCCACATAAGCATCCAAAAGTTCATTCTTCCATGATTCTACTACCAAATCTCACTGATGCAGGGTTTGTGAAGCCAATGAGGAAGATTCATACTGTTGTGTCAGGCATGCTATTTCCTCAAGTCAAACCAATTAGTGAGAGAAAAACCCCAAAGCCTGAGGGGGAGAGAAAAAAGGGAAAAGAAAAGTTCCTGTATGAAGGACGAGACCCATTTGCTAACATGTATTGTCTGATGCACTACAAGGGTATGAACGATGATATCCCAGACAGTGATGAGGAAGACCAGATTCGAATTCCTAGCATTAAGAAGGGGAAGGGTGGCAGTTCAAAGAAGATCCCGACTCTGATATGAAGGATGTCTCAGTCATCATCAAAGAGGAGACAGAAGAGTACAAGTCCCTTATCCTCCCTATTTATGAGGACCTGACCTTGGACAATTGGAGCAGCGTCCCTTGCCTCATTTAAAAAGGGTAAAATGGCAGAAAGTTCATCTGCCCTGAAACATAGTTTCATTTACTGCTTATTTTGTTGCACAGTTATAGTAGTAACTTTTGTCATGCTTTTGCTAAATGCTTTGTATGTTTAAATAGTTTCATATATTAAAGTGAAAGCATTTTATTTTCAGGACTCCAGAATTGGATTTCTTTGTCCTTGTTGATGAGATGCCAAACTTTCACAGTGACTACAACTTTGATGTAGAACTGAACTTCAACTTGATGGAGATTGATCAAGAAGAGATAGATGACTATGAGGTGCCCGAGGAGATCAAAGAATTAGTCGAAGATAAACCCAAACCAAACCTCGATCAAACCACCACTGTCAATATCGAAACCTCTGAAATCCTCAAAGAAATCCAAATAGGCCTAGACCTCAACCAAGACCAAAAAGCCGAACTGATTAAACTCTTAACTCAGTTCCAGGATGTGTTTGTATGGTCGCATGAAGATATGATTTGCTTGTCCACTGACATTGTCATCCATCGACTGCCCATTAAAGATGGATTCAAGCCAGTCAAGCAGAAGCTCAGGCGATTGAAGCTCGAATGGAGTCTGAAAGTCAAAGAAGAAGTTGTCAAGCAATTCAAAGCCAACATCATCATGGTATCAACTTACCCAGAGTGGTTGTTAAACATATTTCCCGTGCCTAAGCCCAGAGGGAAGGTACGAGTATGCGTGGATTACCGAGATTTGAACAAAGCTTATCTCAAAGATAATTTCCCAATACTTTTCATCCACATCCTGAGAGAGAATACGGCGTAGTATGGCATGTATTTATTTGTGGATTGCTTTGCTGGATACCATCAAATCATGGTCGCTGAAGAGGACAGGGAGAAGACAGCCTTCATTACGCCTTGGAGAACCTTCTGCTATAGACGATTATCCTTCGGCCTTATTAATGTTGGTGCCATATATCAGCGGGCCATAATGGCCCTGTTTCACGATATGATGCACAAGGAGATAGACGTTTATGTGGATGACATCATCGTCAAATCCCTGAAGGAGGACAATCACATCAGCCATCTTAGAAAGCTGTTCAACAGGTTGCGTAAGTACAACCTCAAGCTGAATCCAGCCAAATGTGCTTTTGGTGTCAAATCGGACAAGTTGTTGGGATTTCTGGTGAGTAATAGAGGCATTGAGCTGGATCCCGCCAAGATTAAATCCATCACGGAAATGCCGGTGCCTCAGACAGAAAAGGAAATACGGGGGTTCCTAGAAAGAATCAATTTCATAAGCAGGTTCATTTCCCAGCTCACGACAACTTGTGACCATCTTCAAGCTACTAAGGAAAAACGCCTCCAAGAAATGGAACGAAGATTGTCAAAAATCTTTCTTTGCGATCAAGATGCAGTTGATCAAAGCACCTGTCTTGGTACCCCCGAGGGATGAAGTTCCCCTATTTATGTACTTGTCAATTAATGCCAATGCTATGGGCTGTATGCTGGGACAGAAAGATGAGAGTAGCAAGGACAGAGCTATCTACTACATCAGCAAAAGATTCAGCAATGGCGAGCAGAAATATACCCTGATTGAGAAGACATGCTGTGCATTAGAATGGGCCGCCTTGAGGTTACAACACTATCTACATGGGCATACGACCTATCTCATATCCCGCATGGATCCACTAAAGTACGTATTCAACAAGCCAATATTAAATTATCGATTATCTAAATGGCAGTTGATCCTCCAATAATTTGATATTGTCTATGTAACTCAGAAGTCCATCAAAGGTCAAGGCATTGCAGATCAACTGGCCAAAGCACTGTCAGGGGATTTCGAACCCTTGGAAACTTATTTCCCGAATGATGGGATCATGACAATTTAATAAATCCATCAAGAGAATACAGTCCAACCTAGAAAAATGTATTTCGATCGAGCAGTGAATATAGAAGGTGCAGGAGCTGGGGCAGTCCTTGTCTTTGGTACAGGAGAACAGAATCCTGTGGCTACCAAGTTGCAGTTTGTTAACACCAATAGCACGACTGAGTATGAAGGCTGCATAATGGGGTTGAAACTGGCCCAGTCCATGTATATTAGACGATTACTAGTGTTTGGGGATTATGAGTTGGTCATCAGACAAACCACCGGGCGTATCACACCAAAGAATTGCATTTACTGCCCTATCACAGGCAGGTCATCAACATATCCATGGATTTTGAAGAGATAACCTTCATCCACATCCCTCGAGGTAGGAACAACTTTGCTGATGCATTGGCAACGTTGGCTTCCCTGATCAACATATCGGGTAGAAGGGGAATTCCCGATATCAAATTCACAAACCAAAAGGCCCCGATATATGGGAGTTACATTGGAGAAATATCAAATAAAATACCTCATATCAAACAGCCTTGGTACCAAGACATCAATGAATATCTCCGAGACGGATCTACACCCGTTGGAGTAAGTCAAGCTAAGAAAAAGCAGATTCATAAGATGGCTACGAAGTTTATCTGAGCGGAGACGCACTCTATAAAAGGGATGTTGGAATAGGCCTGTTAAGATGCCTCGATAAAGATCAAGCTTAGAGACTGATGGATGAAGTACACGGTGGAGTCTGTGGTCCACATATGAGCGGTCATTTACTGGCCAAGAAGATATTGAGAGCATGGCATTATTGGATCTTTCTCAAAGCTGATTGTGATGATCACATCAGGAGATGATACCAATGTCAAGTCCATGGAAATGCTATTCACGCTCCTCCAAATGAGCTGCACAATATGAGTTCGCCATGACCTTTCTCCATGTGGGGAATGGATGTGATTGGGCTAATAGAACCCAAAGTCAGGAATGGTCATCGATTCAACTTCACTATGATCGATTACTTCACCAAGTGGGTTGAAGTCATTTCCCAAAGTCACCAAAGAGGTAATCATTGGTTTCATCAGAAACAATGTCGTCTGTCGATATAGGCAACCGGAGGTGATCGTCTAAGACAACGC
This sequence comes from Panax stipuleanatus, assembly GCA_020205555.1. Classification (NCBI taxonomy): domain Eukaryota; kingdom Viridiplantae; phylum Streptophyta; class Magnoliopsida; order Apiales; family Araliaceae; genus Panax; species Panax stipuleanatus. The sequence continues at coordinate 120,497,798 of CM035120.1, forward strand.
CAAGAACCTAAACAATCAAATGATGAGAGATTTATACAGCAAGTTCCACATAAAGCATCTCAATTCTATCATTTATCGGCCCAAGATGAATGGTGCTGTTGAAGAATATCAAGAAGATCATGTAGAAAATATTTGCCAATCATAAAGGATGGCCTGACCTGTTGCCTCTGACTCTGCTTGCATACAAGATGTCAATACGTTCTTCTACTGGGGCCAACCCCTACTCATTGGTCTATGGCATGGAAGCAGTACTTCTTATAGAAGTAGAAGTGGAGTCCTTGAGAGTGTTAATAAACGCTCAGATGGAAGAAGATCAGTGGTTGTAAGAGCGGTACCACCAGTTGTCCCTGATAGAGGAAAAGAGTGCTACAACCATTTTCAACGGGCAGTTATATCAGTAAAGGATTGCTCGATCGTACAACAAGAAGGTTCGAATACGGCAATTCAAAGAAAATAACTTGGTATTGAAGAAAGTTCTGGCCAATCAAGACGAAGCCAAAGGAAAGTTCGCCCCAAATTGGGAAGGCCCTTTCATTGTTAAGGAAGTGTTGACGGGAGGAGCTACCAGATTGCAAGAAATGAATGGGAACGAATTTCCCCAACTAATCAATTCAGACACCGTAAAAAGGTACTATGTCTAAAAACCCTACCTGCCATCGTCCTGGTCCAGCGGATCAAAACCAAGTCAGATTGGGTTTTCACAAAGAAGCTCAAACTACGAATGACCTGATCTCCCTCCACCTGGGAGTACGTAGGCAGCCATTCCTGGTGCGGTCAAACAAAACAAAAAAAATCAAAAACCCATCAAACCATACTTAAACCCAAAACAAACACTTCTCAAACCATTCAGGAAAAACCTGAACTACGATTGACTTGATCTCCCTTCACCTGGGAGTACGTAGGCAGCCATTCATGGTGCGATCTGACCTTCAAGAAAAAAATAAAAAAACCAATAAAAAGCCAGTCCCAAGACACTGAAACCCTATAAAAACCAAATACTATCAAGTCTCCCTGGTCAAAAGGCCCTGCTGAGATACTCTCTGACATCTTAATATCAATCCATCAAAGAAAAGCTTATAATACATCAACAACAACAAGTCATGAAAGAAGTGGTAATCACTCAGCAATGACAATACATATCCAACAGGGAAGTGAATAAAAATATATTTCTCTGATATATAATACTGTTTGATATATACATTGTGTCCTGTACAATGACAAAAATGGCTGATCTAGTATATACAGGAAAAATAAAGCTAGTCTATGAACCCGTGGACAAACAGGATAGCAGTGCCTATATGGCATCCCTCTCTGAAGACGGAGGAGCAGCTGCAAGCTCAATACCCTCAGTCTCTATATGAGCAAGAACATCCACAGCCATCTGCATAGTGCTGCTGTGACCATCTATGAAAGTGCTCATATCTGCAACCAGATTGTGTGTATATGATTTGAGTGTTGTGCTATCCATAATATATACATCCCGGGTAGCTATAGCCTCGTCCCTCTCAACATAAGCAGTATCTAGGGCAACTAAGGCCTCCTCAATCTCTTTAAAAGCTGCATCTCAGGTAGATTGAGCCTCATCTCTCTCCTCCAAAGCTGCATCTCTGGTAGATCGAGCCTCGTCTCTCTCAACAAATGTTGAATCCTGAGTGGCTCGAGCCTCGTCTCTATTAGCAAAAGCTGTATCTCTACTAGAAAGGGCTGTCAACATCAATGCCCTAGCCTGATCTCTCTCAAAAGTCATCCGAGCTAGTGAATCAACAATAGCTGGATAAGTCCCGATAGGGATGCTCGAAGGGTCACTAACTAGAGCCGTTGTCAAATCAATAAATAAATCATCCTCTATGGGAGAATCAGGATCCTCCACAGGCTCCTCCTCATCTGAATCAACACTCAGAGCTGACTGGATAGCCGCAGCTAATGCAATATCGGACTCCAACCATGCCAAATACTCTAGAGAACGATCCAGATGGCTAGTAGAGAAATCAAAACTCTCCCTATGAGTTCGACACTCAAAAGTCCTGATCAAATCAGCTGACGACAAAGATGAAGCTGATATTCGCCGATCTGTAGCTCCCTCAAACTGGTAGAGGCTCTGAAACTGATCAAACTGACCCATAACTGCCAACGGATGGTAGGTTTCCACCACTCTCAAACCCGCTAGGGGAAAATAATCCATGCCGACTGCATGAGTGATGAAACTATAAGGGGAGTTAAGCCCTGAGCATGGCAAGATCAAAAAGGGATGCTCGATCTCCAACAGAAAGGCCTACCATGATCCTGCATCTAAACACTCCGCTAGCTGGAAGGAGTATGACATGGCTATTTCATGGGTAAAGTAGTACCCATAGTGTTTGAAGGTGCCGATCGGACTCAAATGCGTCATGGACCATACATACAGCAGAACGGCTCTGTCTCTGAAAAACCCCCTTGATGGGTACTGCAAAATGTAGCCCACAGCAGAGTCTCGGCTAATATCATCAAAAAAATCGTACAACCTTGTCTAAGGGCACAAACCACTACCATTAAACCAGTATCTAAGTGGTTCATATACAGGGGCATGTACAAATAAGCAGTGATGCACATCAACAGAACATCCACTCGTGCGAACTGCCACTCATCTACAAGAATGATGAAATCTCCTGCGTATCATTCGTAACTGTCCAGCCTACCAAAGCGATCAATCAAAAAGTCCAGGGACACTACATGACCAACAGTAACTTCCTCAGTGACAACTCTGCGCCTCAGACCTATCATACCCATGAATGGTCGCCTCGAATCACTGATGGCTGTCTTGGCACAAGGCAGATATAGTGCCAAACCTGTAAGGCGCCCATACTCCTCTAATGTAGGAGTCAACTCATGAAGCCCGAAACGGAAAACCTGGTGCTCCGGTATCCAGCAGGATAACATGCCATCCATAAATCCCTGCGGAACCTGGAAAGCTAGAAGGTCTAGAGAATGCCCTAGCATCTAATCAATCGTCCCTCTGGCTGTGAGAGGCAGAATATCATACCACGATCTCAACAAAGATGGTACCAAAGACGGTGGTGAATGCTTGATATGACTGACTCTGGATGACGACATCTGTATAACCGTATCATGAGACCATCTAGGGGTCAAATCTAAACTCACTTATCTAAGTGCATATCCATGACATAACATATGCATAATGACAATGATAAATGATAATAAGATGCGATAGATAGGAAGTATCATGCATATCTAGAATAAACTATCTACTGCAAGCATCATCTCTGTCTGCTCATAAAATACAAAATAAAAAGTACAGGGAAATAGGGCACAACCGCCCAATAAATAATAGAGGCCTATCAAAAGATATAGCGAGAAATGGGGCACAACCGCCCAATATCTAACAGAGGCCTATCAAAAGATATAGCGATAAAAGCTATCCGAAGAGATCTAGAGTATCTGCCTCCAAGATATCGACCCGATGCTGCTCCTCTTGAGTAACAGAATCTCGGCCAGTGGGAATGTCTGGTCGATACAAGGGAGGATCAGCACCTGCAAAGCTGCTAGAAAATGGACCTGCTAAAGGGCCAGCTCCAGAGCTAGAAGGATTAAAAGAATCTACCTCAGATGGATCCCGACCTAGATTCCTGATATAGAAATGAGCGCTCTCCAATTGCTGGGTTAGTCCTGCAATCTGGTCCAAATGAGTAGGCTCTCGGAGGCCAGCTATCCAGTCTGTCATCATCACGGACCCTGGCACCATGTCTGCCATAAACTGGGTAGCACGAGTCTAAGCCCCAATGGTTCGGGGACTCCAGCAGCTGTGAAATGCCTCCTGGCTGTAAGGACCCCTGACAGGGTGCAGCCATCTACGCCCACCAGGGGAATGTCTATGAGTGGCTGAGCTAGTGGCTAATGATGCCAAGCAGGAGGAACAAAGGGAATGCGAATATCTCCTGTGACGCTCCGAATAGAGCGCTCTCTTATATAAAGCTCCCATCCTCCCTCTGTCAAAAATGGAACCTGACGAGTGGACAATGCAAACTCCTGACCAGTCAGAAAGCCATCCTCAAACTCGACTGTCAAAAATTTGAGGTGCAAGGGACCCACGAGATCAAATCAGTCGTCAACAGTTCTAGTTGCAGGTGGGAGTGGGTGAATCCCTTAGCTATAGGGACCTCCATCAATGTGGAGTGATGCCAATACCGTCCCCGAATAAGTCTCCAAGCTCAAAGTAGTGGCTCGGCGTAGGCAAGGAAACCTCTCATATGCCAAAAACTGGTCATGCAAATATCAAAAGTCCTACGTGATAAAGACTGACAAACACAAATGAGGAAATGAAACGGTGTAGGAGACATGTACTTGCCAGTAGGAATGGGTGAAAACCTATCCAAACCTCTGTCACGCCCTCTGAGCGCATGCGTATCCCTCAGAGAAAATAGGCAAAGGTGTAGGTACCCCAATCAAAATCACTGAGGCGCTCCGCGTATCGAGTAGTGCTGACTATGGTAAAAGACACCGTCAACGAGTTATCTGCCAAGAAGCAACCCATGATGATCACCAAAAATAATCGCCGGAGGATGTGATCTCTAACCCTCTGATCATCAGGAAGAGGCTCAGTCAAAGCCCCACTCTGGGCATCTGTGTTCAAGGGACCAGAACGGACAGTTCGACCCTTGATGGCCGTCGCAGTAACTCCCAAAAGGGAGCGAACGACAGTAGGTGAAATGTCAGCCACCAATGGCATTGGCACACCTGCAAACTCTATCCTGGTGATGAACCTCTAGTCCATAGGCATCATCATCACCTCGCAATCCAACAAATAAAGAGACTGGGTCTGGTGGAACCAGCTCTCAGACAAAGCCCTCAGATAACCCCAGGGGCAATGACGGGGAGGAATAGAAAAGAAGGCCTCGAACCCCCAGGTGTCGACAATGGCCCGATACTCCGGATGCAGAGTATGGTATAAGGAGTTAACATTGAACCAGTTCTCTCTGGGCTGTGTAAAGTCAGGAACTTGCATCAAATAGGAAATCTAGAAAAAATATGTGCTCTGAAAATGGCAAAAAAAGAAAGACAGAAAATCCAAAAGGGAAAACTTTAGTCACCTCATACGCATGAAGGTTGATCGATGGGTGGCATCTCAAATTGCCCAAAAGCTCCTGAATCGGCACCACAATAGCTAGAAGCTCTCTACGTGAAGAATGAGCTGGGGCAGGATCAACGAATGGGACATCTGTTGGTCCGATTAGATGACACAATTAACGCGCAAGTATACGCGGCCAACGAGTAATAAAGAGTAATTAAAGATCGTTCCCACGGAGAATTAATGGATAATAGGTCACCAAAGCACTAGCTCATAATCATCTCAATCTTATTTAAACGGGCGAGAAGGAGAATGAATTTAAACTAAGTTAACTAGGCAAGGAATTAAACTTAAACTAAGTAATCCTAAGGTAGAATCAGATAATGAAGATAAGAGATTTCAATTTCCCCTAATGATTCGTTTAAGTCAACATACTTCCAATTAGGTCAAATTAATAGTTACAGTTGCTAGCCGAGAACACAAAAGTGAGAGAAGGCCATCTTTTGATGCACCTAATCCATATCACGTGCAATCTACAGATGATAGAACGCATGTGAACACCCACATTACCTAAACCACTATATGTCTATGTGATTTACAAATAATTAGGGTTTAAGGTCAAGTTCTCTATTGACTACGAGCGGCGCTTCGGTATATGTCTATCCTAAGCACAAATTATACGTCCAACGTCATGTAAACGTACAATCGCCCGCCACTACGATTAGATCTAAACCCACACTTCGTCTTTCAATCCCATGTGGGTTATCACAGCAATTGGTCATGACTTAATTAAGCATTGAAAGCATAAATTGCAGTAGACAATCACATAGCAATCAATAAGAACCAACCATGGAAGGAAATCAATATAGACTACTCATTAGGTTCCATTGAAACCTCAAAATATAAATTAAGTCATAGACAACTCAAGTATATTATCCACAAGATTGATAAATATCATCCGAATATACAATGATAATAAGGAGAGATTAAGGATAGAAATTGCAAATCTTTCTCCGAGCTTGGATCCTTTGATGTACACACTTGCTTCAATCTCCTTTAACTAATATAACCCTAGAAATTACACTAACTAATTAACCCTAAGCTTACCTTAATCTACTCCTAATCTATACAAAATGGAAAGGAAAAGGAAAAGGAAAACTAGGGCCAAGCTAAGGGAGAGCTCTCTATTGGAGATACCGAGCAAATGGGGCCCCCTTATATTAGCCTTCTCCCGTTAATTTTAAGCAAAAGTCAAACTCTGGGTCAAAATTGGGCTGGCGCTGCCGCGCGACTGTTTGCCTTAGACCTGGCGCGGCCGCGCGGGTCCCCAGTCAAGTCCTTTGATTCCTGCATATCGGCGCGAGCGCACGAGCTGTCCTTGCAATGCTGGCGCGGCCACGCGGGTTGTGAACTTGCTGCATTGCTTCTTTTTCTGCTGCTATTATCTTTGACACACTTATGCCTTGCAAGCAAACTCCCTTCTTGCCTCTTTACAGCAACACATCCCCATTTAGCCGTTTGACTTCATGCTTTGCCCTATCATGCCATCATCATGCTTTTAGCCTATTTCAGTGCGATGCCCTTTTTAGGCTATCTTTGTCCTTTAACGCTCAATAATCGCCAAGAGAGTTCCTAAACATAAACACTGCAAAATAAAGGAAAAACATATTAAAAACACAAGGATACTCGAGTTTAAGCCACAAAATAAGCTGGTTACTATCCGACTAAGTGGTCATGAAAACCTCTAATCAACATCCTCATCGTCCACATCAACTGACTGCTTAGCTCGGATAGGACGAATCACAGACTCAGCCAACCGACGAGGCGACCGAGCTCGACGTGGCTGAGGAACATCAGAGACTTTCCTCCACCTAACTCCTGAAGTGACCCTGCTAGCACTACCGGGTCTGTCTTACTCTATAACTTGGACAAAGTCTCCAATTCACCTCAGAAAGGGTGAGGAAAGCCTTAAACCTGTGGATTATTTATTTAAATCATTACTTTATGCATTTTTAAGCTCTCAAACATGCATGCGTTAACCAAAATCCCCAGTAGAGTCAAAATTGCATGTCCGTTAAATGCTTAGGCTTTTGAAATTTTTTTGCCAGTGTCTCCTTTGTAAAATGGACTGTCCGCATGCACATAGGCATGACTAGGTGGCCATTCAGTAGCACACCTACCCAAAAATAGAAAAAGTTTATATTTATGAAAATAATTCAAAATTAAACTCCCCATGGAAGCTAAATTACCATGGACATTTTTAGTTGAAAATCCAGGCTTACTTGGCCTCAAAAAGGATGAGTAAACTGATCAAAAAGGGCACCAATTGACTGTCTCAGAAATTAATTTTTTTTACATCAAAACGTTCAGCACAGTAAAATATGCATATTTACTAGGTCTAAATTTTTTATCAAGTCATATAGGCATGCCTATTCCATACATTGTGTTTAAAAGCATACTATGTGATATATAACATTCTAACGGTCAAAACTGGAAAAGAAAGGATGTAAACGTTACCAGAGTTGTGCAGAATGTTTGTACGATGACGAAATCTAAAAAAATTTGCCTGAACTCTGTAGATCTGAAGAAGAAAATCGGATTTCCTTTATAGTTCAAGTTTAAAAATGAATTTGAAATGCCACGGGAGCCAAGTTATAAATCGTAGGGAGGAGCAGCCCCACCGGTGGCTTCCGCACCCCTACCTGCAGCTCCCTAGGGTGGGTCCCACCCCTTCCACGTCGGTCCAGTTCCAGTGGAAATGGAGTTTACAGAAGCTAAAAAGTCAAATTCGGGAAAAAACTGCTACGCGATTGAGCGGATTGGCCTTAAATCCTGTGTATAAGCGGCAAGTTCCTGACAAAGGACAGAACTTCATGTAAGCCATTTGTTAAGACCCTGAAGTGATATTCAGGAGCCAATGATGAAAACTGCTGAAAAACTGCTAAAAATTGCCTCAGTCAAAGCATCGGGAAGGTCTGACATAATGAACAACAATTTTTGAATGTGTCAAGGCATCCAGATGGATCCGAGGGTGTGATTTGTCAGAAAGAGTACCCCCACATCGAGATCGATCAGGTTTGACATATCAACCATTGGTGACAACCCCAACAAAGCATCGGGAATGATACGGTGGTGAAGCTGTTAAAGGCTACTTCAGCGAAAGTCAGAGGGTCTGATATTACCAGCCGTTGGCGACAACCCCAGCGAAGCATCGGGAACAATCCGGTGGTGAAGCCGTTGAAGGCTACTTCAACGAAGGTCAGAGGGTCTGACACTACCAGCCGTTGGCGACAACTCCAGCGAAGCATCGGGAATGATTCGGTGCTGAAGCCGTTGAAGGCTACTTCAGCGAAGGTCAGAGGGTCTGACAATATCAGTCGTTGGCGACAACCCCAGCGAAGCATCAGGAACGATCAGGTGGTGAAGCCGTTGAAGGCTACTTCAGCGAAGGTCAGAGGGTCTGACACTATCAGCCGTTGGCAACAACCCCAGCGATGCATCGGGGACAATCCGATGGTGAAGCAGTTGAAGGGTACTTCAACGAGGGTCAGATTGAATGACACTATCACCTGTTGGCGACGACTCCAGCGAAGCATTAGGAACGATCCGGTGATGAAGCTGTTGAAGGCTACTTCAACGAGGATCAGATTGAATGACATTATCAGCCATTAGCGATAACTCTAGCGAAGCATTGGGAATGAGCCAGTGATGAAAACAACGTATAAGTTTATCCCCACAGAGGACAGATGATAAAATCTGTTATATAAATCCCCACTAGGAACACCAGAAAGGATCTGTGATTCAACCGACCGTGGAAAACTACCATTCGAGTAGGCACCGAGGAAGTTCGGTGATGGTCAAACTCTGTAATATACCGTCCGAGTAGGAATTAAGTCCAATCGACTATTGAAAACTACCATTCGGGTAGGCATCGACTGGAACATCGGCATCGATAGAATGATAATTCAAACCGTTAGCGACAACTCCAACGTAGCTTCGGAAAGATCAGATGATGTAAACCGATGGAAGCTATTGTCAAGTTAGGCATCAGGAATACCCAATGAGTTAACTCAGCAAAAGTGGAACATCCCCAGCGGAGAAAAAGTCAGAAATCTGATTTGGAGACAAGAGACGTTGGTGACAACCCTAACGTTGAGTTCAGAAATGTCCAATGGCATCAGCCAAGAGAAAATTTTCCCCACAGATGATTATCAACTGATATGGTAAACCATTGGCTTCAAACCAGTGTAGCATCGAGAAAGATTCGATGATGGTCGAGACTTTGCAAGATACCGTTCGAGACGGCAAGAGAATGCACTAAGGGCTATCACGGATGACGTTATCCCCAACAGAAAATGGCATAAACAGTCAGTGATAACCCCAACACCACGAAGGTATATAACATTCATAACATATCACACCATGCACTACATTATATTTGCATATGTCATATTTCCAGTGTCTAGAAATCTTTATCCTGCTAATTCCATTGCATTACATAAACATGATAAAGAGAGGCATCTGTAGACACTAGAAATTTTGCACTCCTGTTACTAACCCTGCAGAAGGGTAAAACCATCTTTTAACTTCCGGAGACGACCCTTGAAGTTCAAAACAAATCTCAACCCCGACGACAACACCGGGAGATCTAATTTAGCCCCAGCGACAACACCGGAATGCTAAGTCAAGCCCAGGTCACAACCCAGGAGGTACAGGAACCTCGGTGACAATACCGTGAGATCCAATTCAGCCTCGACGACAACACCGGGGTGTAAAGTCAAGCCCCGATCACAACCTGGGAGTTACATGAACCCCGGTGACAACACCGGGAGATCCAATTCAGCCCCGACGACAACTCCAGTATGTCAAGTCAAGCCCCGGGCATAACCCGGGAGGTACAAGAACCCTGGCGACAACACTAGGAGATCCAATTTAGCCCCGATGATAATACCGGGATGTCGAGTCAAGCCCGGGAGGTAAAGGAACCCCGAAGACAACACCGGGAGATCCAATTCAGCCCCGGCGACAACACCGGAATGTCAAGTTATGCCCCAGTCATAACCCAGGAGGTGCAGTCACCCCAAAGACATCCCTGGGAAGCCAAGTCAACTTCGGAGACAACCCCGAAGAATCATATCATATCCAGAGACAATCCTGGGAGACCAAGTCAACCTCAGAGACAACCTTGAGGATGAACAAAATTGGCTGGGTTCAAACCTTGGAGCCAACCCCGAGAAGACAGTCAAAAATCGTGCCAACACAGAAGACAACCCCTTGAGGGGCAAAACGGTTATTTTACCAACTTGAAGCCAATCTGGTCAAAATCAAGCCGAATTGATGCAATGAAGGTCAGAAAGAGCTATAACATTGATCCCTAGTGAAAACAACACAATACAGCTCAATGGACAAACTGCGAAAAAACGAAGATCCGATTATAAACTCATCTTCCTGGATTCGGAAAAGATTAAGTCTCATATCATTGTGACATTCTAGGAAAGGGCTTTCAAGAAAGGTATAGCACGCCTCAAACGGACGCTCTAATCAAAAGTTATGAAGGTTGTAACCTAACATCGCGTTGCTCGGAGTGCACGTACTTCAAGACAACTGGACCCACGGGAGTGGGCCCCGTTTCGTCCCTTAGCCTTACTTCTTGTACTCTAAACTTCGATTTTATTCTTCTAACACGTCTGTATAAGTATATTCTACCACATATCAAAAATTAACCGATGGGAACGTCCATTTGAAGCCTACTAAGTGGCAAAAAGCCCGTGTAGCAGTCCATTGCAAGTATTTTTATAATCAGAACTCGTTTTCTACTTTATTACGTATATGTGAACGTGCATATCAAGTTTTATCTTTTGGTTTTGCCCAGAACTCAGTTTCGTGGCCGTTTTAGCTAACTTTTTAGTATATATTAGTATATATATACGTTTTTCTTTGTTTGTACAGCCTGGATCGACGATCCGTGGCTTTTACTCGCTTTTATGTATATATATATATATATATATATATGTACTAACTTGTTCGGCCTGGATCGCTGATTCGTGGCCTTTTCAGCTTTATTATATATATAATTGACTATATATATTCTAACTTTTAATTCAGTTGGGCCTGGATTGCAAATTCGTGGCCCTTTTACTACATTTATATATATAACTATATTTATATAATTTTTCTGACTTCGTTTGGCCTGAATTGCTAATTCGTGGCATTTTTTACTTTAATATATATATATATATATATATATATATATATATATATATATATATATATATATATATACTAACTGCATATATTAACATTTATATTTCCGTTTGTCCTAGATTGGGAATCCGTGTCCTTTTTACCGCTTTTATAAATATATATAACTATATTTATATAATTTTTCTATCTTTGTTTGGCCTGGATTGCTAATTCGTGGTAATTTTTACTTTAATATATATGTATATATATATATATATATATATATATATATATATATATATATATATATACTAACTGTATATATTAACATTTATATTTTCGTTTATCCTAGATTGGGAATCCGTGTCCTTTTTACCGCTTTTATAAATATATATATATATATATATACACATTCGGTCGAGCCTGGAGTAATTCGTAGCTCTTTTACAGCTTTCATATATATATATATATATATATATATATATATAAATTTTGTTGAGCTTGGAGTAATTCATGGCTCTTTTACAGCTTTTTAGATATATATATATATATATATATATATATATATATATATATTTACACTTCTGTACGGGCCTGAGATTGGAAATTCGTCGCCCTTTACAGCTTTATATATATATATATATATATTTACATTTCTATCCGGGCCTGGGATTGGAAATCAGTCGCCCTTTACAGCTTTTATATATATATATATATATATATATATATATTCTTTATTCATTGTGATTAAATATCAGTTTTAAATGCTCATTTGATATGCATTTGTTTTAATGTAAATTTGGCACATTAGATTTATTTAAATCTAGCCTTTTCTAGCTTTCTAACGGTTCAAAATAGGTCCAACTAGAACCAAGAAGCTAGAATGACTAAGATTTATTTAAATCTAGCTTTCTTTCTAGTTTTATGAAAATTTAAAGCGACCTCGTGACCCTTAGATCCCTATCTAGTGGGAACGAGAATCTTTGGCTTCGCGCATGCAAGGATTTGACTTATGAATCCTTTGTTTTGCGGCGTCTAGATGTAAAATATACATTCTTTGTGAATATTTGTGATAGTGCAGATTTTCTTGGCTATTTCTCTGTGAGCTTAGGAATCGTGGTATTCATGATCAAACTGATCAGAATCTGATTCCCACGATGGACCACTGCACATTACAAATGTATCTTGCCAGTTTTTCTGTAAAATTACAACCGAAGGACCTTAAAACGGTTCTCAAAATTTAAGGTCCTAAACATAATGAAATATGGTTTGTAGTGCTAGAGTCACTCTGATGGCTGTCATGCCCATGAGAAGACCGTCACTTATATATATATATATATATATATATATATATATATATATATTTATGTGGTCGAGAATGCTTCGCATCCCGACAATCAATATTTAAATCGAGCCAAAGGCTGAAAAGAATAAAAATGTAAGTATCGACAGACTTCTATTCTTATGCAAGCGTAAGGGTTTGAAAATCATCCTTTCAAAACATCATTTTCATATCTTGTCTAAAAATGGACTTTTGCAAATCAAATCAAACCCTTCGCCTATAGGTTCAATGAAGCAAGACACTACTTTGAAGTCAATCAAACGTAGGCTCAATTATTTCCAGCATACACACACATTGCAATTTAAAAGGGAAATATTGAAAAGATGCGATACTATGTTTCACGGGAGTCGGGGGGTGCCTAACACCTTTCCCCTACTTAACCAAGCCCCCGAACTTTAAGAATCTCGGTTTCAAGACTAAGTTTTGACAAGTGTCCAGTAATTGGGCCTACTTGTAAAATCAAACAAAACTCGGTTGAGTTGGTACAACCATTTCAAATCTACCAACTGGCGACTCTGTAAACTGTTCAAAATCGTTGACATGATACATGTTGGTCTTTTCCTAAAAAACTCTTCACCCTTCATAAAATAGATAAGACAGATAAGGGTAGAAAACAACAAAATTTAGGAAGAGAGAAAGATCAGGTCCAAAGCGACATGATTTTTTCCCGACGTCGACAGAACAAACTCATACTCTCAATATCGGGACCTCAGAAAACCCTAAAGAAATCTAAATAGGCAATGACCTTACCCCAAACTAAATAAAAGACCTAATTGACCTCCTAACTCAGTTCAAGGATGTGTTTGCATGGTCACATGAAGACATGATTGGTTTATCTACTAATATTATCATTCATCAACTGTCCATCAAAGAGGGATTCAAGCCATTCAAACATAAACTCAGGAGACTGAAGCCTGAATGGAGTGTGAAAGTCAAAGAAATTTTTTCGAGCACTTCAAAGTAAGCATTATTATGGTGTTAACCTACCCTGAATGGCTATCCAATATAGTTCATGTGCCTAAGCCCGGAGGGAAGGTACGAGTATGTGTGGATTATCGGGATCTGAACAAGGCTAGTCTCAAAGATGACTTCCCAGTACCTTTCATCCACGTATTAATAGACAACACGACGTAATTTGGCATATACTCATTTGCTGACTGTTTCACCGGATATCATCAAATCATGTTTGCTGAAGAAGATAGGGAGAAAACTGCCTTTATCACTCCTTGGGAAACCTTCTGCTATCGGTGGCTAGCTTTCGGTCTTACCAATGCCGGTGCTATATATCAAAGAGCCATGATTGACTTATTCTATGATATGATGTACAAAGAAATAGAGCTTTACATGGATGATATCATCGTCAAAATCAGAAAGGAAGATGACCACACCGACAATCTCAAAAAGCTATTCAACCGGCTCCGCAAATACAACTTGAAGCAGAATCCAACCAAGTGTGCTTTCGGTGTCAAATTCGACAAATTGTTAGGGTTTTTGGTATGCAACAGAGGCAATGAGCTGGATTCCGCCAAAATTAAAGCCATCACTGAGATGCCTATACTATAAATAAAAAAAGAGATACGAGGATTTTTTGGGAGAATCAATTTCATAAGCAGATTCATCTCTCAACTCACTACAACTTGTGAGCCCATCTTTAAGTTGTTGAGGAAAAATTTCTCCAAAAAATAGAATGAAGACTGTCAAAATGCCTTCCTCGCCATCAAAAAATAGTTGATTGAAGCTCCTATTTTGGTGCCTCCCCAGGATAAAGTTCCACTGTTCATGTATATATCAGTCCATTCCAACGCTATGGGCTACATGCTGGGGCAAAAAGATGATAGAGGTAAGGAAAGAGCTATCTATTACCTCGGCAACAAGTTCAACAGCCGTGCGCAGAATTACACCTTGATTGAAAAAACCTATTGTGCTTTAGCATGGGCAGCCATGAGGTTACAATATTACCTTCATGGTCACACAACCTATCTCATCTCTCACATGGATCATCTGAAGTACATATTCGTGGGTCCGACAGTCTTGAAGTTCGTTCCTTCGGTGGTCCGTATCTTTATATCCGAGAATAATTGGGATACGTGACATACTATTCTGGAAAGCTCTTTCTGAGGGCTACACAATGACATTGAGTCTGACCATTTCTGGATCTGGGAAGATGGAGCAAAAATCAAAAAGGTATTTTCAAGTGTTTGTGGGTAGTCAACTGGCTTGTCGTGGGTAGTCAACTGGCTTGTCATGGGTAGTTTGCGGCTCGGGGATTGTTGTGGTGGCTTCTTATGACCTCAACCTCTACTTTGTGATCATTGCTTGAATATGTTGTTGTTGTGGGCAAAATTATGATTTTACCCTCCCGTGATGTTGTCGTTAGGGTAAAATTACTATTTTGCACTCCTGTAGGTTAGTATATGAAAAGCAAAATTTCGGGTGGCTACAACGACAATAGTTGTGACGCCCTTAAATTCGGGTTTACAACACCCAATTTGAGTAATCAAAATCAATTATTACAATGTCGTGAACATATGGCAACACACATACTTTAAATTCTTAGTACAAATATTGTTACACTATTTTTGAATGTATTGAGAACTACTACGACTACTAACTCGAATCATCACTTCATTCCCTTGTTTTCCCCGCTAGACCTATCTACACTCTTATTTTCTAAAAGAAATTATGAAACAAAAGGTTTAGCAAAAATAGTCAAGTAAAATATATCATAACTAAGATAAATAATTTATTATTAGCCTTCAACGGTGATAAATCGGATATTTAGAACATATGGTAGATGATATAAGTTTTCACAAATAATCGCAACGAAATGAGCAATCCATTAAAAGAGTCAAATAGATCATAATGTCTACTATCTTCTCAAATTGAAAAATTGAATATCAATATTTTATCAACTATAACACCAATGGTCATTATCATACCAATCAACAGTTCTTGGTCATAATCATGTAAATCAACAGTTCCTTTTTGCACCCAAGCCAAATAGAACTTTCACCACGTGTCTTTGCCTATAACACCGAAGGTCATAATTATGTCAATTCATAGTTCATGGTTATAATCATGCCAATCAATAGTTTCTTTTTGCACCTAGGCCAAAGAGAACTTTCACCCCGTGTTTTTGCCCAGACAGGCTAAAGATACTCAACAATCATACTGTCTTTGCACTCAGGCCAAAGACATTCACAATAACTTAGTCTTTATGATTAGTACAAATAACAATAATATGAATGATGGAAATAAATAATTAAAATAATGAAATATAGAATAAACATTAACGATTTTTAATTTAATTTATCCAGAGTCCAAATTCTCAACAGAATATCCAGAAAATCGATTATAGTTCTTGATAAAATACAAAGTTCAAGAAAATATAAGGTTCACATTTCCAATATAACTATTAAAATTTAATAGGAAGATTCGGGTAAAAAGATATTAGATGAAACACAAACTACTAACGATATTCTAGTCATTTTAGGAAAATTTACCGTTTAATGATAAGGTTGTAGAAACAAATAATAATTTATTACAATAATTTAGGAGTATGAAAGAAAATGATATCCATTACATTAGTAGCAAACTAGATAATATCTGTTATATAGGGGATTAAGTTGAGAAACTCTTCCACTTTTACTGACGCTAGCAACACTCAAAGTATCCTTACACTCAAAAGAATTACTCAAAATATTGTAGTTGAAGAATTTTGTGTTTTTCGTGTGTTTTTCATTACTCAACTAAAAAACCTATTTTTATGAGAAAGAGAGCACGCCACTCTTGGCAATTTTTGCATGCTTGGCACACCAAGGTTGAAAAAAAGAAAATTTTACAGGAGAATTGCAGACACTCAAAATTTTGTTTTCCTGTTACTAACCATGCAGGAGGGAAAAATGTCTTTTCCCACTCCGGAGACAACCCTGGAGGATTACACATCCACTCTGGAGATAACCCCAGAGGACTACATCCAATCAAACCTCAGAGACAGCCCCGTGGGACATTAAATCAACCTTGGAGACAACCCTGAGGAAAACAGAATTGGCTGTAGTCAAACCCTGGAGACAACCTCGAGGACAGCCAAAAGCACCATCAACCCCGGAAACAACCCCGGGATAGCAAGGATAGAGTTTTGACAACAACAAATAACCCGTCAGATGTTGATATGGTCATCAAGAGCCATCTTAGCAATCCCGAGTGTAAACTGCGCAAGACAGCTCAACAGACTTCCTGCATAGACTTGAAGATGATATTATGGTCATGGACCAATCTTCCCAGATCTAGCTTTTAACTGGTTCAAAAGTTATAATACTTGAATCTTTTGACCTAGACTAGCTAAGATCCAGATAGATCTAGTTTACTTTCTAGTTTTTTTGTAAACATTTAGCAACCACGTGACTTTAAATTTGTATCTAGAGGAAACGTGAAGCTTAGCTACTCGAATACAAGGATTTAATCGATAAATCACTTGTTTGGCACAGTCTAGAATAGATATGTACTTTAATTTAATATATGTGTTGTGCAAGCTGTGAAATGATGATTTGTGAGCCTAGGAACATCAGGGCCGATGATTTAATCAATGGATCTAGATCTAGTTCCCGTGATGGACTTGTTTAAGTTGTATAGTCAGCTTGCAACCCCTTGTACATGTAATCTTGGGCCTTAAAACGGTTATACTGGTTTAAGGCCCAAAAATAGTGAAAATTATGGTTTGTAGGTGTTCGGGTTTACTTCGATGGCTTTCATGCCCACAAGGAGCCCGACCCTTGTAGACATATTTAATACTGTCAAAGATGCTTTGCATGTTAAATAAGATCAAATAAAGCCGAATCTAGTTAAAATGGAAGTATCAAAGGCCTCAATTCCAATGCGAGAGAAAGGGTTTGAAAACAGCTTTTCAAAAACACCACTTTCATATGCCTGTTAAAAAAATGAACTTTGCTACTAGTCAAACCCCTTCGTATATAGGTTCAATGAGGCACAAAACTACTTTCAAAATAAAGCACTTTGAGCACATTTATCTACATCACACACACACATTCACATATACACACTTCATATGCTAAGGGAATGAAAAAATAGCTGTAATCGTGTTTCACGAAATTCGGGGGGTGCCTAACACCTTTACCTCGCTTAAGCAAGCCCCCGAACTCTATGAATCTCGGGTTCCAGACCAATTAAATAGAGTCACATATTGGGCTATTTTGTGAAAACCTTTCAAAATCCGGTTGAGTTGGTACAACCATTTAAACTCATACCAACTGGCGGCTCTGTCTAATTCGGCCCAATTATTAAAATCAATCATTTCAAATCGTCGACATTTTATGTCTGTTTTTCCAAAAAATCTCACCATTTAAAGAAAGATAAAATCAACCTAGCGAAATATAAAAGGTAGAGAACGAGTATGGATTTCCCCGGCGTCGACAAGAATAATTATGGGTCCCAACCTAGTTAGAAAAGAAAGTTTATAGGAGAATTAATTGTGGCCCCCACCCAAGTTGAATAAGAAAAGTTTGTAGGATAATTGATTGTGGGTCTTAGCCAAGTTGGAGAAGAAAAGTTTATGGAAGATTGTAATTATTGAGGGTCTCATAGAAAATAAGTCAAACTTACAAAAAATGCCTCATGTCTATTTATAAAAATTAAACAAACATCTACCACACATCACTTATCATTAATCAACACCTTTTATTTATCAATTATTCACACATTTTTAATGTTTCAAAAATTATTCACCATAATATTATGGACTCATAATACTGACAAACAGATCGTTCCCAAGAAAGAGAGGGTCTTCTGTAGAAACGACACACAATTAAATAACCCCTTTCGTAACTTCTAAAAATTGTCAATAATTCGAACTAGCTAAATAATATCATTTCAAATAATATTAGTTATTGTGTCGTGACAATTAATGATTTAATAATATAAACTATTGTGCATTTGTTATTGTAACAATTATTGAATCAATAATATAAAATAATGTGCAATATTATGTGATACTACGGAATGTCGTGTGCCACTATAGAATACCACGTGTTACTGTACTTTTATCACAAGGTATTTAAACAATTAAAAGTGATAGTACCGTTGATAATTTTTTATTAAAAAACTTATTTCTGTCATTTTCAGTATCCAACAATTATGTCATTGTGGGGCCACCAATGATGTGGGCAACCCTCCTTATTTAAAAATGTGGGCAACCCTTATGCTAAAGCAATATAATCTATCATGTACGATATAATATGTACTAGACCGGATGTCGCTCACGCACTTAGTGTAACGAGTAGATACCAGTCGAATCCAGGAGAAAAGCACTGGAAGGCAATGAAAAATATCCTAAAGTACTTAAAAAGAACTAAGAATGTATTTCTTGTATACGGTGGATCTGAATTGAAACTAGAGAGCTATCCAGACTCAAGTTTCTAAACGGATCAGGATGACAGTAAATCCATTTTGGGGTATATGTTTACCTTAAACGGTGGCGCAGAGAGTTGGAAAAGTTCCAAGCAAGAAGCAATTGTTGATTCAGTGACTAAGGCAGAGTACATAGCTGTAAGTGAAGCTGGAAAGGAAGTTGTTTGGATGAAAAAGTTCATAACTGAACTTGGCATGGTTCCTAGTATTAGAGGAGCAGTACCTTTATTCTGTGACAACACCGGAGCTGTTGCATGGGCCAAGGAACCCAGGTCTCATCATAAATCCAAACACGTGTTGCGGCGGTTTCATTTGATTAGAGAGATCATTGAAAGAGGAGATGTCACCCTAGAGCAAGTGGACACTCAAAACAGCATTGCAGATTCATTTACTAAATCTTTAACACATCAGCAGTTTGATCGTCACTTAGAGAATATGGGTATTAGATACTATAAAGATTGGATTTAGTGCAAGTGGGAGATTGAAAGTAGTATGCACACAAGCTAATCATGTATGATGATAAAGCATATACTTTGTAACAATCTTATTCATTTATTAATAAAAGAATTATTTATTTAAAGGTGTTTATATTATCTACATCATGCTGTTATACTTAAATGTGATAAATCCATAGTTTTAAGCAATGCTTTTAGAATCATGATGATGATCATGCTAATGAGATCTAAATTCTTAAATAGCTTAAAACTAAAATAGTTTTCAATCGATGGATTACTAAATAAGGGATTAGTGAATCCGGATAGATTAATACATACGTTGCTTGCTCTTTGGAAGAGGATGATTGATCTCATGATCATTTGTGTGGAGACACTAAAGCAAGTATGTAGGTGCTTATTAGAGAATAAGTATACTGAACGTGGCTCGTTAAGGAATACCTAATGGAGTTTTACTCGCCTATCAATAGGAATTACTTTAGTGATAATAGTACAAGTAATCCTTAGACTTGAGATCACCATAGTATCTTATGTATGATAAGTTATACTTTGATATGTCCCTTAAGACCTTGAGGGTATATCAAAGGGTATGTTTGGGTATAATTAATTATATATGAAGATAATGAATGATCAATAAAGGATATAACCACTTCTAGTAAAATAAGTGAATGTCCTATGTGATTCGATAAATGACAACCCAGCAGTCCTTAGCCAAAGCAGAATGAAATTAGAAAGTAGTTTCTAATTTTTATTATTGGAGTTTGTGCATTTAGGATCGGAATACATATAATTAAATAAAATAAGACTTGATAGTAAATCCATGTCTTATATTTAATTGGGACATTGTATGGTAGAAGGAATGAATTGTACGGTAACTATTTACTCAAAGGTTCTTTTAGGATTAATGTTGAAATCTATATTATCTGGAAAGTCGTTAAGCGCTAAGGGAGCTTACCCTTCTTGTAGAATAAATATTTATTTAAATGAATTAATAGTTAATTTATTTATTTAAATAAAATTAGAATTGTTCTAATTAATTTATTCACAACCGATTTAATATGGAGAACCTAAAGGGTCACACCATAAATGGATGAATATTTATTTAAGAAGCAAATGGTATAATTGTAATAATAAGTTAAGTGTATTTAATTTAATCTATGGTGATAGAATAAATTAATTAGCTTAATATTTATTATTTAATATTTTAAAAATATTAAATATAAATTAATAAGAAGAGTCTTATTATTATTATTACTATTATTATTAATTTGAATTCCTAAAGGAGTTTGAGAATTAATTAATAAAAGGACTCTCCCATATTTCTAATAAGATTAGGAGGTAAATTAATTAAAAGAGTTTAATTAATTGCTCCTAATAAGATTAAGAAGTCTAATTAATTAAAAAAATTTAATTAATTAATATGAAACCTAAATCCTAAAATGGTTAGGAGGGTTACCTACATCTATAAATAAGAAGAGTCTTATTTTGATTATGGACTAATGCAATTCCAATTGTTGGGAGAGCACACCTTTTCTAGAGAGAGAGAAAACTAGGATTTTGCTAATAACCCACCTTCTTAATATTTGTTCATCCTTGGTGGATCACCTCTAGAGGCCAAACACTTGGGTGGCTGACGTTGAACAAAGGAAGGAATCACACCCGGTAGATTCAAGTTGAACAAGGAAAGGATTGGAGTTGAACTCGTACTTGAGGAAGCATAAATCTTCAAAGGTATGATTCGTTCTTCATCTCCTTAAATTGAATTAATAATTGAGCATAAAGGATGATATGGGTTCATGGTTTGTAAAATTTTAAAACTCTATTTTACGCTTTCGTTGATACGTATGTAATTATTACATGCTACTTTAATCTAACAAACCTAACAGAAGGAGCGTGGACGGCATTGCCATGGACTTGGCATTGATAACATCTTTTTGGCGTGATCATCACAGTCAGCTTTGAGAGAAATCCAGTAATGTCATGTTCTTAATATCTTCTTGGCAAGTAAGGGACCTCTCATGTGTGAACCACATACTCCATCGTGGACTTCATCCATAAGTCTTTGGGCTTGATCTTTGTCTAGGCACCTTAGAAGGCCTATTCCAGTATCTCTTTTGTAGAGTGCGTCTCAACTTAAGTAGAATTTCATAGCCATTTTATGGATCCTCTTTCTTTCAACTTGACTTGCCCTAGTGGGCATAGATCCAACCCGAAGATATTCTTTTATATCCTGGTACTAAGGTTGTTTAATGGGAGGTAGTTCATCTGATACTTCTCCAATATAATTTCCATAAGCTGGTGCCATCTGGTTTATGAATTTGATATCCGAGATTCCCCTCTTTGCGGAGATGCAGATTAAGGAAGCTAGGGTTGCTAGTGCATCTGAGAAATCATTTCGATTCCGAGGAATGTGGATGAAGGCTATTTCTTTAAATTTCATAGCCATCTTGATAACCTGCTAATGATAGGGCTGCAAATGCAATTCTTTGGTATGATATGCCCCAATGGATTGTTTGATGACCAACTCAGAATCCCCAAAGACCGCTAACCGTTTGATACCCATGGATCGAGCTAATTTCAATCCCATTATACAGCCTTCAAACTCGGCTGTGTTGTTGGTGTTGAAAAACTGTAGCTTGGTGGCCATAGGATATTGTTCTCCCGTAATAGATACAAGAACTGCCCCTGCTCCTGCACCTTCTATGTTTATCTCCCCATCGAAGTACAATTTCCAGAATTGGCATGTATCTCAAAGTAGTATGCACACAAGTCAATCATGTTTGATGGTAAAGCATTTACTTTTTAACAATCTTATTCATTTATTAATAAAAGTATTATTTAATTAAAGGCATTAATTTATCTACATGGTGCTGTTTTTATAATATGTGATAAATCCATAGTTTTAAGCAATGCTTTTAGAATTATGATGATGATCATGCTAATGAGATCTAAATTCTTAGATAGCTTAAAACTAAAATAGTTTCCAATCATTGGATTACTAAAAAGGGGATTAGTGAATCCGGATAGATTGGTACATATGTTGCATTCTTATTCGATGAGGATAATTGATCTCATGATCATTTGTGTAGAGACACTAAAGCAAGTATGTAGGTACTAATTATAGAATAAGTACACTGAACGTGACTCGCTAAGGAATACCTAATGGAGTTTTACTCGCCTGTCAATAGGAATTCCTAATGTGATAGTAGTACAAGTGATCCTCAGACATGAGATCATCATAGTATCTTGTGTATAATGAATTATACTTTAACTTATTCCCTTAGGGTATATCAAAGGGTATGCTTGGGTGTAATAAGTTATATGTAGAGATAATGAATGATCAATAAAGAATCTACCGCTTCTAGTAAAAGAAGAGATATGTTTTATGTGATTCGATAAATGACAACCCAGGAATCCTTGGCCAAGGTGGAATAAAATTAGAAAGAAGTTTCTAATTTGCATTATTTGGAGTTGTGCATTTGAGAATCGAAATACATATAATTAAATAAAAATAAGACTTGACAGTAATTCCACGTCTTATATTTAATTGGGACATTGTATGGTGGAAGGATTGAATTGTACGGTAACTATTAACTCAAAAGTTCTTTTATGATTATTGTTGAAATCTATATTATCTGGAAAGTCGTTGATCGCTAAGGAGACTTATCCTTATTGTAGAATAAATATTATTTATTTAAATGAATTATTAGTTTAATTTATTTATTTAAATAAGATTAGAATTGTTCTAATTAATTTATTCACAACAAGTTTAATATGAAGAACCTAAAGGGTCACACCATAAAAAGAAGAATATTTATTTAAGAAGCAAATGACATAATCGTAATAATAAGTTAAGTGTATTTAATTTAATCTATGGGGATAGAATAAATTAAATAGCTTAATATTTATTATTTAATATTTTGGAAATATTAAATATAAATTAATAAGAGGAGTCTTATTATTATTATTTCTATTATTATTATTGTTTAATTCCTAAAGGAGTTTGAGAATTAATTAATAAGATACTCTCTCTCTCTGTCTCTCTCTCTCTCTCATATATATAGTCCTAATAAGATTAGGAGGCTAATTAATTAAAAGAGTTTAATTATTCCCAATAGGATTGGGAATCGTAATTAATTAAAAGAGTTTAATTAATTAATATGAAACCTTAATCCTAAATAGTTTAGGAGGGTTGCCTACATCTATAAATAAGAAAGTCTTATTATGGAACAAGGTTAGACAATTAATTTCAAGAGTTGGGAGAGCACTCCTTTTTTAGAGAGAAGGGAACTAGGGTTTAGCCAAACACCATTCTTCTTGAATTCTTATTCTTTCAATTGGCAGATCACCTCTAGAGGCCAAACACTTGGGTGGCTAACGTTGATCAAAGCAAAGAATCAACCCGGTGGATTCAAGTTGAACGCGAAAAAGAATTGGAGTTGAACTCATACCTAGGGGTGCTCAAATTTTTTGATTTTTTCAGTTTTTTACTGAATCGATTGATACCGGTACCGGTGGTACCGATTTTTTTCGGTACCGATTTTTTGGTATTTTAACACTTTTCGGTACCGATAGCGGTAATGAATTTTCTGAATTCGATAAAAACCGAAATACCGAAACATAATAATATAATAATTAATAGTTAATGTTTTGTAATTTTATATATAAAATAATTTTTTTATATATTAATAATTTCTATATAAAAGTAGTTTTATTAATTTTTTTATATATTAATAATGTTTGTAGTTTTATATATTAGTTATTATTAATAGTTAATAATTTCTTAGCTTTAAAAAAATTTGTTAATATATAAAACATTTATTTAATTATTATTAATAATTATATATATTACTATACGGTATAACCAAAAATCGAACCAAAAAAATCGATACCGATTTTGTACCGAACCGGTAATTCGGTACCGGTTCCAGTTCTTGCTTTTTCGGTACTTTCGGATCGATACCGGTTCGGTATTTTTGGTACTAGTTCAATTTTTTACCGATGAGCACCCCTGCTCGTACCTAAGGAAGCTAGTTTCTATGAGGGTATGAATCTAATCTCCATCTATTTTGTTTTAATTAAAAACTGTGCGTAAAGGATGATCTGGGTAATTAGTTTGTAAAATTTTTAAACTTTGATTTACGATGCTTCCGCTTATTTTATGCAATTTGATTGTATCCATGAATCTTACAAACCTAACAGTATCTTCTCGATGGATTTGTTGAATTGTCATTATCCCATCTGGGAAGTAAGTTTCCAAGGCTTTGAAGTCCCTTGATGGTGCTTCAGCCAATTGATCTGCAATTCCTTGACCTTTAATGGACATTTGAGTCACATAGATGATATCAAATTATTGGAGGATTAATTGTCATCTAAACAATCGGCAATTTTACATGGGCTTGCTGGGGCTCAATAGTAGGAGAAACCGCGGCTGGCCACAGGTACACCTGCGACTGGCTTAGGGGCCTATATAAAGGCATCAACAACACATTTTGCAAAAGAGAAAGCTCATTCTAGAGAGAGAAACAACATTTTAGAGAGTGGAGCTAAGGAATCATTCTACAAAATCACTAGATTCAAGTTAGATCTAGTATTAGGTAACTAGATCTTATATATATAGAAGGAGATAGTATAGATCCAAGTCAAGAAAGCTTGTATCTTCATTCCCTAAGGTGAAAAACTGAATCTTTGTTCATTCCATTATAAGTCTAGTTAGATCTATTAGATCTAGTTCAATATTTGTTTATATATAGCTAAAGTTTTAATCTTTATACATATATCGGTTATTTATCCATAGATCTATCTATTTTATCGAATATTTTGCATATATATAGTTAAAGATCGAATCTCTTTACTAGATCTACCCTAGATTTAGCCAGATCTAGCCCTTAACCGGTTCTAAAGCTTCAAAGCTTGAACCTTTATGCTAGACTGGCTCGGATCTAGGATAGATCTAGTCATTTTCAATGTTTTCAATCTATTTTAAACACTTCGCAAAAATCTAGATCCATATCTAGTGGGGATGAGGTCCTAACTAATCATGCTAGGGATTTTAACAAGTGAATCACCTGATAGTGGTTTTATGATACATTTTTTATATACTTTCATTTAGATCACGATTATGTCATGGCGCGATATTTGGATACCTCGGATCTATGGAGTCATGTCCTAGATTTTGAGATCCTTCAATAGATCTCATTATACACAGTCCCTCGAGTGATGGCTTCGATATCACACTCTAAAAGCTAGGGTTACGTGAGACCCTTTTAGATCTCTTTAGTTTATATTCAAGTATGTTGATGTGAGCTTAGGAATCCTGGGGTTGACGTTCATGAATCGGGTCTTGACTAGATTCCCACGGTGGACATGTCGTTAATTGTAATATTAAAGTGTTCAAATCATTGTACTTGTAATTTCGGGCCTTAAAACGCCTTCGAGCGTCTTGTCCCGAGAGATAGGATTTAAGGGCCCATAATAGTGAAAATTGTGATTATGGGTGCTCGGGTCTATCAAGATGAATTTTATGCCCAGGGATGGCCCGACCCTTTTTCATGCTTTATATTGCGTATTATCACCAAAACATTTTCAAATCATATAGAAAAACGACAAAAATCTTGTAAAATACAAAAGCGCTCGGGGATAAATGAACTTAAGGCTAACAAATCAAGCGACAAAAATAGGGCAAGACCACCAAGTTCTCCAAATCCTCTCAAAAAGCGATTTAATTAAAATTAAATTTAAAAAATCAAATAACGTCTCGCATAGACTAAAACCAGGCTTAGAACAACCTTTAAAACCAACACACTCAAACACAATTTTGATTCAAAAATATCAAGGCTTTCTCAAAAACACACACGCGCACACATAAACACACTTCATTCTTGGGAAATCAACAAGATGCGGTACCATATTTTCACAGAAGTCAGGGGGTGCCTAACACCTTACTCTCGTTAAGCAAGACCCCGAACTATATGAATCTCGGGTTCCAGACCAAGTTTATAGAGTCACATATTGGGCCATATTGCGAAAACCTCAAATTTTTGGATGAGTTGGTACATCGACTTGAACTTATACCAACTTGAGACTATGTTCAATTCTGCCCAATCCTTAATCAATCTTTTTCAAATTCGTCGGCATATATGTCGGTATTTTACTAAAATTTGACCCTTTATAAACAAAATTAGCCAAAATAGCGAAATATAAAGGTAAAAGCAACAAACTAGGAAAATAGGAAAGCCTCTTTTTCCCCAGCGTCGACAGGTGGCGACTTTGCTGAGGATATAGAGAGCATAAGTCGCGTTCAATCTTATTGATTTCCTTTTTTTGTATACTGTGTGAATGATTTTTATGTGTGTGATTGCCTTATATTTTCGAATGCTTTATATTAGTGCCTCGAACAATGTCATCAAATGAATACGTTAAGGCACGATGAATGTAAGTTGTGTGATTCCTCCGCCAGGAGGCGAACCTGTCGGTTATTGATTATTGGACTCAAGGGGGCGTTCCCTACGAGGCTTAGGAAAGGCACCACTTAGATCCGCTCCTATCAGAAGATCGAATCCATTCCCATCGTGTAGATTGCGAAGATCTAGGAACCTTCATGCCAAAAAGCCCGCGAGAGTAATCCTAGGTCAGGTCAGCCTCAAATAAACCCAACGTTTTAGGAAGTCTCTTCATTCCCTATTACTATTTAGTTTGTATAAATGTTATCCATCTTAATTGAGCATCCTATATCTTCTTATCCTGTCATAAAATAATTAACACCGATTTTGCTAGAAAAGATTAAAAAACCTCAAGTTAATACGTAACATATTATTCATCCATATATGCCATCAATATCAAAGACTAAACTATATACCGTTTGTGTGTAGATTGGTCCTAGAACACGACTTCGAGCCAAGAAGGTGCGAACCCTACCAACCAAAATAGCTGAAAGTAGTACACCATAATCCATTCCCATTTCTCGGGAAGCATTTAAAGAATTCAAGAAATAAATCACTGAAATGGCCAGTATGCTTAAAGAGCAATGCAAAGCAACCCAAGATCTAAAATTGCAAACTCAGCCTGAATCCTCCACACAGGTAGGCAGTTAGATTCCAAGAAAAACCAGTGATACACAAATACCCACTCTAGTATTCTAATTCGGTAGCGGGTCCACCAAGGATGCTGCAGGTAAAGGTCAGATAAGAGAAGACATGGATCTTCAAGAGGACAAGGAAACTGGGGACATCAGGAAGAAGGTCAAATAAATGGAAGAAGCCATTTGATCCATCAAGGGAACATGGTCTTATGGCAGTGTCAATTACTCCGACTTGTGCATCTTCTTGAGAGCCAGATATCCGGATAAATTCTAAGTGCCAGAGTTTAAAAAATACAATATATTAGGCGATCCTTACACCCACTTAAAAGTCTACATTAGCGAATTAAGATCTTATGTAGAGGATGAAAGCCTAATAATGAAAATTTTCTAGAAGAGCGTTACTGGGGAGGCTAGAACTTGGTATGCCAGAGTTGATAATTCCAAGATCCACAGTTGGGAGGAGTTAACACATGCTTTCCTAAGCCATTAATATTAACCTCTCGACCACAAATCCCCATCACTAGCTTGAAGGAGGTTCCGTGGAACTATACGGGGGAATATAAGGTCTGCAAACGACTATAAGGCAATCTTGCCAATGGAAAATCCACTGTACCTTCTGTAAACACTTGAAATTTTGTTTTCCTATTACTAACCAATGTAGGAGGGCAAAAGTGACTTTTCTCACTCTAGAGACAGCCCCGGAGGATTACAAGCCATTATTTTGGAGACAATTCCAGAAGACTACATCAAATCAAACCCTAGAGACAGTCCCACGGGATATCAAGTCAACCTCAGAGACAACCTTGAGGGAAAACAGAGTCAACAGCCGTCAAACCCTAGAGACGACCCTGAGGGAGGACAGTTGCAGCTATATCAAGCCCGGAGACAACCCCAGAAGGGCAAAAGGGTAATTTTTCCAACTCAGAACTAATGTTGATCAAACCACTGTGGATAAGGTTATACAGAGCCATCAAAGCAATCCCGAGTGCAAATTGCACCAGATAGCTCAACGGACTGACTGCGGAGACTTAAAGATCTTGTCATTAACCCATCTTCGCGGATTCAAAAAAGATCAAGCCCTATGACATTGTGTAGATTTTGGAAAGAGCTGTTCGTAATGGTATGGTACACCTCCATAGGATTCTCAGTTGCAAGCTTTCAAGGTTTCAATCAGCCTGCAAGTCGATCGAGGGAATGTACTTCGAGACGACGGGACCCATTGGGCCCTTCTGCAGGTACACATGCGGAAGCCGCAGGTCTACTTGTGGAAGGCCGAGGCTACATATATCATCCCCATAGCTCACTTTTAAAAATATTCTGGAGAGAAAAAGGGTCCAAGAGAGAGAAAACCCAAGATTCTAAGTGTCAAACAACTCAAATCTTGCTTCTAATCTCTGTAAATCTCAATTGTAAACACTTGTATACATATATATATATATATATATATATATATTTTAACATATCAAGTTTTAACCTATGAAAGTTGATTTTAAAGGCGCCAATAGCCATTCGATAGCCCATCTCGTGTAAGGCTATAAGATATCTTCAGATCTGAGTTTGTTTACTTCTTTATTATATATAAGTGCTATATATATAGCTTGGTGGCGCCAAGTTATCGGTTTTAATCGTTCATTTCATTGTAAATAGTCAATATTTGCAGTGTACTGACTAGATCTATACTAGATCTAGCCAGATCTAGCTTTTCATCGGTTCAAAAGTTATAAACTTGAACCATTCAAGCTAGACTGGCTAGGATCTATATATATCAAGTTTACTTTCTAGTTTTGTATATATATAGTAACCACGTGACCTATATCTGTATCTAGATGAAACGGGAAGCTAGGCTACTTACATACAAGGATTTACTGATGTATCCTTTGTTCAGCGATGTCTAGAATATATATGAAATTTATATCGATATATTCATTGTGCATGCTATTTAAATAATATCATGTGAGCCTAGGAACCACAGGGTTGATGATTCAATCAATGGATCTAGATCCGGTTCCCATGATGGACTTGTTTAAGTTGTATAATCAGCTTGCAACCCCTTGTATATGTAACCTTGGGACTTAAAATAGTTATCCGAATTTAAGGCCTCAAAATAGTGAAAATATGTATGTGGTGCTCGGGCGTACTTCGATGGCTTCCATGCCCATAACGAGCCCGACACTTGTAGATTATTTTATATATTGTTAAAGATGCTTCGCATCTCAATAAAATAGAATCAAACCAAATACGGAATAAAATTGTAAGTATTAAAGGGCTTCAATTCCTATGCAAGCGAAAGGGCTTGAGAACAACTTTTCAAAACATCACTTTCATATGATTGTTTAAAATAAACTTTTCAATAAGTCAAACCCTTCATATATAGGTCTAACAAGGCACATCACTACTTTCAAAATAAAGCACCCAAGGAAATTTTCAAAACTCAAATCACACACACACACACAAACTTCAAATGCATAGGGAATGAAAAGACGCGTAACCGTATTTCACGGAAGTCATGGGGTGCCTAACACCTTCCCCTCGCTTAAGCAAGCCCCGAACTCTATGAATCTTGGTTTCCAGACCAATTAAACGGAGTCACATATTTAACCATATTGCAAAAACTTTCAAAATCTAGTTGAGTTGGTACAATCATTTAAACTCATACCAATTGGCAGCTCTATCTAATTCGACACAATCATTAAAATCAATCTTTTTAAATCGTCGATATTGTATGTCGGTCTTTTCTAAAATCTCACCCTTTAAAGAAAGATAAAATTAACATAGCGAAATCTAAAGGGTAGAGAACGTAATAGGAAATTTTCCCGGCGTCGATAAGTGGCGACTCTGCTGGGGACAGTAAAGGGCTTAAGCCGCATTTTAATCTTTTCAATTTCCTTCTTTATCTGCATGTGTGTGAATGTTGTCTTTACATTGAATGGATGTGAATGAATGTTTATTTACAATAATTTATATTTTTGCTTCACACAATGCCATCATATTGCATACGGTGAGACGCGATGAATGTATGTTGTGTGATTCCTCTCCCAGGAGGCAAACCCGTCGGTGGCTGATTATTGGACTCAAGAGGAGCATAATCCCACGAGGCCCAGGAAAGGCGCCACTCAGATCCGCTCTAATTGAAAGATCGAATTAACTTCCCATCTAGTAGAGTAACCTAAGATAGGTCAGCCGCTGATAAACCAACGCAAAGGGAAGACTCGTCATACCTTTCCTCGTTTAATTCATGTCCATTGTCAAAATGTCAATTCATGTCAAATATTAAAAACTAAATTCCATGTCAAATATCAAATCCTGTTATAAATGTCATGTCATTCTGTCATCAAAACAACTGACCTCTGTTTTGTAGGAAAATATTAAAAAAAAACCCCTCAAACTGACATATTACACATCATGCATATTGTTAGTTTTTGTCAAGACTAAACTACATACTCTTTTTGTAGGAAAGAATTGGTCCTATCACCAGATCAAAGTCTAAAAAGGCACTAAACCCATCTTCAGACATGGCTACTAGTGCCCCACCTGAATCTACCCCTATATCTCATGAGGAGTTTAAGGGACTCAGAAATCAGATAATAGAATTGGCTATCTTACTGAAAGAACAGAGTAAAAGCACTTAGGGTCAACAGATACCCACTCAACTAGAGTCCTCTGCACAAGGTGGCAGTCAGGGTACGGATAAAAAGGTGGAAATACAGATACTCGAACCTCACTCCAATGAAAAAACCTAAAACCATCAATCTCAAGGATGATCGAGAAACTGATGATATTAGAAAGAAAGTCCAACAAATGGAAGAAACTATCCAGTCAATCAAAGGGACTGTCATATATGGAAGTGTCAACTACTCAGATCTATGTATCTTTCTAGGGGCTCGTTATCTGGATAAGTTCCAAGTCCTAGATTTTGAAAAATATAACGGGATTTGAGATCCTTATACCCACCTGAAGGTATACATTGGAGAACTCGGATCCTATGTAGAGGATGAAAAATTGAGAATGCAACTATTTTAGAAAAGCCTGACCGGAGAGCCAGAGCCTAGTACACTCTACTAGATAAATCCAAAATTCACAGCTGGGAAAAGCTAGCTCATGCCTTCCTAAATTAATACAAATTCCAGTCTCAAATGGCTCCAAACTGATATCAAGTGACCAAAGTTAAAAAGAAAAATAGTGAGTCATTCTGGGATAACTCACAAAGGTGGAGACGGATGGCAACACAAGTCAGTCCACCTATGATAGAAACTGAAATGGTGATGACTTTCATTGATATACAAGAAGCTCCATTTTATGAGAGGGTCGTAGCAGGCATAGGAAAACCATTCTCAGAGATGATAAAACAAGGAGAAATGGCTGAAATGGTGTTAAAATCTGGAAAGATTAAAGACCTCACTGCTTTAGAAGTCGTAGCTGAGCACATTCAGACCGAAAATTACGGGAGTAACCCTAGAAGAGCCCACAAGAAGAAGGAAGAAGAAGTATGCTTAATACTTCAAGGTCAAACTCGGCCAGGTAATCAGAACCCGCCTATTCAAAAACAAATCAATTACTCCCCATTCCAATCATTTGTAAATCCTGCAAATCCTTCACCCTAGAAAGCTGGAGAGGTCAGGCGCAAGAGAACCTTCACACCCTTAGGGGATTCACTTGAAAATATATTCAAGCTTCTGACAACATAGAATAAGATCACTCAGCTTCTTCCCCCCTGCAAATCCAAGTGGGAAAGGATTTAACCCAGGCAAAAAGTGTTCTTACCATTATGGGTCCCCTGGCCATGATACCCAAGAATGTTGGTCTCTAAAGCATAAGATCCAAGACATGATAGAGTGGAGAAATTGTGGTGACAACACCAGAACAACCACATGTCCAGGATAACCCTTTGCCTCAGCACAATGAGGAGGGAGTCAACATGATCAATACAGGGAATGGAGAAGGTTCCAAATACCTCAACTACGTCGGAGAGTCATCACAAAGAAGTGAAGGGAGCCCCGCCAAGTTGGGTTATTCAAAAGTTTATTCGATAGAATGGGAAATAAAATCCAACAAAGAATATATTGATCAATTGGCAGAATTAATGATATATAAACACCAACTGATACGGCAGTTGATAAGCCAGATTGGTCAAAGGCATGCTAATATCCCTCCACCTAAAATCCTTCCAATTACAAAGAGGGATCATTATAGATTCTAGGAGCATGAAACCTGGGCTGATAAAGGTGCAAGGGAAGAATGGTTCTAGGCTCGTAGAGAGTTTGCTGCTAAAAGAAAGTTCACTCCTTTGAATCAGTCAAGGGAGGAGATTCTACAGATATTGATCAATAAAGGAAAGATCATAGAACTGTTATCTCCAATGGACCCCCGATTAAAGAGGTTCAATGCTATGAAGATATACCAATACCACTCGAATACTCCTAGTCATAACACGGAAAGATGTTGGGCACTGCGTCACCTGATCCAGAATCTAATTGATAATGGTGACCTGTAAATGGTAAATAGTGGTATTACCTTTATTGAAGAAGAGAATCTCTTTCCTCCTGGAACGCGAAATTTAAGAGAAATTATAGCGGTTATTTTCTCTTAAGGGGGCACTTCTGAAATACCTTTGGTAATTTATAGAATGGGTACTCCTATGAAGATAGCTGCACCAGAACCACTAATGCTACAATATCTACCCCAATACCCCATAAGCAGCTTAAAAAGAGTCACATGGAATTATGGCAAAAGCTCGGGATTAACGTCAGAATGTACTATTATCCTGCCTAAGGATAACCTGCTGTATCTACGTTAGCGTGTGTTAAAACCCATCATCAAAACCTCGGGGAGGGTACTAGAGAAGATAATTGCAGAATTCATCAGCAAAATGGGATATAATGAAGCAAAAGTGGTGCAATGTTTAAAAGAAGCACCCCGACAGATCTCCATCATGGATTTAATATTATCCTTGGAAGATTATTGTATAATCCTGGTTCAAGTCCTGGAAGAAGCACACCTGCAAAGAACAATGGACACCGAAAAGTTCCATCATTTGGTAGATCACATTCTCAACAGTAATGTGATATCCTTCGCTGACGATGACATACCAGCTGAAGGAATCGGGTATTGCAAATCAATACATATAGCAGTGATATCCTTAGGATATGTGATAGGGGGTGTATTGATAGATGGAGGATCTTCCTTGAACATTTGTCCCTATGATACATTCGAAAGAATGGAAATCAACCCAAACAGAATTCAGAGCAGTTATGTTGCCATAAGAGCCTTTGATGGATCTTAACGGGGCATGGTGGGAGGAATTGAGCTTCCAGTTTAGTTGGCGCTCATACATTACACATCTCAATCCAAGTGTTGAACATCACTACTGGATACAATTTGCTGTTGGAAGACCTTGAATCCATATGGCTGGAGCTGTCCCATCCACACTTCATCAGCAGATGAAGTACATAATCAATGGAAACCTGGTGACTGTTAATGTTGAACTAGAATATCCAGTCCATGTACAAGGGGATATGCCTTTGATTAGCCTCAATGAAGGAGTTGAGCCTGCCAGTTTTTAAGAATTCGAAGTGAGCAATACTCACTATCAGCCTATTGGAGTACCAGCCTTAAAGCTAAGAATATCTTTTAAAGTAGTGGTTGTCGGTCAAGAGATGATATTCTTGGGCTTCTGGCCTGGCAAAGAGCTAGGGAAATATCAACAAGGGATTAAAAATCTGGTTCAGATACCTATTTAGACAAGGAAGGCTAGATTAGGCTATTCCTATTGATCAAATCACAAAACCTCACACAAACATCAGCAGATTCATCCATCCACCATTCTGTTACCAAATCTCACTGATGCAAGATTCGAGAAACCTATGAGGAAAATCACTACTTCTTTGTCCAGCATGCTGATTCCTAAGGTTATGCCAGTCAGTGATAAAGAAATCCAGATTTTTGCTAAGGAAATAAAGGATAGGAATGAGTGGTTCCTACAAGAAGTTCAAGATTAATTTGCGAGGATGTTTTATTTAGCACATACTGAGAGTATGGATAATGATACCACAGATAGTGATCACTTAGAAAACCAACTCGTGATCCCTTGCATAAACGGGGCTAAGGTTGATGTTCCAAGGAAAGACGCTGACCCACACATGGATTTAGTTATGGCCATCATTGAAGAAGAGGACAACAGCAACCCCTTCATCACTGCAGTTAGCAATGACCTGACTCTGGACAACTGAAGTAGCACTCCTTGCATCACTCAAAAAGGGTAAAAGGGCAGAGAGTCCATTTTCCCTGAAGTGTAGATATTATTAAACTGCTTACTTTTTTTGCTTAGTGCTAGCAGTTACTTTTGTTATGCTTTTACTGATGCTTTGTATGATTAAACAGTTTCATATATTAAGTAAAAGCATTTTATTTTCAGGACTCCAAAGTTGGATTTGTTTAGCCTTGCTAATGAAATGCCAAGTCTAAACTGTGACTACGACTTTGATGTGGAACTAGACTTTGACCTGATGGGGATTGAGCAAAGAGGAGATAGATGACTATGAGGTTCCTGAGGAGATCAAAGGATGGGTCGAAGACAAACCCAAACTAAACCTCGATCAAACCACCACTGTCAATATTAGAACCTCAAAAAATCCCAAAGAACTGAAAATAGGGAATGACCTAACCCCTAAGCCAAATAAAAATCTGATTAAACTCTTAACCCAGTTCAAGGATGTGTTTGCATAGTCACAAGAGGACATGATCGATTTATCTACTGATATTGTCATTCATCGATTACCCATCAAAGAGGGATTCAAACTATTCAAACAAAAACTCAGGAGACTGAAGCCTGAGTGGGGCCTGAAGGTCAAAGAAGAAATTATCAAACAAACCACTAGGGCATATAATACCAAAGAATTACATTTGTTGCCCTATCATCGACGGGTTATCAAGATGTCTATGAAGTTTGAGGATATAGTCTTTATCCACATTCCTCAGAATCGAAATGATTTTGCGGATGCAGTAGCAACCATGGCTTCATTAATCAGCCTTTCCCCAAAGAGGGGAATCTCGTAAATCAAATTTATAAACCAGATGGCACCAACCTATGGAAATTACGTTTGAGAAATGTCTGATGAACTACCTCCCATCAAGCAGCCCTAGTACCAAGATATTAAAGAATATATGCGGGATGGATCTACCCCCGTTGGGGCAAGTCAAGCTGAAAGAAAGCGGATCCATAAAATGGCTATAAAATTCTACTTAAGTGGAGATGTTCTCTATAAAAGAGATGCTGGAATAGGTCTTTTAAGATGCATAGACAAAGACCAAGCTCAAAGGCTTGTAAATAAAGTACACGGTGGAGTGTGTGGGCCACACATGAGCGGTCCCTTACTTGCCAAGCAGATATTAAGAACAGGGCATTACTAGCTCTTTCTCAAGGCTGAATGTGATGATCACGTCAAGAGATGTTATCAATGCCAAGTCCATGGAAATGTCGTCCACGCTTTTCCAAATGAACTACACTATATGAGTTCTCCGTAGCTCTTTTCCATGGAGGATGGACTTGATTGGGCTAATAGAGCCCAAAGCCAGCAATTGTCATTGGTTCATCTTCACCATGATCGACTACTTCACCAAGTGGGTAGAAGTTGCCTTCTTTTCCAAAGTCACCAAGGAGGTAATCATCAATTTTATCAGAAATCTCAAAAATAATGTAATTTATCGATAAGGACAACTGGAGATAATCGTATCAGACAATGCCAAGAATCTGAGCAACCAGATGATGAAGGAATTATGCAGCAAATTCCACGTCAAACATCTTAATTCCTTCATCTATCGTCCCAAGATGAATGGTGCCATCGAAGAAGCCAACAAAAATATCAAGAAGATCATAAAAAAGATGTTCGCCAATCACAAAGGATGACCTGACTCATTGCCTCTAACTTTGCTAGCATACAGAACATTAACGCGCACTTCTACTGGGCTAACCCCTATTCATTGGTCTATGGCATGGAAGCAGTACTTCCTATAGAAGTAGAAATGGAATCATTGAGAGTATTAATAGATGCTTAGATGGAAGAAGACCAGTGGTTGCAAGAGCGGTATAACCAGTTATCTGTGATACATGAGAAATGGGCTGCAGCCATTTTTCATGGTCAATTATATCAGCAAAGGATTGCTCAGTCCTATAATAAGAAGGTCCGGCTTTGGTAATTCAAAGAAAATAACTTGGTGCTGAAGAAAGTCCTCTCCAATCAAGATGAAGCTAGAGGAAAATTCACCCAAAACTAGGAAGGCCCTTTCATTATCAAGGAAGTGTTGTCAGGAGGAGCCATCAGGTTGCAAGAAATGGACAGTGAAGAATTTCCCCAACTTATCAATTCAAACATCGTGAAAAGGTAATTTGTCTAAACTGCCTGCAAACCACCATCCTGGTCCTGAAAAAAAATTAAATAAAATCAATTCATGTCTTTTCAGCTTGGCTTGAACTACAAAAGACCTGATCTCCTCCATCCACGGGAGTACGTAGGCAGCCATTTATGGTGCGGTCTAACCTTCAAAAGAAACAGCCAAACACAATACATATAAACTCAAATATCCAATCAAATGCTAGCCTCAAGACACCAAATCCTACATAAAACCCAAATCTTATTAAGCCTCTAAGGTCAATGACCCATTCTGAGAGACCCTCCGATATCTCAATGTCATTCCATCAGGAAAGAGTTTGGGATGCATTAAGACATCAAGTCATGAAGAAAACTAGCAATTATCAAGCAAAAGTCAAAACATATCCAAAAGGGAAGTGAACTAAAATATATTTCCTTGCCATATGTTAATGTTTAATATATACAATGTGTCATGTACATAACAAAAGTGACTAACCTAGTCTATGCAGGAAATAAAAGCTAATCTATAAACCCGCAGTCAAGTGGGTTAGGAAATCCAGCATCGCATCCCTCTCTGAAGATGGAGGTGCATCTCTGAGCTACTGCCCCGCGGTCTAAATACGAGTCCAAAGATCTAGGGCAGTATGCAGAGTATTACCAGTGCTCACTTATGAACTCACTCGACTGTGAGATAATTTCATTCGTGTAGGATCTGAGAGCAGCACTCTAAACAATAGCAGCATCCTTGGTAGCTCGAGCCTCATCCCTCTCTAAATGAGCAGCATTCCTACCAGATAGGGTCGTCAACATCAATGCCCTCGCTTGATCTCTCTCAAAGGTCAGAAGATGCAACCTCTGCTCTAAAACCTCCCTAGGAAGTGGGGCAGCAGCAACTAAAGAACGAGGAGTGGCACTGACCAAAGTTGATATCAAACTAGTGAACATCTCATCCTCGGTAGGGGAAGTGGGATCCTCCATAAGCTCCTCATCTTCTGAATCTATACTCAGCCCTGAATGAACAACAAGAGTCGCTGCTATATCTGCCTCCAGCCATGCAGAGTACTCTAAAGAATGACCCGAGTGACTATAAAAAAAATCAGTTATCTCCCGATGAGTCCATGGGAACTGTCGTTTACACTTCTAAATTTACCTCATTTTCACTTTACAAATTCAAATAATTAGTATAGTAGTAAGCAAGGATCGATCCCACAGAGAGTGATTTATTTTATATTTATCCTATGATTTCTAATTAAAGGGGATTTTGAATTAATTAACTAAATTAACAAGAATTAACTAATAAGAATTAACAATGAATAAAAAGCTTCAGTTCTTTAGTTCAGTATCACCTTTTCATAATTTTGGAGTAATCAAGTTTTATAATATTTACCCTTCAATAAAACTATCAGCCCTAGATAGCAACAAGCTCTGCCACCCAAAATTCTCCTTAGATCGTCACTGTATGAAACAAGCTCTTCACTAGATTCTAATTGTATACAACCTAGAAAAAGCTCTCTAGATTTAATATGACAGAAGCATTAAGAAATAAAGAATTAGGCTAATCCAAGCAACACACACATAAGCTCGATTTGTTTAACTTGTTTCCTGATAATTTTAGCAATACACAAAAGCTTGTCCACAATTAGTATCACTAATTTGCTACTTGTGATGAAGACAGATATCAATTACACGTAATACCAATCTTAATCTAGCAGATGATATCAATTCACTAATTTAATCTTGCAGAAACCAAATTAGTAGATTGAATAACATACAAAATGTTAAAGTAGATTATCAGAATAAATCTCATGCAAGAAGGAATAAATAAAGTAAACTTGATCAAACCTTTAATTATGAATAAGGTTTAACATCCCTTCAGAACTGAATTGAAAGTATTAGCCCATGTCTTCAATGTTGTAGATGATATAATATAGAATATGATTGAATGGTAGAATGAATAATACTCTGACTATTACATCTATTTATAGTGCTAGAAAAAGTCCTAAATCGTATAAGAACTAGAAATCCAAATCCTAAAAGGATCTGCAAATCATAATTAGTTTCCATAAAGAAATAGAATCTAACAATGAAATAAAATCTCAGTCTAAAGCAATCCTATTTTTAATAGCAATATCAATCCAAATCCATGTAGAAAGATGCTAAAATCTGCTTTTAGAAACTTTCCAAAAATCCAAGATTTCCATTTTTTTTCAATTTTCTCTTCAATTCAGCTCCAAATCAACTTGTTTCCATCCTTTTAGCTTTAATTCACCTAAAAATAATAAACAACTTATTAAGCTCATATACACATAAAATATGCAATAAAACTAAACGTAAAGGAATAAAAAATCATGAATATTGTGTACTTATCAAATTCTCCCACACTTAGTCTTTTACACGTCCTCGTGTAAACCAAAAGTTTGATTTCCAAAAAAACTCTACTCAACCATAATGTCAAAAGATTTTAAGATCAAATCATGATTATCAACATTAAACCCACAAAAATATAATCAATGCTTCATCAGTTAACTCAAAATAATAACCATGCCTTTTCACCATTGAATTTTATTAAGTCAAATTGTATACACATAATCACTCTTCTATGATCCACACACTTACTCAACTTAGTTACCATATAGCAAAAACCGTGTACACCACTCAAGACTTAATACATACTTTTTCTGCTTTATTTTTTTACCAAAACCCTTTCATTTTTCTCTTTGTTTCCGGTGAATGCATTTTATGCTCCGTTTCTCCTTCCTCAATCCTTCTTTTGTAAGTGAGTGCATTTTATGCTCCATCTCACTTATTCGCACGTGTGTATGGGAGAGTGCGCTTTACGCTCCATCTCATCCCACCACATAGTTTCTCTTTTGCTTCTTTTATTCTTTTTCAACAATTTCTTTGATTTTCAACTTTTTTGATTTTTTTCACATGGTCCTGTAAATAGGATAAGCAGTTCAATAGTTCTAAAGCATGAGATTAGTGCATATAGACAACTCCACAGATAACTCAGTCAAATAAGCAAGTATCACATGTTCAAGTACTTATGCATCACAAATTCAATTTAAATCAATTACTATGGATCATGGCTTAGTTTTCATCTTTCATTGACTAGTTAGGCTTCAATAGATTCTGAGATTTAGCATTACTTTTCAATATTTGACTTTAACCTTTTAAACACTTAGCCAAATAGAATCATGGAACCCAAGAATTTTCAATTTTTTTTCAAAATGCATTATTTTTTTAACTTCCCATCAAAATTGGATCAATATCCCTAAAAAAATAATAATTAAAAAAACCTAAATCTCCTCCCCCACACTCAAACCTTATATTGTCCCCAATGTAAGAAAATCATGCAAAGAAGAAAATACTACAACTAACAAATTAAAATGAAGAGGGATAGAAAGATTAAATTTGAATTCTTGGGTTGCCTCCCAAGCAGCTACCCTTGTTTATTGTCATTGGCTTGACATCTTCCCTCTCATTCTATGTAATCGGACTTGTGAACTTCAAGTGGATTGGTAACAATTTACAATTCATTAGGGACATCCTTCAGATCTTGATTTTGCTCCATTCTAGCCTTCAAATCCTCCTTGTATATTTGCGTAAGAGATTCCATCACTATAGAGTCAACAACATCAGTAGAAAAAATATAATTAATATTACCAAGATACCTTTTAACTTCATATATGCTGAACTGGACATGTGCCTCATCCAATTCCATAGTTAA
This sequence comes from Panax stipuleanatus, assembly GCA_020205555.1. Taxonomy (NCBI): domain Eukaryota; kingdom Viridiplantae; phylum Streptophyta; class Magnoliopsida; order Apiales; family Araliaceae; genus Panax; species Panax stipuleanatus. The sequence continues at coordinate 120,538,435 of CM035120.1, forward strand.
GGTCTCATGGTATGTATCATGTAGTGTTTTAGTTGTTTGCACCGATGTATGATCTATATCCTCTTTATAATGTAGCACCCCCAAATCTGAATCCCCAGAACCTCGGACATGGTACGTCACGATACATCATCTTCATACATATTCTATAAACTAATGCGAAAAACATAAACATATAATGTTTATTTCACAAGATTCTATAACATTTCTCAAGGTCTGTTAACCTTAACTGAATACATACCTTAAGTAATTAAAAAGGATTACAACATCATTTGCATCAGATATCTAATAGTTATAAATGTATATAATCCACTCTTGGAGTTTGCCTTTGCCACTGTCTTTCTTCGAGCCTTCGTCTTAATCTGAAATTTATTATCATGATATATCAAGGGTGAGCAACTAATTTTCCCATTAAGTTTAAATATAACAAGGATATATCATGATTGAAAGAAAGAATAAACTTTCGAATTTTCAATAATATAATAATTGTGAAAGAGCATGAATCATAACCTCAATAATTGAATGACTAAATCAATAATGTTTAATATCAAAAAGGACCATAAACAATTTTATCTGAATCTTATGGTAATGAAGGTGATCAGCCTTTCAAACCTGATGAACATATGCAACTTGCACTAAATGCGAATCAATAATCAGTATAGATGTGAATAATCAACAATAATTATTCACTAACATACTTTGAAAACATAATAACTCGAGTTTGAGATAGGGAGCTTGCCTGTACCATCGATTACTGCTACGCAATCTAATTTAATCTCTAATACAAAGACCTATCACTATTAAGATTGATCTTTCAATTAGCATAACATACTTTATCTCACAATACTATTACTTTATAAAAAAACTATCTAACATTTAAACACATAGTCAAATATTAGATAATAACTCAACATCATACGCATTCACAATTCTAAACTTAGCACACCTCGAGACTCTAATAGTGTTCAATATAGTATGCTGAGTGGTTTCCCACAAACAACCCACAAACTAGTTTCCCATCTCGTCTATACTGTTTTTACGCAGCGAGTTAGATCAGTAGCTAGTTCGTATATACCTTCGCTCCCTGAAGGAATTGTTTAGCCCAGATACTATACATCAACTATTAAAGAGTACGATTGTACTACTTTAGATTTAACACTTATTCTTTTGTTTATAAGTTATTATTTATAACTATTAAATCATATAACCAATTATAAATAAAACTCCTTGTACTATACATAAAATAATTTCAGCATTATAATAGTTTACAAAATAAATATTCATCAATTATATTTAAAATAAATTGAGTATTATAACTGCTTTATAAAATGAATATTCGACTATTCTATTTGATATAATTTCAGCATTATAACTGCTTATAAAATATATATTCTTACTAAATATTTGAAGAAAATCGGATATAGCAACTGCTTATAAAAATATATTTTCTACTTTATAAGAGAAATAAATCGGACATTATAACTGCTTGTAAATAGGACTTTTGTACTATATACTTGAAATAATTTGGGCATTATATGCTTGTAAAAATATATTTTTACTAAGTACATAAAGTAGAATAAAAATAATACCCACTAGAGTAAATACCTCTTGAAGTTGCAAGCTTTAACTAATCATTTGTAATTTAGAAACTCACCAAAAACTTTTCTCTATTTCTCTCTCTATAGCAACCAAAATTCTCCTCTCTCTGTCTCTCTAAATCTATTTTTTGTTTTGAAAAATGAAGCGAAATGACTTGCTATTTATAGAAAAACATAATTTCGATAATTGCGCGTTAGGGGCTCGGTTTTTTAGAGTTTGCCCTCGGTTTATTACAGTTTAGTTCCTAGGTTAATTACACTTTAGTATCTCATTAATTTCACTTTAATCCCCCGGTGACATCATAATGATGACATCATCTTTGAGTTTCTTTAATGCTGATGTCATGCTTACATCATACTTGCATCATCTATATTTTTTTTAAGGATGATGTCATGCTTGTGTCATGCTTGCATCATACTTGCATCATCTCATCTCTGATTGATTAATTTAAGTCCACATGGAATGGAGGGTATTTTGGACATTTCATAAATAATTTTAAGGGTAGTTTAGTCATTTCACATATTTTTCTTAAATTTTAACACTTAAGATTTGCTAATTAACATAAAAGTTTGCAAATTAGGGTTAGGGTTTTCAAATCTTAAATTAGTTTTTCTAAATGAACATTAGGGATTCTAACTGCACATTAGGGTTTCCTAATTAAACATTATGGTTTCCTAATTAGGTTTACATAATTGCATTCTATATAATCAGTACTTAACATTAATCACAGAATGTACATACGCATAATCTTTAGCTAATCTCACCAAATCTCTCCAATATCTTTGCAAAATCTTCCATAATCTTCTCGTTCTCTTTCCTATCTCTTATGTTGCTTGCAAATGTACACAAAAGGATTTAATCACATGTTTCCTTATCTCCTCCCTTGTTGGGCCAAAAATTGGGCCTAGATTGGGCCAGACCTATAATTCTTTTTGGGCTTCCTAACTAATTGTTTGGACTATGTAAACTAACATGGCCCAATGCCTTATTTAGCTTACTAAAGGCCAAAAATGTCCCCTCTCCCATTGGGTTAAAGGATTGGGCTTTAACTAATTTATCTTGGGCTTGCAAATTAATCATTTAGGTTATTCAATTACCATACCTAATATATGTATTAGGTTACACAACTGAATCCTCAATTTTCTTATAAATGTATACACAATATATAATGTATATTTATTTAATCACATACATAATACACATAAGTCAAAATATATTCTACTAGTATATTAACTTAATAACCTTAATTGGTTTAATAAGTTATGACCAATAATCATACAAGATAATCTAATAGCTTGAGACATATTTCATAAATCTCTTAGATTAGGTCACTAGTATATAGTTAAAATACTAGGACAATTAAATAAAGATAACCCTTGAGGTTACTTAATTTAAATACCTATATTAGGTCACCAAACTTTTTAGGCATCGTAGTACCTTATCCTTAATATTCCTTCAAGTACATATAGATTCATTTCTAGGGTTTTAAAATTTTGTAACACATATTTTTCTTTATTCTCATTCAAATAGTAAACCATATAGGTTTTTCTTCAAATTTTTAATTAATCCTCAAATTTTTATCTAGGTTTTATTCTTTTAACCTTTATTTTAATCATTTAAGATCTTATAAATTTTTGGGTTGTCACATTCACCCCTTCTTCTAAGAATTTCGTCCTCAAAATTACAGCTTACTAATTTTCACTCATTTTATTCATCAAAACTAGGTTTTTAACTTAACATTTATCTGATTTCATTCTCATTTAATGAGTACATATGGCTTCCTTCTATGAGGAACTATTCTACCATCACCTTCTACCCAGACTTCTCTCTAAGGAGTTAAAAACATTTCATATTTTGCTGAGGGGTCATAAAGACCATGAATTTTTATTTTTCAATTTCGAAAAGGTTTGAACAGAAACTCATCTGTAAACCGTCATACTTACGGGCATGGTGGGTGATTAACCCGTTATAACCTACATTGATCAGATGCTATATGTTGGAACGACATTCGCGTTCATCATAACCGCCTTTGGCGCATAAATATTTCCCAATTTAGGGATGTTCACACTCAGCCTGGAGTCCGAATCAAAAAAATATAGTTCGGGATAAATTCTCAAAGAGATACTTGAATTTTCATAAACATTTGTCTAGCTAAATCAAATAGCTTAGACATATACTAATAATTTGAATATTAATCAAAACATGTATCTGGTCTAATTCAATTGGCACTTGACTTTTCTTTAAAGTTCTGAAATTCATTTTATGACGTCATGATACCGCACTGTATTTACAGTCCGTTTGAGGATTCTGTCATTTTTGTGACTTTGCCATACTACAATATACCATAGTGGGCTGACGATCTTTAGATCACATCCAACACTAGGTAAGACTGTATTAATAATTCCATCGTTTTTATCATCTCTACACCAGGTTCAATGATGCATTAATGATATATAAAATACATTTTGATATTTTAAATCCTTTTTGTCTAGCCGAAATAATTAGCGTAAACTCTTCTTTAAAAAGTGCAAAACCATTAAAAAATCATTTTTGGTGTTATCATGCCGCAACAGGTAACAATGTGTTAGTGGTTCGAAGTCCACTTCTACACAATTATAACCATGTGTTGCTGATAACAAAAATTCATTTATATTTTTTAAAGGCACACCAGTGCGAATTTAGCTTGATGTCAAAAATTTCGAAGTCTAGCATAGTTAGAAGATTTAGAATACCTATGTCTCCACCATCAACTTCAATTTCTCCAATGATCCATTGCTTAATAATTCTATCTCTTCTATCACCATTGAAACTTACTATAAAAATCCTCAATTCTTCATCCACAACTTTTCTATACCCTAGTATAGTTCATCAAATATACCACACGTTATGAGCTCAGAAACTTTCCACAATAATATGAGTTTAGGAACTTATCCTAGCAATACGTAGTTTAAGAACCAATTAGGAACTGTCCATACGCTTAGGGGTTCAAAAATATACCATACGATTATAAGTCACAAACTTTCCATAAGTATGAGTTTTAAGAACTCGCACCTAATCTTAAACTCTATACCTATCCGTCATACACATGAGAAAAGAATCACCTTCTCAATATACATATAGCGAATAGCGCGACACCAACATTTCAATGATTATCAATGTGATAAACTAAGTAGTCGTTATACTAAGCACAAAACCCCGACCCATACAAAGGTTTGTACAACTCAACTATCACATGAGTCCTCAATTGAAATCCCAAATGATCCTAAATTCTCTTTACTCAATACGAATTTCATTTAATCCGTATCCCATCATCTACAACTCTTTCCTGAGTTTTCATAGTACAATTTCATAGTACAAAAGTCGTACAACAATTCTGCTATAAAGTTTTCAATCAGTCGATTGATCATCTATCCTCATATGACCTTATCAGATCACGTCATGACTCTTCTTATAATCGTGTTATATTACGATTCTTTCCTATCTTATGATCTTTTTATTTTACGATCTTCTTATTTTTCACTTTAATCATGCATTTATATTTTATTTAAGATTTTCATCTTTATTACTAGAGTTAAGTAACTCTGGATTCTTATCTTTATAATTTTTTGAGATTCTTCTTTGAATCTTATTTATCTTCTCCTTTACATAATAATGAATTTCCCAAAATTAATCTCTTAGCACTTAAACTCTATTTGATTTTCTTCCTTACCTTCATCTCTGCTGTTATAGCCTAAGGTAACCCTACCTAAGGTTTATAACCTATAGCTCTGATACCAAATGTAGCGCCCCCAAATTCGGGTCCCCAGAACCTCGGATATGGTGCGTCATGATACATCATCTTCATACATATTCTATAAACTAATGCAGAAAATATAAACATATATTGTTTATTTCACAAGTTCTATAACATTTCCCAAGGTTTGTTAACCTTACCTAAATACATACCTTAAGTAATTAAAAAGGATTACAACATCATTTTCATCAGATAATTAATAGTTTTAAATGTATATAAATTACTCTTGGAGTTTGCGTTTGCCACTGTCTTTCTTCGAGCCTTTATCTTAATCTAAAATTTGTTATCACGATATATCAAGGGTGAGCAACTAATTTGCCCAACAAGTTTAAATACAACAAGGATATATCATGATTGAAAGAAAGAATAAAATTTTGAATTTTCAACAATATAATAATTGTGAAAGAGCATGAATCATAACTTCAATAACTGAATGACTGAATCAACAATATTTAATGTCAACAAGAACCACGAACAATTTTATCTGAATCTTATGGTAATGAAGGTGATAAGCCTTTTATACCTGATGAACATATGCAACTTGCACTAAGTGCAAATCAATAATCAGTATAGATGTGAATAATCAACATTAATTATTCACTAACATGCTTTGAAAATATAATAACTCGAGTTTTAGTTAAGGAACTAGCCTATACCGTTGATTACTGCTATGCAATCTAATTTAATCTCTAATACAAAGATCTATCATTCTTAAGATTGATCTTTTAATTAGCATAACATACTTTATCTCACAATACTATTACTTTATAAGTAAACTATCTAACATTTAAACACATAGTCAAATATTAGATAATACCTCAACACCATACGTATTCACAATTCTAAACTTAGCACACATCAAGTCTCTAATAGTGTTCAATATAGTATGCTGAGTGGTTTCCCACAAACAACCAACAAACTAGTTTCCCGACTCGTCTACACTGTTTTTACACAGCGAGTTAGATCGGTAGCTAGTTCGTATATACCTCCGCTCCCTGAAGGAATTGTTTAGCCCAGATACTATACATCAACTATTAAAGAGTACGATTGTACTACTTTAGATTTAACACTTATTCTTTTATTTATAAGTTATTATTTATAACTATTAAATCATATAACCAATTATAAATAAAACTCCTTGTACTATACATGAAATACTTTCAGCATTATAATTGTTTACAAAATAAATGTTCATCAACTATATTTAAAATAAATTGAGCATTATAATTGCTTGTAAAATGAATATTCGTTTACTATGTTTGAAATAAATCAAGCATTATAACTGCTTTATAAAATGAATGTTCGACTATTCTATTTGAGATAATTTCAGCATTATAACTGCTTATAAAATGAATATTCGACTATTCTGTTTGAGATAATTTCATCATTATAACTGCTTATAAAATGAATATTCTTACTAAATACTTGAAGAAAATCAGACATAGCAACTGCTTATAAAAATATATTTTCTACTTTATAAGAGAAATAAATCAGACATTATAACTGCTTGTAAATAGGATTTTTATACTATATACTTAAAATAATTTGTGCATTATATGCTTGTAAAAGTATATTTTTACTAAGTATATAAAGCAGAATGAAAATAATACCCACTAGAGTAACTATCTCTTGAAGTTGCAAGCTTTAACTAATCATTTGCAATCTACAAACTCACCAAAAACTTTCCTCTCTCTTTCTCTCTCTATAGCAACAAAAATTCTGCTCTCTCTCTCTATTTTTTTTTTGAAAAATTAAGAGAATTGGCTTGCTATTTATAGAAAAACATAGTTTCGATAATTACGTGTTAGGGGCTCGGCTTTTTATAGTTTGCTCCCAGCTTATTATAGTTTGGTACCTAGATTAATTACACTTTATTACCTCAATAATTGCACCTTAGTCCCTCGATGATATCATCATGATGACATCATCTTTGTGTTTCTTTAATGTTGATATCATGCTTGCATCATCTGTGTTTCTTTAAGGATGATGTCATGCTTGCATCATTCTTGCATCATCTCATCTCTGATTGGTTGATTTAAGTTCACATGGATTGGAGGGTATTTTGGTCATTTCATAAATAATTTTAAGGGTAGTTTACTCATTTCACATATTTTTCTTAAATTTTAACCCTTAAGATTTTCTAATTAGCATAAAAGTTTTTAAATTAGGGTTAGGGTTTTCAAATCATAAATTAGTGTTTCTAAAAGAACATTACGGATCCTAACTGCACATTAGGGTTTCCTAATTAAATATTAGGGTTTCCTAATTAGGTTTACATAATTGCATTCCATCTAATCAGTACTTAACATTAATCACATAATGTACATACACATAATCTTTAGCTAATCTCACCAAATCTCTCCAATATCTTTACAAAATCTTCCATAATCTTCTCTTTCTCTTTCCTATCTCTTATGTTGCTTGTAAATCTACACAAAAAGATTTAATCACATGTTTCCTTATCTCCTCCCTTATTGGGCCGAAAATTGGGCCTAGATTGGGCCATACCTTTAATTCTTTTTGGGCTTCCTAACTAATTGTTTGGGCTATGTAAACTAACATAGCCCAATGCCTTAATTAGCTTACTAAAGGCCCAAAATGTCCCCTCTCCCATTGGGTTAAAGGATTGGGCTTTAACTAATTTATCTTGGGCTTGCAAATTAATCCATTATGTTATTTAATTTTCATACCTAATATATGTATTAGGTTACATAACTAAATCCTCAATTTTCTTATAAATGTATACACATTATATAATGTATATTTATTTAATCACACACATAATACACATAAGTCAAAACATATTCCACTAGTGTATTAACTTAATAGCCCTAATTGGCTTAATAAGTTATGACCAATAATCGTACAAGATAATCTAATAGCTTGAGACATATTTCATAAATCTCTTAGATTAGGTTACTAGTATATAGTTAAAATAATAAGACAATTAAATAAAGATAACCCTTGAGGTTATTTAATTCAAATACCTATATTAGGTCACCAAACTTTATAGGTACCGTAGTAACTTATCCTTAATATTCTTTCAAGTACATATAGATTCATTTATAGGGTTTTAAAATTTTGTGACCCATATTTTTCTTTATTCTCATTCAAATAGTAAATCATATAGGTTTTTCTTCAAATTTTTAATTAATCCTCAAATTTTCATCTAGGTTTTATTCTTTTAACCTTTATTTTAATCATTTAAGATCTTATAAATTTTTAGGTTGTCACATATAAAGATCTGCAGAACTTATCAAATTGTTCTCCTTTTCCTCTTGTTCATCCTTTTCAGACTTTGAATACCTGATTTCTTCTTCAAATTCAGTAGTAGCCTCAAGCACTTCCAACTGGTTTCCATTAGTGAACTCCTCATCATCTTTAAGTTCTTGTTCCGTATTCGCCATTTCTTCCAGAAATTTTTCATACGACTCTGTATATAACTCTGAATTTTTTCCAACTTTCCAATCCCTTCTTAGAACTTGGGGAAAAGGTAGTATCGGTTCATAAGCTGAAAGAAGTGGAAATTTATGCTTGAGTACAACACTGTTGCTTGTTTCACTATTGTCTGACTTGTTTTGTTCTGAAAGCATCGAATTTCCTTGCTGCCAATCCTCTGCACCACATGTCAATGTTATTGTACTTACATTCTCAACAGTTTGAGAAAGTGACCTCCCTGAGCCTTGAGATTCCAACCTCCTTATTGTAGTTGCAAGCTGACCAACTTGGTCCCTCAGATCTTGAACAAAAGTTCTTGACTCCTGGTGGAACTGATGTGTCTGATTCATGAACTGTTGTGTTTGGTTCATGAATGCCTTGGACATATCCTCCATAAATGTCCCAGAATTAACAGGTACTTCTCGGTTTTCTATGTGGTACTGAGGTTGAGCTTGCTGAAAACCTTGTGTATTCCTTGAAGCCATTTGTTGAACTATAACAGTTAATTCAGAAATATGTTGCTCTAGATTACAAGTGCTCACCTCCTTTACCCTTTGTGATGCATGAGTCATCCTAGTAACATACTGTTGTGAGTTAGCTGTCATGGTTGTAATTAATTTCTTTGCAACGTCTGGAGTTTTGTCTACCAGTGCTCCTCCACTTGTTGCATCAATCATGCTTCTATCCATTGGTAGCAACCCCTCATAGAAGTACTAGATCAAGTGATGATCATCAATTCCGTGAGGTGGACAACTGGAACACAACTTCTTGAACATTTCCCAATACTCATAGAGATTCTCTCCATTGAACTGCCTGATTCCACATATCTCCTTTCTTATATCTGCAACTCTTGATGCAGGAAAATACTTTTTCAAGAATAACCTTTGCATATCAGTCAATAATTGTATTGATCCTAAAGGCAGATAATATAACCAGTCTTTAGCCAAATCTGCTAAGGAGAATAGAAAAAGTCTAAGCTTGATATGTTCCTCTGTCGCTCCTTGTGCTTTCATCGTGGAACACACCACATGGAACTCCTTTAGATGCTTATATGAATTTTCACCTGTAAAACCACAAAAAGTAAGCAAAAGATGAATTAGTCCAGAGTTAAGTTCAAAAATAATATCTAAAGTAGGATATTCAATACAAATTGATGGTTGATCCAAATCAGGAGTAGCCAGTTCTTTCAAAGTTCTGTTACTGGTTGGCACCGCCATCTTTTCCTCTTCAAGTGATGGAACAAAAGCTTCTTTTGTATCTGCAGTTTTCTCAATCTCTTGATCAAAATTTTAGTCAATAGAGTGAGAGGATTGAGTTATAAAACAAAAAGAAAAAGAAAAGGAAAATAATAAAATAAACGAAAACAAAGAATAAACAAAAAAAAATAACACTCCCCGGCAACAGTGCCAAAATTTGAGAGTTGTCGTTTACACTCCTAAAGTTACCTCACTTTCACTTTACAAATTCAAACAATTAGTACAGTAGTAAGCAAGGATCAGTCCCACAAAGAATGATTTGTTTTATATTTATCCTATAATTTCTAATTAAAGGGGATTTTGAATTAATTAAAAAAATTAACAAGAATTAACTAATAAGAATTAACAATGAATAAAAAGCTTCAGTTTTTCAGTTCAGTATCACCTTTTCACAATTATGGAGTAATCAAGTTTTAGAGTATTTACCCTTCAATGAAACTATTAGTATTCTATTTAGATCGTCACTATATGAAACAAGCTCTTCACCAGATTTTAACTGTAATATAACCTAGAACAAGCTCTCTAGATTTAATACGACAGAAGCATTAAGAAATAAAGAATTAGGCTAATCCAAGCAACAAACACATAAGCTCGATTTGTTTAACTTGTTTTCTGATAACTCTAGCAATACACAAAAGCTTGTCCACAATTAGTACCACTAATTTGCTACTTGTGATGAAGACAGATATCAATTACACGTAATACCAATCTTAATCTAGCAGATGATATCAATTCACTAATTTAATCCTGCAAAAATTAAATTAGTAGATTGAATAACATACAAAAAGTTAAAGAATATTATCGGAATAAATCTCATACAAGAAGGAATAAATGAAGTAAACTTGATCAAACCGTTAATTATGAATAAGGTTCAACATCTCTTCATAACTGAATTGAAAGTATTAGCCCATGTCTTCATTGTTGTAGATGATAAAATATAGAATATGATTGAATGGTATAATGAATAATACCTTGACTTTTATATCTATTTATAGTGTTAGACAAAGTCCTTAATCCTATAAGAACTAGAAATCCAAATCCTAAAAGGATTTACAAATCATAATTAGTTTCCATAAAGAAATAGAATCTAATAAGCAAATAAAATCTCAGTCCAAAGTAATCCTAATTCTAATAGCAATATCAATCCAAATCCATGTAGAAAGATGCCAAAATCTGCTTTTAGAAACTTTTCAAAAATCCAAGATTTCCAAATTTCTTTCCTTTTTCTCTTCAATTCAGCTCCAAATCAACTTGTTTCCATCCTTTTATCTTTAATTCACCTGAAAACAATAAACAAATTATTAAGCTCATATACACATGAAACATGCAATAAAATCAAACGTAAAGGAATAAAAAATCATGAATATTGTGTACTTATCAGTTCAGTAATCATACACTCGGGCTAGATCATCCTCAGATAAGGACAAAGCAGGGGATCTATGGTCTGAAGCTCCCTCAGAGGAATAAACATCCTGAAACTGATCAAACTGTCCCATGACAACTAATGGATGATACGTGGTCACCCCTCTCAAACCGGCCAATGGCAAGAAGTCCATACCCACGGCATGAGTGACAAAGATCAAAGGGGAACTAAATCCTGAATAAAGCAAGATGGAGAAGGGCTCCTCGATAACTATCAAAAAGACAAATCAGGATGTTGTGTCAGTGCAGTCAGCTGGGCGAAAAGAATAAGACATCGTTACATCCCAACCAAAGCAGTAGCCAAGACACCGGAATGTGCCTATCGAACTCAGATGGGTCAGAAACCAGACATAAAGAAATACAATACTACCTTGGAAATACTCATCAGTACGAGCATGGCAATGAGAAAGTGAAATGAGGTGGGAATAATGGTATAGCCCTCTCGCAAAGCACTGACTATTATCACCATTCCAATATCTATGTAATCCATGTACATAGGCATATATAAATACCCTAGGACGCACATCACTAAGGTATCAACTCTAGAAATCCTCCAATAATCCTCCGAGTCAGCAAAATCCTCGGAATGCAGTAGAAAGTTATTAGCTGCCCCGAAGTGGTCAATAAAGAAATCTATCGAAATGACGTGACTGGAGGTAATCTCCTCTAAAACCACTGTACACCTCAAACCTATCATAGTCATAAACTACCTACGCATATGACCAACAGCTACCCGATCATAAGGCATGTCCAGGATGAGTCCGATAATGCGACGATACTCCTCCAAAGTGGGAGTAAGCTCATCTAAACCAAATTTGAAGACCTGTCTCTTAGATATCCAACAGGACAACATACCCTCTATAAAACCCCCAGGGACCTGAAAAGTCAAAAATGACATGAAAAGTCCCAACATACCACCTGCTAATGAGCGATCGGACTTTGAAAGACTAGCAAACTAGGACCTCAAGCTCGAAGTAATGGGGGTGGAAGGAAGGTGATCAATACGTGCTACAGATGAGGAAGATATTTGTAAAATTATATCTCAAGACCATGCAGGGATCAATTCTAACTCATCAAAATAAATGCAAATCCATGATATATAATGCATGCATCATGATAAATGATAATATAATAAAGGCAGTAAATGAAAAGCATTATAGATACATCTCTATAAAATATAAAACTGCATACATCATGAAATTAAATACATCATCTTTGTTCTACGAATAAAAATAAAAAGTACAGGGAAATGGGGCACATCAGCCCAACATCAAATAAAAGCCTATCTGAAGAATTATCGGATATCTATATCCCAAAGATGATCAACACGATCTAACTCCTCCTGAGTCATTGTATCTCTACTAAAGGGGATATCTGGGCGATACAAAGGAGGATCTACTCCGGTAAAACAAGCAATATACGGGCCGATGTGTCCGATCTAACCGCTAGGTTAAGTCTGCTATTTGATCCAAATAGGTAAGCTCTCGAACGCAGGCAATCTAATCTGTCATCATCACAGACCCAGGTATCATGTCAGCCAGGAACTGAGTCACACGGGTTTGAGCTCCAATAGTACAAGGAGTCCACCACCGATGGAAGGTGTCTTGTGTGCAAAGCCCACCAGATAATGTAAAGCCATCCACGCCCATCAAGGGAATATCTGTAACTGGCAGAGACAAAAACTAGTATCGTCGAGCAAGAGGAATATGTGGAATGTGAATCTCCCATGTAATGCATCTAGTAGCTCGCTCTCCTAAGTAGAGCTCCCAGCCTCCCTTAGCCAAGAAGAGAATCCGACGGGTAGATAATGCATACTCCGCCCCTATCGGGAAGCCATCCTTAAAGCCTACTGTCAGATAGTCTGGGGTATAAGGAACCCATATGATGACATCTGCAATCAGTAGCTCCAGCTGTAAGCGATAGTGAGTAAATCCCTCTGCCATAAGGACCTCTAACAAAGTAAAGTGATGCCTACGCCGTCCCCGCGGATATGCCTCCAAGCCTAAGGTAGTAACTGGACGAAGGTAAGGAAGCCGCTCGTAAGCCCAAAACTAAAAAAGGCAAAAAAAATCAACTATATCAGTCCATATATCAAAAAATACCCGAAGGTGGGAAATGGAAAACTGATTAAAACTACTCACCAGCAGAAATGGATAGAAGCCTAACCAAGCCTCTGTAACACCTTCAGAGTGTAGACGCATCCCTCGAAGGAAGTATGCAAAGGTGAAGGATCCCAATCAAAATCTCTAATGCTATCTACATCCCGGAGAGGGCCAATCAGTGCAAAAGAGACAATTATAGAGTTATCTACAATGAAGCATCCTCTGATAATAGTAAAAAATAATCGACGCTGAATGTAATCTCTCTCCCTCTAATCAACAGGAAGAGGCTCTGACAAAGCTCCACTAGAAGCATCAATGCTCAAGGGATCGAAACGGACGGCCCGACCTTTGAGGGTCGAATGAGGGACCCTCAATAAGGATCTAACAGTAGCAGGGGAGATGTCCATCACCAGAGGCACCCTCTTACCAGTAAACTCTAAACTAGTGATAAATCGCCAATCCATCGACGTCATCACCACCTCGTAGTCTAGCAAATAGAGTGACTGAGTCTGATAAAACCATCGCTCGGACAAAGTTCTCAGAGAACCCCATGGACAACACCATGGTGCGATGGAAAAAAAATCCTCGAAGCCTCAGGAATGAACAATGGCCTGGTACTCGGGACAAAGACTTCTGTATAAGGAATGGATGCTAAACAAGTTCCCTCTTGGCTGAGTAAATCTAGGGACCTAGATCATTTTCAAGTCATGGCTCAACCATTGCCAAAAATGGTACTCAGACTTGAGAATTAATTAATACCTTATTACCATGTAGATGGACCAAGGGATGCCATCTCAGATTGCCGAGAAGATCGGGAATCATCACCTGTATCCCGGGGAGGTCCGACTGAACAGTGGAAGGAGAAGGATCTGCAGCCAGAACACCCTCTTCCTCATCAACAACCTATGTCCTATCTATAGCTATAAGACGGATCACAGACTCAGTTAATCAACGAGCCTGTCGAACTGGTCGAGGCAATGGAAAGTCCGAAGTTGTCCTCCGAGCTCACGAAGAAGCCTTATGGAATGTGGAACTACTAGGCCTGTCAGAATCTATGCCTGAAAAGAAACTACAAATTTCCTCAGACTAAGTGAGGTATGTTTCTACACCTGGTCAATTCAATTAAGCATATGCCATCCACCAAGGACAACAAACTCTTAAAAATATCTAGATCATCACATCATGAATGATCTATTTGTGTAAATTCATGCTATTTTAACATACATCCCTAGTAGAGTTAAACATGCATGCACATAAAAATGACCAGAATCGTGAAAAAATTTCGCCAGAGTTTCCTTTATAAAATGGACTATCCGCATGGACATAGGCTTGACTAGGTGGCCATTCCGTAGCACACCAACCCAAATCATGAATATTTCATATATTAAACATTAAACTAAGCCCAATGGAAGCTAAATTGCCATAGGCATTTGAAAACCTTTTTTATGCTCATTTATCCTAAAATAGGATAGTTGCACTAGCCAAAATGCGTGTGAAATGTTTTTTTCAAAAATGTTTTTTTTTCACATTAGAATGTTCAGCGTAGTAAAATACAAACATTTACTAAGCCCGTTCAGTTTTATTAAGTCATCTATGCATACATAGTTGATACATTGCATTTAAACTCATTATGTATAAAATCTAGCATTCTAACGATCAAAACTTGAAAAAAAAGGATGTAAACTTTACTGGAGATGTGCAGGACATTTGTGTGGTGACGAATTTTGCGAAAAGTCGCCTAAAATGAGTAGATCTGAGCAGCAAAGTTTAGATTTTTTTAGAGTGAATCAAGTTAAAAGTAACATATTAATGGGCCAGGGGGTATAAACCCACCTGCTGCCTTCTGCGGGTTTACCTATGGAATTTGTAGGTCTACCTACAGAAGTCTAAGGTGGGTCCCACCAACTCCAATTTTATCAAATTTAAGTCCCGGCAGGTCCCCTGAAGTCAAAAAGTCAAATCAGCAAAAAAGGTTTTACGCGATTTAGCGCAAAAGGCCTGAAGCCCTGAAATATGGTACCCAACTTCTGATGAATGAAAATCTTCATGTAAACCGTTGGCGTCAATCCAGCGTAGCATCGGGGAAAGATCCGGTGATGTAAGTCGTTGAACACTACTTCAGCGAAGATATCGGGACTTTAGATATTATAAACCGTTGGCGTCAATCTAGCGTAGCATCAGAGAAGGATCCGGGGATGTAAGCCGTTGAACACTACTTTAGTAAAGATATCGGGATTTCTGATATTGTGTACCGTTGGTGTCAATCTAGCGTAGCATCGAAGAAGGATTCGGTGATGTAAGCCGTTGAACACTACTTCAGCGAATATATCGGGATTTCTGATATTATGAGCCGTTAGTGTTAATCCAGCGTAGCATCGGAGAAGGATCTGTTGATGTAAGTCATTGAACACTACATCAGCAAAGATATCAGGATTTTTAATATTGTAAATCGTTGGCATCAATCCAGCCTAACATCGGAGAAAGATCCGGTGATGTAAGTCGTTGAACACTACTTCAGCGAAGATATCGAGATTACTGATATTATAAATCGTTGGCATCAATCTAGCATAGCATCTGGGAAGGATCCAGTGATGTAAGCCGTTGAACACTACTTTAGCGAAGATATAGGGATTTCTTATATTGTAAACCGTTGGTGTCAATCCAACGTAGCATCGAGGAAGGATCCGGTGATGTAAGCCATTGAACACTACTTCAGCGAAGATATCGGAACTTATGATATTGTGAATCGTTGGCATCCATCCAACGTAGCATCAGGGAAGGAATCGGTGATGTAAGTTGTTGAACACTACTTCAATGAAGATATCGAGATGTCTGATATTGTAAACCGTTGGCATCAATCCAGCGTAGCATCGAGGACTTCAGCAAAGATATTGGGATGTCTAATATTGAAAACCGTTGGCGTTAATCCAGCGTAGTAACGGGGAAGAATTCGGTGATGTAAGTCGTTAAACACTACTTCAGCGAAGTTATTGGGATGTCTGATATTGTAAATCGTTGGCATCAATCCAGCGTAGCATCGGGGAAGGATCCGATGATGTAAGTCGTTGAACACTACATCAGCAAAGATTTTGGGATTTCTGATATTGTAAACCATTGGCGTCAATCCAGCGTAGCATAGGGGAAAGATCCGGTGATGTAAGTCGTTGAACACTACTTCAGCGAAGATATCAGGAAGTCTGATATTGTAAACCGTTGGCGTCAATCCAGCATAGCATCGGGGAAAGATCCGATGATGTAAGTCGTTGAACACTACTTCAGCGAAGATATCGAAATGTCTGATATTGTAAACCGTTGGCGTCAATCCAGCGTAGCATCAGGAAAAATGATGATGACAACCATGGAAAACTATCTTCATCGGGATGGATCGACGATGGAATCTGTTATATAAGAAATCTCCAGCTAGGACATCGAGACAGTTCAGTGATGAGAGACCTTTGTAAACTACTTTTCAAGTAGGCATCGAGACAGTTTAGTGATGGTCAACCATTGTAAACTACCGTTCAAGTAGGCATTGTGAGTGATCGGTGATATCAATCATTGAAAGCTCTATCCCCAGCAGAAACATCGGGAACAACTGGTGGTCAAAGCCTTTGGAAATAATTACAACAAAAGTATTAAGCGTTCATAACATCATATCATGTTGCATTGCATTACATCATTATATCTAGTCATGTTTCAAGTGTCTAGTAATCTTTATCATGTTTATTTCATTGCATTGTATAAATAAGATAAAAAGGGGCATCAGTAGACACTCAAAAAAAAATTCCTGTTACTAACCATTGTAAGAGGGCAAAAGTGTCTTTTCCCACTCCTGAGACAGCCCCGAAGGATTACAAGCCACCATTCTAGAGGCAACCCCAAAAGACTAAATCAAATTAAACCTCGAAGACAGCCCCGCGGGATATCAAGTCAACCTCGGAGACAACCTTGAGGGAAAACAGAGTCAACAACCGTCAAACCCTAGAGGCGACCTTGAGAGAGGACAGTTGTAGCTAAATCAAGCCTGGAGATAACCCCAGAAGGTCAAAAGGGTAATTTTTCCAACTTAGTACCAACGTTGATCAAGCCATTGTGGATAAGGTCGTACAGAGTCATCACAGCAATCCCGAGTGCAAACTGCACCAGACAGCTTAACAGACTGACTGCAGAGACTTGGAGATCTGGTCATGGACTTCCTGGACTAGGAAAAGGTCAAGCCCTAAGTCATTGTGTGGCTCTCAGAAATAGTTTTCAGGAATGGTATGGCACACCTCCATAGGATTCCCGGATTGCAAGATATCAAGGTTTCAAGTAGCCTGCAAGTCGATCAAGGGAACGCACTTTGAGACACCGAGACCCACAGGGGCCCTTCCACAGGTACACCTGTGGTAGCTGCATGTTTACTTGAGGAAGGTCGGGGCTATATATATCAGCCCCCATCTCGCTTTTAAAAATATTTCGAAGAGAGAAAGGGTCCAGGAGAGAGATAATCCAAGATTCTAAGTGTCAAACAGCTCAAATCTTTCTTCTAATCCATGCAAATCTCAATTGTAAACACTTATATACATATAAATTTCAACATATCATGTTTTAGTAGGGTGGAAATCGAGTTTAAAGGTGCCAAAAGCTGTTCGATAGCCCATCTCATGCAAGGCTGTAAGATCTCTTCAGATCTGAGTTCATTTACTGCTTTATTATATATATAAGTGCCATTTATATATATATATAGCTTGGTGGTACCGAGTTATCAATTTTAACCATTCATTTCATTGTAAATAGTAAATATTTGTAGTGTATTGACTAAATCTATACTAGATCTAGCCAGATCTAGCTTTTAATCAGTTCAAAAGTTGTAAAACTTGAACCATTCAAGCTAGACTGGCTAGGATGTGACGCCCCCAAATCCGGGTCCCTAGAACCACGGACCTGGTACGTTACGGTACTTCATCTTCATATATAATCTATAAACTAATGAGTAATATATATAAACATAAATTATTTATTTCACATGATTCTATAACATTTCCCAAGGTCTATTAACCTTAACTGAATACATAACTTAAGTAACTACAAAGGTTTACATATATGATTTACATCAGATAACTAATAGTTATAGATGCATATAATCTACTCTTGGAATTTGTCTTTGCCGCTGTCTTTCTTTGAGCCTCCGTCTTAATCTGAAATTTGTTATCATGATATAGCAAGGGTGAGCAACTACTTTGCTCAGCAAGTTTAAAAACAATGAAGATATATCATGATTAAAAGAAAGAATAAGCTCATTTTTGGACAGGAGCTACTTTATATCATATATTTTCATGTCCCAAAAGGCCGGAATTTATTTCATGTTCTAAGTGGCATAAACTGCCCCCAACAATTTTGGGCAGATTGCACTTTCTCATTTTTCAGATTTTGTCTAATTTACTAAAAATAGTCCACACAAAAATCTGCAGGGGATTTTTTAGTGATTCCACTTGAAAAAGTTAGAAGACTCATAGATCTAACTCTAGGACTTGACCACACTCAAAAATTCAAAATATAATGAGAGATATGGTTGTTTGAATTTCATGTTTCGTTTTCTAAAAATATATTTTTTCTAACATTTGTGTTTTCCAAGAAAACTTCCATGTTCTCTTGATTAGTACAACATTAACCATTATAAACCATCATAATACATCATAATAATTCTTATACTTAAGGATCTAACATGATCCATGATTAATTTCATCAAACCTATACCATAAACAAGCAAAACAAAATCTAAACCAAGAAAATTTTAAAGCCAAAGTTTAGGAAACTTTTAAACCTTTGCTATAAAGAGAAGGATGACGAATATTCCTTCTTGGGTGAGCTTGAAAGCCCTCTTCTCTTTACTCCTCCCCAAATGTGGCCTTCCTCTTCCATTCCCTCTCAAGCCATCAAACTTTCTATAAGAATTTTGGGTGAGAATGAAGGAGAAACCCATGGTTTCTTTTTCCCTTTCTTTGTTTTTCTCTTCTCCTCTCTTCTTCTTCCTCTCTCTTCTTTCCCCCCTCATCCATGGCTGTCCTCTCTCTCTCCTTTCCTCTTTTATGCTCGGGTGGAGTGAGAGAATGAGAGAAAATTGCTTCTCTTTTCAAGGACAAAGTAGTCTTTAACCATCACTAGGAATGGGCAAAGTGGTCTTTATGTCATCTCAAGGAAATTTCCTAAAAATTTCCTCATAGGACATATTGGTCATAATCAATTTTCTTTAAGGACAAAATTATCATCTTTACATAATTAGGAAATTTCCTAGAAATTTCCTTCAAGGATGCCATGGTCATTAACAAATTTCTCTTGGGGAAAAATTGTCATTCCCCTATTACTAGGAAACTTCCTAGTAATTTCTTTCTTAGGACACAAAAGTCATTAATAATTTTCTTTTAGGGCAAAATAGTCTTTTGCCACTTCAAGAAAATTTCTTAGGAAATTTCTTAACAATCATCACCCATCATTACTAGTGGGGCCCACCTTTGTATACCAACATTTTCCTACATTTAACTCAAGTATGGATAATTCCTAACTATAGTTATTCTGCTAGCACATATCCCATTATTTTGGGTTACTAAATAAATCCTCTTTGGGCTAAGATTGGGTCAAGTCTTTAATTCTTTTTGGGCTTCCTAAGTAATTGTTTCGGCTATGTAATCTAACATGGCCCAATGCCTTAATTAGCTTACAAAAGGCCCAACATGTCCCTTCTCCCATTGGGCTAAAGGATTGGGCTTAAACTAATTTATTTTGGGCTTGCAAATTAATCCCTTGGGCAATTAATTCCACATAGTTCAATACTTTTAATTTTTATCCTACCCTAATCATTTAGTTAGGATTTCCACTACACACATTTGTAATTTAAATCCTTTCTCATGTATTTTTAATTTCATAACCTAATTAGACTTGCTTTACTTAGGTTATAAAATTAATTAATTGAGATGTATAAAATAAATCTCTTAGGGTTAGTATATATTTTTAAATACTAACATTCTCTTATATTATAACACTTAAGTTATTCAATTTCTTATTCCTAATATATAATTAGGTTACATTAGTTTGTTTTATTTGTTTATATAATAAACAAATATAACCATAACATAATATTCATAGCAAATAATTTATAACTTTGCAAGACATGTCCCACAAATCTCATACTGTATTTATCCTTATCATTCATCTTGCAAAAATATATATAGCACATCACTAAGTATATATATATATATATATATATATATATATATATATATATATATATATATATACACACACATATACTCATCTTCTTTTAAACTCATAGCAGCCCTTCATGTAAAAATTTATTTTCTTAATAAAATTTTCACATATATCATTATAGCATTTCTTACATTATTCAGTTTACACCAAATTTATAGGTATCATAGTACCTTATCCTTAACATTCCTTCAAGTACATATAACCCTATTTCTAGGGTTTTAAAATTTTGTAACACATATTTTCTCTATTCTCATTCAAATAGTAAATTATATAGGTTTTACTTAATTTTTTTTATTAATCCTCAAATTCACATCTAGGTTTTATTCTTTAACATTTATTTTAATCATTTAAAATTTTATAAATTTTCGGGTTGTCACATTCTTCCCCCTTATAAGGATTCCGTCCCCTGAATCACTATTCACTAAAAATAGGTTTTCAAGATAACCTTTATCTGATTTCATGCTTAATTTAATGAGTACATACTGCTTCCTTCTATGAGGAGCTCTTCTATCATCACATTCTACCATGACTTCTCTCTAAGGAGCTAAAAACTTTTCATATCATGCTGAGGGGTCAAATAAACCATGAACACATAGTTTTAACGGTATTCAAACCAAAAAATAATAAATTAATAGGTATGTTTACAATCACAAAGAAGATAAACTACCGATGCTAGTACTTTAGGTAATCATCTTATCGTATGTTTACGTCATGCATAACGTATTAATCTTGTTTAGCGACTATTTGCGCTACTAGATTGGATTATTTTATCCAATCGGCATATCCCCCTTATTCGGGGTTGTTCACCTCAGACTTAGCGTAAGAATCCGTATCAAAACAATTTAGTTTGGGATAAATTCTGAAAGAGATACTTAAATTTTCATAAACATTTGTCTAGCTGAATTAATTAGCTTAGACGTATACCAATAATTCGAATACCAATCGAAACATGTATCTAGCCAAATTCAATTGGCACTTATCTTTTCTTTAAAATCTTGAAAATCATTTTATAATGTCATGATACCGCACTGTATTTACAGTCCGTCTGAGGATTCCATCATTTTTGTGACTTTGTCATACTACATCGTACCATAGTGGCTGAAGATCCTTAAGCCATATCCAATACTAGGTAATTCTGCATTGATAACTCCATCATTTTTATCATCTCTGCACCAGGTTCCATGATGCATCGATGATATATAAAATATATTTTGATATCTCAAATCATTTTTTGTCTAGCCAAAACAATTAGCGTATACTTTTCTTTATAAGGTTCAAAACCATTGAAAATAATTTTTGGTGTTATCATGCCGCAACGGGTAACGATGTGTTAGTGATTCGAATTCCACTTCTACACACTTGTAACCATATGTTGCTGATAACAAAAGTTCATTTATATTTTTAAAGGCACATCAGAGCGAATTTAGCTTGATGTCAAAATTTTGAAGCCTAGCACAGCTAGAAGATTTGGAATCCTATTCTTCCACCATAAACACCAATTTTCTCTAATATCACATTACTTAATAGATATATCTATTTCTATCATCCTACAAACACTCAATTCTTCATCCACAACTTTTTTATACCCCAATATCGTTCATTAAACATACCTCACGTTAGGAGTTCTGGAACTTTCCAGAATAATATAAGTTTAGGAACTTATCCTAGCAATACATAGTTCAAGAACCAATCAGAAACTTTCCATACGCTTAGGGGTTCAAAAACATACCATACGATTATGAGTCACAAACTTACCATAAGTATGAGTTTTACGAACTCGCACTTAATCTTATATTCTTTACCTATCGGTTATACACATGAGAAAAGAATCACGTTATCAACATACATATAAAGAATAGCGTGACACCAACATTTCAATAAGTACTAATGTGATAAACTAAGTAGTCGTTAAACCAAGCACAAAATCCTTGCCCATACAAAGGTTTGCACAACTCAGCTATCACATGAGTCCTCAAATGAAATCCCATATAATTCTAGCTTCCTCTTTGCTTAATACGAATTTCATTTAATTCGTATCCCATCATATACAACTCTTTCCTGAGTTTTTATAGTACAATTTCATAGTACAATAGTCGTACATCAATTCTGCTATAAAGTTTTCAATCAATCGATTGATCATCTGTCCTTCTATGACCTCATCAGATCACGTTGTGACCTTTTCTTATAATCGTGTTATATTACGATTCTTTTCTATCTTATAATCGTTTTGTTTTGCGATCTTCTTATCTTTCTTTTTAATCATATTACATTATGATTTTAGACTTTTCATCTTATAGACCTTGTCTATTTATTATCACTTTTCATCTTTTTTATTGGAGTCAGGCAACTTCGAATTCTTATCTTTATAACTCTTTAAGATTGTTCTTTGAATCTTATTTATCTTATTCTTATCTTAATGATGAATTTCCTGAATTCATCTCTTATCATTTAAACTCGATCTGAGTTTATTCCTTATCCTCATCTTTGCAGTTATAGCCTAAGGTAATCATACCTAAGCTTTATAACCTACAACTCTGATATCAACCTGTGACGCCCCTAAATTCGAGTCCCTAGAACCTCAGGCCTGGTACGTTACGGTACTTCATCTTCATACATATTCTATAAACTAATGAGGAATATATAAACATAAATTGTTTATTTCACATTATTTTAAAACATTTCCCAAGGTCTATTAACCTTAACTGAATACATACCTTAAGTAACTACAAAGGTTTACATATATGATTTATATCAGATAGCTAATAGTTATAGATGCGTATAATCTACTCTTGGAATTTCTCTTTGCCTCTGTTTTTCTTCGAGCCCTCGTCTTAATCTAAAATTTGTAATCATGATATATCAAGGGTGAGCAACTACTTTGCTCAGCAAGTTTAAATACAATGAAGATATATCATGATTGAAAGAAATAAAAGCTTATTTTTGGACAGGAGCTACTTTATATCATATATTTTCATATCCTAAAATGCCGTAATTTATTTCATGTTCTAAGTGGCAGAAACTACCCCCAACAGTTTTGGGCAGATTGCACTTTCTCATTTTTCAAATTTTGCCTACTTTGCTAAAAATTGTCCACACAAAAATCTACATGAAATTTTACAGTGATTCCACTTGGAAAAGTTAGGAGACTCATAGATATAACTCTAGGACTTGACCACACTTAAAAATTCGAAATATAATGAGAGATATGGTTGTTTGAATTTCATATTTTATTTTCTAAAAATCTGATTTTTCTAACCTTTGTGTTTTCTAAGAAAACTTCCATGTTCTCTTGATTAATCCAACATTAACCATTATAAACCATCATAATACATCCTAATACTTGATCCATGATTAATTTCATAAAACGCTTACCATAAACAAGCAAAACAAAATCTAAACCAAGAAAAATTTAAAGCTAAAGTTTAGGAAACTTTTAAAACTTTGCTATGAACAGATAGATGATGGCTATTCCTTCTTAGGTGAGCTTGAAAGCCCTCTTCCCTTTACTCCTCCCCAACCGTGGCCTTCCTCTTCCATTCCCTCTCAAGCCATCAAACTTCCTCTAAGAATTTTGGGTGAGAATGAGGGAGAAACCTGTGGTTTCTTTTTCCATTTCTTTCTTTTTCTCTTTTCCTCTCTTCTTCTTCCTCTCTCTCCTTTTCCCCCTCATCCATGGATGTCCTCTGTCTTTCCTTTCCTCTTCTATGCTCGGAATTGCATCTATTTTTATTTCTCTTTCTTTATTTTTTTTCTTTCTTTTTCTTTGTTAAGTTTGTTTAGAAAATTAAGACCAAGGACAAAGTAGACTTTAACCATCACTAGGAATGGGCAAAATGGTCTTTAAGTCATCTCAAGAAAATTTCTTAGAAATTTTTTCATAGGACATATTGGTCATAATCAAATTTTTTTTCAGGACAAAATTGTCATCTTACTATATTTAGGAAATTTCCTTCGACGATGCCATGGTCATTAACAAATTTCTCTTGGGGCAAAATTGTCGTCCTCCTATTACTAGGAAACTTCATAGCAATTTCCTTCCTAGGACACAAAAGTTATTAAAAAAAAAATTTTGGGCAAAATAGTCTTTTGCCACTTTAAGGAAATTTTTTAGGAAATTTCTTAACAGTCATCACCCATCATTACTAGTGGGACCCACCTTTATATACCAACACTTTCCTACATTTAACTCAAGCATGGATAATTCCTAACCATAGTTATTCTGCTATCACATATCCCATTATTTTGGGTTACTAAATAAATCCTCATTGGGCTAAGATTGGGACATGCCTTTAATTCTTTTTGGGCTTCCTGAGTAATTGTTTGGGCTATGTAAACTAACATGGCCCAATGCCTTAATTAGCTTACAAAAAGCCAAAAATGTCCCTTCTCCCATTGGGCTAAAGGATTGGGCTTAAACTAATTTATTTTGGGCTTGCAAATTAATCCCTTGGGCCATGAATTCCACATAGTTCAATACTTTTAATTTTTATCATACCCTAATCATTTAGTTAGGGTTTTCACTACACACATTTGTAATTTAAATTCATGTATCTTTAATTTCATAACCCAATTAGACTTGCTTTACCTAGGTTATAAAATTAATTAATTGAGATGAATAAAATAAATCTCTTAAGGTTAGTATATATTTTTAAATACTAAAATTCTCTCATATTATAACACTTAAGTTATTCAATTTCTCATTCCTAATATATAATTAGGTTACATTAATTTCTTTTATTTGTTTATATAATAAACAAATATAACCATCACATAATATTCATATCAAATAATTTATAACTTTGTGAGACATGTCCCACAAATCTCATAATGTATTTATCCTTATCATTCCTCTTGCTAGAAAATATATAGCACATCACTAAGTTTATATATATATATATATATATATATATATATATATATATATAGACACACACACACATATACTCATCTTCTTTTAAACTCATAGCAGCCCTTCATGTAAATTAAATTTTATTTCCTTAATAAAATTTTCATATGTATCATTATAACATTTCTTACACTATTCCGTTCACACCAAATTTATAGGTATCGTAGTACCTTATTCTTAACATTCCTTCAAGTACATATAACTCCAATTCTAGGTTTTTGAAATTTTATAACCCATATTTTCTATATTCTCCTTCAAATAGTAAACCATATAGGTTTTACTTAAATTTTTTTTTATTAATCCTCAAATTCACATCTAGGTTTTATTCTTTAACATTTATTTTAATCATTTAAAATCTTATAAATTTTCGGATTGTCACATAGGATCTATATATATTTAGTTTACTTTCTAGTTTTGTGAATATTTAGCAACCACGTGACCCTAGATCTTTATCTAGAAGAAATGGGAAGCTTGGCTACTCACATACAAGGATTTACTGATGAATCCTTTGTCCTGCGATGTCTAGAATAGATATGCAATTTATATCGATATATTCATTATGCAGGCTGTTTAAATAATAAATATGAGCCTAGGAACCACAGGGTCGATGATTCAATCAATGGATCTAGATCTGGTTCCCATGATGGACTTGTTTAAGTTGTACAATCCTCTTGCAACCCCTTGTATATGTAACATTGGGCCTTAAAACGGTTATCCGAATTTAAGGCCTAAAAATAGTGAAAACATGTATGTGGTGCTCGGGCATACTTCGATGGCTTTCATGCCCATAAGGAGCCCGACACTTGTAGATAGTTTTATATATTGTCAAAGATGCTTCACATCTCAATAAAATCAAATCAAGTCGAATACGAAATAAAATTGGAAGTATCAAAGAGTTTCAATTCCTATGCAAGCAAAAGGGTTTGAGAACAGCTTTTCAAAACATCACTTTCATATGCTTGTATAATATAAACTTTTCAATAAGTTAAACCCTTTCTTATGTAAGTCCAACGAGACACAACACTACTTTTAAAATAAAGCACTCAAGCACATTTTCAAAACTCAAATCACACACTCACACACACACACTTCAAATGCATAGGGAATGAAAAGACGCGGTAACCGTGTTTCACGAAAGTCGGGGGGGGGGGGGGGGGGGGGGCTAACACCTTCCCCTTGCTTAAACAAGCCCCCAAACTCTATGAATCTAGATTTCCAAACCAATTAAACGGAGTCACATATTGGGCCATATTTAGAAAACTTTCAAAATCTAGTTGAGTTGGTACAACCATTTAAACTTATACCAACTGGCGGCTCTATCTAATTCGACCCAATCATTAAAATCAATCTTTTCAAATTGTCGACATTGTATGTCGGTCTTTTCTAAAATCTCACCATTTAAAGAAAGATAAAATCAACATAGCGAAATCTAAAGGGTAGAGAACACAATAGAAAATTTCCCGACATCGACACCTTCCCAGGCGAGTAATAAAGCAAACGACCAAGACTACAGGGAAGGTACCCTAAATAAAGATTGAGGAATTCCTCGCTAGGATGGGGTACAATAAGGTAAAGGCGGTAAAATAGCTTAAAAAAGCACCATCCCAAATCTCTATCTTAGATCTGGTATTGGCGTTCGAAGACCATCACAAGATTCTTATCTAGGTGTTAGAAGAGGCTCACCTGCCCAAGACAATTGACACGAAGAAGTTACACCATCTAATCGACAACAAACTCGATAGCAACATGATAACTTTCACAGATGATGATATACCAGTTGAAGGGACCAAGCACCGCAAACCACTACACACCGCGGTAATATCATCTGAATATGTGATAGGAGGGGTACTGATTGACGGTGGATCCATTCTAAATATCTGCCGCTTGAGTTGTTCCCTCCACTTTCCACCAACAATTGAAGTATATTATCACTGATAACCTGGTGACCATCAATGTTAAGCCATAATATTCAGCCCATACACAGGGAGATATTCCCCTGATTAGTTTAAATGAAGGCATTGAGTCTGACATTTTACAATCCTTTGAAGTAAGTACTGCTCATTATCGCCTTGTCGGCTCACCAGCTTTGAAACCAAGGATATCGCAGAAGGTGATGTCAGTTAGCCAGGAAATGAATACATGAAGATACCAACCGAGCTAGGGGCTAGGCAGAGATGGTCAAGGAATCAAAAGTATGATTCAGATACCCACTCAGTTAGGAAGGGCCGGATTGTGTTACTTTGATGGTTCCAAACACTAGAATCCCCACAAGAAAATGTCATTCCACTTGTTAGCCCCCCCCCCCCCCCCCCTCATACCAAACTTCACCGACGTGGGTTTCAAAGAGCCATTGAGGAAGATGCCAGTCAACGTGTCGAACCTTTTAATGGCCAAAGTCAATCGGGGCAGTAATGGAGAAACTGATGAAGAAACGCTGATCACGACTGCAGAAAAGAAGACCCAAAGCAAGAAATTCCTACAGGAAATCCAGCTACAATTTGAGAAAAGTCTTTTCCTTTCCCATACTAAAGGTCCTTCTAAGGATTCTAATGAGGATATCCCATTGGACGGTCAACCGATCTTTCTTTCATTGACTGGGCCAATGTAAGCATCCTGGAGGAGGGTTTCCACCCCAGGTCTGAGCCAGTCATGGTTCTCATCAAGGATGACGACAGCAGTGGAAATGTCTCCATCTTAGACATCAACGGAGATATGACCACTGATAACTGGACAATCACTCCTCAAATTATTAGAAAAAGGGTAAAAGTGTGAAAACTATCTAGTAGAGCAGGAGTACAAAGTTTCATTTCAATTCTACTTTATGTTGTTTGCAGCATGTTTATTTTCCTTATGTAATATTAACCACTAAAGCTTTTATATTAAAAATTGTTATATATATATATATATATTAAACAATCAAGTTTTATTCTCAAGTTTCCAAATTTAAGTATTTCTAGCGCTGTCGATGATTTGCCAGATTTAAACGGTGATTATAATTTCGATATAGAATTGGACTTCGAATTAATGGGAATCGAGCAAGAAGAGGTGGACGATGAAGAGGTGCACGAGGAGATCAAAGGATGGTTCGAAGAAAAACCCAAACCCAACCTCAAGCAAACCACCAGCATCAATATTGGAACCTCTGACTATTCCAAAGAACTCCAGATCGGGATCGATCTCACCTCAGCCAAAAAAATGATATAATCAAACTCCTAAACCAATTCGACGACGTTTTTGCTTAGTAACATGATAACATGACCGGGCTATCCATGTATATAGTCGCCCATCGACTTCCAATCAAAGAAGGGTTCAAAAGCTAAGGAGACTAAAACCAGAATGGAGCTTGAAGGTCAAAGAAGAAATCATTAAGCAATTCAAAGCCGGTATCATCATGGTATCGACCTACCTATAATTGTTATCCAATGTGGTCCCAGTACCAAAGTTGGGTAGGAAGGCGAGTATGCGTGGCTTACTGGGATCTCAACAAGTCCTCACTAATTTTGTAAAATAGTGTGATAATAATTATAATTAGTGAGGAATGAATTTCAGCGTTTATATTTCGTATTATATACAATCTGTATTAAAGCTCACAGTTTATGTGGTCGTATTTTTCACGACCATTTGATATAAAAAGATTTGTATTTGGATTCTGTACCATGTATTTAGCGACTCAGAATGGGTTGAGTATTGGACCTATTTTGGGGGCGTCACAGCTACTGTGTCCTGGACGGTCATGTTAAATGTTCTAGCAGTTGGTCGGTTGGATTGCGC
Source organism: Panax stipuleanatus (assembly GCA_020205555.1). Taxonomy (NCBI): domain Eukaryota; kingdom Viridiplantae; phylum Streptophyta; class Magnoliopsida; order Apiales; family Araliaceae; genus Panax; species Panax stipuleanatus. Next base: position 120,567,967 of record CM035120.1, read on the forward strand.
ATGTCCACTAATCATCAGCTTGTTGTCCCCTTGATTGTTGCTTCCCCCGATGCTCCCCTTCTTTGGGCAGTACTTGATTTGATGCTTGGTCAATCCACATACAAAACATCCCTTGATCTTCTTTGGCTTTAGGAAGTTTGGTGAAATATTCCCCTCCTGGCCGCATTTGTAACAAATACTACGCCCCTTCCAACACTCCCCTGGGTGGTTCTTTTCACAGTTTGCGCATGCTTCACTCCTTTTCTTAAAGCCTCCTTGATGACTTCCCGCTTGATTGTTGTTTCTATTACTGTTGTTGTTATTGTTGTTGTTGTTGTTGTTATCCCACTTCCTCTTTCCCAGGTTACTTCCCCCGCTACTGCTCCCTCCGCGACTTTCTCCTCCACTATTCTTGTTCTTTTTCTCCTTGTTATATTGGCTCAGAGCCTCGCTACCTCCCTCGGCTATAATGGCCTTCTCCAATAGCGTGGAGAATGAGTTGATTTGGAGTACAGACACTTTGTTGAAGAACCATGGTTTTAGTCATACTCAAAACATCGAGATTTCCTCTCTTCCATGTCAACTTGGTGCGGTGCAAATCGTGCGAGTTCGTTGAATCTTGCCGCGTACTGGGCCACTGTTGTCTCCCCTTATTTTAATTCTAAAAATTTTACCTCCATCCTATTCTTCATGCTCTTCAGAAAGTAGTTTTTGAAGAATAGTGTTTTGAACCTTTCCTAGGTTATAACTCCTTCTCCAGCCGTTTATTGATTTGCCTCCCACCAATAGTTTGCTTCACCTTTCATCATGTACTTAGTGAATGCGATTTTCTAATCTTAACCCACACGAGCAATGGTGAATGCCTTCTCCATCTCTTTGATCCAAGTATGTGCTTTAATAGGATCGGTAGTACCCCTAAACTCTGGAGGTCCTACGCTCTTTAAATATTTAAAGTTTGTTACAGGCACTGCTTGGGGGTTGTTACGCACGGGTTCGTTATTCATTCCCCGAAGGGCTTCTCCTAGCAACTCTACTAGTCTTTGGATAGGGTCTACTTGTTCTCTCTCATTATTGACTGACACTTCCGGTGCTGCTAGTTTACGTCTGGGCGGCATTTTCTGAAATAAAGACTTCAAATTATTATCTGATAATCTTCTTTAAGTATTTACTCTTTTAATAAGATAATCACATAACACATTTTTGAAACAAGAACATTTATATTCATACCATTAATCATTACATCATGAGTGATCATTTCCTAGCATACTTCTATAAATGTCAACCTCTATCCCCTAGTATCACAAAAGGTGATGATACATTAACACACTACCCCTCTAACATATCATGGGGTTTGCATATCTATCCCACATCTCATACAAAAGATTGAGATCATAACTACAGTACATATATAAATACAAGCTACTTCTACTAGGTCACAAACACATAGACCTCAACCTAACATCCCGCGCTCCACAGCGCTCTTGTACTCAACTTGCCTTATGTGCGCCACCAAATCTCTGCTCATAGTATATCGGGTTTGTCCTTGCTCCGTCTGGTAATAGTACACACAATCAACCAACCTCTCCATAGCTATACGAAAAGCGCAACCCATCTTGTTCGTCTTTCTCTTCTTGCATCTCACCTCATCCACCAAGTCATTAGCCCTATTATTGGCTTCCTCCTACTTCTCCTCAAAGTGGATCTTCTCCATGACCTCCATCTCCAGCTGTGTGCAAAGAGCCTCTTTCTCAGCTTTCTCACTCAACTCCCTCTGCTCGGACTCTTCCAACTTTCCAGCCAATTCCACATTCTTGGATATCAAATGGTGAAAAAGGGTCCCCATCTGTATTCCCACTTCCTTGCGATAGGCAATTTTGACCTCCATCTCTTGCATCTCCAGCTTCCTCTGATGGTCTTCATCCTTTAGCTTTTGCATCTCAATCTGTCTCTCTCGAGCCTCAGCTTCTAACTCTTCGACTCGATATACTAACTCCAAGATGCGCTCCTCGTACTATCCCAATATTCGATCCTCGATCGGGGTCTCATCAGAATCTCCCACGGATTCATCCTCCCTGGGTTCCTCCTGGAGATTAGATTCTACCTCTATCGGCTCTTCTTCTGGGCTGGACTCTATCTCCTCGTCCTCCTCATCATCGACAGGTGCCACTGCAGTGATTGGTTCAGCTACCAAAGGTGCCTCATACACCACATTATCACGTGGCTCCTCCTCTGAAATATTACTAGGTCCTTGTTCCGACATCCTACAACCATATACATAAGACAAACAACAAACAAACTCCATTAGAATGTCAAATAAAACATAAGTTCATTATTTGGAATGAAAATATATTCCATAACGTTACTAAGTCTCTAAGAAAATTCTACATGAGTTTTATCTCCTTCTAGTCTCTAAATTCTTCTAAGGTTATAGTCTAAGGATTCTCGCTCCTAAGGTTTATAACCTTATGCTTTGATACAAACCTGTAACGCCCCCAAATTCAGACACTAATATCTTAAATTTGCTGCTTCACAATCTCATTCTAACAATACACTAATAACTCATACAGCAAAATAATAGTATAATTTACATTGATTTATTATAATTATTCTTGTCCCAAAGTCTCGCAACCATAATTAGCATATTACATAGATTAAGTATATAACCTAAACATAAATTACTTGCTTCTTAATACAACATAACATTAATTCTTCTAGCTTAAGGGACTAAAGCTATTCTGTAGCCTTGCCCTTGCCTTTGTCCTTCCCTGAGGTACTGCCTTGCTCTGTCTTAACTGTAATGTTTTAAGGAAAGCAAGAATGAGCAACAAATTTGTCCAGCAATTAATATAGCAATAAGGGTGAACAAATACATAGTTCAAAATTCAAGGGTATAAAAGTGAATGATAGTTCAAGAATAACGAGAAGTATCAATTGTTCTAAATAAGAGTCATTATGGACTGAAGAATATCAATAAGATTCAATGGTTTAATCATTTCAAAGTTCAAGAAGAATGATCACTGTTATGTTATTCCAATTAAGAATTAACAAATTCATGTGTTGTTATATTCAGTTCTAATCTAAGAAATCCTTTTTCAATTCAATCAAAGATATAAGATTAATTGTTGGTCAAACAATCATTTAATTACACACAGAATAATAATAATCAATTCAGAGAGGTTATCAAGTGAAAATAATAGTAATTGAATTAAAGCTTCATAAAAGGTTCTATTGTACTCCTAATAGAGATTTAGTTCATCATCAACTTAGGAACACAAAGATAATAATTAAAAGACGTCGTGATATACAGATTAATTTAAGAGGAAAAAGGAAAAATTTCTGTCGAAGTTCTTCAATCTTCAATCCAACGTCTATCTCACGAAAGCCTCCAATGAAATATCAATATGCTCCAAGAGCTTAGCCTCCAAGAATTTTAAGTCCAAAGATATATAATACTAAGAGAATTACTAGTATTTATACTCTTATCAAACCCTAGTACAATTAGCAAGCAAAAATCCTATTTTGAATCAACTTCTACATGTTATGGCAACAAAATTTGGAAAATCCAGTCTAACAGGCATTGTCCGCGCCTGGCCTCTCACTTTTGCCGCTCACTACGTGCTTGACATACAGCAATTCGTCCTCTAAACGAGCGCTTCGCGCCTCTTCCTTTGTATTAACAGCGCTGTCCGCACTATACTACCAGGTCATCCCAATTTCCCCTCTTTTGCTCTCAAGCCCACTTGATTCCCTACTCTAATCCTCGTACCTGCAAAGTAATCATAAAAACACCAAAAGTAACATGAACAATACCCAAAAACTTATAATATCTCAAGCTAAACGAGATCAAATAATAGGTTTTCAACCTACTCATCAAATTCCCCCAAACTTGAATCATTTATTGTCCTAAAAAAACCCACTATACTAACAACTAATCCCTATGAATGCAACTACAGAAATCAAGCAACAACCATGGTAACCAGATAAATAATACGCCTCAGAGATAAACAACCATCATAAAATCAATATCACATCATGCGTTATCTTAACTTCTCACATTCTCACCCCACAAACCTAATTCTTTCATGTTCTCTGTGTGTGACCAACATGACTCCAACAATAATAATTAGAAATACAGACAAATTCATACAGATGATCACCATTTAAAACAGAATTGTAACCAATTATGACATACATAAGTACGAGGAAAATTAAAAGATGAAACAATAATACCAAGCTTTTATACCAGGTGGGTCCATTTTAATGCTCCATCCCCCCAGTTATTTCTCGAGTCCGACTTGTGCAATGTCCAACTTCCTTAGTCTTTTCAATACTGCCCGTGTAACGGACTTTAGACCAACGACTCCAAAACCAAAAGGCTTTAGGGCGCTAGGTGTGAAGACATCCCCTAGGGTTTACTTGTCCAAGTAACAAAGGCCACGAAGTTGAACTAAGCCAGTTTTTATTCGAAAACTATATATTTTTTATTTCTTTATAATTTTCTTTTTTTTATTTCTTTATTTCTTTTTTTTTTCAAGCCATAATTCCCCCAAACTTATGTATAGGCTAATGTTCAATTACAATCTGTGATCAAGTGAATACATGCCCATATTTTATCTTATATACACTTTCACGCTACTACTGATAGTCAGTTGGTGTGGTTGAGATTAGAAAAAATACAAGATTTATGCTATGAAGTTCCTATGATCAAAATTAATCAACACATGATAGTCAATTTATGCATGCAATTCGTAAATGCTCCTCATCATTAGCATCCATATCAACTACCATGGAATAATAACTCAATCTCCATGCAAGGCTGCTAACACAAATCCTACGTGAATGCAAATATTTATTTTATTATTATTTATATATATATATATATATATATATATATATATATATATGCAGATGTAGATTAAAACTATAATGAACCTATGAACTAACATAAATATGAAACTAAATTACCCCCCAAACTTAACATTAGTAATGTCCTCATTACGTGAAAATAAAAAAAATTAGTATGAGGACCTCCCTACGAGATGAGTCAATGTTCGTCTTGAAGACCTTCATCATCCGAAGGGGGATAGGTAGGTAAAACATGAGGTTTGGGAAGCTGGACTGGATCCGAATTTGGAGTGAACCGAGAGAAACATCCGCCAATGCCATGAATGCTCCAATGTTGTAAGCATGCATTGTATCCTGGCGTTGAGCAAGCCGTAGCCTCTGCTTCTGACTCCGTGTCTGAGATGACGTAGATGGCTCTACTACTACCTCTTCGGTCATTCGCACATCCGTGGCTGGTGGCGATGGGGGGAAGCATGATATAACCTTCACCCCGTGGGTGTGAATGTGCGCCATCCCATGCTCTATATGTAACGATCATTTTATGATCAATCATAGCCGTGGGCATCTGTACTGGATCCACCGCATTCCACTGCACCCCAGCCTTAAGGCATAAATCTGTGTTAAGAAACCTATGTACTAAGTCGTCGGTGTTGCCTCCTAGCAAAAATCGGTCAATAAACTCCTAAATACACAATCCCACATCAACCTGTGGAGTTTTAATGACTGGTTCCCGTCCCATACCAGTGGTGGACGATGTCGTAGAGAAGTCGTGCTCATTCCTTAGTTACATCGTTCTAATGTCGTGTGGGCATAAGTCTTGCATGTGTACCACACCTTACCATACTTGCTCAGCGCCGAGTGTGGAAATGTTACTTTAATGTCCGTCCCAGGCTTGGTATAATGACTCTGAATCAAATTGTTTGAAGGACAGGACAACATCCCTCATCTTCGCTGTCTTTGTTGGTGGAAAGAATTTGGCACGAAACTTTTGTGCCAAATCATCCCACGTTGTGATGGATCCCGATGGCAATGAATGTAGCCAGCTCTTCGCTTTGTCTCTCAAGGTGAACAGAAATAACCTTAGCTTCATTACATTGTCTGACACCTGATTAAATTGGAATATATCACAAATCTCTAGAAAAACTGATCAGGTACTCATTGGGATCATCCGTTGGTGCTCCCACGAACTAACATGAGTTTTGGATCATATGAATTGTGCCCGATTTGATCTCAAAACTATGTTCTGTAATGGCAGGTCGTGCAATACTAGACTGAATGTATGTAACCTTTGGTATTCCATACTCCCGCAATGGCTTGTACTCTTAATTATCCTGATTTGCCATTGTTCCCTGATTAGCTCTTCTCCCTTGTCAGAAAGTTCTTTCAATTTCGCTGTCGTAAGGAACTAGTTCGGATCCCTGGGACCCTGTTTGCATAAACCACTGAAATTACTCTGTGCACACACGAATCCTGGATCACAGCTTGAACAGACTTGAACATAATTTAAGCCTGTAAAAGCAAATTTCTAAAATAAAAATCTGTTTGAATAATCAAAATTAATAAAAACTAATAATAAAAATAATTATTGCAACCGTTCCCTGGCAACGGCGCCAAAAACTTTTTGTCTAATTTATATAATAACAATTACGCGCAAGTGCACACGGTCAATCAAGTAATATAATAGTAAGAAGAGTGTCGAACCCACAGGGAACAGTTATTAATCAACTATTTCAATTAACTAATTTCTACCAATTTATTTTATTTAAACAGCCACTCCAATTGATTTGTAAGAATTAATTAAATTAAAGTGATTAAGAACCAAGTAACAGAAAATTAATGAATACCAGATGATTAAAGCATAGGACTACAATTTCCAGAATTAATCCACAATAATTCTCTTACCGTATTTCCACTTAATTTACTCTACCAAATTGACAACTAGGTTTACTTCACAATTTACGAACACCTTTCGATGATTAGCAAAAATATCTATTTTGACTATTTTACTACTTTTGTGTAAAATCCTTAAAATAGATTCATTAAGTTCACACCTGTATCACAGTTGCACATGGTATATAAGTACATTCATCTTATACACTGTTATGTTATTCCAATTAAGAATTAACAAATTCATGTGTTGTTATATTCAGTTCTAATCTAAGAAATCCTTTTTCAATTCAATTAAAGATATAAGATTAATTGTTGGCCAAACAATCATTTAATTACGCACAGAATAATAACAATCAATTCAGAGAGGTTATCAAGTGAAAATAATAGTAATTGATATAAAGCTTCATAAAAGGTTCTATTATACTGCTAATAGAGATTTAGTTCACCATCAACTTAGGAACACAAAGATAATAATTAAAAGATGTCATGATAGAAAAAATTAATTTAAGAGGAAGAAGGAAAAAACTTTGTCGAAGTTCTTCAATCTTCAATCCAACGTCTATCTCACGAAAGCCTCCAATGAAATATCAATATGCTCCAAGAGCTTAGCCTCCAAGAATTTTCAGTCCAAAGATATATAATACTAAGAGAATAACTAGTATTTATAGTCTTATCAAACCCTAGTACAGTTAGCAAGCCAAAATCCTATTTTTATCAACTTCTACATGTTAAGGCAACAAAATCTGGCAAATCCCGTTTGACAGGCGCGGTCCGCGCCTGGCCTCTCCCTTCTGCCGCGCGCTTGACATACAGCAATTCGTCCTCTAAACGCGCGCTCCGCGCCTCTTCCGTTGTATAAACAGCGTGGTCCATGCTATACTACCAGGTCGTCCCATTTTCCCCTCTTTTTCTCTCAAGCCCACTTGTTTCCCTACTCTAATCCTCGTACCTGCAAAGTAATCATAAAAACACCAAAAGTAACATGAACAATACCCAAAAACATATAATATCTAAAGCTAAATGAGATCAAATAATAGGTTTTCAACCTACTCATCAAATTCCCCCAAACTTGAATCATTGCTTGTCCTTAAGCAAACCCACTATACTAATAACTAATTCCTATGAATGCAACTACAGAAATCAAGCAACAACCAAGGTAACCAAATAAATAATACGCCTCAGAGATAAACAACCATCATTAAATCAATATCACATCATGCGTTATCCTAACTTCTCACATTCTCACCCCACAAACATAATGTTTGCCTGTTATGTGTGTGTGTGTGGCCAACATGACTCCAACAATAACAATTAGCAATACAGACAAATTCGTACACATGATCACCATTCAAAATAGACATGTAACCAATCATGACATACATAAGTATGAGGAAAATCAAAATATGAAACAATAATACCAAACTCTTATACCAGGTGGGTGCATTTTAATGCTCTATCCCCTAGTTATTTCTCGAGTCTGACTTGTGCAATGTCCAACTTCCTTAGGCTTTTCAATGCTACCCGTGTAATGGACTTTCAACCAACGACTCCCAAACCCAAAGGCTTTAGGGCACTAGGTGTGAAGAAATCCCCTAGGGTTTACTTGTCCGAGTAACAAAGGCCACGAAGTTGAACTAAGCTAGTTTTTATTCCAAAACTATATTTTTTTTCTTTCTGATTTTCTTGTTTTTATTTCTTTTTTTCTTTTTTTTTTCGAGCCATAATTCCCCCAAACTTATGTATAGGCCAATGTTCAATTACAATATGTGATCAAGTGAATACATGCCCATGTTTTATCTTATATACACTTTCGCGCTACTACTGATAGTCAGTTGGTGTGGTTTAGATTAGAAAAACACAAGATTTATGCTATGAAGTTCCTATGATCAAAATTAATCAACACATGATAGTCAATTTAGGCATGCAATTCGTAAATCCGCCTCATCATTAGCGTGCATATAAACTACCATGGCATATTAGCTCAATCTCCATACAAGGCTACTAACACAAATCATACGTGAATGCAAATATTTATTTTATTATTATTATTATTATTATTATTATTATTATATGCAGATGTAGATTAAAACTATAATGAACCTATGAACTAACATAAATATGATACTAAATTACACCCCCAAACTTAACATTAGTAATGTCCTCATTACGTGAAAATCAAAAAAAAATTAAGTACGAGGACTTCCCTATGAGACTAGTCAATATTCGTCTTGAGAACCTTCATCATCCGAAAGGGGGTAGGCAGGTAAAACAGGAGGGTTGGGAAGCTGGATTGGATCCAAATTTGGAGTGAACAGAGAGAAAGCATCCGCTAATGCCGTGAATGCTCCAATGTTGTAAGCATGCATTGTATCCTGGCATTGAGCAAGCCGTAGCCTCTGCTTCTAACTCCGTGTCTGAGATGACGTAGATGGCTCTGCACCTGCCTCTTCTGTCATTGGCACATCCGTGGCTGGTGGCGATGACGGTGGAAGCATGATATAACCTTCACCCCGTGGATGTGAATGTGCGCCATCCCATGCTCTGTATGTAACGATCGTTTTATGAGCAATCACAACCGTGGGCATCTGTATTGGCTCCACCGCATTCCACTGCACCCCAGCCTTACGACATAAATCTTTGATAAGAAACCCATGTACTAAGCTGCCAGTGGTGCCTCCTCGCAAAAATCGATCAATAGACTCCTAAATACACAATCCCACATCAACCTGTGGAGTTTCAATAACGTTTCCCGTCCCATACCAGTGGTGGACGATGCCGTACAGAAGTTGTGCTCGTTCCTTAGTTACATCGTTCTGATGTCGTGTGGGCATGAGTCTTGCACGCGTACCACGCCTTACCATACTTGCTCAGCGCCGAGTGTGGAAACGTTACATTAATGTCCATCCTAGGCTTGGTATAATGACTCTGAATCAAACAGTTTAAAGGACAGGACAACATTCCTCATCTTCGCCGTCTTTGCTGGTGGGAAGAATTTGGCAAGAAACTTTTGTGCCAAATCATCCCACATTGTGATAGATCCCGGTGGCAATTAATATAGCCAGCTCTTCGCTTTGTCTCTTAAGGTGAACTAAAATAACCTCATCTTCATTGCATCGTTTGACGCCTGATTAAATCGAAATATATCACAAATCTCCAGAAAACTGTTCAGGTAGTCATTGGGATCATCCATTGATGCTCCCCCGAACTGACATGAGTTTTGGATCATATGAATCGTGCCTGATTTGATCTCAAAACTATGTTCTGTAATGGCAGGTCCTGCAATACTAGACCGAATGTCTATAACCTTAGGCATTCCATACTCCCGTAGTGGCTTGTACTCTTCATTATCCTGATTTGCCATTGTTCCCTGATTAGCTCTTCTCCCTTGTAGAAAAGTTCTTTCAATTTCTCCGTCGTAAGGAACTAGTTCGGATCCCTGGGACCGTGTTTGCATAAACCACTAAAATTACCCTGTGCACACACGAATCATGGATCACAGCTTGAACAGACTTGAACATAATTTAAGCATGTAAAAGCAAATTTCTAAAATAAAAATATGTTTAAATAATCTAAATTAATAAAAACTAATAATAAAAATAGTTATTACAACCGTTCCCCATCAACGGTGCCAAACACTTTTGTCCGTTTATATAATAACAATTAGAGCAAGTGCACACGGTCAATCAAGTAATATAATAGTAAGAAGAGTGTCGAACCCACAGAAAACAGTTATTAATCAACTATTTCAATTAACCAATTTCTACCAATTTATTTTATTTAAACAGCCACTCCAATTGATTTGTGAGAATTAATTAAATTAAAGTGATTAAGAATCAAGTAATAGAAAATTAATGAATACCAGATGATTAAAGCATAGGACTACAATTTCCCGAATTAATCCATAATAATTCTCTTATCGTATTTCCACTTAATTTACTCTACCAAATTGACAACTAGGTTTACTTCATAATTTACTAACACCTTTCGATGGTTAGCAAAAATATCTATGTTGACTATTTTACTACTTTTGTGTAAAATCCTTAAAATAGATTCATTAAGTTCACACCTGTATCACAGTTGCACATGGTATATAAGTACATTCGTCTTATACACTGTTATGTTATTCCAATTAAGAATTAACAAATTCATGCGTTGTTATATTCAGTTCTAATTTAAGAAATCTTTTTTAAATTCAATCAAAGATATAAGATTAATTGTTGGCCAAACAATCATTTAATTACGCACAGAATAATAACAATCAATTCAGAGAGGTTATCAAGTGAAAATAATAGTAATTGATATAAAGCTTCATAAAAGGTTCTATTGTACTCCTAATAGAGATTTAGTTCATCATCAACTTAGGAACACAAAGATAATAATTAAAAGACGTTATGATATAGAAATTAATTTAAGAGGAAGAAGGGAAAAACTCTGTCAAAGTTCTTCAATCTTCAATCCAACGTCTATCTCACGAAAGCCTCCAATGAAATATCAATATGCTCCAAGAGCTTAGCCTCCAAGAATTTTCAGTCCAAAGATATCTAATACTAAGAGAATAACAAGTATTTATAGTCTTATCAAACCCTAGTACAATTAGCAAGCCAAAATCCTATTTTGAAACAACTTCTAAATGTTAAGGCAACAAAATCTAGCAAATCCCGTCTAACAGGCGTGGTCCGCACCTGGCCTCTCCCTTCTGTCGCACACTGTGCGCTTGACATATAACAATTCGTCCTCTTAACGCGCCCTCCGCGCCTCTTCCTTTGTATAAATAGCGCGGTCCGCGCTATACTACCAGGTCATTCCAATTTCCCCTCTTTTGCTCTCAAGCCCACTTGTTTCCCTACTCTAATCCTCATACCTGCAAAGTAATCATAAAAACACCAAAAGTAACATGAACAATACCCAAAAACTTACAATATCTCAAGCTAAACGAGATCAAATAATAGGTTTTCAACCTACTCATCAACCAACAATCTAATACATGTTCGGTCACATAAGTTAAAGACATACATCTATTTCTACCTTAATAACACAAATGGAATGACACATTAGTATGCTATCACCTGGCGTAGTTACATAACCCCCATTTACTTAGCTTATGGAAAATATTAAGAAAGTTTATAAAAAAATTAGATTATGTTCTACATAGCCATTATGTGTTTAAACACTTTAAACATCATTGTAATCATGTATTATGACTTAAAGTAGTATTATATACATGTTACAAGTTTCATATCACAAATAAAACAGTTAGGCAAAACTGCAGCAGGGCGCAGATGTGATCCAGTTAGGCTTGGGGACGGCGCAGCTGCGCTGTCCCCTAGCCAGACCAGAGCTGAGCTTTTGCTCTCCTGGTTTTGTCTCATTACTTAGCAAACCTGAATATTAACACCTAACATATACACATGTTAAAAGGTCTTGCATACTTTTAAGATCATTCCAAGTTCACCTTTATACATTATGATTTTAGTTTAGGATTTCTAATGAATTAAGGCCAAATAAGGTCATGAAATCACGAGGCTTACTATGTTACCCGTCCATTCTTATGAGAAGGTCATATAATCTATAATATGCATGCTCGCAAGTATTCACATCATTTACACATAGCTAGTATCGTTTATCCCTTTTAAAACATGTCTAAACTCATGCTTGAATACTTACTTTGTGTCTAACGAGGTGTGTGTATATTGTCGACGTTGGTTTAAAACATCCGTGGGTCGGGTCCCAACCCGGATCTTTTAATATCTTTTCCTAAGTTCTCTCTACCATCACTCTTTTTATTTAGGAAAAAGGTTTTTGAATGGTTTTCTCAGAGAAAGGCTAACATGCATCATGTCAACGATTTGAACGTTTACCGAGTCGCCTGTTGGTAGATTTGAAATAGTTGTACCAACTCAATCGAGTTTTTTTTGAAAGAGGCCCAATTGCTGGACACTGTAGAAACTTGATCTTTGAAAACAAAGTTTTGAGCTCCGGGGCTTGGTTAAATGTGGGGAAAGTGTTAGGCACACCATGACTCCCGTGTAAACACGGTATCGCATCTTTTCAATATTTCCCTTTAAAACTGGAATGCGTGAGTGAATGTTGTTTGAAAATTGGGCATATTGATTTGATTGATTCAAAGTAGTAATTTTCTTTATTGAACCTATATACGAAGGGTTTGATTTGATTTGAAAATCAGTCTTTGATTTGATTTGCAAAAGCATTTAATTTAATTTTCTTTGAAAAGCTTTTCTTTTGATTGATTTGAAAATGATGTTTTGAAAGATGGTTTATCAAACCCTTACGCTGCCATAAAAATTGAAGACTGTTGATACTTCAAATTTTATCTTTATAGCCTTAAGGCTGCATGTGAACGGTGATTTGTTGGGCTACGAAGCATCCTCGACCATAGAATATATCTCATCATGGGTATGAAAACCATCGGAGGGACGCTGACACGACAATCAACATTTTTTTTTTATTATATTGAGACCTTAAATCCGAATAACCTTTTTAAGATCTGTTTACATGTACATTTCTACAGAAAAACTGACAGGGTACATTTGTAAATCAGAGTTTGTCTATTGTGGGAATCAGATTCTGATCATTTTGATCATGAATCCCACGATTCCTATGCTCACATATCCCAATATTGCCAAAACCGAAGATTCATTCAGTAAATCCTGGTCCGCACGGCCGAAGCATCTTGTTCCCACTAGATAGCGATGTAAGGGATGCGAGGTTCCTTTTGAAGCTGAAACTAGAAAGAAAGCTAGATTTAAGGAAATCTCAGCCATTCTAGGTTCCCGATTCAGTTTGGAGGTTTTGAACCGTTTGAAAACTAGAATTGACAAGATTTACATAAATCTAGTCTGCCTGCAGATAGGTCAACACCAATTCATATAAGATGAATATTTACAGCTGCAATTGAATAAAATAAGCAAAGCAGTATATATATAGTTATATATATGCAGAAAACTGTAAAGGGCAACGGGTTTTCACGCGCAAGCCCGAACTGGAATTTATATATATATATATATATATATTGACAAAAACGTAGTCAACCAAGACTGGAAAGAGGACCAGTGATGGTGATGGCTGCTTATATGCGCATAAATATATATAAAAACAGTAAAAATACCACAGAATGATCCAGGCCTAACTGAAATATAAATGTACAAAAAAGTAGTCAACCAGGGACTAGGAAGATAACCAGTAATGGTGAAGTGTGCAAAATTAGTATAAAGACCTCGAAATAGTCCAGGCCAGACTAGAATGTAAATTGCAGAAAAGTAGTCAACCAGTGACTGGGGAGATCACCCAGTATAGCGAAGAGTGTATAAATAGTATAAAGGGTGATGGGTTTTCACGCCGGTGCCCGAACTAAAATTAAAATATATATATATATATATATATATATATATATATATTGACATAAATGTAGTCAACCAATAATTGGAAGAGAACCCAGTTATGGTGAAAATCGTTCATATATGCGTAAATATATATAAAAGCGGTAAACTACCTTGGATTTAACATCCGGGCTTGAAAGAATTGAAATGTTAGTATATATAAAGTTAAATATATACAAAAAAGGGCCAAACCCAGACTGGGAAGAAACCCAGTCCGGCAAAGTTGCCAGAACGTGTGTGCTAGTGCATTGAAGCTGCTGTAGCTAACAGATAGTCAATCCGAGTTGTAGAAATGCCAGAAAATCAGTTTATGTACAAAAATGTACCAAATTTTGACGAAAACGGCCACGGAACTAAGTTCCGGCCATTGTTAGAAAATGAAACTTAACATGCAAGTGTATAAAAGTACGAAGAATTAATATTCACTTTCTGATCGTGAAAATACTTAAATAGACTGCTACACGGGCTTTTTCCAAATTGTAGGCTCTATACATCCAAATCTACCAGTTATGTTTTGATATGTGGTAGTATATGGGTATATCTATGTGTTAGAGTGAAAATATTTGGGTTTGGAAGAGGTGTAAAAGTCGGAAAATCGAACTGGCAAAGCTTCGCTGCGATTCTGGTTTTTTTGAAATGAAGGGGGCACCTTTATTTATAGGCAGGGAGCCTCCACTCTACCTGCTACTACCCGCAGGTAGAGGTGCGGCTCCCATGGTGGGGCCCACAGTGTCGGGTTCTGTCATCTCAAAGTACGTGCACTCCGGACAACGCGCAGTCGAAGTCGAAACTTTCTAACTTTTGATCGGAGCGTCCGTTTGAGGCGTGCGATACCTGTTTGGAAAGCCCTTGTCGAGAGTGTCTCCATGATATGGGATAAAATATTTTCCAGATCCCAGAAGACGGGTTCATAACCAGGTCTTTAATTCCCCACAGTTTGTTCGTTGAGCTGTCTTGCGTCGTTCGCACTCGTGATCGTCATTATGGTTCATTCTGACTTCGATGACCTTAATTCGGCATGAGTTTAACTGAATTGACTGAGAGTTGATAAAATGACTATTTTGACCCTCCAGGGGTGGTCCTTGGTGGATCTGGCTTCCCAGTGTCATCTCTGGGGCTGAACTGCACTTCCCGGATTGAGACCGGGATGACTCGATATATCCTGGGTTGATGTCGAGGTTGACCTGTACCTCCCGGGTTGATACCAGGGCTAACTTTAAGGCCCAATATTGAGATTGGGGTTTGAACTGATGGTCCAATTAAAGATCAGAGCTGGATAGACGGTCTGATTGGAGATCAAATCTGGATAGACGGTCCGATAGGAGATCGAAGCTGGATAGTCGGTCCGATTAGAGATCGGAGCTAGATAGACGCTCTGGTTGGAGATTGGAGATGGATAGACTGTCCGATTGGAGATCAAATCTAGATAGACGGTCCAATTAGAGATCAGAGCTGGATAGACGGTCCGATTAGAGATCGGAGCTGGAAAGACGGTCCGATTAGAGATCGGAGCTGGATATACGGTCTGATTGGAGATCGGAGCTGGATATACAGTTCGATTAGAGATCAGAGCTGGATAGACGATTTGATTGGAGATCGGAGCTGTATATACGGTCCGATTAGAGATCAGAGCTGGATATACGGTCCGATTAGAGATCGGAGCTGGATAGACGATCCGATTGGAGATAAGAGCTGGATAGATGGTCCAGTTGGAGATCAGAGCTGGATAGACGGTCCGATTGGAGATCTGAGCTGGATAGACGGTCCGATTGGAGATCAGATCTGGATAGATGGTCCGATTGGAGATCAGAGCTGAATAGTCGGTCCGATTGGAGATCAGAGCTGGATAGACGGTCCGATTGGAGATCGGAGCTAGATTGACTGTTCGATTGAGGATCGGAGCTGGATAGACTGTCCGATTGGAGTTCAGAGCTGGATAGACGGTCTGATTAGAGATTGAATTTTCCTGGAGTACCGATATTGGTGATCGGATTTGACTAGATTATTGATATTGGGATCGGATTTGACTGGAGTACCGATATTGGGGATCGAATTTGGATTTACCGATACAAAGGATCGGATTTGGGTTTACCAGCATTGGTGGCCTGATTTAGGTTTACCGATATTGGGGATCGAATTTAACTAAATGACCGGCAATGGTGGCCGAATTTGGATTGGAAGCCTGGTATCGGTACCGGGGTTGATTTGATTAACGGCTTTGCCCTCCTATAGTGTTCGTATTAGGGAAAGAAAAATTTCGAGTGTCTATAGATACCCCTCTTTCTCTTGTCCATGCAATGTAGTGGAATGGACAGGATAAATATTAGTAGACACTAGAAATAAGACACATGCCAGAGATGTTAAGAAAGCTGGGTATCTTTGAGTGGAACGGGGCTGCTCTCTATTGCTTACGTCATTTATCTGCTGGGGATAACGTTGTCATGAACAGCCCTTGATATTATTGACAGGTTACTGCAAACTATTCATGTCATTTTCTGCTGGGGATGACGTTATTCATGGTAGCCTGTTCAACTCTGATGGGGATGCTATTATGCTACCATGGTTTGAAACCTATGGTTTCCCGCATCTGTAAGCATTATCAGGGGGCAGATTTCCTCTTAGCTGATGCCATTTGTGTGTTTTTGAACGTTCCTCTGACGGGGTTATCCCTCAGGGTATCGAGTCACCTTGTTGGGATCTTTCGATGCTTATCCGAATGATAGGTTTCACTTGGCAGCTTGCAATAAGGAGCTGAATATCCAATCTTTTACCTCATTCTCTTTTGAGGATGTGTATAGCAAATTCCATCATTGACGATGGATTACTAAAATTGCCTCCGTCACCGGATCATTCCCGATGCTTTGCTGGGGCTGAGCAATCGGTTAAACTGTATCGGTCAGTACCCGATGCTTCACTAGGGTTGTGCCAACTATTGAGCTGTCATCGGTCAGTACCCGACGCTTCGCTGGGGTTGTTCCAACGGTTGAACTTGACATCGGTCTGTACCCGAATTTTACTAGGGTTGTGCCAACGGTTGACATTGACTTAGGCCTGTACTCGAACTTTGTTGGAGTTGAACCAACGGCAGAACTTAACTTCAGTTTGTACTCGAACTTCGCTGGAGTTGAACCAACAGCTGAAATTGGCTTCGGTCTGTACCCGAACTTCGCTGGGGTTGTGCCAACGGTTGAACTTGACTTCGGTCTATACCCAAACTTCGCTGGGGTTGTGCCAACGGTTGAAATGGACTTCGATCTGCACCCGAACTTCGCTGGAATGGAACCAACAGTTGAACTGGTTTCGGTCTGTACCCGAACTTTGTTGGGGTTGTGCCAACGGTTGAACTGGACTTCGACCTGTACCCGAACTTCTCTAGGGTTGTGCCAACGGTTGAACTTGACTTCGGTTTGTACCCAAACTTCGTTGGAATGGAACCAACAGTTGAAATTAACTTCAGTTTGTACCCGAACTTCGTTGAAATGGAGCCAACGGTTGAACTGGACTTCGGTCTGTACCCAAACTTCACTGGAGTTGAACCAACGATTGAACTAGCTTCGATCTGTACCCGAACTTCGCTGGAGTTGAACCAACGGTTGAATTTGACTTTGGTCTGTACCCGAACTTTGATGGAGTTGAGCCAACGATTGAACTGGCTTCTATCTGTACCCAAACTTTGTTAGAGTTGAACCAACAGTTGAATTTGACTTCGGTCTGTACCCGAACTTAGATGGAATAGAACCAACGGTTGAAATTGACTCGGTCTGTACCCGACGCTCCGAAAGAGGCTATTTTCGATACTTTTACGCAGTTTTTTGCGCAGTTTTCTGTAGTTTGCTTTGTAGATCCCCGGACATGGCTCCGGGATGAATACCAAGGGTCTCTGTGGGGATTCCCTTTCTGTCAGATTCTCGCTGCTTAAAAGCAGATTTTCAGGGCAAACCGCCCAATCGCGTAGCGATTTTTCTTCAGATTTGACTCGGCAGCACATAAGAACTCCATTTTGACCCGAACTGAACTGAGTTCGAGGGAGTGGGACCCACCCTGGGGTGCCGTAGGTGGAGGTGCAGTAGCCGCAAATGGGCCTGCTTCCACCTGGGCTATTTAATGGGCTACGAGATTTTCATTTTTTAAGTTTTAATTTTGAGTTCCAAACGGATTTCAATCTTCTTTTTCAGATCTACGGAGCTTGGACAGCTATTTTTTGGATCCGTCAGTTCCTACGCGATCAGAACAGTGCAAGTAACATTTTACGTTCTTTTTTTGCAAGTTTTGCCTGTTAAAAGCATGCGAACCACTTAGGGGCCTTTCAGACGCAATGTATGAAAAATGTATGCCTATATGACCTGCTAAATATTTTCTGACTACATATGTATGCATATCTTACTGTAATGCACGTTTGGATGTAAGAAAATTCAGGTTCTGAGACATTGCTATTTTGCACTTTTTGACCAGTTTAGTCATCAATTTTGAGGCCTAGTGAGCCTGAATTTTTAACTAAAAATGTCCATGGTTATTTGGCTACCATGTGAGGTTGATTTTTGATTTTTCTTGATAAATATAAAATGTTTCTGTTTTTAGGTAGGTGTGCTACTAAATGGCCACCTAGACATGCCTGTGTGCATGTGGACAATCCATTTTATAAAGAAGACTTTGGCGAAATTTTTCCAAAATCTTAGGCATTGAAAAACATACATTTTTGACTCTGCTGGGGATTTTTGACTGACCCATGCAGGTTTTTTTTAGCTTCTAGTTTTTGAAAATATGTAGTTTTGACTTTAGTGGGTATTTTTGACCGACCTATGCATGTCTTAGGACCTATAGATATATGTTGGACTGATTAAAAATGATAAGCCACAGGTTTTAAGCTTACCACACCCTTTTTGAGGTGATTTAGAGTATTGGTGTATGCAATGGATCGTGATAGACCCGACAATTCTAGGAGGGTATCCTCAGGTATCAGACGGATGAGGGCTTTTAATGTTCCCCAGCCTCGTCCAGCTCGGACGCCTCGTAGATTGGTGGAGGCGGTGATTCGTCCAGTACAAGACGAACATCCACTTGATATTGACGATGAGGAGGCTCCTTTTGCTGCTTTTGTTCCCGCTCAGGCTCCACGTGCAGAGTTCCCTGGCATTGTTGTGCAGACGCTAGAGTTGCTGGGTAACTTGAGTCGCCATCCATCGAGATATCTTCACGCCAACGAGGTGACTTGAAGTTTTTCTTTTCTCTAGATTCTTTTCTTCCTTTTTTCCATTCTTGGGGCACAGGTTTTTGACATAGTTGGTTTTTGATTCAGGTTTCTGGCTTTACGCAGCCTCGAGAGAACTGGTTTAGCGTGTATTCCTTGTATCACACTTTACACAAAGATTACAGGGAGATCGTAGATGGCTGGGGCTTTCAGGCCTTTTTCTCGATCCTTCCCCGTCGTTTCCCCTGGGGGTATATGAGGGCTTTGTCTGAGCGCTGGTCCACCAGACTAAGTCCCTTCATCTTCTAGACTGCTAAGTGATGATGACTATTATGGATTGGAGGTTTATCACCGGCATTGAGTTTGAGGGTGAGCCAGTGCCTGTCGTGGCTGACATTATGCCCACTGTCGTTCGGTCCTTGCTGGGAGTCCCTACGACGGCATTCAAGTGTTGGACGGTCCGATCTGGTCCCTTAAGTATAGATTGTAAGACCCCAACTTTTATGAATAAAGATTTAGTTTTCTTTATATATTATTTCGAAATAGTAAGGTGTTGATTGATAAATATGAAAGTTATGGGTGAAATGTGCAAACTATTTTTAAAATGAGCAAGTGGTTATAAAATATTCTGGTTGTCGGGAAATATTCGTTTGGTCGTGGAATATTCTTGTTGTCGGGGAATATTCGTACGACGGCGCAGCTATTTGTGGGCCCCCACAACGGAATAACTGTCGGATATAGAAAGCGACAGAAATAACTTTTTTACAAAATAACGGCGTGGTTGTTACCGTTAGTACTGTTGAAATACCCGGTGGTTAAAATACAGTGATACACGGTGTTGCATAGTAGCACACGGTATTGCACAATATTTCGAATTATTGAGTCTTTCGTGAGAAGCCATTACTCAATTATTGTTATAGTAATTACTGTTCAATCTTTTATATTATTGACTCAATAATTGCTACGTTAGTATTTTATATTATTGACTCAATAATTGTTACATTAATATTTTATTGTCTCAATAATTGCTACGTTGCCATTTTATATGATTGATTCAATAATGGCTACAGTTGATATTTTGTAGTATTGATTCAATAATTGTCGTTGCACAGTATTTCACATTATCAACTCAATAATTCATATTATTTGAATAATATTATTAGATAGCATTATTGACAATGTCTAAGGAAGTTCTGTCTAGGAGGGGTTATTTAATTGCGCGCCAGTAAGGAGAAGTCCTTATCGGAAGGCCCCCTCTGTCCTGGGAACGACCTGGTTGTTAATATTGTAGTTCTATAATATTATTTGTGAATAATTAATTATTGATTTATATGATAAGGAAATATTTATTTTGTGGATATTAAAGAAGGAATTGGCGCTGGTGAGTTTTTATCAATATTTTGGTGTGAGAAATCATCTGTTTTTGGATTTCAGATAATTTATGTTTGGAATTCGAAAAACTTCCTTCTGCAAAGTTGTAGAGAATTAAATTTCCTATGGAAGGACATAGAATTTGTATTTTTTCTGACAAATGGGCTATTTGTTATGAATTATTGAAGTTTCGGAAAATATATATATTATTTAATGGTGGGCCCCACTTTTGTTTTTGAAAAATCTGAAATTTTTAGCCGCCAGGCGGCGGAATTTTTTTTAAAAACAAAATATATATTATTTTATTATTTTAGTCTCCTTTGGCATCCTAAGCTTTTCCTATAAATAGGGTGCTTAGGTTAGAATTGAAAATCACACCAGAATCAGAAGTTTTCTCTCTCTATAATATCGAGCGTATTTTTGTGAGTATTTCAATACTTTGAGTATTAGTATTCAGTGCAAGTTTCTGTCGGTATTATATCCGATATTCTAGTCAGAGGTACTATCTTTTTGATGTAAGGGATGTTATTTCTTTCGTAAATGATGTTATTCTTCTCAATATCATTATACAAAAATATTGTCATGGATTTTATGTTGAAATTCTTACGTTTTCCGTCGGGGTTACTATTCACGTATACGGCACTATTCACGTATACGGCACTATTCACGGGAAAATTTATTTTTCTTCTATTTGTCCAAATTGTCTGTTAAGGTTACTATCTTTGATTGTATCCAAGTTTTGGGCTTTATTCTTGAATTTTGCTCCACAAAGTATTATTATGGATTATTCTTGAATTTGGATAAACTAAATGACGAATCCGTAATCTTTGTCTTTTATCTCACTGAATTCGTTCTTTAAAATATTTTTCATCATCCTCAGTCCTAAAAGATGAATGATTACTTGATGAATAGCTTTGGCCTGTAGAGCAAAGATGAATGATTACCTGATGAATATCTTTGGCCTGTAGTGCAAAGATGACAGGTGTTGAGATGAATATGACCACTGATGATACAAATGAATATTTTTGGCCTGTAGTGCAAAGATGAATATTGATTCGAGATGTATATTGATTGATGTTACAGGGATAAAATATTGATGATGGACTTTTAAATCATAGAAGATAGTAGACTTGATTCTCTGCTTAACTCTTCTAATGAATTGTTATTTCCGCTGCGAATATTGATCTAAGATTGGCTGTCCATTATATTTTATCTGATTTATTGAAGGCTAACGATAATTTATTTTCCATTATCTTAGTCATAATATTCTTTACTGAGCTAGTTGAGCTCACCCTTTTCATCTGTTGTCCTCTTCAGGAAATGAGAATGTCGCAGGGACTAGTCGGGGGACAGAGTGATGGTCCGAGTTAGAGCAGTAGTAGTCCTCACTATTTCTGATAAATAGTGTGATAATAATTGTAATGAGGACTTAGTTTGAATCTTAATATTTTCTACATATTTGTATTGAGACTCACAGTTGTGTGGTCGTATTTTGCACGACCGTATGATATAAAGTTGTATTTGAATTATGTACCATGTATTTGGCGACTCAGAATGGGTTGGGTTGAATGGACCTATTCTGGGGGGCGTCACATAGATGCCCAGGATGGGACTTTAAAGGAGCCCCCGCCTGATGATCAGAGGGCTAGAGATTGCATTCTGAGGAAATTGTTTTTGTAGATCATCATTGGTTTGTTTTATGGTGGACAACTCATCTAATGTGTCTTTCGCCTTAATTAGTGCCACTCGATATGTAGAGCGCCTCAGTGACTATGATTGGGGCTCGTATACCTTTGCCTATTTTCTCCATGGCATACGCATGCTTTCGGAGGGTGTGACGGAGGCTTGGTTAGGATTTTACCCATTTCTGCTGGTGAGTACATCTTTCTGTACCTTTTTGATTTCAGCATCCATTTTTGTCAGTCTTGGTCACTAAGGGCTTTTGATATTTGCATGATTAGCTTTGGGCATTTGAGAGGCTTCTTTGCCTACGGCCCGCTTCTGCCCTAGGTCTGGAGACCTATCCTCGGGGACGGAGATGGCATCACTCCACTTTGACGGAGGTCCCTGTTGCTGAGGGATTCACTCATGCCCGTTTGTAGGTGGAGCCTTTGACGACGGGTTCAATCACCTGGACGCCGTATACCTCTGAGTTTTTGACCGTCGAATTTGAGGGAGGCGTCCCTACAGGTCGGGAGTTTGTTTTGTCGACCCGTAGAGTCCCTTTGTTGACGGTGGGAGAGCGTGCCATTATGAGTGTTACGGGGGAGATCCGCATTCCCATTACTCCTCCTGCTTGGCATCATTGGCCATTGACTGTGCCATTGACAGATATCCCTATGGAGGGCATAGATGGCTTCTCCTTATCAGAAGGCCATTACATCTAGGAGGACTTTAGCAGTTGGTGGAGTCCTCGCACTATTAAAGCTCAGACTCGTGCCACCCAGTTCATGATAGACTTGGTACCAGGGCTGTGATGATGACGAACTAGATAGCTTGCCTCGGGGAGCCTACTCATGCAAACCAGATAGCAGATCTGACCAGGGAGTTAGATCAGGCCCGTTTCTTTATCAGGCACCTTGCCCGAGATCTGTCAGAGGCATCTTCTTTTTACCCATCCAGCTCAGGAGTGGGTCCCTCTTCCAATCCATTTAGCAGTAGCTATGCAAGGGCAGATCATCCCTTATACCGCCCAGACAAGCCTGATAGCAGCAGTTTTGTATCCAATAAGGAGATGGAGCAGGTCGATCGCTTTGACACTGATGTCTTCGACTTCCTCTGATAGCTATTAGAGCTATATTTTTGGTCAGCCACTGTTTTGGCTATTTGGCGGTTGTGACATCATTTTGATAGACCACTGTATTAGTTGGGTGGTGGTGCCCCCATTTCCCTATATTTTCCTTTCTGATTTGTATTATCAGACAGGGATGATGCCTGCAGTAGATAGCTGGTTGTAGATATTCATGAACTTTTCTATCTATCGCATCATGTTTATATTTGTCATCATGCATATATTATGTCATCTGTATGCATTCAGATAGCTGCGACTTGATTTGACCTCTGGATGGCCTTGTGGTACGGTGCTACAGATGACGTCGTTTGCGGTCAGCCGTATTGAGCATTCACCACCGTCTGAGGTGGCCACATCATTAAGGTCGTGGTTTGAGAGCATGCCCTACCCAGTCAGAGGGACAGTGGACCACATGCTGGGGCATTCGTTGGCCCTTACAGATTTTTGGGTGCCATCTGGATTTGTTGATGGCATTTTACCCTTTTGGATACCTGAGAGACAGATGTTCCGCTTCAGGCGGCATGAGTTGACGCCGACTCTCAAGGAGTATGAGCGATTTACTAGGTTGGCTCTGGGTTTTCCGTGTGCCCATACGTCTATTAGTGATAGGAGGAGACCGTTTACCTGTATGTCTGGTCTCCGTCAGAGCTTGATCAGGGACGAGATTGTATCTGGACACGTGATCTCGATTGATTTCCTGATCGATCAATTTTACGAGCTCGACAGCTATGATCGCCATGTCGGAGATTTTATTATTTCAGCAGAGGCATGACATCTGGCTAGAGTAGACATTCTACTGATGTGTATTGTGGCATACGTCTATATGCCGCTTAGCTTGGATCATTTGGACGTGGGATTAGTAGTTGTGGTTGGGGCCCTTAGACAGGGTAGCACCATCGTCCCGATGATATTGGCTGAGACATTTAGATCTGCCACACATGGTAGTACCCATCCAGAGGGGGTTTTTATAGGAAGCTCGGTCTTGCTATATATATGTCTGATGTCCCATATACGACCGATTGGATTCTTCAGGCCTCGAGGTTTTTGCTTCACTCACGAGACATCCACAGTTTACTCCTTTTAGCCTGCAGAGTGCATTAATGTAGAGTCATGGTTGGCATTTCTGTCAGATATTGAGCATCCGTTCTCGATCTTGTCATGCTCAGGGCTAGCATCCCCATATAGCTTTATCAACCATGCTTCTGGCCTGGATTATTTTCCCCTAGTGAGTTTGAGGGGAATGACTACCTATCATCCTCTAGCAGTCATGTGTCAGTTTGATCAACTGCAGAGTTTGCACCACTTTGAGGGGTCTGCTGATCAGAGGACGTCGGCTTCTTCTATGTCGTCCACCAACTTAGTTAGAGTATATGAGTGTTGGACTCATCGAGAGAGGGCTAATTTCTCTAGTATCCATCCGGGCCATTCTCTGGAGTATTCTGCCTGGTTATAGGCAGAGACAGCAGTTACAGCAGCAGAGCCTCATTTATCTTCGATTGTGGACTTCGACGAGGAGGAGCCTATGGAGGATCCAGATTCTCCTACCAAGGATGAGCTGTTCACGGGTTTGACAGTGGCTCTAGTGAGTGATTCGTCGATTATTCCTGCAGGGACGGATCCGGCTTTGGCGAACTCACTATTCAGGATGACCTTTGAGCGAGACTCAGCTAGAGAGCAGATGTTGGCCGCCTTATCTGGCAGAGATTTAGCTTTTGCTGAGAGAGATGGACTCTTGGTCACTTTAGATGCTGGATTAATTGAGCGGAAGGAGCTCCGATCTACCAGAGATGTAGCTATTGTAGAGCGAGACGAGATCCGCTCGGTTAGAGACACAGCATATGTTGAGATCGAGGAGACTTTGATTGCTCGAGATGCAGCTTTTGCGAAGAGAGATGAGGCTATAGCTTCCCGTGATTTCCACATTGCTAATAGTACTGCTCTTCGATCTTACCTTCATGGTTTGGTCACCGAGATGAGTGCGTATATGGATGACCACAGTGCCACCTTACAGATGTTCGTGGAGGTATTGAACTGTACAAAGGCTAAGTGGATTACACTTACAGCTGCTCCCCCCATCTTCAGAGAGAGATGCCATGCTAGCATTGCTGACTCGCTTGTCCTTGGGTCCATAGACTAGCTTTATTTTTCCTGCACAGACTAGATAAGCCATTTTTGTCATGTACAGGGCATCATGTATATATCAAACAGTGTTATATATCAAAGAAATAATGTTTTGATTCACTTCCCTGATTGGATATGTACTGTCATTGCTGAGTGATTACCACTTCTTTCATGACTCGCAGTTGTAGATGTATCTTGAGCTTCTTCTTGATGGACTGACAGTTAAGATGTCAGGGAGTATCTTAGATGGGCCTGTTGACCAGGGTAGATTGATAGAATTTTGATTTTTTTTTTGTCTTTGGTGTCTTGGAACTGGTCTTTTATTTTTTATTTTTTCTTGAAGGTCAAACCGCGTCGTAGCCGCCTAGGTACTCCCGGGTTGAGGGAGATCGGGTCATTTGTAGTTCAGGCTGTTTGATTAGAGAGAGGTTTGAAAAGTATTTATCTTGGGTTTTGAGTTTGGTTTGATGAGTTTTTGAATTTTTTATTTGGTTTGACCGCACCAGAAATGGCTGCCTACGTACTCCCGGGTGTAGGGATATCAGGTCATTCGTAGTTCCGGCTTTCTAGTGAAAAACTGAACCTGACTTGATTTGTACGACCCAGATGTGGGTATGCATGTGTCTCAAATGTAGTATCTTTTGATGGTGTCTAAATTGATGAGTTGGGGAAATTCTTTCCCATCCATTTCTTGTAATCTGATTGCTCCCCCTGTCAACACATCCTTGACAATGAAAGGGCCTTCCCAATTTGGGGCGAACTTTCCTTTGGCTTCATCTTGATTGGCCAGGACTTTCTTTAGCACCAAATCATTTTCTTTGAATTGTCGGATTCAGACCTTTTTGTTGTAGGATCTGGCGATCCTTTGCTTGTATAACTGTCCGTGGAAAATGGTTGTAGCCCTCTTTTCCTCTATCAATGATAGTTGATGATATCTGTCTTGCAACCACTGATCTTCGTCCATCTGAGCGTCGATCATAACTCATAAGGATTCCATCTCTACCTCTACGAGAAGGACTGCCTCCATGCCATAGACCAACAAATAGGGGGTAGCCCCAGTAGAGATGGGCATTAACGTCCTGTATGCTAACAGGGTTAAAGCCAACAGGTCAGGCCATTCCTTTTGATTGGCGGACATTTTTTTCATGATTTTCTTGATGTTTTTATTGGCCACTTTGACAGCACCGTTCATCTTGGGCCGATAGATGACGGAATTGAGATGCTTGATGTGGAACTGGCTACATAATTCTTTCATCATTTGATTGTTCAAGTTTTTGGCATTGTCTGATACGATCACCTCCGATTGTCCATATCGACAGACGACATTGTTTTTAATGAAACTAATGATGACCTCTTTTGTAACTTTGGGAAAGGATGCTGCTTCAACCCATTTAGTGAAGTAATCGATCATAGTGAAGATAAATCGATGACTATTGTTGGCTTTTGGTTCCACTGGACCTATCACATCCATTCCCCCACATGGAGAAAGGCCATGATGAACTCATGTTGTACAGCTCATTTGGAGGAGCGTGGATGGCATTTCAATGTATCTGGCATTGAAAACATCTCTTAACGTGATAGTCGCAATCAGCCTTAAGAGAGATCTAATAATATCCAGTTCTGATTATTTTCTTGCCCAGCAGATGACCGCTCATGTGTGGACCACAGACTCCACCGTGGATTTCGTCCATAAGTCTTTGGTCTTGCTTTTTGTCGAGGCATCTCAACAGGCCTATTCCAGCATCCCATTTGTAAAGTGCATCTCCGCTCAAATAGAACTTCATTGCCATTTTGTGAATCCGCTTTTGCTTGGATTGACTTACCCCGGCGGGTATGGATCCATCACTGAGATATTCCTTGATGTCTTGATACCAAGGCTGCTTGAAAGGAGGTATTTCATCTTATACTTCTCCAATGTAACTCCCATATGTCGGGGCTTTCTGAACTGTGAACTTGATGTTGGGAAATCCACTCTTATCGGATATGCGGATTAATGAAGCCAACGTTTCCAATGCATCAGCAAAGTCATTCCGACCCCGAGGAATATGAACGAAGGTTATGTCTTCAAATTCCTAGGATACTTTGAGGACTTGCCGATGATAGGGCAGCAAATGCAGTTCTTTGGTGAGATACGCGCCGGTGGTTTGTCTGATGACCAGCTCG
This sequence comes from Panax stipuleanatus, assembly GCA_020205555.1. Lineage (NCBI taxonomy): Eukaryota > Viridiplantae > Streptophyta > Magnoliopsida > Apiales > Araliaceae > Panax > Panax stipuleanatus. Next base: position 120,595,712 of record CM035120.1, read on the forward strand.
GAATCTCCAAAGACGAGTAGGTGTTTGATAGACATGGATTGGGCTAATTTTAACCCCATTATAAAGCCTCCATACTCGGTCGTGTTGTTGGTGTTGCCAAATTAAAGTTTGGTAGCCACAGGATACTGCTTTCCTGCACCAGAGATGAGGACTGCCCCAGCTCCGGCACCTTCCATGTTTACCACTCTGTCGAAATACATTTTCCATGGTTGGACTGTATTCTCTGACTGGAGTTGTTGAATTGTCATGATCCCATCATCTGGGAAATATGTCTCCAAGGGCTGGAACCCTTCTGAAGCTGCTTCAGCTAATTGATCTGCAATGCCTTGACCCTTGATTGACTTCTGAGTCACGTAGACAATGTCGAACTATTGTAGGATCAACTGCCATTTGGACAATCAACAATTCAGTATTGGTTTGTTGAATACGTATTTCAGTGGATTCATGCAGGATATGAGGTAGGTCGTATTCCCATGCAAATAGTGTTGCAACCTAATGGCGGCCCATGCTAATGCATAACATGTCTTTTCGATCAGGGTGTACATCTGTTCACCACTGCTAAATCTTTTGATGATGTAGTAGATAGCTCTTTCTTTACTACTATCATCTTTCTATCCTAACATGCAGCTTATTACGTTGTTATTGACGAATAGGTACATGAATAAGGGAACTCCATCCCTTGGGGGTACCAAAATAGGTGCTTCAGTCAGCTATTTCTTGATGGCAAGGAAGGCTTGTTGACAGTCCTCATTCCATTTAGTGAATGAATTCTTCCTTAACAGCTTAAAGATGGGTTCACAGGTTGCTGTGAGCAGTGAAATGAAATGGCTTATGAAGTTAATCCTTCCCAGGAATCCCCGTATCTCCTTCTCTGTACAAGGTACGGGCATTTCAATAATGGCTTTGATCTTGGCAGGGTCGAGCTCGATGCCTCGATTACTCACCAAGAATCCTAGCAGCTTGCCTGCTTTGATGCCAAAAGCACATTTGGCAGGATTGAGCTTGAGGTTATACTTACGTAACTTGTTGAACAGCTTCCTGAGATGGTCGATGTGATCATCCTCCCTTCGGGATTTGATGATGATGTCATCCACATAAACTTCGATCTCTCTGTGCATCATGTCATGAAAGAGGGCCATCATGGCTTGTTGATACTTGGCTCCGGCATTGATAAGGCCAAAGGATAGTCGTCTATAGCAGAAGGTTACCCAGGGAGTGATAAAAACTATTTTCTCCCGGTCCTCTTCAGCAACCATGATTTGATGATAACCATCAAAGCAATCCATGCAGGAATACATGCCATACTGTGCAGTATTGTTGATCAGGATGTGGATGAACGGTATCGGGAAATTATTCTTGAGGCAGGCTTTGTTTAAATCCCAGTAATCCACGCAGACTCGTACCTTCCCTCCGAGCTTAGGCACGGGAACTATGTTTGACAGCCATTCTGGGTATGTTGATACCATGATGATTCCGGCTTTGAATTGTTTAACAATTTCTTCTTTGACTTTCAGACTCCATTCAGGTTTCAATTGCCTGAGCTTTTGCTTGACTAGTTTGAATCCATCTTTGATGGGCATTTGATGGATGATAATATTAGTGGATAAGCCAATCATTTCTTCATGTGACCATATAAATACATCCTGGTGCTGTTTTAGGAGTTTGATCAGGTCAGCTTTTTGATTTTGTGTGAGGTCTGAACCTATTTGGATTTCTTTGATGTTTTCGGAGGTTCCTATGTTGATGGTGGTGGTTTAGTCGAGGTTTGGTTTGGGCTTGTCTTTGACCCATTCTTTGATCTCCTTGAGCACCTCATAGTCATCTTCCTCCTCTTAATCAATATCCATCAAGTCGAAGTTCAATTCTACATCAAAGTCGTAGTCATTTTGACAAGTTGGCATCTCATCTGCAGAGACACACACATCCAATGCTTGGGTCCTGAAAACAAAAATGCTTTCATTAATATATACAACTGCTTAAACATACAGAGCATTTGTAAAGCATAACAAAAGTTACTGCTATAGCTGTGCAAGCAAAAGTAAGCAGTAAATGAAAGCATGATTAAAGGGAAGATGTACTCTCTGCCCCTTTATCCTTTTCGACCGAGGTAAGGGACACTGCTCCAGTTGTCCAAGGTCAGATCCTCATGAACCGGGAGGATCAGGGATTTGTGATTATCTGTCTCATCTTGGATTATGACTGGGACATCCTTTATAATAAGGCCAGGGATCTTCTTTGAACTGCTCTCTTTTCCCTTCTTGATGGAAGGAATTTGAACTTGATCCTCGTCATCGCTGTTTAGGAGTTCGTCATTCATTCCCTCGTAGTTGATAATGACCCTCATGTTAGCAAATGTGTCTCATCCTTCGTACATGATCTTTTCTTTTCCCTTTTTGCTGACTGCTTCAGGCTTGAGGGCTTTTCTTTTATGGACAGGTATGATTGGAGGAAATAGCATGGCTGATACAGCAGTCGGGATTTTCCTCGTAGGTTTCACCCATCTGGTATTTATGAGGTTTGGCAGCAGAATTATGGAGGCATGAGCCTTGGGATGTTTATGTGGGTTCTGGCGACTTGACCCGGATGAATATCCCAATCCTGCTCTCCCAGACTGACTTAAGATTTGGACTGGCATCTTGATACCTTGCTTATCCTTTCCCAACCCTTCTCCAGGTTGGAAACACGAAGATACCATTTCTCGCCCCACTTTCATTACTTTGGTGGAGACTTTAGGCTTTAGGGCTGGTGCCCCGATAGGTAGATACTGAGTATCGCTCACCTTTAGAGCTTAAAAACTGGCAGGTTCAATTCCCACATCCAGGTTGATCACTGGCATATCCCCATGTATGTAGGTAGGGTATTATGGTTCGGCATTCACTGTGATGAGGCTACCGTTGATAATGTACTTGAGTTATCGATGGAGGGTGGATGGCACTGCCCCTGCCATGTGAATCCAAGGTCTGCCCAGTAATAAGTTATATCCAGTGGTGATGTTGAGCACCTGGAAAGATACGTAGAAAGTGTGTGGGCCAATTTCTAGTGGTAGCTCTATTTCTCCCATAGCCGGTTGGCAAGATCCATCAAAGGCCCGGATTACCATATAACTGGTTTTGATCAGGTTCGGATTGATCTTCATTCTTTTTAAAGTATCATATGGACAAATGTTGACGGATGATCCTCCATCGATGAGCACACCTCCGATCACATATCCAGAGGACATTACAGCTATATACAGGGACTTGTGGTGGCCCGTTCCCTCTTTCGGGATATCATCATCAGTGAAAGATATCACATCGCTGTTGAAGATGTGCTCTATCACGTGGCGGAATTTCTCGGTATCCACTGTATATGGCAAATGAGCTTTTTCTAGTACTTTCACTAGAATGTTGCGATGATCCTCTGAAGATAGGACCAAATTAAGGATGGACACTTGTTTAGGTGCATCCTTCAAGATTTGCACTATTTTGATTTCATGGTGTCCCATTTTGTTGAGGAACTCTTTGATTTTCTCTTCAGCCACCTTTTCTTTTGCTTTGATGACTGGTTTGATTACCCTCTGAGGTAAGTACAATGGATTATCCTTTGACAGGATAGTAATACTATTTGAAGTGGAACCTTCATTGTTGTTATAGTTCTATGGGACCTTCTTCAGACTGGTGATTGGATACTAAGGTCTGAAAGGCAAGATTAGAGGCTGAGGTGCAGCCACCTTCACAGGATTTTGTATTTCTTGAACCCCTTTCCCGGGCAGTACTAAGGATTTAAGGATTGACTCTTTATCGCAGGATATGACAGCCACTATATTCTGGTTCCATGCAGTGGGGATCCAGAGAGTGTCATTGTTTGGGAAATCAAAGATTTGATTACCCCTTATCAGGTCCCCATTTTCAATCATATCTTGAATCAGGTTACGAAGCGCCCAACAGTCCTCAGTATCATGGCCGGGTGAATTGTAATGGTACTGACACATTTGGTCAGGTTTGAATTTTCTGGCTTGAGGGTTCAATGGAGGTAACAAGTCTGCAACCATTCCCTCGTTGATTAGCATTTGAAGGATTTCTTCCATTGATTGATTTAGGTTGGTGAAGTTCCTCTAAAATAGGAATTTCCCATCCGCTAGGCGATTCTCTTCTTCAGCCACCCTGTTGGCCCAAAGATCATTCTCATTAGACTGATATTGATTCCTAGGGGAAGTGATCTCCAGTGTGGGAGGATGATCGACAATGGACTGGCTGATTTGTTTCACCATCTTCCTGGTGAGCTGATGCTGGTAAACGACCAGTTCTGCTAACTGCTCGATTTGTTCCTTGAGAGACTTTATTTCTTGCTCTATCAAGAACTGCCTTTCTGATATTTCCCAACTATCTGGGGTACTATTGCTGGATGGAGTTGATTCTCCCACATAACGGAGGTATTTGGATCCTCCTCCATTTATGGTGCTGATCATGTTGACATTCTCCTCTTTATGCCGTGGCAGAGGATTGTCCTGCACATGGGGTTGCTCAGGCTTTGTGATAACAATCTCTCCGCTGTCAATCAAGTCTCGTATTTTATGTTTGAGAGACCAACAGTCTTGGGTGTCATGGCCTGGAGATCCAGAGTGATAAGCACACTTCTTGTTTGGGTCGAAATTCCGTCCATTAATGTTGGTTGGTGGAAGGAGTTGGACAATCTTCTTCTGGGCTGTCAGAAGTTTGAATACATTCTCTAGTGAATCCCCTAGAGGGGTGAAAGTTCTTCGACAGCTAACCTCCATATTTTTCTGAAGTGGAGGGTTTGAAGGTTGTTCTAGATTTTGAAAAGGGGTATAATTCCTCCTTTGAATGGGCATACTATTTGACTCGTCCCTTGGATTTTGTCCTTGTAAGACTAAGGACACTTCTTCGTCTTTCTTTTTGTGCACCCTCCGGGGATTACTCTCGTAATTTCCGGACTGGATATGCTTAGCGATAGCTTCGAGGGCGGTTAGATCATTTATCTTCCCGAATTTGAGGCCCAATTCGGCCATTTCGCCATGTTTGATCATTTCAGAGAATGGTTTTCCTATGCCTGCTAGGACCCTCTCATAATAAGGCTCTTCTTGGATGTCGATGAAGGTCATGACTATTTTAGATTTAGTCATGGCTGGGGTAACTTGTTTTGCGACCCGTCTCCATCGCTAGGCATATTCTCTGAATGATTCAGTGTTATTCTTCCTGATCTTGGTAATTTGGTATCTGTCTGGGGCCAGCTGAGATTGGAAACTATATTGACCGAGGAAGGCGTGGGCCAGTTCTTCCCAACTATGAATTTTGGAGTTGTCCAGACGGGCATACCATGCTCTGGCTTCTCCAGTCAGACTCTTTTGAAATAGCTGCATTCCAAGCTTCTCATCCTCTGCATAGGATCCGAGTTCTCCGATGAATACTTTCAAGTTTGTGTAAGGATCTCCCGTTCCATCATTCTTCTTGAAGTCAGGAGTTTTAAATTTTTTGGGATAACGAGCCCCGGGGAATATACAAAGGTCGAAGTAATTGACACTACCAAATGCCCCAATCCCTTTGATTGATCGGAGAGCTTCCTCTATTTGTTGTACTTTCTTCCTAATGTCACCAGCTTCCTTTTCTTTGACGAGGGGGGTGATTTCAGGGGTTTTGTTGGTCGTGTCCTGGTTTTGTGGTCTAGGAATCTGAGTTTCGACCTTTTCAGTCTCTTGACCGCCAGCACTACCACCAGATGCTCCTGTTTTTGTATGAGCTTGAGATTGCTTCCCTCTAAAGGCCTTGCTTTGTTCTTGTAGGAAACCAGCTAATTCGGTTATCTGATTTTTTAGACCTTCGAACTCTTCCCTGGATACTGGGGTGGATTCTGGTTGAGCACTAGAAGCCATGTCCGTGGATGGACTGGGTGCTTTAGATTTAGACTTAGTAACAGGACCAATTTTTACCTACAATAAAATGTAAGTGTGTTAATTTCCTGATGTAGGTAAGGACAACATACATGATCTATTTTTTTTAGATTTTATCCTGCAAAACTGAGGTTAGTTGTTTTGATGGCAGGATGACATGGTATTTTGACAGGGAAAGTAAATCTTTCATTATGATATTTACATTGTGCTCCTCGGTAATTGGAGACTTAACATGGAATTGAAAGAGGAAGGCATGAAGAAGCTTCCCTTCGGATTTGGTTAATCAAAGGCTGGCCTATCTTAGGTTACTCTCGCGGCTTTGTTTTTGGCATGAAGGCTACCAGATCATCGCAATCTACTAGAGGGGAAATTAATTCGATCTTTCAACTAGAGCGAATCTGGGTGGTGCATTTTCATGAGCCCCAGAGACTTAGTCGTCCCCAGAGACATTATTTATCACCGACCGGGTTTTCCTCCTTGTGAGAGGGACACACAACCTACATACACATACATCGTGCCTCACCATTGTGCATATGATGACATGGGTGCGAAGCACTAGTGATGGGTGTGAAGCACTAAAAAAGAAGGAAAGCATTCATTCACATTCATTCAATGTAAAAGATCCAGCTTTCATACATTCAATAAAGATATAACATTCTCTCATTCATTGACTGAGGAGACGCAAAATTTCACGCATTCAATGGTTTTAAAAGGGAAATGTTTGAAAAGATTTGAAAGCGGCCTAAGCCCTCTACTGTCCCCAGCAGAGTTGCCACCTGTCGACATTGATTTAAAAAATCGGTGGGTCGGGTCACAACCCGGATCTTTTAATCTCTTTTCCTAAGTTCTCTCTACCCTCACTTTTTTTATTTAGGAAAAAGATTTTAAAGGGTTTTTTAGGAGAAAGGCCAACATGTATCATGTCGACGATTTGAACGTTTTATAGAGTCGCCAGTTGGTAGATTTGAAATGGTTGTACCAACTCAACCGAGTTTTGTTTGAAAGTGGCCCAATTGCTGGACACTGTCGAAACTTGATCTTTGAAAACAAATTTTGAGCTCAGGGGCTTGGTTAAGTGTGGGGAAGGTGTTAGGCACCTCACGACTCCCGTGTAAACACGGTACCGCATCTTTTCAATATTTTCCTTTAAAACTGGAATGTGTGAGTGAATGCTGTTTGAAAATTGGGCCTATTGATTTGATTGATTGAAAGTAGTGCTTCGCTTCGTTGAACCTATATACGAAGGGTTTGATTTGATTTGAAAATCAGTCTTTGATTTGATTTGCAAAAGCATTTAATTTGATTTTCTTTGAAAAGCTTTTCTTTTGATTGATTTGAAAATGATGTTTTGAAAGCAGGTTTATCAAACCCTTACGCTGCCATAGGAATTGAAGCCTGTTGATACTTCCAATTTTATCTTTATAGCCTTAAGGCTGCATGTGAATGGTGATTTGTCGGGCTGCGAAGCATCCTCGACCATAGAATATACAAGTGTCGGTCTCCTCATGGGTATGAAAACCATCGGAGGGACGCTGACACGACAATCAACATTTTTTTTTATTATATTGAGACCTTAAATCCGGATAACCGTTTTAAGGTCTGTTTACATGTACATTTCTACAGAAAAACTGGCAGGGTACATTTGTAATTGAAGTTTGTCCATCGTGGGAATCAAAATCCGATCGTTTTGATCATGAATCCCACGATTCCTAGGCTCACATATGAGTAGCCAAAACTTGCACAGTTCAAATTTGTACAGAAATAGATAAATATCCCAATATTTCCAGAACCGAGGATTCATTCAGAAAATCCTGGTCCGCAATGCCGAAGCATCTCGTTCCTACTAGATAGCAATCTAAGGGACGCGAGGTTGCTTTTGTGACACCCCCAAATCCGGGTACTTCGTTTTCACATGATTTGGTGTTCACTTTCTAACTATAACATACATCTACCCAATATATCTCAAAATAAATTACAATCTTTATATAAAATATCCCTTAAAACAAGGGTTACAACCTTTAAAAAAAACAATCCCAGGGTTACTCTAACCTTGATATAAACAATAAAGTGCGGAATAAAAACATGACATAAAAGTCTTATTACAATCATTTCAAAACAATTAAACAAGTCTTCACTTGTTCATCTTTCCCTTGCCTTTACTCGTAGACGGGGGCATCAACGTTATCAACCTTAACTGCAATTGTTATTTAATGCAAGAGTGAGCAAACAACAGCCCACTGGAGTTTAACAATAATAAATACATGAAAGGATATCTTTAAAAAGATCTGAATAACTTAGCTTACTTCAACAATAAAGAATTGAATAATAATTCTCTATCAACATTAAAATTCGAATATAAAATTTATCTGAGGGTCATAAGACCTTTGAATTCTTGTCCTAGGTTATAAATATTTCTATTTAAACCTTTAACAGTCAATAAGACTATGGACCTTAACTCGTACTTAGGGAGATCAACCCTTTGTACCATGTATTGTGCACAAACATCTTAACGCTATGCGTAGTAACCTCCTCTAATAATTAGGGTTGTTCAACTCATTAATTTGAATTCAAGTCCGCACCAAAGAAAGTTTGGTTTATCAACAAAGGATTAGTTGAATCGACTTTCAATAATTCATAAATAAAAGAATTATGAATTAACATATGCTTTAGAAGTAAATTTAAAGCATTTAAAATAATAAACTGGATCTTACTTGAACAATAAGTTAAGATCTCTTCGGTTAAGTAAATAATTGTCCAGTACAGAAATGAAAAGGATATTCTCAACAATGAATATATGAACTCAAAGAACTTGCGTAGAAATAGCGAGTTTAGGGTTTAGAAGACTTGCCTTACGCGCAAGCTACTTAACTCAACCACGTACTTTAACACTTCCTACATACATACATATTCAATCACAATAACCTAAATTAGCTAACACGTAACTAATTCGCATAAGTGGTTAACCCTCATGGTTAACTCACTCTAACTAAATAAATAATAATAATCAACCATCATATAGTTAATTACATCACTTACATATTCACATAATTAAATTAATTATGCATTTAGCTAAATTATAATTAAACAATTATAATTTAAACACTTAATCTAATTATAATTACTCAATATACATCATAATTTAACCATATTATACTTTAAATTAAACACTTACTCTTAATTATAATTAATCAAATTATAATTAAGTAACTCATTTACAATAAAACATTTATAATCGAATTAAAGTTTTTAAAATTTCTTTTATTTCCCAAATATGAATTTGTCACAATCATATAACAACATGTTATATCATTTAAATATATGTCCACTAACAAGGAATATTTAAACTAAGGCTTTAAAACAAACTGCACAAGAAACTAAAGTCACTGCCTAAGCACTGTGCACGGCGCAGCTGCGCAGCCAGCAACCTAGGAACCGGCGCAGCTGCGCAGGGGTCAGATCAGAGAAGAGCAAGCGGCGCAGCTGCGCTGCTCCTGGCCTTGCTGCCAGCGCAGCTGCTCAGCAACGCCGCCAGACGCAGACAGTTTCGACCCTCTGCTTTACCGAACAACCCATTCATGCCAACAAATGGAAAATTACAGTAACGTAGCCACTGTAACTCATACATATGCAATAATACATAACATAACATGTTTCTACAACATAACAACCATCTAAATAATGATAATTACAAGTTTTAAAAATCTCATTTGTCCATTTTCATGAAAACTCATATTTTTTTCAAAATAATCCACTGTAAGAAATTTTCTCCATCAATTCCACTCTATATACATACATTATATACGTAATTGCATGTAATCATCAAATAATTTCCCAATAAGCATGCTAGCATATTCCAATTTATCAATTTCTCAAACCAAAATTGACAACAAAACTAAAACTCATATAAACTCATATCAACATGAATTTTCTATTAAAATATCTTTCTACAGTAATTTGATTTCTGAAAATCATTATGGCATACAATCACTATTAGTATAACATGAACACAATACATATTTTCAATTCATAATTATACCACTTTCATGAAAATTTACTTTTACAGAGAATGAAAATATGAAGAACATAAAAACTTATTTTTCCAACAATTGTATTCTTGAAAACTCTCCATGGCATGTAATTATGAAAACATATGAACATCATATATACACATAACTCATAATTACAACTTCCATGAAATCTTAATATTTTACAGAGATTGAACACGAAGAATATGAAGAACATGATATATATATATATATATATATATATATCAAATATAATGAATTAAAGAAATACTTTAATGCTTAATAAAGTGAAGAAGATGATTTTTCTCTTGATTACTCAAACTTCTCTTCTTCTGCTTTGTATTCTTCTTCTCTGCTTCTCTTTTCTTTCTTTGTTTTTTTTAGTTTAGACTTAGGAAAACTAATGTAGTTTTAAACTTAGGTAGTATATAGAAAATATATAACTGACATATAATAATATACGTACTAACTCTAATTAAATTAACAGTTACAAAATTCAAAAGCCATCTTGACTTGTTTGGCTACAAGAAAATTAGAAACTAGCTTTATTAAATTCAAACATAGTTTAGGTAATTTAGGGTTAGGCTAGTGTCAGGGCCCTGTTTGGCAACAGTCCTTTAAAACAAAAGCAAGGGCCTTGTTTGGTATAAATCATTTTAAAAATTCTTTTCCTTTTATTTTAATAAATCATTTTAACACATACTTTAATGTCACACTTTAATTAATTAAATCATTTAACAACTAATTTAATCAATTAAAATTCAACATTAATTAATCATATAAAATTGTCACATTTTATAATTACTCGCTAATTATAATTCATGTAACACTAACACATAAATCATCTAATTTAATTCTCTCAATTAAATTAGAACTATAATATAAAATTAATATACATCAAATAAATTAAATATTACACATTCATTTAATTAATATATAACACTTAATTAAATCACTTCCATAAATCACATAATTTATTTATTTCACTCTATAAATAAATCACATAAAATATTTATTTAACTCAATAAATATTTAAAATTAAATATAAAATCTCAATCGTTACAGCTTTTGAAGCTGAAACTATAAAGAAAGCTAGATTTAAGAAAATCTCAGCCATTCTAGCTTTCCGATTTAGTCTGGAGGTTTTGAACCGTTTAAAAATTAGAATTGACGAGATTTAAATAAATCTAGTCCTCCCGCAGATAGGTCAGCTCCAATTCATATAAGATGAATATTTACAGCTGCAATTGAATAAAATGAGCAAAGCAGTATATATATAGTTATATATATGCAGAAAACTGTAAAGGGCGATGGGTTTCCACGCGCAAGCCCGAACTGGAATTTATATATATATATATATATATTGACAAAAACGTAGTCAACCAAGATTGGGAAGAGGACCAGTGATGGTGATGGCTGCTTATATATGCATAAATATATATAAAAGCAGTAAAAGGCCACAGAATGATCCAGGCCGAACTGGAATGTAAATGTATAGAAAAGTAGTCAACCAGGGACTAGGAAGATAACCCAGTAATGGTGAAGAGTGCAAAAATAGTATAAAGGTCACGAAATAGTCCAGGCCAGACTAGAATGTAAATTGTAGAAAAGTAGTCAACCAGTGACTGGAGAGATCACCCAGTATGGCGAAGAGTGCAAAAATAGTATAAAGGGCGATGGGTTTTCACACCGGTGCCCGGACTAAAATTGAAATATATACATATTGACAGAAATGTAGTCAACCAATACTTGGAAGAGAACCCAATTATGGTGAAAATTGCTCATATGTGTGTAAATATATATATAAAAGCGGTAAACTACCTCAGATTTGACATCTGGGTTTGACAGAATTGAAATGTTATTATATATATAGTTCAATATATAAAAAAAAGGGCCAAACCCAGACTGGTAAAAAACCCAGTCCGGCGAAGTTGCCAGAACGTGTGTGCTAGAGCATTGAAGCTGCTGAAGCTGACTGATCGTCAATCCGAGTTGTAAAAATGCAAGAAAATCAGTTTTTGTACAAAAATCTACCAAATTTTGACGAAAACGACCACGGAACTAAGTTCCGGGCATTGTTAGAAAACGAAACTTAACGTGCAAGGGTATAAAAGTACGAAGAAATAATATTCACTTTCTGATCGTGAAAATACTTACAATGGACTGCTACACGGGCTTTTTGCCAAATCGTAGGCTCTATACTTCCAAATCTAACGATTATTTTATGATATGTGGTAGTATATGGGTATATCTACATGTACGAGTGAAAATATTGGAGTTTGGAAGAGGTGTAAAAGTCAAAAAATCGAACTTGCAAAGCTTGGCTACGATTCTAGTTTTTTTGAAATGAAGGGGGGGCATCTTTATTTATAGGCCGGGGAGCCTCCACTCTACCTGCTGCTACCATAGCTAGAGGTGCGGCTCCCCTGGTGGGGCCCGCGGTGTCGGGTTATGTAGTCTCAAAGTACGGGCACTCCGGACAACGTGCAGTCGAAGTCGAAACTTTCTAACTTTTGATCGGAGCGTCTGTTTGAGGCGTGCGATACCTTTTCGGAAAGCCCTTGCCGAGAGTGTCGCCATGACATGGGATAAAACATTTTTTGGGTCCTAGAAGACGGGTTTATAACAGAGTCTTCGATTCCCTGCAGTTTGTCCGTTGAGCTGTCTTGCGTCGTTTGCACTCGGGATCGTCATTATGGTTCATTCAGACTTCGATGGCATCAATTCGACTTGAGTTTGACCGAATCAACTGATAGTTGATAAAATGACCGTTTTGACCCTTTCGGGGTGGTCCTTGGTGGATCTGGCTTCCCAAGGTCATCTCTAGGGCTGAACTGCACTTCCCGGATTGAGACCGGGATGACTCGACATGTCCTGGGTTGATGTTGAGGTTGACCTGTACCTCCCGGGTTGATACCGGGGCTGAATTGAAGGCCCGATATTGAGATTGGGGTTTGAACTGATGGTCTGATTGGAGATCGGAGCTGGATAAACGGTCTGATTGGAGATCAGAGCTAGATAGACGGTCCGATTGGAGATCAGAGATGGATAGACAGTCTGAATGGAGATCAGAGCTGGATAGACGGTCCAATTGGAGATCAAAGCTAAATAGACGATCCGATTGGAGATCGAAGCTGGATAGATGATCCGATTAGAGATCAGAGCTGGATAGACGGTCCGATTGGAGTTCGGAGCTGGATAGACGGTTCGATTGGAGATCGGAGCTGGATAGACGGTCTGATTGGATATCGGAGCTGGATAAACGGTCCGATTATAGATTAGAGCTGGGTATACGGTCTGATTAGAGATCGAAGCTAGGTATACGGTCCGATTCGAGATCAGAGCTGGATATACGGTCCAATTGGAGATCGGATCTGGATAGACGGTCCGATTAGAGATCGGAGCTGGATAGATGGTCCGATTGGAGATCGGAGCTGGATATACGATCCAATTGGAGATCAGAGCTAGATAGACGGTCTGATTGGCGATCGAAGCTAGATAGACGGTCCGATTAGAGATCGAAGCTGGATATACAAGCCGATTAGAGATTGGAGCAGGATAGAAGGTCCGATTGGAGATCGGATATGGATAGACTGTCCGATTGGAGATCGAAGCTGGATAGAGGGCCGATTAGAGATCGTATTTTCCTGGAGTACCGACATTAGTGATCGAATTTGACTGAAATACTGACATTGGTTATCGGATTTGACTGGAGTACCGATATTTGGGATCAGATTTGACTGGAGTACCGATATTGGGGATCAAATTTTGGTTTATTGATATTGGGGATCAGATTTGGGTTTACCGACATTTGTGATCAGATTTAGGTTTAACGATATTGGGGATCGGATTTAACTGAATTACTGGCGTTGGTGGCCGAATTTGGATTGGAAGCCTGGTATCGATACCAGGGTTGATTTGATTGACGACTTTGCCCTCCGACAGTGTTCGTATTGGGGCAAGAAAAATTTTGAGTATCTACATATATATATATATAGGCCAGCCTTATGATATAAAGAGTGCTAATAAGCATGTTCTAAAGTTCAGAATATAACCCACATCATGTTCATAGTTATAAGTTTGCAAAACGTCAAATCTTGTTGTTAAAAGTCCCTTTTTAAAACAAGCCAAGATAACCTATCACACACGAAGCATTTCAGAATCACATTTCATATGTAGCTAGGTCATGTGTGCATGCTAACAAGATCATAACTTAGACATCACAAGTTTCATTAAAGTTCATTTTCAACATTCTAAGTTTCTCTTTAGCAAATATATGTTAAACAACCTAAAGCAACTCATATTGCACAAAGAGACCTCAAACCACATTTTGAATCTATTTTTAGATATATTTAGGTTAAACTAGCATGCTAAGCTCGTCAGATCACAGCATAAATTGGAATTCATGACTAGTGCACGGCGCAGCTGCGCCGGTTTGAACTGCCGAAGCGGCGCAGCTGCGCCCTTCCTAAACAAAACCAGGAATGGTTTAGCTGCTGCAAAGTTCAAAACCCAATTCAAAATTCTTCCTTTAACTGCTTGTAATCAGTCACATTACCATCATACATGCATACCACCTACACAAACTTGATATCAAACATACTTAGCATGATTCTAACAATTCAAATCAATTTAACAACCAAAATCAAGCCTCAAATTCAAGGTTCATGCTATTTTTCCATAGTTTAACATATTTAGCGATTCTCTTCAATACAAACCCATTTCTGAACCAAATTGATTTGTTTAACCTTCGTTGGTTTTGTATTTAACCATATTAACAACGTATAACCACAATTTTCAGACTACTACCAACTTAAATCATCAATTTTGACTTAATAAGCAAGTATTCAAAAATATTTCCAAGAACTTGTAAACTTTGTAAATTAAGAAAATAAAACATGATTATTACCTTCTTAAATGTTTGAAATGGAACTCCTTCAAATCTCAGATTGTACCCCAACTCACAATACTCACACTCTATATTAACTTAACAGAAACTCAGCAATTGAATTGAGAAGATGAGGATGCTTTATATAGAGAATTCCTTACCCATACCAAGCTTTTGCCCTAGAGTTTAAACCAACAGGAAGAAGAAAAAACTAATGGTTCATAGAGGTTTGGTAGAAAGCATTCTACTGTTACTATTTAGTCCACTCCCTTCTTCATCATTTGATTGTTGCTGAGAATTGACAATGAAGGGGGATAAGCCATTGGTCTAAGCACGTGAATAAAGAAAAGTGACACTCAAAATGGGACACTCCCTCCTAATACTCAACATTTAGCAAAATGATACATGTATACTTACCTTTTACTCCTTTTTGGGTGTACAAATGTAATTTTAATGAGATAATATTATTAGGGGGTATATATACACATAATTATATAATCCATGTATATTGGGGTACTCCAGATAATACTGAAATATAACTTAGCTGAGTACTATCAACCCATAATTTTCATAAAACTTTATTATTTCAAATCTACATAAATATTGAAATAAATATTTAATAATAGCTATTTATTTACTTAAATTTATTTTCTCCTATATACTTAAAATACACAACTAACTGTCCCACCACACATCATGATGTCACATAAGCTCCTTTATGTAACTTAGTGAAATTATATGATTCACCTACTTTTATCATATAGTTTTATATAATTTTTATTCACCTTCTAATGTCACACCTCATTTTATATATAATAAATGAAGAAACTTTATTATATATGACTACACATTACATGTAATTAACACATAGCAATCAATTAATAACAATAGAAGTTAGCCTCTCATTATTTAATTATTTACTCATTAATTCAATATAATAATACTAATCAATCTCATGATTAAATCATTCCTTCATTAATATACTTAATGAATTTCTTAATCTTTCATTATGACACACTAAGCAATTCACATAAGCTTTAAATTAAGCTTTTCATCAATTCTATCATAACACATAGTTGTCACATACTTAACTTAATTGAATTACTATATCCAACTTCACAACAATATTTATTTATATTCAAATAAATATTCAACTTTTATTAATTTAATTATTAATATTATTCAGAAAATTCTTGGTTATTACAACTGCCACTCTAGCACAAGGGTCGTCCATCCGTAGACCTGAGATACGGCAATACTCTTCCAATGTAGGAGTCAACTCTTCTAATCTGAACCTGAAGACGTATTATTCAGGGATCTAATGCGATAACATCCTGTCAACAAATCTCTAAGGCACCTAAAAGGACAAATAGGACATGGAATGACCAAGCATCCGGTCCAAGGTAATACAATCAAGAGCAGGTAAACTATCGTACCAACATCTCAAACGGAAAGCCATCCCATTGGGAAGGGAGTGGTCTATGTGAAAACAGTATCACCAAGACCATACATGGGTCAATTCTAACTAACATTTTACAATAATATATGAAGCATGCATTATAATGAGCAATAATACAACATAAGCGATAAACAAATGGAAAACATCATCATATATATGACTCTACGAAATACATCAAGTTTTTTTTTATACATCAACATCATCTCTATGATACATATGAAAACAAAGTAAAATAAAAAGTACAGGGGAAATGGGGCACAGACGCCCAACAACTAACAAAGATCTAGCAAATAAAATCCACACCATTTATAAATGTGTCAGCCACATCAAACCGGTTAACCTGGCCCAAGTCCTTTTGAATCAGAATATCCCCACTAAAGTGTATATTTGGGCGGTCGAATGACAGATCTCCTCCTCCGTTTGGAAATCAGTAGTACCCGGACCAGCAGACAAATCAGCACCTAACCTAGAAGGATTAAAAGTGTAAGCCTCGGATGGAGCCCTACCCAGATTGAGAATGAAGAAGGATAACTAGTCCACTTGTTGTGTCAAACCAATAATTTGAGTTAAATGAGTTGGCTCCCTAACACAAGACATCCAGTCGGTCATCATCACAGACCCAGGAACGATATCTCCCAAGAAATGGGTAGCTCAGGTCTAAGCAAAAATAGTATGGGGCGCCCACCTAAGAGAAAAAGCAGCTGAAGTGCTGGGGCCATCAGACAGCCTGACCCCCCAAAGGAATCTCCAAGATCGGTTGAGCCAAGGGCCAAAATCTTCGAGAGTGGGGAAGAAAGGGGTTACAAATCTCCCCTGAGACACATCCGAAGGCACGCTCTCTAAGGTAGAGCTCCCAACCTTCGTCAAACAGCAAAGGAACTCGACTAATGGTTAGAGAATACTCAGGCCCCATCGAAAAGCCCCAATCAAACCCCTCCACTAGATGCTCCGAGGTATATGTGACCCACATCACATCTGAGGCAGACATCAATTCCAACTAGAGGCGGCAGTGGATACAACTTTCAAAAATAGAGACCTCCTCCAAAGTGGAATGATTCCACCAGCGGCCCCGCAAATAAGTATCTACACCCAATATAGTAACGGGACGGAGGCAAAGAAGCCTCTTGTAAGCCCAAAATAGAAAATCCAGAGGCAAACTACATCAGTCAAGAAAAGGACAACCCAAATTAAAAAAATCAAAGACGACCAGGGGACTCACCTGTAGAAAAGGGTAAAAACCTAGGCAAACATCAGTCACGCCCTCTGAACACAATTACATCCCATGAATGAAGTATGCAAACTTGAAAGGCCCCCAATCGTAATCTCCTATGCGGTCCACATTGCTGAGAGCTCCAACCAGACTGAATGAGATAGTAGAGGAGTTGTTTGTAAGAAAATAACCCCTCATGATGGTCAAAAATAGGCGCCTTAGAATGCAGTCATACTCCACCAAGTCATCCCGGAATGACTCGGATAAAGTACCCCTGGTAGCATCGACTATATATCAGGGTACCTAAAAGAATGATACGGACCTTGAAGGCCCGCTCCTAAGGAGAAAGTCCAAGTAGAGCGCGAACAGCAACTGGAGTGATGTCCGCCTCCAAAGGCTCCCTAGCCCCAAAAAACTCCATGCTCGTGATGTATCGTCAATCCATAGGCGTCATCACCACCTCTCAATCAAGAAGATGAAGAGATTGGCTCTAATGAAACCATCTATCTGATAAAGCGAGAAGATATGCCCATGGATAGCGTCTAAGAGCAATAGTAAAAAAGGATGCTAAACCCCAAGAATCTACTCGGGCCTAGTAATCAAAATGAAAGGATTCATACAAGGAAAAATATTAAAATAGTTATCCTTGGTTGTGTGAACTCCAGGACCTACATTACACCAAATAGAAATATAGAACCAACTCTTACTAAGGATGGGGAAACAAGACAACTCAATATAGAAATCTCATATACATTGTTAGCGTGCAAGTGAACCAACGGATGACGGCTCAGATCAACTCCCAAAAGGTGGAGAATGGCCACCTGAGTACCTAGAAAGACCCGACGCGGAGCAAACTAGGGAGGAACCTTATGATCGGGAAGATTATCCCCCACATCGGGCATATCAGTCCTGTCAACTCCAATGGGTTGAATCACAGACTTCGTAAAATGGCGAACCTGATGAGTCAGTCTCAGAACGGGAATAATCAAAGCGGTCCTACAAGAATGAACTCCAGAAGAAGTCCTATGGGAGATGAAACTACTAGGTCTATCTTAATCCATGCCTAGACAATAGCATCATGGCACTCAAAATGAGACAAGGTATGTCCCTATCTTTTCATATTTAAATCTACATCTACACTAGCCTAGAGACAATAGTCCTAGGTGTGATGCCCCCAGAATAGGTCCAGTCAACCCAACCCAATCTGAGTCGCCAAATACATGGTACAGAATTCAAATACAAACTTTATATCACACGGTCGTGCAAAATACGACCACCCAACTATGAGTGTCAATACAAATATGTACAAAATATTAACATTCAAACTAAGTCCTCATTACAATTATTATCACACTATTTATCAGAAATAGTGAGGACTACTACTGCTCTAACTCGGACCATCACTCTGTCCCCCAACTAGTTCCCGCAACATTCTCATTTCCTGAAGAGGACAATAGATGAAAAGGGTGAGCTCAACTAGCCCAGTAAAGAATATTATGAGTAAGATAATGGAAAATAAATTATCTTTAGTCTTCAACAATTCAGATAAAATATTATTGACAACAAGTTTTAGATCAATATTCGCATCGAAAATAACCATTCATTAGAAGAGTTAAGTAGAGAATGAAATCTACTATCTTCTATGATTTAAAAGTTCATCATCAATATTTTATCCCTGTAACATCAATCAATATACATCTCGAATCAAATATTCATCTTTGCACTACGGCCAAAGATATTCATTTGTATCATCAGGGGTCATGTTCATCTCAACACCTGTCCATCTTTGCACTACGGCCAAAAATATTCATCAGGTAATCATTCATCTTTGCTCTACAGGCCAAAGATATTCAGTTATATCATCTTTTAGGACTGAGGATGATGAAAAATATTTTAAAGAACGAATCCAGTGAGATAAAGGACAAAGATTAAGGATTCGTATTCTAGTTTATCTAATTCAAAAATACTTCGTAATAATCAATTGTGGAGCAAAATTCAAGAATAAAGCTCAAAACTTAGATCCAATCAAAGATAGGAACCTTAACAAGCAACTTGGACAAATAGAAGAAAATTTAATTTTTCCGTGAATAGTGTCGTAAACGTGAATAGTGCCGTATACGTGAATAGTAACCCCAACGGAAAAAGTAACAATTTCATAATAAAATCCATGCCAATATTTTGGTATAATGATATTGAAAAGAATAACATCATTTAGGAAAGAAAATAACATCCCTTACCTCAAAAGAATAGTACTTCTGACTAGAATATCGGATATAAGGCTGAAGAAAACTTGCACTAAATAGTAACACTCAAAGTATCTAAATACTCACAAAAAATACGCTCGATATTATAGAGAGAGAAAACTTCTGATTTTGGTGTGATTTTCAATTCTAACCTAAGCACCCTATTTATATGAAAAGCTTAGGATGTCAAAGAAGACTTTTTCATAAAATAATATTTTTAAAAAAAAAATTCCAGCCACCCGTGAGAAAAGAAATTTCAGCATTTTCCAAGCAATGACAAAAGTGGGGCCCACCATTTTATTTAAAAATATTTATTTTATGAAACTTCAATAATTCATAATAAATAGTCCTTTTGTCAGAAGAATACAAATGTTATGTCCTTTTATAGGAAATTTAATTCTCTACAACTTTGTAAAAGGAAGTTTTTCCAAATTCGAAACATAAATTATCCGAAATCCACAAACGGATGATTTTCCACACCAAAATACTGATAAAAACACATCAGCACTAATTCCTTCTTTTATATCCACAAAATAAATATTTTCTTATCATATAAATCAATAATTAATTATTCACAAATAATATTACAGAACTACAATATTGACTACCAGGTCGTTCCTAGGAAAGAAGGGACCTTCCGATAAGGACTTCTCCTTACTGGCGTGCAATTAAATAACCCCTCCTAGACAGAACTTCCTTAGACATTGTCAATAATGCTATCTAATAATATTATTCAAATAATATGAATTATAGAGTTGATAATGTGAAATACTGTGCAGTGACAATTATTGAATCAATCATAGCAACGTATCAATTATTGATATAAAATATCAACGTAGCAATTATTGAACCGATAAAATATCATGCAATTATTGAATCAATAATATAAAATATTGAACAGTAATTACTGTAACAATAATTGAGTAAGTGCCTTATTTCGTAAGAATCAATAATTCGAAATACTGTGCAATACTGTGTGCTACTGTGCAACACCGCGTATTACTGTATTTTAACCACCGGGTATTTCAACAGTACTAACGGTAACAACTATGCTGTTATTTTATAAAAAAATTATTTCTGTCGCTTTCTATATCGAACAGTTATTCCGTTGTGGGGCCCACAAATAGATGCGCCGTCGTACGAATATTCTCCGACAACAAGAATATCCCACGACCAAACGAATATTCCCCGACAACAATGAATATTTTATAACCACTTGCTCATTTTAAAATATTTGCACATTTCACCCATAACTTTTCACATTTATCAAATCAACACCTTACTATTTTGAAATAATATATAAAGAAAATTAAATCTTTATTCATAAAAGTTCGTTACACTAGGGACGGAATTTAAGTCACGACATCATGCATGTCCTGCACGTGCCTTAACATAAGTCTACATCATTGCTGCGTATATCCTAGCATATCAAAACATGCATATACGTTCTTGTCATCTGACCCACAAATAATTGTTGGTCAATTTTGCAATCAATAAAACACGTGCAAGTATACGCGGTCCACAAGTAATATATGATAAGTTGAGTGTCGAACCCACGAGGAATTATTACTAATAGTTACCAAGTACCGACTTTATATCGCTTAAGTCTTATTTAAACAGTTAAATAGAAGATAGTTAATTAATCTAATTATCAAAGCAAGTAAATGGCTAACGACAAGTATCCAAGGTGCTACAAGCTAAGATCATAACTTTCCCCCCACACAAGCATTTTTTCAAACACTTGGCGTGCTATATTTTATTAAGCATCCTAACTCTCTCTTTGATTATAGCGGTCACGACGGATCGTCAACCGAGAATTCACAAGTGTTCATACGCCTCTTCCAAGGTACATATAAACTTATCCTCACTAGATCTACCCTAAAGGGAATATAATGGAAAGGAACATCCTAGCTAAATAATTCGACATATTCCTATGTGAATTAACCATAGACAAGGATTTCAAGCTCAGATTCTCAATCAGGTCACACATGGTGCACAGGTATATTCCTATCCTATACAAAAATTACGCAGTTTAGTGATGTAGACAAATCATAATCATATGCCAAATATTCAAGGTATAAATCTATAATTCATTTCCCAATTTCTCATAGATTACTAATTTAATTACTAATCCATTAGTAATTATCATTAAGCACAAATATATTAGACCAATCCATATGGTGCCAGCCAAAGAGATAAGAAAAAATAATTCAAATTAACAATGGGTTCCATTATAATCTTAGAACAAATGCCTAGTTCATAGCTTTTGAATTAAACATTAGTAGCAACATATACAACATTTAGAGATTACAAAACTAAAGGAAATTACTAGAGAAAAATAAACTCTGTTAAAGCATTCTTCAATCTCCAAGAACTCCAATCAATTCATGCTCTCCATTCCTTGTTTCTAAGTTACTCTTGAGCTCTATGGAATCGTAAATCATTTGCTTCTAACCCTAATGTTGCTTGTGAAAGTAGTATGCACACAAGCCAATTATGTTTGGTGATAAAGCGTATACTTTGTAACAATCTTATTCATTTACTAATAAAAAAATTATTTAATTAAAAGCATTTAATTATCTACATTGTAGACACTCAAAATTTCATTTTCTTTATACTAACCTTACAAAAAGGCAAAAATATAATTTTACTTCGGAGACAACCTCGAGATAGGGGAAAAGCATTTGATCACCCCGAAGACAACCCTGTGAATGATTCAAAGGGCAAATGACGTCCGAACAAGACGTGAACTGAATGAGGATAGCAAAGCTAAGAAAGTATCCGCCAAAAGTCACCTCAGCAAACCTCGAACTGCGTGTCATCAAAGATAAGCCAGTTAACTATAGTCTGGAACCGAAAGATACCTCTCAGCTACCAGCATCATCTTTTTGGATCCCGATTCAGTCAGACTCGACTTTATCCCATAGCCTTTCGCAAAGACTTTCCGAGAGTTTGGTCTATGAAGCTCAATTTTCTCCAAACCGAGACCGAAGGAACGAACTTTGAGACAGCAAAACCCACGGGGCCCAGCAGTATGTATACATATGGCTAGCCGTAGGTATATATGCTGCTGGCTCCGGGATCATAAATCAGTAACATCAGTTCATTTAGAAAAAAAAAGAGTTTTAGAGAGAGAAATAGTTTTTAGAGAGAGAAACCCTCATGTTTGATCATTCTACACACATTTTGAGTTGTTTAATCTTGTTTAACACATACTTTGAGTCTCGAGAGTGTTTTAGTTGATCCCGGGTGATAAAATGCTTGTTCACGCATCCCCTAATGTGAAAAAACGCTCATTTTAGCCACTTTCTTTGTAATTAGTGTTTAATGTACTAGATTTATGTGATATATTGTGTAAACATTGTTATACTTATTTTTTTATATGTATATTGTTGTGTAGGTGGTAGATCTATAGATCCCATTGGTTATTTATCGCATATTTGGTTGTAAATCAAGTCTAGAGGCTAGATCTGCCTAAATCTAAGCCGGATCTAGCCTTTTGAGTGGTTATTAAGCATGAAGCTTTAACCCGTATGCTAGATCGGCTTAGATCCATGGTAGATCTGTGTATTTATTTCTTTTGGTCAGTTCTGGTTACCCCGTATAGCCCTAGATCTATATCTAGAGGTGGGAGGGGTCCGAAATGGCTTGACATGGTGATTTCAACAGATGAAATCATTTAATATCAAGGCTAGGACATTGGACATGTATATTTGAGCATAATAATGTGAACCTAGGAATCCCAATTTCTAGATCCCATGATTGGATCCCGACTTGATTCCCACGATGGACCGGTTTTTATGATGTAATGTTTAAATAACGCAAAAATCATTGTATATGTAATGTTTAGATCTTGAAGATGAACTCGAGAGGTTAGTCCCGTGAAGTCGGATTCAAGATCCCGTGATAGTGAAAACTTTGATTGAGGGTGCTCAGATTCATCGAGATTGCTTACATGCTCGAGGATGGTCCGACCCTTTTTGGCGCTTTCTAGCATGCATTTTCACCAAAAAAAAAAAAGATTTCCAAATCAAAATGGCAAAGAGCTTTCATAATAATCCTAAAACGATTTGGGGATAGACATTACATCATAAATGGAAGTATCAAAAGACCTCGATTCCTATTTGACAAAGGATTTGAAAACTTTGTTTTCAAAACATCATTGATATATATTGTGTTCTAAAAATGAACTTTTATATAAATCAAATCCTTTGTGCATAGGGTTAAAGAGGTACATCACTACTTTCATAATAATTACATAGACTTAGAAATCCATAATGGAAGTATCAAAGGTCCTCGATTACTATTCAGGCGAAGGATTTGAAAACCTTGTGTTTTTTTCCAAAATATCATATGAAATGTATATTTTGCCTAAAAATGAACTTTTGCTAAATCAAACCCTTCGTACATAAGTGCAAAAGAGGAACGACACTACTTCCAAATAACTCACAAGGAGGCTTAGAATAAACTTTCAAACACACACACACACACACACTCACACACACACACACACTTTATGCATAGGAAATCAATAAGATGAGGTAACTGTGTTTTCGCGAAAGTCGGGGGGTGCCTAACATCTTTTCCTCGCTTAAGCTAGCCCCCGAATTCTAAGAATCTTGATTTCAGACCAATCCTACGGAGTCACATATTGGCCCATATTGCAAAAATCTTCAAAATCAGATGAGTATGTACATCCATTTACATTATACCAACTGGCGGCTCTGTCTCATTTGCACCAATTATAAAATAATAAAATCAATCTTTTCAAAGTCGTCGACACTTATGTCGGTACTGATTTCCTTAAAATCACCCTTTAATAAAAATCCATAAAAATAGCGAATCACAAAAGGGTAAAACAAACAACACAAATTTAGGAAAGGCGGACATCCCAATATCCATCCACAATAGATACCTCAATGTTTTTTCCCAGCGTCAACATACATGATGTTGTTATATTAAAATGTGATAAAACCATAGTTTTAAGCAATACTTTTAAAATCATGATGATAATCATGCTAATGAGATCTAAATTCTTAGATAGCTTAAAAACTAAAATTATTCCCAATCGTTGGATTACTAAAAAGGGGATTAGTGAATCCGAATATTTGGATGAGGATGATTGATCTCATGATCATTTATGTGGAGACACTAAAGCAAGTATGTGGGTGTTTATTGGAGAATAAGTTCACTGAACGTGGTTCGCTAAGGAATACATAATGGAGTTTTACTTGCATGTCAATAGGAATTCCTGTAGTGATAGTAGTACAAGTGATCCTTAGACTTGAGATCATAATAGTATCTTGTGTATGATGAGTTATACTTGGACATGTCCCTTAAGACCCTTTGGGTATATCAAAGGGTATGCTTGGGTGTAATAAGTTATATATGGAGATAATGAATGATCAATAAAGAATCTACCGCTTCTAGTAAAAGAAGAGATATGTCTTATGTGATTCGATAAATGACAACCCAGAAATCTTTGGCTAAGGTGGAATAAAATTATAAAGGAGTTTCTAATTTGCATTATTTGGAGTTGTGCATTTTAGAATCAAAATACATATAATTAAATAAAATAAAATTTGACAATAATTTTATGTCTTATATTTAATTGGGACATTGTATGGTGGAAGGATTGAATTGTACGGTAACTATTAACTCAAAAGTTCTTTTATGATTAATGTTGAAATCTATATTATCTGAAAAGTCGTTGATCGCTAAGGGGGCTTACCCTTATTGTAGAATAAATGTTATTTATTTAAATGAATTAAATAGTTTAATTCATTTATTTAAATAAGATTAGAATTGTTCTAATTCATTTATTCACAACCTGTTTAATATGGAGAACTTAAAGGGACACACCATAAAATGAAGAATATTTATTTCAGAAGTAAATGGCATAATCGTAATAATAAGTTAAGAGTATTTAATTTAATCTATGGTGATAGAATAAATTAAATAGCTTAATATTTATTATTTGATATTTTGGAAATATTAAATATAAATTAATAAGAGGAGTCTTATTATTATTATTACTATTATTATTATTATTATTATTTAATTCTAAAGGAGTTTAGGAATTAATTAATAAGATACTCTCATATATATATATATATATATATATATATATATATATATATATATTCCTAATAAGATTATGAGGTTAATTAATTAAAAGAGTTTAATTATTTCCTATAGGATTGATAAGCCTAATTAATTAAAAGAGTTTAATTAATTAATATGAAACCCTAATTCTAAATAGTTTAGGAAGGTTACCTACATCTATAAATAAGAAAGTCTTATTATGGAACAAGGTTAGACACTTTATTCCAAGAGTTGGGAGAACACTCCTTTTCCAGAGAGAATGAAACTAGGGTTTAGCCAAACACCCTTCTTCTTGAGTAAACATTATTCCTTGGTGGATCACCTCTAGAGGTCAAACACTTGGGTGGCTAACGTTGATCAAAGGAAGGAATCTAACCCGATAAATTCAAGGAGAACAAGAAAACATTTGAAGTTAAACTCGTACCGGAGGAAGCTAGAATCTTCAAGGGTATGAATCTTATTCTTAATCTATTTAGTTTAATTATAATTGTGCATAAATGATGATTCGGGTATATGGTTTGTAAAATTTTAAAACTCTGATTTACCGTACTTCCGCTATTTTGATGCAATTTGATTGTGTCCATAAATCTTACAAACCTAACATCTTGGTTATTCCTTGGTGGATCACCTCTAGAGGTCAAACATTTGGGTGGCTAACGTTGATCAAAGGAAGGAATCTAACCCGATAAATTCAAGGAGAACAAGAAAATATTTGAAGTTAAACTCGTACTGGAGGAAGCTAGAATCTTCAAGGGTATGAATCTTATTCTTAATCTATTTAGTTTAATTAATAATTGTGCATAAAGGATGATTCGGGTATATGGTTTGTAAAATTTTAAAACTCTGATTTACCATACTTCCGCTATTTTGATGCAATATTGATTGTGTCCATAAATCTTACAAACCTAACATCTTGGTTATCAAAACTCTATTGAGTTCTAACTCCTAAGAACTTTCTAACTAATTATATGATACTTTCCAAAAGGAGGCAATGTATCTATAAATAACCCTCCTTTAAAATAGGTCATTTTCTTCTCTTGTGTGCCTGGGAACTAGAGGTGGCGCTGCGGTGCCAGGATATAGCCTTGAACAGGCACTGTAGCGCTTAGTCAAAAGCACTAGTCAATAAGTAGGCACTGCGACGCTAGATTGTGAGGGAATAGGGTCTCTGCAGCGTGGCTGGTGGCTGAGCTGGCATCGAAGGGGAGCTACGGCACCAGAATAATACTAAAAACCGGCGCTGCAGCGCCAGTGCTAGAAAAATGACCTTTTTGCCCCTAAAAGCTGGAAACGACCTAATAATCCCTGCAAAGCATATTTTAAGCAAGGTAATAATAAAATATATTGAAAGAAATATAAAATATGACGAACATGAAACTTCTTAAGTATTAAAGAGTCCGATTCGCTGGTATAAATCTCACTCATCAAATACCCCCAAGCTTAAGCTTTTGCTTGTTGTCCCTAAGCAAAAATATCTGAACAAAAATATCAAAAGTAAATATAACTGCGAATCATGCACCAAACTACTATATACCTGCATGTTGTCCTCAAGGCTTAGTATAACCATTTCAAAGAAGAAGCAAAGTCATAAATAAGGCTTCGATCAAATTTCTAACTTAAACTGCTACTGATCCACATCTATGTGTGTGCGACTACTTACTATTCTAACCAATTATAATTTATACACATAAACAATTGTAATAAGGAAAATGCTAACTTTAAAAACTCAAACTACATCAAGTATTCAAAACAAGACAACAAATGCAAGAACAAACCACCAGGCATTAGCATGAGAACGGCTAAATTTAACTTATGCAAAGTTTGGCTACCTTAGGCTGAGTTACCTATGTAATGAGCTTTTGATCAATGACTCCCAAGCTAGATGGCTTTAGGGCACTAGGCGTAGAACACCTCTAAGGATCTATTAACTCAAGTAACATAAGCCACGTAACCAAACTTAAGCCAAACTAGAATTTTATTCATTATATTTTAACTAACACAACCTCAAGCATGAACGTGCAATGTCTAATTACAATAGGCTATTCAGAGTTACCCGTGTAATGAGCTTTTGATCAATGACTCCGAAACCAGATGGCTTTAGGGAACTAGGTGTAGAACACCCCTAAGGATCTATTAACTCGAGTAACAAAAGCCACGTAATCAAACTTAGTCGACTAAGGTTATCAAATTATTCTTTTTTTATATGTCATATATATATGCCATTAGACCAGGAATGTATCCGAACTTGCATAAGAATCTAAATCTTACTTTCATTGACTCACTTAAGTTCATAAGAGCTAACGCAAAAAATTTCCATATTAAATTACCAATTAAGCCTATTAGAAGTATGACTAGCTATAACAGTTGGTATGTGCTCAATAGGATAGATAGGATCAACAACAAGTCTTAACTAAAAATTAATCTAAGAATCTCATCCATAAATTCTTGACATCTTTGACAAAGCAATACCACAAGAATATCATTGGCCACAATCAAAAATTTAAACTATATATAACCCATACCAATCATATAAAAAGTTCAAGACAGGGTTAATCAAAAGTCATAGCATGGCACAACTAGATAGATCTAAATAAATATATAAACCCTTGCAATAATAAAAGCTCAAAATAGGGTCTAATACAAATATGGCACAAAAAGATAGATACACATCCATTCATAACTAATAAAGCCATAACATAAATAGATTATATGCATTCATAAAGAATCCATGCATCAAAAACCAATAATCCATGACTGTAATTAATACAATACTTTGTAGCCCAAAATACTAATAAAGTAGTAATAATAATGTACTAATTGCATCCTAACAATATCATGGCATAATAAAGAAAAGCTTGTAACACCCCCAAACTTGAAATGGGCAATGCCTGTTGGGTTTGTACGAAATCGTGACGCAATCAAATTGCAAAAATTAGCGGAAGCATGGTATATCAGAGTTTAAAAAAATTTCTACAAAACCATTACCCGGATCATCCTTTATGCAAATTATTAATTTAAAACGATAAATAAGAAGTTATGGAATCATACCCTTGTAGAACGAAGCTTCCACAGGTACTAGTTCAACTCCTTGTTCTTCGTGATCTCCTTGAATTTTCAGGTTAGATTCCTTTCTTTGATCAACGTTAGCCACCCAAGTGTTTGGCCTCTAGAGGTGATCCACCAAGGAAGATGAATTATCAAGAAGGAGGGTGTTTGGCTTAACCTTAGTTTTCTATCCTCTATAGAAAAGGAGTACTCTCCAACAATTGGAATTACATCAATCTAATATCTATTATAAGACTTCTCTTATATAGACATTGGTCAACCCTTATAATCCTATTAGACATGGGATTTCTTTTAATTAATTAAACTCCTTTAATTAATTTAGGCTTCCCACCACATGGGAATAATTAATTAAATTCATTTAATTAATTTGTCTCCTAATCTTATTAGGAATAAATGAGAGTACTAAATATTAAATTAATTACTAAACTCCTTTAGAAATTAAAATAATAATAATTGTAATAATATTAATAAGACTCCTCTTATTAATTTATATTTAATATTTCCAAAATATTAAATAATAAACATTAAGCTATTTAATTTATTCTATCACCATAGATTAAATTAATTATACTTAATGCATTATTACGATTATGCCATTACCTTCTTAAATAATTATTCTTCCTTTTATGGTGTGACCCTTTAGGTTCTCCATATTAAACCGGTTGTGAATAAATCAATTAAAATAATTTTAATCTTATTTAAATAAATAAATTAAACTAATAATTTATTTAAATAAATAATATTTATTCTACAATAGGGATAAGCCTCCCTAGCGATCAACGACTTTCCAGATAATATAGATTTCAACATTAATCAAAAAGAACCTGTGAGTAAATAGTTACCGTACAATTCAATCCTTCCACCATACAATGTCCCAATTAAATATAAGACATGGATTTACTGTCAAGTCTTATTTTATTTAATTATATGTATTTCGATTAGAAAATGCACAACTCCAAATAATGCAAATTAGAAACTCCTTTCTAATTTCATTTCACCTTGGCCAAGGATTCCTGGGTTGTCATTTAACGAATCACATAGGACATATCTCCTCTTTTACTAGAGGTGGTAGATTCTTTATTGATCATTCATTATCTCCATATGTAACTCATTATACCCAAGCATACCCTATATATGCCTTAAAAGGTCTTAAGGAATAAGTCAAAGTATAATTTGTTACATACAAGATACTATGATGATCTCAAGTCCAAGGATTACTTGTACTACTATCACATTAGGAATTCCTATTGACAGGCGAGTAAATCTCCATTAGGTATTCCATAGCGAATCACGTTCAGTGAACTTATTCTCCAATAAGCACCTACATACTTGCTTTAGTGTCTCCACACAAATGATCATGAGATCAATCATCCTCATCCAATGAGCAAGCAACATATGTACCAATCTATCCGGATTTACTAATCCCCTTTTTAGTAATCCCACGATTGGGAACTATTTTAGTTTTAAAACTTTCTAAGAATTTAGATCTCATTAGCATGATCATCATCATGATTCTAAAAGCATTGCTTAAAACTATGGGTTATTTACATATTATAAAAACAGCAACATGTAGATAATTAAATGCCTTTAATAAATGAATATTTTATTAATAAATAAATAAGATTGTTTACAAAGTACGTGCTTTATCATCATACATGATTGGCTTGTATGCACACTACTATCAATCTCCCACTTGCACTAAAGCCAATCGCCATGGTATCTCATACCCATCTTCTCTAAGTGACGATCAAACTGCTGTTGTGTTAAAGCTTTAGTAAATGGATCTGCAATGTTATCTTGAGAGTCTACACGCTCCAAGGTGACGTCTCCTCTTTCAATGATCTCCCTGATCAAGTGAAATCGCCGCAACACGTGTTTAGATTTCTGATGAGACCTGGGTTCCTTAGCCTGTGCAACTGCTCCTGTGTTGTCACAGTAAACGGGAACTGCTTCTCCAATGCTAGGAACCACACCAAGTTCAGTTATGAACTTCTTCATCCAAACAACTTCCTTTGCAGCTTCACTTGCAGCTATATACTCTGCCTCTGTCACTGAATCAGCAACTGTTTGCTGCTTGGAACTCTTCCAACTCACTGCGCCTCCGTTCAAGGTAAAACATACCCCGAAACAGATTTACTGTCATCTTGGTCCGTTTGAAAACTTGAGTCTGTGAAGCCCTCGAGTTTTAATTCAGACCCACCGTAGACAAGAAAAATATCTTTAGTCCTTCTCAAGTACTTTAGGATATTTTTCACTGCCTTCCAGTGCTCTTCTCCAGGATTCAACTGGTATCTGCTCGTTACACTAAGTGCATGAGCAACATCCGGTCTAGTACATATCATACCGTACATGATAGATCCTATTGCAGAAGCATAAGGGATCTTACTCATACGGTCTCTCTCCTCAGGTGTCTTTGGGGCCTGTTTCTTGGAGAGATGTATTCCATGGCTCATCGGCATGAGACCTCTTTTGGAATCTTCCATGCTAAACCTCTTTAGCATCGTATCAATGTACGTTCCTTGGGATAAACCAAGCATCCTTTTAGATCTATCTCTATAGATCTTTATCCCCAAAATATAGGATGCTTCTCCCAAGTCCTTCATGGAGAAGTGTTTAGATAACCAGATTTTAATTGATTGTAGCATAGGAATGTCATTCCCTATCAGTAATATATCATCAACATATAATACAAGGAATGAAATTACGCTCCCACTAACCTTCTTGTACACACATGGTTCATCGTCATTTTTGATAAAATCAAACTCTTTGATTGTCTCATCAAAACGAATGTTCCATCTACGAGAAGCTTGCTTCAATCCATAAATGGATCGTTGCAGCTTACAGACTTGATTTATTCCAACCTTTGAAACAAATCCCTCTGGCTGTGTCATATACACATCCTCCTCAAGTTTTCCATTGAGGAAGGCCGTTTTCACGTCCATCTGCCAGATCTTATAGTCGTTATAAGCTGCAATTGCAAGCAAAATCCGAATGGACTTGAGCATAGCTACTGGTGAAAAGGTTTCATCATAATCAACTCCTTGTCTTTGTTTGAAACCTTTTTCAACCAGTCGGGCCTTATAGGTCTCCACCTTGCCGTCCGCTCCAGTCTTTCTTTTAAAGACCCATTTACACCCAATAGGCTTAATGCCTTCAGGTGGTGAAACCAAAGTCCATACTTTATTTTCATACATGGAGTCCATTTCGGATTTCATGGCTTCAAGCCATTTCCCTGAGTCTTTATTACTCATGGCCTGTTCGTAATTCAATGGATCATCATCATTCATGATGTGTACCTCATCGTCATCCTCTATAACGAATCCATACCTCTCAGGTATCTTCGGTACTCTCCAAGATTTACGAACAGGGTGTGGTATAGTAGGTTCTTCTACTTGGTCAGGTACCTGACTTTGATCCGTGGTAATTTGTGGTTCTTGAACTTCTTCAAGATATATCTTACTCCCACTGACCCCTTCATGGATAAACTCCTTTTCCAAGAAGGCAGCATGTTTCGCAACAAACACCTTTTGATCAGTTAGATGATAGAAATAATACCCTACAGTTTCTTTAGGGTATCCCACAAATCTACACTTTTCGGATTTAGTCTGTAGCTTATCATGTTCAAACTTTTTGACATAAGCTGGACAACCCCAAGTCTTAACATGCTTAAGATTTGGTTTCCTCCCCTTCCACATCTCATATGGAGTCTTTGGGACGGATTTGGTAGGTACCTTGTTAAGTAGGTATGCAGCCGTTTCTAGGGCATATCCCCAGAAGGAAATTGGAAGGTCGGTAAAACTCATCATGGATCGAACCACGTCTAACAGTGTTCGATTTCTCCTTTCAGATACTCCATTTAACTGTGGTGTACCTGGAGGAGTCCATTGTGAGATTATACCATTTTCTTTGAGACAATTGAGAAACTCACCGCTTAAGTATTCTCCGCCTCGATCTGATCGAAGTATCTTTATACTCTTGCCCGTTTGTTTCTCTACTTCACTTCTGAACTCTTTGAACTTTTCAAATGATTCTGACTTGTATTTCATTAAATACACATATCCAAATCTTGAGTGATCATTAGTGAAAGTAATAAAATAAGAATACCCACCCCGTGCACTTGTTGTCATAGGCCCACAAACGTCTGTGTGAATCAATGCCAACAACTCTGTAACTCTTTCTCCTCTTCCACTAAAAGGAGATTTAGTCATTTTACCCATGAGACAAGATTCACAAGTTGGATATGATTCATAATCGGATAGCTCGAGGAGCCCATCTTTATGCAACTTGGATAATCTTGTTTCATTGATATGACCGAGTCTACAGTGCCACATGTAGGTATAATTAATATCATCTCTTTTTCTTTTCTTAGTTTGTTCAATTTGAAATATATTTTCTTGTAAGTCAAGTGTATAAAGTCCATTTCACAAATTTCCAATACCATATAAAACATCGTCTTTATAAATAGAACAACTATTGTTCTTTATAACAACGTTAAATCCTTCCATATCCAATACAGAAATTGAAATAATGTTTTTAATAATATTCGGAACATAATAACAATTATTAAGATAAATGGACTTGCCCGAAGGCATTGCTAAATAATAAGTTCCTACAGCTAATGCAGCAACCTTTGCTCCATTCCCCACTCGTAGGATCACCTCATCATTGTTCAGCTTTCTACTTCTGACCAGTCCCTGCACAGTATTACATATGTGAGAACCACAGCCGGTATCCAATACCCAAGTAGAATTATGACTTTCAGAAAAATTAATTTCAATCATAAACAAACCTTGATTGGAAGTCGAAGCTTCTCCAAGCTTCTTCTCTGCTAGATACTTCTTGCAGTTCCTTTTCCAATGTCCCGGCTTGTTGCAATGAAAACACATTCCTTTAGCTAGTTCAGGTTTCTTTTGTTCCTTTTCTTTCCCCTTTCCCTTAGCATTCTTGGATTTCTTCTTTTCAGAAGAT
This sequence comes from Panax stipuleanatus, assembly GCA_020205555.1. NCBI lineage: Eukaryota > Viridiplantae > Streptophyta > Magnoliopsida > Apiales > Araliaceae > Panax > Panax stipuleanatus. The sequence continues at coordinate 120,629,563 of CM035120.1, forward strand.
ACCTTAGGTCTCTTCCTTTTATTGGAAGAATCCACCATCAAGATATGGTTCTTCTTGGATGGGAAGTGACCTTCTGCAGTTTTCAGCATGTTAAGCAGCTCAGGCAAGCTGACATCTAGCTTATTCATGTGAAAATTAACCACAAACTGCGAGAAGGTCTCAGGGAGTGACTGCAAGACCAAGTCTTGACTCAACTCCCCATCCATGACGAACCCAAGCTGTCCAAGGCGTTCAATCAAATTGATCACTTTCAGGACATGAGTCTCGACGGCAGTACCCTCGGTCATCCGAGATCGGAAGAGCTCCTTAGATATCTCATATCTAGCAGTCCTACTCTGTTCACCATACAACTCCTTGAGGTGAAGCAGCATAGCAGGAGCATCCATTTTTTCGTGCTGACGCTGAAGCTCGTTATTCATGGATGCGAGCATGATGCATTGAGCCACAGATGCATCATCTTGCCACTTATTGAAAGTGGCAATCTCTTCCTCAGAGGCTGTTTCTGAAACAGATTCAGGGACAGTTGAATTTAGGACATAAGAAATCTTTTCAGCAGTGAGAACAATTCTCAGATTTCTTAGCCAGTCCTCATAATTCGGCCCGGTAAGCTTGTTTGCATCAAGTATGCTTCGTAGTGAGATTAGTGATTTAGACATTTTTAAAATTCTGCATGTGAAAAATAACATTTTAGCAAACATTCATTTTATTAATTTTGCATACCAAAATAAATTTAGGTCTTTATTTTAAATTGGTATCTCCCACTATTTTCATCAAACTATATTACCCTCACTTATATAGTTCGGCAACATCTAATTAAAGATTTGCTAGTGAGAATAAGGATCCCATTTCAAATGTATATAACCTTGTGGATAGCACAACAAGCGATATACAAATAAATAGGTAGACAACTCTTGTCAATTACAACACTATATAACTCCTTTTATTTTGCCTCTTAAATCATAATGGTCAAGTGTGTGCACATCCAAACTAAAATGATTTAAGTTAAGTCCAGCCTAGCACTTCCATAAATTCAAAAAAGAAAAATGTTCGTCCTTATGGATAGCACAACAAGACTAGATCGTTCAATTTTCTTGATAAGCATCAAATGTGATTAATTAACATCTTAAATACGCAATACTCGCCTTGTGGATAGCACAACAAGCTCATATTAAATATTTAATACTCTATTAATTTATTATGCTAGAAGGCGACGTTCGATATTCCAAATATCATTGAACGCTTCAGACTTAATATTATTTCTTTGAGGGGTTTGTTATTATTTGTCTCATCTTGTTTAGCGCGCATGCACATATATATATAAAATACGCGTCATTTTATTAAACATGCGAAGCATGTTTGCATAAAATATAATATATATAATATTTAGCATGCAATATAGAATATTATATTCTACCCGGATTGATTATGGACTTTTATTCTAGTTTGGTTCACTAGAGCCACCAAGTGAACCAAAAGGTCAAACCTAGGAGTGCAAGAATTTAAATTTAAATATAACTATTACATTTAAACTCGGGCTCCATACAAACGGGTCTTCACGCGCTCCTTGCTCCTTGGTCTCCAATTTCTTCAAGATAATTCTAACTATTCTTATTACATTAAACTATTTAATTTAAATAGAAACCTTGATCAACAGTCAAGGGGAAGTACATAGGAAGGAGATAGAATTTTACATCAAGAAAAAAAAATTAGAGAAGACGAGGTACGCAGACCCCATTTAATAAAACTCATTCATTCAAGTATTCAACTAAAATAAAATCCAATCACATTGGTCAAATAGTCCATAATCAATCCCCATTTATTTTCATACATATCACCATATATATCAATAAATAAATATTCATCTCATGAATTAAAACATTCCATATATATATGAGTATCATTTAATGGGCAATTTTAAATTGCATGAAATCCAATTTCAAGATTAAAATAAACTCTTTATTTTAATTATAAAATTATTTAGAATATAATATATAAATATATCATATTTATTTTTTAAAAAGAAGTCACATTCTTTTCTTAAAAGAGTCCTGCAGGTTTATTAAAAAAAGTCCTTTCATGATGGGTCACCTTCTTTTTGGAGTAGGAAATAGACAACACCTTTTCTTTGCAGAATTCAAGATTAGCACCAAAAAAAAATTGTGATTCGTCCCAAAAAGTCTTTTTTTTTTTAAAAAAAAAAATATAATTTTATACAATAAAATTATGCCCAATAAATTATTTTAAATACATACCCATATGTATATGAAATCAAAAATAAATTAATAATTGCATAAAGATTTGGCTCTGATGCCACTGTTGGGTTTGTACGAAATCGTGACGCAATCAAATTGCAAAAATTAGCGGAAGCATGGTATATCAGAGTTTAAAAAAATTTCTACAAAACCATTACCCGGATCATCCTTTATGCAAATTATTAATTTAAAACGATAAATAAGAAGTTATGGAATCATACCCTTGTAGAACGAAGCTTCCACAGGTACTAGTTCAACTCCTTGTTCTTCGTGATCTCCTTGAATTTTCAGGTTAGATTCCTTTCTTTGATCAACGTTAGCCACCCAAGTGTTTGGCCTCTAGAGGTGATCCACCAAGGAAGATGAATTATCAAGAAGGAGGGTGTTTGGCTTAACCTTAGTTTTCTATCCTCTATAGAAAAGGAGTACTCTCCAACAATTGGAATTACATCAATCTAATATCTATTATAAGACTTCTCTTATATAGACATTGGTCAACCCTTCTAATCCTATTAGACATGGGATTTCTTTTAATTAATTAAACTCCTTTAATTAATTTAGGCTTCCCACCACATGGGAATAATTAATTAAATTCATTTAATTAATTTGTCTCCTAATCTTATTAGGAATAAATGAGAGTACTAAATATTAAATTAATTACTAAACTCCTTTAGAAATTAAAATAATAATAAGTGTAATAATATTAATAAGACTCCTCTTATTAATTTATATTTAATATTTCCAAAATATTAAATAATAAACATTAAGCTATTTAATTTATTCTATCACCATAGATTAAATTAATTATACTTAATGCATTATTACGATTATGCCATTACCTTCTTAAATAATTATTCTTTCTTTTATGGTGTGACCCTTTAGGTTCTCCATATTAAACCGGTTGTGAATAAATCAATTAAAACAATTTTAATCTTATTTAAATAAATAAATTAAACTAATAATTTATTTAAATAAATAATATTTATTCTACAATAGGGATAAGCCTTCCTAGCGATCAACGACTTTCCAGATAATATAGATTTCAACATTAATCAAAAAGAACCTGTGAGTAAATAGTTACCGTACAATTCAATCCTTCCACCATACAATGTCCCAATTAAATATAAGACATGGATTTACTGTCAAGTCTTATTTTATTTAATTATATGTATTTCGATTAGAAAATGCACAACTCCAAATAATGCAAATTAGAAACTCCTTTCTAATTTCATTTCACCTTGGCCAAGGATTCCTGGGTTGTCATTTAACGAATCACATAGGACATATCTCCTCTTTTACTAGAGGTGGTAGATTCTTTATTGATCATTCATTATCTCCATATGTAACTCATTATACCCAAGCATACCCTATATATGCCTTAAAAGGTCTTAAGGAATAAGTCAAAGTATAATTTGTTACATACAAGATACTATGATGATCTCAAGTCCAAGGATTACTTGTACTACTATCACATTAGGAATTCCTATTGACAGGCGAGTAAATCTCCATTAGGTATTCCATAGCGAATCACGTTCAGTGAACTTATTCTCCAATAAGCACCTACATACTTGCTTTAGTGTCTCCACACAAATGATCATGAGATCAATCATCCTCATCCAATGAGCAAGCAACATATGTACCAATCTATCCGGATTTACTAATCCCCTTTTTAGTAATCCCACGATTGGGAACTATTTTAGTTTTAAAACTTTCTAAGAATTTAGATCTCATTAGCATGATCATCATCATGATTCTAAAAGCATTGCTTAAAACTATGGGTTATTTACATATTATAAAAACAGCAACATGTAGATAATTAAATGCCTTTAATAAATGAATATTTTATTAATAAATAAATAAGATTGTTTACAAAGTACGTGCTTTATCATCATACATGATTGGCTTGTATGCACACTACTATCAATGCCCTCATTGGCTAGCATATACATATCAATACGAAAGAGCTACCTTCAGGGAGAGATCACTTGGTGTCGTCGTCGTCCTCATCTGCGGTAGGTGAAAGTGGTGGATATGGTGGAAAGACAGGAGGCTCCGGGAACTAGAATGACATGAAATCAGCATCCTGCCACTATAAGATGAGTAGATGTTCTGCACAGTGTTAGCGAGCTCAGCCTGATGCTGCATCATGATTTCATTCCTCTAAGCAACCGCTGTTATGTGCCTCGAATGCCTCTGAGAAACTTCATCTGACTTCTGGTGCAGGAGGCTCAAGGATGCTAGAATCTCAGCCAATAGTCCTTGTGAAGAAAAACCAAACTCTAGCGGCTGAGTAGATGTCCCGGCCTCTTAAGAATGAGGTGGAGGCCGAGAAGAAGGTAGGTAGCCCTCACCGCGTGAATGAGAATCTGCACTATCCCACACACTGAAATGCAAAATGACGGCGTGATCTATGACTGTCATGGGTAGCTGATGTACCTCATCCTCTCGCCACTGCACTTTTGCCCGTCTGCGCAATCTGGTTATCAGTGATTGATGTGGGAGTCCCCCAAATGTAGTGCCCTTGATGCCCTTTATGATGGACTCTTGAATGCAGATGCCAATGTCAACCTAGAGATCGGTGACAATAGCAAAAAGAAGAACCGCTCGCTACCTGGTGACATCACTGTGGTGGCGAGTTGGCATGATATTTGCACAGATGAAACTATACCATGCCTTGCCATAGCAACTAAGGGCATGGTAAGGAAATCTCGTCTTCTCCCCTGTGTATTCATTTGTATTCCATGACGTGTCGTGTTTGCAAAGCCGCTTTATGATGTCATCCTAGTCATAAATGCTAATCTCATCCTTCAAGTAATCATCTCGAGTCCCATTCTCCAGGTAATCAAAGTCTGAATGGTTTGGCATTGCAAATAGGACGTTGAACGTTACACTGTCATATGCCACTACCAAGCCTCGAACCTGAACCATTGATGAACGTTCAAAACTGGCATTAGCATACAATTCTCAGACTAAAAAAAAATTTACAGACTCTGGCTGCTAGGTGAAGTGCACCCATCTTTGCAAAATGATCATGGTCATTATGTCCCCTATCCTTCTTCGGGTCTGGCCTCAAGCCCCTTTCAGGCACAAAATGATAAGTAGGTTAAAAACCTACTTAATAGGTATTTCTTAGCTTGATATATTGTTATTACTTAAGTGTGCATGTTACTTTTCATATGTTTGTGTGAATTGCAGAAAAAGAGAGTAAATGGGCAAAAGAAAAGAAATGCAGAGATTTCGGGCTATCTGGCAGTTAGGCACGGGGCGCGCTTGTGCTGTACTAACCACGCGTGGGGCACGCCTGAAGGAATCAAGTTCCCTGGTAGACTAACGCGGGGCGCGTTGCCTGTGAAGGATCCTTAGGGAGGGGCGCGCCAGACAGACGATTTGGACCAGATTTGGTTACTTAAAAACATGAAGTTGAGCTGGAAAAGGATTACAGACTTACCTATTTGTATTAGGGTTTAGATAGACTATTGATATGAGTTATTTTCTTGGGTTTAAGTTTATCTTTTAATCTATCTTTCATCTTGGAACTAGAAGGAGGCTATTAATTCATCAAGGCATGTCAGGCTAATTTACTTATTCAATTCTGAAGGGATGTTGAACCTTATTATCAATTAAATGTTTGATCAAGATTATTCTATTTATTCTTTCATATTGAGATTTATTCTTATTATCTATATAAACTCTTTTGTATGTTATTCAATTGACTAATTTGGTTTCTACAGGATTAAATTAGTAAATTGATATCATCTGCTAGATTAAGATATATATTAAGCAAACGATGTATGTCTAATCATAAGTAGCAATTAATGATATTTGATTGTGGTCAAGCTTTTGAATATTGTAAAGGTTTTCAGAAGACAAGTTAAATAATTCCTGATAGTGTAATTATTACTTGGAATAATCTAATTCTCATTCTTCATGCTTTTATCATATTAAATCTAGACTGATAGTTCTAGGTTGTATGTTAGTTAGGATCTTTTGTTGGCGATCGTCGCATTAGATTTACACTTAAGGAGAGTTTCGGATAATTTGCGATCGCGGTTATCTAGGGTTATTAATCTCATTGAAAGGTAAATAGTGTAAACACTTGGTTAATCTATAATTGTGAAAAGAGAATACTGAACTGAAGAATTAAAGCTTTTTACTCATTGATAATTCTTGTTAATTCACTTTCGTTAATTAAACTTATCAAACTAAAAACCCCCAATTAATTGGAAATACTTGGATAAATATAAAACATAATACTCTCTGTAGGATCGATCCTTGCTTATTACTATACTAATTCTTGAGTTAGTGGAATAGAAGTAAGGTAAATTTTGTAGTGCTAGACGATAGATACCAAATTTTGGCTTCGTTATCGGGGAGTGTTATTTGTTTTTATTTATTCAATTGTTTGCATTTTATTTTTATATTTTTTTATGCCTAGATCCTCTCACTCTCTCGAACTAAAATTTGATCCAGAAATAGAGAGAATAGCACGAAGGCTTAGGAAGGAAACTCGGAAAATCCAAGGTTCACTTGCAGATTTTGAAGAAGCTCCATCACCAAGCCTCCACATCGCACTCACACTACTTTTGGACCAATCTTCAAGCAATTCAGAAGAGGAGACGGCAGTGCCAAATAACAGGACTTTGAAGGAGTTCTCAACTCCTAATCTTACTCAACAACCTCTGTGCATTAAATATCCTGCTTTAAATGCTGCGTTTGAACTAAAATTTAGACTAATTCACCTTTTGCCTACTTTTCATGGTCTTACAGGTGAAGATCCTTACGAGCATTTGAAGGAGTTTTATGTCGTGTGCTCAACCATGAAGCCACACAATGTTACGGAGGAGCAGATAAAGATGAGAGCTTTCCCATTCTCACTAGGGGATTTAGCAAAAGATTGGTTGTATTATCTCCCCTCGGGATCAATACAATCATGGAATGATATGAAAAGGCTATTTTTGGAGAAGTAATTTCCTGCTTCAAGAGTAGCCAACATAAGGAAGGAAATTTGCGGAGTTTGACAATTCAGCGGTGAAACACTGTATGAATACTGGAAGAGATTCAAAAAGCTTTGCTCCAGCTGTCCACCCCACCAGATTGACGATCAACACCTTATCATATACTTTTATGAGGGACTCGTACCGATGGATAGGAGTAAGATAGACGCTGCTAGTGGAGGAGCATTAGTGGATAAAACACCGGAGGCTGCAAAGAATTTGATTGCAAATATGGCCGCCAATGCACAACAATATAGAACACGAAATGATCATCCAACACAAAGGGTAAGTGAGGTAAGCACAAGTAATATAGAGCAACAGATTTCTGACCTAACTGCTTTGGTGAAACAATTAGCAACAGGTAACTTGCCGGTTGCACAAGCTTGCCAAATATGTTTAATGGCGGGGCACCCTACAGATGCATGCCCGACATTAAAAGAGGTAGATAATGCACAGCAAGCTAATGCAGTGGGAAATTACCTAGCACAGCCGCAGAGGAAATATGATCCTTTTTCAAATACTTACAATCCAAGATGGAGGGACCATCCTAACTTGAGTTATGGGGGTGCTAGGTTGCAGGCGCAAGGGTTTTACCTAGTTAAACCACAATTTTAGCCAAATCAGCCACAGTACCAACCCAAACCAGCAGCACCGGCCAATCCTGGAACATCCTTGGAGGACATGTTCAAGGCGTTCATGACACAGACACAACAGTTCCAACAAGAGACAAAATCTTCCATCCAGAGTTTGGAGAGTCAAATGAGCCAATTAGCTACTACTGTGGGCCGGTTAGACTCTTAGGGTTCAAGGAAGCTTCCATCGCAAACTGTTGTGAATCCCATGGAGAATGCCAGTGCTATAACTCTGCGGAGCGGAAAGCAGATGAATACACCCATAGCTACAGTTGAGTTTGAGAAAGAGCATTCTAAAGAGGAACCGAAAAAATCTAAGGTACATCCTAACCCTCCTTGTCAGCTTAAAGATATTCCTCTTCCCTTTTCTCACATAAATTCTAGAAATTCAAAAAAAGATGAACAGGAAAAAGAAATTCTGGAAACTTTTAGGAATGTAGAAGTGAATATTCCATTACATGATGCAATTAAACAAGTGCCACGGTATGCAAAATTTTAAAAAAAATTGTGCACTAACAAACGAAAATTGGAAAATGATGAAAAAGTTATAGTTGGGGAGAATGTATCAGCTGTTCTTCAACAAAAAATGCCACCTAAATGTAAAGATCCAGGCATGTTCACGATCCCATGTAAGATAGGAAACACTAGATTTGAGACGGCCATGCTAGATTTAGGTGCTTCAATTAATGTGATGCCATTATCTGTTTATAAGTCTCTAAATCTAGGTCCTTTGAAAAATACTGGTGTAATTATTCAATTGGCAGATCGTACTAACACCTACCCTCGAGGGGTAGTTGAAGATGTTTTGGTGAAAGTGAACGAACTAATCTTTCCTGCAGATTTTTACATAGTGGATATGGAAGATGATACATCACCAAACACATCACACATCTTGCTAGGAAGACCCTTCCTAAAAACAGCGAGAACTATGTTCGATGTACACAATGGGACCTTGATAATGGAGTTTGATGGCGAGAAGATCCAATTTAACATCTATTATTTCATGAGGTACCCTAATGATATTTGTCAAGTTTTTGCATTTGATGTGTGTGACTCTTTAGTGCAAGAAACTTTTGAACAAATTCAGAGGGACAGTTTGGAGGTTGTTATTTCCAGCAGTTTGGACATGGATGGGAAGTATGAACTTGAGCACAGTCAGGAATTAAAGAAAACTGTGGCTGCACTACAGTCATTGCCTAAACTCTCAGATAAGCATGCAGTTTAGTTAATTCAATTACCTGTGTCACACCAAAAACTATTACCATCTGTTGAGCAAGCTCCAACACTAGAATTAAAAAAATTACCTGCACACTTGAAATATGCATATTTAGGGACTAATGAAACTTTACCTGTGATAATTGCTAGTAATCTAACCAAAGTGTAGGAAGAAAAATTATGGAGAGTCCTTAGGGACCACATTACAGTGTTTGGATAGACCATAGTAGATATCAAAGGTATTAGTCCCGCAATGTGCATGCATCAAATTTTACTGGAAGACGGAGCTAAACCTACGAGGGATGCACAAAGACGGTTGAACCCACCGGATGATGGAGGTAGTGAAGAAAGAGATAATAAAATTACTTGATGTAGGAATCATCTACCCCACTCTGACAGTCAATGGGTAAGTCCGGTGCTGGTAGTTCCTAAGAAATCCGGAATTACGATTGTCAAGAATGATAATAATGAGTTAGTAACCACACGAATGCAAACAGGTTGGAGAGTGTGCTTCGACTATAGGAGGTTAAATGTTGTAACTAGAAAATATCACTTTCCCCTTCCTTTTATTGATCAAATGTTAGAACGATTAGCTGGGTATACTTATTATTGCTTTTTAGATGGTTTTTCAGGTTATAACCAGATTGTGATTGCACCCGAAGACCAAGAAAAGACCACATTCACATGTCCCCTTGGTACCTTTGCCTGTACGAGAATGTCCTTTGGACTCTGCAATGTCCCAGGTACTTTTCAAAGATGCATGGTGAGTATCTTTTCAGATCTTTTAGAAGAATGCATTGATATGGATGATTTCACAGTACATGGTGATTCGTTAGATGCTTACTTAGATAATCTGACACGTGTACTGGATAGAAGTCTGGAAACCAACCTGGTGCTAAATTAGGAAAAATGTCACTTTATGGTAGAACAAGTAATTATACTTGGTCATGTAATGTTTGTTAATGGTTTAGAAGTTGATAAAGCTAAAATTGATATTATATCTACATTGCCTTATCCCGTCAACGTGCGGGAGACATGCTCTTTTCTTAGACATGCAGGATTTTATCACAGGTTTATCAAAGATTTCGCTAAGATAACATTGCCCTTATGCAAGTTGCTTCAGAAAGATGAGGAATTCTAGTTTTATAATGAATGCAAGGTGGCTTTTGATACCTTAAAGAAATTATTGACATCAGCCCCTATCATTCAACCACCAAATTGGAAGTTCTCATTTGAGATAATATGTGATGTAAGCAACTATGTTGTCGGTGCCGTCTTGGGCCAAAAAAGATCGTTAAAGTTGTCCATGCCATCTACTATGCTTCTAGAACATTAAATGTGGCTCAGATACACTATTCCACAACTGAAAAAGAACTCCTATCTATTCTATTTGCTTTAGATAAGTTTAGATCATACTTACTTGGTATTAAAGTGATAGTTTATTCTGGCCATGCTGCTCTTAGGTACTTACTTACTAATAAGGAGTCCAAACCTCGAATCATAAGGTGGATCTTGTTGCTACAAGAATTTAACTTGGAAATTAAAGATAAAAAGGGTGCGGACAACTTGGTAGCGAATCACTTTAGTAGAATTCTTAAGGAGGAGGAAGAAATACCATTACAAGACATGTTTCTAGACGAGCATCTACTTTCCATTGGCAATACAACTCCCTGGTATGCCGACATTGTGAATTATCTGGTAAGTGCATATTTAGCTAGTGAGTTTTCAAAATCCCAGAAAGAAAAGCTTAGGAGTGAGACAAAACATTATGTGTGGGATGACCCATACTTGTGGAAATTTTGTACTGATCAGATAGTTAGGCGTTGTGTACCTGATAATGAGTTCCAATCTATTCTAGCTTTTTGTAATTCCTATGCTTGTGGAGGTCATTTTGGACCTATAAGAATATCACATAAGGTGTTAGAAAGTGGTTTCTTTAGGCCCTCAATTTTCAAAGACTCTTATTTATTTTGCAAATCATATGAAAATTATCAAAGAACTGGTAATATATCTCATAGACATCAAATGCCACAAAACCCTATTCTAATTGTTGAAATCTTTGATGTTTGGGATATTGATTTTATAGGACATTTTCCTGTTTTCTTTGGTAATGTTTACATCTTACTAGCAGTTGACTATATTTCAAAATGGGTGGAAGCTAAAGCCACCCGGACTGACGATTCTAAAGTTGTTGCAGATTTTGTCAGGACTAACATATTTGTCAGGTTTGGAGCACCACGGGCCATCATTAGTGATTGCAAAACTCATTTCTGTAATAGCGTGTTAGCAGCTTTGTTGAAGAAGTACAACGTTCTTCACAAGGTATCTACACCTTATCATCTGCAAAGCAATGGCCAAGCTGAGGTATCCAACTGAGAGATCAAATCTATTTTGGAGAAAGTAGTCAACCCGAACAGGAAAGATTGGAGTTTTAGATTAGATGATGCACTATGGGCATATAGGACGGCATACAAAACTCTGATTGGTATGTCACCTTATAGGCTAGTGTTCGAGAAACCATGCCACCTACCTGTGGAGCTAGAACATAAGGCTTTCTAGGCGATCAAACAGTGCAATATGAACATGGATCAATCTGGCGTCAATAGGAAGTTGCAATTATAAGAACTCGAGGAGTTACGTACTAAAGTATATGAGAGTTCTAAATTATACAAGACGAAGACAAAAGCTTTTCATGATAAGCAGATTTTGAGAAAGAATTTCATTGTGGGATAAAAAGTTCTACTTTTTAATTCACGATTGAAATTTTTTCCCGGTAAGTTGCATTCTCGTTGGGAGGGTCCATTTATTGTTACTAATATATTTCTTCATGGTGTAGTAGAAATCCAAAATCCAAAGACATGGACTGTGTTCAAGGTGAATGGCCATAGGTTGAAGCCATTTTTGGATAGCAGCCAAGTTGAGGAGGTTGAGATATTGACTCTAATGGATCCAGCTTTCGGATGATTGAGTAGTCTAAAGTCGAGCTAACGACGTTAAACACGGGCAGCTATTTGGGAGGCAACCCAATTTCTTGTCATTTAGTAATTATTAGTATTTAATGTTAATATATATAAGCCATTCATAGAGATGTCTATCATATCCTAATGCACTTCATTTTCATTGTGGGCAGGACACAAAGCAAGGAAAATCAAAAAAACCAAAAATTTTAAAAAAGGGCTGCGCGGGGCGCGCTACCTATGCAACGAATCAAGCTCAAAATTTCCAGACTAGCGCGGGGCGCGCTCTCCTGGGCACAGGGCGCACTAGTGTTACAGGAAATTTAACTCAAAAGATTAGGCCAGCGCGGGCCGCGTGGCAACATGACTACACCAGGCTCGGGGCACGCCGGTCGGCTGGATCGGTTCTAAAATAAGAGTGCTGCCGATTCTTTCCCCTTCAAAACCCAATTCAAGCCAAACTCTCTCTAACCCTATTCCTATACAAACTCTCTAAACCTAATCTAAGTCCATAATTCTCCAAATCCAAATCCTGTTATAAGTCTCCTCTCCCTAAACCTACCCAATTCAACCCAACATCAAACTCTATCAACACCCAATTTACACCATCATCAGATTCAACACTCCGAATTCGACCAACATAAAATTCATCCTAAAACTACTCCCTCGCTCACAATTTCCTCTACACAAACAACAATTATCATCACTAATTGGAGGCAAGGAAAAGAAAGGTACTTGAAATCACACACATACAATTAAAGCATAAATCCAAAGGTAATACAAGTAATTCATTGTTATTTGGTTTTTATTGTCTAAGGTATCATAAATTTCATTAAATTGCTTAAAAATTGTATTGTAAATCCTTGGGTTACTGATAACCCAAGGTTAAATTAAATTGTTTGTATTTGGGGAATTTGGGATTACAAATTGTACTAAGTTTGGGGAAGAGACACAGTCACCCACCACGTGTTCGACAAATTGCTTCAACAGGTTTCCACAATCTAACTTCACTCCGTTGAGTACAATTTGACTAGAGAGCATCACTAATGACTTCCAAAAATCCACGAACTTCGACTTCTAGTGCTCCTCTAAGATTTGATGCTACTCAATTTGTGAGTGAGGAAGCGTCAACACGCTACTCCAGATTCATTAACAAGGAAACTTTGGTGCTTGAAAGAGGGCTGAAATTGGATGCTAATCGAGACAGCGACATGGCGCTCATGATTGTGGAGCACAACTGGTTTTAATTGGTAGAGCAACCTATGCCAGCAGTGATCAACATTGTCAAAGAATTCTACGCCAACGCTATCGAGTACGTTGAGCATGTGGTCATGGTTCGGGGCAAGCTGGTGTCATTCAGAGAAGCGGCAATCAATGACTACTTTGGGGTGGAGACACCACAAACAGATCGATATGAGGACCATTTGCCCAATTTGGATGAGATCATAGCTCACCTTTGCAAGCCTGGAACTCAATGGGTGACAAAAGCGGGCACTGATGAAAAGCTCACTTTCCCACATGCCGCTTTAAGTCGATATGGGAAAGCCTGGTACGCCTTTATTTGTGCTCAACTCATGCCTACGCGTCACCAAAATGACGTAACTAAAGAACGAGCACGGCTTCTCTACGGCATAGTCATTCATGAGGATGGTTTAAATAATGAGGTTAAAATTTTGAACGTCAACATTGGGCTTTGCATTCAAGAATTAATTGACCGATAACTGAGAGGGGGTACCACGGGAGGATTACTGCATGGATTTTTGATCACCAACCTATGCCGCTAATCGGGAGTTCAATAGCATGCCTCAAAACCGATTCAACAACCAATGGCTATCATTGACTATCCCACCATTGAGAAATATAGACCATGGGAAGGAGCACAGTCACATCTGCGGGGAGAGGGTTTCATTATGATACCACCATCCACACCACCCGTACCGCCACAAGCTGACGAGCCAATGGCTGAAGACGAACCAGAGTCGCCAGCCACTTTTCAGCGACGAAGTCAACAGAGGAGTATGCGACTTGCCCAATGCCAAGCCACGATGCATACATACAACGTTGGGGCATTTACAGCATTGGCCGATGCCTTCTCGCGCTTCTCACCAAATTCAGATCCAGTTCAGCTGCCCATTCCTCCAATTCTGCCTACCTACCCCCATCCGATGATGACGATTCTGACGAGTCTTAACTCGTAGCTAAGGGCAGTCCTCGCTTTTATTATTTCCTATGCCAAGTAATGAGTACATTACCTGATTTAAGTTATGGGGGGAAATTTAATTTTTGTGTTTTTGCATATAGATTAGGTTGCATGTATAGTTACTTTGATTCATTTAGTTTATATATATATATATATTGCATTCATATAGGAATTCTGTTAGTAGAAGCATGCATATAGTACATAGAGATTGAGCAGTAAGTCATGGTATTGAAATAAATGGTTAATGACTTCGATTTTCACTGATCTTGCATAAAATTGAGTTTCATGATCTGATTAGGTTCGACCATAGTAACCTCATTGCATGATTTTGGTTTTCTCTTAAATTTCAAGCACACCGGTTGATTGTCAGTTGGGATTAGGAATTCATGTGTATTAAGAACACGGGCACTTACTTGATCACAGATTAAAAATAGAACATTGGCTGAAACATAAGTTTGGGGGAATTATGGTTCAAAAAAAGAAATAAAGAAAATAAAGAAAGGAAAAATTGAAAAGAAAAAAAGTACTTATGAAATAAAAACTGACTTAGTTTGACCTCGTGGCCTTTGTTACTAGGATAAGTAAACCCTAGGGGATGTCTTAACACCTAGCACCCTAAAGCCTTCGGATTTGGGAGTCGTTCGCCGAAAGTCCATTACATGGGTAACATTGGAAAGCCTAAGGGGGTTGAACATTGCACAAGTCAGATATATGGAATAATTGGTGGGATGGAGCGTTAAAAACGAAGCATGAGCTTTGATGATTAATCTTTTATTATTTATACAGCCTAATTTTTCGTAATGCTTATGTGGCTTCCATGTTTTTTTAGTTATCTGTGTAAAAGGTAAGATGTTTGTTTGGGAATAATCACATAAATCACTTTGAACTGCTGATATGAAATTGGACACACACGCACAAAAGGGGATTAGGGTCATGTAAGTGATGTGATGAAGAGTGAGTCTATGATTGGTCATGAGTCAAGATTAATTGTAAGCGGAAGTGTCAATTTGTGAGGATTATATAACCTGTATTTGGTTACTAAGATTTTGCCTCGATCTTGTTAGTTGCATTCATTCTGTTGAGTTTTGTATATTGCATTCATTGTGTTTGTTTGCTTGAGGACAAGCAATTGTTTAAGTTTGGGGGTATTTGATAAGTAGGTTAAAAACCTACTTAATAGGTATTTCTTAGCTTGATATATTGTTATTACTTAAGTGGGCATGTTACTTTTCATATGTTTGTGTGAATTTGCAAAAAAGGAGAGTAAGTTGGCAAAAGAGAAGAAATGCAGAGATTTCGGGCTATCTGGCAGTTAGGCGTGGGGCGCGCTTGTGTTGTACTAAGCCACGCGCGGAACGCACCAGAAGGAATCGAGTTCCCTAGTAGACTAGTGCGGGGGGCGCTGCCTGTGCAGGATCCTTAGTGCAGGGCGCGCCAGACAGACGATTTGGACCAGATTTGGTTACTTAAAAATATGAAGATGAGCTAGGAAAGGATTGTAGACTTACCTATTTGTATTAGGGTTTTGATAGACTATTGATATGAGTTGTTTTCTTGGGTTTAGGGTTATCTTTTAATCTATCTTTCATCTTGGAACTAGAAGGAGGCTATTGATTCATCAAGGCATGTCAGGCTAATTTACTTATTCAATTTTGAAGGGATGTTGAACCATATTATCAATTAATGGTTTGATTAAGATTATTCTATTTATTCTTTCATATTGAGATTTATTCTTATTATCTACATAAACTCTCTTGTATGTTATTCAATTGACTAATTTGGTTTCTGCAGGATTAAATTAGTAAATTGACATCATCTGCTAGATTAAGATATATATTAAGCAAACGATATATGTCTAATCATAAGTAGCAATTAATGATATTTGATTGTGGTCAAGCTTTTGAATATTGTTAAGGTTTTCAGAAGGTAAGTTAAATAATTCCTGATTGTGTAATTATTGCTTGGAATAATTTAATTCTTGTTCTTCATGCTTCTGTCATATTATATCTAGACTGATAGTTCTAGGTTGTATGATAGTTAGGATCTTTTGTTGGCGATCGTCGCATTAGATTTACACTTAAGGAGAGTTTCGGGTAATTTTCGATCGCGGTTATCTAGGGTTATTAATCTCATTGAAAGTTAATTACTATAAACACTTGGTTAATCCATAATTGTGAAAAGGGGATACTGAACTGAAGAATTAAAGCTTTTTACTCATTGATAATTCTTGTTAATTCACTTTCGTTAATTAAACTTTTCAAACTAAAAACCCCCAATTCATTGGAAATACTTGGATAAATATAGACATAATACTCTCTGTGGGATCAATCCTTGTTTATTACTATACTAATTCTTGAGTTAGTGGAATTAAAGTAAGGTAAATTTTGTAGTGCTAGACGACAGCTACCACCAAACTTTTCTTGGCGAAAGTTTCGTTGTATCTTGCAAAAGCCTCCTCATTGACAAATTTGGTTTGGTCCCATTGTGGTGCACCCGAAGAGGAGTCTATGCTTGTTCTTTGGCGCTTAGGAGGCATGTCAGGATTTTCAGTCACAATTAAACTCGCAGGCCAAAATTTGCACCCAAACCAAGCCAAATCAAAACCAAACTGAACCAAATGTAAACCAAAGCAAGTCAAACCAAAGATAATCTAATGTTTTCCCAAAATCGATCACCAAATAACAAGCCAAAGGGGATTTCTTAAACTGGATGCCAAATATCAATGAATTTTTAACTGAAACTGCCTAAGACAAGCTAAAACTGACCCAAACTTTCACTGTAGCAATTCATCGATCACCTTGTGTGCACAGCCCAAAACCAACTCTGACGACCTTTGGATAGTATGTTCAAACCAAAAAAAAAATCCAAGTAGTGGAAGTCAACCAATCACAGTAGTATAAATCAAATCAATTTTAATTTCAAAGAAAAACCAAGTCCCAAAACTTAATTTTAAATCTATGGAATTGATGGTGGCTGACCATCTACTCGGTAACTTTATAAACACCTGGTGACTCCACTGAAACCCTAATCCTTGGCTTGCTCTTGATGAGGAATAGATTTAAAAGTTCACTTAGGGTTTTATTTGGGTTAGGATACTATAGGGTCGGTTGGGTGGTGAGTTGGGGCGAATTGGGGTTAATTGGGGCTGATATAAGAAGTTAATGAAATGATTTGTGCTGAGATTGCCGAGCTCTACCTAACTTAAACAACCAAAACTCGCTATTGGCGCTGCGACGCAGGTAATTCCTTCGTTATTTGGCGCTACAGTGCCGACTGCTAAAACTGGGATTTGAACAAGGTGCTGCGACGCCAGTTGAAGAACAAACACAGGCGTTGTAGCGTGTTTTTCCAGTAGGTTGGGGGTGATTCTGACGTTGCGGCGCCTAATGTTAGGCTTCTAGAGGCGCTGCAATGTGAGGTAGTCGAGCCAGGTGTGAAGAGAGGCGCTGCGGCGCCACTTATAAGGCATGCACTGCTTATAAGGCATGCACAGGCTCTGCAGTGCCTGCCCTGCACCAGTGAATTTTTTTTTAAGGTTATCCACACTAGCATAAATCTCACATAGCAACTAACACTTAGCCAAAAATCTACTCAATGTATTCTTATATTAACTACTTAATACGACTAAATGAATGCCACCATGATGCCACAATGAATACTACACTTACATAAATAACAAAAACTTTTAAACCAAAAACAATGAACTAAACGGAACATGGAAGCATGGTGAAACAAACTTAATTACTAATACAGCAATACAAAAGAAAAATGGACTAAAAGGATACTAAAATTAAACTAACACTTGGGTTGCCTACCAAGAAGCTCTTGTTTATAGTCGTCGGCCCGACTTCTTCATTTTCCTTCAATCCGGCTCATACGCGAAAACAACCATATCATGTTGTCTATTTGTCTTTTCTTTGCACTATATGGCGGACATAGATGATTGGCGACCCTTAAACTCCACTTCATCCATTGGCATGAAGAAACTTTCATTGTTTGAATTATCCACTAATTCGCCTTTCAAAAGATCGATGTGAAAACGTTTTTCATGCTATATTGGGTCCTCTATTGTTTCAACATCCTTGAATGTGGCTTCCAGACCTTCCCCATTCTTGACATTACACTTACTCATGCTCTTATTCTCTCCAACTTCGAAATCCACATTCACATCGGGATGCATTTCCACGTTGCCTTCAAGAATTTCATGTAACTCCTCGCTTTTTCCTTGTACATCCACCATGCATTGCTCTTCACCTTCCTTGATAGGATTCATTTTTGTGAGGCTCAATAAAATGTTATGTTGTTGATTAAGGGCAATATTAACAAGTTGTCCTAGTTGATTCTCGAGGTTCTGCAATGAAGCGTCTTGGCTCGTCATCCAAACCTCATTTTGCCCTATGAATTTGGAAAGGAGCTCCTCCAATCTTCTTTCTTCTTCATGCTCTAAGTACTGGGCAAGAGCCTCCTCCAACTTAGATGTTTCCTTATATTACGGTGGAGGTTGGTATGAACATTCTAACTGGTGTGAAAGAATTGGGTCATAGGATTGCTTTCGGTTGTCGTCCCATGGAAAGCTTGGATAGCTCTCCGGATGATCCATAGTCTGCTTGATCCTGACAGTAGGCATTCTGAGTGGATTGACCATCAAGATTGTCAGAAAACCTTGAGAGATTTACAACTTGCTCTTGCAATCGCTCAAGTATTCCTTCTGAACTTCATTGTGTCGTCCTCTCACAGGGCCATTGAAAGTTATGCTCATCTATAGCTGAAAGGCATTAAAAACAAAACCAAGCAAAAACAAATTAAATATAAATATACACGTTCAAATTAAGACTAAATTGATTGAAATCAATATTGGACAATATTAGAAGAAATAATTCTTCGGCAACGGCGCCAAAAACTTGTTGGTCGAATTTGTAACGAACGAGATTTTTGTATTCGATTTTAAATATTTATTAAATTAAATAAATATTTTTTTTGATGTATTTGTTGAGTGAAATAATATTTGATGGAATTTTTGTGGATTAATTTGATTAAGTATTATATATTAATTAAATTAATGTTAGATAATTTTATAGTTAGAAGTTTGAATTTAATTGAGATAATTAAATTAAATGAGATGTTAAATAATTATAAAATTGTTCTAATTAATTTAATAATTAATTAGAGATTTACAAATTTCTTTATAATTAATAAATAAGAATTTTAATTATGTGGTAATTTGATTTAATGAGTTATATTGGCTTTAATTTAATTAAATTTTAAATATTAGAATTTAATTAATTAAGATGTGACAAATAAACTATATGATAAGTGAGTTATTAAAATAAATTAAAAAGGGACCTTTTATGAGCTAACCAAACATGGCCTTGAGAACATGGGATCAGTTTAAGCCATGATGCGCTTAACTGATACCCACGTATATGCCAGTTATTATATTATACGTATATTAAGTTTATATCAGTCATTTGAGAAGTCTGAGAAAAACATAGCACATAGAGAATTTGAGAGGAAGGAATTCTTGAGAGCTAATCGGAAAAGCAAAGAAGGAGTTTTATATCGTCTTCTAACAAGTTAAATAAGGAATTTAAAGGTATAAAATCTAGTTTAAATTCTTAGTTCTTGAGTGCTTCATGAAAATTAGTTTTTATTTCTTTGTAAATGGATTTTTGTGGCTAATGCATAAGAAAATGATTTATATGTGTTGAGTAGTATGTATAAATCATTATATGATGTTTGTAAAGGATTTTGGTTGAATTAATCCATGAAATCATGTTTAAAAATGGAGTTTTCTGTTTTGTTATAATATGTACAAAAAGGCTTATTTTGGAGTCAAAATTAGTGTTCAATCCATGTTGTAATTTGTAAATTAGTTGTAGATTGTGTTAATATGTTAAGAAACGAAAAAATGCAAGTTATATGGACTGATTTGGTTGAGAAACGAAGTTATGGTGATTGTTCTCGCTAAATATTTCAAGTTTTGGAAAAATTAGTATAAACATGATTTTAATCCTTCCAACTTGATTGTTGTTGTTTTGTTGTATAATCAACATATGCATGCTTGGTTTTGTTTTTGTAAAGTTCATATAATCAGGGTATGTTAAATTGGTTGTGTGAATGTAAAATTCGTGGAGTTTTGGGAGAAGAACTGTGCAGGAAAATAGATGCTGCAATTTCTGTCTGCGCACCAGCGCAGCTGTGCCGGTTCCAAAGGCAGGAACAACGCAGCTGCTCCGGATTCAGGCTAAGGACAGTGCAGTTTCACCGTCCCCCTGACAGACCCTGTTTTGGTTTTCTTTATTTTTCAGTCCATAGCATGCTAATGTAACCTAGTCTAATGAGCATGATAATGTCTTGGACATGTAATAAGATGTTATATCAGATTGTTAACGTACATGTGGTGAAATTACATGATGATTTGATAAGTTGTTTAAGGGCTAAAACTTGATGTTCATGAGAGGATGTAATGTTGTTTAAACTAAGATTTTAAATTTCAGTCTTGTAATATATGATTGATAGTAATGAGCAGAACTTAAACTAAGTTAACAAGTTAACCTAAAAAGTGGGAACTAAACCTATAAGGTTAATATTAATATAACTAATGGATGTTGTGAATCTAAATGGTATATGTGTAGGATATTGGAGTACGTGAGTTATAATTGTTTAATCTACACACGAGACAAGTTTCCTTACCTTATCTTGATTACAATTACGCAAGTTCCCTAACTCTAAACTTTCATTAAGCAAATTCTTAAATCTTATTCTTATATTGAGTAAGTTTCTTACTCTTGTTTATTCAAATTCATGATTCCAAATGAATTGTTCTAATTCTTTTGAAGTAATACTTCGATTATACAATGTTTATTCAATTGTATACGTTTGAGATTCAATATTTGATTTGAATATCGATTATATTTTTGTATTGAACCCCTGAATGACTAAGCGAACCCTTATTAATTCGACTAATCCATAGTTGATGAGTGTTCTAAATTCTAGAACTATTGTTGAAGCTTATCCAAACCAAACTTCCTTTGGTGCGAACTCTTATGCCAAAATTTAGATGAACAACCCTATTATAGGGGATTATATTACGTGATAGTGTTAAGATGTTTGTGCACAATACATGGTACGAAGGGTTAATCCCCCTAAGTACAAGAAGTAAGGTCCATATAGACTTATGAGCCTCAAATGTACTTTTGATCTTGTTTGTTAATCTTGATTCAAAAGCCGAGCTTTTATTATTCAGAACTCATCGATTACTCTCATGTTATTACTATTGTTATTGTTATACTTGTAGGCAATTGTTTGGTCACTCTTGCATAATAACATTGCAGCTACGGTTGAAAGAGTTGATGAGTCGTCCACTAGTAAGGGCAAGGGCAAGATGAGCAAGTGTTGAAGACTTGTTTAAGTTATTTGAAGTTGTTTATGTATGAGACTTATTTAATTTTATTTTGTTTCCACATTGATGTATTTAAGGTTAGATAACCTGGGATTTTATTTCTATTATTTGGAGGATTTCTATTTCAGTTATGAGTTTTATTTATATCCTTATTCATGGGTAGTTAGATGTGATTTAATTGGACAGTGAACACTAAATCCTGTGGAAATGAAGTACCCGGATTTGGGGGTGTCACAGATTTCGTAATTAATAAAACACACACAAGTATACGCGGTCCACAAGTAATATATGATAAGTTGAGTGTCGAACTCACGAGGAATTATTACTAATAGTTACCAAGTACCAACTTTATATCGCTTAAGTCTTATTTTAACAGTTAAATAGAAGATAGTTAATTAATCTAATTAATTCTAATTATCAAAGCAAGTAAATGGCTAACGACAAGTATCTAAGGTGCTACAAGCTAAAGATCATAACTTTTCCCCCCACACAAATATTTTGTCAAACACTTGACGTGCTATGTTTCATAAAATATCCTAACTCTGTCTTTGATTATAGCGGTCACGACGGATCGTCAATCGAGAAATCAAATGTGTTCATACGCCTCTTCTAAGGAACATATAAACTTATCATCACCAGATCTACCCTAAAGGGAATAGAATGGAAAGGAATATCCTCGCTAAATAATCCAACATATTCTTATGTGAATTAACTATAGACAAGGAATTCAAGCTCAGATTCTCAATAAGGTCACACTTAGTGCACAGGTATATTCCTATCCTATACACAAATTACGCAGTTTAGTGATGTAGATAAATCATAATCACATGCCAAATATTCAAGGTATAAATCTATAATCCGTTTCCCAATTTCTCATAGATTGCCAATTTAATTACTAATCCCTTAGTAATTATCATTAAGCACAAATATATTAGACCAATCCATATAGTGCCAACCAAAGAAATAAGAAAAATCAATTCAAATTAACAATGGGTTCCATTATAATCTTAGAACAAATGCCTAGTTCATAGCTTTTGAATTAAACATCAGTAGCAACATATACAACATTTATAGATTACAAAACCAAAAGAAATAACTAGAGAAGAATAAACTCTGTCAAAGCATTCTTCAATGTCCAAGAACTCTAATCAATTCATGCTCTTCATTCCTTGTTGCTAAGTTACTCTTGAGCTCCATGGAATCCCAAATCATTTGCCTTTAACCCTAATGTTTCTTGGTTATCAAAACTCTATTGAGTTCTAGCTCCCAAGAACTTTTTAACTAATCATATTATACTTTCCAAAAGGAGGCAAGGTTTCTATATATAACCATCCTTCAAACTAGGCCATTTCCTTCTCTTGTCTGCCTGGGAACCGAAGGTGGCGCTGCGGCGCCAGGATATAGCCTTGAACAGGCATTGTGGCACTTAGTCAAAAGCACTGGTCAATAAGTAGGCGCTGCAACGCCAGATTGTGAAGGAATAGGTGCACTACAGCACGGTAGGTGACTGAGCTGGCATCAAAGGGGCACTGCGGAGCAAGAATAATACTAGGAACCGGCGCTGCAGTGTTAGTGCTAGAAAAATGACCTTTTTGCCCCTAAAAGCAGGAAACTACCTAATAATCTCTACAAAACATATTTTAAGCAAGATAATAACAAATACAGTTAATGCAATATAAAATATGACGAACATGCAACTTCTTAAGTATTAAAGAGTCCGATTCGAGGTTATACATAAAGCGACCGAGGACCAAGAACTAAAAATGACCCCTTCTATAATCAATGATCAACCCATTGGAGTTAATATCCAACAAAGGAATCAGCACCAATCCCCAATGGTAATCAACACGTTGGAGTCAATACCCGACAAAGGCATCAGCAGCAATCCCCAATGGTAATCAACCCGTTGGAGTCAATACCTGACGAAGGCATCAACAACAATCCTCGATAGTAGTCAACCTATTGGAGTCAATACCCGACAAAGACATCGGTAGCAATCCCCGATGTTAATCAACCCATTGGAGTCAATACCTGGCGAAGGCATCAAAGACAGTACCCGGTAGTGATAATGCAACAATCATCATATACCCTGTCATGCATCGGCTGTCTATTATCTTTGTCATGTTCATTTCAATGCGTTGCATAAATATGACAAAGAGGGGCATCTATAGACACCCAAAATTTTACTTTTCGTATATAACCTATAGGAGGGAAAAATAGTAATTTCACCCTGGTGATATCCTCGGGGGAGGGCAAAAGTGTAATTTCACCCCCAACAATAACATATTCAAGCAAGGACAACAAAGCTAAGGATAAGGTCATAAGAAGTCACCACAGCAATCCCCGAGCCTCAAACTACCCAAGGCAGGCTAGCTGACTACCCGTAGACAATAGAAGATACCTTTTTGCTTTTTGCTCCATCTTCCCAGATCCAAAAATGGTCAAACTCAATGTTATTGCGTAGCCCTTGGAAAGAGCTTTCTAGAATAGTATGTCACATATCCCAACTATTCCCTGATAAAAATACGCAGACGACCGAATGAATGAATTTTGAGATTGCGGGACCCACGGGGCCCAGTCGCATGTGCAACCGCGTCTGGCCACAGGTACACCTATGGCTGGCTCTGAGGCATATATAAAGGCATCATCAACTCATTTTGCAAAAGAGAGAGCTCATTTTAGAGAGAGAAATAATAATTTAGAGAGAGGATCTCGGGAATCACACTAAAAAATTACTAGATTCAAGTTAGATCTAGTACTAGATAGCTAGATCATATATATATAGAAGGAGATAGTATAGATTCAAGTCAAAGGAAGCTTATATCTTCATTTCCCAAGGTGAAAATTTGAATCTTTGTTCATTCCATTATAAATTTAGCTAGATCTACTAGATCTAGTTCAATATTATGCTTATATATAGCTAAAGTTTCAATCTTTATACATACACTACAACAAAAATGACTAATTTTGACAAAATATTCCGTCGGACTTAACGATATTCCGTCGAGGTTATCGTAATTTTGATAAAATATTCAGTCAAAAATTTGATCGGGTATAAGCACGTCGAAATTAAGTCCATCAAGAATTCAGTCGAGAATACATAACTCCGAAGGATATATCTTCGACCGAAATTTTAATCGAGAATAAATTATCCTCGACGGACTCCATTCTGTGGAGATTATTCAGTCGGATTTAGTCTGCCACGTGGCACAAGCTTCTGACATATGGACAGGCTTAATTTCGAGGGAACTCCGTCGATATTACCTTATTCCGTCAAGAATAAGGAGTTTTTTTAATGTTTGCTCTGTTTTGGCAACATCCAGGGTTTTAACCCACATTTTTGTACCTGTAAACCTGTTCTTTTTCCCAATAGCACATACAACATAACTAACTATCCAACAACATGAATATGATTTACCAAGGCCCAATAACATGAATATGAATGACCAAGGGCAACAATATGTCAAAAATCAACCAAACAAGAAGTAAAGATGTCAAACATCCCATTAAGCTAAACTAAAGTATATCAAACATCCCATTAAGCTAAACTAAACTAAATATGTCAAACATAAACAAAACTAAAGTAAAGATGTCAAACTAAAGTAATGAGAAGGTTTAAACTATAACACATCAAACAGCAACTAAACTACAAAATATTAACATCCCATTAAGCTAAACTAAAGTAAATATGTACTAATAATCTACAAAACTAAGTCAAGTCAGTAGTACTACCCCCGGTGTGAGGAGGATCATCGGACGGGCGTTGACGCTACTGCTCTGGCGTATAAAAATCGTCGACGTAGTGATCAAAGTGAGCAGCCTCCTCAGCATCGTCAGCCTACTCGGGAGCGTCACCCTGTTGATACAACATAATGTAACTCATTAGTCCATATATATGAAACAATTAAAGATACTGCTAAATGAAAATTAAATAACATGCAGAATATATACTTGAATTTAAAACAAATAGTATACCTCAGTAGTCGAGGGCTTACTCAGCATAGGCCCAAAAGCGTCCATGAGTAAGGTAACAACCATCCAAATAATCTCGTTGCATATCGCGGAGAACTGCTCCAGAGGGGATACCCGTACTCTTGGCAGTGGCACCAGCTACAATGTCCTGAGCAAGCTGATGAAAGCGAGCACGGCTGGGCAGGTCCTGACGATGGAATATCGGATCCGTACCAAACCTCTCCAACACCGCAGCCATAACCCGCTGGAACATAGAATAGTCTAAGTCAGCGCCCGTATGTGATGGTCCCACGGGGGTTCTCAGACGCAGACGCTGGCTAGAGCATGCAAAAATAAATATAACATGAATAATATTATAAGTTCACTTTATTCATAAACGAAAAATAAACTATAATATTATACCTCCAGGTAGTGAATAGGCTGGTATCCTCGGCAATCCTAACACTTGATACCGGCTGGTAATCCTACTGGGAGGATCTTGAGACGCAACCTAAAGAGCTAACTCCTCATCCTGAGATAAAATAATCTCGGGCGGAGGGATGGTGGAATCTAACGTCTCAGCATCGCCCCTAGCAGCCTGTAACTCAACTATACGCTGGCATCGGAGCTTCTCAAACCGGTCCTATAATTTAATATATGTATATGTGAGTTAACTTGGTGGCATCATATAAATTACGTAATATGATCCTAAATAATAATTATTATAGTAAATGTATTACCCGTATAGCTAGTTCTGCTGGAGACATCGTCGACGCCAAAGTTGACGCCTTAGGCGTATGGACTCTATCCCAAAACTCGACCATAGTAGGAGGTCGGCCCAAGATTCTCTGCATGGCCTAAGTCATACATTAATTAATATCACATTACCTTATTATAGATCCAACAATATTAAACTAAACTAAATATAAATACATACCGACTTAACCTCCTGAAACGACTGGGCGCCAAAAGTATGTACAATCTGTAGCTGGCCTCTATTCTTCTTCATTTACTCAGACTTGGTCTTAAAGGCAGCATCATCCCAGTACGTACACATGGCATCCCATGCTGCATCAGATACTACCGGTTGCTGATGATCTCGTATAGTAGTCCCAGGCGATTCTTTAACTGCCTGGACTGCCCTCTATCGTGTCTCGCACAGCCAGCCGGCATAGTTTTTCAAAATGTATACAATAATAACAGTGTCACTTGCCGCGTCAATGATGTCGGCCTCATATCTATAATACCTCTATCAAACGGACATAACATACATATAAATAATTATTTGAACAATATGTAAATAACTAGGACCAAATTTTTGATTTAATATATGTAATTCGACCTACATGAAACTCGCGCAACACTGTCACCATAAAGTTGGCATCGTACAGTGTGTACTGGCTAAATCGCATGCAGCCAGTCGAGAGATACTTTAGGCATATGGTGTGTACGGTCGCCTTAGCGACAGAATCCATAATACTAAAATATAAAATTTAAATGGATTATTTTTATTTATTAATCGCATACTAATATCATTTTAATTGAACATAATATATTATAGTTAAAACCTATATCGAGGAGCCGACATCAACACGAACTGTGTCAGGAACTGCCAGCGAACGACCTAATCGACCAAGGTTAGGCCCTCGTTGACGCCGACGTCTAGCACCTTTATGTATAATATAGTTATGACATTGTCAAAAAATAATAAATGGATATTTTTTATAAAAAAAATTATGAAAGTAAGTGTTATTAGGCCAAAACAAAATTAACTCACTAGTTGATGAAGACGAACCGCCCTGGGAACCGTCACCCGATCCTGTACGACCGCCACCACGGCCACCTCCACCGCTATGTCTAGGCATTGTTGTACTACCGAAGTAACAGATATAAATGACATTAAATTTTAGTTAATTTATTCTAATAATTGTTTTTAGTAGTAATTTATTTACAAAACACCAATTAGTTAAGAAGTAGTACGTTGTCATCAAAATCAAAATCATGTTCATCCTCTGATTCTGTCTCTTCCTCTTGCGTATCAATTTCTTCCTCAGTATCATCTTATACGACCACATATGGACTGACAACCACGTCATCCTCCACTTCGTCAACATCGGGTACGTCAACGACATCATCTACCACCACATCGTCATCATATAGAAATATGTGGCTGGGATTGCTAACTTGTTCTTGCAACAGGTCATCCGTTCCAGATAGATTAGTACCATCAAATGCCCGAGTCTTCGTTGTGACAATTGTATACCAAGGGGTTCTATAATTTATGACATTAGGGGCATAGTACACTTGAGTTGCTTGGCTGGCTAACACAAATACATCATCAGACTGTAACTTCGACTTTATATCTACTGTGACGATTCTATTACGATCAACTTTACACTCTTTGCAGTATCAAACCAGCGACACTTAAATGTAACGACCTTTTTACCCCCGGGATAATTAAGCACAACAACTTCCTCTAATCTTCCGTAGTAATTGGACTCAAAATATTAGTAATAACTTCCCAAAACGACAACGCCAGAGTTGACTGATGTTATTTCATTCAAGTCATCAACCTTGAATCTATACACATTAACGACGCAGCCTGGAAATGAACTAATAAGTTTGTACGTGCCTAAAATGACATCTCTAAAACCCTCAGAAGCTTTTTCTTCTTCGACCCTTCTCTTAAACCACTGTTGGAAATTTTCATTAGTGAATGCTTCCATCTGTGCTGTAGTCAACCTCGGGTTAGAAGCATACGCTTCCGCTTCGAATGAATTGCGTACAATAATAATATATTATTTAATTATTGATTAAGGTTAGATATTAAAGCTTCAACTTATAATAATACATACTTGATGTACGACGATACTTCAAAGATATTTAGAAGCACGTATGTAGATACAATATTCAAATCTTTATCGGTTAGGTAAGTCTTCGTCTCATGTCCAAATGGTTTAGCCGGATAAGTGAATACAACTAACTCATCAGCACGAGATTGGGGATCGACGACCTCGTTCTGACTTAAACGGTTGTGCTTTGTTGCGACTACATCATCAAAGTACAACGAGCAGAAGTTAACAAGCTCTTCCTCCGTATAGCGTTCAGCAATAAAACCCTCTACACGAGCTTTGTTTTTAACATTCTGCTTTAATCGATGCATACACCTAAAATATGACAGTATCGGCTAAATTAATTATAAAGATGATGAATATTGCACAATGTAGGTGATATTACCTCTTAGAAGGATACATCTATCGATATTGCACCGATCCTCTAAGCTTAAGTTCATATGGCAGATGAATAGGTAAATTCTCCATCGAGTCAAAGAACCCCGGTGGTAAGATCATTTCAAGCTTACACATTGTCAACACTATATTTTTCTGTATCTGCTCCACATCACTGTACCTTATAATAGTTAAGCAAATATCCCGACAGAAATTTGAAAGTGCGGTAAATGCATCATTAATATTCTTCGTTAACACCTCACGAAATGCAATTGGCATCAACTTCTGCATGAATACATGAGAGTCACTTTTGAACCCAGTAATTTTTAATTGCTCAACCTTAGTATAACGAGATATGTTAGAAGCATATCTATTTAGGAGCTTCAATGCACTAAGCCACTTGCAAATGTTTTCAACATGTTGCTTGGTAAGACAAAATGGAGCTTTTGGTTTTGAGTTGTTAGGTCGGAGCCACAATTCCCGCCTGATATTCATTTCCTCCAAGTATTTACGTGCTTTATAATTGTCTTTTGTTTTACCACTCGTATCTAGCACGGTGTAAAACAAGTTCTCGAATACATTCTTTTCTGTATGCATGACATCTATACAATGACGAAGTGATAGTGTGACTCAGTATGGCAACTCAAACCAAATCGGCGAGTGTGTCTTGTTATGACTTTTCCCGTATCCTATTGCTCCCAACTTACCATGCTCATTCCCAGGAAGTGGAAATGTCTGATTATTTAGCCAGCCCAATACATCGTTTCCCGACAAGCGAGCAATAACCCCCTTCTTCTCTGTCTTTCTGTTGAACTGTGTAGACTTCTTTCTATAATTGTGCTCAACATGCAAGAATATACGAGCAGTTCCAAAGAAACTAGTTTTTCGTCCATAACGTAGTTGAGTGCCTTGCACATCCCCCATACAGACTGGATATGACAACTTACCATGAGTCGACCAACCACTGATCATCCCAAGTGTTGAAAAAGTCAGTGATAGTCCACAACAAGGCTGCTTTCATCACAAAATTTTGCCCTATAAATTTATCAAAAGTCTGAACACCTGTTTCCCATAACATCTTAAGTTCATCGACTAACAGCCTAAGGTACACATTGATGTCTTTTGTAGGACTTTTATCCCCCGGTATGAGTAAAGTCAAGAAAAGATATGGATCCCTCATGCACATTGACAGTGGAAGATTGTAAGCTTCCATAATCACTGACCAAACAAAGTAGGGTTGACTAAAATTATTAAATGGACAAAAGCCATTTGTAGTCATGCCAAGCCCGACATTCCTAACTTCGTCAGCAAATTATGGAAAATCGCATCAAAATTCTTCCATTCATTTCCATTTGTTGGGTGAGTCAGCTGACCAGGCACGACATCCCTTGTTCTATGCTAGCTCATATGTTGAATAGTGTGCGCAGACATGAATAGCCACTGCAACCTCGGCGCAAGAGGAAAGTACTGTAAAATCTTCTTTGAAATATGTTTCTCCTTCCCCCCACATTTTGTGATCTTGTACCGAGGCAAGTTGCAGATATCACACCGCACCTTATCTTTGTCCTCCCCATAGTATAACATGCAATCCTGCTCAGAAGCATCGATCTTCTCATACCCGAGATTCAACCCCTTAACCATCTTCTTCACTTCATAGTAATTCTCGGGCAGAGTACTATTCCTTGGTAAGAACTCGCTACAAAATATCAAGAAAATCATTGAATCCTCTCTCACTGCAGTCATGCTCATTCTTGAAGTGTAAAAACTTCGTCACTGCAGAAAGCCTGGTGTGCTTGTCATTTCCAGGATACAATGGGACCCCCGATTCAGATAGCAACTTGAAGAAGGTAGCTGCTGAATCATTTGGCTTTTGCTAAGCACTGCTTGATACATGCTCATTTTTAGCCCAATCAATATTTGTAGGGCCATACGCATCAACCAACATTTGCACGATATCATAGTTATCTGATTGCGAATCCCCGTGAATCGATTGGTTTATAGTACTATCTGTCCGTTCTCTAAACTCAGCTGATTTCCTGTGATGAATCCATACCGAATACCCATCCACAAACCCACGTGAATATAAGTCAATTTTAACTTCATATTCAGTCTTTCATATCATGTTCTTACACTTAAGACATGGGCATCTCATCTTTCCATTCAAATCATCAGCCTATTCTATTGCTTTGTTCATAAAATTGGACACCCCATCATGGTACGCATCTACTAATCCCCTCCCATCAATCTGTATCCTACGGTACATCCAACTCCGATCGGCTGACATCTTTAATTGAAGAAAATACCCAATTAAAACAAGAATAATCATGAATGTGGTCCATGCATGAATTTAGTTTACCTAGTATATATCTCCACTCTACAAGGGTTAAACTTCTATCCCATTCCTGGATGCGTCTCCTCACTAGTGCCAATCTTAAGCACGTTTCTCCTACTTTAAGAAAATTTCAGCAGCACCTCCCCATGGTCTCCAAGTACACGAAATAGACCAAGACAACTTAGTCTAAGTATGCTAGAGAACATATAGAGACACCAGCTGAAAAATCCTCAAAAGTTTATAAAATGTACTGTAGACACTTAAAATTTTGCTTCCCTGTTACTAACATTGTAGGAGGGCAAAACAGACTTGTTAAATCAACCCCGGTCTCAATATCGGGCCATCAACTCAACCCAAGTCTCAATACCGAGCCATCAAATCAACCCCGGTCTCAATATCGGGCCATCAAATCAACCCCGGTCTCAACCCGGGAGGTATATAGGTCAACCCCGATCTCAACCCGAAAAGTACAAGAAAGCCCCGATCTCAACCCGGAAGGTACAAGTTAACCCCGGTCTCAACCCGGGAAGTACAGATCAGCCCCGGTCTCGACCCGGGAGGTACAGGACAGTCCCGGTCTCAACCCAGGAAGTACAGATCAGTCCCGTACTCAACCTGAGAAGTACAGGTCAGCCCCGGTCTCAACTCAGGAAGTACAGGTCAGCCCCGGTCTTAACCAGGGAGATACAGATCAGCCCCGGTCTCAACTAGGGAGGTACAAATCAGCCCCGACCTCAACCCGGGAGGTATAGATCAGCCCCGATCTCAACCCGAAAGGTACAGGTTAGCCCCAATCTCAACTCGGGAGGTACAGGTCAGCCCCGGTCTCAACCCGGAAGGTACATGTCAGCCCCAGTCTCAACCCGAGAAGTACAGGTTAGCCCCGGTCTCAACCCGGGAGGCACAGATCAGCCCCGGTCTCAACCCGGGAGGTACAGTTCAGCCCCGATCTCAACCCGGGAGATACAGGTCAGCCCCGGTCTCAACCCGGGAAGTACAGTTCAGCCCCAGTCTTAACCTGGGAAGTACAGGTCTGCCCCGGTCTCAACCCAGGAGGTACAGATCAGCCGTAGTCTCAACCCAGGAGGTACAGATCAGCCCCGGTCTTAATCTGGGAGGTACAGATCAGTCCTGGTCTCAACCCGGGAGGTACAGGTCAGCCCCGGTCTCAACCCGGGAGGTACAGATCAACCCCGATCTAAACCCGAAAGGTCAGGTCAACTTCTGAAATAATTTTGAAGCCTTACATCATATCCATAGATAAACCTTGAAGCACCAAGTCAGCCTCAGATATAACCGTGAGGACAAACACAATCGGCTAGGATCCAAACCTCGGAGGCAACCCCAAAAAGTCAGCCAAAGGCCATGCCGGCACTACAGGTTACCCCGGGAGGGGCAAAATGGTCATTTTACCAACTTGAAGCCGATTCGGTCAAATTCAAGCTGAATAGATGCCACTAAGGTCAGAACGAACCATAACAATGATTCCGAGTGGAAACAGCGCAAGACAACTCAACGGACAAACTACGAGGAATTAAAGACCTGGTTATGAACCCGTCTTTTTGGACATGGAAAAGGTTTTCTCCCATATCATTTCGACACTCTCAGTGGGGACTTTCCAAAAAGGTATCGCATGCCTCAAACGGACGCTCCGATCAAAAGTTAGAAAGTTTTAAATCTAACCTCGCGTTGCTCAGAGTGCACGTACTTCGATGCAATAGGACCCGCCACATGGAGCCGCACCTCTACCTCTGGCTGTCGCAGGTAGAGCTGCTTCTCCTGGTCTATATATATGAGGTGACCCCCAACTCATTTCATAATCGAAAACGCTCTGAACCTCTGCCCATTTGGTTTCTCAGCCATATAATTGTCCTCCAAACCCAATTGTTTTCACTTTAACACGTAGATACACCCACATACTACCAAATATCAAAAATTAACCAGTAGAAACGGACGTTTAAAGCCTACGATCTGGCAAAAAGCTCGTGTAGCAGTCCATTATGAGTATTTTTACGATTAGAAAGTTCCTATTACTTTATTGCACTATTATACACTTGCACATTAAGTTTCACTTTCTGAATATGCCCGGAACTCAGTTTCGTGATCGTTTTTGCTTACGTTTTGTACATTTTAGTACATAAATGCATTTTTTGACATTTCTACAACTCGGATCGTCGATCCATCGCTTCTAACATCTTTCATATACATATATCTTCGTTTTTAGCAACTTCGCCGGACTGGGTTATCTTCGCAGTCCGGGTTTGGCTTTTTTATGTGAATATTTAACTGTATATATACTAACTTTTCAATTCTATCAAGCCCGGATGTCAAATCTGAGGTTGTTTACTGCTTTTATATATATAAATTTTTCTGACTTATTTGAGCCTGGATTTATACTTCGTGGCCTTTTTATTGCCTTAATATATACATATATATTAACTATATATATTATTATTTACATTCTAGTTTGGTCTGGATTATTCTATGGCCTTTTTACTACTTTTATACATATATATATATACATATATATATATATATATATTTCTGTCCGGGCAAAGGATAGAATGTCCGTCGCCCTTTACCGTATTTTTATATATATATATATATATATATATATTTACATTCTATCTAGCCTGGATCATTCTATGGCTTTTATGCAGCTTTTATAAATATATATATTTTCATTCTAGTTCGGGCCTCGAAGTGAAAACCCACCGCCCTTTACTACTTATATATATATATATATATTTTAATTCTATCCAGCTTGGATTACTCCGTGACTTTTTACAGCTTTTATAAATATATATATATATATATATATATATCCATTCCAGTCCGGGCATCAGAGTGAAAATCCATCACCCTTTATGATTTATATATATATATTTCCATTTTGTCAAGCCTGGATTACTCCGTGACTTTTTACAGCTTTTATAAATATATATATTTTTTCATTCTAGTCCGGGCACCGAAATGAAAACCCATCACCCTTTACAGCTTTCGTATATATATAATTATATATATATATATATATATATATATTGTTTTACTTATTTTGATTAAATTATTGCTTTAAATATTCATTTGATATGAATCGGCACTGACATTTCTGCGGGCAGACTAGATTTCTTTAAGTCTCGCCAACTCTAGCTTTCAAACTGTTCAAAATAGGTCCAGACAGAACCTGGAAGCTAGAATGGCTGAGATTTATTCAAATATAATATTTTTCTAGTTTCAGTTATGAAAGCAAACTCGCGTCCCTTAGATTGCTATCTAGTGGGAACGAGATGCTTCGGCCATGAGCGAACCAGGATTTACTGATGAATCCATGGTTCTGGCGACATCTGGATGTAAATATATATTTTATGTGCATATTTGAGCTGTGCAGGTTTTATTGGCTTCCCTTTGTTAGCCTAGGAATCGTGGGATTTATGATCAGACTGATCAGAATCTGATTCCCACGATGGACAAACTTCCCTTTACAGATGTACCCTACCAGTTTTTCTCTAAAATGTACATCCGAAAAGACCTTAAAACTGTTATCCGGGTTTAAGGTCTCAACATAGTGAAATAATGGTTTGTCGTGTCAGTGTCACTCCGATGGCTGTCACGCCCATAAGAAGACCGACACTTGTATATATTTTGTGGTTGAGAATGCTTCGCAGCCCGACAATCACCATTCAAATTGAGCCTAAAGGCTAAAAAAATAAAACTGAAAGATTGACATACTTCAATTCCTATGTTAGCGTAAGGGTTTGAAAACTTGCTTTCAAAACATCATTTTAATAATCTTGTCTACATAAGAGACTTTTGCAAATCAAATCAAACCCTTCGTATATAGGTTCAATGAAGCTTGTCCATGCTTTCAATCAATCAAACATAGGCCCAATTTCTTTTAGCATTCACACACACACATTGCAGATTTAAAAGAGAAATATTGAAAAGATGCGGTACCGTGTTTTACACGGGAGTTGTGAGATGCCTAACACCTTCTCCACACTTAACCAAGCCCCTGAACTCAAAACTTCAGTTTCAAAGATCAAGTTTCGACAGTGTCCAACAAATTGGGCCTCCTTTCAAATAAACTCGATTGAGTTGATACAACCATTTCAAAACTACCAACTGGCGACTCTATAAAACGTTCAAATCGTCAACATGATACATGTTAGCCTTTTCCTAAAAACCCTTCAAAACCTTTTTCACAATAAAAAGAATAAGGGTAGACGCAATATAGGAAAAGAGAGAAAGATCCGGGTTTGACCCGACTCGGATTTTTCCACCGACGTCGACAGGTGGCGACTCTGCTGGGGACAGTAGAGGGCTTAGGTCGCGTTCAAATCTTTTCAAAATTTCCCATCTGCATATATGTGAATGTTGCGTCCTTACATTGAATAAATGCTTGAATGCTGCATCTTTACATTAAATGAATGTGAATGAATGCTTTCCTGCTTTATTAGTGTTTTGCACCCATATTAGTGCTTCGCACCAATGTCATTATATGCATACGGTGAGACGCGATGTAAGTAAATGTATGTTGTGTGATTCCTCCACCAGGAGACAAACCCGTCAGTAACAGAGTAATGTTTTCGAGGACGGCTAAGTCTTCGGGGCTCATGAAAAAAAAACCACTCAGATTCGCTCCAGTTGAAAGATCTGATTAATTTCCCCTCTAGTAGATTGCCATGATCTGGTGACCTTCATACCAAAAAATCCGCGAGAGTAACCTAAGATAGGTCAGCCTCTGATTAACCAAATCCGATGGAAAGCCTCTTCATGCCTTCGTCTTTCAATTCAATGTCAAGTTTTTAATTCCAATGTACATAGCATAATGTAAATATACATTCCCTGTTGTATACATCTTGTCATATTATCCTGTCATCAAAATAAACTGACCACTATTTTGCAGGATAAGATTAAAAAACCTTAAAAACATATCATGGCATGCATCCTATCCCTACCTACTTCAAGAAATTGACACGCATACGTGTTGTTATAGGTGAAAGATTGGTCCTATTACTAGATCTAAGTCTAAGAAAGCACTAAGCCCATCTCGAGATATGGCTTCCAGTGCTCAGCCAAAGTCCACCCTTGTCTCTAGGGAAGAGTTTGAAGGACTAAAGAACCAGATAGCCGAATTGGCTCTTTTCTTGAGAGAGCAGAGTAAAGCTCTTAAATGAAAATAAGCACAGGGCCACACAGAACCCGGTACTCCTGGTGGTAGTCAAAAAACCGGGAAGAAGGACACTCAGATTCTTGAATCACAGAATTAGGATACAACCAACAAAACCTCTGAAATCACCATCCTTAACAAAGAATAGGGAGATGGTGACATTATAAAGAACGTCCAACTGATGGAAGAAACCATCCGGTCTATCAAAGGGACTGGGCATTTGGCAGTGTCAATTATTCTGACTTATGCATTTTCCCTGGGGCTCGTTATCTCGAGAAATTTAGAACTCCTGATTATGAGAAATACGATGGATTGGGAGACCCCTACACTCACTTGAAGGTGTTCATTGGAGAGCTCGGATCCTGTGCAGAGGACGAGAAGCTTCGAATGCAATTATTCTAGGAAAGTCTGACAAGAGAGGCTAGAGCATGGTACGCCCATCTAGACAACTCTAAAATTCACAGCTGGGAAGAACTGGCTCATGCCTTCCTTAGTCAATATAGCTTCCAGTCTCAACTGGCTCCCGACAGATACCAAATAACAAAATCAAGAAACAAGGTACTGAATCATTCAGAGAATATGCCCAACGATGGAGGCGGGTTGCAGCACAAGTCACCCCATGCATGACTGAGTCTGAAATAGTCATGACCTTCATCGACATTCAAGAAGCCCCTTATTATGAAAAGGGTCCTAACAGGCATAGGAAAGCCATTTTCAGAAATGATCAAGCACGGTAAAATGGCAAAAATGGGCTCAAGTCTGGAAAGATAAAGGATCTGACCGCCTTGGAAGCTGTTGCCGAGCATATCCAGTCCAAGAATTATGGGTGTAATCTCCAGAGGACACACAAGAAAAAAGACGAAGAGGTGTCCTTAGTATTGCAAGGATAGAATCAGAGAAGCACATTTTTTATTTGGGTCAAAAAATTTCCCACTTGGATTGGCTAGAGGAAGGTGCTGAGCAATTTTCTTCTATGCTGTCAAGAGCTTCAGTACATTCTCAAGTGAATCCCCTAAAGGTGTAAATGTTCTCCTACGTTTAACCTCTCATTCTTTTTGAAATGGAAGATTTGGAGATTGTACAGCTATTTGAAATGGGGAATAATTGTTTTTTCTTTGAATGGGCAGGTTTTGATTGCCTCTCTAAGTTTGACCTTGGAGTATCAAGGATACATCTTCTTCCTTCTTCTTATGAGCCCTCCGAGGATTATTTCCATAATTTTTGATCTGAATGTGCTCAACCACGACTTCCAAAGAAGTAAGGTCTTTAATCTTTCTAGACTTCAATCCCATCTCAGCCATTTCTCCATGTTTAATCATCTCTGAGAATGGTTTTCCTATGCCTGTTAGGACCCTCTCATAGAATGAAGCTTCTTGTATATAAATAAATGTCATTATCATTTCAGTTTCTTTCATTGGTGGAATGACTTATGCTGCCAGACATCTCCACCTTTGGGCGTACTCCCAGAAAGATTTACTATTTTATTTTTTAACCTTGGTTATTTGATATCTGTCTGGAGCCATTTGTGACTGGATGCTGTATTAATTTAGGAAGGCATGAGCTAGCTCTTCCCAGCTATGAATTTTGGAGTTATCGAGTCGAGCGTACCAGGCTCTAGCCTCTCCGACCAGGCTTTTCTGAAATAACTACATTCTCAGCTTCTCGTCCTCGTCATAGGATCCGAGCTCTCCAATGTACACTTTCATATGAGTATAAGGATTTCCCAATCCATCGTACATTTCAAAATCTGGGACCTGGAACTTGTCCGGATAACGAGCCCCTGGAAAGATGCAGAGGTTTAAGTAGTTAACACTCCCATATACTTTAGTTCCTTTTGATTGACCGGATAGTTTCTTTCATTTGTTGGACTTTATTTCGAAAATCACCAGTTTATCGGTCTTCCTTAAGATTGGTGATTTCAGGGGTTTTGCTGGTTTTTTCATTGGATTGAGATTCAGGCATCTGTGCTTCCCTCTTTTTGTCAATACCCTGAATAACACCTTGTGCGAAAGACTCTGGTTGAGTGGGTATCTGTTGAACCTGAGTGCTTTTACTTTGCTCTTTCAAGAATACAGCTAATTCTGCTATTTAATTTCTAAGTCCCTCGAACTCTTCTCGAGACATGAAACTTGACCCATGTTGGGTACTCTTTTCCATATTGGTGGATAGGCTTTGTGCCTTCTTAGATTTGGATCTGGTAATAGGACCAATCTTGCCTACAATTGAAGGAGGTAGTTTAGTCTTGACAAACACTAACAGGATGCAAGCTATGCAATGTATCAATTTTTAGGGGATTTTTTTAATGTTTTCCTGTAAAACAGAGGTCAGTTATTTTGATGACAGAATAATATGTCGATTTGATATTTAATAATAGAATTGAAAGGAATTAACATTTATAACATTTAATATTTTACAGGATTTAATATCGGACATGTATTGAAAGAGGGAAGACATGAAAAGACTTTCCTTCGTGTTTGGTTTATCAGAGACTGACCTATTTTAGGTTTACTCTTACGGGCTTTTCGGCATGAAGGTTCCCAAATCTTCGCAATTTACTAGATGGGAAGTTAATTCGATCGTTCAATTGGAGTGGATCTAAGTGGCGCCTTTCCTGAGCCTCGCAGGATTAGTCTTCTCTTGAGTCCAGTAATCAGCTACCGACGGGTTTACCTCTTGGTGGAGGAAGCACACAACATATATCCATCGCACGCCGATGCACGTTTTTGCTCACTAATGATTGATAATGTATGAATTTTCATTCAAAACACCATTCCAAGTTTAGTTTCCATTCCTATAACAAAAACAAACAAATCGCATAAAAATAAACATAAAATACTTAAGAACGCACAATTTCATCAAGCCAAATGTACCCAATTTGTAGGTATAAAACTCACTCATTAGGGGCCCACCAATGATTGGTTGTTTTGGCGGCGTCGCACTTTATCGAATATTCCTCGACAGAACGAATATTCTTCGACATACTTTTTGCACATATCACCCTTAACTTTATCATTGTATCAATTTAACACCTTACTATTTAACATTATAAGAAATTTTAAATTTTATTTTTTAAAAGTCGGGGTTTTATAATTATTTTTTTATAAAATATTATAGATGTATTTGCGTTACTAATATCATAATAAACATTTATCATGAACTATTTTACATGCATTTTCTATATATACTATAAAGGGAGAGGAAGAGTTGTGATTATTTTTTATGGTTGTAATAATGTGTTAATAATTACTTTATTTTTACTCTCTTACTTATTATTCTTATTTTTGTTCTTATCTAAGTTCATTCATATGTTTCAAAATTTATTTTAATAATCTTTGTAATTGGACAAAAATAATATATGCTACATACACTAGCATAAAATAAATCAGAGAGAAGTTAGCATAGTAGTATTGAAAATTACAAAAGTATGGGAATTTGAATGGGAGCATGATTTTTGTTATGGCAAAAAGTAGGTTTATCTCATTGTGATTGTATCCTTTTAAATATTACTTTGTTAAACTTTAAAAAAATGCAAGCAAACTAAACTTTTTAAAATTTATTAATTAGACCATTCCGTTAGATTTATTGGACGAACGTCAAAATCCTTCCTTTATTTTTCGACATGCCTTTAAAAAGAAAAGGAAAAAGACACTTAATGTTGAGGTGATTTATTAAGCTAATCATACTGAAAATAAATAAAAATAGAAAAAAAATTTGAAACCAAATCAGTTAGTAAGTCAAAAGAAAGTAAATAGTCATTTTCTAAATATTAAATGTCCCAAAAATATTGTCATCTTCAACTTTTAGTCGGGTCAACTCGACTCGTGCACATATTAACGGGGTCAAAAGTCATAATTCTCTTGTTTTAATTCCAAATAATATATCAAATTTTTGTATCAATAGCATCTATTATAACATGTTATTCATTTCACAAAAGGAAGTCAAAGATCAAATCTGGGACTGAACAAACGCGGAATTACCATGAATTTATTAGCAATGAATGATTTTGATATTACCTCTTCCTATTCAGAAAAATCAAGAAGATTTATTACAAACTTATGGTTGCTTACAACATATTTAAATAGTAGAAATAATTTTTCCATGGCATATCCTATGTTTTTGCTCTCCTTTAAAATTGTCGACGCCGAGAAAATTTCCTTGAGTTGTTCTCTATCCTTAAGATTTCGCTATGTTGATTTTATCTTTCTTTAAGGGTGAGATTTTTGGAAAGATCGACATACAATATTGACGATTTGAAAAGATTGATTTTAATGTGATTGGGCCGAATTAGATAAAGCTGCCAGTTGGTATGAGTTCAAATGATTGTACCAACTCAACCGAATTTTAGAATGATTTTACAATATGACCCAATATGTGACTCCATTTAATTGGTCTTGAAAACCGAGATTCATAGAGTTCGAGGGCTTGCTTAAGTGAGAGGAATGTGTTAGGCACCCCCCGACTTCCGTAAAATACGGTTTCCACGTCTTTTCATTCCCTAAGCATTGTGTGTGTGTGTGTGTGATGCAGATAATTATGCTCAAAGTGCTTTATTTTGAAAGTAGTGTTGTGCTTCGTTGGACCTATATACGAAGGGTTTGATTTATTGAAAAGTTTATTTTAAACAAACATATGAAAGTGATATTTTGAAAAGAGGTATTCAAACCCTTTTTCTTCCATAGGAATTGAAGGTCTTTGATACTTCCAATTTTATTCCATATTCGGCTTGATTTGATTTATTGAGATGCGAAGCATTTTTGACAATAAATAAAACTATCTACAAGTGTCGGGCTCCTTATGGGCATGAAAGCCATCAAAGTATGCCCGAGCACCACAACCATAGTTTTCACTATTTTGGAGGCTTAAATCCGGATAACCGCTTTAAGGCCCTGGATTGACAAGTACAAGAGTTGGCAAACTATCTGTACAACTTAAAAAGTCCATTATGGGAACTGGATCTAGATCTATTGATTGAATCATAGATCCTGTGGCTCCTAGGCTCACATAATAGCACAAAAATAGCCTGCACAATGAATATATTGCAATAAAATACGTATCTATTCTAGACATCGCTGAACAAAGGATTCATCAGTTAAATCCTTGTATGCGAGTAGCCCAAAGCTTCCAGTGTCCTCTAGATACAGATCTAGGGTCACGTGGTTGCTAAATATTTACAAAAATAGAAAGAAAACTAGATCTGTACAGATCTTAGCCATTCTAGCTTCCAAGCTCAAGTTTTACAACTTTTGAACCGGTTAAAAGCTAGATCTAGTCAATAAAG
This sequence comes from Panax stipuleanatus, assembly GCA_020205555.1. Taxonomy (NCBI): domain Eukaryota; kingdom Viridiplantae; phylum Streptophyta; class Magnoliopsida; order Apiales; family Araliaceae; genus Panax; species Panax stipuleanatus. The sequence continues at coordinate 120,671,173 of CM035120.1, forward strand.
CACAAATATTGACTATTTAAATGAAATAAACGGTTAAAAAGTTAGATCTAACCAATATTAACTACTAATTATATATATAGCACTTATATATAGTAGAGAAAGCAAAGAAAGCAGATATGGAGAAATCTTACAGTCTGGCACGAGAATGACTATCGAACGATTTTTGGCGCCCTTAGACTCAATTTCCACATATTAAAATTTGATATGTTGTAGTTTATATGTATAGAAGTGTTTACAAAGAAGATTTACAAAGATTGGAGCAAGATTTGAGGTACTTCTCTCTCAAACGGCCAGATTTCTCTCTCCTGGACCCCCTCTCTCTCTTTTTTCTCTCTATTCTTCTCTTAAAAGCTAAAGGGGGCTGATATATATAGGCCCGGCCAGCCGTATGTGTACCTGCGGCAGCCACAAGTAAACCTGTGGCTGGGCCTGGTGGGCCCCGCCGCCTCAGAGTGTGTTCCCTCGATTGATGTGCAGTCTGCTTGAAACCTTTATATCTTGCAATCTGGGAATCCTATAGAGGTGTGCCATATCATTTTGGAAAGCTCATTCCTAGAGCTACACAATGACATAGGGCTTGACCTTTTCTGAATTCGAAAAAATGGGTCCATGGCCAGATCTTCAAGTTTTTGCAATCAGTTTGTTGAGCTGTCTGGCGCAGTTTGCACTCGGGATTGCTGTGATGGCTCTGTACGACCTTATCCATAATGCTTTGCTCAATATTGATGCTTTGTTGGAAAAATTACCCTTTTGCCCTTCCAAGGTTGTCTCCGGGCTTGATACGGCTGTAACTGTTCTTCCTCAGGGTTGTCTCTAGGGTTTAACGGTTGTTGATTTTGTATGTACTCAGGGTTTTCTTTGAGGCTGATTTGATGTTTTTCGGGGCTGTCTCCGAGGTTCGATTGTGATTGTAGTCCTCCGGGGTTGTCTCCGAGATATAAAAGACGATTTTGCCCTCCTGTAAGGTTTGTAACATGAATGCAAAATTTTGAGCGTCTACAAAAATAAAACCCTATTGACATAATATATTCCACAAATTACAGCTTCAAGTCCTCCTGCAAATGGGTTTTATACAAAAACGTTAGATTCTTCGAACTCCAATATATTCACCATTGATGTGGGTGGTCAGCTTTTTTAAACACCAAACAAACCCTAGCCCTACCTGGCCCCAAATCCCTCCTGTTTAGGGCTTGTAATTCTGATCAACAATCTTTCCATTTCATTGACAGAGACCCTAAATTGTTCTCCACCCTTCTTTCCTTCCTCAAAACTAGTAATCTTCCATCAAAAGCTAAAGTATTTTATCTTCAAGATTTCGTTTCTGAAACTCAATTTTATGGAATTGAAAAACTCCTCGTTGCTTCACAGTCAAACCCATCTTAATTCAAAATTTTTAACATCAAAAAATCTTTACTCTTGCCTTTGAGTGGCAGAGTTCTCCTTCTTCAATCTCAACGACGTTGTATGGATCTGTTCATGTAGCTTACATTAGCAAAATCACATCTTTTGATTGGTCTTTAAAGAGAAAATCTACAATTTTGACCCAATTCACAGTTGTAGATTCTTTGCTATCATGGTTTATGTGGATTCTTCCGCCCAATCCATGTGGGATTCACTTAAATGAAAATATAAATCAGGTCAGTATTTACCTATTTTTTCCTTTTTATTTTAAAAGTGAAAATAATGGAAGAAACCTGACGTGCGTCTAATAAATCTGATGGAATGATCAAATTAATAATTTTTTAAAAGTTCAATGTGTAAATTATATCTTTTTAAACTTTAATGGGATAATATTTAAAAGAGTATAATCACAATGTGACTTTTTGCCTTTTTGTTATTTTCCCCTCCTCTATGTTGTCGTTTTTATAGTACCCCAGAACAACAAACAAATAAATGACAACCTCCCTCTTCCGCTTCTGACTTCTCTCAGCAGAGGCAATAAAACACCCAACTTCATAATAATGGACCGAGTCTTGACAGTTGACAGCAACTTTTAGCAATTTAAACAAGGTTATCATAATTTAATTAACAAAACACAAGTGATTTTGAATTTTCTGCTCACTTTAATAAACGATCAGGACCGTTCAAAGTTTGAAATAAATTTCATCGTCCATTATATCCTCTTTAACTTCAAAGGAAAAAAAATTGCTCCCTCTCTCACTCTCAGATCCTCCTCCTGAGCTCGCCCTCTGCCTCCTCCTGAGCTCGCCCTCTGTCTCCTCCATTCTATAACGCCGGCAATCTCTTCTCTCTCTTCCTCTTCGTACGTAGTGACGGAGGCACGGGTAGTACGGCTAGTGATTATATATTTTATCATCCGTTTCATAAAATATAATTCAACTATAAAGTAATTGTCCTATAAAATATATTTAAAATATAAATTTTAAATATTAAATATTTTATAAAGTTTATTTTATATTTAAAAGTACTTCAATAAGGTTCAAAACTTTTAGGAAAAATTAAAAATCCTTTAGTGTGCTTACATGTGCCGTCCATTATGAGTAAAATAGAAATTTATTAACATTCTCTAATTTATTTTTATTTTTGAAAAATAATATGCAGATTTACTTAAAACATTTTTTATGAAACGAAATAAGTATTTTATTGTTACTTTACAAAATGAGTATTTTATTCATTTTGATATGAATATAGTTGATTTAATACAAAAATATAACTGTTGTATGATAACCAAAAATTACTATTACAAATTATTATATTTTGCATATTTAAAATTTGAGAAAATTCATATTAATTTTTTATTTTAAAGTTTTAAATTTAATTTAAGAAATAAAATTAGGGAATAATACAGGGTAAACTGCAAAAATATCCTTCAAATTTCACCAAATTTTATATTCTAGTCCAAAAGTATCAAGTTTTTCAATTGATTGCCTCAAAATTCAAAAAAATTACAATTATGTAACTTGATTGTGTGATGAATTTTTTTACGGGAATCGCTCTCGTGCTTGTCAAAACTCATTTTATATCTTTGACGTTCACCTTTGACTTTGACCTTACTTTTATACAATTTCACCGTATTATACTCTCTTTATTTATAAAATATAAGATCATTTGAGTTTCAAATATTAACGACTCTAGACTCGCGTTCAACCATTTGAGTTTTTAATATATTAAATCAAGAGTTTTGGACTTATTTTTAGACAAATCCAAATAAAAAATCAAAATTAATAACTTACAAATAAATAACAAAAAAATAATGCAATTCATTATTTAAACGATATTAGCTCATTTTGACAACCTGTTGATAAAAATTATTAATATCTTTGCAATTCATAATATCAAATATCATTAAAAAACAAGTAGTTTGAACTTAAAACATATAACTAATTATGGTAATAATATATCTCCATATTATTTAGATTAATTAAAATGACAACATTTAAAAAATAAATAACTTTAAAGAAAATATGGTACTTAAATTTTAGTTAATAAAGGAGTGCTATTTAAGAGAGGGTGCTATTTAAGAAGAGCGTTTTAGATCCGTCCTATATATACATATTTATATATTTATATATATGAACGGTTTATTAACCAAACTCGACCCAAATTTCATTTTAGACTTGAATTTTTGTCCTAATTACTTATCTCGGCTCGCTCTCAAATTAAATTTTAGTGAGTTTTTTGATCGACAATCCGTAGTGCATACTCTCTCCCTCTCTCTATGCTCACTAATTTTCATCTTCTTCACCCTAACCCAAAACTTAAATCTGAAACATAACATTTTTTCTCAACAGCAATTTAATTTCTAAACTTAACACCCAAATATTAATCATCCCTTCACTATTTTTTTTGTCTTGATCTCCATCACCATTAACACATCTCCCTCTCTTCTTTCATCCTATCTTCGTCACCATTAACACAGCTTCTTCTCTTTGTCATCCAATAAAAATATAGCAGAGAGATTAGATTATAGATAGAAAAGAAAACCCATCGCCCTCCCTCTTTCATCTCATAGTATAAAAAATAACAAAGAGAAAGAAAATGAACCCCGTCTCCTTTGTTTAATTCTAATCTCTAACTGCAACTCCAATTTTAAAAGAATAATATCATGCATGTAATGACATATTTACACAAAAACGAAAAATTAAATATGTACCTCTGAAACATTGTAATACCCCGAATTTTATGAAATAAAAATATTTAATTTTTTCAGTAATTGGTTAAATTGATAAAAATGTTATAGTTATGGTGATTTATGAAAAATTTATAAAGTAAGCAAGTGGTCATAAAATATTCGTTGTGTCAAGGAATATTTTTTTTGTCGGAGAATATTCGTACAACGGCGCAGTCTTTGGTGGACCCCACAACAGAATAACTGTTGGATATAGAAAGCGACTGAAATAGCATTTTTATAAAAGTAACGGCAAAATTTTTACCGTTAAACTGTTGAAATACCCGGTGATAAAAGTACAGTAATACGCGTTGTGACAAAGTAGCACACTGTATTGCACAATATCTTTGATTATTGATGCTTAAGTAGAAAGTCACTCAATATTCAATAATTGCTACATTAGTTGCTGCACAGTATCTCATATTATTGATTCAATTATTGTCACAGTATTATCTGCACAATATTTTACATTATTAAATCAATAATTGTCACTCATATTATTTAAATGATATTCTTAGATAGCATTATTGGCAATGTCTAAAAAGTTCTGTTTAGGAAAAGGGTTAGGTCATCTAATTTCGCCTCAGTAAGAAAAAATTATTATCGGAAAGCCCCCTCTTTCTTGGGAACGGCCTGATTGTCAATATTATAATTCTGTAATATTAATTTGAATAATAATTGATGAATGGTTGATAAAAATATTCTCATTGTGTTGGAAATATTAATGTTAGTGGGAATCGACATTTATTTCGATAATAGTTGATTTTCGAATGTTAAATTGATCAAACGAAAAATTAATCTGATAAATGAGCAATCAATGGGTGGTTAGCATGTGGGACCCACTTATGGGTGGATGATGAATGTGAGTGGTTGCAATTAATGCAAATGGTTGAATTGGTGGAAAAATTAGTTGCCGAAATTGATTTTTCTTCCTCCAAAATGCACTATAAATAACATTGATCGGATGAGCAACGGAGAGAAACAACACTACAATACAGAATTTTGATTCTATAACATTGCGAATATTTATTTTGAGTATAAGGATACTTTGAGTGTAGTTTATAGTCCAAAATATTCTTAGAATAATATCCGGTATATCAGTCGAATCTAGTTCATACTAAGGTAAAGGATATTATTTTTTTTAGTAACGGATATTATCTTCTTTCAATACTCATAATGGTTGTTCTTTTATTCCTTATTAATCTGTGGGAATAACATGTCTACGCGGACTATCGCATGCATGGTGATTAACCCTTCGTATTCATTCTTTATTAATTTGTGGGAATAACCTGTCTACGCGGACTACCGCATGACGGGTGAAAATTCATTTGCAGTTTCTTATATTATTTCATTTCAGATTCCTAACTCTAAACTTACTATGGTAAATATTTCTTCTATAATTCCTAAAATGATTAAAAATTGCTTAAGATTTTCGCTTCATCTAATATTATTTCAATGAAATATTGGTCTGAACTTCTTATTGAAATTTTACGCTTTTCATGTCGGGTTGTGACGCCTCCAAATCCGTGTAACATCAAACACAGGACATGATGCTCACGGTACAACATACATCACCATCTAACTACGTAAACTCCAGAAATAAACACAATAATAATAATAACTATTACATACTTAATCAAATAAAATCCCAAGTCTTCACAACCTTAAATAACTGAACTTAAACTTAGCGTTTATCGCTACATTACATCATATGCGAAAATGTAAACTTATTACAAAAAATAACTCTTATCATTTCATCTTAGACTTTCCCTTATCCTTGCCCGAGCCCTCAGCCTTCTCATCCTTAACTGAAAAGTTTAAGCAAGAATGAACACAAATTGCCCAGTAAGTATATAAAGTAGTTGGAAAGCATACATCAGGAGTAAAGCATCTGTATAGTTATAGCTCAATAGTTGGAAGAATTATCAGGAGACAAACAAGAATATCAAAGATAAGAGATAAGAGTTTAAGAATTCTCAGTAGCATACTAAGGGGTGTTAAAAACCCTGAACATTACTTTGTTACATCGAAAACCATCAGACGGTTTAACAATCAAATATATTGTAAACGGTCTTTGTAAGTACTCCATGTGATCAGCCTATCGTACCCTACATTGTGCACAAGTATGGAATTTAAATGCATAAGCATAAATGGGACTATATGCCCGATATCTGTTTGCCCGTTTATTCTGGTTGTTCATCTTAGTATTCATGCGAGACCGCACCAAAGCAATTTGGATTGGTAAACATTAATAGCTACAATGGATTTGAATTGTTCAAATATTATATCATTTTTCATCAATAATATCTAGCCGAAACAAAAGGCCAGAAAGCATACTTGGAAACAGTTCGTTAAAGAAATAGAACTTTAAAGCATAACAGTTGAAATAGTAACTGAGTAATTATCAACAACGATTGCAAGATAATTGAAATTGTATAACTTTATGACATAGGAACTTGTACGTACAACAAGTAGCACGAGTTCGATACTTACAGTCACTGCAACAAAGTGCGTAAGGATTGAATAATTTCTCAATAGAAAATTAGGGTTAAGAAACTTGCCTGATATGTATTTTACAGTTTAAGCTCTCAACTAGTCCTTCAAGTAACCTAATCACATTCGTCACGTTAAGAAACTAAGCATTCCAACTCTAATTTGAAAGATCATTGTTTCATTTTATTACAAATAGATTATTAAACTAACACGTACTTAGTTATCAATACAATTCAATCATGTAACATATTGCATCATATAGGTCCAGTAATTAAATATTAGAATATGGAAGAAAATAAAATTATAACATTTTTCCCTGACCCGACCCGGATCGAACCTGACCCGACCCGACCCGACCCGGATCAGCGCAGCTGCGCTGCTCATCAAGCCCAGATTTGTTTGTTTCGTTCGCCTGCAGCCTACTTCCCGATTTAATTCCCACTTGTTTACAGGTTGTATGACCATGATATTTGGACACCATACACACCATACATCATAGTAATTTACAAAAATATCACGTACATAAAACTAACACATTAAGACCATAAACTAGTAGCCTAGATAAGCGTGCCAGGCTGCATTCCAGACTTGGAAAAATTTCTGGAAAACCCAAAATTCTGCAGATTTTTTATCAACATGCTTGCTAACGAAATTCATAACTTGCTCGTTATAACTCCGATTCTTTCAAAAATTGGTCAGGTTATACATCAAACTATATAGTATTTTACAAAATTATTGCATACAACAATCGAGCCACTGAAGCTATGATTTCAAGGCTCCGAAAAGCCCGAAAAGTCACAGATTCAAAGTTAACCCATTTTGACAAAAATTCATGATTTTGATTCTAGCATGTAAGGAATTAGTTCCTACTATCCAGATCATATATGCTAATATAAATACACATGTTACGACAATCAAACTTGCTAAATTTCTATGATTTGATCAAATTAGCATCTAAGTGGCATATTATCAAACATAGAGCATGCATACTCAAATTCTTTGATTTTCTATGTAATTGAAGCATGATTAAACTAGAACTTTCGTTCTTAACATCCATATATCAGGAACTAGCAATAGCATGGCATCACAGAGTCCGAAACAAAACATTTGCAAAGGTCTCATATGCATATTCTCTCATATTTAACTTAAGAACATAGAAAATGGTTCATGGCTTACCTCTTGGACGATTTCCTACTTGACTAATCTGATGCTTCTTTTTGCTTGCTTGACTCTCCTGTAATCTCCAGAATTCTCCAAGTTCTCTCAAGCTCACATTCCCTATTTCTTTTTGCTCTCTCGGTGGAACTTTTGGGGAAAGGAAGAATGAAATTTTTGGTGGAGTGTATATATATACATTGCTTAATAGAGACTGAATTCTCCAGCCCTTCCATATTCCCATAACAGTTGGATATGTTGCACAATTAACTAGCATTGAAAAGAATGGGGAGTTAGAGAATGGAAGAGTTTGTGGGTGTAAAGGATTGTAACTCCCTTCCTCTCTAAATCTTCTAATACGTATACTCCCTTGTCCCAAATCAGTTGTCACGTGGGCCCCCTCCAGCTGCTGATCAACATATCAAAATATTATTTTACCCTATTAAATCACTTAAATAACCATTTGACCGTTTTGCCCTCCGTAGCCAACCGTTTCTATACTAATATCGATTCCTACTAAAGTTGACGTTCTGGACGTCGTGGAAGTATCCGTTTCATCAAATTAGCTTTTGAAATTCGTGGTTGACTTTTTATCCAAAAAAGTCAACCGATTGACTTGGACTAAAAAGTCAACCGCGACACATTTTGTGGTTACAGTCTATCCTGACTAATTTTGACATTCCGGACTCAAATAAGCAGTCCGCGTCTTTAAATTCCGCTCCGAACTCAATCCCGAGTTTTAATACCATCCCACGAAAGTAATCCAATTAATAACTACTTAATTAATTCAAATAGTTAAATTAAACTAAACCAACCATTTAAATACATCTCATCACATAACTTAAAATAAAACATATATGTATAACACATATACATCTAATATTAAAAATCACACAATAGTTTCACATAAATTCATTTATTGATAATTATTAAATTACATAACGATCTCGGTTATTACACGGGTACTATTCAATCGGGTATTATTCACGGGTTACTATATACGGGTTACTGTTCATGGGTTACTATTCACAAGTTACTATTCATGAGTTACTATTCACGAGTTACTATTCACAGGTTACTATCCATGATTTTTTTCCCTTTTTCTGTCCAAATTATCTTTGATTGGATCCATGTTTTTATCTTCATGTCGATAATTTGTATATTCTTGAATTCTAGATAAATGGAATTATAATTCTTTAATATTTGTCCTTGATCTCACTAGATTTATTCTTATCTTTGATTGAATCCATGTTTTCATCTTCATGTCGATAATTTGGATATTCACGAACTCTAGATAAATTAAATTATAAATCTATAATATTTATCCTTTATTTCACTTGATTCATTCTTTACATCATTTTTTATCATTCTCAATCTTAAATTGTGATGAAAGTTATCTTTGGCCCATAGTGCAAAGATGAACTGTTGATTGATGAATATCTTTGGTCCGGAATGCAAAAATAAACTGTTGATTGATGAATATCTTTGACCCGTAGTGCAAAGATGAACAATTGATTTATGAATATCTTTGACCCGTAGTGCAAAGATGGACAGGTGTTTGGTATGATCATGACCACTGGTGATACAAACGAATATCTTTGGCCCGTAGTGCATGGATAATTCGTTGATTGAAAATATTATTGATTGGTGTTACAGGGATAAAATATTAATAATGGACTTTTAAATCATAGAAGATAGTAGACATCATTCTCTGCTTGACTCTTCTAATAGATTGTTATTTACGCTGCAGTTGTTGATCTAAAACTTGTTGTCTATTGTATTCTATCAGATTTTTCCCTGTTGAGGACTAAGGATAATTTGTTCTACATTATCGTAGTCATAACATTCTTACTGGGCTAGTTGACCTCACCCTTTTCTTTCATTGTTCTCTTCAGAAAATGAGAATGTCGCGGGGACTAGTCGGGGAATGGAGTGATGGTCCGAGTTAGAGCTGTAGTAGTCCTCATTATTTTGTGAAAAATTGTCATAATAATTATAATGAGGACTTATTTGAGTATTTATATTTTGTATTATATATGATTTGTATTAAAACTCACAGTTTGCGTGGTCGTATTTTGCACGACCGTATAATATAATAAATATTTATATTTGGATTTTGTTGAGTGTATTTGGAGACTCAGAATGGGTTGTGTGGACCTATTTTGGGGGCGTCACAGTTGGTATCAGAGCTTAGGGATATGATCTCTGGTGGAGATCTGGGATTAGAACTAGGAGGGGAGAGACGAGTAAAAACCTTTGCTAGTGTGTCCTACCTAAGCTTATGTGTTATTTAATTGGTCGGACGGAATATAGGGTTAATATGTGACATGTTAATTTCTTTAATTAACCCTTATTTTGTGACAGTATTTGAGAATGACAGTTGAAAATCTAAGCAATGGAGCAATTGAGACCATTGAGGCACCACTAATCACCAACCAGGATAATGTGATGTCGGGAGAAGAAGAAATTAGAAATATCTATGTAGTGATTGAAAATTAATAGTTGCACTCGAGCTAGTCGCAGAGGTAGCAGCTGAGAGTGAAGATGAAGAGGACCCTGAGGAGGATTTAGTAGGAGAGTTTTATGATCGAAATATAGAACTGCAAGATCGTATTCGTGAGTTAGAAGAGCAGGGTGAAGAACAGCAGGCGGACGTGGAACAAAGGGATGCAATAATTCAAGATTTTGCTACCCGATATGCGAAGATTGAACAGAAGCTCTCTCTGGCAGAGCATATGATATTGGAGCTGGAATGTGAGAATGCTATTGTCAAAGTTCTGATGAAAGAAGAAATAACTGAACGAATGAGAATGGAGGATGCATGGGTAAAAGCCACACAACGCGTTGATATTGTAGAAAGAGACGTCCGACCCAAGAAGGCCAAAATAGACGATATGGATTTCACTTTTTGGACAGCAATTGAGAGGATCCAACATCGAGTTTGGAATTACCCTCTGCAAAGCGGTCAATCCCAATTCGACATGGATCGAAGAATAATGATTCAAATCATGGATTATGAGTGCGACGAAGTAGTTGAGGGTGGAATGTACTCTATAGCGAAGTTAAGTCTAGCTGGAACGGTGACACCAAAGGCTGTTCCAGACAAGTCAAAGTAGGTGGTTCAAGGGAGAGCATTTGTCATGACTCCCCAAAATGTGAGGAACCCGAACGAAGTTATCACGGGTTAGTTAATCATAAACTCTTGCGAAGTCTATACCTTATTAGATACCGGTTCTACCCATTCTTTTATTTCACGTACTTGTGCTCAACATTTGAACTTGACTCCTGAGAAATTAGATTTTGACTTATCTGTTGAAACTCCGTTGGGAGAAACCTTCGCCACATCCACAGTTTATAAATCTTGTTTGATTCCAATTGGTACCCTCACATTACCTGTTGATCTCATCTCTTTGAAAATACTTGCATTTGATGTGATTTTAGGAATCAACTGGTTAACCACTCATCATGCTAAAATTGATTGTTTTTATAAGGTTGTTAGCTTTCATATTCCTAACCAACTTGTTATGCGAATTCAAACAACCAAACCACTAAAATCAATCACTGTCATTTTAAGTCATAAAGCTATTCGTTTATTGAAAAACCGATGTCAAGTTTTCTTATCCAATGTCACTGATTTGAATAAAAATACGTCAGATTTAAATGATATTTATATTGTTAATGAATTTCCTAATGTATTTCCTGAAGAACTTCCTGGCCTACCCCGGAACGTGAAGTTGAATTCTTTATTGACCTTGAACCCGGTACAAAACCCATTTCTAGAATTCCATATCGAATGACTCCTATTGAACTTCAGGAGTTAAAAGTCCAACTACAGGAATTGTTAGACATTGGCTTTATTCATCCTCGTACATCGCCTTGGGGTGCTCCTGTTTTATTCGTAAAGAAGAAAGACGGGAGTATGCGACTTTGTATTGACTATCGGGAGTTAAACCATGTCACCATCAAAACTAGGTATCCATTACCTCGTATTAATGACTTGTTTGACCAGTAGCAAGGTGCTAAATTCTTTTTAAAGATCAATCTTCGTTCTGGATATCATCAGTTAAAGATTAAAATAAGGACATTCCAAAGACTGCCTTTAGAACTCGATACGGGCATTACGAATTTCTAGTTATGTCTTTTGGATTGACCAATGTCCATGCTGCAATCATGGACATGATGAACCAAATATTTAAGAAATATTTGGATCATTTCGTGGTTGTTATTATTGATGACATCCTAATATAATCCAAAAGCCTAAAATATTTCCCCACCCAAAAAGAACTTAACATGCAGCAACGACGTTGGCTCGAGCTGTTGAAAGATTACGACCATACCATTCAATACTATCCCGAAAAAGAAAACGTGGTAGCTGACACGTTGAGCAGAAGATCATATGCAGGAACGTGTGCAATGCTGTCAACACAAAGGCCCATTTTATATGACCTACAAAGGATGAAGATAGAGTTAAAGACTCCAGGGACACATGTGAAGATAATAAATAAACGTGTAGAACCAGCTTTAATTGATAAAGTTAAAGCTGCTCAAGCTACAGACCCAGAGCTGATGAATATGAAGAAGAAGGTGCTATTCTAGAAGCAAGAATCGATGAAGAGGGATACTTCGAGTCAACTCCAGACTTTGTGTTCCTAACGACTCTAATTTGAAGTATAGAATCATGATGGAGGCACACAACACACCGTTTGCAATCCATCCTGGAAGTACCAAAATGTATCGTGATCTTCGACATACATTTTGGTGGAGCAACATGAAGAGAGTGATCGCGGAGTTTATCTCGAGGTGTTTAACGTGTCAACGTGTCAAGGCGGAGCATCAAGTGTAAAAAGGGTCCATTGCAACCACTTGAGATTCCAGAATGGAAGTGGGAGTACATCAATATGGATTTCATTACGGGTCTTCCCAAGGTTTCTCAAGGCATAGATGCAATTTGGGTCATTATCAGTAGATTAACCAAGTCTGCTCAGTTCTTTCCTATACGAGAGACTTATTCACTTGAACGTCTTGCTCGTATGTACATAAATGAGATTGTTAGACTGCATGGTATGCCAGTATCCATAGTTTCGGATTGAGACCCAAGATTCACTTTATAATTTTGGGTAAGCTTGCAGAAAGCTGTGGGCACCGATTTACGATTCAGTTCTTCATATCATCCTCAAACGGACGGGCAATCGAAAAGGACTATTCAAACTCTTGAAGATCTATTGAGACTCTATGTTCTAGACTTTAAAGGAAGTTGGGATAAGTACATACCGTTGGTGGAATTATCCTATAACAACAATTATCAAGCAAGTATAGGCATGGCTCCATTTGAGGCATTGTATGGACGAAAATGTCGTTCTCCAGTATACTGGGACGAGGTGGGTGAAGCAACATTATTTGGACCAGAGTTAGTATGTATCACTACGGAAAAGATTCAGATGATCCGACAACGTATACAAATAGCACAAGATCGACAAAAGAGTTATGCTGATCTTCATCGAAGGGACGTGGAGTTTAATGTCGGAGATCATGTATTGTTACGTGTTGCTCCATGGAAAGGAGTTACGAGATTCAGAAAGAGAGGAAAGCTCAACCCATAATTTTTTGGTCCATTTGAAATTCTCGACCGAGTAGGAACTGTGTCCTATAGACTCGCCTTACCACTAAGCATGTCTCGTGTTCATAACATTTTTTCACATATCCATGCTACGTAAATATGTGAAAGACCCAAACCATATTATTGAATTAGAACCAGACGAGATAGCCGAAGATTTAACGTATGAGAAGGTACCTGTCAAGATCTTGGATAAGAAGGAGCATGTTCTACGCTCAAAGGTTATACCTCAAGTCAAAGTTTTATGGAGAAACCATGATATTGAGGAAATGACCTGAGAGTTAGAATCTAAAATGAAAGCAAGGTATCCTCACCTCTTCGAAACTCCAGGTACGTATGTCAATTTCGAGGACGAAATTTCATAAGGAGGTGAGGCTGTAAGACCCCGAATTTTATGAAATAAAAGTATTCAATTTTTTCAGTAATTGGTTAAATTGATAAAAATGTTATAGTTATGGTGATTTATGAAAATTTTAGAAAGTAAGCAAATGGTCATAAAATATTCGTTGTGTCAAGGAATATTCTTTTTATCGGAGAATATTCGTACGACGGCGCAGTCTTTGGTAGACCCCACAACGGAATAACTATCGGATATAGAAAGCGACAGAAAAAACATTTTTATAAAAGTAACGGCAAAACTTTTACTGTTAAACTGTTGAAATACCCGGTGATAAAAGTACAGTAATATGCGTTGTGGCAAAGTAGCACACGGTATTGCACAATATATTTGATTATTGATGCTTACATAAGAAGTCACTCAGTATTCAATAATTGCTACATTAGTTGCTGCACAGTATCTCATATTATTGATTCAATTATTGTCACAGTATCATCTGCACAATATTTTACATTATTAAATTAATAATTGTCACTCATATTATTTAAATGATATTATTAGATAGCGTCATTGGCAATGTCTAAAAAGTTCTGTCTAGAAAAGGGGTTAGGTCATCTAATTGCGCGCCAGTAAGGAAAAATCCTTATCGGAAAGACCCCTCTTTCCTGGGAACGGCCTGATTGTCAATATTATAATTCTGTAATATTAATTTGAATAATAATTGATGAATGGTTGATAAAAATATTCTCATTGTGTTGGAAATGTTAATGTTAGTGGGAATTGACATTTATTTCGATAATAGTTGATTTCCGGATGTTAAATTGACCAAACGAGAAATTAATCTAATAAATGAGCAATTAATGGGTGGTTAGCATGTGGGACCCACTTATGGGTGGATGATGAATGTGAGTGGTTGCAATTAATGCAAATGGTTGAATTGGTGGAAAAATTAGTTGCCGAAATTGATTTTTCTTCCTCTAAAATGCACTATAAATAACATAGCTCGGATGAGCAACGGAGAGAAACAACACCACAATACAGAATTTTGATTCTATAATATTGTGAGTATTTATTTTGAGTATAAGTATACTTTGAGTGTAGTTTATAGTCCAAGATATTCTCAAAATAATATCCGGTATACCAGTCGAATCTAGTTCATACTAAGGTAAAGGATATTATTTTTTTTAGTAACGAATGTTATCTTCTTTCAATACTCATAAATGTTGTTCTTTTATTCCTTATTAATCTGTGGGAATAACATGTCTACGCGGACTACCGCTTATATGGTGATTAACCCTTCGTATTCATTCTTTATTAATATGTGGAAATAACCTGTCTACGCGGACTATCGCATGCCTGGTGAATTACCCTTCTTATTCAGTCTTATTTAAATTGTGGAAATGATCTGTCTACGCAAACTACCGCATGACTGGTGAAAATCCATTTGCAGTTTCGTATATTATTTCATTTCAGATTTCTAACTCTAAACTTACTATGGTAAGTATTTCTTCTATAATTCCTAAAATGATTAGAAATTGCTTAAGATTTTCGCTTCATCTAATATTATTTCAATGGAATATTGGTCTGAACTTCTTATTGAAATTTTACTCTTTTCATGTCGGGTACTATTTATTCGGGTACTATTTATGGATTACTATTCACGGGTTACTATTCATAGATTACTATTCACGAGTTACTATTTATGGGTTACTATTCATGAGTTACTATTCACGGATTACTATTCACATAAAAAAATATTTTTCCCTTTTCTGTCCAAATTATCTTTTGATTGGATCCATGTTTTTATCTTCATGTCGATAATTTGGATATTCTTGAATTCTAGATAAATGGAATTATAATTCTCTAATATTTGTCCTTGATTTCACTAAAGTTATTCTTATCTTTGATTGAATTCATGTTTTCATCTTCATGTCGATAATTTGGATATTATTGAATTCTAGATAAATGGAATTATAATTCTCTAATATTTATCATTTATTTCACTTGATTCGTTCTTTACATCATTTTTCATCATCCTCAGTCTTAAATTGTGATGAAAGTTATCTTTGGCCCGTAGTGCAAAGATGAACTGTTGATTGATGAATATCTTTGGCCCATAATGCAAAGATGAACTGTTGATTGATGAATATCTTTAGCCCGTAGTGCAAAGATGGACAGTTAATTTATGAATATATTTTGCCCGTAGTGCAAAGATGGACAGGTGTTTGGTATGATCATGACCACTGGTGATACAAACGAATATCTTTGGCCCGTAGTGCATGGATAATTCATTGATTGAAAATATTATTGATTGGTGTTACAGAGATAAAATATTGATGATAGACTTTTAAATCATAGAAGATAGTAAACATCATTCTCTACTTGACTCTTCTAATGGATTGTTATTTCCGCTGCAGTTGTTGATCTAAAACTTGTTGTCTATTGTATTCTATCAGATTTTTTCCTGTTGAGGACTAAGGACAATTTGTTCTATATTATCTTAGTCATAATATTCTTTATTGGGCTAGTTGAGCTCACCCTTTTCTTTTATTGTTCTCTTCAGGAAATGGGAATGTCGCAGGGACTAGTCGGGGAATGGAGTGATGGTCCGAGTTAGAGCTGTAGTAGTCCTCATTATTTTGTGAAAAATTGTGATAATAATTATAATGAGGACTTATTTGAGTATTTATATTTTTGTATTATACGATTTGTATTAAAACTGACAGTTTGTGTGGTCGTATTTTGCACGACCGTATAATATAATAAAGATTTGTATTTGGAATTTGTTGAGTGTATTTGGCGACTCAGAATGGGTTGTGTAGACCTATTTTGGGGGCGTCACAAGCGTGATATAACCATTTTGGTGCGGAAAAATTTTTGCAATATATTATCCTCCGTTAACCAACGGCGTCTACAAATTACGATACGAGAATAGAGCTCAAATTAATGATTCGTAACAATTATGTTTAGATCTGTATTGGGAGACGTTTCTGATATAGAATTTTTGGGTCAACTGATTAATCGTGATGTACTGAGGTGAGGAGAGGATGCGCGAGTCTCATAGGCTGAATTAGTTGAACCACTTTCCTACAATCTCTCTAACTCTCTAACTCTCAGTTACGTGAATATTAGTCAATCTTATAAGCTGACTAATAAACTAAATGAGTCAGACCATCCATGGGTGCCCCATTTGGATACCCAAAATCTAACATCTCTCACTCGCCCATGGCGGGGTTGACGTAATTCTCATATCAGCCAAAACCAGCTCAAACCAAAATATATAAACCTCTAACTGTCAAACAGTGCGACTGCTAAGTTCACTTGCAATGCGGGAGCTCTATATCAAACTCGTTAGGGCCAATATAGAGACATCTACCTTCTAAAGAAAAACAATGCGAGAACTCTCACGTCAAACTCAATTAGTTCGCGTAGAGGTTACAACCCATAAACTCAAAGTACCCTAGACACATTTGAATTTTCATTATGTTAAGTATCTCTAATCCCTCAGAGAGCCTTACTTAACCACCTTTGAGCCCAAGTCCATTTCGTATCTCACTTATTACTGTATCACTATCAAAGCGTCATAGCTGTCAACAATAAGTGCAGAACGAGGTAAAAATCAAATTGTCTTTCCTTCGCTCTAATACTACTCAGAAATGAATCCAACTGCTTTCACAAAATTGGTTTTTATAGTCTCATCAATCCTGACCTTAGGAATCGAAACCAAAGTAGCAACATTAATGTGACGCCCCCAAAATAGGACCAGTACACAACCCATTCTGAGTCGCCAAATACATGGTACAAAATCCAAATACAAAGCTTATAACATTAAACTGTCGTGCAAAATACGACCACACAGACTGTGAGCTTCAATACAGATATTATGTCGTATATATTACGAAAATATCAACGCTCAAATTAAATCCTCATTACAATTATTATCACACTATTTTACAAAATAGTGAGGACTACTATTGCACTATCTCGGACCATCACTCCATTCTCCAGCTAATCTCAGCTATATTCTCATTTTCTGAAGATAACAATGAAAGAAAAGGGTGAGCTCAACTAGCCCAGTAAAGAATATTATGACTAAGATAATATAGAACAAATTATCCTTAGTTCTCAACAGGGAAAACTCTAATAGAATACAATAGACAACAAATTTTAGATCAACAACTGCAGCGAAAATAGCAATCCATTAGAAGAGTCAAGTAGAGAATGATGTCTACTATCTTCTATGATTTAAAAGTACATCATCAATATTTTATCCATGTAACACCAATCAATAAATATTTTCAATCAACGAATTATCTATGCACCACGAGCCAAAGATATTCATTTGTATCACCAGTGGTCTGAAAGTGGTCTGAAAGTAGATTACTAAAAAGGGGATTAGTAAATCCGGATAGATTGGTACATATATTGCTTGCTCATTGGATGAGGATGATTGATCTCCTGATCATTTGTGTAGAGACACTAAAGCAAGTATGTAGGTGCTTATTGGAGAATAAGTTCACTGAACGTAACTCGCTATGGAATACCTAATGGAGTTTTACTCGCCTGTCAATAGGAATTCCTAATGTGATAGTAGTACAAGTGATCCTTGGACTTGAGATCATCATAGTATCTTGTATGTAATGAATTATACTTTGACTTATTCCTTAAAGCCCTTTAGGGTATATAAAAGGGTATGCTTGGGTATAATGAGTTACATATGGAGATAATGAATGATCAATAAAGAATCTACCACCTCTAGTAAAAGAGGAGATATATCCTATGTGATTCGTTAAATGACAACCCAGGAATCATTGGCCAATGTGGAATGAAATTAGAAAGGAGTTTCTAATTTGCATTATTTGGAGTTGTGCATTTTCTAATCGAAATACATATAATTGAATAAAATAATACTTGATAGTAAATCCATGTCTTATATTTAATTGGGACATTGTATGGTGGAAGGATTGAATTGTACGGTAACTATTTACTCACAGGTTTTTTTATGATTAATGTTAAAATCTATATTATCTGAAAAGTCGTTGATCGCTAGGGAGGCTTATTTCTATTGTAGAATAAATATTATTTATTTAAATAGATTATTAGTTTAATCTATTTATTTAAATAAGATTAGAATTGTTCTAATTGATTTATTCATAACCGGTTTAATATGGAGAACCTAAAGGGTCACACCATAAAAGGAAGAATAATTATTTAAGAAGGTAATGGCATAATCATAATAATACATTAAGTATAATTAATTTAATCTATGGTGATAGAATAAATTAAATAGCTTAATGTTTATTATTTAATATTTTAGAAATATTAAATATAAATTAATAAGAGGAGACTTATTAATATTATTATAATTATTATTTTTTTAATTTCTAAAGGAGTTTAGTAATTAATTTAATATTAGTACTCTTATTTATTCCTAATAAGATTAGGAAGCAAATTAATTAAATAAATTTAATTAATTATTTTCAATGTGGTGGGAAGCCTAAATTAATTAAAAGAGTTTAATTAATTAAATGAAATCCCATGTCTAATAGGATTAGAAGGGTTGACCAATATCTATATAAGAGGAGTTTTATAATAGATATCAGTTCATGAAAATTCCAATTATTGGAGAGTACTCCTTTTTTATAGAGGATAGAAAATTAGGTTTAGTCAATCACCCTCCTTCTTGATAATTCCATTTCCTTGGTGGATCACCTCTAGAGCCAAACACTTAGGTGACTATCGTTGATCAAAGGAATGAATCTATCCCGAAAATTCAAGGAGATCACGAAGAACAAGGAGTTGAACTCGTACCAGTGGAAGCTTCGTTCTACAAGGATATAATTCCATAACTTCTTATTTATCGTTTTAAATTAATAATTTGCATAAAGGATGATCCGGATAATGGTTTTGCAGATATTTTTTAAACTCTGATATACCATGCTTCCACTAATTTTTGCAATTTGATTGCGTCACGATTTTGTACAAACCCAACAGTGGCATCAGAGCCAAATCTTTATGCAATTATTAATTGTTTTGATTTCATATACGTATGGGTATGTATTTAGAATAATTTATTGGGCATAATTAGTTGTATAAAATTATTTTTTTATGGGAGAGAGAAAAATAATTAACGGAAACAATTTTTTTTTCTTCTTGGTTCGCTGTGTCTGCGAATTGATCACAAAATGGACACTGCCGATTTTTTTTTAAAAGGGAACCTGTCGAATTTGTTTTTTAAAAGCTGACTCATGTTTCCTTATAAAAGGATATTAATTATTTTAAATGAAAAGTTATTCAATTCAAAACAAAAAGGTTTTTGCAAGCTTTTTGAAACGTGCAGGAAGTTTCAAAAGAAAGGTAACCCATGATTACCTTAATATATTATATAATATATATATATATATATATATATATATATATATATATTAAAATAAAGAGTTTATTTTAATCTTAAAATTGGATTTCATGCAAATTAAAATTACCCATTAAATGATACTCATATATATATGGAATTGTTTTAATTCATGAGATGAATATTTATTTATTTATATATATGGTGATATGTATGATAATAAATAGGGATTGATTATGGGACTATTGACCAATGTGATTGGATTTTATTTTAGTTGAATACTTGAATGAATGAGTTTTATTAAATGAGGTCTGCGTACCTTGTCTTCTCTGATTTTTTTCTCGATGTAAATTCTATCTGCCTCCTATGTATTTCCCCTTGACTACTGATCAAGGTTTCTATTTAAATTAAATAGTTTAATGTAATAAAAATAGTTAGAATTATCTTGAAGAAATTAGAGACCAAGGAGCAAAGAGCGCGTGAAGACCCATTTGTATGGAGCTTGGGATTTAAATGTAATAGTTATATTTAAATTTAATTCTTACACTCCTAGGTTTGACCTTTTGGTTCACTTGGTGGCTCTAGTGAACCAAACTAGAATAAAAGTCCATAATCAATCCGGGTAGAATATAGTATTCTATATGTGCATGCTTAGTATTATATATATATATATATATATATATTATATTTTATGCAAACATGCTTCGCATGTTTAATAAAATGACGCGTATTTTATAAATATATGTGCATGCACGCTAAACAAGATGAGACAAATAATAACAAACCCCTCAAAGAAATAATATTAAGTCCGAAGCGTTCAATGATATTTGGAATATCGAACGTCGCCTTCTAGCATGATAAATTAATAGAGTATTAAATATTTAATATGAGCTTGTTGTGCTATCCACAAGGCGAGTATTGCGTATTTAAGATATTATTTAATCACATTTGATGCTTATCAAGAAAATTAAACAATATAGTCTTGTTGTGCTATCCACAAAGACGAACATTTTTCTTTTTTAAATTTATGGAAGTGCTAGTCTGGACTTAACTTAATTCATTTTAGTTCGGATGTGCACACACTTGACCATTATGATTTAAGAGGCAAAATAAAAGGAGTTACATGTTGATGTAATTGATAAGAGTTGTCTACCTAACAAGGCTATATACATTTGAAATGAGATCCTTAATCTCACTAGCAAATCTTTAATTAGATGTTGTCGAACTATATAAGTGAGGGTAATATAGTTTGATGAAAATAGTGGGAGATACCAATTTAAAATAAAGACCCAAATTTATTTTGGTATGCAAAAATTAATAAAAATGAATGTTTGCTAAAATGTTATCTTTTCACATGCAGAATTTTAAAAATATCAAAATCACTAATCTCACTATGAAGCATACTTGATGCAAATAAGCTTACCGGCACGAATTATGAGAACTAGCTAAGGAATCTGAGAATAGTTCTCACTGCTGAAAAGATTTCTTATGTTCTAAATTCATCTGTCTCTGGAACTGTTCCAGAATCAGCATCTGAGGAAGGAATTGCCACCATTGTAAAGTGGCAAAATGACGCATCTGTGGCTCAATGCATCATGCTAGCATCCATGAATAACGAGCTTCAGCGTCAGCATGAAAACATGGATGCTCCTACTATGTTGCTTTACCTCAAGGAGTTGTATGGTGAACAAAGTAGGACTGCTAGATATGAGATATCTAAGGAGCTCTTCCAATCTCAGATGACCAAGGGTAAGGTGATCATAAAGGAACAAAAGAAACCTGATCCAGCTAGCAAAGGAATGTGCTTCCATTGCAACGAGCCGGGTCATTGGAAGAGGAACTGCAAGAAGTTTTTGGCAGAGAAGAAGCTTGGAGAAGCTTCGACTTCCAATCAAGGTTTGTTCATGATTGAAATTAATTTTTCAGAAAGTCAAAATTCTACTTGGGTATTGGATACCGGCTGTGGTTCTCACATATGTAATAATGTAAAGGGACTGGTCAGAAGTAAAAAGCTGAACAAGGATGAGGTTGTCCTACGAGTGGAAAATGGAGCAAAGGTTGCTGCATTAGCTATAGGCACTTATTGTTTAGCACAGCCTACGGGCAAGTCCATTTATCTAAATAATTGTTATTTTGTTTCGAATATTATTAGAAACATTATTTTTATTTCTGTATTGGACATGGAAGGATTTAACGTTATTATAAAGAACAATGGTTGTTCTATTTATAAAGACGATGTTTTATATGGTATTAAAAATTTGCGAAATGGACTTTATATACTTGACTTGCAAGAAAATATATTTCAAATTGAACAAACTAAGAAAAGGAAAAGAGATGATATTAATTATACCTATATGTGGCATTGTAGACTCGGTCATATCAATGAAACAAGATTATTCAAGTTGCATAAGGATGGGCTCTTAGAGCTATCTGATTATGAATCATATCCAACTTGTGAATCTTGTCTCATGGGTAAAATGACTAAATCTTCTTTTAGTGAAAAAGGAGAAAGAGTTACAGAGTTGTTAGCGTTGATTCACACAGACGTTTGTGGACCTATAACAACAAGTGCACGGGGTGGGTATTCTTATTTTATTACTTTCACTGCTGATCACTCAAGATTTGGATATGTGTATTTAATGAAATACAAATCAGAATCATTTGAAAAGTTCAAAGAGTTCAGAAGTGAAGTAGAGAAACAAATGGGCAAGAGTATTAAGATACTTCGATCAGATCGAGGTGGAGAATACTTAAGCGGTGAGTTTCTCAATTGTCTCAAAAAAATAGTATAATCTCACAATGTACTCCTCCAGGTACACCACAGTTAAATGGAGTATCTAAAAGGAGAAATTGAACATTATTGGACATGGTTCATTCCATGATGAGTTTTATCAATCTTTTAATTTTATTATGGGGTCATGCCCTAGAAACGGCTACATATCTACTAAATAAGGTCTCCACCAAATTCGTCCCCAAGACTCTATATGAGATGTGGACAGGGAGGAAACCTAATCTTAAGCATGTTAAGATTTGGGGATGTCCAGCTTATGTGAAAAGGTTTCAAAATGATAAGCTTGGGACAAGATCTGATAAGTGCACTTTTGAACAAAAGGTGTTTGTTGCGAAACACGTTGCCTTCTTGGAAAATGAGTTTATCCTTGAAGGGGCTAGTGGGAGAAAAATAGATCTTGAAGAAATTCAAGAACCACAAACCACTACAGATCAAGTGGATGAACCTGTCCAAGTAGAGACACCTACTGTACAACACCTTATTCGTAAATCTGGAAATGTACCGAAGATACCTGAAAGGTATGGATTCGTCATAGAGGATGGCGATGAGGTACACATCATAGATGATGATGATCCATTGAATTACGAACAGACTATGAGTAATAAAGGCTCAGAGAAATGGTAGATGACCATAAAATTTAAAATGGATTTTGAAGCTATGCTCAAGTCCATTTGGATTTTACTTGCGATTGCAGCTTATTATTACTTAATCTAGAAAAATGGACAGAGACGTCATTTCTCAAATATACATTATTAGAGGAGAATGTATGTATGATACAACCAGATAGTTTTTTGTTTCAATGGTTGAAGAAAATCATGTATATGAGCTACAACAATCAATTCATGGATTAAAGCAAGATTCTCGTAGATGGAACATTCGTTTTGATGAGACAATCAAAGAGTTTGATTTTATCAAAGACGAAGATGAACCATGTGTGTACAAGAAGGTTAGTGGGAGCGCTATTTCATTCCATGTATTATATGTTGATGATATATTACTGATAGAGAATGAAGTTCCTATGCTAAAATCGATGAAAATAAAGTTGTCTAAACATTCCTCCATGAATGATTTGGGTAGAACATCCCACATTGGGGATATAAATCTTTATTGATATATTTAAAAGGATGTTCGGCTAAACCCAAGGAAACGTATATTCATTAGATGCTAAAGGCGTTTAGCATGACAAACTCCAAAAGGTGTCTCATGATGATGAGCCATGGAGTGAATCTCTCTAAAATTATCCTCAATAAAA
The DNA here is from genome assembly GCA_020205555.1 of Panax stipuleanatus. Lineage (NCBI taxonomy): Eukaryota > Viridiplantae > Streptophyta > Magnoliopsida > Apiales > Araliaceae > Panax > Panax stipuleanatus. Next base: position 120,695,296 of record CM035120.1, read on the forward strand.
GAGAGATTGCATGAGCTACTATCATGTATGCAATGAAATATACGAGACTTGATGTTGATCAGTCATATTCTGGAGAAGATCACTATGAGACAATGATAAACATCTTAAAGTACTTAACTGACATTAAGGATGTCATCATATCACATGATGAGTCTGAATTAAACTAGAGTGCTAAATAAACTCAAGTTTTCAGACTGACCAAGACGATATCAAATCCACTCTAGGGTAAGTCGTTACCTTGAAAGATGGTGTAGTGAATTGGAAAGGTTTCAAACAACAAAAGGTTGCTGCTTTAGTGACAAAGACAAAGTATATAACTGTAAATGAAGCTGTAAGTTGATGTTTCGGATAAAAAGTTTATTACAGAATGAGGAATAGTTCCTAAGACTCATCTTGAATCTAAACATGTGTTGCGGCACTTTGATTAAAGAAATCATTGAAAGATGAGCATATAGACTCTCAAGATAACATTGCATATCCATTTACTAAAGCTATAACACAACAACAGTTTGATCGTCACTTAGAGAAGTTGATATGAGATACTATGGCGATTGGCTTTAATGCAAGTGGGAGATTGAAAGTAGTATGCATACAAGCCAATCATGTGTGATGATAAAGCATATACTATGGAGACAATCTTATTTATTTATTAATAAAAATATTTATTTATTAAAGGCATTTAATTATCTACATGGGGCTGTTTTTATAATATGTAAATAACCCATAGTTTTAAGCAATGCTTTTAGAATAATGATGATGATTATGCTAATGAGATCAAAATTCTTAGAAAGCTTTAAAACTAAAATAGTTCCCAATCGTGGGATTACTAAAAAGGGGATTAGTAAATCCGGATAGATTGGTATATATGTTGCTTGCTCATTAAGGATGATTGATCTCATGATCATTTGTGTGGAGACACTAAAGCAAGTATGTAGGTGCTTATTGGAGAATAAGTTCACTGAACGTGACACGCTATGGAATACCTAATGAAGTTTTACTCGCCTGTCAATAGGAATTCCTAATGTGATAGTAGTACAAGTGATCCTTGGACTTGAGATCATCATAGTATCTTGTATGTAATGAATTATACTTTGACTTATTCTTTAAAGCCCTTTAGGGTATAAAAAAGGGTATGCTTGGGTATAATGAGTTACATATAGAGATAATGAATGATCAATAAAGAATCTACCACCTCTAGTAAAAGAGGAGATATGTCCTATGTAATTCGTTAAATGACAACCCAGGAATCCTTGGCCAAGGTGGAATGAAATTAGAAAGGAGTTTCTAATTTGCATTATTTGAAGTTGTGCATTTTCTAATTGAAATACATATAATTGAATAAAATAATACTTGATAGTAAATCCATGTCTTATATTTAATTGGGACATTGTATGGTGGAAGGATTGAATTGTACGGTAACTATTTACTCACAGGTTCTTTTATGATTAATGTTGAAATCTATATTATCTGAAAAGTCGTTGATCACTAGGGAGGCTTATCCCTATTGTAGAATAAATATTATTTATTTAAATAGATTATTAGTTTAATTTATTTATTTAAATAAGATTAGAATTGTTCTAATTGATTTATTCACAACCGGTTTAATATGGAGAACCTAAAGGGTCACACCATAAAAGGAAGAATAATTATTTAAGAAGGTAATGGCATAATCATAATAATGCATTAAATATAATTAATTTAATCTATGGTGATAGAATAAATTAAATAGCTTAATGTTTATTATTTAATATTTTAGAAATATTAAATATAAATTAATAAGAGGAGACTTATTAATATCATTACAATTATTATTATTTTAATTTTTAAAGGAGTTTAGTAATTAATTTAATATTAGTACTCTCATTGATGCCTAATAAGATTAGGAGGTAAATTAATTAAATAAATTTAATTAATTATTCCCAATGTGGTGGGAAGCCTAAATTAATTAAAAGATTTTAATTAATTAAATAAAATCCCATGTCTAATAGGATTAGAAGGGTTGACCAATATCTATATAAGAGGAGTTTTAGCCAATCACCCTCCTTCTTGATAATTCCTTTTCGTTGGTGGATCACCTCTAGAGGCCAAACACTTGGGTGGTTAATGTTGATCAAAGGAAGGAATCTAACCCGAAAATTCAAGGAGATCACGAAGAACAAGGAGTTGAACTCGTACCAGTGGAAGCTTCGTTCTACACGGGTATGATTCCATAACTTCTTATTTATCGTTCTCAATTAATAATTTGCATAAAGGATGATCTGGGTAATGGTTTTGTAGAAATTTTTTAAACTCTGATATACCATGCTTCTGCTAATTTTTACAATTTGATTGCGTCATGATTTCGTACAAACCCAACATGATCATGATCATGCCAAACACCTGTCATTCTTTGCACTACAGGCCAAAGATATTCATCAATCAACAGTTCATCTTTGCACTACGGGCCAAAAATAACTTTCACCACAATTTTAGACTGAGGATGATAAAAAATGATATAAAGAACGAATCAAGTGAGATTAATGATAAATATTAGAGATTTATAATTTAATTTATCCAAGTTCAAGAATGTTCAAATTGTCAACATAATAATCAATTGTGGAGCAAAATTCAAGAATGATATTCATATATCAAAAATAATTTGGACAGAAAAAAAAACCAATTTTTTTCGTGAATAGTATCATGTGAATAGTACCCCGTGAATAGTTTTTGAATAAATAGTAACCGAATGAATAGTACCTGAATGAATAGTTCCTCTACATGAAAAGATTAAAATTTCAATAAGAAGTTCAGACCAATATTCCAGTGAAATAATATTAGATGAAGCGAAAACCTTAAGAAATTTCCAATCATTTTAGGAATTAGAGAATCAATACTTACCATAGTAAGTTTAGATTTAGGAATCTGAAATGAAATAATATACAAAACTGCAAATGGATTTTCACCCGTCATGCAGTAGTCCGCGTAGACAGATTATTTCCACAATTTAATAAAGAATGAATACGAAGGGTTATTGATGAGTGAGATTTACACCCGCGAATCGGATACTTTATGGCTTAAATAGTTGCCTGATCTTCGCTTTGTTTATATATTTTTATATTATTTTAGTATTAGTATGCTTAACCGTTGTGTTGCAGGCTCTACAGGACTTTTCTAGGCAAAATGGGCAATTTACATACACTGGCGCCGCAGCGTCAATGCTATACCTCCATCTCGCGCCGCAGCGCCACCTACCTATTCAGCCTGACGTCACCATGACGCTGCAGCGTCCCTGAGCCCTTATAAACTCGCGCTGCAGCGCGACCTCCGGTCTTTTGATTTTAACATGGCGCCGCAGCGCCATCCATAAGCCTATATCCCGCGCCGCAGCGCGACCTCCGGTGCCCAGACAGAGAAGGCTTGCTTTTGACCTAGAAAAAGTGAAGAACAGATATATATAAAGGGAGAGCAAGAGAAAAGAAGAGGAGGGGGGATACTGATAGAGAATCGGTTAGCTTAGCTTAGGATAATATAGTTTTCTCTTCTCTTTTGTACTTTCTCTCTTTAGTTATTAGGTAATGTTTGTAAATATAGATTAGGTAGATTAGGGTAAAGTTTGGGTGTTCCTTGGAGCAACAAGAGCATTGAGCTACACGGATTGGAGAGCTTGAAAGGAGCGGCATGCTTGGAGACTGAAGAGGCTTGACAGAGTTTATTCTTATCCATTTATTTCCTCTACTTTTGTAATCCATAAATGTTGTCTTTATTGCTACTTATATTTTGTTCAATAGCTATGAACTAAGTATTAGCTCTAAGGTTATAATGGAACCCTTTGTTAGTTAAATTGACTGTCTTATCTCTTTGGTTGGCACCATATGGTTTGGTTTAATATATTCATGCTTAACAATTCTCACTAAGACATTAGTGATGATTTTGGTAATCTATATGATATCGAAAGAAGAATTGTAGATTTACACCTAAATATATTGGCATGTGATTATGGGTTTCGACTGCATAAGTTGTGCGTAGAATAGACATATATCTGTGTGCCACGTGTGACCTAATTGAGAACTTATGCTTTAATCCTTGTTAGGTTAATTCGCATAGATATGTGTAGGATTATCACCTAGCTTGGACGTTCCTTTCTGTTCTATTCCCTATCGGGTGGATCTGGAGAGGTTACGTTTGTGCATACCTCGACAGAGGTGTATGAACACCTGTGTGTTCTCGGTCGACAAACTGTCGTGACCATTAAGACCAAAGAGAGAAGGGTAGGAAGTTTGATGAAGCATAGCACGCCAGGTGTTCGACGGAATGCCTGTGTGGGGTGAAGTTGTAACCTTAGCTTGTAATTCCTTCGATTACCATTCGTTATCCGTTTACTTGCTTTAATAATTAGTTATAACTAGTTTAGCCACACTCTTATTAGTTTACTGTTCGAATAAGACTAAAGCGATACAAAGTTGGTATTTGGTAAATATTAGTGATAGTTCCTCGTGGGTACGACACTTTTCTTATCACTGTATTACTTGTTAGACCGCGTATACTTGCGCGTGTTTAGTGATCGGTTTTCCGACCAACAAGTTTTTGGCGCCGTTGCCGGGGAACTATTATTCTAATATTGTCCAATATTGATTTAAATCAATTTAGTCTTAATTTGAACGTGTATATATTTCTTTTATTTGTTTGATCTTCCGTTGTGTTTTTAAGTTTACAGGTTATGGACGATCAATATTATCAATGGCCTTATGAGAGGACTACACAACCAAGCTCGGAAGAAGGACTCGAGAAATTGCGAGCTCAAATTGCAAATGTCTTGAGGTTTTCTGATAATCTTGAGTGTGAGTCCACTCAGACTGCCTACTGTCAGGAGCGAGCTGACATTGAACCAAGTTCCTATCATCCAAACTGTCAGGGTTATCCAAACTCTTGGGACTATAGTCAAGAGCAATATCATGATCTGAATTACTCCTATCCGAATCAATTTGAATGTCCATCACCTCTGCAATATAAGGTGACATTCCAACCCAATGAGAGCTTTTCGGCAGACTTAATAGAAGAGAAAAGGCTTGAAGAGCTCCTCACCAACTTTATAGAAAGAAATGAGGTTCGAATGGCAAGCCAAGATGCCGCATTGCAAAGCCTCGAAAATCAATTGGGACAACTCGTCAATGCCATCATAAATCTACCACAGGGCAATCTACCGGTCATAACCAATCTCAACAGTGAAACAGTAGAGCATTGCACGGTGGATACGCAAGGAGAAGGCGGGGAGTCTCACGAAGTTGTTGAGGGAGATGTCATAGCGCAAATTGTCCAACAGGTGGAGACTGAAGTTGGAGAGAAGAGGATAAAGAGTGGCTATATTGTCAAGACTAATCAACAACCGGATGCCAAGCTCACGGTTGTGGAAACCCTGGAGGACCCGCTAGTGCACAAAGAACGCTTTCAACTTGATGAAAAAGGCGAATTATTGGATAATTCCAGTGGTGAAAGATTCTTCGTGCCGATGGGTGACGAAAACGAGGATGATCAATCATCCATGTCCGCCACAAATTTAAAGGAATTGACAAATAGGCGGCATGAAATGGTCATTTTTGCTTATGAGCCGGATTGAGCGGCATCGGTATAGTCAAGCTGACGACTTTAAAACAAGCGCTTGGTGGGGAGGCAACCCCATCTCAGTATCAATTTTCTCTGTTTTCTTTACTTATGTCTAGTTTATATTGTGTCTTTTCTTTTTACCATGTAAACATTGTTGTCAATGCGTTTGTTTTTGTGATTATAGCAGGCAGCATGTTATTTAGTATGTTGCTAGTGTATATCTTAGTTAGAATTTAGTATATAGCATGTTGTTTACTTAGCATGATATCTGTGTAATATATGTTGTCTGATACATGGTTTTTGTGCAGGAAAAAAAACTCAGATACAAGGCTGGCGCCGCAGCGCCAGCATTTGCCTTGAACTTCACGCCGCAGCGCCATGCCATTTATTCAAAATCTCTGCTTCGCGCCGCAGCGCCAAGGAACAAAGGGGGACTCGCGCCGCAGCGCCAAAAGCAGGCAAAGCTACTGCCAAGTCGCGCCGCGGCGCCAAGCAAAGAAGGAATACTCGCGCCGCAGCGCCGGTAGCGAATTTGTGTTTTTAAAAGCACAGCTGAAGCCGGCAGTTGTGCCCATTCCTTCCCAATTCTCTCGACAGTTTCGGCAGCACAAAGAACCTAAAGAGACCCAAAACAAAAACGTGCCTTTCTCCACCCCCGAACCTTTGATCAATCTACCACAAGAGAGCAATCCATTCATTCTTTCACAAAACCCCAAGCCAGTGCACGCAGCAAGAGGAGTTCAGAATCAATCTAGGGTTCCCACTCAAGGTATTTGGGGGATTTTAGTCATTCATTTACTGTTTGATTTCGATATTTGGGTTGGTTTTACTCTGTTGATTGGGGTGATTTCCACTGACGGAAATCGGGACAGAGCACTGTCAAGCAAGGGCTGTCCAAATTGGGTTTTGAAGGCGCGCACAAGGTGTTTGATAAATTGACTGAGAGATAATTTGACTGTTTGGGATTGTTTGACATTGAAGTTGCATTGGGAATTATTCTAGCCTAAGTTTGGCGAAGTGTGGAATCGAGTCCTGCTTGTGTTCAAGCCAATTGCTACAAATTCTGACATGGCTTCAAAAAGGCAACGCCTGAGCGTCGGCGGTTCCTCGTCCGCAGCACCAACGGCATGGGACAACACCAAATTTGTTAACGAAGAGGCATGGAAACGATACAAAAGCTCCTTTGCCGCACGAAATTTGATTCCTGAACGGGGTTTGAGGCCTGACAAAACAAAGGATGGCGAGTTGTTAGCCATGATTGCGGGTCGCCAGTGGGTGCACTTCACAAAACCACCCGAATCGGCCATTGTTTCTGTGGTTCGTGAGTTCTACGCTAATGCTAGTGCCGAGGGTCCTGCTGTTGTCCAAGTCAGGGGGCGGTCAGTGGCGTTTGGAAGCCAAGCCATCAATGCACTGTTCGCGACGCCCGGTTTCGAGGGTAAGGATTATATGGGGCCGGGACTCCGCAGCTATGACCTCGAGGAGATTGTTCGGAGGCTCTGCAAGCCCGGGACTACATGGAAGACAAATGACTTCACGGGTGAGAGGACCAGTTTCCCACATGCTGCACTCAGTCGCTATGGGAAGGCATGGTTCAGTTTTATTTGTGCCAACATGATCCCGACTCGTCACCTGAGCAACGTGACTAAGGATAGAGCGATCCTATTATTTGCCATTGTCACGGGGCTGAACGTGGACATCGGAGTTCTCATCCATGAGTCCATCATAAAGGCAATCAAGAGCAATGTATCTACGGGACTTCCACATCCATCCTTGATCACCCGGCTGTGCAAGAGGGCAGGTATACATTGGGGGCCAGAAGAGATAGCTTTGCCGCCCATGTCAGTCATTGACCATCAGACCATTTCACGCTTCGATGTGTGGGATGGGGCTATTTCTCATGCTAGAGGCGAAGGATTCGGGCCACCTACTGAGCCACCTCCTACAGCAGAGCCTTCGCAGCCATCAGACGCAGGCACAGCTTCACAGGGACTACTGGCAGAAATCATGGCATCCCTCACTCTGCTACATCAGAACCAGGAAGCTAATGCTCAGAGGCAGCAGAGGCACATAGCAGCGGTGGCCTTGAGGCAGGACATAGCGATGCAGTATCAGGCTGAGCTGGTCAACACGATGCAGAGCATCTACACTGTGTATAGTGGCGAGGATTCAGAGTTCACGCCATTCCAGTTCCCGGAGCCTCCTGTCTTCCCGCCATACCCTCCACCATCACCACCCGCCGAAGCTGACGAGGACGCAGCTGCTGCCGAGTGACCAGACTTCAGGGAAGCTCTCTTGTTTAGAGTGATATATGTTTAGCAATGAGGGCATTGCTCACCTTAAGTTTGGGGGTGTTATGGTATTATCTATTTTATTTCTGTCTATTGCCATGATAGGTTGTTATTTTAGTACTTTATTTAGGTTTTTATCAGGAGTGTAGTGCAGTCGTTTTGTACTGCGGTATTATGTTTTGGGTTTATTATGATGGATGCCATGAACAGTTTTTGGTTATTTATTAGCACTTTGTTTGTTTTTAGCATGTTTGTGGTTTATAGCCATCTTTTTGGGGCTTTTACAGATTTATATGCTTGTGCCATGTTAATGGCTTTATTACCCTATTTTGAGCTGCTTTTATGCGAGGGTGGTATATTTTTCGCTGATTTTTGATTGTGGCTAATGACAAGCGTCAAGTAATTATGCTTATCTCTTAGAATCGTGTCAAGCATGTATGAGCTAGGGGTTGTTCAATCGATAAGTTGAGACTGTTATTGATCCGTCCTTCTTAGCAAGCACCGACCAACTGTGCTAACTAGTTATTTTTTGAATTTAGTTCGCCTGTTTATTGCTTTGGGAGTATGTTCACTTTTATAAACTTTCATTTTTACAAGGTAATAAAAGACTTCGACGCATATACAGTTTTGGATCTTGGATTCTGGCATGTTGTATAATAAAAAATAAAAAAAAAATTTGAAAAGGAGATTGAATATCGAAAGTCTTGCGGTGGGTCGAGATGGAGCGTAAAACGCACTCATCCATAAACGCAGGACCGATGTTGAGATGGAGCATAAAATGCACTCGTCATATAATCTTCAGATTTCTTAAAGTCTAATTTGGCTTATGTTGATTACGTGGCCTTTGCTGCTCGAGTGATTAGATTCATAGGGGTGTTTTACGCCTAGTGCCCTAAAGCCGTCTGGCTTGGGAGTCACTGATCAAAAGCTCATTTATGGGTAGCTCTGTCTAGCCTAAGGTAATTAAGGACTGTCCGAGTCAGATTTTTGTTGTCTTCATGCTAGAGCCTTTTGATCTTTTCCTATGATTGCATCCTAGTCTTAATGCTTGTTGATTGTTTAAGTTGCGTAGTGTGCATATTGTTTTTAGCAATTGACTGTGCGATCTTATTTGAGCAATGATTAGTTAGGATGGTTGGTCCCCACACACACACATAGAACGGATCGAATACAGTCTTATGCTTGAAGCTGAATGAACTCTTGCTAATATCTATGTTTGCCCTGTTCTCTGGGAATAGCTATGTTCGAGCTTAGAAGCCGTGATGCTAGTGCAGTTTTATTGTTCTTTTGCGTGTGTTTTACTGTGTGTTTGTGTTAGATAGTTTGCTCGAGGACAAGCAAAGACTTAAGTTTGGGGGTATTTGATGAGTGGGATTTACACCCGCGAATCGGATACTTTATGGCTTAAATAGTTGCCTGATCTTCGCTTTGTTTATATATTTTTATATTATTTTAGTATTAGTATGCTTAACCGTTGTGTTGCAGGCTCTACAGGACTTTTCTAGGCAAAATGGGCAATTTACATACACTGGCGCCGCAGCGTCAATGCTATACCTCCATCTCGCGCCGCAGCGCCACCTACCTATTCAGCCTGACGTCACCATGACGCTGCAGCGTCCCTGAGCCCTTATAAACTCGCGCTGCAGCGCGACCTCCGGTCTTTTGATTTTAACATGGCGCCGCAGCGCCATCCATAAGCCTATATCCCGCGCCGCAGCGCGACCTCCGGTGCCCAGACAGAGAAGGCTTGCTTTTGACCTAGAAAAAGTGAAGAACATATATATATAAAGGGAGAGCAAGAGAAAAGAAGAGGAGGGGGGATACTGATAGAGAATCGGTTAGCTTAGCTTAGGATAATATAGTTTTCTCTTCTCTTTTGTACTTTCTCTCTTTAGTTATTAGGTAATGTTTGTAAATATAGATTAGGTAGATTAGGGTAAAGTTTGGGTGTTCCTTGGAGCAACAAGAGCATTGAGCTACACGGATTGGAGAGCTTGAAAGGAGCGGCATGCTTGGAGACTGAAGAGGCTTGACAGAGTTTATTCTTATCCATTTATTTCCTCTACTTTTGTAATCCATAAATGTTGTCTTTATTGCTACTTATATTTTGTTCAATAGCTATGAACTAAGTATTAGCTCTAAGGTTATAATGGAACCCTTTGTTAGTTAAATTGACTGTCTTATCTCTTTGGTTGGCACCATATGGTTTGGTTTAATATATTCATGCTTAACAATTCTCACTAAGACATTAGTGATGATTTTGGTAATCTATATGATATCGAAAGAAGAATTGTAGATTTACACCTAAATATATTGGCATGTGATTATGGGTTTCGACTGCATAAGTTGTGCGTAGAATAGACATATATCTGTGTGCCACGTGTGACCTAATTGAGAACTTATGCTTTAATCCTTGTTAGGTTAATTCGCATAGATATGTGTAGGATTATCACCTAGCTTGGACGTTCCTTTCTGTTCTATTCCCTATCGGGTGGATCTGGAGAGGTTACGTTTGTGCATACCTCGACAGAGGTGTATGAACACCTGTGTGTTCTCGGTCGACAAACTGTCGTGACCATTAAGACCAAAGAGAGAAGGGTAGGAAGTTTGATGAAGCATAGCACGCCAGGTGTTCGACGGAATGCCTGTGTGGGGTGAAGTTGTAACCTTAGCTTGTAATTCCTTCGATTACCATTCGTTATCCGTTTACTTGCTTTAATAATTAGTTATAACTAGTTTAGCCACACTCTTATTAGTTTACTGTTCGAATAAGACTAAAGCGATACAAAGTTGGTATTTGGTAAATATTAGTGATAGTTCCTCGTGGGTACGACACTTTTCTTATCACTGTATTACTTGTTAGACCGCGTATACTTGCGCGTGTTTAGTGATACGTGTGGTCAGATGCTGAGCCGATGCAGATGCCGATGAATACTCTTGACCACCCAGCCATTGAATCCTTCAAAGTGTGGAAAGGGGGAAGATCTCATTCCTTAGGAGCAGGGTTTATTCTACCTGATCAGACAGAGGCTGGGGAGACTGCAGAGAGAGTACCGCCACCAGAGCAGTCTGAGTCCTCTCACTCAGTGCATGAGCGGATAGACAGGATGGAGAGGAGACTACAGCGCAGGATGGATGCAATGAGCACCAACTTCCAGGCTTTCACCACAGAATTCAGCGGGGCACTGTCATACGCATTCAGCCAGATGGGAGTTGAGGTGCAGTTTCCTACATATGGGTCTGTCGCTGTTTATCCACCTCCAGACACACCACCGCCTGAGGAGGACGCTGAGGACGACGGCGACAACGATGAATAGGGGAGTTTCTTTCTTTTTACCTGTACCTTCAATGAGGACATTGAACACTTTAAGTTTGGGGGTATTGGTTTTATTTTGCATATAGGGTAGCTGCATTCATATTGCATTGTGTGTTTGTTTATTTGTTTATTTAGTGTATGTAGGTTGTAATTTTAGTGAAAATTTTTCTTTTGTTTTTGAATTCTGTTTTGCATGCTGTGTTAGAGCATACTGCATGAATCCAGTTTTTAGTTGGTCAGTTATGTATGTTGCCTGTGAAGAAACTAAAATCACTTGATTGTTGAACTAATTTGAAACTTAAGCCTGATTTCATGGTCATATATGTAAATCCTTACCTGTCAGATACTGTGTAACCAATGAGCACGATAGAGTAACCATCATGTCATGCTAAGTTTAAATTTTCACATACTTGTCTTCTGGTGGGAAAGCTATATTTTAATAAAAGAGTTCAGTTTGCATATAATAATAACTAGACTATTAAAAGCGTAAGTTAGGGGGAAACAGGGGGCATGCATGGTTTATGCGGGGAGATGGAGCGTAAGACGCACTCCCTTGCAGAAAAAGAAAAAAAAAAAAAAAAAAAGAATAAACACTTTGGCTATGTCGAGTTCTGTGGCCTTTGATATTCGAGCAAGTAAACCCTCGGGGTGTCTCTACACCCAGCGCCCTGAGATCGTCTGGTCTGGGAGTCGTTGGTCGAAAGCTCGCTACACGGGTATCATTGAAAAGCCTAAGAGGACTAGGCATTGCATAGTCAATTGTGTACACGGGAAAGTGCGAATACGCCCTCGTGAGTTAATAAAAGATTAATGAAACCCCCCCTGTTGACTCTTAACTTTAGTAATGCATGGTCTTGGTTAGAACTTATATGATTTACTGTTTTTCTTAAGTTAAAACTTGTTTTTTCCCCTAAGAAGCATAGTAGGTGAGTTATTTATCTGAATGCATGTTTAATGGTTGCTAGGCACACAACGCACAATACATCAGTGCTGACAGTTTTGGATTTGCAAGAATATGCCTTATGGTCTTGCCTTGGGTAGCTTATCATTTTGACTATCTTGTGGTTTTTCTGAGGCATTGCTTTGAAGTTCAATACTGACTGGAACTTGGATTTGCATTCATGATAGCGTAGGTTGCATACATTGTAAATATAGTGCATTGCATATGCCGTTGAGCTTTGTTTTGGTTGCTTGAGGGCAAGCAACGTTTAAGTTTGGGGGTATTTGATAAGTGGTTTTAGGACCACCTATTCAGATACTTTCTAACTCATTCGGTGGCTTAAACTTAAGCAATCTTGTGAGTTTAATGTGTTTTTCCATTGTTTTATGTTTTTCAGGTTAAGGAACTCTCTTAGCAGTACTTGCGCGTTAAAAGAGCAAAAGATCGCCTAAATGGGGCAAGGAGCTGAAATGAGCTTAAAGCAATGGAATGGCATGAGGCTAGAGGTAACAAGCAAGGCTAATAAGAGGCAAATGCAAGAGGGGCAGGAGAAAGCAACTCAAGAACACACGAGGCAAACCTGCACCAGCAAGCAGCTGCAGATTCCAGCTTTTTGGTGCCGCGCGGCCGCGCCTGGAATAGGCATGGGGCGCGCGCGGCCGCGCCTGTCCCCAGCAGAAAATTGTTTGACTTTTTGTTTGACTAATCGGGAGAAGCTTTAAAGGGGGCTCGTGTGCAGCATGCAAAAGGGTGAAAAAAAAGGCCTTCAGCCCTAGTTTTCCCTTCTTCTTTCCTTTCCAATTCTTGTTTACATTAGGATAGATTAGGAGTAGATTAGTGCTAGTTAGTTAGATTCTAGGGTTTAGTTAGTTTTTGAAGATTGAAGCAAGTGTTTTGACATCAAAGGATGCAAGCTTGGAGAAAGATTTGCAATTTCTATCCTTAATCTCTCCTTGTATTCATTGCTTATTCGGATGATGTTTATCAATCTTGTGGATAATATATTTGAGTTGTCTATGACTTAAATTGTATTTTGAGGTTCCAATGGAACCTAATGAGTAGTTAATGTTGATTTCTCTTCCATATTGGGTCTTATTGATTGATATTTGATTGTCTACTGCGATATATGCTTTCATTGCTTAATTGAGTCATGACCAATTAGTGTGATAACCTATGTGGACTTGAAAGACGAAGTGTAGGTTTAGATCTAATCGTAGTAGCGGGCGATTGTACGTTCACATGGCGTTGGACGTATGATTTGTGCTTAGGATAGACATATACCGAAGCACCGCTCGTAGTCAAAAGAGGACTTGACCTTATACCCTCTTTATTTGTAAACACCATAGACATATAGGGGTTTAGATAATGTGGGTGTTCACGTGTGTTCTATCATCTGTGGATTGCACGTGATATGGATTAGGTGCATCGAAAGATGGCCTTCTCTCACTTTCGTGTTCTCGACTAGCAACTGTAACGATTAATTTGACTTAATTGGAAGTATGTCGACTTAGACGAATCTTTAGGAGAAATTGGAATCTCTTATCTTCATTATCTGATTTTAACTCTAGAATTAATTAGTTTAAGTTAATTGCTTGCCTAGTTTAACTTAGTTTTAATTCATCCTCTTTACCATCCGTTTAAATAAGACTGAGATGATTATGTGCTAGTGGTTTGGTGTCTTTTATCCATTAATTCTCTGTGGGACGATATCTGTACTTACACTTTATTACTCGTTGGCCGCGTATACTTGCGCAAATATATTGACCGATAAATCGGACAACAAGTTTTTGGCCGCGTATACTTGCGCAAGTATACGCGGTCTAACAAGTAATACAGTGATAAGAAAAGTGTCGTACCCACGAGGAACTATCACTAATATTTACCAAGTACCAACTTTGTATCGCTTAAGTCTTATTCGAACAGTAAACTAATAGGAGTGTGGTTAAACTAGTTATAACTAATTATAAAAGCAAGTAAACGGATAACGAATGGTAATCGAAGGAATTACAAGCTAAGGTTACAACTTCACCCCACACAGGCATTCCGTCGAACACCTGGTGTGCTATGCTTCATCAAACTTCCTACCCTTCTCTCTTTGGTCTTAATGGTCACGACAGTTTGTCGACCGAGAACGCACAGGTGTTCATACACCTCTGTCGAGGTATGCACAAACATATCCTCTCCAGATCCACCCGAAAGGGAATAGAACAGAAAAGAACATCCAAACTAGGTGATAATCCTACACATGTCTATGCGAATTAACCTAACAAGGATTTAAGCATAAGTTCTCAATTAGGTCACACGTGGCACACAGATATATGTCTATTCTACGCACAACTTATGCAGTCGAAACCCATAATCACATGCCAATATATTTAGGTGTAAATCTACAATTCTTCTTTCGATATCATATAGATTACCAAAATCATCACTAATTGGTCATGACTCAATTAAGCAATGAAAGCATATATCGCAGTAGACAATCAAATATCAATCAATAAGACCCAATATGGAAGAGAAATCAACATTAACTACTCATTAGGTTCCATTGGAACCTCAAAATACAATTTAAGTCATAGACAACTCAAATATATTATCCACAAGATTGATAAACATCATCCGAATAAGCAATGAATACAAGGAGAGATTAAGGATAGAAATTGCAAATCTTTCTCCAAGCTTGCATCCTTTGATGTCAAAACACTTGCTTCAATCTTCAAAAACTAACTAAACCCTAGAATCTAACTAACTAGCACTAATCTACTCCTAATCTATCCTAATGTAAACAAGAATTGGAAAGGAAAGAAGAAGGGAAAACTAGGGCTGAAGGCCTTTTTTTTCACCCTTTTGCATGCTGCACACGAGCCCCCTTTAAAGCTTCTCCCGATTAGTCAAACAAAAAGTCAAACAATTTTCTGCTGGGGACAGGCGCGGCCGCGCGCGCCCCATGCCTATTCCAGGCGCGGCCGCGCGGCACCAAAAAGCTGGAATCTGCAGCTGCTTGCTGGTGCAGGTTTGCCTCGTGTGTTCTTGAGTTGCTTTCTCCTGCCCCTCTTGCATTTGCCTCTTATTAGCCTTGCTTGTTACCTCTAGCCTCATGCCATTCCATTGCTTTAAGCTCATTTCAGCTCCTTGCCCCATTTAGGCGATCTTTTGCTCTTTTAACGCGCAAGTACTGCTAAGAGAGTTCCTTAACCTGAAAAACATAAAACAATGGAAAAACACATTAAACTCACAAGATTGCTTAAGTTTAAGCCACCGAATGAGTTAGAAAGTATCTGAATAGGTGGTCCTAAAACCACTTATCAGTTATTCACCCGACATGCGATAGTCCGCGTCGACAGGTTATTCCCACAGCTTAATAAAGAAAGTAATACGAAGGGTTATTCACCATGCATGCGATAGTCCGCGTAGATATGTTATTCCCACAGCTTAATAAGGAATAGAATGACAACCCTTATGAGTATTGAAAGAAAATAACATCCGTAACTTAGTAGGAGATTGAATAGTGAAATAGTGTAGTAGCAGAGAATACTCTTCTTCTTTCTCTCTTATTCTCTCTCTATAGTTTCTCTCACTATAGCTTGTGATTATAACTTTTCTCTTCAAAATGGTAGGAAATAATGAATGGATGGAGGAGTATTTATAGGCCAGGAAAAGGTGGCAAATTACAAGGTTAATTATACTTTAGTACCTTCATCTTTACCACTATTTTTAATTTAGTCCCTCAAGTATTATCAATCTTGCACAACATCCCCTAATAGTACTTGAATATGAACCAATAGTTCCTTGCATGTGAACCAATAGTTCATTGCATGTGAACCAATAGCAATTAATTGCTCATTTATCTGATTAATTGCCCGTTTGGTCAATTTAACATCCAGAAATTAATTATTATTGAAATAAATGTCGATTTCCACTAACATTAATATTCTCAACACAATGGAAATATTTATATCAATAATTCATCATTAATATTATAACTCACAATATTGACAACCAGATCGTTCCCAGGAAAGAGGGGACTTTTCGATAAGAATTTCTCCTTACTGGCACACAATTAAATAACGTAACCCCTTTCCTTGATAAAACTTTCTAGACATTGTCAATAATGCTAATAATAATAATATGAGTAACTGTGTCGTGTTAATTATTGATTTAATAATTTAAAGTATTGTGCAGATGATACTGTGACAATAATTGAATCAATAATATGAGATACTATGTAGCAACTACTTTGGAAATTATTGAATGGAATATTGAGTGACTTCTTACGTAAGAATCAATAATTAGAGATACTGTGCAATACCGTGTGCTACTGTACAACAACGCGTATTATTGTACTTTTATCACCGAGTATTTCAACAGTTTAACAGTAAAAGTCTTGCCGTTATTTTTATAAAAAGGTTATTTCTATCGCTTTCTATATCCGACGGTAATTCCATTGTGGTGTCCACCAATGATTGCGCCGTGGTACGAATATTCTCCGACAAAAGAATATTCACCGACCAAACGAATATTTCCCGACACAACGAATATTTTATGACCACTTGCTTATTTTATAAAATTTGCACAAATCACCTATAACTATAACATTATAACAAATCAACACTTTACTATTTAGAATAATATGTAGAGAAAATTAAATTTTTATTCAGAAAAGTTGGGGTCTTACAACATCTCCTTCTTATGGAAATTCATCCTCGAAATTGATGTACGTACCTGGTATTTCGAAGAAGTGAGGATACCTTGCTTTCATTTCAGATTCTAACTCCCAGGTCATTTCCTCAATATCATGGTTTCTCCATAAAACTTTGACTTGAGATATAACCTTTGAGAGTAGAATATGTTCCTTCTTATCCAAGATCTTGACAGGTACATCCTCATACGTTAAATATTTAGCTATCTCGTCTGGTTCTAATTCAATGATGTGGTTTGGGTCTTTCACATATTTACGTAGCATGGATATGTGACAAATATTATGAACACGAGACATGCTTGGTGGTAAGGTGAATCTATAGGCCACAGTTCCTACTCGATCGAGGATTTCAAATGGACCAATAAATCATGGGTTAAGCTTTCCTCTCTTTTTGAATCTCGTAACTCCTTTTTATGGAGCAACACGTAACAATACATGGTCTCTGACATTAAATTCCACGTCTCTTCGATGAAGATCAGCATAACTCTTTTGTCGATCTTGTGATGTCTGTTTACGTTGTCGGATTATTTAAATCTTTTCCATAGTCATGTGTACCAACTCGGGTCCCAACAATGTTGCTTCACCCACTTCATCCCAGCAAATTGGAGAACGACACTTTCGTCCATACAACGCCTCGAATGGAGCCATGCCTATACTTGCTTGATAACTGTTGTTGTAGGAGAATTCCACCAATGGTAAGTATTTGTCCCAACTTCCTTTGAAGTCTAGAACGCAGAGTCTCAATAGATCTTCAAGAGTTTGAATAGTCCTTTCTGATTGCCCGTCCGTTTGAGGATGATATGCAGAACTGAATCGTAAATCAGTGCCCATAGCTTTCTGCAAGCTGACCCAAAATCGTGAAGTGAATCTTGGGTCTCGATTAGAAACTATGGATACCGGCATACCATATAGTCTTACAATCTCATTTATGTACATACGAGCAAGACGTTCAAGTGAATAAGTTTCTCGTACAGGCAAGAAATGAGCAGACTTGGTTAATCTATCGACAATGACCCAAATTGCATCTATGCCTTGAGAAACCTTGGGAAGACCCGTAACAAAATCTATGTTGATGTGTTCCCACTTCCATTTTGGAATCTCAAGTGGTTGTAATGGACCCTTTGGCACTTGATGCTCTACCTTGACACGTTGACATGTTAAACACCTCGAGATAAACTCCGTGATCTCTCTCTTCATGTTGCTCCACCAAAATGTATGTTGAAGATCACGATACATTTTGGTTCTTCCAGGATGGATTGAAAATAGTGTGTTGTGTGCATCCATTATGATTTTATACTTCAAATCAGAGTCGTTAGGAACACAAAATTTGGAGGTTACTCGAAGTATTCCCTCTTCGTCGATTCTTACTTCAGGAATAGTACCTTCTTCTTCATATTCATCTGCTCTGGGTCTGTAGCTTGAGCAGCTTTAACTTTATCAATTAAAGTTGGTTCTACGAATATATTTATCATCTTCACGTGGGTCCCTAGAGTCTTTAACTCTATCTCCATCCTTTGTAAGTCATACAAAATGGGCCTTTGTATTGACAGCATCACACTCATTCCCGCATATGATCTTCTACTCAACGCGTCAGCTACCACGTTCGCTTTTCTAGGATGGTATGGTCGTAATCTTTCAACAACTCAAGCCAACGTCTTTGCCACATGTTGAGTTCCTTTTGAGAGAAGAAGTATTTAAGGCTCTTATGATCCGTATAGATCTCCACTTTCTCCCCATACAGGTAGTGTCTCCAGATCTTCAATGCGAAAACGACAGCTGCCAACTCTAGATCATGAGTAGGATAATTCCTCTCAGATTTTTTGAGTTGTCATGAGGCATAGGCTATAAATTTCCCATGTTGCATGAGAACACATCCTAACCCTTTGCCTGACGCATCGTTGTAGATGAAAAATCCCTCCGAACTAGATGGTATTATCAGAACAAGTGCTGAAATAAGTCTCCTCTTGAGCTCTTGGATGCTCTTCTCATATTCCTCGCTCCATCTGAATTTTGTATCTTTTCGAGTCAACTGAGTTAATGGAGTAGCAATCGAGAAAATCCTTTCACGAATCTCCGATAATAACCAGCTAAGCCCAGAAAGCTACGTATTCCGGTTACTGTCTTAGGTTGCTCCCAACTTTTTATTGCTTCAATCTTCGTCGGGTCAACTGATATTCCATGTTTTGATACCATGTGTCCAAGGAATGCTACTTCCTCAAGCCAGAACTCGCATTTCTTCAACTTGGCATATAGTTTGTTGTCACAAAGCTTTTGAAGTATTAGCCTCAAGTGTTACTCATGATCTTCACGGCTTTTGGAGTAAATGAGGATGTCATCAATAAAGATAACCACAAAATGATCCAAATATTCTTTGAATATCTGGTTCATCATATCCATGAAGGCAGCAAGAGCATTAGTCAATCCAAAAGGCATGACTAAGAATTCATAATGCCCGTATATAGTTCTGAATGCAGTCTTTGGAATGTCATCAGTTTTAATCTTTAACTGATGTTATCTAGAACAAAGATCGATCTTTGAGAAGAATTTAGCACTTTGCAACTGGTCAAACAAGTCATCAATGCGAGGTAACGGATACCTCTTTTTGATGGTGACATGCTTCAACTTTCGATAGTCAATACAAAGTCGCATACTCCCATCTTTCTTCTGTACTAATAAAATAGGAGCACCCCAAGGCGATGTACTAGGACGAATAAAGTTGATGTCTAACAATTTCTGTAGTTGTACCTTTAACTCCTGAAGTTCAATAGGAGTCATTCGATATGGGGTTCTGAAAATGGGTTTTGTACCGGGTAGGCCAGGAAGTTATTCGGGAAATAAATCAGGGACTTTATTAACAACAGAAATATCATTCAAATCTAACGTATTCTTGTTTAAATCAGTGACATGGGCTAAGAAAGCTTGACATCCATTTTTTAATAAACGGAGAGCTCTATAACTTGAAATGACAGTGATTGATTTTAGTGGTTTGGTTGTTTGAATTCGCATAACAGGTTGGTTAGGAATATGAAAGCTAACAACCTTACGAAAGCAATCAATTTAGCATGATAAGTGGTTAACCAGTCGATTCCTAAAATCACATCAAATGCAAGTATTTTCAAAGAGATGAGATCAACAGGTAATGTGAGGGTGCCAATTTGAATCAAACAAGATTTGTAAATTATGGATGTAACGAAGGTTTCTCCCAACGGAGTTTCAACAGATAAGTCAAAGTCTAATTTCTCATGGGTCAAGTTCAAACGTTGAGCACAAGTAGGTGAAATAAAAGAATGGGTAGAATCGATATCTAATAAGGTATAGACTTCGCAAGAGTTTATGATTAGCTTACCGTGATAACTTTGTTCAGGTTCCTCGCTTTTTGGGTAGTCACGACAAAAGCTCTCCCCTGAACCATCGACTTTGACTTGTCGGGGACAACCTTTGGTGTCCCCATCCCAGCTGGACTTGACTTCGCTATAGGGCACACTCGAGCTATGTGACCTTCCTTTCCGCAATTGTAGCACACCTTGGATTAATGTGTGCAGTTTGGACTGATATGCCCCTCTTGTCCACATTTGTAATATACGACCGGTGGTGGTTCCCCTCCCCTAGAAACGGTTGCTGGTGATGGTGCCGATGTCTTTCCGTTGTCGTTGTTGAATCTTCTATTTTTGAAATTTCCACCTGACTCACTTCTTCTATTATCTTGTCCATGATTACCACCGAAGTGGTTACCATTTCTGGCATGATAATTTTCTCCACGCTGGTTATGATGATTGTTGCCACCGATACGACTATGGCTATTGTCTTTTGGTTGAACAGTCTCATTATCTCGCTCCAGTAATTGAGCCCTATTCACAACATCTGATTACCAACAAAGTTTATGAGAAACGTGGTATTGACGAATTTCAAGTTTCGAACCTCTCAAGAACATTCTTGTGATTCGTTCCTCATTATCCACCAAATAGGATTCAAACTGGGATAATTCCGCAAACTTGGCCTCGTATTGTGATACAGTCATATTGTTTTGTTCCATTTTGATGAATTCCACCACCTTCATATGACGAATACTTTTTGGAAAGTACTTGTCGTTGAACAATTCCTAGAACTTCTCCCAAGACATCTTAAGTGCGGAAAACTGAGTACGTTTCACAGATTCCCACCAGTAATCTGCCTCTCCACACAACACAAAGGTGGCGAAGGGAACCTTTTGCTGCTCTGTGCATCTCAGGACATTAAATATTTTGGTGATCTGCTTAATCCAAGTTTCTGCCTTGAGTGGCTCTGGCTTTCCTAAAAACTCCAGCGGTCCCAACTCCTTGAATTACTTAGCATTGACCTGCCGTGAGTTATCATTATTTCCACCTGCATTTTAAATAGGAGTCTCTCTCGTCTGGTTTTGCATAAATTGTAGAAAGCTCCTAAACACCCCATCGTTCATCGATTGGTCGGTGGTGTTGTTTTTACAGGAGGATTATTGCCTTCCTAATGCACATTATCCTGGTTACTGATTGGCGGTGTCTCAATGGTCTCATATGCTCCATTGCTTAGATTTTAAGATGTTATTCTCAAATAATACCACAAAGCAAGGGTTAATTAAAGACATTGACATGTCACATATTATCCCTATATTCCGATCGACCAATTAAATAATAAATAAGCTTAGATAGGACACACTAGCGAAGATTTTACTCGCCTCTCCCATCCTACTTCTATTCCTAGATCTTCGCCAGAGATCATATCCCTAAGCTCTGATACCAACTGTGACGCCCCCAAAATAGGTCCAGTACAAAACTCATTTTGAGTCACCAAATACATAGTACAAAATCCAAATACAAATCTTATTACATTAAACTATTGTGCAAAATATGACCACACAGACTGTGAGCTTCAATACAGATATTATATCGTATATAATACGAAAATATCAATGCTCAACTAGTCCCAGCTATATTCTCATTTCCTGAATAGAACAATGAAAAAAAGGGTGAGCTCAACTAGCCCAGTAAAGAATATTATGACTAAGATAATGTAGAACAAATTATCCTTAGTTCTCAACAGGGAAAAATCTGATAGAATACAATAGACAACAAGTTTTAGATCAACAACTGCAGCGGAAATAGCAATCCATTAGAAGAGCCAAGTAGAGAATGATGTCTACTATCTTCTATGATTTAAAAGTCCATCATCAATATTTTACCCATGTAACACCAATCAATAAATATTTTCAATCAACGAATTATCTATGCACTACGAGCTAAAGATATTCGTTTGTATCACCAGTGGTCATGATCATGCTAAACACCTGTCCATCTTTGCACTACGGGCCAAAGATAACTTTCACCACAATTTAAGACTGAGGATGATGAAAAATGATATAAAGAACGAATCAAGTGAGATCAAGGATAACCTAACCTCTTTCCTTGATAGAACTTTCTAGACATTGTCAATAATGCTAATAATAATAATATGAGTAACTGTATCGTGTCAATTATTGATTTAATAATTTAAAGTATTATGCAGATGATACTGTGACAATAATTGAATCAATAATATGAGATACTATGCAGCAACTACTGTGGCAATTATTGAATGAAATAGTGAGTGACTTCTTACGTAAGAATCAATAATCAGAGATACTGTGCAATACCGTGTGCTACTGTGCAACAACGCGTATTACTGTACTTTTATCACCGGCTATTTCAATAGTTTAACGGTAAAAGTCTTGCCGTTATTTTTATAAAAAGGTTATTTCTGTCGCTTTCTATATCCGACGGTTATTCTATTGTGGGGTCCAACAATGATTGTGCCGTCGTACGAATATTCTCCAATAAAAAGAATATTCCCCGACCAAACAAATATTTCCTGACATAACGAATATTTTATGACCACTTGCTTATTTTATAAAATTTGCACAAATCACCCATAACTATAACATTATAACAAATCAACACCTTACTATTTAGAATAACATGTAGAGAAAATTAAATCTTTATTCTTAAAAGTTGGGGTCTTACAATTAATCAATGTCTGTGTAGTATAGTCAAATATCACAAAGAGCACTTGATGTAGGATCAAAAAACTTATCAAAAAACTTACCAGAGATACAGCTTTTGATGAGTTTAAGGAGGCCTTAGTCGCCTGGGATGCCGCTTATATTGAGAGGGACGAGGCCATAGCTACCCGGGATGTCTATATTGCTGACAACACTACACTCATATTATATACACACAGCCTGGTTGCAGATATGAGTGCTTTTATAGATGGTCACAACAGCACTATGCAGATGACTGTGGATATTCTTGCTAGTATGGAGATCGAGTGTTATGAGCTTACAGCTGCTTCTCCATCTTCTGAGAGGGATGCCATGTTGGCATTGTTATCTCATTTGTCCACGTGTTCATAACCTAGCTTTATTTTTCCTGCGCATACTAGATTAGCCATTTTTGTCATATACAGGACATAGTGTATATATCAAATAGTATTATATAGCAGAGAAATATATTTTGATTCACTTACCTGTTGGATATGTATTGTCATGTCTGAGTGATTACCACTTCTTTCATAACTTTGTTGTTGTTGATGTATCATGAGTTTTTCCTTGATGGATTGACACTGAGATGTCGGAGAATACCTCAGTAGGGCCTGTTGACCAGGGAGACTTGATAGTATTTGGGTTTTATAGGGTTTCGGTGTCTTGGGACTGATTTTTTTATTGGGGTTTTGTTTATTTTTTCTTTGAAGGTCAAACCGCACCAGGATTGGTTGCCTACGTACTCCCGGGTTGAGAGAGATCAGGTCATTCGTAGTTCAGGCTTTTCCTGAATGGTTTAAGAAGTGTTTCTTTTGGGTTGAAGTTGGATTTAATGGGTTTTTTGAAATTTTTGTTTGGTTTGACAGCACCAGGAATGGCTGCCTACGTACTCTCGGGTTGAGGGAGATCAAGTCATTCATAGTTCGGTCTTTTGTGAAAACCGTAAATAATTTGATTGATTCGCAGGACCAGCATGATGGCTTGCATATGTTTTAGACATAGTACCTTTTCACGGTGTCTGGATTGGCTGCGGAAATTCATTCCCATCTATTTCTTGTAATCTGATAGCTCTTCATGTCAACACTTCTTTGACAATGAAAGGGCCTTCCCAATTCGGGGTGAACTTTCCTTTGGCTTCATCTTGATTGGACAGAACCTTCTTCAGTACCAAGTCATTTTCTTTGAATTGTTAGAGTCGGACTTTCTTGTTGTAGGACCGAGCAATCCTTTTCTGATACAGCTATCCATGAAAGATGGTTGTAGCCGTCTTTTCATCTATCAGAGACAACTGGTGATACCGCTCTTGCAACCACTGGTCTTCCTCTACCTGAGCGTCTATTAACACTCTCAAGGATTCCATCTCCACTTCTATGGGAAGTATTACTTCTATGCCATAGACCAATGAGTAGGGGGTAGCCCCAGTAGAAGTGCGCATTGACGTCTTGTATGCTAACAGAGTCAGAGGCAACAGGTCAGGCCATTCTTTGTGATTGGCGAACATTTTCTGCATGATCTTCTTGATATTTTTGTTGGCCGCTTCTACAGCACCATTCATCTTGGGCCGATAGATGACAGAATTGAGATGCTTGATATGGAACTTGCTGCATAACTCCCTCATCATCTGGTTGTTTAAATTCTTGGCGTTGTCTGATACAATCACCTCCGGTTGTCCATATCGCTAGACAACATTGTTTTTAATGAAACAAATGATGACCTCTTTGGTGACTTTGGGAAAAGAGGCAGTTTTAATCCACTTGGTGAAGTAATCGATCATGGTGAAGATGAATGGATGACCATTACTGGCTTTGGGTTCTATTGGCCCAATCACGTCCATTCCCCACATAGAGAAAGGCTATGGCAAACTCATAATGTGCAGTTCATTTGGAGGAGCGTGTATGACATTTCCATGGACTTGGCATTGGTAGCATCTCCTGACGTGATCGTCACAGTTAGCTTTGAGCGAGATCCAGTAATGCCCTGTTCTTAATATGTTCTTGGCCAGCAAATGACCGCTCATTTATGGACCACAAACTCCACCGTGGATTTCATCCATCAGTCTCTGGGCTTGATCTTTATCGAGGCATAGTAAGAGGCCTATTCTTGCATCCCTTTTATAGAGTGCTTCTCCGCTCAAATAGAACTTCATAGCCATTTTATGAATGCGCTTCCGTCCAGCTTGGCTTGCCCTAGTGGGTGTAGATCCATCTCGGAGATATTCTTTTATGTCTTGGTACCAAGGCGGCTTGATAGGAGGTATTTCATCTGATACTTCTCCAATGTAGTTCCCATATGTCGGGGCCTTTTGGCTTGTGACTTTGATATCAGGAATTTCCATTCTATTAGATATATGGATCAAGGAAGCCAATGTTGCCAATGCATCAGCAAAGTTATTCCTACCTCGAGGGATGTGGAGGAAGGTTATCTCTTTAAAATCCATGGATATGTTGATAACTTGCCTATGATAGGGCAGCAAATGCAATTCTTTGGTGTAATACGCCCCGGTGGCTTGCCTGATAACCAACTCAGAATCCCCAAAGACTAGTAGACACTTGATACCCATGGACTGGGCTAGTTTCAACCCCATTATGCAGCCTTCATACTCAGCTGTGTTGTTGGTGTTGACAAACTGCAGCTTGGTAGCCACAAGATATTGTTCCCCTATAACAGAGACAAGGACTGCCCCAGCTTCTGCACCTTCCATGTTCACTGCTCCATAAGAATACATTTTCCAGGGTTGAACTATATTCTCTTGATGGATTTGTTGAACTGTCATGATCCCATCATCCGGGAAATAAGTTTCCAAGGGTTCAAAATCCCCTGACGGTGCTTCGGCCAATTGATCTGCAATCCTCTGACCTTTAATAGACTTCTGAGTCACGTAGACAATGTCGAACTATTGGAGGATCAATTGCCATTTGAACAATCGATAATTCAACATTGGTTTGCTGAATACGTATTTTAGTGGTTCCATGCGGGATATGAGGTAGGTCGTGTGCCCATGCAGATAGTGTTGTAACCTAATGGCGGCCCATGCTAATGCACAACTGGTCCTTTCAATCTAGATATAGCTCTGTTCGCCGCTGTTAAACCTTTTGCTGATGTAATAGATAGCTCTCTCCTTGCTACTATCATCTTTCTGTCCCAGCATACAACCCATTGCGTTGGCATTGTCTGACAGGTACATAAACAGGGGAACCTCATCCCTTGGGGGTACCAATAAAGGTGCTTCGATAAGCTGCTTCTTGATGGCAAAGAAAGCTTTTTGGCAATCTTCATTCCATTTCACAGAAGAATTCTTTTGTAGCAGCTTGAAGATAGGTTCACACGTTGCTGTGAGCTGGGAAATGAACCTGCTTATGAAATTAATTCTCCCCAAGAATCCCTGTATTTCTTTTTCTGTTCGGGGCACCGAAATCTCTATGATGGCTTTAATCTTGGCAGGATCCAGCTTAATGCCTCTATTGCTCACTAGGAATCCCAACAACTTGCACGATTTGACACCAAAAGCGCATTTGGTCGAATTTAGCTTGAGGTTGTACAAACGCAACCTATTGAACAGCTTTTTGAGATGGCTGATTTGATCCACATAAACCTCTATCTCCTTGTGCATCATGTCGTGAAACAGGGCCATCATAGCTCGCTGATTAGTACACAATATTCATGATTTTTTTGTTCCTTTACGTTTGGTTTTATTACATGTTTCATGTGTATATGAGCTTAATAAGTTGTTTATTATTTTCAGGTGAATTAAAGCTAAAAGGATGGAAACAAGTTGATTTGGAGCTTAATTGAAGAGAAAAGGAAAATCTTAGATTTTTGGAAAGTTTCTAAAAGTAGATTTTGGCATCTTTCTACATGGATTTGGATTGATATTGCTATTAGAATTAGGATTGCTTTGGACTAAGATTTTATTTCCTTATTAGATTCTATTTCTTTATGGAAACTAATTATGATTTGTAATTCCTTTTAGGATTTGGATTTCTAGTTCTTATAGGATTTAGGACTTTGTCTAGCACTATAAATAGATGTAGTAGTCAGGGTATTATTCATTCTACCATTCAATCATATTTTATATTCTATCATCTACAACATTGAAGACATGGGCTAATACTTTCAATTCAATTCTGAAGGGATATTGAACCTTATTCATAATTAACGGTTTGATCAAGTTTACTTTATTTATTCCTTCTTGCATGAGATTTATTCTGATAATCTACTTTGACTTTTTGTATGTTATTCAATATACTAATTTGGTTTCTGCAAGATTAAATTAGTGAATTGATATTATCTGCTAGATTAAGATTGGTATTACGTGTAATTGATATCTGTCTTCATCACAAGTAGCAAATTAGTGATACTAATTGTGGACAAGCTTTTGTGTATTGCAAAGGTTATCAGAAAACAAGTTAAACAAATCGAGCTTATGTGTTTTTTGCTTGGATTAGCCTAATTCTTTATTTCTTAATGCTTCTGTCATATTAAATTTAGAGAGCTTGTTCTAGGTTGTATTACAGTTAGAATCTGGTGAAAAGCTTGTTTCATACAGTGACGATCTAAGGAGAATTTCGGGTAGCAGAGCTTGTTGCTATCTAGGGCTAATATTCTCATTGAATGGTAAATACTGTAAAACTTGATTACTCCATAATTGTAAAAAGGTGATACTGACCTGAAGAACTGAAGCTTTTTATTCATTGCTAATTCTTATTAGTTTATTCTTGTTAATTTAGTTAATCAATTCAAAATCCCCTTTTCATTAGAATCATAGGATAACTATAAAGCAAATCACTCTCTGTGGGATCGATCCCTACTTACTACTGTGCTAATTGTATGAATTTTTGAACTGAAAATAGGTAAATTTAGGAGTGTAAACAACAGCTCCCAAATTTTGGCGCCATTGGCGGGGAGTGTTATTTGTTTTTGTTTATTCTTTGTTTTCATTTATTTTTATTATTTCCTTTTTATTTTTATTTTTGTTTTATGACTCAATCCTCTCACTCTATTGACTTAAATTTTGATAAAGAGATAGAGAAAACTGCAGATACAAAAGAAGCTCTTGTTCCAACACTTAAAAAGGTAAAGATGGCAGTGCCGAACAATAACCGGACTTTAAAAGAACTTGTTACTCCTGATCTTTATCAACCATCTTTTTGTATTGAATATCCTACTTTAGATATTGCTTTTGAACTTAACTCCGGACTAATTCGTATTTTGCCTAGTTTTTTGTGGTCTTACAGGTGAAAATCTATATAAGCATCTAAAAGAGTTCCATGTGGTATGTTCCACGATGAAATCACAAGGAGTGACAGAGGAGCAGATCAAGCTTAGACTTTTTCTGTTCTCATTAGCAGATTTGGCTAAAGACTGGTTAAACTATCTTCCTTCAAAATAAATACGGTCATGGACTGATATGCAAATGTTATTCTTAGAGAGGTATTTCCATGCATCAATAGTTGTCGATACAAGGAAGGAGATATGTGGAATCAGGCAATTCAATGGAGAAACTCTCTACGAGTATTAGGAAAGGTTAAAGAAGTTGTGTTCCAGCTGTCCACCTCATGAAATTGATGATCATCACTTGATCTAGTACTTCTATGAAGGGTTGCTACCAATGGATAGAAGCATGATTGATGCAGCAAGTGGAGGAGCACTGGTAGACAAGACTTCTGAAGTTGTAAGGAACTTAATTGCAAACATGGAAGCTAATTCACAGCAGTATGGAACTAAGCTGGGTCACACACCACAAAGGGTAGATGGGGTAAGCACGAGAGACTTGGAGCAGCAGGTTTCTGATTTAACTACTTTGATTCGACAAATGGCTGCAGGGAATATGCAAGTTGCAAAAGTATGTGGAATTTGCTCAAAATCAGAGCATGAGACAAATGATTGTCCCATACTACATGAGGATGACACTGTTCAACAAGTCAATACTATGGGGATATTCTTAGGACAACATCAACATCAATATGATTCTTGGTCAGAAACTCACAATCTAGGATGGAGAGATCATCCCGACTTGAGCTATGAAGGTACTAGGCCACCAATGTAACCTGTCTTTTTGATTTTATAGCAAGATTTTCAGCAGACTCGACCTCAGTACCAAACATATACCGAAGAAGTACTTGACAATTGTGGAACATCCATTGAGGACATGTTTAACGCATTTATGAGCCAGATATAGCAGTTCCAGCAGGATACAAGGACTTCTGTTCAAGAATTGAGGAACCAAGTGGTCCAGCTTGCAGCCACAGTAGGGAGGTTGGAATCTCAAGGCTTAGGGAGGTCACCCTCTCAAACTATTGAGAACATAAGTGCAATTACCAAGAGATGTGATGAGGAGGAGAAACAAGAGGAAGAGGAGAATAATTTGATAAGTTCTGCAGATCTTTACAAAGAGATATAGATGATACATCTGTTCAAACAGCAAAAACAGTGAATGATAAACACAATGGGACCTTAACCATGGAATTAGATGATGCAAATGTCCAGTTCATCATATATGAAGTCAAAAGGTATCTTGGTAATATTAATTTTGTTTTTGCTAATAATGTTGTTGACTCTATAATGCATAAATCTGTTGAGCAAATATACAAGGAGGATTTGAGGGCTAGAAAGGAGCAAAATCATAATCTAAGAGATGCTCCTGATGAATTAAAACTGTTACCAATCCACTTGAAGTTCACAACTCCGATTACATAGAATGAAAAGGATGATGTCAAGCCAATGATAATAAACAAGGGCTGCTGCTTGGGAGGCAACCCAAAATCTCAGATTTGATTTTTCTATCCCTTTACTTTTTAGTTTTTTTAGTTACATGTAGTTTCTTTCTTCTTTGCATGATTTTCTTACATTGGGGACAATATAAGATTTGAGTGTAGGGGAAAAGATTTAGGTTTTTATTTTATTTAGGGATATTGATCCGATTTTGATAAGAAATTTGAAAAATTGATGTCTTTTAAAAAATTTTGAAAAATTTGAGTTCCATAATTCTATTTGCCTATGTGTTCGAAGGTTAAAGTCAAAAATAAAAATCAATGCTAAATTTTAAAATCTGTTTGATGCTTAATTGATTAATGATTGAGAAAAACTAAGTCATGATCCATAGTAATTGATTTGAATTGAATTTGTGTCGCATGAGTACTTGAACATGTGATATATGCTAATTTGGCTTAGTTATCTGTGGAGTTGTCTATGTGCACTAATTTTATGCTTTAGAATTATTGAACTGCTTATGCTTTTTGCAGGACCATATGGAAAAAAATCAGAAAATTTAAAAATCAAAGAAATTGTTGAAAAAAATAAAAAGAAGCAACTGAGAAACCATGTGATGGGATGAGATGGAGCGTAAAATGCACTCTCCCATAAACACGTGCGAATAAGTGAGATGGAGCATAAAATGTACTCACTTACAAAAGAAAGATTAAGGAAGGTGAAACGGAGCATAAAATTCATTCACTGGCATAAAATGCACTCACTTACAAAAGAAAGATTGAGGAAGATGAAACGGAGCATAAAATACATTCACCGGAAACAAAGAGTAAAATGAAAGGGTTCTGGTAAAAAAATTAAAGCAAAAAAAGTATGTATTGAGTCTTGAGTGATGTGCACGGTTTTTGCTCCATGGTAACTAAGTTGAGTAAGTGTGTGGATCATAGAAGAGTGCTTATGTGGATACAATTTGACATAATAAATTCAATGGTGAAAAGGAATGATTGTTTTTTTGAGTTAATTGATGAAGCATTGATTATGTTTTTGTGAGTTTAGTGTTGATAATCATGATTTGATCTTGAAATCTTTTGACATTATGGTTGAGTAGAGTTTTTTTGGAAATCAAACTTTTGGTTTACACGAGGATGTGTAAAAGACTAAGTGTGGGAAAATTTGATAAGTACACAATATTCATGATTTTTTTATTCCTTTACGTTTGGTTTTATTGCATGTTTCAAGTGTATATGAGCTTAATAAGTTGTTTATTATTTTCATGTGAATTAAAGCTAAAAGGATGGAAAGAAGTTGATTTGGAGCTAAATTGAAGAGAAAAGGAAAATCTTGGATTTTTGGAAAGTTTCTAAAAGCAGATTTTGGCATCTTTTTACATGGATTTGGATTGATATTGCTATTAGAATTAGGATTGCTTTGTACTGAGATTTTATTTCCTTATTAGATTCTATTTCTTTATGGAAACTAATTATAATTTGTAATTCCTTTTAGAATTTAGATTTCTAGTTCTTATAGGATTTAGGACTTTGTCTAACACTATAAATAGATGTAGTAGTTAGGGTATTATTCATTTTACCATTCAATCATATTTTATATTCTCTCATCTACAACATTGAAGACATGGGCTAATACTTTCAATTCAGTTCTGAAGGGATGTTGAACCTTATTCATAATTAACGGTTTGATCAAGTTTACTTTATTTATTCCTTCTTGCATGAGATTTATTCTGATAATCTACTTTAACTTCTTGTATGTTATTCAATATACTAATTTGGTTTCTGCATGATTAAATTAGCGAATTGATATCATCTGCTAGATTAAGATTGATATTACGTGTAATTGATATGTCTTCATCACAAGTAGCAAATTAGTGATACTAATTGTGGACAAGCTTTTGTGCATTGCAAAGGTTATTAGGAAATAAGTTAAACAAATCAAGCTTATGTGTTTGTTTGCTTAGATTAGCCTAATTCTTTATTTCTTAATGCTTCTGTCATATTAAATTTAGAGAGCTTGTTCTAGGTTGTATTACTGTTAGAATCTGGTGAAAAGCTTGTTTCATACAGTGAAGATCTAAGGAGAATTTCGGGTAGCAGAGCTTGTTGCTATCTAGGGCTAATAGTTTCATTGAAGGGTAAATACTGTAAAACTTGATTACTCCATAATTGTAAAAAGGTGATACTAACCTAACGAACTGAAGCTTATTCATTGTTAATTCTTATTAGTTTATTCTTGTTAATTTAGTTAATCAATTCAAAATCCCCTTTTCATTAGAATTATAGGATAAATATAAAATAAATCACTCTCTGTGGGATCGATCCTTGCTTACTACTGTGCTAATTGTTTGAATTTGTAAAGTGAAAGTGATATAAATTTAGGAGTGTAAACGACAGCTCCCACTCGCTGATATGTAGCACCGGCATTGATAAAGTCGAACGATAAACGTCTATAACAAAAGGTTCCCCAGGTAGTGATGAAGGCTGTCTTCTCCCTGTCTTCTTCAGCGACCATGATTTAATGGTATCCAGCAAAGCAATCCACAAAAGATTACATGCTATACTGGGCTGTATTATCTATCAGGATGTGGATGTAAGGTATTGGGAAGTTGTCTTTGAGATAAGCTTTGTTCAAATCTCGGTAGTCCATGCATACTCCTACCTTCCCACCGGGCTTAGGCACGGGGACTATGTTTAACAGCCACTTCGGGTATGTTGATACCATGATGATACAGGCTTTAAATTGCTTGACAACCTCTTCTTTGACTTTCAGACTCCATTCAGGCCTCAATCGCCTGAGCTTCTGCTTATCTGGCTTGAATCTATCTTTGATGGGGAGTTGATGGATGACAATGTCAGTAGACAAGCCAATCATGTCATCATGTGACCATGCAAACATATCCTGAAACTGTGTTAAGAGTTCAAT
This sequence comes from Panax stipuleanatus, assembly GCA_020205555.1. Lineage (NCBI taxonomy): Eukaryota > Viridiplantae > Streptophyta > Magnoliopsida > Apiales > Araliaceae > Panax > Panax stipuleanatus. The sequence goes on from CM035120.1 coordinate 120,727,792, forward strand.
CAGGTCGGCTCTTTGGTATTTGGTGAGGTCTAGGCTTATCAAGATTTCTTTAAGGTTTTCTGAGGTTCTGATATTGACAGTGGTGGTTTGATCTAGGTTTGGTTTGGGTTTATCTTCGACCCATTCTTTGATCTCCTCGGGTACCTCATAGTCATCTATCTCCTATTGATCAATCTCCATCAAGTTGAAGTTCAGTTCTACATCAAATTTGTAGTCACTGTGACACTTTGGTATCTCATCAGCAGGGACAAACAAATCCACTTCTGGAGTCCTAAAAACAAAATGCTTTCACTTTAATATATGAGGCTGTTTAAACATATAAAGCATTTAGCAAAAGCATGACAAAAGTAACTACTATAGCTGTGCAACAAAATAAGCAGTAAATGAAACCATGTTTCAGAGCAAATGGACTTTCTGCCCTTTTACCCTTTTTGAATGAGGCAAGGGACGCTGCTCCAATTGTCCAATATCAAGTCCTCATGAATAGGGAGGATAAAGGAGTTGTGGTTGTCTGTCTCTTCTCTGATGACGACTGAGACATCCTTCCTATCATGGTTGGGGTTCTTCTTTGAACTGCTACCTCTATCCCTTTTGATGCGAGGGATTCGAATCTGATCTTCTTCATCACTATCCGGGATATCATCGTTCATACCCTCGTAGAGCATCAGAAAATATATTTTGGCAAATAGGTCTCGTACTTCATGCAGGAACTTTTCTTTTCCCTTTTTGTTTTCCCCATTAGGCTTTGAGGCTTTTCTCTCACTCATTGGTATGACTGGAGGAAACAGCATGGCTGACACAATAGCAGGAATCTTCCTTATTGGTCTCACAAACCCGACATCAGTGAGGTTTAGCAGTAGGATAGTGGAAGCAGGAGCCTTGGGATGCTTGTGTGGGTTCCGATGGTTCGCTCCGGATGAATAGCCCAATCCGTCTTTCCCTGACTGGCTCGGGATTTGCACTGGACTCTTGATTCCTTGCTGATTTTTCCCTAACCCATCTATAAGGAAGAATCCCAAGGATACCATTTCCCACCCTACTGTCGTTACTTTGGGGGAAACTTTTGGTTTCAAAGATGGTGCCCCAACAGGTAGGTATTGAGTGTTGCTTACCTCTAACGCTTGAAAACTAGCAGGTTCAATCCCTTCATCTAGACTGATCACCGATATGTCTCCCTATATGCAGAAAGGGTATTCTGGTTCGGCATTTAACGTGATTAGGTTGCCATTAATGATGTACTTGAGTTGCTGATGAAGGGTGGATGGAACTGCTCCCGCCATGTGGATCCACGGACTTCCCAACAACAAGTTGTATCCGGTGGTAATTTTGAGTACCTGGAAGGATACATAGAACGTATGGGGACCAATCTCCAGTGGAAGATCAATCTCTCCCACAGCCTCTAGACGAGACCCATCGAAAGCCTGGATAACCACATGACTGGTATGGATCCGGTTTGGGTTGATCTTCATTTTTTCTAGGGTATTATAGGGACAGGTGTTCAAGGACGATCCTCCATCTATTAGCACTCCTCTAATCACATACCCCGAGGACATCACTGCTATGTGTAATGACTTGCAATGGGTCGTCCCTTCTGCGGGTATATCATCGTTAGTGAAAGATATCACATTGCTATTGAAGATATGTTTTATCACGTGACGGAATTTCTCCGTATCTACCGTCTTCGGCAGATGGGCTTCCTCCAGTACTTTCACTAGAATTTTGCGATGATCCACCGAGGATAAGACCATATCTAGGATAGATATTTTTTTAGGTGCCTCTTTCAAGTTTTGCACCACCTTGATTTCGTTATGCCCCATTTTGATGAGGAACTCTTCAATTTTCTCTTCAGCCACTCTTCTTTTAGCTTTAATAACTGAATTGATCGCCCGCTGAGGCAGGTACAACAGATTTCCTTGGATACGTTGGTGATGTTGTTTAAGGTTGAACCTTCATCCTTCCCATAGTTCTATAGGACTCTTTTCAGGCTAACCACCGGATATTGCGGCCTGAAGGGCAATATTAAAGGCTCGGGCGCAGCCACTTTGACGGGATTCTTCCCTTCTTGGACTCTTTTTCCTTGCAGTATTAGGGGTGCTACGGCTAGATCCTTCTCATAGGAAATAACAGCCACTGTTTCCTGATTCCATGCCATAGGAATAAAGAGTGCTTCTTCATTGGGATAACCACAATCTTGATTTCCTTTTATCAGTTTACCACTTTCAATCAGATTCTAAATTAGGTGACGAAGCCCCCAATAATCCTCGGTATCATGACCTGGTGCGTTGGAATGATACTGACAGATCCGGTCAGGTTTGAACTTCCTAGATCGAGGGTTTACCAGGGGTAACAAATCTGTAACCATCCCTTCATTGATCAGCATTTGGAGGATTTCTGTCATCGGTTGATTCAAATTAGTAAAATTCCTTAGGAAGGAGAATTCCCTATCAGCTTGGAACTTCTCCTCCTTGGCCACCTTGTCGGCCCAGGGTTCATGCTCATGAAATCGGTAATGGTCCCTCATAGCAATGGGACTAATCTCAGGGGTAGGAGGATTGGCTTCATGCTGGTTGATCTGATTTATCAGCTATCTGGTTATCTGATGTTGATACACGACTAACTCTACCAACTGTCCAACCTGTTTCTTAATGGACTTGATTTTTTATTCCATCTGGAACTGCCTTTCTGAGAATTCCCAACTATCTAGGCTATTGGTACTTGATTGGGTTGACTCTCTAACATACCGGAGGTATTTGGATCCTTCTCCACTCTTGGTGCTAATCATATTGACACTCTCCTCATTATGTTGAGGGAGGGGATTATCTTGCACATGTGGTTGCTCTGGCTTTTTCACCATAATTTCTCCGTTATCTATCAAGTCTTGGATTTTGTGCTTTAGAGCCCAACAGTCTTGTGTATCGTGGCCCGGTGATCCTAATTGTATGCACACTTTTTACTTGGGTCGAAATTCTGTCCGCTCGAACTGGCTGGTGAAGGAGTTAGACAATCTTCTTTTGTGTTGTCAACAGTTTTAGCACATTTTCTAATGAATCCCCTAAGGGGGTGAACGTTCATCGACGTCTGGCCTCCACAGTTTTCTGAAACAGAGGATTAGAAGGTTGTGCTAGTGCTTGAAAAGGGGGATAGTTCCTCCTTTGAATGGGCATGCTGGTCAAACTGCCTCTTATATTTTGTTCTTGCAGTACTAAGGACACTTCTTCCTCTTTCTTCTTATGTGCTATCCGAGGATTACTCCCATAACTCCCAGATTGGATACGCTCGGCCACGACTTCCAAGGCGGTAAGATCTTTTATCTTCCCAAACTTTAGCCCCATTTTGGCCATCTCTCTGTGTTTGATCATCTCTGAGAATGGTTTTCCTATACATTCTTGGACCCTTTCGTAATACAGAGCTTCTTGAATGTCGATGAAGGTCAGGACTATCTCAGTCTCTGTCATGGGCAGGGTGACTTGTGCCGCCATTCATCTCCATCGTTGGGCATACTCTCTGAATGATTCATTATTTTGCTTCTTGATTTTGGTGATTTGATACCTATATGGAATCATCTGAGACTGGAACCTGTATTGATTGAGAGGCATGTGCTAGCTCTTCCCAGCTGTGAATTTTGGAATTATCTAGTCGGGCATACCAAGCTCTAGCCTCTCCGGTCGGACTTTTTGGAACAATTGCATTCTAAGCTTCTCGTCCTCTGCATAGGATCTTAGTTCTCCAATGAATACCTTCAAATGGGTGTAGGGATCTCCTAATCCATCATATTTTTTGAAATTAGGGACTTGAAACTTATCTGGATAACGAGCCCCTGGAAATATACATAATTCTGAATAATTGACACTCCCAAATGCCCCAATCCCTTTGATGGACCGGATGGTTTCTTCCATTTGTTGAACCTTTTTTAGAATATCATCAGCCTCCTGCTTTTCATCAAGGTTGATGATTTCTGGGGTTTTGTAGGTCGGGTCCTTGTTCTGAGACTCATGGGTCTGAGAATCTTTCTTGCCGGTGTCCTGACTGCCACAGAGTGTAGATGATTCTATATGACCGGGTGTTTGTTTACCCTGCATACCTTTGCTTTGTTCTTCCAAGAAAACAGCCAATTCAGCTATCTGGTTCTTTAATCTTTCAAACTCCTCCCTAGAGACAAGGGTGGATTCAGGTTGAGCATTTGAAGCCATGTTTGGAAATGGGCTTAGTGCTTTTTTGGATTTGGATCTGGTAACGGGACCAATATTTCCCTACAATAAACGTAGGTGTGTTAATTTTGATGTATATATATCAACAGGATGCATGCTATGTAATGTTTTTATTTTTGAACGTTTTTTAATCTTATCCTTTAAAACAAAGGTTAGTTATTTTGATGACAGGATAGTATGACATGATTCACAATGAAATGTATGTTTACATTGAATCTTGAAAATTTACATTGAATTGAAAGAGGAAGGCATGAAGAGGCTTCCCTTAGGATTTGGTTAATCAGAGGCTGACCTATCTTAGGCTACTCTCACGGCTTTTCGGCATGAAGGTCCCCAGATCTTCGCAATTTACTAGAGGAGAAATTAATCCGGCTTTTCAATTGGAGCGGATCTGAGTGGTGCCTTTCCTGAGCCTCGCAGAATTAGTCTCCTTTGAGTCTAATAATCAAACATCGACAGGTTCGCCTCCTGGTGGAGGAATCACACAACATAAAGCACTAACATATGAAATGATGACATTTGTGCGAAGCACTAACATAAAGCAGTAAAGCATTCATTCAAATCCATTCAATGTAAAACACAGCATTCATACATACGCATATTTGAAAGGGAAATTTTGAAAAGATTTGAGCGTGGCCTAAGCCCTCTACTGTCCCCAGCAAAGTCGCCACCTGTCGACATCGGGAAAAAATCTTGTCTCTTTAGAAAGATCCTTCTCTCTTCCTAAATTATTTTCTACCCTTATTTGTTTCATTCGTTTTATGAAGGGTGAAGAGTTTTTTAGGAAAAGGCCAACATGTATCATGTCGACGATTTTGAAAGGTTTACAAAGTCAGCAGGTTGTATATCTTGAAATGGTTGTACCAGCTCAACCGAGTTTTGTTTGCAAGTAGGCCCAATTACTGGACACTATCAAAACTTGGCCTTGAAATCGAAATTCTAAAGTTCGAGGGCTTGGTTAAGCAGGGGGGAAGGTGTTAGGCACCCCCCGACTCTCATGAAACACGGTACCGCATCTTTTCAATATTTCCCTTTTAAATTGCAATGTATGTATGTATGTTGGAAGTAATTGAGCCTACGATTGTTTGATTTGAAAGTAGTGCCATACTTTGTTGGACCTATATACGAAGGGTTTAATTTGTTTGAAAAGTCCTTTTGTTTTAGACGAGATATGAAAATGATGTTTTGAAAAGGTTGGTTTTCAAACCTTTACGCTCACATAGGAATTGAAGCATATCGATACTTCCATTTTATTCTGTTCAGCCCTTTGCTCGATTTTAATGTTTATTATCGGGATGCGAAGCATCCTAGACCACGAAATGTATATACAAGTTCCAGTCTTTTATGGGCATGACAGCCATCGAAGTGACTCTAGCACTACAAACCATATTTCACTATATTTGGAACCTAAATCCGGATATCCATTTTAAGGTCCATCAGATGTACATTTTACAGAAAAACTGGCAGGATATGTTTACAATATGGAGTTTATCCATCGTGGGAATCAGATTTTGATCAGTTTGATCATCAATCCCACGATGCCTAGGCTCACAGAACAGGGCCAAGAAGACCTGCACATCACATATATTCACAGGAAATACAAATTGTACTCTAGACGCCGCAAAAACAAAGGATTCATCAGTCAAATTCTTGTATGCGTGTGACGAACAAGATTTTTGTAATTTATTTTGAATATTTATTGAATTAAATAAATATTTTTTTTGATGATTTAATTATTGAGTTAAATAATTAATTGATGAATTTGTGGTAGAGTAATTTAATTATATGTGTTACATTAGTTAAATTAATGTGGAGAATTTTTATATTCAAAGTATGTATTTAATTGAGTTTATTTGATTTAATGAATTAATTAATAAGCATAATGTTATTCTAATTAATTTAATAATTAATTAGAGATTTAATGATTTGACATAATTAATAAATAAGAATTTTAATTATGTGACTATATGAATTATTGTGGAATTATGCAATTTTATTTAAGTGATTTAAATAACATTATTTGATTTAATTGGGTGTGACATTAAAACAATATTATAAAGCTTTAATTAAATTAAATGAAAAAGGAGGAATAAGGGACAAGCAAACAAGGCCTTGGTGAAGGTTGAGGCCAGTTAACCCATTATGGGATTAACTGACGACCATGACCCCACGACTAATTATACGTATATGTATATTTATTCATATCAGACTTATATATTATAAACATATATCAGAACTACTATATATCATATACATACTCTGAGAAAACTTAGAGAAAAGAGAATTGAGAGAGTTGAAAGAATTTGAAGAAAAAAAAAAGAATCCATATCATCTTCACAAAGTTTGCAATGGGTAATTCCTTTGTCCCAGTTTTATTTCATGTATTATGTTTCCTTCATGAACATATATTCTGAGTTCTCTGTGTATGGGAAAAATTAGTAATTTTTGATTATATGCTTATATGTGTGTTATTATATCATTATAACATATTTTGTATTTGGTATGAATGAATTAAAATAATCGAATTCATTTAATTAGGCCTTAATTGGGTTTTCAAAATTTTACAGAGTTTTTCCATTTACGTGCTTTAAAAATTCTCTGTGAATGGAAAAAACTTGATATTTGTTCATTATATGGCTATATGTGTATTCATATGTGTTTATAACATATTATATGCCATATATGCATAACTTGCAGTGATCGAATTTTGTTTAAATTGGGTTTTCGAAAATTACAGAGTCGTATATATGGCCATACGGCCCTTACGGCCCTTACGTATAAATTTTATATTATGAATCGATGGTTTAACTTTGAATTAACATTTGCATATGATTGTACACGTTTATACGAACAAAACGGAAGTTAAACGAACGGATTCGGTGTTATAACGAATCCGTAACGTTGAATTTCTTGATTTTTCTTCAAAACCATCAAGAACACCAAGAACAGTGAAATTTAATGATTTGATTCGAGTAATTGCATAATTTAATATGTTAAAAACATGTTAGTAACATTGTACGATGTTTCTATGAAGTTCATACTTCATAAAAATTGTTGTGTGAGTTTAATTTGCATTTAATTGGAGTAATTGGGCCAACGAACTGTCAAAATAGCGAACCAGGGAGTGCACCAGCAGGGGGATCCGCCTCAGCGGGTGTTCATGGGCATTAGGACCCGCCCCAGCGGGTATAAGGGCTGTCCGGGAGCCTTTTTTTTTGGTTTTCGAGACTGTTTTGACCTCCTGTAGTAAAATAAGCATAACTTTTTCATACGAACTCCGATTAAGGGGATTCAAGATGATTCGAAAAGATAACGAGTAGACCTACAACTTTCATTCTTTAAGGTTTTCAATTTGAAATCGTTAAAATGGGTAAAAATGGCCATCTTTGTGACTGATGCGTATTCGGAGGCAATCGGAGGGCTTCGGACATGCACGCACACAAGTGTAGTGTTCTCAATAATAAAAGATGTTGTTTTAAGTTACATACATGAATATTATATGATTTGAAGTTCATGATTAATAAATTAAGTTATTGACATGTATAAGATAATGTGAAGGTTCAAGTTAACAAACTAAGTGCGAACTTGAATATCGTAATTGTAAAACTTGATTATGATTATTTAAAGGGCTATACATGTGTGATATGCATGTTGTGAGTTTACATTCATGTTATGTGGTTAGCCATTGAGTAATATTATAAACCAAGTTGTAAGTCGAACTTAAGTGAATAGTTCAACAGTTAAACATGGTAGTTATGAAAACTAATCGATGTCGTATACATAATGTAATGTGTAGGACGTTGAGGAAGTGAATTGTAATTATATTTGTAGCTTGTGCAAGAGGCAAGTATCCTATCCCTAACTTATTGATTTAGCAAGTTCCCTAAATTCTAATTTATTCATTTATTAAGTCTTAGACTTGTGTTTCTATATCGAGTAAGCTCGTGTTCTTAATTGTTCCAATTCAAAATTCATATTACATATTGTAACTCTTTTAAAAGCATGATTCAGTTATACAATACTGATTCGATTGTATACTCTTGAGATTTATTATTCAAGTTGAATATCGATGTTGTTGTTGAACCTTATAGGACTAGTGAACCCTTATTGATTCGACTAGTCCATAGTTGATGAACGTTCTAAATTCTAAAATACTTATTGAGCTTATCCAAACCAAACTTCCTTTGGTGCGGACTCTGATGTCAAAACTGAGATGAACAACCCTGTAAAAGGGGATTATTTACGCTTTAGCGTTGAGATATTGTGCACAATATGGTACTAAGGGCTGATCCCCCTAAGTACGAGAAGTAGAGTCCATAGTCTTATGACTGTTAAAGGTTTAAAGTATAAACACTTTACAACCTAGGACATAGTTCAAGGTCTTATGACCCTCAGATGTTATTTTGATTCCTGTTATTTATCCTCGAGTCAAAAGTTGAGTTTCTTTATTCAGATGTCCTTGATTCACTCGCATGTTATTATATTGTTGTCATATTATTATACTTGTGGGCAATCGTGCTCACTCTTGCGTATAATAACATTGCAGTTAAGAACGAAAGGTCCAACGAGCCTTCTACTAGCAAAGGCAAGGGCAAGGTCAACAAGTGATGAAGACTTGTTGTTTATTTTATATGTTTATGTTTCAGCTCTATGTTAAAGTTGTGTAAGACTATTTAATTGTTTATGTTCCGCACAGATGTTTAAGGTTAGTATTACCTGGGATTGATGTATTTATTTTCAGATGTTGTAACCCATAAGGGAGGATTTAATTCTATTTATTGCATGGTTTGCATTTACTATGGGTAGATAGATAGATGATATTCGTACAGTGAACACCAAGTCCCGTGGAATTGAAGTACCCGGATTTGGGGGTGTCACAATGCGCATAGCCAAAGCTTCCCGTTTTCACTAGATATGAATCTAGGGTCGCAAGGTTGCTTTCATATGTACAAAACTAGAAAAAAAAACTAGATTTAAATAAATCTTAGCCATTCTAGCTTCCCAGTTCCGGTTGGACCTATTTTGAACCTTTTGAAAGTTAGAAAAGGCTAGATTTAAATAAATTTAATTCGCCGAATTTACATTAAATGCATATCAAATGAACATTTAAAACAAATATTTAATCACAATGAATAAAATATATATATATATATATATATATAATTATATATATGTATATAAGTTGTAAAGGGCCACAGATTTCCAATCCAGGCCTGATTGAATGTAAATATATATATTTATAAAAGCTGTAAAAGAGCCACGAATTAATCCAGACTCGACAGAATCTAAATATATATATAAAAGCTGTAAAAGAGCCACAAATCAATCCAGGCTTTACAGAATGTAAATATATATATATATATATATATATATATATATATAAAAGCTGTAAAGGGCCACGATTTCCAATCCAGGCCAGACAGAAATGTAAATATATATATATATATATATATATATGTATATATATATATATATATATATAGATATAAAAGCAGTAAATAGCCACGAATTTGTAATCTAGGCTAGACTTAATGTAAATATATATATATATATATATATATATATATATATATATATAAGCTGTAAAGAGCCACGAATTGATCCAGGCTCGACGGGAATGTAAATATATATATATATATATATATATATATATATATTTATAAAAGCTGTAAAAGGCTACGGATTTCCAATCCAGGCCAAACTGAAATGTAAATGTTAATATATATATAGTTATTATATATATATATATATATATATATATATTAAAGCATAAAAGGCCACGAATTAGCAATCCAGGCCAAACGAAGTCAGAAAAATTATATATATATATATATATATATATATATATATATATAATTATATAAATAAAAGCAGTAAAAGGGCCACGAATTAGCAATCCAGGCCCGACTGAATTGAAAGTTAGTATATATATTGTCAATTATATATATAATAAAGCTGAAAAGGCCACGAATCAGCGATACAGGCTGAACAAGTTAGAATATATATATATATATATATATATATATATATACATAAAAGCGAGTAAAAGCCACGGATCAACGATCCAGGCTGTGCAAACGAAGAAAAACGTGTATATATATATATATGCTTATATATACTAAAAAGTAAGCTAAAACGGCCACAGAACTGAGTTTCGGGCAAAACCAGAAGATGAAACTTGATATGCACGTTCACATATACGTAATGAAGTAAGAAATGAGTTCTGATCGTAAAAAAACTTACAATGGACTGCTCCACAGGGCTTTTTGCCACTCGGTGGGCTTCAAATGGACGTTTTCACCGGTTAATTTTTGATACGTCATAGAATATACGTATACAAACGTATTGAAAGAATAAAATTGAAGTTTGGCGTACGAGAAGTAGGGCTAAGGGTCGAAATGGGCGGAGTTTCAAAGCATTTTTCTATTTTTTTTCTCATTTTTTTCTAAGGCTAGGGGGTCTCATTTATATTCCAAAATGGTAGCAGGTCTACCTGCTAATTCCACTATTAGGGCTGTGGCTCCTTGTGGTGGGCCCCACCTGGTGGGTCCCGTCGTCTCGAAGTACGTCCACTCCGAGTAACGCGGTGTTAGGTTTGAACCTTCATAACTTTTGATCCGGGCGTCCGTTTGAGGCGTACTATACCTTTCCGAAAAGCCCTTTCTGAAAGATACACAATGACATGAGATTTAACCATTTCCAAGTTCAAGAATATGGGTTTATAACCAGATCTTCATGTTTTTACGGTTTGTCCGTTGAGCTGTCTTGTGCTGTTTTCACTCGGGATCAATGTTATGGCTCTTTCTAACCTTTATTGCATTAATTCAGCTTGATTTTGACTAAATTGGATTCAAGTTGGTAAAATGACCATTTTACCCCTCTAGGGGTATCTCCTGTGTTGGCCAGGTTTTCGACTATTTTCTCGGGGTTATTTTCGAGGTTTGATCCCAGCAGACTCTGTTCTTCCTCAGGGTTGTCTCCAAAATTGATTTGGTCTATCAGGGTTATCTTAGGGGATGATTTGATGCTTTGGGGCTGTCTTCGAAGGTTGATTTAACCTCTCGGTGTTGTCGTCGGGGCTACTGTACCTCCCGGGGTTATCGTGGGAGCTTAACTTGACATCCCGATGTTGCCGGGGCTGAGTTTGATCTCTCGGGGTTGTCATCAGGGCTCCTGTACTTCCTAGGTTATTGTTGGGGCTTAACTTGACATCTCGGTGTTATCGTCGGGGCTGAGTTTGATCTCACGATGTTGTCGCCAGGGTTGCTGTACTTCCCAAGTTATTATTGGGGCTTGACTTGACATCCCGATATTATCATCGGGGTTGAGTTTGATCTCCCGGTGTTGTCGTCAGGGTTGATGTAAATCCCGGGTTGTTGTCGAGGCTTGACTTGACATCCCGATGTTGTCGCCGGGGCTGAGTTTGTTCTCCCGATGTTGTCACCGGGGTTACTGTACTTCCCAAGTTGTTACCGGGGCTTGACTTGACATCCCCGTGTTGTCGTTGGGGCTGAGTTTGATCTCCCGGTGTTGTCATTGGGGTTGCTGTACTTCTCGGGTTATTGTCGGGGCTTGACATGACATCCCGATGTTGTCGACGGAGCTGAGTTTGTTCTCCCGGTGTTGTCGTCGGGGTTCCTGACTTGGGTCTGAACTTCCAGGATTGTCTTTGAAAGATATAAGATTTTGCCCTCCTACAGGGTTAGTAACAGGAATGCAAAATTTTGAGTTTCTACAGCATTAACATACGGGTAATGAGATATTTTCTCAATTTCCTAGTGAGAAGTAGGGAATTGCTCAGATCCAATGGCGTCGCCTTTAGCGATAGAAGTGTCTATGGGTTTGCAGATTCTCATCTGGAATTGCTCAAGAACCTTCTTAAGGTAAGTCTCTTGAGACAAACCAAGAAGCTTTCTTGAGCGATCTCAATAAATCTTAAATCCAAGAACATAAGCTACTTCTCCCATGTCCTTCATCTCAAAGTTAGAGGACAACCACCCTTTGGTGATGACAATCATCTCCTTATCGTTCCCAGCTAGTACGATGTCATCGACATACATAGATAAGATAATGAATTTTTCTTTGGAACGTTTGATATACACACAATGGTCTTCCTCGATCATCGTAAACCCATCACTAATGACAACTTAATGGAATCTCAGATACCATTACCTGGATGCATATTTCAAACCAATAATAGAACGTTTGAGCTTGCATACTTTGCGCTCTTTTCCTTCTACGATGAAACCTTCTAGTTGATCCATGTATATTTCTTCAGCTAAATCTCCATTGAGAAAAGTTGTCTTAACAGTCCATTTGATATAACTCCAGATCCAAATGCGCGACAATCGCTAGGATGAGGCGAATTGAGGAAAACCTCATAACTGGTGATAAGGTTTCCTCGTAATCAATTCCCTCTTGCTGGGTGTAGCCCTTGGCTACAAGACAAGCTTTGTACCTTTCAATGGAACCATCTGCCTTGCGTTTGACTTTAAGAACCTATTTGTTACCAATAGCCTTTCGCCCTAATGAAAGGTCAACCAAGTACCAGACTTGATTAGTCCTCAAGGACTCCATCTCTTATTCCATTGCAATTATCCACTTATCATTTATAGAAAATGATAGAGCATCTCGATAAGATCGAGGTTCCTCATCATCATGCGCATCAGCCATAAAGGCATTCCCCTCAATCTCAAAGAGACGACGTGGAATGTTACCTCTTTGACTTCTACGCATTTGAGGAATAAGAGACTCCCCATTCGATGGAAGAGAACTGCTTGAAGGCATGTCACTCCCACTATCTACAAGAGCCTAAAGAATAGTTTCTTCGATCTCTACTGTACAATTTGGGGTGTCCAAATCTTCCTCCATCTCATAAAAATTCATCTCCTTGCTCACATCACCTCTATTAGGAAAATCCATCTCAAGAAAATCTGCATCTCGTGACTCTATCTCAGATACAGTCCCATTAGGCTGCTCTCCAACGAACACATAGCCTTTGGAGTGTTCAGAATATCTTATAAAGATACACTTATTACCCATCGGGCCCAACTTCCCATATTTATGAGAAGTGTTATGCACGTAAGTTGTCAATCCTCAAGGCCGCATATGGCCCAATTTGGGCTTTCTGTCAATCCACATTTCATATGGGGTGGACTGGACTGATTTCGAAGGTACACGATTAAGTATATACGTCGCAGCCAATAATGCATCACCCCAATAGGAGATAACCAAATTTTCCAGTGCCACTATAGACCTAACCATGTCTAATAATGTCTGGTTCCTCCTCTCTGCCACACCATTTTGTTGCAGAGTTCTAGGGACTGTCAGATGCCTGATTATCCTTTTTTCTCACACAATTCTTTAAACTAATCGGACAGATACTCGCGGCCTCGGTCAGTTTGAAGTGCATTAACACTTTTATCTAACTGTTTCTCGACCTCAATCACATGACGTCTAAAGCAATCTAATGCCAGACTTATTAGAGATCATAAAAGTGTACCCGAAGCGCGTATAGTCATCTATTATTGTGAGAAAATAGGAACATCCATGCCTTTCTTTCACATTCAAAGGGCCACAAATGTCTAAGTGAATGAGTTGCAATGAGTTTTCTACCCTAGTGGCTTTACTAAATGGTTTTCTAGTTGATTTCCCTGCTAAATAATGTTCACAAGTGGGTAGATTGACCTTAGTGAGTGGGCCTAAAAGACCTACTCGAGCTAACCTAGCCATTCTATCCTGTCCAATATGACCTAATCTAGCATGTCATTTAATTAAACTATATTGATCATTTTCAACAAGCAATGAATAAGAATCATTACTATTATTGCTAAAATTAATCGTATCTAAAACCATAAAACAATTAGAAATAAAACCACGTCCATAAATTTTAGTCCCGCGAGAAATTACAACACCATTATTCTAAAAACGAATATAGAAGCCTAAACTGAGTACTGTAAGAATGGAAAATAAATAATGTCATACATCTGGTGCATAGAGTACATCATAAAGAATTAATGCAGAGCAGTCTCGCATCTCCAATTTGTAAGTGTCAATTCCTAGCACATCAACACTGAAGTCATTCCCCATTAGTACTTTTCTGCCAGCTAGAACTCGACTATACTCCACGAACCCAGTTTGATCACGCACTATATAGTTCGTTGCTCTAGAATCTACAATCCACACATGGAGATAAAGAGCAACGAATACAGTGGAAGACACTAAACACGTAGCTTGATCAAGACAAGTGAGTACCTTCGTCGGCTCAGTGCAGTCACGAGTGAAGTGTTCTGCTGTGTCACAGTTGTAACAAATCAACTTGACATTGTTCTTCTCACCAGCCTCTGCAACCTTCTAAGGCACATTAACATTAGCAATCTCTATTTGTTGAGCCTTTAGGCGTTCATCTTCTAGTCGTTTAGTCCTTAAACGCTCAACCTCCAGCTACTCAGCTTCTAAGCGCTCAAGGTGATGAAAAATATCTTCTATAGATTTAATGTTTTTATTTTGAGCTATGTTAACCTTGAGATTGTTCCAATTATCGGGAAATGAGCGTATCATTGCCCGAATTTGTTGTTCATCTGAAAAAGGGTTATCAGCAGCTCCTAACGTTTCAATCATATTTGCCATGACCTGAAGATGTTCTCTAAAGGTGTGCTCAGCTTTCTTTGTATACCTGTCGAATTTGGTAATTAAGAGATGCAACCTAGCAATGTCCATTTTCTTTTGGGATAAGAAAATGGAGAAAACCTTATTAGAGATATTCGATTAGTTCACCACAATATATAAATCTTCTTTGCCGCATTATCTAAATTAACATAAAAATAATGGGACATAAATACAAAAGGGAGACTTCTCCAGGCTTTGGAATCACAATTCGTATGAATGTCATTATTTAAATTTAATTTTTCAGCGCATAAGATGTATAATTTAGGGAATAACTTAATTAAATTACTACCACCAAAATTACTCCCACTAGAAACAAGGGTATATGTGTAATTATAGCATGATAATTTAATTCCAACAACCAATGATTAATATTTCAAAATATAAACAAATGAAATTAAACAATAGAATTTATTACTCAATTAATATACTAAGTATGCTATAAACACATTAACATGCTTCCAAAAAAATTCAAGAGTATCTTATCATCATAAAATGTTACTGTATTTTTTTGATAATTATGTTAATTAATACAATTAATTAATCATTACATAATTAATTAAAAATTAAGCAAAATACCCAAATATATTAATTTCTTCCCAAAAAATTTACAAAATTATATTAACGTCATAAAAAGATTACATTAAATTTTTGAAATTTTCTTGACAAATTTTGTTAACTGTCACAATTAATTAACAATTGCATAAATAATTAGAAATTAACCAAAAATATCCAAACATATTAATTTCTGTCAAAAACTTTACAAAAGTATCTTAACTTCATAAAAAGAGTACGGTAATTTTCCTAGAATTTTTATGATAAGTTTGCTAATTTTCACAATTAATAAACCATAGCTTAATATATTAGAAATTGACCAAAATTATCTAAATATATGAATATTTTAAAATTCCATTAGAAACATTAATTATATGCTAATAATTAATTTCTGTAAAATTTTTAGAATTTAATAATCAATATAATTATTTTTAAATTAATTTCCATAAATTTATTAATTAATAAAACAATTTTCAAAATTAAAAATAAATAAATAAAAACTAATTAAAAGAGAACCAGGTCGAGGCGAGGGTCAAGACCGTGTCTGGAGCGGGTCAGATTAAGGGCAGGGGCGAACTGGGCTGGTGCGTGTGCATATGCGCGCTGCATAAGCAGCTGCCGCGCATGGCGCACGCATGGGTTGCGTAGTGCTCCGGCGCGTGTGAGCTCCACGCGCAGCCTTCCCAACCGTTTTCTGCGACGGTGTTTGCACGGTTCTGATCGACTTCCTCCCCTGATCATTTTGGTATGCTTAAAATCCATTTTAGGAGCTTACATGATGGGGGTGAGATGAAACAAAATCCCACTAAGAGTACTAAGAGTGGAAAAATACTTCATCTTCAACCTTAAGCCATCAAAAATTTCTAGATTACCCTTTTCAAGACTGAAACTTTGAGAAGTCATATCTTAGTCAATATAACTCTTATTTAAGCATATAATATATCGTTGGAAAGCTTACAACACGTACTACACATACTTATCAATATCATAGGAAACAAATAATAACATAAAAATTTATGGCCGATCAAAGCAGGCAGTTTGATTATGATTTTAAGCTTTTAAAACATTCATCAATGGAGTTTTGTATAAAACTTTATACATGACATACATAAGATCGATAATAAACCATTCTTTGATACCAATAAAGGAATAATATGATCCATGTAATGATATATTT
The DNA here is from genome assembly GCA_020205555.1 of Panax stipuleanatus. Classification (NCBI taxonomy): domain Eukaryota; kingdom Viridiplantae; phylum Streptophyta; class Magnoliopsida; order Apiales; family Araliaceae; genus Panax; species Panax stipuleanatus. The sequence goes on from CM035120.1 coordinate 120,744,397, forward strand.
ACACAAAAATGAAAAATTAAATATGTACCTCTGAAGTGTGATATAACCATTTTGGTGCGGAAAACTTTTTGCAATTGATTGTCCTCTGCAACCCAACGACGTCTCCAAACTACGATACGAGAATGGAGCTCAAATCCATAATTTGTAACAGTTAGGTTTAGATCTATAATGGGAGAGGTTTTTGATATAGGGTTTTTGGGCCAACTGATTAATCGTGATGTACTGAGGTGAGGAGATGAGACGTGAGTCTTATACGCTGAAGTAGTTGAATCACTTTCCTACAATCTCTTTAACTCTCCAACTCTCCAACTCTAAGTTACGTGAATATATAGTCAATCTCATAAGCTGACTAATAAACCAAATGGGTCGGACCCTCCATGGACGCCCCACTTGGATACCCAAAATCCAACAAATTTCTAATCTCAATCCCAATAAAATCCACTTCAAATTGGTCCTCCTCTTCTTCTTCACATCCATAACCTCAAATCTAAACTCTACCCCTAAGTTAGATTTTATTGATGTTTTCAGCTAATTGGGTGGAAATTTTTTTGATCGGATTTGAGTTTGATGGATTAATGTTTTTTTGTTGCTAATATAACACATTCACACACCCTATTTGACATGTCAAGGCTCAAACCTCAACCTCGTGGTTACCATGAGATGAGCAATACCACTCTGGCAAAAGGTCTTCGGTTATTAATTTTTGGTTGATGGTTAAAATCGATTGTGGTATAATTTTTATTTTTTTATTATTGACGAGGGAACAATAGAAGTAAAGTTTTTGGGTTTAATTATTATTATTATTATTTATTAGTTTCAATGTCATTATATTTTTTTAATGATTTATCTATTTTATCCTTAAAAATAGAATAACTTGAAATTCCAGTAATGTTTGACCCCTTTCTAGGAGTTCGGAGGGTGTCTTTCGTTACGTAAATTAAATAGTAGGGCGTAAATGGACACGTTTAGAAGTTTGGGGTGTAAACATCAACATGTTTATAAAATTTGATGTTCAAAGTGTACTTTACTCTTCATTTAAAATATATAACTGAATATTTGTTCACATCTGTAGGGGTAGCCTTTGATAAGTTTGGATTTCTAAATGCACCAAACTCACACTACCATTTCTTGTGTGTTATTGTGACGCCCCCAAAATAGGTTCAATACTCAACCCATTCTGAGACGCCAAATACATGGTACAGAATTTAAATACAATCTTTTATATCAAACGGTCGTGCAAAATACGACCACGCAACTATGAGTGTCAATACAGACATGTAGAAAATATAAACATTCAAACTAAGTCCTCATTACATTTATTATCACACTATTTTATAAAAAAAATAGTGAGGACTTCTACAACTCTAACTCGGACCATCACTCCATTCCCCGACTAGTACCCGCGATATTCTCCTTTCCTGAAGAGAACAATGGAAGAAAAGGGTGAGCTCAACTAACCCAGTAAAGAATATTATGACTAAGATAATGGAAAATAAATTATCGTTAGTCTTCAACAAATTAGATAAAATATTATGGACAACAAGTTTTAGATCAATATTCGCAGCGAAAATAACAATTCAATAGAAAAGTTAAGTAGATAATGATGTCTACTATCTTCTCTGGTTTAAAAGTCCATCATTAATATTTTATCCCTATAACATCAATCAATATACATCTCGAATCAAATATTCATCTTTTGCACTACGGCCAAAGATATTCATTTATATCACCAGTTGGTCATGTTCATCTCAACACCTGTCCATCTTTGCACTACGGGCCAAAGATATTAATCAGGTAATCATTCATCTTTGCACTACAGGCCAAAGATATTCAGTTATATCACCATTTAGGACTGAGGATGATGAAAACAATACGAATAACGAATCCAGTGAGATAAAGGACAAATATTAGAGAATTTATCCAGAGTTCAAGAATAAAGATCAAAACCTGGATCCAATCAAAGATGATTTGAAAAAGAAAAAAATACTGTGAATAGTATCTTGTGAATAGTAACTCGACATGAAAAGATAAAAATTTCACAAGAAAGTTCAGACCAATATTCCAGTGAAATAATATTAGATGAAGCGCAAAACTCAAGGAATTTCTGATCATTTCAGGAATTATAGAAGCAATACTTACCGCAGTAAGTTTAGAGTTAGAAATCTGAAATGAAACAATATACGAAACTGCAATTGGATTTTCACCCGTCAGGCGGTAGTCCGCTCAGACAGATTATTTCCATAATTTAATAACAACTGAATACGAAGGGTTATTCACCAGGCATACAGTAGTCCGCGTAGACAGGTTATTCCCACAGAACAATAAAAAATGGAATAACAACAGGATTTCACCATGCATGCGGTAGTCCACGTAGACAGGTTATTCCAACAGAATAATAAAGAATGGAATAACAACCCTTACGAGTATTGAAAGAAAATAACTCTCTTCATGAATACGAAAGAAATAATACCCCTTACTTTAAAAATTTGGAGACTGCACTAGTGTAATAGCAGAATACTCTTCTTTTTTCTCTCTTATTCTCTCTATACTTTCTCTCTCTATAGCTTTAGTGAATTGGTGAGAAATAATGAAGAAATGAGCTTCTATTTATAGGCTCGGCAGAGTAAGGGTAAAATAGTCTTTTCGCCATAATTTATGATATCATCGCTTACATCATCGATTCTATGACATCATTGCTTACCTCATCGTTCCGATGACATCATTGTTTACCTCATCGTTCCGATGACATCATTGCTTACATCATAAAAATTCAAATTCAATTTATTCTCTTCTACCTTATTTTACTTTTATACCATGAATTTACTATAATAATGTTACCATTCAAATTATAAAAATCATACTATTATATAATCACATCATACTACTATAATATAATATTATAATAATATATTTGAATGAATTATTTTATCGGACAAGAAAAAATACCAAATTTCAACCAATGTCACATGTTAAAAATTCCTCCGTTTAAATCCACATTGAATAAATATTTCCTTATCATATATATTAAAAATTAATTATTCACAAATAATATTACAGAACTACAATATTGACAACCAGGTTGTTCTCAGGAAAGAGGGGGCCTTCCGATAAAGATTTCTCCTTACTGGCGCACAATTAAATAACCCCTCCTAGACAGAACTTCCTTAGACATTGCCAATAATGCTATCAAATAATATTATTCTAATAATATGAATTATTGATATGATAATTTAAAATACTGTGCAATGACAATTATTGAATCACTAATATAAAATATCAACGTAGCAATTATTAAATCAATAAAATAAAATATTAAACGGTAACTACTGTAACAATTATTGAGTAGTGACTTCTTACGTAAGAATCAATAATTAGAATTACTGTGCAATACCATGTGCTAATATGCAACACCGCGTATTATTGTATTTTAACCACCAGGTATTTCAACAGTTTTAACGGTAAAAGTTTTATCGTTAAAAAGGTTATTTCTATCGCTTTCTACATCCGACATTCATTCTCTTGTGGGGCCCACATATGGCTGCGCCGTCGTACGAATATTCCCCGACAGCAAGAATATTTCACGACCAAACGAATATTCCCCGACAACAATGAATATTTTATAACCACTTGCTTACTTTGTAAAATTTGCACATCTCACCCATAACTTATCACATTTATCAAATCAACACCTTACTGTTTCCAAAATAATATATAAAGAAAATTAAATCTTATTCATAAAATTTGGGGTCTTACAGTTGTATTTGAACTCCAAACATAATGTTCAAAATAAGTTACTTTATATAAACACAATTATAAAAAAAAAAGTTTAAACAAGATTTTACCATTTTTGGGTTTATGATTGATTTTTTTCATGCAGCTTTGATTTGTAGAATCAATTTACAAGATGATGTATAACTGCAGATTATGTAAAAATTTAAAATTGATTCCAAATCTTATAAATTCAGTTTTAGTTTATAGAAACAAAATTTTTACCTTTTACCAATTAAAAAACACACTAAACATTTTCTATCCAAATAAGTACTATATTTCCGAACACATTAGAGAAGAAGAGTATGAGATAGCATGACGATTGACTTTAGTGCAAGTGGGAGATTGAAAATAGTATGCACGCAAGCCAATTATTTTTATATGATGTATCATATACTTTGTAATTTTGTTCGTTTATTAATAAAAGAATTAATTAATTAAACGCATTTTAATTTATCTACATGGTGTTGTTATATTAAATGTGATAAATTCATAGTTTTGAGAAATGTTTTTAGAATAATGATGATGATCGTGCTAATGTGATCTAAATTCTAGATAGTTCACAAACTAAAATCGTTCCTAATCGGTGGTTTACTAAAAAGGAGATTAGTGAATCCGAATATATTAGTGCATACGTTGCTTACTCTTAGGAAGAGGATGATTGATCTTAAAATTATTTGTGTGGAGACACTAAAGCAAGTATGTAGGTGTTTATTCGAGATTAAGTTCACTGAACGTGTCTTGCTAAGGAATACTTAATGGAGTTTTACTCGCTTGTCAATAGGAATTCCTAAAGTGATAGTAGTACAAGTGATCCTTGGACTTGAGATTATCATAGTATCTTGTGTATGATGAGTTATACTTTAACATGTCCCTTAAAACCCTTAGGGTATATCAAAGAGTATGCTTGGGTATAATAAGTTGTATATGGAGATAATAAATGATCAACAAAGAATCTAATATTTCTAGTAAAATGAGAGAATGTCCTATGTGATTCGACAAATGACAACTCAGTAGTCTTTGGCCAAAGCAGAATGATTTCTAATTTGCATTAATCAGAAGTGCGCATTTAAGAATCAAAATACATATAATTAAATAAAATAAGACTTGAATGTAATTCCATGTCTTATATTTAATTGGGACATTGTATGGTAGAAGGATTGAATTGTATGGTAATTATTCACTGAAAGGTTCTTTTGTGATTAATGTTGAAATCTATATTATCTGGAAAGTCGTTGATCGCTAAGGGTGTAAGACCCTAAATTTTATGAAATAAAAGTATTAAATTTTTCTTATAATTATTATTCTATTCAGTAAATTGTTATATTGATAAAAGATTAAAGTTAAGGGTGATAATTTAATAAATGTTATAGTTATGGGTGATATGTGCAAATTTTACAAAGTAAGCAAGTTATCATAAAATATTCGTTGTGTCGAGGAATATTCGTTTGTTCGGAGAATATTCTTTTTGTAGGGGAATATTCGTACGACGACGCAATCATTGGTGGACCCCACAACGGAATAATTATCAGAAATAGAAAGCGACAAAAATAACAATTTTATAAAAATAACGGCAAGACTTTTATCGTTAAACTGTTAAAAGACCCGGTGATAAAAGTACAGTAATACGTGTTGTTGCACAGTAGCACGCGGTATTGCACAGTATATCTGATTATTGATGCTTACGTAAGAAGTCACTCAGTTTCATTCAATTATTGTCACAGTATCATCTACACAATACTTTATATTATTAAATTAATAATTGACACGACACAGTTACTCATATTATTATTAGCATTATTGACAATGTCTAGAAATTTCTGTCGAGGAAAGGGGTTAGGTTATTTAATTGCGCGCCAATAAGGAGAAATCCTTATCCGAAAGCCCCCTCTTTCCTGAGAACGATCTGATTGTCAACATTGTGAGTTATAATATTAATGATAAATTGTTGATAAAAATATTTTCATTGTGTTGGGAATATTCATGTTAGTGGAAATCGACGTTTATTTCGATAATAGTTGATTTTTGGATGTTAAATTGACCAAACGGGCAATTAATCGGATAAATGAGCAATTAATTACTATTGGTTCACGTGCAAGGAACTATTGGTTCACATACAAGGAACTATTGGTTCACATGCAAGTACTATTAGGGGATGTTATGCAAGATTGATAATACTTGAGGGACTAAATTAAAAACGGAGGCAAAGATGAAGGTACTAAAGTATAATAAGCCGAGCCCCTAAAGTGCAATTAGCGAAACTATGTTTTTCTATAAATAGAAACTCATTTCTTCCTTCTTTCTCACCGATTCACAAAATTATAGAGAGCGAAGCTATAGAGAGAGAATAAGAGAGAAAGAAGAAGAGTATGTTGCTACTACACTATTGTAATATCCAATCTTCTACTAAGGTAAGGGGTATTATTTCTTTCGTATTCGTAAAGGATGTTATTTTCTTTCAATACTTGTAAGGGTTGTCATTCTATTCCTTATTAAGCTGTGGGAATAACCTGTCTACGCGGATTACCGCATGCCTGGTGAATAACCATTCGTATTCATTATTTATTAATCTGTGGAAATAACCTGTCTACGCGGACTACCGCATGCCTAGTGAATAACCCTTCGTATTCATTCTTTATTGAGTTGTGGAAATGATCTGTCTACGTGGATTACCGCATGACTGGTGAAAATCCATTTGCAGTTTCGTATATTATTTCATTTCATATCCCTAAATATAAACTTACTATGGTAAGTATTGCTTCTTTAATTCCTGAAATGAATAGAAATTCCTTAAGGTTTGCGCTTCATCTATTATCATTTCACTAGAATATTGGTTTAAATTTTCTTATTGAAATTTTAATCTTTTCATGTCGGGGTACTATTCTTTCGAGTTACTATTCATGTCGAGGTACTATTCGCGATAAAATTGGTTTCTTTTTCTGTCCAAATTATCTTTTATTCATACTAGAGTACTATTCATCCAGAGTATTATTCATCCAGAGTACTATTCATTCAGGGTACTATTCATGCCGGAGTACTATTCACGATGAAATTTAGTTTCTTTTCTTTGTCCAAATTATCTTTTATAAACCTTATTCTTGAAGTTGAATTCATATTTTTATCTTTATGTTGACACTTTGGACATTATTGAACTCTGGATAAATTGAATTATAAATCTCTAATATTTGTCCTTGATCTCACTTGATTCATTACTTATATCATTGTCATAATCCTCAGACTTAAATTGTGGTTAAAGTTATCTTTGGCCCGTAGTGTAAAGATGAACTGTTGATTGATGAAATATCTTTGGCCTTTGTGGTAAAGATGAAATGTTGATTGGTATAATCATAACAATTGATTTTACAGTTGTATGTCTTTGGCCCGTAGTGCAAAGATGGACTGTTGTTCGGCATGATCATGACCATTGGTATTACAGTTGAATATCTTTGGCCCATAGTGCAAAGATAGACAATTGATTGGTATGATCATGACCATTGATGTTACGTTTAAAGGTCTTTGGAGTAGGGTGTAAAGACGATATGATTATTGAGTGTCTTTAGCCTTTGTGGCAAGGACATTGAGTGAAAGTTCTATTAAGTCTTTGTGGTAAGGAGAAACTGTTGATTTACATGATTATGAACATGAATTGTGAATTAATATAACCATAATCTTTGATGTTACAAGTAAAGACAGGTGATGAAAATTATCTTCGTCCTAGGTGCAAAGAGGAATTTATCAACATAATTATGGTCATGAACTATTTACATGATTGTGGGCAGGAACTGTTGATTGATGTTACAAGGATAAAATCTTATTGGTGGAATTTTAACATGGAGAAGATAATAGACATTATGGTCTATTTGACTCTTCTAATGGATTGCTTGTTCCGCTGCAACTATAGTTGAAAACTTTTATCATCTACCATAGGTTCTAAATATCTGATTTATTACTGATGAAGGCTGTTGATAATTTAATTATCGTAAGTCATGATATTCTTTACTGGGCTATTCGTGCTCACCCTTTTGCTTCACAATTCCTTTCAGGTAATAAGAGTGTAGCTGGGTCGAGCGAGGATAACAGGGGAATAGAACGATGGTCTATAACTATTGAAGTTTCCCATAAGATAGTGTTAGTTCCCGGAGCAAAATAGTTATCTAGAAGGGGGGATGAATAGATATTTTAAAACTTTTCCTTTGCAAAAATAACTTATCAAATTTGTTAATTAAATAAATTAATTAACCACAGCAGAATATATGATTTGTTTGTTCCCTTTAAGATAAAGCAAGTTTATATTTCGATTAGCAGTTATAACAGTTATGGCAGATATGGCAGTTAGAGAATACACAATGTAAATGACACAGTTGTTTTAAGTGGTTCAGAGCACTCAAGACTCCTAATCCATTCTTCTACTCCACGAGTAGGAAATCCACTAAGGATATCGATACAACTTTGAATCATTGAGATTCCTTCAAGACCAACAGTCTTGGAACTTCTAGTTCACTAAGAACTCTTCAAGTCCAACAGACTTGGCACTTCTAATTCACTAAGAACACTTCAAGTTCAGTAGACTTGGAATACACTGTAATGAGAGTTTAGTTCTTTGGTGTGCTACTCAGTTGCCGTTAAGCATAAGTTCTAAAGAATTGAGTAGCGAAGCAAGCTTTTCTTTCTGATCGTAGAGTTTGACTTTGAGTGTTCTTGAGCTTGGTGCGTTCTTGCTTGCTGAAATCTTCAATCTGTTTTTCTTATGTAGGAGCCTTTGAAATCTTCCAGTTGAAAGGCTTCCGTTTGAGCATTTAATGTTCCAGACGTTCTAAGCACTGATGTTAACTTTCTGGGAATATAGTGCACAGCTGTCTGACTTGCCTGACACTGCAGACTGCTTTCTCACCACTACTAAAAAAATGGTCATTTGTGATGGCCAAAATCCATCACATGAACTAGAAAAACCATCATGAAAGGTTTACGTGATGGCTTTAAACATCACAATGGTCGTCTTGTATATACCCATCATAAAAGGTTTTACATCATAGTTTTGGCAATCAGGCAAATACTTAGTGCTTTTGTGATGATTAATATAATCACATTAACACGTAACCTAAAAAAATATGACTTTAGGGAATAAAGGTAAAAATGTGAATCTCTATTTACGGATAATTTATTTACTATATTAATTGTCTCAAATGATACTCGTAGGATTCGAACCCTCCCCCATTTGCAAACTAAATAACAAGTATTACCACTACACCAAAGCTCAAATCATGATTATAATTTCAAAACAAAATATAAAAGAAAACACATGTTAGTTGACTTACTAAATTAAATTAATTCCACATAAGATTTGGTGATTGCAATGGTAGTCACAAATACTCTTTAATGATGGAAAACTTAGTCATCTGAGAGCCATCATAAATTTTATTGTTTTGTGATGACTTGAAAATTTTATCACAAAATACCTTCTTTTTGTAAATACAAATAAAAGTCGTCATAAAAATTTATCTTTTTTAATGATTGTCATGGTCGACGTAATAAAATATTTTGTTGATTATTTCTTACATTAAAATATTAGTGATAGCTTAAATACAATCACGAGAAATGGTATATCTATAAGTGATGACTTAGTGCGTCACAAAAAAAAATTATTTTACGTGAAAAAATTGGTGATTGACATGACCATCACAATTATAATACATTGATGGCAATATTAGTCATCACTAAGAGCCATCATATATACAATTATTTTGTGATTGCTTAAAAAGTCCATCACAAATTACTATCTTTTGTGATTGTCTTTAAAAATTGTCACAAAGTTTTGTCACGTATTCTTATTTTTCTAGTAGTGCACCTAACACCTGAAAAGGCGATTTCAGCAGACACAAAGTCGACACCTTATCTTTTTCCACACGTTCTTTTCATTCAAACTAAGGATAAGTGTTGGAGCATTGAGATTCCAAAAATGTCAACGTTCGTATGCCATTCTTCATTTGTTAGACATCCTCTTTCATCAGATCTGCAAAACTTGATACTTCTGATGCTAACTCAAGAAGCACCACGATCGTTGTCTTCAACCACGATCGTTGTGTGTTGGTGTGCTTGCAAGCGATTCAGTCTTGATCGTAGAGCACTCTACAATTTTGCTTAAGCTTTGACTGACTACGATCTTTACTTGCGACAACTTGCAGACTCCACGTTTCAGAGAGAATACTGCGATTCTTGACTCGGCTCGGCAGGCGCTTGGCAGACTGTCTCAACAATTCTAAAGTTGCTTCCTTGACAGACTACGATTCCGAGATAGTCTTCCTCGATACTGGACGATTCTGCCTTAGCTTCTGCAAACTCTTGGCTGTTTCGACAGACTGCGAATCTGTTTGGCCTAACTATTATATTTTAAGAGATCAACCTAAATAGCTTGATCTTTCTTCTATACATTCATTTACAGAATGATAAACGTTTAGCTCAGATCAATTTAACAATTTTGATCCTCAATCTAAGTCCTTGTACATATGTTCTATTAAGGACTTTACAACTTGAATAATACATGCATATTTATTTACTTGTAACATCAAATTTAAATATGCAATTCCCAACAGACAGTATGGAAATAATTGTATTGAGGACTTAAAATGTGTGTGTCTATTTTATACGTCATTTAATAATTGATTTTGGTGAACAACAATAGGGTGATGAGAACCCGACTTTGGAAGGGTGTTTTGTCACTATCATACAAAATGTCTAACCATATACAAATTCGTGTTATCATAAGACATGGTTGTGTGCATCCACTTGCTGATTATATCTATGAGCACTACCTATATAATCTTGGTGTATGGTTGGAATATAATCCTCAGTTTGAGACAATAGAGATAATTATATGGCAAGAAGATACACATCATTGGAATGAACATGATAGTAATCTTCTCATTTTTCTTTGGGGTCTATTGGGTTAACCAAGGTTAATTCTCAAGTCCTATGATATCTATTATAACTTAAAAACATGGTCGCCCATGTACGAAGGTTTCCTTGAGCATTTTCCAAAGATTTTAATTCCTAAGACAGTTATTGACTGTACCTTTATGTAACGTATCATTGATAAGGAGTATGAGTACTGTTATTTGTATTAAAACTCACAATTTATGCGTGGTCATATTGTGCATGATAGAGTAATAGTTGTAAATAGGAAGTTTATATTTGAATTTTATAGTGTGTATTTTGGCGACTCAAAATGGGTTGTGTTGACCTATTTTGGGGGCAACACAAAGGGGGCTTACTGTGACGCCCCCAAATTCGGATCGCCACATCGTCTCGAATTCGGTTCATCACGTACTACAATCTCACACCATAATAATAATAATAATAATACTAAATGTAGCATTTCACAGCGGAATAACACAAAACACTACTACCAAATAGATTACATTTAATTAATATAATTTATTCACGTCTCAAGGTCTCGTAACTTAAACATCGATTACATAGCTTAAACATACCTTAAGCATAAATAAACCTAACTAATACATAACAACATAAGTTCTTATTACAATCATAAGGTTCTACATAATATTACTCTGTAGCCTTGCCCTTGCCCTTGTCGGTGCCTGAAAGTCCACCATTCTCTGCCTTAACTAAAAATATTTTTAGGAAAAGTAAGAATGAGCAACAAGTTTACTCAGCAAGTAATATAACAACAAAGGTGAGTAATATAGTTCTCAAATCCCAAAAAGGGTATAGCAAGGTATGCTAGTTCAAGGATAGCAAGAATATCAACAGTTCTCAATACAGTTGCAAAGGACAGAATAATATCAAAATGATTCAATGCTAAATCAATTTAAGATTTTAAGATAATTGAATACTGAGCAATCACTAAGGACTATGAACTTCTACTAGAATTAACAGAAATATACTGATAATCCAATAAAACAAGTACAACAGGTGATCAGCCTAAAGTACCCTATATTATGCATAATATTCAATCGTACTCAAGTGCACACGTCGGTCTCCCGACAAATATAATTTCCCCTTCAAAAGGGTAGTTCATCTCAGTCAAATATATTATTATAATATTATATTATAGTAGTATGATGTGATTATATAATAGTATGATTTTTATAATTTGAATGGTAACATTATTATAGTAAATTCATGGTATAATAGTAAAACGAGGTGGAAGAGTGCAAATTGAATTTGAACTCTTATGATGCAAACAATGATGTCATCGGAGCGATAAGGTAAGCAAGGATGTCATCGAAGCAATGAGGTAAGCAATGATGTCATAGGATCGATGATGTAAGCGATGATATCATAAATTATGGCGAAAAGAGTATTTTACCCTTACTTTGCCGAGCCTATAAATAGAAGCTCATTTCTTCATTATTTCTCACCAATTCACTAAAGCTATAGAGAGAAAGTATAGAGAGAATAAGAAAGAAATAAGAAGAGTATTCTGCTATTACAGTAGTGCAGTCTCCAAATTTTTAAGGTAAGGGGTATTATTTCTTTCGTATTCATGAAGAGAGTTAATTTCTTTCAATATTCGTAAGGGTTGTTATTCCATTCTTTATTATTTTGTTGAAATAACCTGTCTACGTGGACTACCGCATGCATGGTGAAATCCTTCTGTTATTCCATTCTTTATTATTATATGGGAGTAACCTGTCTACGCGGACTACCGCATGCCTGGTGAATAACCCTTCGTATTCAGTTGTTGTTAAATTATGGAAATAATCTGTTTGAGCGGACTACCGCCAGACGGGTAAAAATTCAATTGCAGTTTCGTATATTGTTTCATTTCAGATTCCTAACTCTAAACTTACTACGGTAAGTATTGCTTCTAGAATTCCTGAAATGATCAGAAATTCCTTGAGTTTTGCGCTTCATCTAATATTATTTCACTGAAATATTGGTCTAAACTTTCTTGTGAAATTTTTATCTTTTCATGTCGAGTTATTATTCATGAGTTACTATTCATGAGTTACTATTCACGAGTTACTATTCACGGGGTACTATTTATGTTAAAAAAATATTTTTTTTCTTTCCAAATCATCTTTGATTGGATGTAGGTTTTGATCTTCATTCTTGAACTATGGATAAATTCTCTAATATTTGTCCTTTATCTCACTAGATTCGTTATTCGTATTGTTTTCATCATCTTCAGTCCTAAATGGTGATATAACTAAATATATTTGGCCTGTAGTGCAAAGATGAATGATTACTTGATGAATATCTTTGGCCTGTAGTGCAAAGATGAATGATTACCTGATTAATATCTTTGGCCCGTAGTGCAAAGATGGACAGGTGTTGAGATGAACATGACCAACTGGTGATACAAATGAATATCTTTGGCCGTAGTGCAAAAGATGAATATTTGATTTGAAATGAATATTGATTGATGTTACAGGGATAAAATATTGATGATGGACTTTTAAATTATAGAAGATAATAGACATCATTCTCTACTTAACTCTTCTAATAAATTGTCATTTCCGCTGCAGTTGTTGATCTAAAACTAGTTGTCCATAATATTTTATCTGATTTGTTGAAGACTAACGATAATTTATTCTTCATTATCTTAGTCATAATATTCTTTACTGGGCTAGTTGAGCTCACCCTTTTCTTCCATTGTTCTCTTCAGGAAATGAGAATATTGCGGGTACTAGTCGGGGAATGGAGTGATGGTCCGAGTTAGAGCTGTAGAAGTCCTCACTATTTTTTTTAAAATGGTGTGATAATAAATGTAATGAGGACTTAGTTTGAATGTTAATATTTTCTATATGTCTGTATTGACACTCACAGTTGTGTGGTCGTATTTTGCACGACCGTTTGATATGAAAAATTGTACTTGGATTTTGTACCATGTATTTAGCGACTCAGAATGGGTTGAGTATTGAACCTATTTTGGGGGAGTCACAGTTGGTATCAGAGCCATAAGTAAATAGCTCCGAGCCTCTATCTGGTGACTTCCTGTGTATGGGGGATGCACCGAAGCCAGACTCTCCGTAGGAGATGCCATTCTGCGGTGGCAAACTAATAGGTGTCATTGTGAGGTGCTATCCAATGTGGGGATACGAGTCACAGTTAATATCAGAGTTTAGGGATATGATCTCTGGCGGAGATCTGGGAATAGAACTAAGAGGGGAGAGATGAGTAAAACCTTCGCTAGTGTGTCTTACCTAAGCTTAATTGTTATTTAATTGGTCGGTTGGAATATAGGGTTAATATGTGATATGTTAATTTGTTTGATTAACCCTTATTTTGTGGCAGTATTTGAGAATGGCAGCTGAAAATCTAAAAAATGGAGTGAATGAGACCGTTGAGACACCTTTAATCACCAACGAGGAGAACGTGCAACAGGAATGCTATATTCCTCCTGTAAACAACCCTACCGAAGAAATAATAAATGACGGGATGTTTAGAAGCTTTTTGTAGTTCATGCAAAACCAGACGAGGGAGACTCGTGTTCATAATACAGGTGGAAATAACAACTCGCGGCTTGTCACTGCCACGTAGTTTAAAGAGTTGGGACCACTAGAGTTTCAAGGAAAGCCAGATCCAATCAAGGCGAAAAATTGGATTAAGCAAATTACCAAGATATTTGATGTCTTGGGATGCACGGAGGAATAGAAGGTTCCATTTTCCACCTTTATGTTCCGTGGAGAGGCAGATTATTGGTGAGAATCTGTGAAGCGTACCCAGCCTGCCGCACTCAAGATGTCTTGGGGGGCATTCCAGAAACTGTTCAATGAAAAGTACTTTTCAGAAAGTATTCGTCACATGAAAGAGGTAGAGTTTATCAGACTGGAACATAACAACATGACTGTGTTCTAGTACGAGGCTAAGTTCGCGGAGTTATCCTGGTTTGCACCTCATTTGGTGGAGAATAAGGAACGTATAACTCGGATGTTTCTGAGAGGTTTGAAACCCGAGATTCGTCAATACCTCATTTCTCACAAATTTTCTCTATATTCAGATGTAGTGAACAGGGCCCAGTTATTAGAATGAGATAATGATTATGTTCAACCAAGGGACAACAACCAAGGTCGTACTGGTGGCAGCAGTCATCGACACAATGACAACCAGCAGGGAGGAAAGTATCATGCCAGAAGCAGTAACTACTCCGGTGGTAATCGTGGCCATGATAATAGAAGAAATGAGTCGGGGGGAGATTTCAAGAAGAGAAGGTACAACAATGAGAACGTGAAAGCATCGATAGCAGCACCAACATCAACTGTTTCTAGGGGAGAAGAACGACCGTCGGTCGTATGCTATAAATGCGGGCAAGAGGGACACATCAGCAACAACTGCACACAACAATCCAAGGTGTGTTATAACTGTGGAAAGGAAGGGCACATAGCTCGAGTGTGTCCTGTAGCAAAACCAAGTCCAATAGGGATGGTGACTCCAAAGGCTATCCCTGACAAGTCAAAGTCAGTGGTTCCTGGAAGAGCATTTGTCGTGACTGCCTAACAAGCAAGGAACCCGAACGAGGTTATTACGGGTAAGCTGATAATAAACTCTTGCGAAGTTTACACTTTATTAGATACTAGTGCTACCCATTCTTTTATTTCACCTTCTTGTGCTCAACGTTTGAACTTGACACCTAAGAAATTAGACTTTGACTTATCTGTTGAAACTCCGTTGGGAGAAACCTTCGTTACATCTACAGTTTACAAATCTTGCTCGATTTAAATTGGTACCCTCACCCTACCTGTTGATCTTATATCGTTAAAAATACTTGCATTTGATGTGATTTTAGGAATTGACTGGTTGACCACTTATCATGCCAAAATTGATTATTTTCGTAAGGTTGTTAGTTTTCATATTCCTAACCAACCTATTGTGCGAATTCAAACAACCAAACCACTAAAATCAATCAATGTTATTTCAAGTCATAAAGCTATTCATTTATTGAAAAACGGATGCCAAGCTTTGTTATCCCATATCACTGATCTAAACCAGAATACGTTAGGTTTGAATGATATTTCTGTTGTTAATGAGTTTCCTGATGTATTTTCCAAAGAACTTCCCGGTCTACCCCCGGAACGTGAAGTTGAATTCTTTATTGACCTTGAATCCGGTACAAAACCTATTTCTAAAACCCCATATCGAATGGCTCCTATAGAACTTCAGGAGTTAAAGGTCCAACTACAGTAGTTGTTAGACATCGATTTTATACATCCTAGTACATCTCCTTGGAGTGCTCCTGTTTTATTCGTAAAGAAGAAAGACGGGAGTATGCGACTTTGTATTGACTATCTGGAGTTGAACTATGTCACCATCAAGACTAGGTATCCGTTACCTCATATTGATGACCTGTTCGACCAGTTGCAAGGTGCACAATTCTTTTCAAAGATCAATCTTCGTTCTGGATATCATCAGCTGAAGATTAAAACTGAGGATATTCCGAAGAATGCTTTCAGAACTCGATACGGGCATTATGAATTCTTAGTCATGTCTTTTGGATTGACTAATGCTCCTGCTGCTTTTATGGATATGATGAACCGTGTATTCAAGAAATATTTGGATCAGTTCGTTGTTGTCTTTATTGATGAAATCCTCATCTATTGCAAAAATTAGCGGAAGCATGGTATATCAAAGTTTAAAAATTTCTACAAAATCATTACCCGGATCATCCTTTATGCAAATTATTAATTTAAAACGATAAATAAGAAGTTATGGAATCATACCCTTGTAGAACGAAGCTTCCACGGGTACTAGTTCAACTCTTTGTTCTTCGTGATCTCTTTGAATTTCCAGGTTAGATTCTTTCCTTTGATCAACGTTAGTCACCCAAGTGTTTGGCCTCTAGAGGTGATCCACCAAGAAAGATGAATTATCAACATGGAGGGTGGTTGGCTTAGTTTTCTATCCTCTATAGAAAAGGAGTACTCTCCAACAATTGGAATTGTATCAAATAATATCTATTATAAGACTCCTCTTATATAGACATTGGTCAACCCTTCTAATCCTATTAGACATGGGATTTCTTTTAATTAATTAAATTCCTTTAAGTAATTTAGGCTTCCCACCACATTGGGAATAATTAATTAAATTTAATTAATTTGTCTCCTAATCTTATTAGGAATAAATGAGAGTACTAATATTAAATTAATTACTAAACCCTTTTAGAAATTAAAATAATAATAAGTGTAATAATATTAATAAGACATCTCTTATTAATTTATATTTAATATTTCTAAAATATTAAATATTAAACATTAAGCTATTTAATTTATTCTATCACCATAGATTAAATTAATTATACTTAATACATTATTACGAATATGCCATTACCTTCTTAAATAATTATTCTTCCTTTTATGGTGTGACCCTTTAGGTTCTCCATATTAAACTGTTTGTGAATAAATCAATTAGAACAATTCTAATCTTATTTAAATAAATATATTAAACTAATAATCTATTTAAATAAATAATATTTATTCTACAATAGGGATAAGCCTCCCTAGCGATCAACGACTTTTCAGATAATATAGATTTCAACATTAATCATAAAAGAACCTGTGAGTAAATAGTTACCGTACAATTCAATCTTTCCACCATATAATGTCCCAATTAAATATAAGACATGGATTTACTGTCAAGTCTTATTTTATTTAATTATATGTATTTCGATTAGAAAATGCACAACTCCAAATAATGAAAATTAGAAACTCCTTTCTTATTTCATTTCACCTTGTCCAAGGATTCTTGGGTTGTCATTTAACGAATCACATAAGACATATCTCCTCTTTTACTAGAGGTGGTAGATTCTTTATTGATCATTCATTATCTCCATATGTAACTCATTATACCCAAGCATACCCTATATATGCCTTAAAAGGTCTTAAGGAATAAGTCAAAGTATAATTTGTTACATACAAGATACTATGATGATCTCAAGTCCAAGGATCACTTGTACTACTATCACATTAGGAATTTCTATTGACAGGCGAGTAAATCTCCATTAGGTATTCCATAGAGAATCACGTTCAGTGAACTTATTCTCCAATAAGCACCTACATACTTGCTTTAGTGTCTCCACACAAATGATCATGAGATCAATCATCCTCATCCAATGAGCAAGCAACATATGTACCAATCTATCCGGATTTACTAATCCCCTTTTTAGTAATCCCTCGATTGGGAACTATTTTAGTTTTAAAACTTTCTAAGAATTTAGATCTCATTAGCATGATCATCATCATGATTCTAAAAGCATTGCTTAAAACTATAGGTTATTTACATATTATAAAAACAGCAACATGTAGATAATTAAATGTCTTTAATAAATGAATATTTTATTAATAAATAAATAAGATTGTTTACAAAGTACATGCTTTATCATCATACATGATTGGCTTGTATGCACACTACTATCAATCTCCCACTTGCACTAAAGCCAATCACCATGGTATCTCATACCCATCTTCTCTAAGTGACGATCAAACTGCTGTTGTGTTAAAGCTTTAGTAAATGGATCTGCAATGTTGTCTTGAGAGTCTACACGCTCCAAGGTGACGTCTCCTCTTTCAATGATCTCCTTGATCAAATGAAATCGCCGCAACACGTGTTTAGATTTCTGATGAGACCTCGGTTCCTTAGCCTGTGCAACTTCTCCTGTGTTGTCACAGTAAACGGGAACTGCTTCTCCAATGCTAGGAACCACACCAAGTTCAGTTATGAACTTCTTCATCCAAACAGCTTCCTTTGCAGCTTCACTTGCAGCTATATACTCTGCCTCTGTCACTGAATCAGCAACTGTTTGCTGCTTGGAACTCTTCCAACTCACTGCGCCTCCGTTCAAGGTAAAAACATACCCCGAAACATATTTACTGTCATCTTGGTCCGTTTGAAAACTTGAGTCTGTGAAGCCCTCGAGTTTTAATTCAGACCCACCGTAGACAAGAAAAATATCCTTAGTCCTTCTTAAGTATTTTAGGATATTCTTCACTGCCTTCCAGTGCTCTTCTCCTGGATTCGACTGGTATCTGCTCGTTACACTAAGTGTATGAGCAACATCCGGTCTAGTACATATCATACCGTACATGATAGATCCTATTACAGAAGCATAAGGGATCTTACTCATACGATCTCTCTCCTCAGGTGTCTTTGGGGCCTAATTCTTGGAGAGATGTATTCCATGGCTCATCGGCATGAGACCTCTTTTGGAATCTTCCATGCTAAATCTCTTTAGCATTGCATCAATGTACGTTCCTTGGAATAAACCAAGCATCCTTTTAGATCTATCTCTATAAATCTTTATCCCCAAAATATAGGATGTTTCTCCCAAGTCCTTCATGGAGAAGTGTTTAGATAACTAGATTTTAATCGATTGTAGCATAGGAATGTCATTCCCTATCAGTAATATATCATCAACATATAATACAAGGAATGAAACTGCGCTCCCACTAACCTTCTTGTACACACATGGTTCATCGTCATTTTTGATAAAATCAAACTCTTTGATTGTCTCATCAAAACGAATGTTCCATCTACGAGAAGCTTGCTTCAATCCATAAATGGATCGTTTCAGCTTACAGACTTGATTTATTCCAACCTTTGAAACAAATCCCTCTGGCTGTGTCATATACACATCCTCCTCAAGTTTTCCATTGAGGAAGGCCGTTTTCACGTCCATCTGCCAGATCTCATAGTCGTTATAAGCTGCAATCGCAAGCAAAATCCGAATGGACTTGAGCATAGCTACTGGTGAAAAGGTTTCATCATAGTCAACTCCTTGTCTTTGTTTGAAACCTTTTGCAACCAGTCGGGCCTTATAGGTCTCTACCTTGTCGTCTGCTCCAGTCTTTCTTTTAAAGACCCATTTACACCCAATAGGCTTAATGCCTTCAGGTGGTGAAACCAAAGTCCATACTTTGTTTTCATACATGGAGTCCATTTCGAATTTCATGGCTTCAAGCCATTTTCCTGAGTCTTTATTACTCATAGCCTGTTCGTAATTCAATGGATCATCATCATTCATGATGTGTACCTCATCGTCATCCTCTATAACGAATCCATACCTCTCAGGTATCTTCGGTACTCTCCCAGATTTACGAACAGGGTGTGGTATAGTAGGTTTTTCTACTTGGTCAGGTACCTGACTTTGATCCGCGGTAATTTGTGGTTCTTGAACTTCTTCAAGATATATCTTACTCCCACTGACCCCTTCATGGATAAACTCCTTTTCCAAGAAGGCAGCATGTTTCGCAACAAACACCTTTTGATCAGTTGGATGATAGAAATAATACCCTACAGTTTCTTTAGGGTATCCCACAAATCTACACTTTTCGGATTTAGTTTGTAGCTTATCATATTCAAACTTTTTGATATAAGCTGGATAACCCCAAGTCTTAACATGCTTAAGATTTGGTTTCCTCCCCTTCCACATCTCATATGGAGTCTTTGGGGCGGATTTGGTAGGTACCTTGTTAAGTAGGTATGCAACCGTTTCTAGGGCATATCCCCAGAAGGAAATTGGAAGGTCGGTAAAACTCATCATGGATCGAACCATGTCTAACAGTGTTCGATTTCTCCTTTCAGATACTCCATTTAACTGTGGTGTACTTGGAGGAGTCCATTGTGAGATTATACCATTTTCTTTGAGATAATTGAGAAACTCACCGCTTAAGTATTCTCCACCTCGATCTGATCGAAGTATCTTTATACTCTTGCCCGTTTGTTTCTCTACTTCACTTCTGAACTCTTTGAACTTTTCAAATGATTCTGACTTGTATTTCATTAAATACACATATCCAAATCTTGAGTGATCATCAGTGAAAGTAATAAAATAAGAATACCCACCCCGTGCACTTGTTGTCATAGGCCCACAAACGTCTGTGTGAATCAATGCCAACAACTCTGTAACTCTTTCTCCTTTTCCACTAAAAGGAGATTTAGTCATTTTACCCATGAGACAAGATTCACAAGTTAGATATGATTCATAATCGAATAGCTCGAGGAGCCCATCTTTATGCAACTTGGATAATCTTGTTTCATTGATATGACCGAGTCTACAGTGCCACATGTAGGTATAATTAATATAATCTCTTTTCCTTTTCTTAGTTTGTTCAATTTGAAATATATTTTCTTGTAAGTCAAGTGTATAAAGTGCATTTCGCAAATTTCCAATACCATATAAAACATCGTCTTTATAAATAAAACAACTATTGTTCTTTATAACAACGTTAAATCCTTCCATATCCAATCCAGAAATTAAAATAATATTTTTAATAATATGCGGAACATAATAACAATTATTAAGATAAATGGACTTGCCCGAAGGCATTGCTAAATAATAAGTTCCTACAGCTAATGCAGCAACCTTTGCTCCATTCCCCACTCGTAGGATCACCTCATCATTGTTCAGCTTTCTACTTCTGACCAGTCCCTGCACAGTATTACATATGTGAGAACCGCAGCCGGTATCCAATACCCAAGTAGAATTATGACTTTCAGAAAAATTAATTTCAATCATAAACAAACCTTGATTGAAAGTCGAAGCTTCTCCAAGCTTCTTCTCTGCTAGATACTTCTTGCAGTTCCTTTTCCAATGTCCCGGCTTGTTGCAATGAAAGCACATTCCTTTAGCTGGTTCAGGTTTTTTTTGTTCCTTTTCTTTCCCCTTTCCCTTAGCCTTTTTAGATTTCTTCTTTTCAGAAGATACCTTGGACCTCTTCCTTTTATTGGAAGAATCCACCATCAAGATATGGTTCTTCTTGGATGGGAAGTGACCTTCTGCAGTTTTCAGCATGTTAAGCAGCTCAGGCAAGCTGACATCTAGCTTATTCATGTGAAAATTAACCACAAACTGCGAGAAGGTCTCAGGGAGTGACTGCAAGACCAAGTCTTGACTCAGCTCCCCATCCATGACGAACCCCAGCTGTCCAAGGCGTTCAATCAAATTGATCACCTTTAGGACATGAGTCTCGACGGCAGTACCCTCGGTCATCCGAGATCGGAAGAGCTCCTTAGATATCTCATATCTAACAGTCCTACTCTGTTCACCATACAACTCCTTGAGGTGAAGCAGCATAGCAGGAGCATCCATGTTTACGTGCTGACGCTGAAGCTCGTTATTCATGGATGCGAGCATGATGTATTGAGCCACAGATACATCATCTTGCCACTTATTGAAAGTGACAATCTCTTCCTCAGAGGCTGTTTCTGAAACAGATTCAGGGACAGTTGAATTTAGGACATAAGAAATCTTTTCAGCAGTGAGAACAATTCTCAGAGTTCTTAGTCAGTCCTCATAATTCGGCTCGGTAAGCTTGTTTGCATCAAGTATGCTTCGTAGTGAGATTAGTGATTTAGATATTTTTAAAATTCTGCATGTGAAAGAAAACAACATTTTAACAAACATTCGTTTTATTAACTTTGCATACAAAAATAAATTTAGATTTTTATTTTAAATTGGTATCTCCCACTATTTTCATCAAACTATATTACCCTCACTAATATAGTTCGGCAACATCTAATTAAAGATTTGCTAGTGAGAATAAGGATCCCATTTCAAATGTATATGACCTTGTGGATAGCACAACAAGCGATATACAAATAAATAGGTAGACAACTCTTGTCAATTACATCACCATGTAATTCTTTTTATTTTGCCTCTTAAATCATAATGGTCAAGTGTGTGCACATCCGAACTAAAATAATTTAAGTTAAGTCCAGCCTAGCACTTTCATAAATTTAAAAAAGAAAAATGTTCGTCCTTGTGGATAGCACAACAAGACTAGATCGTTCAATTTTCTTGATAAGCATCAAATGTGATTAATTAACATCTTAAATACGCAATACTCGCCTTGTGGATAGCACAACAAGCTCATATTAAATATCTAATACTCTATTAATTTATCATGCTAGAAGGCGACGTTCGATATTTCAAATATCATTTGAACACTTCGGACTTAATATTATTTCTTTGAGTGGTTTGTTATTATTAGTCTTATCTTTGTTTAGCGCGCATGCACATATATATATAAAATACGCGTCATTTTATTAAACATGCGAAGCATGTTTGCATAAAATATAATATATATAATACTTAGCTTGCACATATAGAATACTATATTCTACCCGCATTGATTATGGACTTTTATTCTAGTTTGGTTCACTAGAGCCATCAAGTGAACCAAAAGGTCAAACCTAGAAGTGCAAAAATTTAAATTTAAACGTAACTATTACATTTAAACCCGAGCTCCATACAAACGGGTCTTCACGCGCTCCTTGCTCTGTGATCTCCAATTTTTTCAAAATAATTCTAACTATCTCTATTACATTAACTATTTAAAATTAAATAGAAACCTTGATCAGCAGTACAGGGGAAGTACATATGAGAGAGATAGAATTTTACATCAAAAAAAATCAGAGAAGACGAGATACGCAGACCCCATTTAATAAAATCCATTCATTCAAGCATTCAACTAAAATAAAATCCAATCACATTGGTCAAATAATCCATAATCAATCCCTATTTATTATCATACATATCACCATATATATCAATAAATAAATATTCATCTCATGAATTAATATATTCCATATATATATGAGTATCATTTAATGGGCAATTTTAAATTACATGAAATGCAATTTCAAGATTAAAATAAACTCTTTATTTTAATTATAAAATTATTAAGAATATTATATATATATATATATATATATATATATATATATATATATATAAGGTAACCTTTTATCTATTGATTACCTTTATAAGTCCAGGAGCATTACCGAATTCTCTTATATCTATATAAATAAAAGGTAACCTTTTTATCTCTTGATTACCTTACTGCAATACCGAAATCCCTTTTCCTTGTAGACTTGCTGGATCATCTTTTCTTTTTCTTTTTTTTTCTTTTTTAAATTTTCCTGAAGTCACCTTTCAAGATACTCGGCAGGTTCCCCTTTGTTTTAAAAAAAAAAATCGTCACTTTCTCTTTCTCTATTACACACGGATCCGAAGCGACAAATAAAAAGGGAGAAGGATTGATTTTCGATTTTTTTATATAAAATAATAATTTTAAACAATTAAAATTATGCCCAATAAATTATTCTAAATACATACCCATATGTATATGAAATCAAAACAATTAATAATTGCATAAAGGTTTGGCTCTGATATCATTGTTGGGTTTGTACGAAATTGTGACGCAATCAAATTGTAAAAATTAGTGGAAGCATGGTATATCAAAGTTTAAAATTTTCTACAAAACCATTACCCGGATCATCCTTTATGCAAATTATTAATTTAAAACGATAAATAAGAAGTTATGGAATCATACCCTTGTAGAACGAAGCTTCTACAGGTACTAGTTAAACTCCTTGTTCTTCGTGATCTCTTTGAATTTCAGGGTTAGATTCTTTCCTTTGATCAACGTTAGCCACCCAAGTGTTTGGCCTCTAAAGGTGATCCACCAAGAAAAATGAATTATCAAGAAGGAGGGTGGTTGGCTTAGTTTTCTATCCTCTATAGAAAAGGAGTACTCTCCAACAATTAGAATTGTATCAAGTAATATCTATTATAAGACTCCTCTTATATAGACATTGGTCAACCCTTCTAATCCTATTAGACATGGGATTTCTTTTAATTAATTAAACTCCTTTAATTAATTTAGGCTTCCCACCACATTGGGAATAATTAATTAAATTTAATTAATTTATCTCCTAATCTTATTAGGAATAAATGAGAGTACTAATATTAAATTAATTACTAAACCCTTTTAAAAATTAAAATAATAATAATTGTAATAATATTAATAAGTCATCTCTTATTAATTTATATTTAATATTTTCAAAATATTAAATATTAAACATTAAGCTATTTAATTTATTCTATCACCATAGATTAAATTAATTATACTTAATACATTATTACGATTATGCCATTACCTTCTTAAATAATTATTCTTCCTTTTATGGTGTGACCCTTTAGGTTCTCCATATTAAACCGATTGTGAATAAATCAATTAGAACAATTCTAATCTTATTTAAATAAATAAATTAAACTAATAATCTATATAAATAAATAATATTTATTCTACAATAGGGATAAACCTCCCTAGCGATCAATGACTTTCCAGATAATATAGATTTCAACATTAATCATAAAAGAACCTGTGATTAAATAGTTACCGTACAATTCAATCTTTCCACCATATAATGTCCCAATTAAATATAAGACATAGATTTACTGTCAAGTCTTATTTTATTTAATTATATGTATTTCGATTAGAAAATGCACAACTCCAAATAATGAAAATTAGAAACTCCTTTCTTATTTCATTTTACCTTGGCCAAGGATTCCTGGGTTGTCATTTAACGAATCACATAGGACATATCTCCTCTTTTACTAGAGGTGGTAGATTATTTATTGATCATTCATTATCTCCATATGTAACTCATTATACCCAAGCATACCCTATATATGCCTTAAAAGGTCTTAAGGAATAAGTCAAAGTATAATTTGTTACATACAAGATACTATGATGATCTCAAGTCCAAGGATCACTTGTACTACTATCACATTAGGAATTTCTATTGACAGGCGAGTAAATCTCCATTAGGTATTCCATAGCAAATCACGTTCAGTGAACTTATTCTCCAATAAGCACCTACATAC
Organism: Panax stipuleanatus; assembly: GCA_020205555.1. NCBI lineage: Eukaryota > Viridiplantae > Streptophyta > Magnoliopsida > Apiales > Araliaceae > Panax > Panax stipuleanatus. The sequence goes on from CM035120.1 coordinate 120,769,790, forward strand.
TTGTTTTAGTGTCTCCACACAAATGATCATGAGATCAATCATCCTCATCCAATGAGCAAGCAACATATGTACCAATCTATCCGGATTTACTAATCCCCTTTTTAGTAATCCCTCGATTGGGAACTATTTTAGTTTTAAAACTTTCTAAGAATTTAGATCTCATTAGCATGATCATCATCATGATTCTAAAAGCATTGCTTAAAACTATGGGTTATTTACATATTTATAAAAACAGCAACATGTAGATAATTAAATGCCTTTAATAAATGAATATTTTATTAATAAATAAATAAAATTATTTATAAAGTACGTGCTTTATCATCATACATGATTGGCTTGTATGCACACTACTATCAGCTCACACAATCAGAATATACATTACTTTAAGTTCAAAATTTCTAGTTTTCCAAATCTTGAAGTTTTCTTGAAAACTCAACTTAAATCAAGCTAACGTGACATACTTTAAGTAAAGCAACTGATGTTAGCATGTCAGGGACATTTATAACTAGTATTAAGTTCAACTAGCATGCTCAACTTAACAGAACCACAAAAATTGGTTTTCCAACACTGGTAGCCCGCGCGGTGTAGTGCTATAGAAGTGGCGTGGCAGCGCCACTTCGTGCAAAGGCAAAAATTTCGGCTCTACTTTTGCAGAGCCTTAACACCACATTACCAGACCTTCTTCTGCTGCAACTCAGAATGCTTCTAGACATGCATACAAACTTAAATAACACAACGGCATGCTATCTCACACCAATTAACAGAGAATTCCTGAGAATTATAAGAATTTTGACAAACTCAAATTTAAGAACAAAGTCAGAATTTTATACCTCTTGAAGCTTAAATGGATTCCTCAATGCACTAATTATACTTCCCTCAATGCTCAGCAGCTCTCACTCTCAAATTACATTTCTCAGACAATTTTTCTAGCAACAGAGAATGAGAAGAAGAGGGTGCTATATATAGAGAATTGATTGCCCAGGTAATGGTCTTGCACCATGGTTTGAATCAATGGAGAATGGAAGAGAACAATGGGTATACAGAAGTTGGCCAACCACCACCTTCATAGCCATCATCACTGCTATTCTAGCCTCTAACTGCCGACTTGTGTTTGAGTATATAGAGTGAAGCAACTGTTTGAGCACTGTGTTGGTCACTTAATATGGGACACGGCTTTAAATCTCAGTAACTTAGTTATAAAAAGCTTAGTTTGTTCTCTTGGGTTTCCAAAATGTAATTTTAATGTGTTAATGCTACTACATAATGGAAAGTTAGGGATTATTTATGTACCCACATCATATAATCTGTGTACATTAGTCCAGTCTAATTAATATTTATAACATATATGGATTCAACTTAATTGGTCACTAATAATTCAATATCTTCTTAAAAATTTATTATTCCAATTAGACTCACGTATTGAAATTATTTGTAATTCTTTGATATAGTACATCTGTAAGACCCCAAATGTTATGAATAAGATTTAATTTTCTTTATATATTATTTTGAAATAGTAAGGTGTTGATTTGATAAATGTGATAAGTTATGGGTGAAATGTGCAAAGTTTACAAAGTAAGCAAGTGGTTATAAAATATTCGTTGTGTCAGAGAATATTTGTTTGGTCGAGGAATATTCTTTTTGTCTGAGAATATTCGTACGACGGCGCAGTCATTGGTGGACCTCACAACGGAATGAATGTCGAATATAGAAAGCAACAGAAGTAACCTTTTTTATAAAAATAACGGCAAAATTGTTACCGTTAGTACTGTTGAAATACCCGGTGGTTAAAATACAGTAACACGTGATGTTGCACAGTAGCACACGGTATTGCACAGTATTTCGAATTATTGATTCTTACGTAGAAAGACACTTACTCAATTATTGTTAAAGTAATTACTGTTCAATATTTTATATTATTGATTCAATAATTGTATAATATTTTATTGGTTCAATATTTGCTATGTTGATATTTTATATCATTAAGTGCTACTTTGTTATTTTATATTATTGATTCAATAATTGTCATTGCACATTATTTCAAATTATCAAATCAATAATTCATATTATTTGAATAATATTATTAGATAGTATTATTGGCAATATCTAAGGAAGTTCTGTCTTGGAAAGGGGTTGATTAATTGCGCGCCAGTAAGAAAAAATCCTTATCGGAAGGCTCCCTCTTTCCTGGGAACGACCTGGTTGTCAATATTGTAGTTCTGTAATATTATTTGTGAATAATTAATTTTTGATATATATGATAAGAAAATATTTATTCAATGTGGATTTAAGCGGAGGAATTTTTAACATGTGACATTTGTTGAAAGTTGGTATTTTATCTTGTCCAATAAAATAATTCATTCAAATATATTATTATAATATTACATTATAGTAGTATGATGTGATTATATAATAGTATGATTTTTATAATTTGAATGGTAACATTATTATAGTAAATTCATGGTATAAAAGTTAAAAGAGGTAAAAGAGTGCAAATTGAATTTAAACTCTAATGATGCAAACAATGATGTCATCAGAGCGATGAGATAAGCAAGGATGTCATCGGAGCGATGAGATAAATAATGATGTCATAGGATCGATGATGTAAGCGATGATGTCATAAATTATGGCGAAAAGACTATTTTACCCTTACTCTGCCGAGCCTATAAATAGAAGCTTATTTCTTCATTATTTTTCACCAATTCACTAAAGCTATAGAGAGAGAAAGTATAGAGAGAATAAGAGAGAAAGAAGAAGAGTATTCTGCTATTACACTAGTGTAGTCTCCAAATTTTTAAGGTAAGGGGTATTATTTTTTCATATTCATGAAGAGAGTTATTTTCTTTCAATACTCGTAAGGGTTGTTATTCCATTCTTTATTATTCTGTTAGAATAACCTGTCTACGCGGACTACCGCATGCATAGTGAAATCCTGTTGTTATTCCATTCTTTATTATTCTGTGGGAATAACCTGTCTACGCGGACTACCGCATGCCTGGTAAATAACCCTTCGTATTCAGTTGTTATTAAATTGTGAAACTAATCTATCTGAGCGGACTACCGCCAGACGAGTGAAAATCCAATTGCAGTTTCGTATATTGTTTCATTTCAGATTCCTAACTCTAAACTTACTACGGTAAGTATTGCTTTTATAATTCCTGAAATGATCAGATATTACTTGAGTTTTGCGCTTCATCTAATATTATTTCACTGAAATATTGGTCTGAATTTTCTTGTGAAATTTTTATCTTTTCATGTCGAGTTACTATTCACGAGTTACTATTCACGGAATACTATTCACGGTAAAAAAATATTTTTTTTTCTTCCAAATCATCTTTGATTGGATCCAGGTTTTGATCTTCATTCTTGAACTCTGGATAAATTCTCTAATATTTGTCCTTTATCTCACTGGATCCGTTATTCGTATTATTTTTCATCATCCTTAGTTCTAAATGGTGATATAACTGAATATCTTTGGCCTGTAGTGCAAAGATGAATAATTACGTGATGAATATCTTTGGCCTGTAGTGCAAAGATGAATGATTACCTGATGAATATCTTTGGCCCGTAGTGCAAAGATGGACAGGTGTTGAGATGAACATGACCAACTGGTGATACAAATGAATATCTTTGGCCCGTAGTGCAAAGATTGATATTTGATTCGAGATGTATATTGATTGATGTTACAGGGATAAAATATTGATAATGAACTTTTAAATCAAAGAAGATAGTAGACATCATTCTCTACTTAACTCTTCTAATGAATTATTATTTTCGCTGCGAATATTGATCTAAAACTTGTTGTCCATAATATTTTATTTTATTTATTGAAGGCTAACGATAATTTATTTTTTATTATCTTAGTCATAATATTCTTTACTGGGCTAGTTGAGCTCACCCTTTCCCTCCATTGTTCTCTTCAGAAAATGAGAATATCGCGGGTACTAGTATGAAAATAGAGTGATGGTCCGAGTTAGAGCTGTAGAAGTTCTCACTATTTTTTTTATTTAAAATAGTGTGATAATAAATGTAATGAGGACTTAGTTTGAATGTTAATATTTTATACATGTCTGTATTGACACTCACAATTGTGTGGTCGTATTTTGCATGACCGTGTGATATGAAAGATTGTATTTGAATTTTGTTGAGTGTATTTGGCGACTCAAAATGGGTTGAGTATTGAACTTATTTTGGGGGCGTCACAACATCTTTAATGCTCCCACACATACTTATTGTCACATAAGCAATTATTTATGTTAATTATAACTCCTTTCATTTTACTATATAGTTTTATATATTATAAAGTCACACTACACTTCCTTTTTAATGTATGTACTATATATTATCACATATCTTGAATAGATCAAATAAATGAGTAATCATAATTCTAATTATGTGAATTATTCTGCTCATTATTATTCTAATATTTACAAATAAAATTAATTAATAATATAATATTAATTAATTATTCACTTCTTAATTTATTCATTAACTTAAACCATTCCAATTTTCATTCTCATGCCACACAAGGCATTTCACAATTCTCATCACCAACTCCACATTCTTATCAATTCTCATAAATTCAATTTGAATTAATTGAATTACTCATCTTACAACACATCAATATTTATATTCAAATAAATATTTACTTTTATTAATATCAATAAAAATCTTTATTCACAAAAATTCTCGGGTATTACACTTACCCTTATTGTAAAATAAATATTATTTATTTAAATAGATTAAATAGTTTAATTTATTTATTTAAATAAGATTGGAATTGTTCTAATTGATTTATTCACAACCGATTTAATATGGAGAACCTAAAAGGTCACACCGCAAATGAAAAATATTTATTTAAAAAATAAATGACATAATCGTAATAATATGTAAGTGTATTTAATTTAATTTATAGTGATATAATAAATTAAATATCTTAATATTTATTGTTTTGAAAATATTAAATATAAATTAATAAGAGAAATCTTATTAATATTATTACTATTACTATTATTATTTAATTTCTAAATGGTTTAGAAATTAATTAACAAGAGTACTCACATAAATTACTAATTGGATTAGGAGTTTAATTAATTAAAAGAGTTTAATTAAATAAAATCTTATTTTTAATTAGTTTAGAAGTGTTGTCTACATCTATAAATAAGAGAAGTCTTATTATGGGTTGAGGTTAGACACTTCTTCCAATAATTGGAAGAGTACTCACATATTCTTTGGAGAGAGAAAATTAGGGTTTTGTCAAACACCCAAATTCTTGAATACGTATTATTTCTTGGTAGATCACATCTAGAGGTCAAACACTTGGGTGACTTACATTGATCTAAAGAAGAAATCTCATCAGTGGAATTCAATGAGAACGCGAGAAAATTGGAGGTGAACTTGTACCCGAGCAAGCTTTGATCTACGAGAATATGATTTTATATCTCCATCTCTTTCGTTTAATTGATAATTGTTCATAAGGAGAGATTATGGTGATGATTTGTATAAAAAACTTAAATTTCTATTTTATCGCTCTTCCGCTACTTTTATGTAATTTGATTGCATGTTGGCGCGTTATACAAACATAACAATTTATAACTTGTTTTTATACATAAAAAAGTGCTCTGCCAAATGGGCTTTAAATAAGGTCATACTGATAAACATAATATTGTCCGTACCTAGATAAGCATAATTAACTACATAATCACATAGATTAAATATATTTAAGATTCTTTTTTCACATAACATAATTAAATTATTTAGTGACAGCAAAAGGTTGTCCAGTTGTCCTATAGCATGTGATGCAGCAAAATCTAATATAATATTTAAATTGACAAAAGAAAGATAACTCGAAAGTCATCAGGACTAAGTGGAAATATTTAATTAACTTTGAATCTAAAGTCGAATAATAATTAAAAAATAATAATAAAAAGAGAAGAATATGAACTATATGCATAATCATGACACTTTTAGTTAAATAAACACAATTCATGATAGCACTCCAAAGAGGAAGGGGGAAATGATATTAATAGGAATTGCTACTTCCACAAAAGTAAAATGATTATGCCAATAAAAATTGCTAACTTTAGTGTGGAATAAACATAGTGGCTACATGTTAATTAATTAGATTGTAATTATTAGCAAATTAGATTATTGTATTTACTCGATATAAAATTTACAATATATTGCAACACATAACGAGACTATTGTATCAATTATTTTGTTGATTTTTACCAAGATTTTATTATTATTATTGCTTTGTTAGTTTTATAGTATCCTCCTCGAACACAAGTGTTAGTTATATTTATTTAGTGATGAGGAACATGTTGTAACCAACAAAAAAAAAACAGTGAAAATAATTTTTCTTTATTATAAAATAAAATAGTTATTAAAGAGATGCTTACATATAGAATCACTAACCTTTCTTTTTTTTTGCAAAAGGCTAAAAATTTTATTTCTGATAAAAAGCTCACGTCCAAAAGGCTTGAAAATGAGCGTACCCATACAAAATCTCTGCAATAAATTTAAAGCATAAACTGAAATTACATAGCAAAATTAAGAACTCAAAAACACCATTTTGATGAAGTGCTGAACTTTTCTAATATGCACTTCACATTTTTTAGAACTGGATATCATGAAACCTTAGAACCACCCCTCTTTCTAGGGCTGTAAATGGTAACCGAAAAATTCGTATTCGTCCGCATCCGTATTCGAAAAAAAGCGGATATTATTCGTATCCGGAAAAAAAAGAATATATCCGTATTTGGTTTAAAAGTATCCGCAAATAAACGGATACGAATACGGATATAGGCGTATTCGTATTCGTTTAACATCCGTCCGTAAATATATCCGACGGATATCCGGAATCCGATATTCGGATTCGTATCCATATTCGGAATCTGTATCCGAATAACTTATATTCATTGATTAATAACTTTTATATATATATATATATATATATATATATTAATAACTTACATATATATGAGTTATTAATTTATATACATATATATATTAATAACTTACACACACACACATATATATATATATATATATATATATATATTAATAACCTACGTTCATTAATTAATAACTTACACACACACACACACACACACACACACACACACACATATATATATATATATATATATATTAACTTACAAAACTATCTATAGCTATTAATTTGTTACATATATATTAATAACTTACATTCATTAATTAATAACTTACATATATATATATATATGCTAAGTCTCTCCAGCGAACCATAAAGAGCGAACTAAAAACGAACTGGCTATAGCGACGGTTTTTTTCGTCGCTATAACATAGAAAGCCGGTTTTTTATGTTATAGCGACAAAAAAAACCGTCGCTATAGCCGGTTCGTCATTAGTTCGATTCCTATGATTCGCTAGAGAGACAGACCCTATATATATATATATATATATATATATATATATATATATATTAACTTACAAAATTATAGCTATTAGCTTGTTACATATATATTAATAACTTACATTCATTAATAACTTAAATTCATTAATTAATAACTTACATATATATATATATATATATATATATATTAACTTACAAAACTATACCTATCAGTTTGTTACATATATATTAATAAATTACATTCATTAATATATAGTAATTAAATAAAATCTTGGTAATTTAGCAAAAAAAAAATCTTAGTTTTTAAATCTGCCGGATACGGAAACGGATATTATCCGTATTCGGATATTATTCCGAATACCGGATACGGATAATATTTTCAAAATCCGCCGGATACCGAATACGAATACGGAGGCGGATTAAATTTTTCGAATACGATACGAATATACTGATATCCGGATCCGTATATATCCGTTTACACCCCTACCTCTTTCCACCAAAAAACTCTTAACAGGAACACAATTTTACACTCAAAAACTGCTATATAGTGAAAATTCCCCTTTGAACAACTTTTATTCCTACTCATTTTTTGAACACCATGATCAAATATTAACTGCACACAAAAAATCTCCTCAGCATAGAAGAATCTATCCACAGAGTAACAAGATTACTTTCTCTTATTATTCTGAGCTTACACCTCTAACCTTTCGGTTTCTTACACATAACACCTCTATGTTCCCTCTTATTATTCTGAGCTTTTTAAGGTTTAGGCTATGATCAGGAAACTTAGAAAATAAAACCTTAATTTTCCATCTCGTTTCACTAATATTTCTTGTTGCATCAATTAAACCATAAAATAAATGTAAATTTTCTTGTCAAGCGAAACTACCGAACTTAACAACAAAAAATAAAAAATTTTGAAACTACATTATATAGTAAACCCAAAATATAGGGGTCATAAGTGCAATAATCCCATATTAAAAAAGCAAAAATTGAAACTTTGAAACCATTGATGAGTGGAGATCATAATCAAAATGACAATATATTTTGTCTTTGGCGCAGACAAGGTTCTTTTCAAGTTTAAAGACGAATCACTTTAATAAGTGGAGAGGATGTATGTTCATATTGGAACAATATTGCGTACAAACAAGTTGCATATAGTATAATACATTTATGTCAGAAATTGGGACCCTCCTCCTATCAAAATCATTTTGACAAGCCGACAAGTTTCCTAAATCATACATCTATATTGGATTTTTTAAACCCCACCCCTCACCATCATTTAATCAAAAAGAGTAGAATTGTTGCAATCATGCAAGGGAAACACTCTAGGTTCTCATCCCTAGGAGCCTCACCCAACTTAATCAACCACAAAATTGTGTATTTATTAAATTTCAGTTATTTTCTCATTTGGGAAAAGTGCATACGCAAATTTTTTAAATTACAACTAGCTCCATATTAATCATGATATTTCTTTCCCATTTTACAATCTTAGTCCGATCCCAATGTTAATGGAACAGATTTAGGGGAAGTAAAATGGGGTGTGTCGACGTGGAAAAAATCTTCTGGACAGATCTTTCTTTTCCTAAATTTGTTTGAATGTTTTTCTACTCTTATTTATCTTATCTATTTTATGAATGGTGATTTTTTAGGAAAAGACCAACATGTATCATGTCGATAATTTGAAAGGTTTACAGAGTTGTCTGTTGGTATATTTTGAAATGGTTGTACCAACTTAATCGAATTTTGTTTTATTTTTGCAAGTAGGCACAATTATTGGACGTTGTCAAAACTTGGCCTTAGAAATCGAGATTCATAAAGTTCGGGGGCTTGGTTAAGCGGGAGGAAGGTGTTAGGCACCCCCCGACTTCCGTAGAACATAGTTACCGCATCTTTTCAATTTTTTCCTTTTTATTTGCAATGTGTGTGTATGCTGAAAGTAATTGAGCCTACGTTTGTTTGATTTGAAAGTAGTGTCGTGCTTCGTTGAACCTATATACGAAATGTTTGATTTATTTGAAAAGTCCATTTTTAGACAAGATATGAAAATGAATGACGTTTTGAAATATAATTTTCAAACCTTTATGCTTGCATAGGAATTGAAGCCCTTTGATACTTCTATTTTTATGTTATTCCGCATTCGGCTTGATTTGAATGTTTATTGTCGGGATGCGAAGCATCCTCGACCACATCATATATATACAAGTGTCGGTCTTCTTATGGGCATGACAACCATCAAAGTGACCCTAGCACGACAAACAACAATATACTATATGGAGACCTTAAATTCGGATAACCGTTTTAAGGTCCATCTAATTTACATTTACAGGAAATTGGCAGGATGTATTTATAATTTGAAGTTGTCCATCATGATAATCGAATTTAGATCCGTAGTGATTGATCATTAATTTCATGATTCTTAGGCTCACAGAAAAAGATTTAGAAACCCGCACAACCAAAATATTCACATAGAATGTGTATTTAAATCTAGACATCGCAAGACAAAGGATTCATCAGTCAAATCCTTGCATGCGCGTAGCCAAAGCTTCCCACAAGATATGGATCTAGAGGCGTGTAGTCGCTTTAATGTTTACAAAATTAGAAAAAAACTAGATTTAAATAAATCTTAGCCATACTAGCTCCTCGGTTCCTATTTGACCGATTTTGAACCGTTTGAAAGTTAGAAAGGGTTAGATTTAGATGAATCTAATCCAAAAAATTTATATTAAAACATATTCATATAAAATGAATAATTAAAACAGATATTTAATCACATTGAATAAAGAATATATATATATATATATATATATGTGTGTGTGTGTGTGTGTGTGTGTGTGTGTGTGTGTGTGTGTGTGTGTGTGTGTGTTTGTGTGAAAGCTATAAAGGGCCACAGATTTTCAATCCAAGTTAAATTGAGAAATATATATATAAAAGCTGTAAAGAGTCACGAATTTCTAATTCAAGCTTGACTGAATGAAATGTTAATATATATATATATAGATATATATATATATATATATATATATTAAAGCTGAAAAGACCACGAATTAGCAATCTATGTGACACCCCCAAAATAGGTCCACACAACCCATTCTGAGTCTTCAAATAAATGGTACATAATTCAAATACAAATCATTTTATATTAAACGATCGTGCAAAATACGACCACACAAACTGTGAGTTTCAATACAGATCGTATATAATATGAAAAATATAAACTGTGACGAACAAGATTTTTGTAATTTAAATTGAATATTTATTGAATTAAATAAATATTTTTTTATGATTTAATTATTGATTTAAATAATTAATTGATGAAATTGTGGTAGATTAATTTAATTATATGTGTCACGTTAGTTAAATTAATATGGTGAATTTTTATATTCAAAGTATGTATTTAATTGAGCTTATTTGATTAATATATTAATTAATAAGCATAATGTTATTCTAATTAATTTAAATAATTAATTAGAGATTTAATGATTTGGCATAATTAATGAATGAGACTTTTAATTATGTGACTATGTGATTTAATATGAATTTATGCTATTTTATTTAAGTGATTTAAATAACATTATTTTATTTAATTGGGTGTGACATTAAAACTATATTATAAAGCCTTAATTAAATTAATGGGAAAGGAGATTATAAGGGGCAAACAAACAAGGCCCTAAGGGGAGTTGCACCAGTTAACCCATTACGGATTAACTGACGCCACTCACCCATTACTCGTCCACTATACATATTATACGTATTACTCTATACATATATCCTATACACCAGTTTTATATTTTATATATTACAAACGTCAGAGAACTTAGAGAGATTAAGAGAGAAAATTGAGAGAAGAATTGATTTGGAGAAGAGATTGAAGAATTAAAGTTCATATCATCATCAAACAGAGTTAACAAGGGTATAATCCTTCATCTCAAGTTTTATTACGTTAGTTTATTTTTCAAACCCAACTCCAAACTCTCTGTATATGATTTTGGTGACGAATACTTAAGATGTAATCATATATGTGTTATTGTATGATTATAATATGTTTTGTAATTGGTATGAATGAATTAAAATAATCGAATTCATGTAATTAGGCTTTAATTGGGTTTTCAAAATTTTATAGAGTTTTTCCATTTACGAGCTTTAAAAATTCTCTGTGAATGGAAAAAAATTGATATTTGTTCATTATATGGCTATATTTGTGTTAATATGTATTTATAACATATTATATGCCATATATGCATAACTTTCAGTGATCACACCATGGAATTTTGTTGATAATTGGGTTTTCAAAAGTTACAGAGTGTAGAAATTGTACATATGGCCCATATGGCCCTTACGTACAAAATTTACACGCCTAAATTGCTACTTACATGTAATTATGTACGTTTAAACGAACAAAATGGAAGTTAAACGAACGGATTCGGTGTTATAACGAATCCGTAACGTTGAATTTCTTGTTTTCCTTCAAAACTTTACAAAATATTGAAAACAGTAAAAATAGATGCCTTGGATTGTGTAAATACGTGATTTAAAATGCTAAGATCATGCTAGAAATGTTATATAATGTTTCTGTGGAGTTTTTACATTATGGGTAGCCTTATAATTCATTACGTTAGTTTAATTTGAATTTATTTGGGCTACTCTATGTGTTCATCGCGAACCAGGGAGTGCACCAGCAGGGGGACCCGCCCCAGCGGGTGTTCATGGGAATTAGGACCCGCTCTAGCGGGTATAAGGGCTGTCCGGGAGCCCTTTTTTTTGGTTTCCGAGACTGTTTTGACCTCATGTAGTAAAATAAGTATAACTTTTTCATACGAACTCCGATTAAGGCGATTCAAGATGATTCGGAAAGATAACGAGTAGACCTACAACTTTCATTTTTTAAGTTTTTCAATTTGAAATCGTTAAAATGGGTAAAAATGGCCATCTTTGTGACTGATGAGTATTCGGAGGCAATCGGAGGGCTTCGAACACGCACACACACACGAGTGTAGTGTTCTCGATAATAAAAGATATTGTTTTAAGTTACATACATGAATATTATATGATTTGAAGTTCATGATTAATAAATTAAGTTATTGACATGTATAAGATAATGTGAATGTTCAAGTTAACAAACTAAGTGCGAACTTGAATATTGTAATTGTAAAACTTGATTATGATTGTTTAAAGGGCTATACATGTGTGATATGCATGTTGTGAGTTTACATTCATGTTATGTGGTTAGCCATTGAGTAATATTATAAATCAAGTTGTAAGTCGAACTTAAGTGAATAATTCAACAGTTAAACATGGTAGTTATGAAAACTAATCGATGTCGTATACATAATGTAATGTGTAGGACGTTGAGGAAGTGAATTGTAATTATATTTGTAGTTTGTGCCAGAGGCAAGTATCCTATCCCTAACTTATTAATTTAGCAAGTTCCCTAAATTCTAATTTATTCATTTATTAAGTCTTAGACTTGTGTTTCTATATCGAGTAAGCTCGTGTTCTTAATTGTTCCAGTTCGAAATTCATATTACACATTGTAACTCTTTTAAAAGCATGACTCAGTTATACAATACTTATTCGATTGTATACTCTTGAAATTTATTGTTCAAGTTGAATATCGATGTTATTGTTGAACCTTATAGGACTAGTGAACCCTTATTGATTCGACTAGTCCATAGTTGATGAACGTTCTAAATTCCAAAATACTTATTGAGTTTATCCAAACCAAACTTCCTTTGGTGCGGACTCTGATGTCAAAACTGAGATGAATAACCCTGTAAAAGGGGATTATTTACGCTTTAGCGTTGAGATATTGTGCACAGTATGGTACTAAGGGCTGATCCCCCTAAGTACGAGAAGTAGAGTCCATAGTCTTATGACTGTTAAAGGTTTAAAGCATAAAAACTTTACAACCTAGGACATAGTTCAATGTCTTATGACCCTTAGACGTTCTTTTGATTCCTGTTATTCATTCTTGAGTCAAAAGTTGAGTTTCTTTATTCAGATGTCTTTGATTCACTCGCATGTTATTATATTGTTGTCATATTATTATACTTGTGGGCAATCGTGCTCACTCTTGCGTAATAATGACATTGCAGTTAAGAACGAAAGGTCCAACGAGCCTTCTACTAGCAAAGGCAAGGGCAAGGTCAACAAGTGATGAAGACTTGTTGTTTATTTTATGTGTTTATGTTTCAGTCTTATATTAGAGTTGTGCAAGACTTATTTATTTGTTTATGTTCCGCACGGATGTTTAAGGTTAGTATGACCTGGAATTTATTTTATTTATTACTCAGATGTTGTAACCCCATAAGGGGAGGATTTAATTCTATTTATTGCATGGTTTGCATTTACTATGGGTAGATAGATAGATGATATTCGTACAGTGAACACCAAGTCCCGTGGAATTGAAGTACCCGGATTTGGGGGTGTCACATAAACGCTCAAATAAGTCCTCATTATAATTATTATCGCACTATTTTATAAAATGATGAGGATTTTTATAGCACTATCTCGGACCATCACTCCATTCCCCGGCTAGTCCTAACTATATTCTCATTCCCTGAAGAGAACAATGGAAGAAAAAGGTTAGCTCAACTAGCCCAGTAAAGAATATTATGACTAAGATAATGAAGAATAAATTATCGCTAGCCTCTAATAGACCAGATAAAATATTATGGACAAAAAGTTTTAGATCAACAACTGCAGCGAAAATAGCAATCCATTAGAAGAGTCAAGTAGAGAATGATGTCTACTATCTTCTATGATTTAAAAGTTCATCATCAATATTTTTATCCCTGTAACACCAATCAACAAATATTTCAAATCAATAATTTATCTTTGCAATACGGGCCAAAGATATTCATTTGTATCACCAGTGGTCATGATCATACCAAATACCTGTCCATCTCTGCACTGCGGGCCAAAGATATTAATCAATCAATAGTTCATCTTTTCATTGCGGGCCAAAGATATTCATCAATCAACAGTTCATCTTTGCATTATGAGCCAAATATAACTTTCACCACAATTTAATACTGAGGATGATGAAAAATGATATGAAGAACGAATTCAGTGAGATAAATGATAAATATTAGAGTTCAAGAATGTCCAAGTTGTCAATATAGAGATCAAAACATAGATCCAAATTCAAGAGTAAGATTCATAAGTCAAAGATAATTTGGACAGAAAAAGAAATCAATTTTGTTGTGAATAGTACCCCGTAAATAGTATCACGTGAATAATACCCCGTAAATAGTACCCGAATATATAGTACCCCGATACGAAAAGATTAAAATTTTAATAAGAAGTTCAGACCAATATTCTAGTGAAATAATATTTAGATAAAGTTAAAACCTTAAGCAATTTCTAATTATTTCAGGAATTATAGAAGTAATATTTACCATAGTAAGTTTAGATTTAGGAATATAAAATGAAATAATATATGAAACTAAAAATGGATTTTCACCCGTCATGCGGTAATCCGCGTAGACAGATCATTTCCACAACTTTAATAAAGAATGAATACGAAGAGTTATTCACCAGGCATGCGATAATCCGCGTAGATGTGAAAACCCCAAAATTGGGACTATTTTCCTTCCCGATCTTGTGCGTTAAATACTATCTTGATTCAACTTTATGTCATACTCAGATGAAATAAAAGCTAAAAAAATGGATAATTTAAAATTTTTCTTTCTATCTTTCATTTGTTCCCTGAATCGCAAACTTTACGATTCTTTTACCTCAAAATCATATTTATTTTATGATTTAATTTATCAGAGTGATATGAGTACATAAAACTCATTTCTTCAAACATATCCTTTAATATATAGTACAATCACTATATTACTTTTTAATGTATAATAATCTTGTGACGCCCCCAGAATAGGTCCAGTCAACCCAACTCATTCTGAGTCGTCAAATACATGGTAAAGAATCCAAATACAATCTTTTATATCACACGGTCGTGCAAAATACAACCACACAACTGTGAGTGTCAATACAAATATGTAAAAAATATTAACATTCAAACTAAGTCCTCATTATAATTATTATCACACTATTTATTAGAAATAGTGAGGACTACTACTGCTCTAATTCGAACCATCACTCTATCCTGCGACTAGTTCCTGCAACTAGTTCCTGCGACATTCTTATTTTCTGAAGAGGACAATAGATGAAAAGGGTGAGCTCAACTAGCCCAGTAAAGAATATTATGACTAAGATAATAAAGAATAATTTATCGTTAGTCTTCAACAAATCAGATAAAATATTATGGACAAAAATTTTTAGGTCAACAACTGCAGCGAAAATATCAATTCATTAGAAGAGTTACGTAGAGAATGAAGTCTACTATCTTCTATGATTTAAAAGTCCATTATTAATATTTTATTCCCTATAACATCAATAAATATATATCTTGAATCAAATATTCATCTTTTGTACTACGGGCCAAAGATATTCATCAAGTAATCATTCATCTTTCCACTACAGGCCAAAGATATTCATCAAATAATCATCCATCTTTGCACTACAGGTCAAAGATATTCTTTTGTATCACCATGTAAGACTGAAGATGATGAAAAATATTTTAAATAACGAATTCAGTGAGATAAAGGACAAAAATTAGGGATTCATAATTTAGTTTATCCAAGTTCAAGAATACTCCATAATAATTAATTGTGGAGTAAAATTCAAGAATGAAGATTAAACTTGAATCTAATCAAAGATAGGAACCATAATAGCCAACTTGGACAAAGAAAAAGAAAATTTAATTTTTTTGTGAATAGTACCGTATTCGTGAATAGTGCCGTATATGTGAATAGTGCCGTATACGTGAATATTAACTCCAATATGAAAAGATAAAAATTTTACAATAAAATTCATACCAATATTTCGGTGTCATAATATTAAAAAAAATAACATTATTTTTGAAAAAAATAACATCCATTATGTAAGACCCCAACTTTTATGAATAAAGATTTAATTTTCTTTATATATTATTTCGAAACAGTAAGGTGTTGTTTTGATAAATATGAAAGTTATGGGTGAAATGTGCAAACATTTTTAAAATGAGCAAGTGGTTATAAAATATTCTTGTTGTCGGGGAATATTCGTTTGGTCGTGGAATATTCTTGTTATCTGGGAATATTCGTACGACGGCGCAGCTATTTGTGGGCCCCCACAACGGAATAACTGTCGGATATAGAAAGCGACAGAAATAACTTTTTTACAAAATAACGGCGTGGTTATTACCGTTAGTACTGTTGAAATACCCGATGGTTAAAATACAGTGATACGCGGTGTTGCACAGTAGCACACGGTATTGCACAGTATTTCGAATTATTGAGTCTTACGTGAGAAGGAACTTATTCAATTATTGTTACAGTAATTACTGTTCAATATTTTATATTATTGACTCAATAATTGTTACATTGATATTTTATTGACTCAATAATTACTACGTTGCTATTTTTTATGATTGATTTAATAATGGCTACAGTTGATATTTTGTATTATTGATTCAATAATTGTCACTGCACAGTATTTCACATTATCAACTCAATAATTCATATTATTTGAATAATATTATTAGATAGCATTATTGACAATGTCTAAGGAAGTTCTGTCTAGGAGGGGTTATTTAATTGCGCGCCAGTAAGGAGAAGTCTTTATCGGAAGGCCCCCTCTTTTCTGGGAACGATCTGTTTGTCAATATTGTATTTCTGTAATATTATCTGTGAATAATTAATTATTGATTTATAGGATAAGAAAATATTTATTTTGATATTTATTTTGTGGATATTAAAGAAGGAATTGGCGCTGATGAGTTTTTATCAATATTTTGCTGTGAGAAATCATTTGTTGATGGATTTCGGATAATTTATGTTTGAAATTTGGAAAAACTTCCTTCTACAAAGTTGTAGAGAATTAAATTTCCTATGGAAGGACATAGAATTTATATTTTTCTGACAAAGTGGCTATTTGTTATGAATTATTGAAGTTTCGGAAAAAAAAAAAAAATTTTATGGGCGGGCCCCACTTTTGTTGGAAAATTTTTAGCCACCAGGCGGCGAAATTTTTTTTTTTAAAAATATTATTTTATTAATTTAGTCTCCTTTGGCATCCTAAGCTTTTCCTATAAATAGGGTGCTTAGGTTAGAATTGAAAATCACACCAGAATCAGAAGTTTTCTCTCTCTATAATATCGAGCGTATTTTTGTGAGTATTTCAATACTTTGAGTATTAGTATTCAGTGCAAGTTTACTTTGGTATTATATCCGATATTTCAGCCAGAAGTGTCATTCTTTTGAGGTAAGGGATGTTATTTTCTTCATAAATGATGTTATTCTTTTCAATATCATTATACCAAAATATTGGCATGAATTTTATTATGAAATTCTTACTTTTTCCGTCGGAGTTACTATTCACGTATACGGCACTATTCACGTATACGGTACTATTCACGGAAAAATTAAATTTTCTTCTATATGTCCAAATTACTTGTTAAAGTTCTTATCTTTGATTGGATCTAAGTTTTGAGATTTATTCTTGAATTTTGCTCCATAATTGATTATTACGAAGTATTTTTGAATACTAAAATACGAATCCTTAATCTTATCCTTTATTTTACTGGATTCGTTATTTATATGATTTTTCATCATCCTCAGTTTTAAGTGGTGATATAACTGAATATCTTTGGCCTGTAGAGCAAAGATGAATGATTACCTGATGAATATCTTTGGCCTGTAGTGCAAAGATGACAGGTGTTGAGATGAACATGATCACTGATGATACAAATGAATATCTTTGGCCTGTAGTGCAAAGATGAATATTTGATTCGAGATGTATATTGATTGATGTTACAGGGATAAAATATTGATGATGGACTTTTAAATCATAGAAGATAGTAGACTTCATTCTCTGCTTAACTCTTCTAATGATTTGTTATTTCCGCTGAGAATATTGATCTAAGATTGGTTGTCCATTATATTTTATCTGATTTATTGAAGGCTAACGATAATTTATTTTCCATTATCTTAGTCATAAGATTCTTTACTGGGCTAGTTGAGCTCACCCTTTTCATCTGTTGTCCTCTTCAGGAAATGAGAATGTCGCGAAAACTAGTCGGGGGACAGAGTGATGGTCCTGAGTTAGAGCAGTAGTAGTCCTCACTATTTCTGATAAATAGTGTGATAATAATTGTAATGAGGACTTAGTTTGAATCTTAATATTTTTTTACATATTTGTATTGACACTCACAGTTATGTGGTCGTATTTTGCACGACCGTATGATATAAAATTTGTATTTGAATTCTGTACCATGTATTTGGCGACTCAGAATGGGCTGGGTTGAATGGACCTATTCTGGGGGCGTCACAGTTGGTATCAGAGCTTAGGGATATGATCTCTAGCGGAGATCAGGGAATAGAACTAGGAGGAGATAGACGAGTAAATCCTTCACTAGTATGTCCTACCTAAGCTTATGTGATATTTAATTGGTCAGTCGGAGCATAAGGTTAATATGTGATATGTTATTTGTTTAATTAACCCTTGTTTTATGGCAGTATTTGAGAATGGCAGCTGAGAATGTGAACAACGAAGTGAATGAGACCGTGGAGACACCTTTAATCACTAACCAGGAGAACGTGCAACAAGAAGGCAATGTTCATCCTGAAAATAACGTTGGTCAGACGATAAACGATGAGATGTTTAGAAGTTTTTTACAGTTCATGCAAAACCAGACGAGGGAGACTCGTGTGCAACATACAGGTGGAGATAATAACAACACGTAAGTTGTCACTGCCAAGCAGTTCAAAGAATTGGGACCACCAGAGTTTCTGGGAAAGCCAGATCCGATCAAGGCGGAGACGTGGATTAAACAAATTACCAAGATATTTGATGTCTTGGGATGTACAGAGGAACAGAAGGTTCCATTCGCCACGTTTATGTTCCGTGGAGAGGCAGATTACTGGTGGGAATCCGTGAAGCGTACCCAGCCTGCCGCACTCAAGATGTCTTGGAAAACGTTCCAGAAATTATTTAATGACAAGTACTTTCCTGAAAGTATTCGTCATATGAAGGAAGTAGAATTTATTAGACTCGAACAAAATAACATGACGGTATCCCAGTACGAGACTAAGTTCGCGGAGCTGTCCAGGTTTGCACCTCATTTGGTGGAGAATGAGGAACGTATGACGCGGATGTTTCTAAGAGGTTTGAAACCCGAAATACGTCAATACCTCATTTCTCATAAATTTTCTTTATATTCGGATGTAGTAAACAGGGCCCAGTTATTAGAACGAGATAATGATTATGTTCAACCGAGGGACCACAACCAAGGTCGTACTGGTGGCAGCAGTCATCGGAGCAATGACAACCAGCGAGGAGGAAAGTATGATAGAAACGGTAACCACTCCGGTGGTAATCGTGGCCATGATAGTAGAAGAAGCGAATCGGGAGGAGATTTCAAAAAGAGAAGGTATAACAATGAGAACGCGAAGATGTCAACATCAGCACCAGCATCAACTGTTTCGAGGGGAGGAGAACGACCACCGGTCGTATGCTATAAGTGCGGGAAAGAGGGACACATCAGCCCAAACTGTCCACAACAATTCAAAGGATGCTATAACTGTGGAAAAGAAGGACATATAGCTCGAGATTGTCCTGTTGCGAAACCAAATTCAGCGGGGGTGGTGATTCCAAAGGCGGTTGCAGACAAGTCAAAGTCGGTGATTCCTGGAAGAGCGTTTGTCGTGACAGTCCAAAACGCGAGGAATCCACACGAGGTGATTACGAGTAAGCTGATCATAAACTCTTGCGAAGTTTACACCTTGTTAGATACCGGTGCTACCCATTCTTTTATTTCACCTGCTTGTGCTCAACGTTTGAACTTGACTTCTGATAAATTAGACTTTGACTTATTTGTTGAAACTCCGTTAGGAGAAACCTTTGTTACATCTACAGTTTACAAATCTTGCTTGATTCAGATTGGTACCCTTACCTTACCTGTTGATCTTATATCTTTGAAAATACTTGCATTTGACGTGATTTTAGGAATTGACTGGTTAACCACTTACCATGCCAAAATTGATTGTTTTCGTAAGGTTGTTAGTTTGCATATTCCTAATCAACCTGTTGTGCGAATCCAAACCACCAAACCACTAAAAACAGTCAATATCATTTCAAATCCCAAGGCTATTCGTTTATTGAAAAACGGATATCAAGCTTTCTTAGCTCATGTCACTGATCTAAACCAGAATACATCAGATTTGAATGATATTTTCGTTGTTAATGAATTTCCTGATGTATTTCCCGAAGAACTTCCCGGTCTACCCCCAGAACGTGAAGTTGAATTCTTTATTGACCTTGAGCCAGGTACAAAGCCCATTTCTAAAACCCCATATCGAATGGCTCCTATTGAACTTCAGGAGTTAAAGGTCCAATTACAAGAGTTGTTAGACATCGATTTTATTCGTCCTAGTACGTCTCCTTGGGGTGCTCCTGTTTTATTCGTAAAGAAGAAAGACGGGAGTATGCGACTTTGTATTGACTATCGGGAGTTGAACCATGTCACCATCAAGAATAGGTATCCGTTACCTCGTATTGATGACCTGTTCGACCAGTTGCAAGGAGCGCAATTCTTTTCAAAGATCGATCTTCGTTCTGGATATCATCAGTTGAAGATTAAAACTGAGGATATTCCAAAGACTGCTTTCAGAACACGGTACGGGCATTATGAGTTCTTAGTCATGACTTTTGGATTGACTAATGCTCTTGCTGCTTTCATGGATATGATGAACCGTGTATTTAAGGAGTATTTGGATCAATTCGTTGTTGTCTTTATTGATGACATCTTCATCTATTCTAAAAGCCGTGAAGATTATGAGCACCATTTGAAGCTGGTACTTCAAAAGCTTCGTGAGAACAAGCTATATGCTAAGCTGAAGAAATGCGAGTTTTGGCTTGAGGAAGTAGCATTCCTTGAGCACGTGGTATCGAAACGTGGAGTATCTGTGGACCCGGCGAAGATTGAAGCAATACAAAGCTGGGAGGAACCTAAGTCGGTGACTGAAGTACGAAGCTTTCTGGGCTTAGCTGGTTATTATCGGAGATTCGTAGAGGGATTTTCTCGAATCGCTACTCCATTAACTCAGTTGACTCGGAAAGATACAAAATTCGTTTAGAGCGAGGAATGCGAGAAGAGCTTCCAAGAGCTCAAGAGAAAACTTATCTCGGCACCTATTCTGACAATACCATCTGGTTCGGATGGATTTGTTATCTACAGCGATGCTTCGGGCAAAGGGTTAGGATGTGTTCTCATGCAACATGGGAAAGTCATAGCCTATACCTCGCGACAACTCAAAGAATATGAGAGGAATTATCCTACTCATGATCTAGAGTTGGCAGCTGTCGTTTTCGCGTTGAAGATCTGGAGACATTACCTGTACGGGGAGAAAGTGGAGATCTATACAGATCATAAGAGCCTTAAATATTTCTTCACTCAGAAGGAACTCAACATGCGGCAACGACGTTGGCTTGAGCTGTTGAAAGATTACGATCATACCATCCAATACCATCCTGGAAAAGCGAACGTGGTAGCTGACGCGTTGAGTAGAAGATCATATGTGGGAACGAGTGCAATGATGTCAAGTATACGCGTAGAACCAGCTTTGATTGATAAAGTTAAAGCTGCTCAAGCTACAGATGCGGAGCTAATGAAGATGAAGAAGAAGGTGCAATTCCAGAAGCAAGAATCGATGAAGATGGAATACTTCGAGTCAACTCCAGACTTTGTGTTCCTAACGATTCCGACTTGAAGTATAGAATCATGATGGAGGCACACAACACACCGTTTGCGATCCATCCTGGGAGTACTAAAATGTATCGTGATCTTCGACATACATTTTGGTGGAGCAATATGAAGAGAGAGATCGCGGAGTTCATCTCGAGATGTTTAACTTGTCAACGTGTAAAGGCGGAGCATCAAGTGCCGAAGGGTCCATTGCAACCACTGGAGATTCCGAAATGGAAGTGGGAACACATTACGATGGATTTCGTTACGGGTCTTCCCAAGGTTTCTCAAGGCATAGATGCGATTTGGGTTATTGTTGATAGATTAACCAAGTCTGCTCATTTCTTGCCGATACGAGAGACTTATTCCCTTGAACGTCTTGCTCATATGTACGTGAATGAGATTGTGAGATTGCATGGCATGCTAGTATCCATAGTTTCAGATCGTGATCCCAGATTTACTTCACAATTTTGGATCAGTTTGCAGAAAGCTATGGGCACGGATTTACGATTCAGTTCGGCTTATCATCCTCCAACAGACGGACAATCGGAAAGGACTATCCAAACTCTTGAAGATCTATTGAGACTCTGTGTTCTAGACTTCAAAGGGAGTTGGGATAAGTATTTACCATTGGTGGAATTCTCCTACAACAACAGTTATCAGGCAAGTATAGGCGTGGCTCCATTCGAAGCGTTGTATGGGAGAAAGTGACGCTCTCCAGTATGTTGGAACGAGGTGGGTGAAACAACATTATTGGGACCGAAGTTGGTACGTATGACTACAGAAAAGATCCAAATAATCCGACAACGTATACAAACATCACAAGATCGACAAAAGAGTTATGCGGATCTTCATCGAAAGGACGTGAAATTTAATGTTGGAGACCATGTGTTATTACGTATTGCTCCGTGGAAAGGAGTTACGAGGTTTGGCAAGAGAGGAAAGCTCAATCCACGATTCATTGGTCCGTTTGAGATTCTTGACCGAGTAGGAAATGTGGCTTATAGACTCGCTTTACCTCCAAACATGTCTCGTGTTCATAACGTGTTTCACATATCCGTGTTACGTAAATATGTGAAGGATCCAAACCGCATTATTGAGTTAGAACCAGACGAGATAGCTGAAGATTTAACGTACGAGGAGGTACCTGTCAAGATCTTGGATAGGAAAGAGCATGTCCTACGCTCGAAAATTATACCTCAAGTTAAAGTTTTGTGGAGAAACCATGCAATTGAGGAAATGACTTGGGAGTTGGAATCGGAAATGAAAGCGAGGTATCCTCACCTTTTCGACATACCAGGTACGTACGTCAATTTTGAGGACGAAATTTCATAAGGAGGAGAGGTTGTAAGACCCCAACTTTTATGAATAAAGATTTAATTTTCTTTATATATTATTTCGAAACAATAAGGTGTTGTTTTGATAAATATGAAAGTTATGGGTGAAATGTGCAAACATTTTTAAAATGAGCAAGTGGTTATAAAATATTCTTGTTGTCGAGGAATATTCGTTTGGTCGTGGAATATTCTTGTTGTCGGGGAATATTCGTACGACGGCGCAGCTATTTGTGGGACCCCCACAACGGAATAACTGTCGGATATAGAAAGCGACAGAAATAACTTTTTTACAAAATAACGGCGTGGTTATTACCGTTAGTACTGTTGAAATACCCGATGATTAAAATACAGTGATACGCGGTGTTGCACAGTAGCACACGGTATTGCACAGTATTTCGAATTATTGAGTCTTACGTGAGAAGGAACTTATTCAATTATTGTTACAGTAATTACTGTTCAATATTTTATATTATTGACTCAATAATTGTTACATTGATATTTTATTGACTCAATAATTGCTACGTTGCTATTTTTTATGATTGATTTAATAATGGCTACAGTTGATATTTTGTAGTATTGATTCAATAATTGTCACTACACAGTATTTCACATTATCAACTCAATAATTCATATTATTTGAATAATATTATTAGATAGCATTATTGACAATGTCTAAGGAAGTTCTGTCTAGGAGGGGTTATTTAATTGCGCGCCAGTAAGGAGAAGTCCTTATCGGAAGGCCCCCTCTTTTCTGGGAACGACCTGGTTGTCAATATTGTAGTTCTGTAATATTATCTGTGAATAATTAATTATTGATTTATATGATAAGGAAATATTTATTTTGTAGATATTAAAGAAGGAATTGGCGCTGATGAGTTTTTATCAATATTTTGGTATGAGAAATCATCTGTTGATGGATTTCGGATAATTTATGTTTGAAATTTGAAAAAACTTCCTTCTACAAAGTTGTAGAGAATTAAATTTCCTATGGAAGGACATAGAATTTGTATTTTTCTGACAAAGAAGCTATTTGTTATGAATTATTGAAGTTTCGAAAAATAAATTTTTTTTTATGGGCCGGGCCCCACTTTTGTTGGAAAATTTTTAGCCGCCAGGCGGCGGAAATTTTTTTTAAAAAAATTATTTTATTAATTTAGTCTCCTTTGGCATCCTAAGCTTTTCCTATAAATAGGGTGCTTAGGTTAGAATTAAAAATCACACCAGAATCAGAAGTTTTCTCTCTCTATAATATCGAGCGTATTTTTGTGAGTATTTCAATACTTTGAGTATTAGTATTCAGTGCAAGTTTTCTTCGGTATTATATCCGATATTCCAGCCAGAAGTGTTATTCTTTTGAGGTAAGGGATGTTATTTTCTTCATAAATGATGTTATTTTTTTCAATATCATTATACCAAAATATTGGCATGAATTTTATTATGAAATTCTTACTTTTTCCGTTGGGGTTACTATTCACGTATACGGCACTATTCACGTATACGGTACTATTCACGGAAAAATTAAATTTTCTTCTATATGTCCAAATTACTTGTTAAAGTTCTTATCTTTGATTGGATCTAAGTTTTGAGATTTATTCTTGAATTTTGCTCCACAATTGATTATTACGAAGTATTTTTGAATACTAAAATACGAATCCTTAATCTGATCCTTTATTTTACTGAATTCGTTATTTATATGGTTTTTCATCATCCTCAGTTCTAAGTGGTGATATAACTGAATATCTTTGGCCTGTAGAGCAAAGATGAATGATTACCTGATGAATATCTTTGGCCTGTAGTGCAAAGATGACAGGTGTTGAGATGAACATGATCACTGATGATACAAATGAATATCTTTGGCCTGTAGTGCAAAGATGAATATTTGATTCGAGATGTATATTGATTGATGTTACAGGGATAAAATATTGATGATGAACTTTTAAATCATAGAAGATAGTAGACTTCATTCGCTGCTTAACTCTTCTAATGATTTGTTATTTCCGCTGCGAATATTGATCTAAGATTGGTTGTCCATTATATTTTATCTGATTTATTGAAGGCTAACGATAATTTATTTTCCATTATCTTAGTCATAATATTCTTTACTGGGCTAGTTGAGCTCACCCTTTTCATCTGTTGTCCTCTTCAGGAAATGAGAATGTCGCGAAAACTAGTCGGGAGACAGAGTGATGGTCCGAGTTAGAGCAGTAGTAGTCCTCACTATTTCTGATAAATAGTGTGATAATAATTGTAATGAGGACTTAGTTTGAATCTTAATATTTTTTACATATTTGTATTGACACTCACAGTTGTGTGGTCGTATTTTGCACGACCGTATGATATAAAATTTGTATTTGAATTCTGTACCATGTATTTGACGACTCAGAATGGGTTGGGTTGAATGGACCTATTCTGGGGGCGTCACACATTACCTCAAAAGAACAGTACTTCTGACTGAAATTTCAGGTATAATGCTGAAGGAAACTTGTATTGAATAGCAACACTCAAAGTATCTAAATACTCACAAAAATACACTCGATATTATAGAGAGAGAAAACTTCTGATTCTGGTGTGATTTTCAAATTCTAATTCAGCACCCTATTTATAGAAAAATGCTTAGAACGCTATAGAAAAAATTTAATAAAATAATATTTTAAATTTGTTTTTTAACGCCCACCTCTTGACTAAAATTCATCAGCCACCAGTGGGGCCCGCCTCCCATTAAAAAAATATTTTTCTTAAAAAAAATATTTTTAACCCCAAAAATCACTTCCGATCTAAAATTTTAGAACTTCCATAATTCATGAAAAATAACCCTTTTATCAAAAAAAATACAAATCTTATGTCTTTTTCATAGGAAATTTAATTCTCAATAATTTTGTAGAAGAAAGTTTTTTCTAATTCCAACATAAATTGTCCGAAATCCACAAACGGATGATTTTCCACACCAAAATACTGATAAAAATACCTCAACACTAATTTCTTCTTTTATATCCACAAAAATAAATATTTTCTTATCATATAAATCAATAATAAATTATCCACAAATAATATTACAGAACTATAATATTGACAACCAGGTCGTTCCCAGGAAAGAGGGGGTCTTCCGATAAGAATTTCTCCTTACTGGCGCGCAATTAAATAACCCCTCATAGTCAGAATTTCCTTAGACATTGCCAATAATGTTATCTAATAATATTATTCAAATAATATGAATTATTGATCTGATAATAAAAAATACTATGCAGTGACAACTATTGAATTAACAATAATATAAAAATACTGTACAATACCGTGTGCTACTGTGCAACAACGCGTATTACTTTACTTTACCCACTGGGTATTCCAACAGTGTTAACGGTAACAACTACGCCGTTATTTATAAAAAATTTATTCTTGTCGTTTTCTTCATCCGACAGTTTTTCGTTATAGGGCCCACAAATGGCTGCGTCGTCGTACGAATATTCCCCGACAGCAAGAATATTCCACGACTAAACGAATATTCCCCGACAACAATGAATATTTTATAACCACTTGTTTATTTAAAATATTTGCGCATTTTACCCATAACATTCCACATTATCAAATTAACCCCTGACTATTTCAAAATAATATATAGAGGAAATTCAATTTTTTATTCATAAAAGTTGGGGTCTTACAACCTCCCCTCCTTATGAAATTTCGTCATCGAAATTAACGTGCGTACCTGGTGTTTTGAAAAGGTGAGGATACCTCGCTTTCATTTCCAATTCCAACTCCCAGGTTATTTCTTCAATAGCATGGTTCCTCCACAAAACTTTGACTTGTGGTATAACCTTTGTGCGTAGGACATGCTCTTTCCTATCCAAAATCTTGACAGGTATCTCCTCGTACGTTAAATCTTTGATTATCTGGTCCGGTTCTAACTCAATAATGTGGTTCGGGTCTTTCACATATTTACGTAACACGGATATGTGAAATACGTTATGAACACGAGACATGCTTGGAGGTAAAGCGAGTCTATAGGCCACATTTCCTATTCGGTCAAGAATCTCAAATAGACCAATGAATCGTGGATTGAGCTTTTCTCTCTTGCCAAATCTCGTAACTCCCTTCAATGGAGCAACACGTAACAACACATGGTCCCCAACATTAAATTCTACGTCCTTTCGATGAAGATCCGCATAACTCTTTTGTCGATCCTGTGCCGTTTGTATACGTTGTCGGATCATTTAGATATTTTCTGTAGTCATACGTATCAACTCTGGTCCCAACAATGTTGCCTCACCCACCTCATCCCAACATACTGGAGAACGACACTTTCTCCCATACAACGCCTCGAATGGAGCCACGCCTATACTTGCCTGATAACTGTTGTTGTAGGAGAATTCCACCAATGGTAGGTACTTATCTCAACTCCCTTTGAAGTCTAGAACACAAAGTCTCAATAGATCTTCAAGAGTTTGAATAATCCTTTCCGATTTCCAGTCCGTTTGAGGATGATATGCCGAACTGAATCGTAAGTCCGTGCCCATAGCTTTCTGCAAACTAACCCAAAATTGTGAAGTGAATCTTGGGTTACGATCCGAAACTATGAATACTGGCATGCCATGCAACCTCACAATCTCATTCACGTACATACGAGCAAGTCGTTCAATGGAATAGGTCTCCCGTATCGTCAAGAAATGAGCAGACTTGGTTAATCTATCAACAATAACCCAAATCGCGTCTATGCCTTGAGAAACCTTGGGAAGACCCGTAACGAAATCTATGGTAATGTGTTCCCACTTTCATTTCGGAATCTCCAGTGGTTGCAATGGACCCTTCGACACTTGATGCTCCGCCTTTACACGTTGACAAGTTAAACATCTCGAAATAAACTCCGCGATCTCTCTCTTCATATTGCTCCACCAAAATGTATGTCAAAGATCACGATACATTTTGGTACTCCCAAGATGGATTGCAAATGGTGTGTTGTGTGCCTCCATCATGATTCTATACTTCAAATCAGAATCGTTAGGAACACAAAGTCTGGAGTTGACTTGGAGTATTCCTTCTTCATCGATTCTTGCTTCTGAAACCGCACATTCTTGCACCTTCTTCTTCATCTTCATCAGCTCCGGGTTTGTAGCTTGAGCAGCTTTAACTTATCAATCAAAGCTGATTCTACGCGTATACTTGATATCATCATGTGGATTCCCGGAGTCTTGAACTCTAGCTCCATCTTTTGTAATTCACACAGAATAGGCCTTTGTGTGGACATCATCGCACTCGTTTCGCTTTTCCCGGATGGTATTGGATGGTATGATCGTAATCTTTCAACAGCTCAAGCCAACGTCGTTGACGCATGCTGAGTTCCTTTTGAGTGAAGAAATATTTAAGGCTCTTATGATCCGTATAAATCTCCACTTTCTCCCCGTACATGTAGTGTCTCCAGATCTTCAACGCGAAAACGACTGCTGCCAACTCTAGATCATGAGTAGTATAATTCCTCTCATATTCCTTGAGTTGTCGCGAGGCATAGGCTATGACTTTCCCATGTTCCATGAGAACATATCCTAACCCTTTGCCCGAAGCATCGCTGTAGATAACAAATCTATCCGAACCAGATGGAATTGTCATAACAGGTGCCGAGATAAGTCTCCTCTTGAGCTCTTGGAAGCTCTTCTCGCATTCCTCGCTCCAAATGAATTTTGTATCTTTCCGAGTCAGCTGAGTTAATGGAGTAGCGATTCGAGAAAATCCCTCCACGAACCTCCGATAATAACCAGCTAAGCCCAGAAAGCTACGCACTTCAGTCACCGACTTTGGTTGCTCCCAACTTTGTATTGCTTCAATCTTCGCCGGGTCCACAGATACTCCATGTTTCGATACCATGTGCCCAAGGAATGCTACTTCCTCAAGCCAGAACTCGCATTTCTTCAGCTTGGCATATAGTTTGTTTTCATGAAGCCTTTGAAGTACCAGCTTCAAGTGGTGCTCATGATTTTCACGGCTTTTTGAATAGATGAGGATGTCATCAATAAAGACAACCACAAATTGATCCAAATACTTCTTGAATACACGGTTCATCATATCCATGAAAGTAGCAGGAGCATTAGTCAATCCAAAAGACATGACTAGGAATTCATAATGCCCGTACCGAGTTCTGAAGGCAGTTTTTGAAATATCCTCAGTTTTAATCTTTAGCAGATGATATCCAGAACGAAGATCGATCTTTGAAAAGAATTGTGCTCCTTGTAACTGGTTGAACAGGTCATCAATGCGAGGTAGCGGATACCTATTCTTGATAGTGACATGGTTCAACTCCCGATAGTCAATACAAAGTCTTATACTCCCGTCTTTTTTCTTTACAAATAACATAGGAGCACCCCAAGGAGACGTGATAGGACGAATGAAACCGATGTCTAACAACTCCTGTAGTTGGACCTTTAACTCCTGAAGTTCAATAGGAGCCATTCGATATGAGGTTTTAAAAATGAGTTTTGTACCGGGCTCAAGGTTAATAAAGAATTCAACTTCACGTTCTAGGGATAAACCGGGAAGTTCTTCGAGAAATACATCAGGAAACTTATTAACAACAGAAATATTATTCAAATCTGACGTATTCTGGTTTAGATCAGTGACATGAGCTAAGAAAGCTTGACATCCATTTTTCAATAAACGAATAGCTTTGTGACTTGAAATGACATTGACTGATTTTAGTGGTTTGGTTGTTTGGATTCACACAACAGGTTGTTTAAAAATATAAAAACTAACAACCTTACGAAAACAATCAATTTTGGCATGGTAAGTGGTTAACCAATCAATTCCTAAAATCACGTCAAATGCAAGTATTTTCAAAGATATAAGATCAACAGGTAGGGTAAGGGTACCAATCTGAATCAAGCAAGATTTGTAAACTGTAGATGTAACGAAAGTTTCACCCAACGGAGTTTCAACAGATAAGTCAAAGTCTAATTTCTCAGGTGTCAAATTTAATCGATGAGCACAAGCAGGTGAAATATAAGAATGGGTAGCACCGGTATCTAACAAAGTGTAAACTTCGCAAGAATTTATGATTAGCTTACCCGTAATCACCTCATGTGGGTTCCTCGCAGTTTTGGGTTGTCACGACAAACGCTCTTACAGGAACCACTGACTTTGACTTGTCTGAAACCGTCTTTGGAATCACCACCCCCGCTGACCTTGGTTTCGCTACAGGATAATCTTGAGCTATATGTCATTCTTTTCCACAGTTATAGCATGCCTTGAATTGTTGTGGGCAGTTTGGGCTGATGTGTCCCTCTTTTCCGCATTTATAGCATACGACCGGTGGTGGTTCTCCTCCCCTAGAAACAGTTGATGCTGGTGCTGATGTCGACGTCTTCACGTTCTCATTGTTGTACCTTTTCTTCTTGAAATCTCCCCCCGATTCGCTTTTTCTACTATTATGGCCACGATTACCACCAGAGTGGTTACCGCTTCTGTCATAATACTTTCCTCCCCACTGTTTGTCATTGCTCCTATGACTGCTGCCACCGGTATGACCCTAGTTGTGGTCCCTTAGTTGAACATATTCATTATCTCGTTCTAATAACTGAGTCATGTTTACTACATCTGAATATAAAGAAAATTTGGGAGAAATGAGGTATTGACGTATTTCGGGTTTCAAACCTCCAAGAAACATCCGCGTCATACGTCCTCATTCTCCACCAAATGAGGTGCAAACCTGGACAACTCTGCGAACTTAGTCTCGTACTGGGACACAGTCATGTTGTTCTGTTCCAGTCTGATAAACTCTACCTCCTTCATATGATGAATACTTTCAGGAAAGTACTTGTCATTGAACAGTTTCTGGAACGCTTCCCAGGACATCTTGAGTGCAGCAGTCTGGGTACGCTTCACAAATTCCCACCAGTAGTCTGCCTCTCCACGGAACATAAAGGTGACAAATGAAACCTTTTGTTCCTCTGTGCATCCAAGACATCAAATATCTTGGTAATTTGTTTAATCCACGTTTTTACCTTGATCGGATCCGGCTTTCCCAAAAATTCTGGTGGTCTCAACTATTTGAACTGCTTGGCAGTGACAAGCCGTGAGTTGCTATTATATCCACCTGTATTTTGCACACGAGTCTCCCTCGTCTGATTTTGCATGAACTACAAAAAACTTCTAAATATCTCATCGTTTATCGTCTGATCAGTGTTGTTTTCAGGATGAACATTGCCTTCCTGTTGCACGTTCTCCTGATTGGTGATTAAAGGTGTCTCCACGGTCTCATTCACTTCATTGTTAACATTCTCAGCTACCATTCTCAAATACTGCCATAAAACAAGGGTTAATTAAACAAATTAACATATCACATGCTAACCCTATGCTCCGACTGACCAATTAAATATCAAATAAGCTTAGGTAGGACACACTAGCGAAGGATTTATTCGTCTCTTTCCTCCTAGTTCTATTCTCTGATGTCCGCCAGAGACCATATCCCTAAGCTCTGATACCAACTGTAACGCCCCCAAAATAGGTCCAGTCAACCCAACCCATTCTAAGTCGCCAAATACATGGTACAGAATTCAAATACAATCTTTTATATCACACGGTTGTGCAAAATACGACCACACAACTGTGAGTGTCAATACAAATATGTAAAAAATATTAACATTCAAACTAAGTCCTCATTACAATTATTATCACATTATTTATTAGAAATAGTGAGGACTACTACTGCTCTAACTCGTACCATCACTGTCCCCCGACTAGTTCCTGCGACATTCTCATTTTCTGAAGAGGACAATAGATGAAAATGTGAGCTCAACTAGCCCAGTAAAGAATATTATGACTAAGATAATAAAGAATAATTTATCGTTAGTATTCAACAAATCAGATAAAATATTATGGACAATAAATTTTAGATCAACAACTACAGCGAAAATATCAATTCATTAGAAGAGTTACGTAGAGAATGAAGTCTACTATCTTCTATGATTTAAAAGTCCATCATTAATATTTTATCCCTGTAACATCAATCAATATATATCTTGAATCAAATATTCATCTTTGCACTACGGGCCAAAGATATTCATCAGATAATCATTCATCTTTACACTACAGGCCAAAGATATTCATCAAATAATCATCTATCTTTGCACTACAGGCTAAAGATATTCTTTTGTATCACCATTTAAGACTGAAGATGATGAAAAATATTTTGAATAACGAATTCAGTGAGATAAAGGACAAAAATTAGGGATTCGTAATTTAGTGTATCCAAGTTCAAGAATATTCCATAATAATTAATTGTGGAGCAAAATTCAAGAATGAAGATCAAAACTTAGATCCAATCAAAGATAGGAACCATAATAGCCAACTTGGACAAAGAAAAGAAAATTTAATTTTTCTGTGAATAATACCATATTCGTGAATAGTGCCGTATACGTGAATAGTGCTGTATACGTGAATAGTAACTCCAATATGAAAAGGTAAAAATTTTACAATAAAATTCATACCAATATTTCGGTGTCATGATATTGAAAGAAATAACATTATTTTTGAAAAAAATAACATCCCTTACCTCAAAAGAACAGTACTTCTTACTATAATATCAGGTATAATGCTGAAAGAAACTTGCACTGAATAGCAACACTCAAAGTATCTAAATACTCACAAAAATACGCTCGATATTATAGAGAGAAAACTTCTGATTCTGGTGTGATTTTCAAATTCTAATTCAGCACCCTATTTATAGAAAAATGCTTAGAATGCCAAAGAAGAAAATTTAATAAAATAATATTTTAATTTTTTTTTTAATGCCCACCTCTTGACTAAAATCCATCAGCCACCAGTGGGGCCCACCTCCCATTAAAAAAATATTTTTCTTTAAAAAATATATTTTTAACCCCAAAAATCACTTCCGACCCAAAATTCTAGAACTTCCATAATTCATGAAAAATAACCCTTTTATCAGAAAAATACAAATCTTATGTCCTTTTCATAAAAAATTTAATTCTCTACAACTTTGTAGAAGAAAGTTTTTCCAAATTTCAAACATAAATTGTCCGAAATTCACCAACGGATGATTTTTCACACCAAAATACTGATAAAAATACCTCAACACTAATTCCTTCTTTTATATCCACAAAACTAAATATTTTTTTATTATATAAATCAATAATTAATTATTCACAAATAATATTACAGAACTACAATATTGACAACCAGGTCGATTCCAGAAAAGAGGGGGCCTTCCGATAAGGATTTCTCTTTACTGGCGCGCAATTAAATAATCCCCCATAGTCAGAACTTTCTTAGACATTGCCAATAATGTTATCTAATAATATTATTCAAATAATATGAATTATTGATCTGATAATGAAAAATACTGTGCAGTGACAACTATTGAATTAATAATAATTTAAAAATATTTTGCAATACCGTGTGCTACTGTGTAACAATGCGTATTACTTTACTTTATCTACCGGATATTCCAACAGTGTTAACGGTAACAACTACGCCGTTATTTATAAAAGATTTATTCTTGTCGTTTTCTTCATCCGACAGTCTTTCGTTATGGGACTCACAAATGGCTGTGCCGTCGTACGAATATTCCCCGACAGAAAGAATATTTCACGATCAAACGAATATTCCACGACAACAATGAATATTTTATAACCACTTGCTTATTTAAAATATTTGCGCATTTTACCCATAACATTCCACATTATCAAATTAACCCCTGACTATTTCAAATTAATATATAGAGGAAATTCAATTTTTTATTACAAATCTCCACTAAACATTCTCTTTTTAAAACAAACTTTCTTTCTTTATTAAATAATAAAATATTTACATATCTTCCATTTATAATATCGCAAACTATCATCACAGTGTAATACAGTTACTAAATAAAGAAAACAATTTCCCTGAACATACTTCTAGTCTTTATCGTCTGGTCATCAAGAGATCTCATCACATATCAAATGTGCAAAAATGTTTGCAAGACTGAGCACGACGGCCCAACAAATCTAACAGTTTTCATCCTTCATGTAACACATAGTTTCATGCTCAACATATATCTCATAATTCTTCATATCATTCATGCACCATTACTTTAAACAATATATGTTCATATCATATATCACATATATATTGAGTTCCATAACTCAATCAGTTTAGTCATGTATTGACTTTCATTGATCATAATGCATGATATGCAACTCAAGTTACTCAAGCAAATTTCATTCACATTTCACTTATAGCCAAGTCAAATTCATATAACACATAGGAACTGGAATACTTGCATGGTTCAATGACTATTGATACAAACTTTAGTTTAACTGCACTTCACGAATCCTACACAGTTATGTCCATATGAATACACATATTAGCCACTATTTATGACCCATAACCTGTATAGCTATAAACATTCACATAAACTCTAATAACACCTCTTTATGTCTGTTTCTGAAAAACTTTCTCATTTCTTTAGAAATTTCAGGGTTTTGGCCTAATATAGCCATAAACTTGCAAAAAATTTCAATAAGGCTTTTTAAAATGTCAATACATCGCATTTACATTTTACAATCCTTTTATAATGTATTTACAGACTTTACACGCATCTATATGTAGACTTATAGTCATATAGTGCATCTGTGCCTTTACTTTGCGTATTTATAGCTTATTTTCGCTTTCGTGAGTAAATTAAATGCTATTCCGCATGAATACTAGCTTTCTAGGCTTAATGCGTTCATATAACATTATTTTTTCTCATTTCATGTATACATGAGGTATATATATGCTTTTGCATATACGCCTCTCTTATACTGTCTATCCTTACCTCATTTGCTTGGCTTGTAGGTAGACATATGCTATTTATACGTCTTATACCTCCACGTAGCTTACTTATGTCAAACATTGAGTTTTCAACTCTGTTTGCATAAACTTTGTTTTATATTTCGAAAACAGTTTAGTTTCAAGAAAAATTTTAAAATAGCTTTGCACCTTGTCCATGAATTCCCGATATACGGATATATTATACATATATATGTAAACTTATGTTTACATACCACTTTTATAGCTTTTAGAATATTCTGAATGGATATAGATTTTATATCTGTCTTGGTGCATCGGTACATGCTTAACTTCCTTTCACGACTTCTAATAATTATATTCACATACTTGAATATATTAGCCACATATCCATTACACATAACTTATTTAGTTATATATTAAATATCCACATTAATCACATCTTCAACCTTTATTCTTGTTTTTGAAAATTTCTTATATTCTTTTCAAAAACCTTTATTCTTTTACTCACGATAATCATTTATCTCCTTAATAGATTTCAACATGATTTTAATTCATGAATACCTCACAATTTCAATTTATAGACCATTTGTAACTTAATATATGGGTATTCCATATTTCTTTTACATAACTCAGATATTCAAGGTGAACTTAAAGCTTAATGTATGGATTTTCCATATCTCTTGTTCCTTACCTAAGTATTAAAGGCGAATTTGTAACTCATTTTGTGCTTTGAGTGTAATTATAACTTGTATGGACAATTTATAGTTTTTCAAATACTTTAGAGTTCCATTTCGTTGCACTAATGCTTTGAATATTGTTGTTTTTCATCATATTGACAAAACAGCCCTTCGAGGCATTAACAGTTTCAAACTTAGCCTAACCGCCCCAATTTAGATACCCATCTCTACTAGCCTTTAACTTATAGATTACTAACTCAATGATATTAAACTGTAGGTAGGTTGTAAATTTTATACACCTGTCCATTTAGAGATAACAAACTCGACTTTTTGGGTAACTATATATGGAACTAAATTTCGAAGCCAAGATGGCTCTTCAATGCTGCTATAGCAGCTTTTTGCTGCTGTTTATTGTTGTTTGACGCTGCCATTAGGCAGCAACTCTTTCCCTAGCCCCAAACCTCATGCAATTTTTTGTTCCTAGTTTAATAATCCATTCACAATTAACTCGTAATAAATTATAGATGGTACCCCCACCTATTAAAATAGCTAACAATTTGCAGTAGTATAGAATCTATATGAACCCAATTGTTTGCCAAATTTGCTCTTTGTTGCTAACTGCTGCTGCCAATGGGCAGCAACCCCGTCTTTTTTTCTCTTGTTTTGTTAGCTTTTCGTTCCTCACGACTTTAATCTATTAATATGGAATTTTGGATATTATGTAGGTGATATACTCACCTATTTTAGATCTTATGGACCAATTCTACACAACCCCCTAAACTGCTTGGCTGAAACAGTTTTTAAACCAATCATAAACACAGTTTTCTAACTAACTGAGTTACTTTGCAGTTCCAGATTTCAAGTCTAACATCCAATTAAAATAAATTGTTAATATGTTATTTTTGACATGGCAAGCTATCTTTAGAAAATGCTAGACACTTAAAAGAAACTTCCAGACTAGATTTTCATAGCTTTAAACCTGACCTGCATATCAGTTTTTCAACTAGGCCAATATAACATTTTTAGTTCCAAAACAAATCATATGCTTCATTTGACTCATCTAATCTATTTACGTTATCTCACTATACTTATATATGGTCTTCCTTCATAATAAATCAGCCCAATTCTTCCTTTTTAAGCTATACATTTCTAAGAGGCAAACTATCAAACATGTCATGTGCATTAATTTTTAGATAGAGAACATAAAGCTTTGCATAAGCTTCAAGCCATAATTTCTTCCCTTATTGTTCCAGAATTCATGTAATCTATTTACCACACCAATTTCATAACCAAGCATCATAATTATAGTAATAATAAGTATTATATACTTTCAATTTCCATGAACTTAACAAAACACATGGCTTACCCCTTATTTGATGTTTGTAGACACTCGAAATTTCGTTTTCTTTGTACTAATCTTGCAGAAGGACAAAAGCATAATTTTACTCCGGCGACAACCCCGAGGTAGGGCAAAAGAGCCAGATCATCTCGGAGACAACCCCGGGAGTGATGCAAAGGACCAATAACGTCCGAACATACCCTGAACCGATCGAGGATCGACAAGCTGAGACAGTGATCACCGGAAACCACCACAGCAAACCTTGAACGACGTGCCATCGGAGATAAGCCAGATAACTGATATCCGGACCTGGTGGATAAATCTCGGCCACGAGTATCGACTTCCCGAACCCTAATCCAGTCAGAATCGATCTATTCCCTCTACATTCCTCAAAGACTGTCCGAAAGGCCGAGCGGCGGACG
Source organism: Panax stipuleanatus (assembly GCA_020205555.1). NCBI lineage: Eukaryota > Viridiplantae > Streptophyta > Magnoliopsida > Apiales > Araliaceae > Panax > Panax stipuleanatus. The sequence continues at coordinate 120,807,518 of CM035120.1, forward strand.
TCAACTTCTGTCGAACTGGGACCAAAGGACCACCTACCGAGCCTGTGGGGCTCACTTAGACAAGCCTTGACCATATCTGCAACTAGCCGCACATGTGGTTGCGGCTGCCTCCAACAGCTTATAACACCCACACTACTTCATTTTAGAAAAGAGAGAGATACATTTTAGAGAGAGAATAGACATTCTAGAGAGAGAGAGGCTCGGGTGGAACTCATCTTCACCTCTTTGAAGCTCAATCATCCCATCTAGCACATACTTGAAGCCCCACTAGTGTTCTAAGTTCATCCCGGGAGTCAAAACGCTTGTTCACGCATCCCCCCAGGTGAAATAACGCACTTTCTAGCTTCGGTTCTTTGTAAATGTTGTTCAAATGATAGATTAATGAGATATCTTGTTTGAATATAGTTAAACTTGTTGTATTTTAAGCATATTGTGTAATAGTTGATAGATTTTACGTTTCTATCAGTTATATTGTGCTTATTACAATTGTAAATCAACTGGAAAGGCTAGATATACCTAAATCTAAGCCTAATCTAGCCTTTGAGAGGTTATTAAGCATGAAGCTTTAACCAGTGTGCTAGAATGGCTTAGATTCATGGTATATCTATGGATTTATTGTTTTAAATAGTCCCGGTTATCCCGTATAACCCTAAATTTATATTTAGAGTTGAAAGGGGGGCCGAAATGGCTTAGACGGTGATTTCCATCGATGAAATCATCTAATATCGAAGCCATGGACATTATGTATATTTAATATCGTACAAATCATGTGAGCCTAGGAATCTCGATATTGAGATCCCCGAATGGATCCGACTTGATTCCCACGATGGACCGATTTTTATGATGTAAACGCTTTAAATAACGTAAATATCGTTGTACATGTAATATTTGGATCTTGAAAACGAACTCGAGGGGTTAGTCTCGAGAAATCAGAATCAAGATCCCGTAATAGTGAAAACCTTGATTGCGGGAGCTCGGTTCATCGAGATGGCTTACATGCCCGATGATGATCCGTCCTCTTTTTAACGCTTTTGCATGCATATCATCAAAATGATTTCTAATAAAACTACAAAGAGCTTTTGATGAATAATAAAGCGATTCGGGGTAGATCACGTAATAAACGTAAAGAATAAAAGGAAGTATCGAAGTCCTCGATTCCTAGTTGGGCAAAGGATTTGAAAATCTTACTTTCTAAAACATCATTTCAATTCATATATCTTGTTAAAAATGAACTTTTCATTAAGTCAAATCCTTCGTACCTAAGCGCAAAAGAGGTACAACACTACTTTCAAGTCACCCAAAAATAAAGATTTAGAAAAGACTAATAAAGCTTTCAAAACAACCCCCCCCCCCCCACACACACACTTTATGAACAGAAAATCAATAAGATCCGGTACCATGCTTGCACGGGAGTCGGGGGGTGCCTAACACCTTCCCCCGCTTAACCTAGCCCCCGAATTCCACGAATCTCGGGTTTCAAGACCAATATTTTGGAGTCACGCATTGGACCATCTTGCGAAAGCTATTAAAACTCGGATGAGTTGGTACATCCATTTCCAAAATACCAACTGGCGACTCTGTCTCATTCGGTCCAATCATCAAAATTAAATCAATCTTTTCAAAATCATCGACACTTATGTCGGTACCAATTTCCTACAAATTCACCCTTTAAAACGGAATCCCAAAGACAAAGCGAAAGTGAAAGGGTAGAATAATATCAATTTAGGAAATATGGGCATTCCTCTCTTTTCCCCCGGATAAGAAAGGATGGAAAAAACACCAAAAAAGAGGAAAAAAGACTCCCCCTTTAACACAAAAAAGAGGGGTACAAAGAGGACGATTTTCTTCCCGCCGTCGACAAGTGGCGACTCTGCTGGGGATCTAGGAGGGCTTAAGCCGCGATCAAACTTTTTGATTTTCATTCTGCATGTGCATTTGTGTGAATGATCTTTGTGTGTGATAATTGTGTCAATCTTTTAGCATTTTATTAGTGCTTCGTACAAGTTATTAGTACTTCGCACAAGGTCATCATATTACATGCGGTGAGGACGTGAATGTATGTTGTGTGGTACCTCGATTAGGAGGCAATCCCGTCGGTTGTTTATTACTGGACTCCTCTGGATGTTTCCATTGTGAGGCTCAGGAAAGGCACCACTCAGATCCGCTCCAATTGAAAAATGGATGTTTTCATCAAGTAAATTGCGAAGATCTGGGAACCAATTTCAAACAGCCCGTGAGAGTAACCATAAGATAGGTCAGCCTCTAATAAACCAAACGCGCGGTGTGCTTCTTCATGACCTATTTAATCTTCCATGTATATAAATGACCGTCATCTGAAAAACTGTTATACATACATCTTTTATATCCTGTCATCAATTTGACTAACCAATTGTATTGCAGGAAAAGATTAAAAAACCATTAAACTGATGCATAGCATATTATGCATCCCTATCCCCCAATATCCAGTCTAAACTAGATATCAATTTTGTGCAAGATTGGTTCTAGAACCTAATCTCTAGCCAAGAAGGCCCGTTCATCACTGTTCAAGATAGCTGAAGGAAGTTCATCTGAACATACCCCTGTATCTCGAAATGAATTCGAGGAGTTTAAGAAACAGATGACCGAGATGACAACCCTGTTAAGAGAACAGTGCAAAGTATCTCAGGAATCTAAGCACAAGAATTTGACTGAATCCTCTGTGCAAGGAGACATGAAAGTACCTGAGAAGGAAGGTGATACCCATACGTCCACACCTATTTCTCCCCTTGATGTTGAAGTAACCAAGGAGGCCCCGATCCAGAAGACGACATGGGAAATCATAGACCTCTGGGAGGACAGAGACACTGGAGACATTAGGCAAAAAGTTAGACAGATGGAAGACGCTATCCAGTTTATGAAAGGGACAGCATCCCACGGGAGCGTGAATTATTCGGATCTGTATATTTTCTCAAAGGCGAGATACCCGGATAAGTTTCAAGTCCCCGAGTTCGAGAAATATAACGGACTGGGAGACCCATACACTCACTTGAAAGTTTACATAGGTGAACTTGGAACTTATGCCGAGGATGAGAACCTCCAGATGCAACTGTTTCAGAAGAGCCTTACCGGTGAAGCTCGAACTTGGTATGCACGAATAGACAATTCAAAAGTCAGAGGTTGGGAAGATTTGGCCCATGCTTTCCTCAACCAATACAGTTTCCAATCCCAGATGGCACCTGATCGCTACCAGGTTACCAAAGTCAAAAAGCTGGGCAATGAATCGTTTAGAGAATACGCGCAACGGTGGGGCGAATGGCGGCCCAAGTCAACCCACTAATGGATGAGGGTGTGATGGTAACAACCTTCATTGATATACAAGAAGCCCTTTTCTATGAGAGAGTCCTCGCCGGGTTAGGAAAATCCTTCTTCGAAATGATTAAACAAGGGAAAATAGCAGAAATGGGTTTGAAGTCCGGCAAAATTAAGGACCTCACTGCTTTGGAAGCCGTGGCCGAGCACATACAATCGGGAAATTATGCCAGTTCTCCCAAAAGAGGATCGAAGAGAAAGGAAGAAGATGTCTCTTTAATATTGCAGGGACAATCTGCCAACAAGAGCCCTAACTCGCCTATCCAGAGGCCGAACTCTTATCCTGCGAATTCTCGAAATTCTACAGCAGTGAAAGTTGGGGAAAACAAGCGAAGAAGGACATTCACTCCTTTGGGAGACTCCTTGGAGAACATATTAGCCCTACTGATCGCCCAGAAGAAGATCGTTGAGCTCGCTCCACCTTCCGATCCAAACGGAAGGCAATTCGATTCCAGCAAGAAATGTGCCTACCATTCCAACTCATCGGGGCATGATACTCAAGAATGTTGGACGTTAAAGCACAAAATTCAAAATTTGATTAACAGCGGGGAGATTATAGTTAAAGCGCCCGAGCAGCTGAATGTCAACAACAACCCTCTGCCTCAGCATATGGAGGAAGGAGTCAACATGATCAGTGCCGGAAGCAGGGAAAATCGTAATACCTAAGGAAGATGGGAGAGTTACCCTCTGCGCATGACCCTGCTATGTGGGGATACCCTGAAGAAAAGTATGGGGTAGAACAAGACTTGGCTTCAATCAAGGCGCAAGTTGATCAGCTGGCAGAATTGGTTGTATACCAACACCAGTTGACCCAACAGCTGATAGACCAGGCCCTACCAAAGCCAACCGACCCTATATCTGTCCAAGATGTTTCAACCTCCAGAAGGGATCTGATTTGCTGCCAGGAGCAAAATAAATGGACCGAAAAGATGGCCCGAGAAGCTAGACTGCAGAGCCGACGAGAATTTGCCGCCAAACAAAAATTCGCCTCTTTGAGGCAATCCAGGGAGGAAATTCTCTGCACCTTGATCGAGGAGGGGAAGATCACGAAATTTCTGCCACCCCTAGATCCGCGATCGAAATGTTTCGACCCTTCCAGATCCTGCCTATACCATTCAAATGCTCCTGTACATGCCACGGAGGAGTGTTGGGCCCTACGACATTTAATCCAGAACTTAATTGAATCAGGAGAACTGAAATTGATGAACAAAGCTGAGATCTTCTGCGAGGAAGAGATGAATTACCCTCGAGGACCGAGGAATTTGGAGGGTATGGTAGCGGTTATCCTCTGCATGGAAGGAATGTCTGGCGGACCCATAACCATTAAAGGAATATCTGAGCAGAGAAACAAAGCCACTCTCGAGATACCAGCGCCAAAACCCCTAATGTTGGCTCATTGGCCTCAGCTCCCAATTCTAAGCCTGAAGAAGGTACCAGTGGAATTACGGAGAAGGTATAAAATTGGCACCTGACGGTACCGCCATCATACCTAGGGAGAATCCATTTTACCTCCCGGGGCATTTGGCAAAATCGGCAACCAAGGTATTGGGGAAGGTATCTACTGGAAAGATCACAGAGTTCCTCCACAAGACGGAGCATGGTGAAGCAAGGACGATGAGGCAGTTGGAAGTTGAACCCCATCAAATCTCCATCCTGGATTTGGTATTGGATTCTGACGACCATCGTCAAATTTTGATCGAAGTGTTGGAGGAAGCGCATTTACCCAAGACTATCGATACTGAGAAATTTCAGCACCTGATCAGCCATGTACTGGACAGAAATGTGATATCATTCACTGACGATGATATAGCAGCTGAAGGAACTGGGCATCACAAACCATTGCATATCGATGTCGTTTCATCATGATATGTGATAGGTGGCGTACTAATCGACGGAGGGTCGTTAAACATCTACCCACAGGATACTCTAGAGAAAATGAAGATCAACCTAAACCGGATTCGGGAAATCTATGTGGTGGTACGAGCTTTCGACGGATCAAGAAGGGATACCATGGGGGAGATTGAACTTCCTGTGGAAATTGGCCCTTTCACTTTCAACTTACCTTTCCAGATCCTGAAGATCACTACCGGGTATAATCTGTTGTTAGGACGACCATGGATCCATATGGCTGGCGTCGTTCCTTCAACTCTTCATCAACAACTGAAATATATCGTCTACAATAATATGGTGACTGTCTGTGCAGAACCTGATTATCCTGTTCATGATCTGGGAGATATGCCCCTAATATGCGAGAATGGAAGTTTCGAGCCCGCCAGTTTTCAATCCTTCGAAATAAGTAATCCGCGATATAAATCTGTGGGGGCGCCGGTCTTAATTCCCCGAATATCTCCTGAAGTGATGGCAGTTGGCCAAGAGATGCTTTCCCGAGGACATTGACTAGGCAGAGGATTGGGAAAAAATGGCCAAGGAATCAGGAACCCAATCCATATACCCGCGCAGTTGGGAAAGGCTGGACTCGGATATTCTGGTGGATCCAGACATCAGAATCCTCACAAGCACAAGCCAACTAATCATCTGATTCACCTCAAGCCAAACCTCAGTGAAGCAGGATTTAAAGAACCATTAAAGAAGATCCCCGTCGTTATCTCAAGTCTTCTGATTCCCAAAGTAAATCAGAGCAGACATCAGTAGGTTGGGGACGAAAAGCCTCTCAAGGATGCGGCCCGAAAGGCCAAAGACAAGAAGTTTCTGGAGGAGATTCAGTTGCAATTCATGAGCAATTTTTGACTTCCTGAAGAGGACCTCAAGAAGTCCATCGGGGCAGATTTGTCAAGTGATCAACCCATCCTCCCGGTCCTTAACTGGGGAAATGTAAACATCCCAATGAGGATCCAGTGACCAGGTTCAAACCTGTTATGGCCATCTTGGAAGACGACGACTTCAGTAGCTCGTCTATCTCCGCAACTCCCCAGGATCTCATGACCAGCAATTAGACGATCACCCCACAGATCGTCCGGAAAGGGTAAAAACCAGGAAGTGACCACTGACAGGGAGCTCTACCGTTATCTATATTTATGTCTATTTTATTTCATCTGTAGCTTGTTATTGCTAGTTGTTATATTAACTGATGAATCTTTTTGTAATTGACGACTACTTGTATATATTTAGCAATCAAGTTTTTGTCTCAGGTTTCCAAATTTGCGTAGTCCTAGATATGTCCATGATTTGCCGAATTGGAGTAATGATTACGATTTCGATATAGAATTGGACTTTGACTTGATGGGAATTGAGCAAGAGGAAGGGGATGATGACGAGGTGCCCGAGGAAATCAAAGCATGGGTCAAAGATAAACCTAAACCCAACCTCGATCAAACCACCACCATAAATATTGGACCCCCTAACAATCCTAAAGAAATACAGATAGGGACTAACCTTCCCTCTAACCGAGAAAAAGAACTAATACAACTCTTAACCCAATTTAAGGATGTTTTTGCCTGGTCTTATGAAGACATGATAGGTCTATCCACCGATATCGTTGTCCATCGACTCCCAATTAAAGAAGGGTTCAAACCAGTCAAGCAGAAATTGAGAGAGTTGAAACCAGAATGGAGCCTGAAGGTCAAAGAAGAAATTATCAAATAGTTCAAAGCGGGAATCATTATGGTGTCAACGTACCCTGAATGGTTGTCCAACGTAGTCCCAGTGCCGAAATCTGGGGGAAAGGTGCGAGTATGTGTAGATTATCAAGATCTTAACAAAGCCAGCCTTAAAGATGACTTCCCAGTGCCGTTCATCCACGTATTAATCGACAACACTACACTGTTCGAGATGTATTCTTTCGCTGATTGCTTTGCCGGATATCACCAGATCATGGTTGCTGAAGAAGACAGGGAAAAGACCGCCTTCATTACCCCTTGGGGAACCTTCTGTTATCGAAGACTAGCTTTTGGCCTTACCAATGCTGGTGCTACTTATCAAAGGGCCATGATAACCTTATTCCACGACATGATGCACAAAGAAATTGAAGTATATGTGGATGATATCATCGTAAAGTCCCAACAGGCTGATGAGCATTGCTCCCATCTTCGGAGGTTGTTTGAACGACTCCGCAAGTTCAATTTGAAGTTAAACCCAGCGAAGTGTTCTTTTGGTGTGAAATCCGGCAAACTACTGGGATTTCTCGTGAGCAACCGGGGCATTGAATTGGATCCTGCCAAGATCAAAGCCATCACGAAAATGCCTGAGCCAAAGACCGAGAAGGAAATACGAGGTTTTCTGGGAAGAATAAACTTCATCAGCCGGTTCATATCACAGTTGACAGCAACCTGTGAATAAGGCTGTAAACGAGCCAAACGGTTCGGGCTCGACTCGAAAAAATACGAGCGAGACTCGGATTCGTTTATAATATGATCCAAATCTGAGCATTAAAAATAGTTCGAATAAAAATATGAGTAGAATCTAAGCAAGGTTATACTCGACTCGTTTAAGATTCAAACTACTCGAATTCTTGAGTGTGATTCGATACATGCTCGATTAATACAAATTCGATTAGATACTCGACACATTCTCTTATAATATATACAAATTTAAATCAAATTAGAATAATTAATTATTATTATTATTGTTTTTAATTTAAATTGTGATTTTATATTTGTAAAGTGTAATAGTAAATATATTTTCTCATTTCTAAGTAAAATAACAAATTCAATTTATAATTATATTTATTATAAAACTAGTTATTATGTAGAGACTCGAATTCGAGCTTGAATTTGAAGCTCGCGAGTAGTTTGATTATAATTTGAACCGAGTCGGATCGAATTCGAGTAGTAAATATTCGAGTCGAGTTGAATCTGAGTAGAATTTTTCAAATACAATTCGAATTCGAGTCGAATTCGAGTACGAATTTATCATTTCGAGTCGAATCCGAGTAGCTCTCTGTTCGATTCGATTCGACTCATTTACACTCTTACCTGTAAACCCATTTTCAAACTATTAAGGAAGAACTCTTCGGGAAAATGGAATGAAGACTGACGGAAAGCTTTCCACACCATCCAAAAGAGGTTGATTGAAGTGCCTATCTTGGTACCCCTAAGGGATGAAATTCCTTTGTTCATGTATATCTCAGTCAACTCCAATGCTATGGGTTGCCTACTGGGGCAGAAGGATGACATGGGGAAAGAAAGAGCAATCTATTACCTCAGTAAAAGCTTCAACAGCGGAGAACAGAAATATACCTTGATAGAAAGAACCTGTTGTGCATTAGCTTGGGTGAGACGGTGATCACCGAAAACCACCTCAGTAAACCTTGAATGACGTGCCATCGAAAATAAGCCAGATAACTGATATCCGGACCTGGTGGATATATCTCAGCCACGAGTATCGACTTCCCGAACCCTAATCTAGTTAGAATCGATCTATTCCCTCTACATTCCTCAAAGACTGTCCGAAAGGCCGAGCAGCGGACGTCAACTTCTGTCGAACAGGGACCGAAGGACCACCTGCCGAGCCTGTGGGGCCCACTTAGGCCAGCCTTGACCATATCTGCAGCTAGCCGCATATGTGGTTGCGGCTGCCTCCGACAGCTTATAACACCCACACTACTTCATTTTAGAAAAGAGAGATACATTTTAGAGAGAGAATAGACATTCTAGAGAGAGAGGCTCGGGTGGAACTCATCTTCACCTCTTTGAAGCTCAATCATCCCATCTAGCAAATACTTGAAGCCACACTAGTGTTCTAAGTTCATCCCGGGAGTCAAAACGCTTGTTCACGCATCCCCCAAGGAGAAATAACGCACTTTCTAGCTTCGGTTCTTTGTAAATGTTGTTCAAATGATAGATTAATGAGATATCTTGTTTGAATATAGTTAAACTTCTTGTATTTTAAGCATATTGTGTAATAGTTGATAGATTTTACGTTTCTATCAATTATATTGTGCTTATTACGTTGTAAATCAACCGGAAAGGCTAGATATACCTAAATCTAAGCCTAACCTAGCCTTTGAGAGGTTATTAAGCATGAAGTTTTAACTCGTGTGCTAAAATGGCTTAGAATCATGGTATATCTATGGATTTATTATTTTAAATGGTCACGGTTATCCCGTATAACCCCAAATTTATATTTAGAGGTGAAAAAGGGGCCGAAATGGCTTAAACGGTTATTTTCATCGATGAAATCATCTAATATCGAAGCCATGGACATTATGTATATTTAATATCGTACAAATCATGTGAGCTTGGGAATCCCGATGTTGAGATCCCTGAATGGATCCGACTTGAGTCCCACGATGGACCAATTTTTATGATGTAAACGCTTTAAATAACGTAAATATCGTTGTACATGTAATATTTGGATCTTGAAAATGAACTCGAGGGTTCATCGAGATGGCTTACATGCCCGATGATGATCCGTCCTCTTTTTAACGCTTTTGCATGCATATCATCAAAATGATTTCTAATAAAACCACAAAGAGCTTTTGATGAATAATAAAGCGATTCGGGGTAGATCACGTAATAAACATAAAGAATAAAAGAAAGTATCGAAGTCCTCGATTCCTAGTCAGGCAAAGGATTTAAAAATTTTACTTTCTAAAACATTATTTCAATTCATATATCTTGTAAAAATGAACTTTTCATTAAGTCAAATCCTTCGTACCTAGGCGCAAAAGAGGTACATCACTACTTTCAAGTCACCCAAAAATAAAGACTTAGAAAAGACTAATAAAGCTTTCAAAACAAAACCCACCCACCCACACACACACACACACTTTATGCACAGAAAATCAATAAGACGTGGTACCGTGCTTGCACGGGAGTCGGGGTGCCTAACACCTTCCCCCCGCTTAACCTAGACCCCGAATTCCACGAATCTCGGGTTTCAAGACCAATATTTTGGAGCCACGCATTGGACCATCTTGCGAAAACTATTAAAACTCGGATGAGTTGGTACATCCATTTCCAAAATATTAACTGGCGACTCTGTCTCATTCGGTCCAATCATCAAAATTAAATCAATCTTTTCAAAATCGTTGACACTTATGTCGGTACCAATTTCCTACAAATTCACCCTTTAAAACGGAATCCCAAAGACAAAGCGAAAGCGAAAGGGTAGAATAATATCAATTTAGGAAATATGGGCATTCCTCTCTATTCCCCCGGATAAGAAAGGATGAAAAACAACACCAAAAAAGAGGAAAAAAGACTCCCCCTTCAACACAAAAAAGAGGGGTACAAAGAGGACGATTTTCTTCCCGGCGTAGACATTGTTCTTAATTGAATCCTTGATTCAATTCTTGTTCCAAGATTCTTATTGGAGTATACCCAGTTCACATGGATGCTTGAAAATCAAATGATTTAAACAATTTCTAGAAAACAAGCACGTACCCATAAAGCAAAAGTTGGAACAATTTCCTCTCTTTTCTTTTTGGAATGAATGGGCATGGTCATGGAACTATTTCTTTCTTCTTTCTTTCTTTGGGTCAGACGAATGGAAGCATGGGTTCTATTCTCTCTCTTTTTGGAACGAAAAAGAAGGCAGGAATGGGAGGAGCAGGGCTTCAGTTTTTTTTTCAATGACTGCTTAATGTCTTAATAATAGACTAATGGCTTGACACCTCATGCTTAGATTAATGACTCATCATTCCACCTTTTAATTCTCAGCACACTTGCTTACAACATTTATTACATACTATATATATTAAATAATATATACTACTTGCATCATATACACATAAACTAATATTTCTTTTTCCTTCTATAAATTATTTTCAACAATTTAATTGTAATAAATATAATAATATATTCACTATATTAAAAATCTGCATACATTACATTCCATAATGTAATATATGATTTTTTCAATAAAATGGTGGTTATACATTAAGTATCTTTAATGCCACCAATTTACCATATTAAAATAATTTAATATTATAGATTATTTTAATTTTACCCATCTCATTTCTTTTAATAAATTAATTACTCCTATACTTTGCTTACATATAATAAATATATAACACTAATATATTTATTATACACAACATCACATATTGCATAACACATATTCCATTGTGCACTACAATATCACATAACATATCATCTAATAAGAATTTATTTGTTTAATTCTTATTTTAATATTATTTGAAAATCTAGGTTATCACATTCTTCCCCCTTTATAAGGATTCCGTCGCCGGAATCACAATACCGAACCTTGCTTACTCGGTTTAAACCTTATTCTTCCCTGATTATGCTAATTTCCTCATAGCAACCTTATTCTGTAATAGTGAAATCTATTATTTTTCACATATCATAACACATATTAACATATATATAAACCTGTATCTCTAACAATTTAATAGCTTCCGCTATTTTATACATAATCTTTTATTATTGTGAAAGGTCCTAAAATTTTCGGACTTATCCTTTCACCTTTGAACTTCTCTGGAGTTTACTTTTTTTTGTCACTGTCTGTGTCTATCCATCTTTGATATCATCTATATCGTAATGTCGACATTCTCCCATGCCTATTCTTATTATCATAACACCATATATGTTTATTTTGTTATGACACATCACTAGTGTCTAACTTTTTATGACACACCACCAGTGTCTACTTTGTTATGCGAAAATCTTTATTCCTCATAACTCTATTATTTTTCCTTCTTCAAGGATTTATAAACTATCGTCGTATTCGATAACCTAGTTCCTCTTAAGGAACTTCATTCTTTCTATACCCAATCTCCAGAATAGAAATTCCCCACAATTGATTAATAATTGTGAAGCAATATGAAAAATTCAAGAGTCCAAAAGATTCGCTTCAAAAAAGCTTTCTGTATCAGGATAAAGATCATAAATACCATAAACTTTGTTTCTGAAAAGGTTTCAACAGAAATTTATCTGCAAACCGACATATCTTACGGGCATATAGGTGATCAGCCTTTTTACACCCTGTGTTGATCAATAATATCTTGGCGGAACACTTTTTCAGTCCCTCTTTGCCGTCCCTAGGAAGTAATATAAATTTGAACGACATTCGCGTTCCACATCACTGCCATTCGGCACAAACAGAATTTTTCATTTTGGATATTCTGTGTTGATCAACACTATTTTGACGGAACAATTTCCTTCAATTCCTCTTTGCCGTCCCCAGAACGCAATATAAAATAATCTCATTATAGGAAAATTTTTACTCGTTTTGGAATTCATACCAACTCAATTCAGTTGGAAAATTTAAAATCTTAACATAAGTAATATCTGAATCTGTGTCTCGCCGATTCAAATGGCTTTTGATACTTCTTAAAATATTGAAAATCATTTTATGACTTTGTCATGCTATATCATACCATAGTGGGATGACGATCTATAGATCATATCCAACATTAGATTAAGATGCATTGATGACTCTATCATTTGTCACATCTACATCATATTAATGATGGATTGATGACTATATAAAATATATTTTGATATTTTCAACTTTTGTCTAGCCGAAACAATTAGCGTAGACTCTTCTTTAAATGGTTCAAATCCATTGAAAATCATTTTTGGTGTTATCATGCCGCAATAGATAACGATGTGTTAGTTGCTCGAAGTCCACATCCACACCCTTGTCACCGTGTGTTGCTAATAACAAAAATTCATTTGTATTTATAAAGGCACATCAGTGCGAATTTAGCTTGATTTCAAAAATTTTGAAATCTAGTATAGCTAGAAGATTTGAGAATATCCATTTCTCCCATCATCAGCTTCAACTTCTTCCATTGTCTCACCATGAAATAATTCTATCTATCTCTAGCAACATCAATGCTCAATCTACTATAATTAATTAGCTCTTATTCTATAATATTCTTATACCTTAGTACAGTTCATCAAACTTACCATAAATTATGTGTTTAGGAACTTGCCATAAAAATATGAGTTTAGAAACTTGTCCTAGCCATACATAGTCCAAGAACCAATCAGGGACTTTCCATACGCTTAGGGGTTCAGAAACATATCATATAATTATGAGTCACAAACTCACCATAAGTATGAGTTTTAAGAACTCGTACCTACTCTTATATTATCTAATTATTGAATATACATATGAGAAAAAAATCATCTTCTCACCATATATACACCGATAACGCGACACCAACATTTTAACGATTAGCAATGTGATAAACTAAGTGGTCGTTAAACCACGCACAAAACCCCTGCCCATACAAAGGTTTGTACAACTCAGCTACCACATGATTCCTCAATTGAAATCCCACCTAATCCCATCAAATCTTATCTTATTATTTGCTCAATACAAATTTCATTTAATTTATATTTCATCATCTATAACTCTTTCTGAGTTTTATTCTTGTACTATCTCATAGTTCCATTTCTATACAGCCATTCTGCTATAAATTTTCAATCATTCGATTGATTATCTGTTCTTCTTTGACTTAATCAGATCACGTCGTGATCTTATCTTATAATCGTGTTATATTACGATTCTCTCTCATTCTAAGATCGTTTCATTTTTACGATCTTCTTATCTTCTTTCCAATCATATTGTTTTATAATTATTTGAATCTGGTGTTCTCTGATCCTTTTCTTCTTGCCTTTCTAAGATTCTTCTTTGAATCTCTTTTCTATCTTATGATCGTGTTGATCCATACTCTTCTTATTTCCTTCTTTAATCATATTACTTTGTGATTAACCAAATCGGGTGTTCCCTAATCCTTAAACTTTTCAAGATTCTTCTTTGAATCTTTGCGTATATCTTAACGCATTCTTTATGAATTATTAAATTCATCTTAAGATCATTTAAACCTCATTCGGGTTTAACATCTTCTTTCTTTTCATCTATCTTATTTACGGTTATAGCCTAGGGTACACTTACCTAATGTTTATAACCCTTAGCTCTGATACCAACTGTGACGACCCCAAAATCGGGACTATTTTCCTTCCCGATCTTGTGCGTTAAATACTATCTTGATTCAGCTTTATGTCATACTAAGATGAAATAATAGCTAAAAATATAGATAATTTAGAACTTTTCTTTCTGTCTTTCATTCGTTCCCTGAATCGCAACCTTTACGATTCCCTTACCTCAAAATCATATTTATTTTATGATTTAATTTATCAGAGTGATATGAGTACATATAACTCATTTCTTCAAACATATCCTTTAATATATAGTGCAATCACTATATTACTTTTTAATGCATAGTTATCACCACTACACATTCTCTTTTTAAAACAAACTTTCTTTATTTATTAAATAATACAATATTTACATATCTTCCGTTTATAATATCGCAAACTGTCATCACAGTGTAATACAGTTACTAAATAAAGAAAACAGTTTCCTTGAACATACTTCTAGTCTTTATCGTCTGGTCAGCAAGAGATCTCATCACATATCAAATCTGCAAAAATGTTTGCAAGACTGAGCACGACGGCCCAACAAATCTAACAGTTTTCATGCTTCATGTAACACATAGTTTCATGCTCAACATATATCTCATAATCCTTCATAACATTCATGCACCATTACGTTAAACAATATATGTTCATATCATATATCACATATATATTGAGTTCCATAACTCAATCAGCTTAGTCATGTATTGACTTTCATTGTTCATAATGCATGATATGCAACTTAAGTTACTCAAGCAAATTTCATTCACATTTCACTTATAGCCAAGTCAAATTCATATAACACATAGGAACTGGAAGACTTGCCTGGTTCAATGACTATTGATACAAACTTTAGTTTAACTGCACTTCACGAATCCTACACAGTTATGTTCGCATGAATAAACATATTAGCCACTATTCATGACCCATAACCTGTATAGCTATAAACATTCACATTAACTGTAATAACACCTCTTTATGTCTGTTTCTGAAAAACTTTTTCATTTCTTTAGAAATTTTGGGGTTTTGGCCTAATATAGCCATAAACTTGCAAAAAGTTTTAATAAGGCTTTTTAAAATGTCAATACATCACATTTACAATTTATAATCCTTTTATAATATATTTACAGACTTTACATGCATCTATATGTAGACTTATAGTCATATAGTGCCTCCATGCCTTTACTTTGCGTATTTATAGCTTATTTTCGCTTTCGTGAGTAATTTAAATGCTATTCCGCACGAATACTAGCTTTCTAAGCTTAATACGTTCATATAACATTATTTTTTCTCATTTCATGTATACATGAGGTATATATATGCTTTTGAATATACGCCTCTCTTATACTGTCAAACCTTGCCTCATTTGCTTGGCTTGTAGGTAGACATATGCTATTTATACGTCTTATACCTCCATGTAGCTTACTTATGTCAAACATTGAGTTTTCAACACTGTTTGCATAAACTTTGTTTTATATTTCGAAAACCGTTTAGTTTCAAGTACAATTTTAAAATAGCTTTGCACCTTGTCCATGAATTCTCAATATACGGATATATTATACATATATATGTAAACTTATGTTTACATACCACTTTTATAGCTTTTAGAATGTTCCGAATGGATATAGATTTTATATCTGTCTTGGTGCATCTGATGAGTTGGTTTTATACCTACGAATCGATATTCATTTTAGCTTGAGTTTTGGTGTTTTCAAGTAGATATCTGAACATTTTACTCAGATATATGTGTTATTGGCAGGAAATAGATTGGATGCGAAAGGAGCTTTAAAGAAGCAAATTCTTAATTTACATGTGGGCTAAAGTCTGGGTTTTTTCTTATTAAAGCGAATCAGCCCAAAGTTTATTGCAGCAGCTGGACTTATTTCCTAGTAGGACACGGAAGCAATGCTAGTGGAGTAATATATGAGGGACATGGATGGGCTGGACTAAGGAGATAATGGCTGTTACGTTCCTTGTCTTATTCGGACTTGTGCACATGGGATGAATTGTGGGCTTCTTAGTATATGCTATAGTTGATTGAACCAAGCTGGTAGTATATATATATTAGATAGTATAATATATATTGGATGATGAGAAGACTTGCAATATTAGAGAATGGGCTAGCAATAGGATAGAATCATGAAGGGGCCACGTCCAAGGGAGCAGCTCACGAATTCCCTAGCAACTAGTATATTATGGGCCAGAATTGCAGCTCACAAATCATGCAAGCCACGCATGCAAGTGCAAGCAAAGTGATAATGGGTCAAGGAATGCATCAAGATTATCAAGTGGGCTGAGCATATATGGGCTAAATGTCTAGCAGCTCACGGAAGTAGAATAGTCTGGCAAGCTAATTAGGTTAGTTAGCAAGTGGGTCATGTACATGCGTGAGAGAAGGGAGAGCAGCACGAAATTAACTAGTCATCAGCATTCAAGGATGGGCCCACGGCTGGCAAGGGAATGGCAAAAGGACTTACATGCAGGCATATATGTGCATGGGTTGTGAAATAGCAGGCCACGGTTTGCCATGCAAGGTTGCAGGTCATGAATTATCAATCAAGTCAAAGTGGATTAAGCAACAAAAGAATATGCATGTGGGCCAGAGCAAGTGTCTAGCGAAAATGCACAAACAAAGTAAGCAATTATGCAAGCTTTATTAGTGGGCCACGAAAATCGGTAAAGAAAATAATATATAGGCGGCTGGGCAGTAAATGAACCCGCTGGGGCGGGGCTTTGGTGAGGAATCTCCCCGCTGGGGCGGTGAGGCGCTAGTTGTAATGCTGATTTCCATTCTCATGTTGGACGGCGATGCACTAGGAGAGATAAGGAGGGCTGTTGCGGATTTAATATAAGAGGGACTCTTGTAAGCGGTTGTGGAGGGGACGGAGCCACCGCGCAAAGCACTATTTTTGTGGATCTGAATATAGAGAAGAGATTTGAAGCAGATTATGATCGGATGAACGTGAAACAATTTGGAGACAGTAACGACAGGAGTTTTATATTCCTATCTTGCTCTATTCATTTTATTTTGTATTCATTATAACTAATACTCTGAGGATTATGGATTTTATTTCATTCGTTATGAACTAATTATTTATTTAAGCATATAACGGATCTTATTATGTAATGGAGGATTAATTATTTTTAAATCCAGTTTATGGAGGTTATTCCCAGGTTATTCTCTATGTGTGTGATTAATTTATATAATTGCCTGATCAACGATTATTCTGTTATTTCTTATGAACTTGTGAAGGAACATAGGAGATTAGAACTGGCCATAGTGACATATGTTCGTGAATTCCGCATAGATGAAATTCGTGATTCGTGTTTAGGATAGATATATTCCTTTACGCCATATGTAATCTGAAAGAGAACTTGGTAATAAATTCTGGTTAATTGTAATTCACATAGAAATATAGTGAATTAGTTAATTGGGATGTCTTATTTGAATCTATCATACGTGGATACAGATAAGTACGGATATTATGCATCGTGAGGTGGTTTTATCTACATTAGTGTTTTCGATTAATAACCTGGGGGTAATTGGAATAAACTGGGGTCAAAAGATGTTATCTGAAATGAAATAATAAGTGAAGTTGTAGGCTTAATTCTCTCAATTTTGTTAAGATCTCGATTTAGTGTGTGGTTACTTTCTTTATTAATTTAGTTATAGAAGAACATATCTTTTTGCTGATAGTTTGATAAAGTTGAAATATTCTAAAATTGGGGTACTTGTTCGATTAAATAGTAATTATTGTCTCTGTGGGTACGATCTTTGATTTATCACTGTATTACTTGTTGACCACGTACACTTGCGTGTTGCGCGTAGAAAATACCAAACAAGTTTTTGACGCCGTTGCCGAGGACAGTAATTGCGTTTATTACTTACAATATCAATTTAAGTAGATCAATTTTAATTAAACATATATATATATATATATATTCTTATTTTTGTTTGTTTGGAAATTTCAGGTACTTCCGATTAGTGCATGCAAACTAGATCGAAGAAACCAGAGTTGTTGCCCTTTGAGGACGATATAGACAAAAGGTTTCGGGGGTTAACTGAGTGGATTGCAAAGAATCGACAAGAATTTGAAATACCCAAAACAAACATGGCGGACCAGCAACAGGAAGACAAACCAATGAAGGATTATGATATACCAAAAATCTCATAAATCCATTCAAGTATAGCCAGGCCAGCAATTAATGCAAATAACTTTGAGATTAAGCCTAGAACAATACAGATGGTGCAGAACACGTGTCAGTTTGGGGGTCTGCCGAATGATGATCCGAATGATCATATCTTCACTTTCATAGAAATCTGCGACACTTTCAAGTGCAATGGAGTGTCAGACGATGCGCTCAAGTTGAGGTTATTTCCCTTCTCGCTCAGAGACAAGGCGAAGGCTTGGCTACATTCTGAACCACCGGGGTCAATTACGACATGGAATGATCTAGCACAGAAATTTTTGGCCAAGTTCTTTCCACCATCGAAGAAACACAAGATAAGGTCAGAGATATCTGCATTTGCACAGTATCAAGGGGAGCCACTGTATGAAGCATGGGAAAGATACAAAGAATTGTTGAGGAAGTGCCCTCATCACGGATTTCCACCATGGATGCAGTTGAGTAATTTTTACAACGGAGTATCGAGTCAGATACGGTCTAGCATTAATGCAGCATAACAGGGAGCTTTTCTGACGAAGAAATTTGAGGATGGATGGGCATTGATAGAAACAATGGCTTCGAATGGGTACCAATGGCCGACTGAAAGATTGACTCAGCCCACAGTAGCGGGTGTTCTGCAAGTGGATAATTCGACAGCTATATTGGCACAACTGGCTTCGTTACAAAAGAGTATTGAGACCATGACAAAGGGAAACATGCAGCAGGTAGCAGTCGTATGCGAACTTTGTGCAGGAGAACATCCGATCGAACAGTGTGCAATCAACCTAGCCGCAGTTAATTATGTGGGTAACTATAACAGATCAGCCAACACATACCAGAATACATATAATCAAGGGAACAGAAACTACCCGCACTTCTCATGGAGCAACACACAGAATCAACAACAGGCTCCACGACAACCATACCCTCCTGGTTTTCAGAATCTGCAGCAACAGGCAGCACCACAACAGGAGGAAAAGCTAGGTTGGGAAGAAGTTATAGCCAGAGTCAGAACAGAAAATGAATTGGCGAGGAAAGAGACGAAGGCTCTTGCGGTGGACATGAAGAATCTAATGATTCAAATGGGACAGATAGCAAGTGCAATGAATAACCGGTCCCAGGGATCGTTGCCTAGCGACACCGAAAAGAATCTGAAGGGAGGACATGAGCAATGTCAAGCAGTGACACTCAGGAGTGGAAAACAGTTAGATGAGCTAGACTTGGAGAAGCCAGTAATCGAGAAGCAAGTCGAGGCTAATAAGGGACAAACAGTGGAAAGAGAGGCAGGAGAAAAACCAGCAGAAAAGGAACAAGTGGTTACACCAGTAGTTTATCCTCCACTGCCAATTCCACAAAGGCTCCACAAACAGAAATTACAACAACAGTTCACAAAATTCCTAGAAGTGTTCAAGAAGCTGCATATAAATATACCGTTTGCGGAGGCATTAGAGCAGATGCCCAGTTATGCCAAATTCATGAAGGATATTCTTTCAAAGAAAAAAAGACTAGAGGACTTTGAAACTGTGGCACTGACAGAAGAATGTAGTGCGATTCTACAAAAGAAGCTTCCACCGAAATTGAAAGATCCGGGTAGTTTTACCATTCCATGCACCATAGGAAGTGTAACCTTCAACAAATGCCTTTGTGATTTAGGTGCCAGTATTAACCTTATGCCATTATCAGTTTACACTCAGCTAGGATTACCGGCACCTAAACCTACCAACATCTCCCTACAATTGGCGGACAGATCAGTAACTTATCCTCGGGGAATTGTCGAAGACATTTTGGTGAAAGTGGACAAATTACTCTTCCCAGCAGATTTCATCATCCTTGATTTTGAAGAAGATAAGGAAATCCCAATAATCCTTGGACGACCATTCTTGGCTACTGGTAATACACTCATCGACGTGCAGAAAGGAGAGTTGACCATGAGGGTGCACGATCAACAAGTCACCTTCAATGTATTCAAGGCCATGAACTTTCCCAAGGAAGATGAGGAATGTTACCGGGTGGATACAATAGACACAGTGGTGGATGAGGAACAACTGCGGATACTGAATACTGACCCACTAGAATTAGCATTGATGGAAGAGTGTGATGAGGAAGGATGCGAAAATAATAGAATATATACAGCTGTTGGAAGCAATTCCGAGAGCAAATAGATTCACACCACCAGTTGAACCTTTGGAAATGGAAGGAGCTTTATCAGAAAAAATCAAGCCATCTCTCCAGGAACCATCTAAGCTTGAACTGAAGCCGTTACCTGATCACCTCAGGTATGCATTTTTAGGCGATTCGTCTACTTTACCTGTTATTATTGCATCTGCACTTAACCCAATGCAGGAAAGTAGGCTGCTGAGAGTATTAAGGGAACATAAATCGGCTATTGGCTGGACCATCACTGACATTAAAGGGATCAGTCCATCATTCTGTATGCACAAGATCTTGATGGAGGAAGATAGCAAACCCACGGTAGAACAACAGAGGAGGCTCAATCCCATAATGAAAGAAGTGGTGAAGAAAGAGATCTTGACATGGCTAGACGCAGGAATCATCTACCCAATTTCAGACAGTGTTTGGGTGAGTCCGGTCCAATGTGTGCCGAAAAAGGGTGGTATGACAATGGTGAAGAACGAAAATAATGAGTTAATACCGACAAGAACAGTAACCGGCTGGAGAGTCTGCATGGATTATAGAAAACTGAATAAGGCGACTAGAAAGGATCATTTCCCCTTGCCTTTCATTGATCAGATGTTGGACAGATTAGCCGGACATGAATATTACTGCTTATTAGACGGGTATTCCGGATACAACCAGATCGTCATTGCACCAGAGGATCAAGAAAAGACGACATTCACATGTCCATATGGCACCTTTGCCTTTAGAAGGATGTCATTCGGACTGTGCAACGCACCGGCAACATTTCAGCGGTGCATGATGGCGATATTTTCAGATATGGTGGAGCGAAGTGTTGAGGTCTTTATGGACGATTTCTCCGTCTTTGGAGAGTCGTTTGATAGATGCCTCGAAAATCTGGTATTGGTGTTGAAGAGGTGTGTGGAAACGAACCTGGTGCTCAACTGGGAGAAGTGCCACTTTATGGTCCAAGAGGGGATAATTCTTGGCCACAGTCTCAAGAAAAGGGTTGGAAGTCGACCGAGCAAAGTTAGAAACACTTAAAAATCTGCCACCGCCTATATCGGTAAAGGGTATTCGGAGTTTTCTCGGTTATGCTGGATTCTACAGACGGTTTATCAAGGACTTCTCAAAAATCACTAAACCACTCTGCAGTCTATTAGAAAAAGATGTCCCATTCAAATTTGACGAAGACTGTCGAGTGGCTTTTGAGCAGTTAAAGAAAAAGTTGACCACGGCCCCCGTAATAATAGCACCTGATTGGACCAAGCCCTTCGAACTCATGTGTGACGCCAGTGATTTTGCAGTTGGAGCAGTACTAGGACAAAGACAGGATAAAGTCTTTCATGCCATCTACTATGCAAGCAAGACTCTAACGGATGCACAGTTAAACTACACTACCACAAAAAAAGAACTACTTGCGGTTGTGTATGCCTTTGACAAGTTCCGTTCATACTTGGTGGGAACTAAAGTGGTGGTGTACACCGACCATTCAGCCATTAGGTATTTAGTTGAGAAGAAAGACGCAAAGCCAAGGCTTATCCGTTGGGTGTTGCTACTACAGGAATTTGACCTGGAAATCAAAAGGGGACAGAGAACCAGGTGGCCGATCACCTCTCACGACTTGAGAACCCAAAGCAGGATAAAACAGACAAGTTAGACATCAATGAGCTATTTCCTGACGAGCAACTATTTTCGATAAACGGCGAGTTTCCGTGGTATGCGGACTTCGCCAATTACGTGGTCAGTAACGTCCTCCCACCAGACTTGTCCCGTCACCAAAAGAGAAAATTCTTACACAATGTAAAGTGGTACATGTGGGACGAGCCATACTTGTTCCACCAATGTGCTGATAAAATGATCCGGCGATGTATACCGGAAAGTGAAGTGGAGAGTATCCTACAGGCGTGTCACGCATCACCATATGGGGGACACTATGGGATTGATCGCATAGCAGCAAAAGTTCTTCAATTAGGATTCTACTAACCCACGTTGTTCAGAGACACACATCAATGTGTGAAAAATTGTGATAGATGTCAGAGAGTGGAGAATATATCGAAACGGAATGAAATGCCATTAAACATGATCTTAGAAGTCGAGGTTTTCGACGTATGGGGGATCAATTTTATGGGACCCTTTCCATCTTCATTCAACAATCTGTACATGCTCTTATCTGTAGATTACGTCTCGAAATGGGTTGAAGCGGTGGCATTACCGACAAATGATGCAAAAGTGGTGTTAAGGTTCCTGCAAAAGAATATATTCACTCGGTTCGAAACCCCACGAGCAATCATTAGCGATGAAGGGAGCCACTTCTGTAACAAATACTTCACTGCTCTTGTGGCAAAGTATGGGGTCAAACATAGGGTTGCCACAGCCTATCACCCGCAAACAAGTGGACAAGCGGAGGTGTCTAACAGGGACGTCAAAAGAATTTTGGAGAAAGTTGTAAATCCAAATAGGAAGGACTGGTCAGTGAAGTTAAACGATGCGTTGTGGGCGTACCGGACTGCCTACAAGACTCCGTTAGGCATGTCTCCTTACCAACTCGTATACGGGAAAGCATGCCACTTGCCGATAAAACTCGAGCATCGAGCATATTGGGCAATCAGAAAGCTGAATTTCGATCTGTCAGCAGCAGGTGAAAAGCGGTTGTTACAACTCAACGAACTAGACGAATTTCGCTTGCAGGCGTATGAGAATTCAAAGTTGTACAAGGAAAAGGTGAAGAAATGGCATGATTAGAAAATAATGCACCGCCAGTTTGAACCGGGTCAATCAGTATTAGTATTCAACTCTCGGTTGAAATTATTCCCCGGAAAGCTGAAATCTAGATGGTCAGGTCCATTCACAATAAAGACAGTATTCCCGTATGGCGCCATTGAATTATTCACCAAAGAATCAACCGAAACATTTAAAGTCAACGGTCAACGGTTAAAGCATTACTGGGGCGAAAAAATTGATCGCCAAGCAACCACGGTCGACCTGGCCGAAACAAAATGAAAAACATAAGGAGTCAGGTTGAAGACTTAAAAATTAAGCGCTTGATGGGAGGCAACCCATCGGTTATTTTATTTTATCTTATTTCTTTATTTTATTTACATTTATATCATCTAGTTGTAACACTGTAGCATCCTGGGTAATTTTCCTTCATAATACATGTCTAATAAAATTTCATGTTGTGTATGGATACAGGTCACATGAATCATGATTTGAACCTGGCATCAAGGTGGAGGCATAGTCACTTAAAGGGAGTAAAAGGAAGGGATGCAACAGAAGCAAATTAAACCATCACAACCCATCAACCTGCTGGGGCGGGTGGAATAAGCTTCAATTTCCCGTCGGGGCGGCTCTTAAATATTGCCGAACAGAAGGATATCCCGCTGGGGCGGAAGTCAACAAGCATTATCCCCCGCGGGGGCGGGTACACGGAACCTGCAATACACCACAATTCCGTCCCACTACATCTCTTCTCTAATACCCCCCACTATCCTATTTCAAATCCACCACTACATTACTTCTTCCACTACCCCATTCTCCCCACTCACGAATCCTTAGCCCACCTTATCACTCCAGTACCCCCTCCCCCCATGTAATCTCAAACCATTACTCCCCCCTTATCTCTCCAATCCCACTACGTCCCCACCCTAAATCCTTAACCAACCCCCCTACATCCCCAAAACACAACTCCCCCCCTACGAAACCACCCCCCATCACCCAAATCATCCCCACGATAAAACTCCTCACCCACGAATTCGGACAGCACCACCCCATCTACTACCGAATTTTTTCCCAATCCTTAAACCAACAAACCTCCATTCTATTGTTCTCCCATCCGATTTTAACAGTACGAACCCAGTGGTATATATATCTGTGATTGATTGGTTGGCTAAGTAAACTTTGGGTAAATCAAACGAGCAAGGATCACTCAAATAATCAAGGTGAGTGTTTCAATTGGGAAAATAATTTTATATATTGGGGGGTGTTTTTGTTGTTTTGGACAGTACCCATACACTGAACCTACTAGGAATAGTATATTGCGTGCTTGGTTGAGTAACAAAACTTGGGGATATTCTAAAGAGCAAATATCACTCAACATTGACACAAATTGACAGTGCACACAAAGTGTTCGGTAAAAGTCCTGAACAACAAACCGTTGTCCATACGTGAGTTTCAGCCCACAAACAACATGCCTCCCCGGCCACAGAAAAAGCAAAAAGGGGAAGGGTCCTCATCAGCTGCCACTCCACCATTCGACAGAAAAAAAATTCAAAACGCGGCCGCCACCGAACGTTTTGAGTATGTGTCAGGAAAAGCCATCATCTTAGAACGTGGACTTAGACCGGATCCCATAGATGGCGAAATGCACAGGCAAATCAATGAACGGCTTTGGCACTATTTCACACAACAGCCTGAACCAGCAGTGGTAGCAGTAGTGAAAGAATTCTATGCCAATGCAAAGAACGTCCCTCTATATAGAGCTTTTGTAAGAGGCAAAACAGTCGATTTCAGTCCCGAAGCAATCAATGCCTTCTTCAATATCACACCGCTTGCTATGTGTCAGTACACTCAGATGCGAGACGCCGGGATAGACTATGATCGACTTATTAAAGAAATATGCAAGCCGGACACTGTCTGGGTAAAAGACAGTCGAAAAGGTATCATCGTCCCAACCTCCACTTTGAACAAATATGGGAAAGTCTGGTATTCGTTCCTCTGTGCTAAACTACTGCCATCAACACACACCAGTGATATCACTAAAGAGAAAATCTCACTATTGTATGCAATTGTCAAAGATCTTAGCATCAATATTGGGACGGTCAATAATTTTTCAATTCACCGGTGTTTGCAAAGAGGAATATCCGGAGGATTACCACACCCACCCTTAATCACTGGGTTGTGTTTACAAGCAGGCGTAGTCTGGACATCGAATGAGCCAGTCCAATCACCTTCGATGGTTCTGGATTCTAAGCTGATAAACAGATTTGAGTCATGGACGGGAGCTCCGGCACATCCTCGTGGCCTCGGGTTTATAGTTTCAGACGCGGAAGAGGAGGCTCGAGGTGAGGAAAACCGGATGTCCGACGAGGAATTGGATCCACAAACATCGTCCACATCGACAACTGCCATGTTTAGACGACTTCAGCGAAGAATTGACCGCACAGCGGAGCGACAGAATCATATATTCGATACACAGAACACTTTTAATGTCGTTCTTGCTGAGGCTTTCTCCCGCCTCAATACCGCCACTAGTCCACTCCAATTCCCTGCTCCACAGCCGACCCCCCCCCCCCCCATATCCCCCATCTGACTCAGACATCGAGGAGGAGACCGGCCCGAATGTTTGACTGAACAGGGAAGTCCTCTACACTTAACTTCTATACATTTCACAATGAGGGCATTGTTTCATTTAAGTTTGGGGGTGTGTTGTGTCTTAATCATCATGAATTTGGTTAGCATGTGCATGAATGGTTAGAATAGGTATAGTTGCATAGTAGGTTCGTTAGAATTTGCATAGTAGAGTAGTTTAAGTTTTTATGCTTATCAAATATTGAAAAGAAAAAAAAATGAAAAATCATAGAAGACCAAAAAGAGTTTGTGATTATGATTGTATGAGTCAGTATGTCAGTGGTAAGAAATAACTTTAGCCTGTGACGAGACTGGACTTACATAAGAATATAAACATAATGATAACCAGAATGGTGATGTGTATTCAATCTTTTGCACAATTTCTTACCTGTTTGACATTATTGCACCGGTTAGCACAATAAGACAACAAGGTGGTCAACCTAGTTCAAATAGTCACATAATTATCGTCATGAATAGAATTTGAGTTTTAATGAAGGGAATTTAGTGAACTGGTAGTAGTGACTGAGATTAGACTAAAACATAAGTTTGGGGAAAGATATGGGAGCTATCTGAAAGAAGAAAAAAAACAGAAAAAGAAAAGAATTGAAAATGTGAAAAATAGAAACATGAATAAACACCGTGACTTGTTTAGTTTCGTGGCCGGTGGTACTCGAGTAAGTACGCCCTAGGGGATGTCTTTACACCTAGCGCCCTAAAGCCATTCGGTTTGGGAGTCGTTGGTCAAAAACTCGCTACATGGATATCACTGAAGAGCCTAAGGGAACTAAACATTGCACAGTCATGAGGAAATTTGTGATACGAAAAAAGAGCAAAATGCTTCCGTGAATAAAGAAAGATAGAAAATCTCCCATATTAACTTCCGACTTGGTTAATGTTTACTTAAATTCACTGTACTTGGTTCATGTAATTTTTAGAATTGAACTCTGATTGTATTCTAAGACGCGTAGTATGTTATATATTTGATCTGTGGTTGGGTATATTGTTGTTAAGCACACACACAACAGCGGTGTTGGCAGGTATAAATTCATAAATTGGTTGTAATTGCGGATACGTATCTGGTTGGAATTAATGTTTATATCTGTTGTGAATTCTCTAAGGCGCGGTGAGTTAGCTTTGTATACACTGACAGTTGCATTTATGAGCATTGTATATTCTTGCATCTGCATGTTTTTTTTTTGCTTGAGGACAAGCAAAGTCTCAAGTTTGGGGGTATTTGATGAATTGATTTTATACCTACGAATCGATATTCATTTTAGCTTGAGTTTTGGTGTTTTCAAGTAGATATCTGAACATTTACTCGGATATATGTGTTATTGGCAGGAAATGGATTGGATGCGAAAGGAGCTTTAAAGGAGCAAATTCTTAATTTACATATGGGCTAAAGTCTGGGTTTTTTCTTATTAAAGCGGATCAACCCAAAGTTTATTGCAGCAGCTGGACTTATTTCCTAGTAGGGCACGAAAGCAATGCTAGTGGAGTAATATATGAGGGACACGGATGGGCTGGACTAAGGAGATAATGGCTGTTACGTTCCTTGTCTTATTCGGACTTGTGCACACGGGATGAATTGTGGGCTTCTTAGTATATGCTATAGTTGATTGAACCAAGCTGGTAGTATATATATATTAGATAGTATAATATATATTGGATGATGAGAAGACTTGCAATATTAGAGAATGGGCTAGCAATAGGATAGTATCATGAAGGGGCCACGTCCAAGGGAGCAGCTCACGAATTCCCTAGCAACTAGTATATTATGGGCCAGAATTGCAGCTCACAAATCATGCAAGCCACGCATGCAAGTGCAAGCAAAGTGATAATGGGTCAAGGAATGCATCAAGATTATCAAGTGGGCTGAGCATATATGGGCTAAATGTCTAGCAGCTCACGGAAGTAGAATAGTCTGGCAAGCTAATTAGGTTAGTTAGCAAGTGGGCCATGTATATGCGTGAGAGAAGGGAGAGCAGCACGAAATTAACTAGTCATCAGCATTCAAGGATGGGCCCACGGCTGGCAAGGGAATGTCAAAAGGACTTAGCATGCAGGCATATATGTTCATGGGTTGTGAAATAGCAGGCCACGGTTTGCCGTGCAAGGTTGCAGGTCATGAATTATCAATCAAGTCAAAGTGGATTAAGCAACAAAAGAATATGCATGTGGGCCAGAGCAAGTGTGTGGCGAAAATGCACAAACAAAGTAAGCAATTATGCAAGCTTCATTAGTGGGCCACGAAAATCGATAAAAAAATAATATATAGGCGGCTGGGCAGTAAATGAACCCGCTGGGGCGGGGCTTTGGTGAGGAATCTCCCCGCTGGGGCGGGGAGGCGCTAGTTGTAATGCTGATTTCCATTCTCATGTTGGACGGCGATGCACTAGGAGAGATAAGGAGGGCTGTTGCGGATTTAATATAAGAGGGACTCTTGTAAGCGGTTGTGGAGGGGACAGAGCCACCGCGCAAAGCACTATTTTTGTGGATCTGAATATAGAGAAGAGATTTGAAGCAGATTATGATCGGATGAACGCGAAACAATTTGGAGACAGTAACGACAGGAGTTTTATATTCCTATCTTGCTCTATTCATTTTATTTTGTATTCATTATGACTAATACTCTGAGGATTATGGATTTTATTTCAATCGTTATGAACTAATTATTTATTTAAGCCTATAACGGATCTTATTATGTAATGGAGGATTAATTATTTTTAAATCCAGTTTATGGAGGTTATTCCCAGGTTATTCTCTATATGTGTGATTAATTTATATAATTGCCTGATCAACGATTATTCTGTTATTTCTTATGAACTTGTGAAGGAACATAGGAGATTAGAACTGGCCATAGTGACATATGTTCGTGAATTCCGCATAGATGAAATTCGTGATTCGTGTTTAGGATAAATATATTCCTTTACGCCATATGTAATCTGAAAGAGAACTTGGTAATAAATTCTGGTTAATTATAATTCACATAAAATATAGTGAATTAGTTAATTGGGATGTCTTATTTGAATCTATCATATGTGGATACAAATAAGTACGGATATTATGCATCGTGAGGTGGTTTTATCTACATTAGTGTTTTCGATTAATAACCTGGGGGTAATTGGAATAAACTGGGGTCAAAAGATGTTATCTAAAATGAAACAATAAGTGAAGTTGTAGGCTTAATTCTCTCAATTTTGTTAAGATCTCGATTTAGTGTGTGGTTACTTTCTTTATTAATTTAGTTATAGAAGAACATATCTTTTTGCTGATAGTTTGATAAAGTTGAAATATTCTAAAATTGGGGTACTTGTTCGATTAAATAGTAATTATTGTCTCTGTGGGTACGATCTTTGATTTATCACTGTATTACTTGTTGACCACGTACACTTGCGTGTTGCGCGTAGAAAATACCAAACAGCATCGGGACATGCTTAATTTCCTTTCATGACTTCAAATAATTATATTCACATACTTGAATATATTAGCCACATATCCATTACATATAACTTATTTAGTTATATATTAAATATCCACATTAATCACATCTTCAGCCTTTATTCTTATTTTTGAAAATTTCTTATATTTTTTTCAAAAACCTTTATTCTTTTACTCACGATAATCATTTATCTCCTTAATAGATTTTGACATGATTTTAATTCATGAATACCTCACAATTTCAATTTATAGACCACTTGTAACTTAATATATGGGTATTCCATATTTCTTTTACATAACTTAGATATTCAAGGTGAACTCAAAGCTTAATGTATGGGTTTTCCATATCTCTTGTTCCTTACCTAAGTATTAAAGGCGAATTTGTAACTCATTTTGTGCTTTGAGTGTAATTATAACTTGTATAGACAACTTATAGTTTTTCCAATACTTTATAGTTCCATTTCGGTGCACTAATGCTTTGAATATTGTTGTTTTTCATCATATTGACAAAACAGCCCTTCGAGGCATTAACAGTTTCAAACTTAGCTTAACCGCCCCAATTTAGATACCCATCTCTACTAGACTTTAACTTATAGATTACTAACTGAATGATATTAAACTGTAGGTAGGTTGTAAATTTTATACGCCTGTCCATTTAGAGATAACAAACTCGACTTTTTGGGTAACTATATATGGAACTAAATTTCGAAGCCAAGATGGCTCTTCAATGCTGCTGTAGCAGCTTTTTGCTGCTGTTTATTGTTGTTTGATGCTGCCATTAGGCAGCAACTCTTTCCCTATCCCCAAACCTCATGCAAAATTTAGTTCCTAGTTTAATAATCCATTCACAATTAACTCGTAATAAATTATAGATGGTACCCCTACCTATTAAAATAACTAACAATCTGCAGTAGTATAGAATCTTTATGAACCCAATTGTTTGCCAAATTTTCTCCTTGTTGCTAACTGCTGCTGCCAATGGGCAGCAACCCCTTATTCTTTTCTCTTGTTTTTTAGCTTTTCGTTCCTCACGACTTTAATCTATTAATATGGAATTTTAGATATTATGTAGGTGATATACTCACCTATGTTAGATCTTATGGACCAATTCTACACAACCCCCTAAACTGCTTGGCTGAAACAGTTTTTAAACCAATCATAAACACAGTTTTCTAACTAACTGAGTTACTTTGCAGTTCCAGATTTCAAGTCTAACATCCAATTAAAATAAATTGTTAATATGTTTTTTTTGACATGGTAAGCTATCTTTAGAAAATGCTAGACACTTAAAAGAAACTTCCAGACTAGATTTTCATAGCTTTAAAATTGACCTGCAGATCAGTTTTTCAACTAGGCCAATATAACATTTTTAGTTCCAAAACAGATCATAAGCTTCATTTGACTCATCTAATCTATTTAAGTTATCTCACTATACTTATATATGGTCTTCCTTCATAATAAATCTGCCAATTCTTCCTTTTTAAGCTATACAGTTCTAAGAGGCAAAATATCAAACATGTCATGTGCATTAATTTTTAGATAGAGAACATAAAGCTTTGCATAAGCTTCAAGCCATAATTTCTTCCCTTGTTGTTCCAGAATTCATGTAATCTCTTTACCACACCAATTTCACAACCAAGCATCATAATTATAGTAATAATAAGTATTATATACTTTCAATTTCCATGAACTTAACAAAACACATGGCTTACCTCTTATTTGATGTTCTTAATTGAATCCTTGATTCAATTCTTGTTCCAAGATTCTTATTGGAGTATACCTAGTTCACATGGATGCTTGAAAATCAAATGATTTGAACAATTTCTAGAAAACAAGCACGTACCCATAAAGCAAAAGTTGGAACAATTTCCTCGCTTTTCTTTCTTTTTGGAACGAATGGGCATGGTCATGGAACTATTTCTTTCTTCTTTCTTTCTTTGGGTCGGACGAATGGAAGCAGGGATTCTATTTTCTCACTCTTTTTGGAACGAAAAAGAAGGCAGGAATGGGAGGAGCAAGGCTTCAGGTTTTTTTTTCAATGAATGCTTAATGTCTTAATAATAGACTAATGGCTTGACACCTCATGCTTAGATTAATGACTCATCATCCCACCTTTTAATTCTCAGCACATTTGCTTACAACATATATTACATATTATATATATTAAATAATATATACTACTTACATCATATACACATAACCTAATTATTTTCTTTTCCCTTCTATAAATTATTTTCAACAATTTAATTGTTATAAATATAATAATATATTCACTACATTAAAAATCTGCATACATTACACTCCATAATATAATATATGATTTCTTCAATCAAATGGTGGTTATACACTAAGTATCTTTAATGCCACCAATTTACCATATTAAAATAATTTAATATTATAAATTATTTTAATTTTATCCATCTCATTTCTTTTAATAAATTAATTACTCCTATACTTTGCTTACATATAATAAATATATAATACTAATATATTTATTATACACAACATCACAGATTGCATAACACATATTTCATTGCGCACTACAATATCACATAACATATCATCTAATAAGAATTTATTTGTTTAATTCTTATTTTAATATTATATGAAAATCTGGGTTATCATAGTAGACATGTTATTCCCACCGATTAATAAAGAATGAATACGAAAGGTTGTTCACCATGCATGCAGTAATCCGCGTAGACAGGTTATTCCCACAGCTTAATAAGGAATTGAATAACAACCCTTACGAGTATTGAAAGAAAATAACATTCTTTACGAGAAAAATAATATCCTTTACGAGAAAAATAATATCCTTTACGGGAAAAATAATATCCTTTACCAGAAAAATAATATCATTTACCCTAGTAGAAACTAAATCTGATTGGTATAACGAATATTATCCGGGAAAAATCTTGCACTATAAACTACACTCAAAGTATCCTTATACTAAAAAGAAATACTCACAATATTAAAGTAGAATAGTTTTTGTATTGTAATGGTGTGTGTTTTGGTTGCTCATCCAATCCACCTATTTATAGTGCAATTGAGGGAGAGGGTTTGGCAAAATTTGGCAAATAATTCAGCAAGTTTGAAAAATATTACAGCCACCAACCCACTATCATTCACCAACCATTCATTCTCCACCAATCAAGTGGCCCCCCTATGTCTACCACCAACCATAATTTGGAAAAAAATGAATTGTAGGAGTTCTTTCAGCCCACCAACTTGGAAAATAAAGAATACAAAGCAAACCTTCTCACCTCCACTCACCTTTAATAAATTCACATGCATGCAAATCATATATTATAATAATATTACTATTTAAACAATTATAATTTATAAAATTATAATATATTATAATAATATATTTGAACGAATATTTTATCGGAGAAGATAAAATGCCAACTTTCAACAAATGTCTCATGCTAAAAATTCCTCCATTTATATCAAAATTGAACAAATATTTACTTATCATATTTATCAATAATTTTTATTTTATTCATTAATTATTATTCATAATTAATATTATAGAATTACAATATTGACAACCAGGTCGTTCCCAGGAAAGAGGGGGCTTTCCGATAAGGATTTGTCCTTGTTGATGCGCAATTATATAACCTAACCCCTTTCCTCGACAGAACTTTCTAGACATTGTCAATAATGCTATTTAATAATATCACTTCAATAATACGAATTACTGTGTTGTGACAATTATTAATTTGATAATATAAAATACTATGCAATTATCACTGTAGCAATTATTGAATGAAATACTGAGTGACTTCTTACGTAAGCATCAATAATCAGAGATACTGTGCAATACCGTGTGCAACTGTGCAACAACGCGTATTATTGTACTTTTATCACCGGGTATTTTAACAGTTTAACGGTAAAAGTCTTGCCGTTATTTTTATAAAAAGATTACTTCTGTCACTTTCTATATCCTACAGTTATTCCGTTATGGGGCCCACCACTGATTGCGCCGTCGTACGAACATTCCCCGATAAAAAGAATATTCTCCGACCAAACGACTATTTTATGACAACTTGCTTTTTTTGTAAAATTTGCACATATCACCCATAACTTATCACATTTATCAAATCAATACCTTACTATTTAAAATAATATGTAGAGGAATTTAAATCTTATTCATAAAAAATTTGGGTCTTACTACATCTCCTTCTTATGAAATTTCGTCTTCGAAATTAACGTACGTACCTGGAATTTCGAAGAGGTGAGGATACCTTGCTTTTATTTCAGATTCTAACTCCTAGGTCAATTTCTCAATATCATGGTTTCTCCTTAAAACTTTGACTTGATGTATAACTTTTGAGCGTAGATTATGTTCCTTCTTATCCAAGATCTTGACACCTCCTCATACGTTAAATCTTCGGCTATCTCGTCTGGTTCTAATTCAATAATGTGGTTTGGGTCTTTCACATATTTACGTAGCATGGATATGTGAAAAACGTTCACGAGACATGATTGGAGGTAAGGCGAGTCTATAGGCCATAGTTGTGAGATCCCGAAACCCTAATAAGACTCGGTTATGTAAAATTTTCAATTATCAATAAAATCTCTCCGTTCTGATAATGTATCGTGTTATTATATACGTTATTAAAAGACTTCGGTCAAAAATATTTTTTCTCCGAAAAAACGTCGTTCTTGACACGTCGTGCTTAATTTATTTTTTTTTCGTATTAGGACTTTTCGGTATATTATTTTATCAAGCTGCTTTGTAGTGCTTACATTGACAAAACGCTTTGTCGTGCTTACATTGGCAAAACGCTTTGTCATGCTATGAATGGATTAGGTGTCAAACCCTAAATTAGTAAATCCTAATGTTAAATTTGGAAACCCTAAACCTAATTTAGAAACTCTAACCCTAATTTCAAATCCTAAAACCCTAATTAAGAAGTATAAATCCTAATTAGATTATCTTAAACCCTAATCATGTTAACTAAACTTAAATTAGGTGTTAATAACTTTATTAAGTATCCTAAATCATAATTAGTGAAGATTAGAGCAAAATTAGCTACTAATTAAACCCTAAAGTTGCTCACAAGCTAGTGCCACCTCCTACTTCGAAAATTCATCATATTTGATCCCCAAGCACCTTGTCATAGCTGCACAAGTTCAAAGGAAAAATATTTTTGGAGGCAAAATGTGAAAAATGACCTAAAAACCCTAACTTAGAAATCCTATAAATAGTAGCCTCAAATCAGTGTAGAGTCACAAATTTCTTTCACAATTATACTTATACTATCTGCCATAAGGAGCCCTAGCAATAGCAACATCAGAATCAAAGCCTAGATAGCAAAATTTGGTCAAGAAAGGTATAAACCCTAATTTTACAATTGATCTTTGATGCTATGTTAATTTTGTTGTTATTCTATTTAGTTATGTGTAATAACATGTTAGTTAGTGTTCTGGGTTGTTAGATAACGTTTTTATAACATCTAGATGCATCAAATAGGTGTTTTGAGCAATCTGAAAAATTATTAAAAGCAGGCCTGACAACCATATGTCAGAGCCCGTAGATCTTCATGTGTTAATAGTTAGGTCTGTTAATTGTATGATAATTGTAGTATTACATGAGCTTAGTAATCTAGAACAAGAATCAGGCTTATGTGATTAATAGAATGAAAGATATAAGTGGTCAAAGGTGATTGACCGATCACGAAAATCTGATTTCTGGGTTACCTTGAAATCTCAAGAACAGCCGAGATAGGTACTTTGACCGGCTTGTATCTCTCTCTCTGTATGTTGTTAAGTTGTTAAGTGCTTTGTTATTGTGCTCTGACATGTATACTAGAGGTATGATATACTTTAACACATAATAGATTCATAGGATGACTAGAATTAATGGTCAAAACCCATTAACCG
Source organism: Panax stipuleanatus (assembly GCA_020205555.1). Taxonomy (NCBI): domain Eukaryota; kingdom Viridiplantae; phylum Streptophyta; class Magnoliopsida; order Apiales; family Araliaceae; genus Panax; species Panax stipuleanatus. Next base: position 120,842,698 of record CM035120.1, read on the forward strand.
TTCATGGTTTAGTTTTCTGGAAAACCCAGAAAATGAAGAACATGAAGAACAGTCTCTGACAAGACTTTGACCGACCTAGATCTATGCCTTAAGAGGTTACTCGGTCCTGACTAGTGCTATCTCGTTCAAGTATGACATATATACTACACACTACAACAATTAAAACATCTATCTAATACACAGAATAAAAGCTATTAGCCTCACAAAGTCATTGACTGAAGTTGACCAACGTTCTGGTTTACCTAAAAACCCAAGAACAGCTCTGACTGGTACTTTGAGCCTTAATAACTTTCTGGTAGGTGATGTTTAGAGTCCAAAATTGATATCTAGTTATAGTATTACATAAACACTATAACACTAAAGCACTTACAAACATCGAATCAAAACAAGCTGTAAGAACAAGCTTGGTCAAAGCAGTCACTCAACCTTGACCAAGGCTGTTCTTCAAAGCTGAAGAACACCTTCAGCGACGCTTCCTGTCGCTGTAGGCCTTTAGCGACGGACAGAAATAAAAATAAATAAAATAAATAGAAATAATTAGTAAATAATTATAAATTCAGTTTTAAAAATCATTTTAAGTTATAATAATTAGCTTTTAATATTTTGACATAAATTTCATAATTATTTTTATATATTAATAATTAAATTAAGTTATAAAGTAATTAATTAAATCATTTATAAATAATAAATAATTATTTAAAAATAATTTAAATATTCTAAAAATCATAATAAATGAATATAAATTATTTAAAGATAAAACTAAGGTTTTAATAAATATACTAAGTAATTGATAATTATTTAGGTATAAAATTAATGATTTAAAAATCATTCTAAATGGATAAATAAATACTTAAAAATTATTATAAGCTTCCGAAAATTATTATAATGATAAATAAATTATCTAAAATTATAATAAAGCTTATGAATAAAGTTTTACCAAGTTTTTAACTTATTAAATATCTAGTAAAGTTTTAGGACACTAAAATCATACCGAACATAGACCGAACGTATGTAATTTGAGTAGTTAGGTACTGTTATCACTACTAATGATATCTATAAATATGTTTAACATATTTTAGGTAACTTAAACACTTCAAGTAACATTAGATAGACGTTCTTTGCACATGCAAGTATTCGAACTTTACCTTTTCATCGTGCAAATATTATATTCGTAAATGTATTACATTACGCAAGTTTTATACTTAAATCTTATGACGTTACTTAAATACCTTTCGATATCTTCTACCGAACCAGATTATTACTTATTGATAGGTCTCCAAAATTGGGTATTTAATTTTGATGATAACAAATTAGGATTAAAGGTCAAAAAGGGTAGAATCATCTCCATAGGATTAAGTGCTAAAATGATTTATTAATTACCTTGAATATTTTGACCAAAAATATTTATTTTCTTACTTGAATTTATTTTATGACCTTGATAAATTAATATCAAGTGTTAATAAAATGAGTTCATATAGTAACATTTCCTAAGCAAGGAGATTCCTATTTTATTTTTAAAATTGATTTTCAAAAATCTTTTATGGGCAAAAATTATTTCTAAATATATATATATATATATATATAAATATATATTCGTGTGTGTGTGTGCATGGAGTGTGCCGAAAATACAAGGTGTGTGCATGTTTTGTGTGTGTGTGCCGAAATTGGTGTATGCATGGAATTGAAATTTGAAAATACAAAGCTTGCTTGATATTTGTGCCAAGTAATACTTGTATGCTAAACAAAATTGCTAAAGCTTTGAATTTGAATATGTTTTCTTTGATGTTTGTGCCAAAAGATATGCAATGTTTGTTTGCTGGCATCACTAAGGCTTATGCCTTAACACTTCAAGGCTGGGCATTGATGTTTGAACCGTATGTCCAAAGTGAGTTACTACAAGGAACAAACTTCCAAAATATGTTGGGCAAATTGCATAACCGGCGATATAGTAAGTTGATTCGAGCCCCTCGTTTTCCATCATGCAATCCGGACCTTCTATTTCAAAAATAATTTTCAAAAATTACGATTTTGCCCGAACCTGAAAATTTCTATAAATAGGAGGCTTTTCTATTCATTTTAATTTACCAATTCTATAAACCAGAAAGCTTACTCTCCTTGCCTACAGATTATTCAAGCAAGCTTTTACTCTCTTCGCACAAATCAAAGTTATAATTTTGTTTGGAAGAGAAAAATTGGTCCAAGTATTTGAGATAAGTTGTCAAATTATAATTGTTCATATCATCTCATACTTGCTCATTCATATATATATCTATGATAAATTGTCATACGTATTCATATATCTATATATCCATATTAGTAGAGTCAGTACTTGGACACCGAAACGCGTTAAGCAAATTCGGATGTTATTTCTTTGAAATACTCTGAACGGTCTTTAAAATCCCAAGTAGCCCTTTACTGGTATAATCAATATATAGATTTAGATAATCAGATATAACTTGTGATAAACATTTATATATATCTTATATATGATCTATCATATCTAGTAAAGAGTCAGTACTTGGAGACCGAAACGCGTTAAGCAAATTCAGATGCTATTTCTTTGAAATACTTTGGACAGTCTTTAAAATCCCAAGTGGCCCTTTACTGATATATATAATCGATATAAATATTCTTTAATATTCTATATCCGATTATCAAGTTGTGAATCAAAAATTTTAGTCAGTACTTGGACACCGAAACGCGTTAAGCAAATTCGGATATTTCACTTGAAAAACTCTGGACGGTCTTTAAAATCCCAAGTGGCCAAATTATTCGCAACGTAGATCAAGTATAATATAATATATATAAGTGGGTAGAACGAGTTTGTTCAAGTATTATCTAAAGTGAATCATATTGTCATACTTGATAAACTGTCATCAAATATACTGCTCATATAATTGCTCATAAATTATTGCTGCATTATATAAGTGTGTGGTTGTTTAATTCAAAGTTATACTTATTCAACAACAAAGAAACACTATTTATAAAGATTTTTTTTTTCTTAATCTCTTGAAAAATATTCTTTAAAGAAAAATAAAATCTTTATTACACGTGCTTAAATATTTCATCTATTTTCACAGAAGCACATCACATAAAAGTTCTTGAACTTTTATCATACACTTGAAATTCTATATCTGCTTATCTGAGAAGTATCTGTGCTACAATTATATCTGCTTATTGTTAGAAGCATATTTTCAAACAAACTTTTTGTAAAAGGGAAAAAGGGTGAGTTAGTTTATTTTATATTTGTAAGAAAGACAAGAATTCTTTGACCAAGACCAGAGTCTTAGAGAGGTCAGTTGGGAGTTGGGTCTCTAGTGTACTTGTGAGGTGAGGAAGAGATTGTTGTTTCAAGACCAAAGTATAAATAGTACTAAGCTCAAAAGAAGATTCAACTAAGCTTGAGGAAGGAGCTGGGAGTTCGCTGTCCGAGATAGTTAGTTGAGGAAAGTTGTAAGTTTATCTTTAAAACTTTGTACAGGCTTCTCCGCCTATTGAAGAAGTATTTATTACAGGGAAGTAATAGGATCTAAAGTCCTGGAGAGGAGCTTGAGACTGGACGTAGCAACATACTCGGGCTGTATATTGTGAACCAGATAAATATCTGTGCATTGTGTGATTGAATTTTAAACTATTTATTAATTTGATAAAATTAATCCACTAAAATTCAAAAAGGCCAAAGATAATATTTAAACAGTAATAATCTATTCAACCCCCCTTCTAGATTATTATTGGACTTTCAATTGGTATCAAAGCGGTGCTCTTTAACTTGTTTGTTAAGTGATTACAGGCATATCTAAGAGTAGATCCATCTATGGCCTACACAAATGCTATCGGTTTCGGAGAAGGACTATCAATGTCCAGACCTCCACTATTTGATGGCACAAACTTTGCCACCTGGAAAAATAGGTTCAAAATCTACGCCAAGTCACAAGGAATCAAACTTTGGCTAGCAATTGAACGAGATGTAAAGATTCCCACAAAAGTCAAAAATGAAAAGCTTGTTGAAAAAGATGCTGGGGAATTCACCACCGAGGATGAGGAGGTTATGAATATCGCCTCCAAAGCTGAACAAGTGCTAATAAGTGCTCTTATAGAAAAAGAATATAAAAGAGTTAGCAACTGCAAGAATGCAAAAGAAATCTGAGAAAAATTGATTGTAACCTATGAAGGAACCAGTCATATCAAAGAAACCAGAAAAGATGCTCTAATCTAAGAGTATGAAAGCTTCAAACTGGAAGAAGGTGAAAAGATCATTGATATGGAAACTCGTTTTTCCAGAATCATTGATGAGCTAGAACAACTGGGAAAAGCCTACACAACAAATGAGAAGAACAGAAGGATTCTCAAAGCCCTTCCATCTGTATGGAAAATGAAGGTTACAGCCATCAAGAAAATGCAGGATCAAACTGCTTATCCTCTTGATAACCTCATTGGAAATCTTCGTGCCCACGAAGTAGACATGCTGATCGAAAAAGCAGGATCAGACACAGACCTCAAAAAGAAAGGAATCGCTTTCAAAGCCTTACTTGTTGATCAAGATAGCGATGATGATGAACTAAATGAAGAACTCTTGAGTCTAGATAATAATGAAGTTGCATTATTATCAAGATAACTCAGAAGAGTAATTCAAAGCAAAGCAAAGCAAAGAGATATGGCAAAGGCTTCATGAAAACAAATAACAACTTCAACAATTTTCGAAAAAAGCAAGCTTTCAAGCCAAAAGTTCCAGGAGGAAATTTCAAAACTACCAACAACAACTTCAGAAGTGCTGGCACAAATGAAAATTCAAATAATTGTTTTGAATGCAACCAGCCAGAACACTTCAAGAAGGATTGTTCAAAACTAGCCAACAACAAAGTTCTAGTAGCTGAAGAAGGCTGGGATCTAAGTGATGAAGAAGAACCTACTAAGCCAACCGAAGAAACAGCAAATCTATGTTTTATGGCGGACAATGACTCATCACCAAAATCTGAGGTAAATTCGAAATATCAAGCTTATAATGATAATGAAATTATTAAAGAAGAGTTTATTAAATTAAAAGCATCATTTGAAAAATTAATTGAAGTAAATAGAAATCTTGAAATAGAAAATTTTAATTTAATCATGGATAATGAAGTCTTAAAACATGAAAATGAGAAATTAGAAAATAACTCTTCAGAAAATCTTGTAGTAAAAGAAGAACTAGAAAAGTTAAGAAAAACAAATGAAAATCTTAAAAAGGAAAATTCATTAGAAAAATAAAATGAAGAATCTATTCTAATGAATCAAATTAAAATGTTGACTCTAGAACGTGATGACTTAAACTCTACAGTTATTAAATTTACAAAAGAAAAAGAAAATCTTGATGTTATGCTCGGTCAACAAAGATGTAGTTTTAATAAAGAAGGATTAGGATATACCGAAAAATCCAATAAGATAAAACATAAGAAACTCTATCATGTTAAAAGTAAAGAAAAAGATCATGCGTCTCCTTTTGATAAATGCTCTTACTATAATAGAAATTGTCATTCAATTTACTCATGTAATGCCAAGAATGGAAACTATTCAGAAAAAATGATTTGGGTACCAAAAGGAAGTTACACTGCACCTATTATCACAAAAAGAGAATTACTGTATCATGAAAGATCATCTAGAAACTCTCATCCTTCATTTAAAAGAGTTAGTCATGCATATTATAAATCTGCTACTCATAAAACATGTGTGCCTACTAGTGATTATTATCCTGTACCAAACTTTGTAAAGGAAAACACGACCAATCCTTATACAAATTGGAAAACTTACCCAAAGGACCCTTCTCATTAAAGGGTACCAGTTTGTGAATTTAATACATGTTGCAGGTATGTCTCACAGCTGATTCTAGTAAAAATAAATGGTACCTTGATAGCGGTTGTTCAAGACACATGACAGGCGACAAGTCTAAATTGAGCAATCTACAAGCTACAGACTGTAACGAGGTAACTTTCGGAGATAGCAACAAAGGTAAAGTTATTGGAATTGGAAATGTGTACAATAAACACATAACAATATCTAACGTTCAATTGGTCACTGGACTCAGGTATAATCTTCTATCCATCAGTCAACTATGTGATAGTTGTTTTAAAATAACATTCAGTCCTCATAACTGTTCAATTTTTGACCAACTTGGAAAATTAATTTTACTTTGTCCTAGAAGTCAAAATGTATACACATGTGATTTAGACACATACTCACACATGGACAATGTGTGTCTTGTGTCTGCAAATGACGACCCTTGGCTTTGGCATCGTAGATTAGGACACATTAACATGAAATTAATTAATAACATACATTCTAAAGAACATGTTCGTGGTCTTCCTAAACTTAAATTCCTTAAAGACCATATTTACGAAGCCTGTGAATTAGGAAAACAAATTCATGCATCTCATAAACCTAAACTCATAGTTTCAACATCTCAACCACTTGAACTCTTGCATATGGACTTAGTTGGACCTATCCCCAAACATAGTATGGGTGGTGCTGTCTATATTTTAGTCCTAGTTGATGATTATTCAAGATTCACTTGGGTTGATTTTCTAAAGTTCAAAAATGAAGCGATAAACTCCTTTTCTGCACTATGTAAGAAAATTCAGAATCAACAGGGAATGTGACGCCCCCAGAATAGGTCCATTCAACCCAACCCAATGTGAGTCGCCAAATACATGGTACAGAATTCAAATACAAACTTTATATCATACGGTCGTGCAAAATATGACCACACAACTGTGAGTGTCAATACAAATATGTAGAAAATATTAAGATTCAAACTAAGTCCTCATTACAATTATTATCACACTATTTATCAGAAATAGTGAGGACTACTACTGCTCTAACTCGGACCATCACTCTGTCCCCCGACTAGTTCCCGCAACATTCTCATTTCCTGAAGAGGACAACAGATGAAAAGGGTGAGCTCAACTAGCTCAGTAAAGAATATTATGACTAAGATAATGAAAAATAAATTATCGTTAGTCTTCAATAAATCAGATAAAATATAATGGACAACAAATCTTAGATCAATATTCGCAGCGGAAATAACAAATCATTAGAAGAGTTAAGCAGAGAATGAAGTCTACTATCTTCTATGATTTAAAAGTCCATCATCAATATTTTATCCCTGTAACATCAATCAATATACATCTCGAATCAAATATTCATCTTTGCACTACAGGCCAAAGATATTCATTTGTATCATCAGTGGTCATATTCATCTCAACACCTGTCATCTTTGCACTACAGGCCAAAGATATTCATCAGGTAATCATTCATCTTTGCTCTACAGGCCAAAGATATTCATTTACATCACCTTTTAGGACTGAGAATGATGAAAAATATTTAAAAAAATGAATCCAGTGAGATAAAAGACAAAGACTAAGGATTCGTATTTTAGTATATCCAATTCAAAAATACCTCCTAATAATCAATTATGGAGCAAAATTCAAGAATAAAGCTCAAAACTTGGATACAATCAAAGATAGTAACCTTAACAAGCAATTTGGACAAATAGGAGAAAATTTAATTTTTTCGTGAATAGTGTCGTATACGTGAATAGTAACCCCGACGGAAAAAGTAAGAATTTCATAACAAAATTCATGACAATATTTCTGTATAATGATATTGAAAAGAATAACATCATTTACGAAAGAAATAACATCCCTTACCTCAAAAAGATAGTACCTCTGACTGGAATATCGGATATAATACCGAAGAAAACTTGCACTGAATAGCAACACTCAAAGTATTGAAATACTCACAAAAATACGCTCGATATTATAGAGAGAGAAAACTTCTGATTCTGGTGTGATTTTCAATTCTAACCTAAGCACCTTATTTATAGGAAAAGCTTAGGATGGCAAAGGAGACTAAATGAATAAAATATTATTATTTTTTAAAAAAAATTCCGCCGCCTGGCGGCTGCCCAAATTTTCAGATTTTCAACAAAAGTGGGGCCCACCCATTAAATAATATTTATTTTCTGAAACTTCAATAATTCATAATAAATAGCCCCTTCATCAGAAAAATATAAATTCTATGTTCTTCTGTAGGAAATTTAATTCTCTACAACTTTGCAGAAGAAAGTTTTTCCAAATTCCAAACATAAATTATCCGAAATCCATAAACAGATAATTTCTCACACCAAAATATTGATAAAACTCATCAGCGCCAATTCCTTCTTTAATATCCACAAAATAAATATTTTCTTATCATATAAATCAATAATTAATTATTCACAGATAATATTACAGAACTACAATATTGACAACCAGGTCGTTCCCAGGAAAGAGGGGGCCTTCCGATAAGGACTTCTCCTTACTGGCGCGCAATTAAATAACCCCTCCGAGACAGAACTTCCTTAGACATTGTCAATAATGCTATCTAATAATATTATTCAAATAATATGAATTATTGAGTTGATAACGTGAAATACTGTGCAACGACAATTATTTAATCAATACTACAAAATATGAACTGTAGCCATTATTGAATCAATCATATAAAATGGCAACGTAGCAATTATTGAGTCAATAAAATATCAATGTAACAATTATTGAGTCAATAATATAAAATATCAACGTAGCAATTATTGAGTCAATAATATAAAATATTGAACAGTAATTACTGTAACAATAATTGAGTAATGGCTTCTCACGTAAGACTCAATAATTCAAAATACTGTGCAATACCGTATGCTACTATGCAACACCGTGTATCACTGTATTTTAACCACCGGGTATTTCAACAGTACTAACGGTAACAACTACGCTGTTATCTTGTAAAAAAGTTATTTCTGTCGCTTTCTATATCCGACAGTTATTCCGTTGTGGGGGCCCACAAATAGCTGCGCCGTCGTACGAATATTCCCCGACAACAAGAATATTCTACGCCCAAACGAATATTCCCCGACAACAAAAATATTTTATAACCACTTGCTCATTTTAAAAATATTTGCACATTTCACCCATAACTTTCATATTTATCAAAACAACACCTTACTGTTTCGAAATAATATATAAAGAAAACTAAATCTTTATTCATAAAAGTTGGGGTCTTACAGGGAAGCTCTATTGTTTATATTCGGTCTGATCACGGAAGAGAATTTGATAATTTTGATTTTATAATGTTCTGTGATGAGCACGGTATAAGTCATAACTTTTCTGCACCTTACACACATCAGTCAAACGGTGTCGTTGAAAGGAAAAATCGTACTCTACAAGAAATGGCCAATACTATGCTTAATGAATATCGACTTCCTAAATATTTTTGGGCCGAAGCAATTGCAACTTCTTGTTATATTTTGAATCGTGTCTTGCTGAGACGAATTCTTCTCAAAACTCCCTATGAACTGTTTTATCAAAGAACACCTAAAATAAACTACTTTCGTGTCTTTGGGAGTAAATGCTTTATTCTAAATACTAAACAATATCTAGTGAAATTTGATCCAAAATCCGATGAAGGAATATTCCTGGGATATTCACTAAACAGTAAAGCATATAGAGTCTTTAATAAAAGAACTCTAGTTGTGGAAGAGTCAATGAACATGACTTTTGATGAATCTAAACCTCCTCCAAAATATAAAGAACTGGCAGAAAATGATACAGTTATTGAAGATATTCTCAATAATATGGAAGAACTGAAAATTGATGATATTTCTCCTTCTGTCAATATTAATCCTCTTGCAAATCCTAATCCCCGGCTAAATGACTTGCCCAAACAATCACATGCTATAAGAAATCATCCAATAGAAAATTTTATTGGTGATATTGATAAAGGGATTCTTACAAGATCACAAGCACAAAACATGGCCAGTCATCTATCTTTTCTGTCTCAAATTGAGCCTAAAAATATAAAAGATGCTTTGATTGATGAAGATTGGATAACAGCCATACAAGAAGAACTTGAACAGTTCACAAGAAATAAAGTCTGAGAATTAGTTCCAACTCCCGAAGAGACCTCCGTTATTGGTACTCGATGGGTGTCTCGTAACAAATTAAATGAAAATATAACTGTTATACGTAATAAGGCACGATTAGTTGCACAAGGGTATAATCAACTTGAAGGAATTGACTATGATGAAATATATGCTCCTGTTGCTAGAATTGAGTCTATATGTATGTTATTAGCTTTTGCATGCCATAAAGATTTTAAATTATTTCAAATGGATGTGAAATCTGCTTTTCTAAATGGTGTTATTGAAGAAGAAGTTTTTGTTAAACAACCCCCTGGCTTTGAAGACTTTGAGCATCCTGATTATGTGTATAAACTACGCAAAGCTTTATATGGTCTAAAACAAGCTCCCAGAGCATGGTACGAAAGACTTAGTAAGTTCTTATTAGAAAATGGTTATAAAAGAGGCACAGTAGATACTACTCTTTTTACAAAATATAAAAATGATGATATTCTTATTTTACAAATATATGTTGATGACATCATTTTTGGATCCACTAACATGAATATGTGCAATGAGTTTTCTAAAAGCATGAGCAAGGAATTCGAAATGAGCATGATGGGATAATTGAATTTCTTCCTAGGACTACAAATCAAGCAAGGAGAAAAAGGTATTCACATCTCTCAATCCAAATATTGCAAAGAAATGATTAAGAAATTTGGTTTAGAGTTTGTAAAACCTCTTAATAATCCTATGTCAACTACTGATAAACTAATTGCTGATGAAAATGGAAAAAGTGTTGACACTAAGAAATATCGAGGAATGATTGGCAGTCTTCTTTACATCACAGCTAGTAGACCTGACATTATGTTCAGTGTCTGTAAATGTGCCAGATTCCAAGCAAATCCTAAAGAATCTCACCTGGTTGCAGTAAAAAGAATATTTCGATACCTTAAAGGAACTACAGACTTAGGTCTATGGTATCCTAAAGGTCAACCATTTGACCTTGTGTGTTTCTCTGACTCTGACTATGCTGGTCATCATGTTGATTGAAAAAGCACAAGTGGCACGTGTCAGTTCTTAGGTGGATGTCTAGTCTCTTAGTTTTCTAAGAAACAAAATTTGGTATCTATTTTAACCACCGAAGCCGAATATATAGCTGCTGCACGATGTTGTGCACAGATATTATGGATGAAACAGACCCTTGCCGATTAAAATATAAAATTTACTTGTGTGTCAATACTATGTGATAATACAAGCACTATCAACTTAAGTAAGAATACCGTTTTACATGCTAGATCAAAACACATTGATGTTAGACATCATTTCTTACGAGATCATGTGAACAATGGTATTATTAAACTAGAACATATTGACACAGAATTAAATATTGCTGACATATTTACAAAACCATTGAGCTCTGATAAATTTTGTAAATTACGTTTAGACCTAGGCATGTTAGATATTGTCACATAAAATATTAAATGTTGTTGGTTATTTCTAAGTAATATATAAATATAATTTTATAGTCAAAATTATTAATATTTGTAGTTTATAATTTTCTATTAATAATTATACATATAAATTATTTGTTTCTTTTATATGTTAATACGCATTTTATTTATTGAAATTTCGTATTTATACTCTCTCTTAATTATTAGAAAATCTAATTTTTTTGTAATTTTTTTTCATATATTCATAAAAATGAAAATTACTAATTTACTAATTTTAATATAAATATTTTAGTATTATTAATTATCTCAAAAATTATATTTTATAATATTTATTATATAATTATATATCTGATCAAATCTGAGCCGTCCAAGCAACAAAAACAATCCAACGGCACAATCTGCGTCGTATGACTTCAACCAATCAGAAACGAGCAAGCTTAGCACACGGATCACACTCAATTACCGTTCGATCAATTCAAAAAAAGCACAAACCAATCTAAGCCATCCGATCAGAGTCAAACGGGTCAAACGGGTAAGCTGACCCGGTTCATTAGTGTAACGACCAGGAATTTTAGGCTCCTTATTAATTTTATATGTGATTTTAAATTTTTAGGAGTTAATTTTTCAAACTTATTTAAACCTTATGTGGTTATGTGCTTATGTGAATTTAACATATGCGAATAAATGCTAGGATTTTTATTGAAGGGAATCACTAATGGTTATTTAAATTAGTAGATTAACCCTGAGACTTTTATATCAGAATATTGATAAAAGTGTTAGTAAATTATATATTCAAATTACGTGAATATAATGTAGAGATTTAATCGTGTTTGATTAATTCCAATTGGGAGTAATTAGTAGATAATGTGATGATTAATTATTATTATGAATGAGTAAGAGATTAATATAATAATATTATATTTACTTGGTTAAATTATTTTATACAAGCATGTGTTATATTAATGGTAGTAAACTATATATTATATAGTATAAGGTGGCATATTAATGTCTATATATTATATAGTAAGATTTATTTGCATTAGTAAAGTTACATGATGTGTGTAGGAAAAACTTTTATGAATACCCTATCACCATACATTAATATCAATAAACATTATTAATTGATAATACTTTCAGTAAGTTATTATAATTATTATAATAACAGTTTTATTATAATAATACCCAATTTCTTGATATTCGGTGTTTATATAATGTACATGGATTATATGTATGTACACTACTTGATACCTTGTAATTAGGAATTATATTGTATGCCCTTTAAATTATTATAACCTATGTTATATGAAATAATTGTGTATACATTATTTATAACCTATGTATATACTATGTGTCTATATATTATCTAAGTGTAGTTAATATAAGCTATGTACTGGTCATGCATGATATGCACCCAATTGTTAGTTGCTGAGAATTGTCCCTATATAAGAGCCCAGCTTCTTCTCCTTCACGTGAAACACCCACATGCCTAGCTACTCTACTTCTCCTCATTTTCTTCAACAAGTCATAGCTAATGAGTATGGGGGGAGTGGTTTCCATGATTGTAATCACTAACTACCACCAACTTCTTCTTACCCATTGTATATTCTAGCAATCCTTTGTTTTGATTTGGTGAACAAAGCTTGAAATCGTGTATTGAATTGGCTATATATATAGAACTCTCTTCCTTCTTATTTTACTGAGATATTTATATAACAAATATAAGTGTAAGAGATATTAGTGAGGAAGAATTGGTTTAGCAGCAAGAACTAGTGCATTCCATATCAGAGGTATAACCAATTTCATTCAAGTTCCTCATTCTCTGTTAATTTTCTAAAATTGTTGAAATCTTAAATTGTTCATGGTTTGGGTAATTGAATTGTGGAGTATAGTTATTAACTGCTATATGATGATATAAGCTTACTAGAACTATTTTATGGCTACAATACAATCGAATTCGTAATCGTTTTCTAAGATGAGATGAAGGAATCTGCCAAAACTGCAAGCTCCTGGCCTGGTCGCCAGCCTGCGCAGCTGCCCCAGTATTGCACTGGCCAGCGGCGTAGCTGCGCCAGTGCCTGTTCTGAGTTTTTCGATTTCTGTTGCAGCACCTGTTGTATACTATCATGCATTATCCCTTAGAGCAGGCATGTGAACAGACTTAATACACTTATAGGAGTATATACAAGTAATTGAATAGGCATAACAATGATTATACATATGGTTGACATATCAGTTATGGTTTTGAAATAAAACTTAAGATTTCATGAACGAATGTTAACATATATGAAGCATGTTAGTGTTCTGACTTTGCAAGCATATTAGTATAATTTAAAAATGTATGAGAAACATGCTAACTAGCGTATTTAGGTTCCATAATGAAATGTGATCATATGAACCATACTAATGCACGTTCCTAACAAAAATGAAACACAAACCTTGACATGCTATGCCATGTTACTATTCTGATTTTTGCGAGCATAATAGCATGGTTTATATTAACTTGAAATGTATGTTTAAAATGTTAAACACGTTAGCATACTTGATTGAAAGCTTTAAGAGGTTTTTCAAGCGAAACTTAAAGACTTTCAAAGTAAACATAACCAAGACCCCTTGAATACATGTATGTGACTTATATAAGCGTTCTAGTACATGTGAATCACGGTTACGAGATACTTTACATGTACCGTGTTGTCTTTTTAACTTGGTGTACCTTGTAATAGAAACTTAGAATGTGAAATAGCATTGAATACCATGTGAATGATATTATGACCATGCGAGCATGTGTATTAGAGTTCGTTAGGCCTATAAGCATATTAGCATAGCCTCGTTTGGTCAAAGCGTGAATTTCGCATATGCACGTATTCATACGAAATGAATTTCTGAAGCACGAACTACGTGATTAAAGTATATGTGTGTAGTATACTCGAGCATACATATTATATATTGTTTAGCCTTGTTATGTGATAACATGACCTTAGTAACCGATCTTGAAGCATGAGCATGTATTAGTTAAAGTATGTGAATTACCGGCATGAAAACATATGACTTCGAAATTGGATTAGGACGAGCATGCTAGTTTCGAATGGGAGATTATAAACTTGATAAACATATGTGTTGATTTATATCAGTAACTGAAAGTGCTATATGTTTAACCCTATGTTGATGCTTATGAACTAGCCAATCTAAAATTATTAAATCTAAGACAGGATTAGATTGACTTACGTGAACCATGTGATAGAATTATATAATGACTAGAGTCTTGTATGTGTGAACTTATATTAGTTTATATATACTAATTGGAGAGGCCGACTTGTTAATTATAGGTCGTTCCAACGCAATTTTATTAAAGCTAGAATTTATTTGTAGCTGAGCAAACAGGCAAGTATCCTAGACCCTTGTATTACTTTATTCAACGGATATTGTAAGCTAGTATTCGAACCCTACTTTTATTGTGCAAGTATTTTAAATCCTTGCACTACTTTATTCAATTACTCGAGTAAGCGAGATTCTAAACTTCACCTTTATTGTGCAAGTTCCTATCTTTCTCATATTGTATTGAGCAGGTTATTATTGTATTGCAAGTTCTTTTGAACCGTTCTTGTATTATTTGCAAGTCTCCCTAACTTTACTCAAATTTATTTTGAGCAGGTTATTATTGTATTGTGAAAGTTCCCCGAACTTCACACTTTAGTTATTGTGAAAGTTCCCCGAACTTCACATTTTGAAGTATTGTGAAAGTTCCCCGAACTTCACACTTTGGTTATTGTGAAAGTTCCCCGAACTTCACATTTTGAGTATTATGAAAGTTTCCCGAACTTCACACTTTAGTTATTGTGAAAGTTCTCTGAACTTCACACTTTGGTTATTATGAAAGTTCCCCGAACTTTACACTTTGGTTATTTTGCAAATTTTCGAACTTCATTTCTTTATTATGCAAGTTCTCTAAACTTATACAAACTCGTATATTGTGCAAGTATCTTATCTTTGTGTTTACTTTACTCAAAGAATGTTGTAAGCAAATGTCCTAACCTATGCATTTACTTTATGCAAGGGATCTATTATGGTAAAATTCCCCGAATCTCACTCTTTGATGTTGTAAGTGTCTAAGCCTATGCATTTATTTTATGCAAGGAATATGACATCCCAGATTTTTAGAATTTATAAATGAGAATTTAATAAATAAAATTCTTATTATCTGATGTTTTGAGTTTAAGTATGTGAATACGTGTCATATATGGTGAAATATGTGAATCTATGTGAAGATAATTTAAATATTAATTTTAAAATTTATTGGAGTAAATAAATATTTTAATTGAATTATTTATTGAGTTAAATAAATAATTATGTGATTATTATGAAGTAATATAATTAAGAATGAAACATTATAGAGTAATGTAACCCAATCTAGGAGCATGCAAAGCACATGCAAAATAGGCGAGTTAGGCGTGTGACGTATAAACGTCGAAACGCCGTGTAATGTGGTAATACACTTAAATAGTGTTTTGATTCTAATGAAATGAACATTATAAGATATAAAATGGGGTTAGTATAAAACCAATAATTAGTCCTAGCAAGATTTAAACACTTGAATAAATTTTGAATATTACGAAAAAAAAATATAGTGAAATATAAGTCGATAGTTAACACAATCAAGTTGAACATTGTGTATTGATAATAGGAAGGGTTATGAGATGTAGAGTAAAGTTTACATTACAACTAATATGCTTTGCTATGTGACTAATAGTTTATGTGAATGATTATATAATTGTGTAGGACACGTGAAGTGCAGATATCTGTAAGCTGTTAAACTGTTATTTGTAAATAACGATCAAGGCAAGTCTTTCGGTTCCTATTTTCTATGTGAACTTGATGATATTATGAACTGTTTTAAATTGTATTGCAAAGAGTATGCTATGTTGTATATGTTGCAAGCATGAAATGTTAAAGTCAATTTATGACTACATTGATTGATTTAATAATGTTGATTGAGTAAGGAACTCAATCTTTATATTTGTTATGTGATTAAAGCATGTATGCCATGTTACTTTAATATTGAGCATGTTAATTATGTGCTATGTGATGCATGAAAACTGTTAGATCTTGCTGAGCTGTCGAGCTCACTCTTGCAAATAACCATTTTTGCATGTCAAGGATGCAAGGTAAAGATACGTGTTAAGTGATTTATAGAGATCAATGTTCAAGAATATTAATTTTGTTAAATTTTAAATTGTAGTTGATGTTTTCATTGTAACTTAATTGTTAAGTTGTAAGTTGAGCTATCCGACGTATAATGGATATTGCTTAGTGATGTAAGACTTTGTATAGTCCTTTCGTTGTAGCGATTCATGTAATAGAATTGAATCAAATATTTGTAATGTTAAGGTTGCGATTTAGGGCAATATAGAAAGAAAGTTTATAAAAATTTTAAATATTCCGCATTTTTAGTGATTTTAATATCGAATAATGATGTAAAGATAGATTAAAGATGCATTGCTAACGATCGAGGATGAGAATTATATTGTATGAATTTTGGGGTCGTTACAGTTGGTATCAAAGCTGTAGGTTATACACCTTAGGTAAGAGTACCTTAGGCTATGACCTTAGAGAATGAGAAGTTAAGTTACGTATAACGAAAAGGTAATTCTAAAACTCGAATAAAATATTGAACTATATGAACGAAGTTAGAAATTCTTAAAGGAATAGTTGTTTAATAAACAAAAATATTCAAAGAAGAATCTTGGAAAGATATGTAGATGAGAATCAGGAGTTGCCTAACTCCAATAATAAATATGACGAATAACGATGAATAGACGAGGTCTATAAGATTGAAAGCATAATGAAATTATGATATGTCATGATGACAGGTAGAGATAAGAAGTTTTAAAATAAAACGATAATGAGATATGAAAGAATCATAAGTGAGATGATTATAGAATAAGATCACAACGTGATCTTTTAAAGTTGTAAAAGACAGATGGTATATAATGATTGAATAGTTATAGTTTGATGCTATAACGAGAATGTACTATGATATAGTACGAGATTAACTCACGAGGCGTTATAAATGATGGGATACAGGAAGTCTATATCGAGTATAGAACAAGATGTTATAAGTAAGATAGAGTTAAGTGGGATTTCAATTGAGGACTCATGTGGTGGCTGAGTTGTACAAACTTCTGTATGGGCAGGGTTTTGTGCTTACACTTGGTTTATCATATTGATAATCGTTGAAAGGTTGGTGTCCTTCTATCAATATAATTATGATGAGAAGGTGATTCTTTTCTCATATTATAATTGATAGTTAGAGTCAATAAAGATTAGATTAGATGATATTAAGAATACATTAGATGATCTTAAGGTTAGGCGAGTTCTTAAAACTCATATTTATGGTAAGATCGTGACTCATAATCGTATGTATGTTTTGAACCCTTAAGCATATGGACAGTCTCTGATCAGTTCTTTGACTACGTATTGCTAGGACAAGTTCTTAAACTCATATTATTGTGGCAAGTTCCTGAACTTCCAAAGTGTGGTAAGTTCGATGAACTATACTGGGTATAGAAAGTTTATAATATAGAAAGCATTGATGTTGTTTAAGGTTGATAAAATGATTAAGTAATGATGGAGTAAATATTTATATTGATGGAGAAAGTTTTTATATTCTAAATCTCCTAGCTTTGCTAGTTTTTCAAAATTTATTGACTTCGTGCTGATGTTGCACTTCTGTTTTCTTAAAAAACATTGGATCAATGATGGAACCAATGAATTTTTAAAATAGTGCTATTATTCACATGTCTATGCTAATTGCTTCAGCTGGACAAAATAATTTTAAATCTTCAAAATGTATTTCATATGCATCATTTGATATGGTGTAAAAACAATCGAGGAAGTTATCAATGCAGTTAAACCTAGTGTTGGATGTGATCGTATGATCGTCAGCCCACTATAGTATGATGTAGTATGACGACGTCATGTAATGATGAAATTCTCAACGTATCATTACTACGGTACGGTATCTGGATATTATGAAAAGATTTACTTATTATTTTACTTTCCTTTAAAAAAAAGATTTATTTACTTTTAGTTTCCTTAAACGAAAAAAAAATATATATATATTATTTTATTGAGTTGGTTAAAAATTTATATATATATATATATATATATATATATATTTCGATTGATGTCCGAATTTTTGCTAGAAGTCTATGCTACTTGAATCAGCTAGACGAATGTTGAAAGATGTTTATGAAATTCGAGCGTTCTTGGTCAAACTATGCCAAACCAAATTATTTTGGTGCGGATTCAAATGTTAAGAAGCTGAGTTGAACAACCCTATAAAAGGGGGGGACATGTTATCGGAGACTATAGTTCCGAAGGTAACGCATATAGTCGTTACGATGTACTACGTTTGGGCCCGACGTAGGGGTACGATAGGCTGGACACCTAGAGTACCAATGCGGTTTATAGTGTGAAGTACTGGGGGTGAAGCACTATTAAACCTAGAAAAAAGTTCATGGTCTTATGACCACTCAGCATTATTGGAATCTTTTAAATTCCTGGGTTATTTATATCGCTTCCCAATTATTGAGCAATTGAGGAAGATTCTTATTATTATGAAGGAGAATGTAGCGAGAAGGATATTCCTTAGAAAGAAATAATTGTTAAACGCAACAAGTTAGTGAATAAGATTAACGTAAAATCTACTTTGATAGATTGAATGAATGAAGATTAATAAAAATTTCGAGGACGAAATTCTTAGAAGAATGGCTGAATGTGATAACCCGAATAATTATAGATGGTGAATTATGTAGTATATGAATTCTACGAGTAGAGTATGTAGTAATGAACGAGTTAAAGAATATATAATATTTGAAACATAATTGTGTTTAATTTAGGGTTACGAAATAAAACCTATAATTTGTTGAAGAACTTAATGTAGTAGGAAATATAAAACTTATATTAATGTAATGTGTTGAATTTATTCAACGATAAATATTTTTAAAGAAATTTGATGAAAACCTGAGTAAAGTAGGGTTTCGGTGATTCCGAGGACGGAATCCTTATAAGGAGGGAAGAATGTGACATCCCAGATTTTTAGAATTTATAAATGAGAATTTAATAAATAAAATTCTTATTATCTGATGTTTTGAGTTTAAATATGTGAATACGTGTCATATATGGTGAAATATGTGAATCTATGTGAAGATAATTTAAATATTAATTTTAATATTTATTGGAGTAAATAAATATTTTAATTAAATTATTTATTGAGTTAAATAAATAATTGTGTGATTATTATGGAGTAATGTAATTAAGTGTAGTATATTAATTAAATAAATATTTAGTATTTAATTTAATTGATATAATGATTGTATGTTATAGTTCTAATTGAATTGAGATAATTAAATTAGATGAGTAATGTGATGAGTGTTACATGCAATTATAATTAGCAATTAATTGTAATTATGTGACAATTTTATGTGCTTAATTGATGTTAGACTTTTAATTAATTAAATTAGAATGTTAAGATTTAATTAATTAAAGAGTAACATTAAAGTATGTGTTAAAAGGATTTATTAAAATAAAGAAAAGAGTTTTTAAATAATTTTTTCCAAACAAGACCCTTACTTTTGTTTTAAAACTGTTTTACCCAAACATGACCTTAACTACTAAAAATCTATTTTTAAAATAACTTGTTTTGCCAAACAAGCCTTAGGGCTTTTTAAATTCCAAATGTTGTAACTTATATATATTAAATGCAATTATGGTATTAAAGGATGATTTAATTGGGAGTTAAATATATATTATATAGTTATACATATAATATATATGATATCAGTTTACGTTTTGTAAAAAAAACTACGTTAATTCTTATTCTAAACCTAAGTCTAAAACAAAGAAAAAGGTTAGTCTGTGTTAGAGAGAAAACACAGAGAAAGATGGAGTGAAAAGAGAAGAAGAAGAGAGAAAAAGAAGAGGAAATGTGGAAGGCCTTGAGAGAGTCATTGCTAAACCTCACCCTCTTCTTCCTCACTAAGCATCAAGGGTATGATTTGAACCCTTGTATTTTAAAGAGTTTGTTTTATATTTTTCATTGTTAGTTCTATGTTAATTGAACTTCTATGAAAATTGGTATATACATGATTATATATACATAACGTGTTCATGAGTTTTTATGAATGAATTGATAGATGTTGTAATCCCTTACATATATACTATAAACGATTTTTCAGAAATCAAAGTATTGTAAAAACAAGTTTCTAATGGAGAAATTGTGTTCTTATGGGTTTATGTGTTTTGGTTGAATTTTAGAATGAAAATTGATGATAAATTCTTGATGGAAATCTGAAATTGATGATGTATTATGATAGTACTCGAAAAAAACAAAAACAACCCAAGTTGAACGAGTCCAAACGGATGTAAAACGAATTCGTAGTGATTGAATTCGCTAAATATGTGTAAAATTAGCATGAACACTGAATTGGAACCCTTAAAATGAATTGTTAATGTTTTTGAAGTGTTATAATTATCATGTAGATGTGTAGTTCTATGAATTACGAATTCATAGAGTCGAAAACGGACTCAATCGGATGTTTATAGCTTGATTTATGATGATTGGAATGAGGAAAGGGTTAGAAAATTCGCCAGAACAACATACTGGAGGAAAATTTCGCGTAGCACGCTACCAGGGGTGCAGCTGTGCTTCCCCCAAGGCTATTTGGGGCGCAGCTGCGCCGGGAGGAAAAGTTAGCCCGGGACTGTTTTGACCTCCTCTGGTAAAACAGCCATAACTTTTTCAAACGGACTCGGATTGAGGTGATTCAAGATGATCCGGAACGAGCACAAGTAGACCTATCACTTTCATTCTTTAAGTTTTTCAATTTGAGGTCGCTAGCTAGGGTCAAAATGGTTATTTTCAGGACTGAAGTGTTTTTAGAGACAATCGGGGGGCGTCGGGCATGCACATATGCACATGTAATGCTTCCGACCATGTAAAATGATGTTCTAACTTTCATAACATGACTATTAGGTATTATAATGATACTTAGCATTAACCCTTGAGTATTAGACAATTCGGTTGGGCGTGCTAAGCGTGCGCAAATGCGTGTCGTTTGGGCGTTCGAATAGGCAAGTTTGGCATACGGACGTGCAAGCGTTTCAACGCCGCAACGAGTGTGTATGACCTTGTTTAATATTATGTTTTTAATAAGAATGAAACATTATAGAGTAATGTAACCCAATCTAGGAGCATGCAAAGCACATACAAAAGAGGCGAGTTAGGCGTGTGACGTATAAACGTCGAAACGCCGTGTAATGTGGTAATACACTTAAATAGTGTTTCGATTCTAATGAAATGAGCATTATAAGATATAAAATGGGGTTAGTATAAAACCAATAATTAGTCCTAGCAAAATTTAAACACTTGAATAAATTTCGAATATTACGAAAAAGAAATATAGTGAAATATAAGTCGATAGTTAACACAATCAAGTTGAACATTGTGTATTGATAATAGGAAGGGTTATGAGATGTAGAGTAAAGTTTACATTACAACTAATATGCTTTGCTATATGACTAATAGTTTATGTGAATCATTATATAATTGTATAGGGCACGTGAAGTGCAGATATCTGTAAGCTGTTAAACTGTTATTGGTAAATAACGATCAAGGCAAGTCTTTCGGTTCCTATTTTCTATGTGAACTTGATGATATTATGAACTGTTTTAAATTGTAATGCAAAGAGTATGCTATGTTGTATATGTTGCAAGCATAAAATGTTAAAGTCAATTTATGACTACATTGATTGATTTAATAATGTTGATTGAGTAAGGAACTCAATCTTTATATTTGTTATGTGATTAAAGCATGTATGCCATGTTACTTTAATATTGAGCATGTTAATTATGTGCTATGTGATGCATGAAAACTGTTAGATCTTGTTGAGCTGTCGAGCTCACTCTTGCAAATAACCATTTTTGCATGTCAAGGATGCAAGGTAAAGATACGTGTTAAGTGATTTATAGAGATCAATGTTCAAGAATATTAATTTTGTTAAATTTCAAATTGTAGTTGATGTTTTCATTGTAACTTAATTGTTAAGTTGTAAGTTGAGCTATCCGACGTATAATGGATATTACTTAGTGATGTAAGACTTTGTATAGTCCTTTTGTTGTAGCGATTCATGTAATAGAATTGAATCAAATATTTGTAATGTTAAGGTTGCGATTCAGGGTAATATTGAAAGAAAGTTTATAAAAATTTTAAATATTCCGCATTTTTAGTGATTTTAATATCGAATAATGATGTAAAGATAGATTAAAGATGTATTGCTAACGATCGAGGATGAGAATTATATTGTATGAATTTTGGGGTCGTTACATTCAATTCTATTACATGAATCGCTACAACGAAAGGACTATACAAAGTCTTACATCACTAAGCAATATCCATTATACGTCGGATAGCTCAACTTACAACTTAACAATTAAGTTACAATGAAAACATCAACTACAATTTTAAATTTAACAAAATTAATATTCTTGAACATTGATCTCTATAAATCACTTAACACGTATCTTTACCTTGCATCTTTGACCTGCAAAAATGGTTATTTGCAAGAGTGAGCTCGACAGCTCAGCAAGATCTAACAGTTTTCATGCATCACATAGCACATAATTAACATGCTCAATATTAAAGTAACATGACATACATGCTTTAATCACATAACAAATATAAAGATTGAGTTCCTTACTCAATCAACATTATTAAATCAATCAATGTAGTCATAAATTGACTTTAATATTTCATGCTTGTAACATATACAACATAGCATACTCTTTGCAATACAATTTAAAACAGTTCATAATATCATTAAGTTCACATAGAAAATAGGAACCGAAAGACTTGTCTTGATCGTTATTTACCAATAACAGTTTAACAGCTTACAAATATCTGCACTTTACGTGCCCTACACAATTATATAATCATTCACATAAACTATTAGTCATATAGCAAAGCATATTAGTTGTAATATAAACTTTACTCTACATCTCATAACCCTTCCTATTATCAATACACAATGTTCAACTTAATTGTGTTAACTATCGACTTATATTTCACTATATTTCTTTTTCGTAATATTCAAAATTTATTCAAGTGTTTAAATCTTGCTAGGACTAATTATTGGTTTTATACTAACCCCATTTTATATCTTATAATGTTCATTTCATTAGAATCGAAATACTATTTAAGTGTATTACCACATTACACGGCGTTTCGACGTTTATACGTCACACGCCTAACTCGCCTCTTTTGCATGTGCTTTGCA
Source organism: Panax stipuleanatus (assembly GCA_020205555.1). Lineage (NCBI taxonomy): Eukaryota > Viridiplantae > Streptophyta > Magnoliopsida > Apiales > Araliaceae > Panax > Panax stipuleanatus. The sequence goes on from CM035120.1 coordinate 120,866,385, forward strand.
TGCTCCTAGATTGGGTTACATTACTCTATAATGTTTCATTCTTATTAAAAACATAATATTAAACAAGGTCATACACACTCGTTGCGGCGTTGAAACGCTTGCACGTCCGTATGCCAAACTTGCCTATTTGAATGCCCAAACGACACGCATTTGCGCACGCTTAGCACGCCCAACCGAATTGTCTAATACTCAAGGGTTAATGCTAAGTATTATTATAATACCTAATAGTCATGTTATGGAAGTTAGAACATCATTTTACATGGTCGGAAGCATTACATGTGCATACGTGCATGCCCGACGCTCCCCGATTGTCTCCAAAAACACATCAGTCCCACAAATAACCATTTTGACCCTATCTAACGACCTCAAATTGAAAAACTTAAAGAATGAAAGTTGTAGGTCTACTCGTGCTCGTTCCAGATCATCTTGAATCACCTCAATCCGAGTCCGTATGAAAACGTTATGACTGTTTTACCAGAGGAGGTCAAAACAGTCCCGGGCTAACTTTTCCTCCCAGCGCAGCTGCACCCCAAATAGCCTTGGGGGCAGCGCAGCTGCGCCCCTGGCAGCGTGCTACGCAAAATTTTCCTCCAGTATGTTGTTCTGGCGAATTTTCTAACCCTTTCCTCCTTCCAATCATCATAAATCAAGCTATACACATCTGATTGAGTCCGTTTTCGACTCTATGGATTCGTAATTCATAGAACTACACATCTACATGATAATTATAACACTTCAAAAACATTAACAATTCCTTTTAAGGGTTCCAATTCAGTGTTCATGCTAATTTTACACATATTTAGCGAATTCAATCACTACGAATTCGTTTTACATCCGTTTTGACTCGTTCAACTTGGGTTGTTTTTGTTTTTTTCTAGTACTATCATAATACATCATCAATTTCAGATTTCCATCAAGAATTTATCATCAATTTTCATTATAAAATTCAACCAAAACACATAAACCCATAAAAACACAATTTCTCCATTAGAAACTTGTTTTTACAATACTTTGATTTCTGAAAAATCGTTTATAGTATATATGTAAGGGATTACAACATCTATCAATTCATTCATAAAAACTCATGAACACGTTATGTATATATAATCATGTATATACCAATTTTCATAGAAGTTCAATTAACATAGAACTAACAATGAAAAATATAAAACAAACTCTTTAAAATACAAGGGTTCAAATCATACCCTTGATGCTTAGTGAGGAAGAAGAGGGTGAGGTTTAGCAATGACTCTCTCAAGGCCTTCCACCTTTCCTCTTCTTTTTCTCTCTTCTTCTTCTCTTTTCACTCCATCTTTCTCTGTGTTTTCTCTCTAACACAGACTAACCTTTTTCTTTGTTTTAGACTTAGGTTTAGAATAAGAATTAACGTAGTTTTTTTTACAAAACGTAAACTGATATCATATATATTATATGTATAACTATATAATATATATTTAACTCCCAATTAAATCATCCTTTAATACCATAATTGCATTTAATATATATAAGTTACAACATTTGGAATTTAAAAAGCCCTAAGGCTTGTTTGGCAAAACAAGTTATTTTAAAAATAGATTTTTAGTAGTTAAGGTCATGTTTGGGTAAAACAGTTTTAAAACAAAAGTAAGGGCCTTGTTTGGAAAAAATTATTTAAAAACTCTTTTCTTTATTTTAATAAATTCTTTTAACACATACTTTAATGTTACTCTTTAATTAATTAAATCTTAACATTCTAATTTAATTAATTAAAAGTCTAACATCAATTAAGCACATAAAATTGTCACATAATTACAATTAATTGCTAATTATAATTGCATGTAACACTCATCACATTACTCATCTAATTTAATTATCTCAATTCAATTAGAACTATAACATACAATCATTATATCAATTAAATTAAATACTAAATATTCATTTAATTAATATACTACACTTAATTACATTACTCCATAATAATCACATAATTATTTATTTAACTCAATAAATAATTCAATTAAAATATTTATTTACTCCAATAAATATTAAAATTAATATTTAAATTATCTTCACATAGATTCACATATTTCACCATATATGACACGTATTCACATACTTAAACTCAAAACATCAGATAATAAGAATTTTATTTATTAAATTCTCATTTATAAATTCTAAAAATCTAGGATGTCACATTCTTCCCTCCTTATAAGGATTCCGTCCTCGGAATCACCGAAACCCTACCTTACTCAGGTTTTCATCAAATTTCTTTAAAAACATTTATCGTTGAATAACTTCAACACATTACATTAATATAAGTTTTATATTTCCTACTACATTAAGTTCTTCAACAAATTCTAGGTTTTATTTCGTAACCCTAAATTAAACACAATTATGTTTCAAATATTATATATTCTTTAACTCGTTCATTACTACATACTCTACTCGTAGAATTCATATACTACATAATTCATCATCTATAATTATTCGGGTTATCACAAGGAATCTATTATCGTGCAAGTTCTCCGAACTTCACACGTTGAATATTGTGCAAGTTCCCCGAACTTCACACGTTGAGTATTGTGCAAGTTCTCTGAACTTACACAAATTTTTATATTGTGAAAATTCTAAACTTCACTTTGTGCAAGTTATCTATCCTTCTTATATTGTATTGAGCAGGTTATTGTTGAATCGAAAGTTGTTTACTTAATTGCTTGAACTTTATTTCCAAGCATGTTATTTAGTGGTTTAATTACTTATCAATTATTCCACATTGATATTATTGATGTCCGCACCTAGTGCATTTGAGCTCGTACAGTCTTGGACTTGTACATTATTCAAGGTTCTAAATTTCTTGAACTATGTCAGTAAGAATCTGAACCTTTGCTCGGTCAGACTAGTGTATGAAGTTTTCTTTGAATCTATCCAAACCAATTGATGGTAAGAATTCTTAGACGGAACAGAATACCCCTCATATGTAGGAGTGTGCCTCAAGTATCTAATATATATGATACGAGTAAGCAGATATAAGTGTTATGCATATTCACGTTGTGCCCGAGGCTGATCTCCTCAAGGTACTTAGTTTCTGTAGTCAGAAGCCAATAATCCAAAAAGGGTCAATTAGCTATTGAACCCATTGAAAAGTTATAGTTCAGAGTCTACTCAACTATCAGTCATTCTAAAGGCAATTATTATCTTTGCTTTTAATATTCATATCGTTGAATTGTTCAGATGTTCATATCGTTGAATCGTTCAGATATTCATTCATATTGTTGAATCGTTCAGTTATTCATATTATTGAATCATTCTAATACTCATATGGTTGAATCTTTAAGATATTCATTTTGTTGAAATCATTGTCAGATATTTTTTCATTCATCATGATATATCCTTTATTGTTGTATTTAAACTTGCTGAGCAAACTTGTTGCTCATTCTTGCTATATCATGACTTATATTGCAGTTAAGCCCGAGCCCTCAGGGAAGGACAAGGGTAAAGAAAAAATATAGGATGGTTTGCAAGGAGCAGATTTTGTCTTTGTGGTTTTTTTAATTACTGTTAATGTAATATGAACCCTAATGTTTATTCTAGGGTATATTTGTATTGATGTATTAAGGTTATCGAATCTTGGGACTAGTAACACCTTTTGAATGAACGACGTACGTTTATTATATTTCGCATTTTAGTTATCGTATGTTACTTAAAGGTGGATGTTAGTATTATTTCGTGGCGACCGGAACGGGGTCAGAGGACCCGGATTCGGGGGTATCACAATTAGCGCGTCTCATCCGGGCAATTGATCAAATCTTAGGTTAGTTCTCAGCCGCACAATCAAGTCAATTAAGCTAAATATAAAAACAAAAATTCACTACACCAAAAATGGCCTCTAGTGAAGGACAAATTCTTCACAAGATGTACTATATCACTCACGAGAGATTTATTGCGAAGAAATATTTTTTTCACACGATTGCTCGCATAAGACCTCCTCGCAATTGAAAATCCTTCGCTAAGTAGTGACTAAATATTTTTTGTGAAGTATATATTGTGAATAACTTTTTTATTCACAAATTATATTTGGTAATGAAATATTGTTATTTAGTGAAAAATTGATTTCCTTCACAAATAATATTTTAAGAAGGATTATTTAAAATTAGTGACTAACTTTAGTCTCTCATAAATAATATATTGTGAAGAACAAATTTATTTAACGAGAGAATATTTTCCTTCACTAGTTATAAATTGAAAATCTTTATTCAATTTAGTGAGGAAAAAAATTCTTCACTGATGACTAACTAATTAACTAGAAAAGATTTAGTGAGAAAAATAATCATTTATTAATGTCTATTTCTAAAGTAAAATCCTTTTCAAATTATAAATTTGTAAATAAAATATTAATTAATAAATAATCAAAATTCATTGCAAATTATAATTAATTTTCAAATCAGTAATTTCATATTTATTATTATTACTATTATTTTTATTAATTATTATAATAAATATTAAATTTAATATTTCAAATTAATATAAATGTCATACTTATTTCAAACAAATGGATAAACTAATGCATAAAGAGCCACTAATTAAAACTAATACTCCATGTATAAATAGATAATGCTCAAGTCACGATAAGTAATAAATTTGTTATTGTATCTTGGTCTCCTAAGGACCATAGTACATACAATATTAATTAACCAACATAAGAAAACTGAGCATCTCCTTCG